>CM077310.1:23648127-24866127 GCA_039655065.1 Glossophaga mutica
GTGCCTGGTGGGCCGCAGGAAGAGATGCTCTGGGTTCCAGAAAAGCACGGGCAATGAGAGAATCAGGAATTATTTTTTTTGGAAACAATTTACCGTTTGATATTTTATGAAAAGAATTGGAGAGATTATCATCAGAAAAAGCAGAGCGCTGCAGGGGGAGGGTCGTATTAGTTATAAAAGCCCATATTGGCCTGGGACTCAAGGGGGCTTTAGATAGTCTTTTAACATGGAGAGCCCTTAAATATCTCACTCTGGGTCCTGCCCTTTCAGGTTCTTAAAAGGCCTTTTGGTTTCTAAGGTTCTAATTGAATGGGTGGACACATCTTTGGGGTTAGCTGGGGGATCTGTCTAGAGAATCGGTGTGGAGTAGCATTAGCCTAAGAAGCACATTAGGGTGCAGGAGGAAAAGCTGTAAGAAGAAGGATCGTGGGTTTGGGGTCCAAAGCTGGGTTCACACACTCAGCACCTCTGTGACTTAAATCATGCCGCGCCTCAGTTTCACCTTCTATAAAGGGAAGATTATGGTGGGCCTACCACACAGGAGAGCCTGTAGGGACTTGTATGAAAGTGCTCCATGAACCGTGCAGAGGGCTCCGTGTGTGTGTGTGTGTGTGTGTGTGTGTGAGAGAGAGAGAGAGAGAGAGAGAGAGAGAGAGGGAGAGAGGGAGAGAGAGAGAGACCAAGAGGAGGAAACATTATTAAATTAACAGCTGCTCCTAGGATTTCTGATTTCTCTTGTCTATGTACGATTTTGTTGGAAAAACAAGACACATGCTGGGGGAAAGATGAGAGTCCTGGGAACACGAGCCTAGGTGGGTCCAACTGTTGAGCCAAGAAGCAGGGGAGAATCTGGCGTAGCTGTGGAGGGGAGCCAGAGGAAAGGAAGGGCTGGGGGAGGAGGAGCAGGGAGGGCCAAGGGGATGGCAGGGACTTTCCTGGAAACCTCTCTGCCCAGCGTGGACGAACTTCCTGCGGAAGGCACTGAGCTTGCCTCCCCAGGGCTCACGGGGCAGAGGGCGCCATGGAATGCTGGCGCCAACAGGATGAAGCGAGCTACTGGGTCTTGGGGACGGCTTTGGACCAGCAGTCCTCACTCTGCTCTTCCTTAGAATCACGGGAGTCAAAACAAATAACTATCCAGGCCCCACTGTGGACCAATTCATCAGGACCTCTGTGCATGGGGCTCCAAGCCCTGGAGTTACTTTGAAACTCCTGCATCTACCTTCTAGTCTGGGGACCAACGGGTTCTCCCAGTAATGCCAAGGCTTGGACTACTGTAATCCAGGTGAGACAAAGGAGTTCGGGCTGAGAGGAAAGAGCATCTCACCAGAGTGTTAGTGTAACTGGCACAAATGGCAGGGATGCTGGTCTCCGGAGACCATTTCTCCCTTGATTGAGATGTGACCGTACTGGATTATCAGAACCTTTACACCTCTTGTACAAGTTGGAAAAAAAAAAGTGCTAGGATTCTGAAATAGCTCAGATATGCTTCTCTCCTGCCTTCCTGCCTGCAAACAGAATTTGTGGGCTTGTGACCTTCAGGATGACCTCAAGAATAATGAGCCCCAGGCACCTTTTCAGCTCCATTAGCGACTGAGACGCAGCACTCTGTCCCCAGCACACAAGCAGGCCGCCGCTGGGGGCAGATGTGAACTTCAGGCTCTCTGACTGAAGGGACCTGTCCAACCTCTGGACAATGAGGGAGCAAACGGGAGGCCAAGTATCATTATACAGGATGCCGCGGCGGCAGGGGATAATGGGACAGTGAAGCAGGGTGGCTGCTTTCCGCGTTGCAGCTTAGGAAAAGCTCCAGTTAATGGGAGGCTGTCGGGGGCTGGTGCGAAACAGAGAGATTCAGGAATGAGGACATCGTCGGACTGTTACGGCACCTAATGTCTCTGCTGCATGCGTGCCCACAGACCCGATCCTTGCCACACTTCATTCAATCGCACTGGGCTTTCGAATTTGTAGGAGCATTTCGGTTGATTTGAGAGCTTGAAAAGATGTCGGTGTGTGGTTAACTAAGTTCATTCTGCATCATCGAGAATTACTAGAAACTCCACCCTTTTCGGCCTCAATTTTTATAGACAATCTTTTCTACAAAATACGCTTGCTTTTTTTTTTTTTTTGTATTCTACGAATTGTCAACTAGTTGATAATTTCAGTCTTTGGGGACATCAGACATGCATGATTTTTTCATCGAGTCATTTATGCAAACATTTCTCGAATCTCTGCTTTAAGTCAGACACCATGCAAGGGGCTGGGATACGGCTGCCGCAGCCCGGAAGTGGGCGAGGTGGCAGCTGGTGTGCAGCCGTGGGGTTTGCTGGGGGGGTGTCCATCCCCAAACCTCTGATAGGTGGGAGTCAGATGATAGGACAACTCTCCCCACCCCCAATATGAGCCATGTTAGCACTGGGATGCAGTGCGAAGAGGACAAGGTTCTGAGTCAGAGTCCCTGGGTTCAAGTCCTCACTCCGCCACTCACCAGCTGTGGGCCCTTGGACTGGCACTTTGTGCCCCTGACCTGTACTCGTCTATGAGACGTGGGACAGGAATAAGGGATAGACACACACGTGCCTAGCCCAGTGCCTGGCATGGTATACATGCTTAGTTAATATTTATTTAAAAATTAAAATTCGAATCATTCTGACATCTAAGGGAAGCAAACATAAAACAAGATTCTACTTCACTGCCATCAAACACCCCAAATTCCCAATGGCTTGGTTTCAACCTGGTGAATTGCTATTCCATATGCAAATGAGCCACCGGTATGTGGCCCTGATGGAGAAGAACAGACAGTAGATACTCAGAAATTCAGTTTCAATGTTGGGCTTACTACTCCCCTTATCTGCTGCCTTGAGCAGCTGCTTGTGGTCTCTCTCGCTTTCGTTGCCCTGGCCAAGCCTCCACTGGAGAGGTTAACCAGTGAGGAGCCGGCCCTAACCGTGGTGGGGTGGGGCACAGTTAAGGTGGGCGGGAGCAGACGGGAGGCAGGACCAGCCTAGGAGCTCGTCCTGCATGGGGCTTCTATGTGGAAGGCAGCTTTACTCCTGGGAGCATCCTAACTGGGTATGCCAGGGATACCTGATTGATTCCTTCATCCCTCCCAGCCTCGGGAGGCTGCTCCCTTCTCCAAACAGAGGCACCTGCACTTGGCCTTGAATCTTTCTTGCTCACCTTTCCAATCACACCATTTCAGACACCCATTCCCTTCACGTGCATCCAGGGCTGATTGGAAGCTAATCACTGTGCCAGGCACTGCAGGACACAGACAAAAAGGACACTCCGTGCCCTTGAGGTCAAATGAAGGAGGCAGGCACATAACCAGGCACTTAAAACTCTAAGCGAGAGCCTGTGAAGTGAAAGTCTGGAATCAGAAATCAGTTCAGATCCTGACGCTGACACCCAGGCAGAGGCTCTGTGTCCTGGGGTGGGTGACGCATGCGCGTAACTTCAGTTTCCCTTTATCATCTTTCTCAGAGAACAATGATGAGGGTTCTTTGAGACAATATACATGAACCAACTAACGGAGCGCCTGACACTTAGTAAGCCTACGTAAATGGTAGCCATACCTGCACCAGCAAATAACCAGGAGACCTCATAAAATGACTCTGGACACATATCACAGAGCAGACATGCAGAACAATCTCAAAAGCCTTCTACAAATGCTCAAAAGACAGTCTTGCAAAATCCGGGTGATGGATGAGAGGAAGAGACGTTCCGGGCGAATCGTGGCGGTGGGAAAGAGCCCCGCGGCACGGGGACCTGCGAGCGTTCGGTGTGACTAGGAGTGCGACAAACCTTGTGCTCCCTGTTGTGGTGTCTACACGTCACAAGGGCGTCCCAGAGGTTCCAGTGTAATTGAAACACATTTTAAAATTTTAACAGTTACGTGTGTACTTGAATGGTTAAGCATGTGCCCTGGGGGCTGGGGGTGAGCCTGGGGGCTGCCTGCCCACCAGGACGTCTGTGCTCTGCGGGGGGTGGGGGGCAGGGCTGGGCAGTCTCCCGGGATTCTCTTTGCCCCTAAACAGCATTCCTACTGCTTGTGATGCAACTGTAATTCACCTTCACAATCTGATGGTTTCCTGGGCTGCATTCTAAATGTCAGTTTGAGAAGTTCCCTCGTTAGACGAGAAGCGTGGGGCTTTATCAGTGGGGGTCAGTGAGGTCGGAAAAAACGAAAACTCTGGCGGGGGTGGGGTCTGGGCGGTCAGGCCTTTTTTCCTCCCATCCCCATTGTACTCGCACACCCTCCTTGTGCGGGAGAGAGGCATGACTCTCTCAGGGTCTCCAGGACAGCCTCCCCGCAGAAAACCAGGGCAAGACCTGATCCTTCCCCAGTAATGCTATTTGTGTCCCTAAGCTACAGGTGGGGACTCTGAGGCAGAGGAGGGACGTATAACTTGCCTGAAGTTGTGCCCAGGGAGTGCACCACAGAACGAGGAGTTCAACCCAGGGAGCGGCTGCCAAGACCTGTGAGATGGGACGGCTTCGTGGAGCTCCGTCTTCGGCTGAACGTGACTTCTGTCATTACTAACACTGTCTGTGCTCCCTGTCGTGGAACTCTACAACCTGAGGCCTGGAAACGTCTTCTCCTACCAGACCTCCAGTTTACAGGTGGAGACCTGCTAGCCCAGGACCAGCGCCACCTGGGTGCAAGGCGAGGCAAAGGATGGCATTCGAAGGCAATCTATTCCTTTTTATTATCATCGCCATTAGTGCTCATATTGTTGTTGCTAGTACATGAGGGAGAACATTCTTCATGTTTTTATTATCTCCATGAGGCTCGTCACAGCTGAAGCATCAAGACAGTAGCTTTCCCTGAAGATCTCAGCTTGCTTTTCATGTTCCTCATTCCCCAGCCTCTCGTTCCCTTTCTGCCGTTTGAACTCACATTGGGATTCAAGGTCTGGGACGTTTGTGCAACTGCTGGGCTGGTGACTGTCCAGGCAATTTAACGTGGCA
Organism: Glossophaga mutica; assembly: GCA_039655065.1. Taxonomy (NCBI): domain Eukaryota; kingdom Metazoa; phylum Chordata; class Mammalia; order Chiroptera; family Phyllostomidae; genus Glossophaga; species Glossophaga mutica. The sequence goes on from CM077310.1 coordinate 23,653,099, forward strand.
CGTGGAAGGTCCGGTGTGAATTTTAAAACTTTGTTGAAACAGTTGGAGGAAGGACTATGGGACAGACACGTTAAGGGCCAGCTACAGGGTAGGTGGCACTAGAACACACAGGCCGTGCCCTCCCCCCACCCCCAGCACTGGGCAGCGGGCTGGTTTGAGCCTCACGCCCTGTGGAGGTGGGGTGGGGGCTTGGATGGAGAAGCCACACTGAAAAACTGAAAGATGGAGAATACCAATTACTCCTTCTTCCCTTCCTCCTTATTTCCTTCCTTTCTCCTTCCTTTTTCTTCTTGTTTTGTCTTCCTTGCTTCTCTCTCTCCATCTTTCTCCCTTCATCCTCCGTCTTTCTTTCACTTCCATTGTCAATAAATATTTCACAGCCATTATGTACTTTGTACTGAGGAGATTAGCGATCACTCTGAAAATGACCTTTCAGATGACAAGGTGACAGGGTGGGGAAGTATTATTTAATTTAGTCATTAATTAATGAACAGCTACCCAGAGACTTCCACCTGCCACCAGATCCAGGTTTCTTTTCTCTTGATGGGACACCGCACCCAGCTAAACGTTGGAGTCCAGAGCAGAGCCGGACGACATGGGATGAGGCTGGTCGGGGGAAGCGTCCAAGTGGTGGCCCGGGACCTTTGAGGAAGATGAGCAGAACACCTGAGTGTTTGAGTCCCTCCACCGAGTGCGGCTTCCAATCGGTTCACCTCCTGTCCCCTTCCAGGTCTCTGTTAGTGACAGGTGGCTCTTCTCCTGACCTTCAATATGAGACCTAAATGTACAAACCAGTCTTCCATGGTTTTTAGAGCACTCTTTGTCACTGCATTGTTTTATGTATTCATCGATGAAGGAATTAATCTGAATACAAGATGCTATCCTAGTACCCTCCTGTATGAATACATACACACACATTTGTAACTCGCTACAGGTTAAGACTCATCCGCTAAAATTCCTCAGACCTTATGAACTGTGCTCCTTAAATGATAAGCTGACTTTTCAAACACCAATCCCCTTGTAACCTCTCCCACAGCCAAACATCCACCCAACTTCATCCACCCTCTGATCTCAACCTCTAGCCACGAACATCCATCCACCAGTCACTAGGATGTGATCCTCGATCTGTTCTGTATCAACAATCCATTTGAAAACCTAATTAAACCCTGGAACCCACGCCCTGGAAAATTGCACTCTACATTGGCGGATGGTCTCGTGTCATCTATCCACTCGGGGTCTGGGCTACGCCAGGTTGGGGACCCGGCTGGGAAGACAGGTTGGTACGCACAGTGACGTCCCCTTTCTTTTAGTAACTGTGGTCTGGCTACGGCTTTTGGTTTTGTTCAGCCAGCTACTGTCACATGTTTTTTAAACAGAAACTCGTGACAGATTAAAACAGGAGGTGTGTTTCAGTTTCTTTCTCCTTTACGAAAATGCTCTCATCAGAAGATATTGACCCATATGCCACCCCCGCCTCCTCCCCACCCAGAGACCAGTCTCAGACCCATTTCTCAAGGTGAAGTCCACCAGAGGACTCAGATTCCCTTCCTCTGACCAATCTGCCCGTAAGCCCCTAAACGGCCACTCTCTTCTCACAAGCAAGAGATTTGCCAGAGGAGAGCATTTTAGTTTAGAGACCCTGCCCTTCCACCCTTACATAGTTAAGGAAGGAGAGGCCACTTATTTGTATGAGTCAATTGGCTTGGGCACCGTAACGGGCTTCCGCACGCTTGCCTCTGCCGGGAAAAGGTCATCCTCAGGCTTCGGCCCTCCGTGAAACGCAGCGAGCCTTGACAGCAGGAGAGACATCTCATGCTCCTGAACTGTGTTTTCCTTCGTGGATTAAGACCTCAGTGGTCATGGGCTTTTGGTTTCAGCAGGTTTATTGCCTAGAATATTGCTGGCTATCACCTGTGATGTAAATTGTACCCCATGTGTCTGAAACACACACATAGGCAATCACACACATCATCGCACACACACACGCATACCCCAAGCACACATAGGTACCTATATACATACTTACAAACTCACACAGCCACGCATGCACACACAGACGCCCAGTGCTTGTTTTCACCCTTTTCCGTTGGGATAACTTCAATGTACCACGCAGCTATGTTCTACTGGAAGGGGCCCTGTTCCAATTTGATGTGTTTGGCCATTGTCTTGGCAACAGATACAGATGTTGTCTGTTTGGCAGTGCGACCCCCCTCCCTCTGGAGCTCTTGCCCCAGAGGGCATCTGGCTGCTAGCTAAGACCAAGGGCATGTAAACAAGCAGGTGAGAAAAGACGTAAAGACCCCATGTACTGCCCCAGGGGTGGGGGAAGGTGGGGAGCACAGGTGACAGCCCGCAGTCACCCAAGGGTGTGTGTGGCCTGTTGGCTCTGGTCCTCCTGGGCCTGGAGGCCTCCATCTGCTCCACTTAGTAATTTATAGGAGAATCTGATAGTAGCCAACTACTACATTTGTATGTATTATAAATCTCACCAGCAGTAGCATTTGTAATGTATCATCTCCCAGTCCTTTAGGAAAAGGTAAATGTCTTCTAGCCTCAATTTTCTGTTGACACTCCTGAGACTCGCTGCCTCTCCTAGAGAGAATCAGGGGCTTTCCTACTTTTGCACTTCGGCATAAGCGGTTCCCTCTGTTGACAACGCTGTTCCTGCCATTCTGTGCTTGGTCGTCTCGGATTCCCACTTCCAGGGCCCAGCGCAGTTGGGCTCATCTCTGGGAAGCCTTCACACAGCCTTCTCAAGAGAATGGATGCGTCACCCTTGCTCACTCCTGCGAATGTGCCACTGTGGGGGGTGGGGGCTCCATCTAATAAGTTAAACCCAGACTTCCCGAACTGGACATCTCAGAGGGGCAGGTGTGCCCCTCAGAGTCATCTCTGCTCCTCACCACACCTGGCATCCTGTCGGGGCTGGCACTTTGTTCCACGTACTCGGTGTTTCTGAAAAGAATAGGGCACCAGTGCAGTGAGACAGCCCTGTGGGGGAGCCGTTAGCAAAGGAGGACTCCGTAATCCTCCTTCCTCCTTATCCTTGGGGGATAGGTTCCAAGACTCCTCCCCTCCATTGGATCCCTGACTGGCGTGGTTCAGTCGGTTGGGCATCATCCTGCTGAGCAAAGGTGGCTGGTTCGATTCCTGGTCAGGGCACATGCCTGGGTTGTGGGTTCAATCTCTGACTGAGGTGAATGCGAGAGGCAACCAGTTGATGTTTCTCTCCCTCTTTCTCTCCTTCCCTTCTCCTCTTTCTAAAGAGTAAATAAATAATCTCTTTTAAAATAAAAAGAGATCCCCACTGGATGTCCGAAACCGCAGAGACTACCAAACAATACGCTGTAATAAAAATGGTGTGAATGGCTCTGGGCCATTACTTAGTAAAATAAGGGTGGTGTGAGCACAGGCGCTGCCATACCACTCACTACGCTCGATCTGGGAGCAAGGACAGCTACTAAGTGACGAATGGGAGCCTCTTCAGCGTGGAGGCACTTGACAAAGTCCCAGGTGGGACAGAGCCCCGTGGTGTGAGATTTCACCGCGCCACTCAGAACCACACACCATTCAATACTTATGAATTCTTTATTTCTGGAACTTTCCCTTTAATCTTTCTAGACCGTGGTTGACCACAGGCGACTGGAACTGTGAAAAGTGAAACCATTGGTTGGGGCGGGGAGCACTACTGTCCTTATTTAAAATTTAAATGTCCTAAATTCTTTGTCATGCGCTGCTTTTGGCAAGCTGTCACCAGGAACAGCTTTCAAGGGGTCCCTCTATCAGCTGGGCCCATCCTTGCCCCAGGGCAGATTGGCCACCAGCTCAGGCTGAGGTTGGAGTGGGGGAGGTCTGCCAAGTTGAAATAAAGTTATCCAAGCCTTAAAATAAATAAAGTTTTTCATGAGGCTTGTTTTTGCCCAGTGACCTCTTGAGGCGGCAGGCTCCCCAGGTCCACCGCAGCGGGTGCGCCCCCCCCTCCCCGCCCCTAGAAGGCACTGGATGTTCTCAGCGTCATAAATCCACTTAATTGCAACAACAGAAACAGCAGCAGTGGGCGGGGCCCTTTTCTGCACTCTCTAACGAGCTCAAATTAAATGCTGAATTGTATTTTGGGGTCTGAGTTTTGTCATGCAAACGAAGAAAAACAACTTGCTCTCCAATTTCCACATGCAAATATAGAATGAATTGTTGAGACAGAGAATATATTTTGCCATCTCAGTGGTTCTAGGAAAGATAGGGGCTCTTGCAAAAAAGTTCCACAATTTGTCAGCTGGTGTCTTATTAAATACCCCAAACAAATGTTTATGTAGCTTTAGAGGGACACTGTCAAGGTCAGGAGGTTCTAAAATGGACCAATTTGGCTTTTCTAGTAACTGTTTACAAAATCTCTTGTTTTTTTTCTCCCTCCAAACAAATGCAGCTATGCCGTTTTCAGCTGCCTTAGGAAAAACCAGGCAAGGAGCCAGCCCTTGCGTACAGGCCTCTCATAATAAGCCCCAGCGCATGGCCAGTTGCTCAGCAGTCACGGGCAACACTACAATGACAGTTTCACAACATGGAGCCCTTGGCTTCCCAGAACCTTCATTAAGGGGCGGTGGAGAGCAAGAAGTCCACCCGAGCTCACAATCAAGCCCAACTCCCGTGCCCTGGGAGCCAACGAAACTAGGCCGGAGGCCGAGGGGAAAAGGGGATCTGGGGACCTCGTCTGCGCTTGAGAAAGGACACTAGGAAGGCCTGGGCCTCATTGTAAGGTGGGACCCTAATTCAACTTGTAACCATTCCATCCATACCAAGTGCAGTTTATGTTGGGTGCGACAACAGAAGACAACAACTAAGGAAGGCAGTGACCATGCCCCCCGAGGATTTAAATATTTTTTCTATTTTATTGATTCTAGAGAGAGGGGAAGGGAGGGAGAAAGAGAGGAAAGAGAAACACTGATTGGTTGACTCTCTCATGTGCCCCAAATGGGGACTGAAGCTGCGGCCCAGGCAGGTGCCTTGACTGGGAATCGAACTGGCGACCTTTCTGTTTGCAGGACGATGCCCAACCAACCGAGCCCGACTAGCCTGGCCCCCACAAGGAACTGTATCATCTAAGGGCAGAGAGGGAAGGCAGACACCTAGGTGCCTGCGGTGCCGAGGGGCGGGATTCGAAGACAAAGGGAGGGAGAGGCAGGAGTAAACAATGAAATTGCCCCGTTGCTTGTCTTTAAACTGATGATCTATTACTAATCGCCCTTGAGAGATTTGTTCTTTAACTCCTTAATTAACAAGCTCAATCTCTCAGTGCTAACTGGGGAGGTCTCAGCTGCTTAGAGTCAAGGACAAGGTGTGTTGGGTTCTGCCCTGTACCGAGCTTTGCAATTTTGCCCGGTTCCAGGGAATAGCCACGCTGTCCCCAAGACTGACGAGGAGGAAGAGAGACAAAACAGCCCCGAAATCGCCTCCCATCACATCCCGTTTCCCTCCCTCCCTTCCCTACCCCACTTGAAATCCTTTCTCACATCCAGTTAACTTGAAATGGTCTCAATTTTGGCCGAGAAGGTTCTCCGGGGCTCTGGGGACCTAGGTGTGAAACAGTTCTTTTTCTGTGATGACATGTCAGTTGCCGCAGCTTGCTTCATGGCTAGAAATAGATTTCTGTCATTCTTAATAATGGCCCCGTTGGGTTTGGGAAGGGCAGCATGTTGAGCCACTGATCATAAAGGACTCTGAGTAGTGAAGGGAAGGAGGAGGGGGAGGGGGAGAGCTGTCAGCCCCCCCACTCACACTGGTCTAAAAGCATGTAATTCACAACTTCTGTAAGCTCAGGAATTTAGCATTTGAAAGTTGTTGCTCTGGAGTGTCTTGACAGTCTAACAATACAAAATAAATCTTCTATTCACGCCTCTCCAGCTAACAAGGAGTCCAGAATATGCAGCCACAGCGGAAAACAGTGATAAGTTCCTGGTATGTTGTCGAAACTTACAGCCACTCCATGCTGCTCGATTACCGTGTATTAGTTTTCCGCAGGCACGGGAGGACTTTCCCCTCGCCTTCTTTCTGGACAGCACTCTAAAAATATTTTGTGTAAGTCCCGTAGGGTCCCTCCAGAATGTCTGATTTCCGTGTTTCCAAGCTGTAACATGCTTTCTCTCATTAGGTTAAGTAGCTTGCAAACGTCCCGTAAATAGGAGCTTGGAACCACAGGAAAAACAAGCAGAGATATCTTCTCTGTACTCAGCCCTACACCTGGGCATCGCCAGCATTTCGGAGGCTGGTCAAAACCAGAGGCATGAATGTGGAGGAAGGGAATCTGGCTCCCCAGGAAAGGCTCAGGGATGGCTCATAAAACAGACATCTGTCGGAGGAGTGACTGCAAGAGATGAAGAACTCGTGGGCTGTGGAGTCTGAAACACCAAATTAATCAGGGAGGCAGAGCAAGAGAGGGCAGTTTCCACCTTTCGTGGTAGTTGCTGGCTGCGACCTGGAGAGTGTTGCTGCTGGTCCAGAAGTGCCGTAAGTTCCCCCAGGCCCCACTCTCTTTCCTGGACAGCTGAGCTGTTCGTATGTGTGTCGGAGTGTGTGCACAGTAATGAGCCACTCAGCCCATCTGACAAACCCCACCCACTCCATTCCCCTGGCCCCCCAGGCTCCCTGCCTGCACCCCTGGGCTGAGTGCCAAACCGGAGTGTTTAAACCTTGGATTCTAAGCTCCTACTGTGGCCAAGCTCTGAGAAGCAGCTCCACGTCTGGTGCGCTCCCGTTCGGCCCCTGGGAGTTCACAGTTGCCTCCTTCCTACTGTTCTGAGACTCCTGCCCTTCTCAGGAAGGAGCTCCGTAGGACTCTCTTCCCCTCTGTCCTTCCTCCTCTTTCTCCGGGGAGAACTTTGAGCCAGAAACCAAATGACTTTCTTATGGAGCCATGTGGTCCCTGCCTAAACTTTCCAAGTGGCTGCTGTTTTGTAAACTCCTAAAGGGTGGGAGGACTGACTGTGTCCGGATTGTTTGTTGCTGTGTCTCCAGAACCTTGCAAAGCTTCTGGCACAGAGCAAGCCCTCAGTAAATAGTTGTTGACGATTTGGATGGATGGATGGACAAATGAAGGAGTGAATGAATGGGAACCAGTGTGCACCGGACAGGAGCAGTGCCAGCTACAGCTAAGTCTTCTTTTAGAGCACTCAACATTCGCATTGAACTTCCTTAATCCCAAAAGAAATCAGACCAAGCCCTCAACACATTAATTTACAGTCAAGAGACTCTTACTGAATCCCGCCCTCCCACAGCTTCAACCCCACTCCAGCGCTGAGAGTGACGCATTGCTGACCTGCTGCTGTCACGGGTACTTATGAGAGGTTAAGGCACTTTCAGGATTGGAGAATTTTCACTTGATTTCTATGAGAACCACATATGGGCCAGATACATAATAGATTCTACTTATAAGCAAACAATTTATATTATACTGTAGAGCCTATTCTTTCCATGGAGATCATAAGAGACGGCCAAAGACCTTCCTGCTCCCTACTTTGGAACTTTGGGGCATCGCTGGCAGGCAGAACTGTGTATGGACCACGCTGTCACTAATATTGTTTTGAAGATGCAGCAGATCTGCATCTGCGGACGAGTCGGCGGGGAGTGTGGGGGAGGTACGCTCCCCAGGCTACTAGAATCGTCTGGTTGAGGTAGCAGAGCTCCTCTCGGAATTTATTCACACTTTACGGCAGTGCTTCTGGTGCGCTCCGACTGCGCTCCGTGAGGAATGCTGCCCAGTGAACAGAAGGCCGCTCTCCAAGCGTCCCTCCCCCTGCACAGGTAAGGCAGCAAACACGTCCACGAGACCCAATCTCCTATCTCCGGGCTCGGCACGGTGCCTGGCACAGCGCAGGCACTTCACAAATGCTAGTGACTGTTCGAGGACTAGGTTCCAACCTGGGCGCCTGCAGATGAGAAGCGATGTTAGTAACTAGGCTTCTTAGTCTGCTCTGACGTTGGGCCTCTGCCTGGAAATTCAAGCTCTTTCTGTCGGGATGAGCAATTAGGTCCCTGTTTCACTGAGATGTAGGCTCACGCCATCAGCCAGCGCCATTCGATCAACCTCCACCGTAGTCCAAGTTCTGGGATGGGCGCTGCCCCTCAGACCCTGCCTGAACAACCTCCATTTGCTCGCCAGAGAGCGTGGCTCTGTCGCAAAGGAAGAGGGCTATGGGGCCAGCTCGCCTCCACTCTGGCGGGCTCTGATTGGAGTCCATGACCAGGTAGGACCACCCTGCAGAACGTAATGAACAGATCAAGGCAGTAAAGCCCGTTTCTCCATTCCATTAGCCACGGCTCACTGCGCGTCAGGTCCTGTTTTCCCCAGTTCGGACTCATAAACGGACTTGCATCATTGAAACAGGACTTGCCTCTCCTTGTACTGAATGATAATGGCAAGACTTTAAGCAGGCAGAAGAATTTAGCAAAAACAACTCAGCCATGGGTCTGAGCTGGAAAGGACTTGACTCGCAGACCGTGCTGGCAGACACTGGGCCTCACGGAGACCAGTGCGTTTTCATCCTCTTTCCCTCAAGGCTAGGGCACGAACGAGGCTCTGGGGTTTCCTTCAGAATCATTAAAAGCACATTCATTAGTCCAAAGCCCCTCTCACCACCTTCGTGTGAAGGAAATAAATAAGTGAAAGATGCTGGGCCCTCTGACCCCTGTTGCTGCTGCTCCTTGGGTGGTCCCTCATTTATTTCCTTAGCACATACTCACCCTGCCAAGATGATAGTGTTGGGGAGAAAGTTATAAATATTCTGGACCAAAACATGACCTTGAGGTGTTTGCCCACCTGACTTCCACTGCAGTGAGTGGGAATTCTGCCCCCCAAATGACTGAATAATGAATTCCCCTGCTCGTTTGGAACTTAGTATCTTCAAGATCATCTTGACTAACCACGTCCCCTTTGCCACTAGGACTTGTGGCTACAGTCGATTGTTATCGAGGGTTACATACGTGAGTGTGTGAGTAGGTGAACGGGGTTTTTAACTCAAAGCTTCTCATTCAGAGTCTACAAACTGATGAAACAAACAAGATAACACAAAACAAACAACAAAGAAGAAGCAGGTGTTTCAAGGCTACCTTCCTGCAACTATGCCCGAAAGGGACAAGGCCATGGGACCAGACAGACCAGGCTTCTGTCCTTGGCCCTCAGTGTGCTCCCTGGGTGACCTCAGGCACGTGACAAACTTCTCCGAACCCCAAATTCTTCTCTGTGACATGGGGGAAGGATAATGCCCATTTTATGAAGGGATTGAGGGAAGGAAGAGGACATGCTTTTGAAACCACATAATACCTGACACAAGAAATGGGAGTCATTATTTTTATTGTAAATGTATTTCTTGTTCTGTTTCCTTTTGAAACGGCTCTTATCAACTCTCGGTAAACAAAAGCCACACGATAACAGCATTTTAAACTGGCTCCTGTAAGGGTCTTACAAACCCCAATGCTGAGCTCACGCACCACAGGAGAGGAAGAACTCACGTGTGTTTTGAATATTAATGCACGGATGACCTCCTTCCTTGTTATGTATCTGTATTCAAAATGCCACGGCTAGTTCTGGTGATAATTATCCAATTTTCGACAGTTTATAGCAAAACAGCACATACAGTATGGAGATAATTGCCCCATTGGATTCTTACGAAAGAGTCAGTTTTCTATAAATAACAGAATTTGGTAATTATCACTAGTCCTCCGTTGTAAAATCAGAAAGTAGGTAAATAACAAAAAAGAACAGCATTTATTCATTATCATTCAAATGAACGTCAGCTCAATTATCCTAAAATTGCCCAGACAATAGGCAAATTGTTTTTCTCCTTTGGGGGGAAGACTTCTCTGACGAGCCAGCAACAGAGTGTATTACAATGGCCACTGTCTTTGGCGGTGGGCTGATGGCAGGTTTCACTTCTCTGAGCTCTGGACTCTTTGCCTCAGTTCTGAGTCAAGTGTGGTAGAACTGTTTAGACTCGCAAAGTTAGAGAACCCACGGTGGGAAAAGGAGGTCCTGGCTATGGTTTCATTTATGACCCCCAATGCCAAATTTTAAGGTCAGACTGGAGGACAGATCTGCGAACCAGGGATCTCCTAAGTGCTCACAGTTTGGGGATGCTTGTCAGCACCACCCCCACCCCCTGCACCCCAGCAGGGAGGTCATGGCCACATGAAAGCAAATCTCAGTCCCTTCTGTGTTCTGAGGCCTGCCTGGGGGCTGTGGGAAGCTCATCACCATCAATAATTGTCCAGGACACAAACTCAAAGAGAAATCAGTGATTTGTGGAAAAGCCACCCAGAAATGGCAGGAGCAGGGCATTCCCTGTAATTCCAGGCCCGGCCCCTGCGAGGAGCTGCTGAGCAGAGCCCCCTGGAAGCAACGCAGACACACTGGGCACAATCAAAAGCAATTACAGGAACCACACTACTCATCGGAGGGAGAACCTGCTGCAGTGAAAATGGGGCTGTGGTAAAGAGTGCATAGTTGTAGGGGTGCAGGGGACAAAGGCCAAGCAGGGAAAAGCCAACGATGCTGAAATTAGCAGGAAAGAGAGGAAAAACCACACAGCTGGACTATGGATACATAGCAAAAAGCCAGGTGCATGAGACAGCTCATCTAAGACCAGAGGAGGCAGAGAAGAGAAACAGCTCACACTGGAGCTGTTTGCCTTTGCATCGGTCAACCGAAAGGGGCAGGGCTGAGGGTTTGCCTGGGTCGGAAGGGGTTTCCAAGGAGGATGCAGCATGCCGAGGGTGGCAGCCGTGGCAGGGCCACTAAGCAGAGGCTGATGGTGACTTAGATGACATTGCTGGCCATGGGCTGTGGATGACCAAGGGCTCCAGCCTCCCAGCTCCCAGAGGCAGAGGAGGACGGGGTGGCAACGCCACTTGCTGGGCAGATTAACAGAGGGGCCCGAGGGAGGGACAGGCCGGTTCTGGCTCGTCCTCTGATGACTGGGCATCCGCAGTGCCTCTGGTGTCATGTCACCGGGATCACTGCATTGGTCACCACCTGACCCTACCCCCACCCCCGCCCCAAACCCGGAGGAGATGCTCTGCTTTCTAATTCTCCTAGCCAAGGGACAGCGAGATGACACTCATGAAGTGACATGCAGAAGAGCAATCAGACGCAATGCCAGGTCTCACAGGGACTGAGAAGTGTCACGGAACCCTGTGTTCCGAGCTCCCCAAACTGGTTCCCGTTCTGACACGTGTAGAAGATGCGGTGGTTTTATGGGGTAAACAGGTGATGGGCTCCTATCTGGATTTGCTCTCTGGGGCTCTGGCTGTCCTGACCCCACCCGGTTCTGAGGGCTGAGGGGGTCACTGTACCAAGCCTCAGGGAGGAGCTCTGACCGGCTCCCCCGCAGCAGTCCACGGGTGCAGACCCTGCATCTCGGTGCCCCTTCTGCTCGGTTCTGCTCAGCTCTTTACAAACGGCCCTGGTGAGCCAGCCGGCTCTCTAATCAATGGCTTCACAGGAGGGGACCCTCGAAAGAGCCCAGGCCGATGACAGCCACTGCACCCTGCAGAAGGGGGGATGCACCTGGATGAGTGTTGGGACCTTTTGAGGGTGCCGCGGCTCAGCAGACGACTGGTGCGCATGGCAGCTCTCAGGTAGGCAAGAGCATCTGCTGGAGACTGGCCTGCGAGGTGAGTCTGCGTGGCTGGGGCAGGGCCACCGCACAGCTGGGGGGTGGCAGGTGAGGCGTTTCAACAGCTGGGGCTGCGAGGGAGCCTCGGGAGGAAAAAGAGGCACCGGTGACAGGTGAACTCTTTGCAATTGCTTTGGGTTCATGAAAAAAGGCAAATAATAACTTAGAAGGGCAAACGACACAAAAAGTGTTTTTAGGAAGACAGTGTGTCAGAGTATGAAAAGCACAGCTGGCTGTGGAGGGAGGCAGATGACACCTGAATCCTGCCTCTGCCATTTACTGGCTGTGTGGCTTTGGGCAAGTTACCTAACCTCTCTGAGCCTCAGTTTCCTTACTCAATAGTGATGATATCTCTCTCACAGAGTTGTTGCATATATTAAATAAAAGTGTTCATACAAAGCACCTGGAAGGCCAGAGGGTTTCAGCGAAATGTTCACCACTCCACTCTACTATGTGAGTTGTGCAAAGAAGAAACTGCTTTGGCATGTGCATGTATGCGTGTGTCTGTGTGTGCTAAGTCCTTTAGACTTACCTGCAGTCTTAAGAAACGATACAGAGAAACACATCCTTGCACCACAGATTGACAGGACCCCCCTGGCCCTTGTATGGACTCTACACGGTTATTGTCATTGCTGATTCTAGGCCTGCCTAGACCTAGAGTCCCATCAATTGCTGTCTGGTGCCCAAATTCTGTGGAGTTTTTACAGCCATTCCACCTCCTTCGACATGTACAAGCCACTATTTATTAGACACTGAGCCTCCCAGGGGCAGAACGTGCCTGAGATCCCTGCCCTGGTCCAAGGGCTGACCCACGGCGGGCAAGGGGAGGGCTGGGGAAGCGCCCTGTGGGACAGTTTTGAGCTTTCTAGGTCTGAGACACCATGGCAACACACAATGTTTTTTAAAATCTTGTATTTTTTCCCCATTACCATCCAGTCCCCTTAGACCCCCTCACGCAATGTTTTTAAAGAGCTCCAAAACATTCCCTCCTTATCTCTCCTGGGACTGAAGGGGTTGAGGCACTGGAACGATTTGTAGCTTCACGGTGAATGGAGGCCCCTATCTTAGAGTTCATTATCGGAGGGCTTTACTGGATATGAGATATGTTTCTTGGATTCTCAGGGACAGATAAGTGAGCGGCCTCAGAGGGCTTCTTCTACAAAAGGCCCCCCTTCTTTGTTAGGGCTGCAGAAGCTGGCTGGGGGAACCCCAATATTGCTCTCTCCCACTATAAAGCTGGTAGAAAAATTATATTTCCAGGTGTTGATGAAAAGGCATAGCGATTATTCAAGTTCACTTCCATACTACACCCCTACCTTTGGGAAGGATTTATCTGGCCATTTTCCACAATACTCCTGCTTCTTAGCCTGCGACTCTGTGATTTTCAGGGGATGTAGCATTTGCTGTGTGTGGCCTTGGAAACATTATTTAACTACCGCGATCCTCAGCTCCATCATTGACAGAAGAGAAGGCACAATCGTTCCCCTCTTATTGGGTGTGATAGGCAGAGCAATGTCCAGGCCCTTTTCCCTCCAAAAGATGTCCATGTTCAATGTCTGGAATATGCGAATGCTATGTCACAGGGAAGGGAGAGTCAGCTTTGCTCATCAGCAGACTTGGAGGTGGGGAGATGGGCTGTGCTGGCCAGGGGGCTCCACGTCATCACAAGGGCCCTTGTAAGTGAAACAGGGAGGCCTTAGGAAGCCAGGAGCCAAGGCCTGTGGGCAGCTCCTGGGAAATGGAAAAGGTGAGGAAACAAATTCTTCCCTGGGGCTTCCAGAGGGAACACAGCCGGCAGCTTGAATTTATCCCTGTGAGACTTGGGCATCTGACCTCCAGCACTATAATACATTTGCACTGCTTTGAGCTGCTGAGTTTCTGGTAATTTGTTACAGCAACAATAGGAATTAATACATAGTTAATGGGATCATTAAATACTGCATTGTAATGTTCGTCTAGATTTGTAACCTCGGACAAGACTCATGACTTCTCTGTTGCTCAGTTTTCTCGAGTACGAACTGGGGCCGAGGACAGTAGCTGCCATGTGGAATTGCTGTCAGAACCCAGGGCTGGCGTGCCGAGTGTCAGAGGGCTGCCTGGCACCCGGCAAGGGCCACCCGATGTGGGTTGGTGGTATTCCTGCCACATAAGGCACACGCCTGGTCACGCCAGTCTCTTCTTAGATGTTATCGCAATGATGGTTGTTATTACCTGAGAGGGAAAAGGGAGAAGGGACCGTGGCTACTGCTCTGGGACCTACCTCCCTTCCCCTAACTGCAGTAGCTCCAGTTACAATCCCGGCAGGCACCACAAAGTCCGGGACGTCCTGCAACAATACTTTGCCCAGTTCCTGCTGAATTTTAATTTTAACATACACATCTTAGGGAATGTGGTCTGACCTTGGGTCTTTACTGTAACTCATGCAATGTTGAGGTTTTGATTGTTGTGCAACAAGCTACCCCCAAAGTGAGTGACGCCTGACCCACCTGGTGCCCGGGTTGGGCTGGCAGGGGGAGCTGGAGGCTGTCTAGCAGCGCTCTTTGGCCCTGGCCACTCCAGGTGTGGCTAGCGTGGGCTTTTTCAGAGCAGGGGTCCCAGAGCATGTGTTTGCAGAGACAGCCTCTTAGGGGCGGGGCCAGGAAATACACAACACCACACCCACTGTGCCCTGTGAGACAAAGCAGTCAAAGGTCATACCCAGATTCAGTGGCATCCAAGGACCCCATCTCCCAATGGGAGGAGTGCCGGGGACTCTGTGGCCCTCTCTAATCCATCACGCATCTCTAGTATTCACTAGACACAACCCAGGGAAAGAGAAGAGGAGGGAGGATGCAAGGGACTAACCTGCTGGTCCTCGGCGATACAAGAAGCCCTGAACCCATCGGCCTGCGTCACTCCAAACCTTCTGGATTCAGCTGGCATTTACAGAGTGTGTGCTACTTGGAATGCATCGTGCTTCACAGGCATGATTTCTTTTGCTCCTTCGAAAACAAAGCTTCGTGCCGCAGCTACTGCCCAAACCAAAGCCTGGGGGCCGTGGACAGCCAATTGAAAGTTGCCCCTCTCCCCTCCAAGGCACTCGCTTGTCATTACAGGCTCATCTAGGCTTTGTGCCTCCACTTTTCCAACTCCAGGCAGACAGAGTGGCCTCAGCAGAAAGGCAGGCTGCCTTAGACTAGTGCGTCCCCGGAGGACCCTGAGGCACTTTGAATCCAGGTCAGAACGTCGTCCTCCGCCACACCCATGAGCTCCTGTTTCTAACGTGCTTCGAGTTCCTTGGAGAACAGAAGTTATTTAACTCCAGAACCTGGCTGATCTTGCTGGAGGGTCCCTGCAATGGGGAACATGCTTTGTCATGGCTAGCACCAGGCCAGGGCCTTGATAAATAGGGGCGAATTAGTCTCCAGCGTTCTCTGCCTGCCATCTTTTCAGCCACAATAAATTAGTTTGCAGAAAAAAGAATTTAACACAAGAAGAGGGAGTAGGGAAGAAACCAAGCAACGCTGTGGAAGGAGGAAGGGAATTGCCGCTGCCCCGGCTGAACTTGGAGTGAAGGCTGACCCCTGGGTCTCGGAGAGCAGTGCCCCGGTGCCAGGCCGCCTCCCGGAGGGCAGGCAGTTTGGGCAGAGACCAGGTGGAGAGCAGGGGAGCCTGGCTGGGACTACCTGTAGCCATTCTGGATTCATTAGCATCTCTCCAAATGTGATCAACTTGATGCTGATTAAAGCTGAAAAACCCCAGCACCCAGCAGGCCAAGCGTCTGACTCTAGGGCCCCTGAACAAATTGTTTTCCCTTTTCATGCTGATCCCTGCAAACTCTTCAGCTCGGCATGGTCTGCCTGTGGGGACAGGGCTGGAAGAGGAAGCACAGGGTTCTCCCTGGTGGGGAGCTATCTGAGCCGACCCTGAGCGAGCATCCGAGGGGCCCCAGTCCCAGCACGAGGGGGACAAAAAAAGCGTTCGCCTCCCACAGGCTGCCATCTGCACGTGCAAATGGACAGAGGAGCTCACGGCCTTGATCAGGTTCACACATTATTTACGAAGGGTCTACCTGTGACATCAATGGTCTCACTTCAAACTCATGGCGACCCTGTGAGTCAGGTATTATGACGCCATCTAAGATTTTTAGTGAGGACCGTTCAGAGACGGTTCAGAGAGGGTAAAAAGCTCACACAAAGTCACACATCTTGTCCTGGGAAGTTTCCAGGTATAAATATGGGCCTTCTGACCCGTAGTCTTTCCACCAGACAGTAACTACATATACCGTGGCTCTTGGTATGTAGACTAACACCAATGGGGCTCTCCGGTATGAAATATCCTCAAAATGATGCTTGGAGTCTGCACACTGGACCCAGGATGGGAATTCTGAAACTCTGGCAATCTACTGATGCTACGGACTTCTTCTCAGGAGAGACTTTTTGAATAGAAAATACAATTGTAAAAGTATTAAAAATAATAAATTTGAGTAAGGTAAAGTATGTGCTTCTTTTTAAAAAAAAATCCTTATCCAAGGATACGTTTATTAATTTTAGAGAGAAGGGAAGGGGAGGGGAATATCAATCGGTTGCCTCCCTCACATGCCCTGACCAGGATTCAAACCCACAACCTAGGGATGTGCCCTGACCAGAAACTGAACCCACAAACTTCCGGTGCACAGGAAGTTGCTCCAACCAACTGAACCACCGGCCATGGCAGTATGTACTTCTTTATTAACACAACGAACAATGAGGTCAAGCAGAGGTCTGCTAACTACTGCAATTTCAAGTAGTGACGAGTGTAAACAACATTTTGAGATTTCTGCAGAACAACGAGATGTGAAACTATCTGAGATCTTAATTGGTGACACAGTCACAGATAACTGTTGGTACCACTGTGATTGTGGTTTATATTTATGATGAAAGGGAATATTAAATTCCAGTTCAAAGTCAGTGAAAATCTAATGTGACCTTCCCACCAAATCCAAGTTCACCGCCCTCCCTGGATTCACCCAGGTTAAGTGCTGTACATATATTTATACATGACGTACGTAGTTTTCCTCTCTCCATTTTACAGATGAAAAACTGGGCCACAGAGATTAAACGCAGTTTCACACACGGTCATTATAGTGGAAATGGACCCTCAGTTTCTCTTCCTCTCTCTCAGTGGGGACTATGCAGCCCTCTTAGGAAATATCCTTTGAAGGGGACTCTTCCTTTCGGATTTTCCCCAGTTGGGTTCAGCATGACAGATGCATTTCAGAGTCCGAGCCTGTAGGTCCTCCTCTGCCTGGTTCACCAGGGCCGTGGCCTGGTCTCTGATGGCTCCTCCCCCTCTGGGACGTGCTGCCTCCTGTTCTTTCTCTCACCTGAGGTCTCTTCCGTTCTTCCTCTGCAGAGTTTTTGAGTGCTCTTCCCTTTCCCAGGCTGGGTAGCTCCTAGGCACCCTTCAGATCCCTCTTCTGCAGTAAAAAGTTCGCTGCATAGGCACCCACCCACCCATTCCATTCATCCACAGCTTGAAGGCCACCTCCTCTTGGTACTTATCGTCACCGCCCAGGAACACCTGTGGGCGTGATCACTCGGTTAACATCATTTCTCTTGCTAGCTAGTGAGTGCCATGAGGTGGGGACTCTCCCTGGCTTCCACCACCTTCATATCCCCACCCCTCAGCGGTGTGCCTGGCACGAGGCTCAGTCCCTGTTTGCTTGCAGAATTAATGAATGGAGATGAGTGAATCACGAGTCCTAGCGATCTCGCCGGGTTTGTCACTACAATTACTGCTTTACTTGACCTCCCAACGCCCCACCCATGTTACCATGTGACCAATCGTTAGACCCATCCTTTATGGCTGTGCATGACACGGGTCCCTTTATCTCCCTGGCCTTTAGGTGCTCATTTTTTCTCTCTCCTCTGAATCTCCTCCAAGTTTTGCAAATATTATGTCTGCTCTGAGCTTCCAAGATGCGGATGTTCTGGAAAGTCCCTGTGTGGGGTGCTGTAAGACACCACTCAGCACCAGGGCTGGCTTTCTTCCAAAGCCACGGTCTGCCGCGCCTGTGGTCTCAGCCTGAGACCACCATGTCTACACGCCTCCAGGAATGTTGCCGTGAGACAGGAAGGGCATGAATGGACACCTGTCATGATGCCCTAAGAGCTTCCCCAAACAGCATGTTTTCCTGAGGACATTTCGTTTCTGACCCTGGTGTGTCCCCAGCAGAGGACAGACTTTCTGCTGCAGCTTCTTTGTTGTTTTGTGGAAGATGAAGCCGTGGAACAGGGGTCACCCTTGTTCCCCAGTGTGTTAGGATATGTAGGAAGAAGGGCTTTTCTTGGCCTGCTTTGGGGGGCTCCCCACCCAAGCTGT
The DNA here is from genome assembly GCA_039655065.1 of Glossophaga mutica. Classification (NCBI taxonomy): domain Eukaryota; kingdom Metazoa; phylum Chordata; class Mammalia; order Chiroptera; family Phyllostomidae; genus Glossophaga; species Glossophaga mutica. The sequence continues at coordinate 23,671,104 of CM077310.1, forward strand.
CTTTAGTTTTGTCTGTATTTTGTAGTTTTACTCCTTGGCATTTAGATAAATAAGAGGGAAGAACCAAATGCCATCTATCCTTTTGTCACTATAACTTAGTTCTCAGCCCCTAAGTGACAAGAACTCATTTGAGGAAACGGTCAACGGAGGGTGGCCGAGATTCAGAGGCGCCATCAGACTCCTGGTGTTGGACCATCTGGATGCCTTTCCAGGGCAAGTGAGGGTGTGGCCCCTTTGGGGGAGAGGGAAAGAGCGATGCACTTCAGAGGATGCTCGTTTTGTTTTTTTTTTTTTAAATCAGTTCTAAAACAAGGCTTAAAGATTTCTGAAGCTGTGCAAAGGCATCGCTACATCGTTGACTGGGGAAGTATTTCCCCAAGTGATGGCTTTGAAGTGAGTGCGTACGTTTTGGTTGGTGTCATCCCTGACTCTCACCTGAAGTGAAAGGGGTGCCGGGGTGGGAAGGAGACCTGCACTCACAGGCAGGAGGAGGGACAGCCGTCTTCCTCTCTTTGCCTGACCTCCTCCGAAGGAGGAGTCGGCACGGCCTTGCCAAGTGGGCTCCGCTGGATAACATTCCAGTACAAGGCAGAAGGTTAAGTGTGCCGGGCTTTAGGGTTTGGCCAACTTGGGTTCAGCCTTAGCTGACTTAGGGCTTGGGGGTGGTGTTACTTATCCTCTCCTATCTGGTTTCTCCTCGACCCAATAGGGACATATTAATTACCTTAAAGGATTATTATGCACATGGGATGGCATAAAGCATGCAAAGCATTTAGTGTAATGCATGATAGGAAGTAAACGTTCATTGAAAGGCAGAGATTTTCTAAATGAGTCCGTCATCCAGGGCTTCCCCACAGACCCTGGTTTACTACTTCGAGTTTACTGAGAGTTCCACTAGACAGGAACCCGGTTCATCCCTACACCCACCCTGGAGAACAGACGCCACGCTTCCCATCCGGAGTTGGGGACAGTGAGGCAACGCGGGCTGCACGAGGGGGCTGCGTAGTCAGTGGCTGGGAGCGCAGTCCGAGAGGGCAGCACTCCGGGCCTTGGGGGGACCTTCCCCACAGCGCTCTTGCTCTCCCCTGTGAAGACGTCTTGGAGGTCATTGCACAAAGAGTGTGCATTTCTTAGAACATGACAGTTTAAAATGAAACGAGATCCTAAAACTAGGAATGGTCGTCTAAAGTGCTTTGTAAACAGCAGGGCCAGGAGGAGGGGCAGGCACAGCAGGCACCTGTTCCCCTCTGCACCTTCCTTCGACACCCTGGGCACTACTGCTGCCCCCCCGCCCAGTCCTACAGAGCCCCTGCAGCCACCCTCAGGAAGGCCAAGGCCAAGGCCAAGGCAGCTCGGGACATGAGTGCACAGTCTTTAAAGGAGGGTGAATTGGAAAGGCATCCTCATGTGGGTGTCTAAGTTCTGGGCCTTTTCATCTACTGTTTATATTTCTTTTTTTACGATCAAAGCTGAGGCAGATTGAGGAGTTTGGTTCCCCTGAAAGCTATTCCTGGGGCCAGGGCTGGAGCGTGGGTAGTTCTCTGGGAGGGGATTCCAGGAGGCAGGTGTGGAGCGGTGGGGGGTGGCGGGAAGAGGGAAGGGGCTGTGAAGGCAAAGCCAGCGTGGGACAGTGTCGTGGGCGGAAGCCACAGCTACGGGCACTGCTCTGGGCCCTCCCAGGAAGTAGACAGAACGCCTCTCAGATGTGTCCCCAAAGGAAAGGAGGCTGCAGGGGGCATCCACCTTCTCCTGTGCCCCACTGGCGAGGGCACCCCCAGGAGTGGGACCTTTCTGACACTTCCAGGAACGCTTGCACCAGGCTGAGGAGACTCCCATGGTCGGCAAAGGCTCGAGGCCTCTTCTATTCTGAGAGGCCATCTGGTAGGATGGGAGAAAGGGAGTCTGAGCAACCACATGACTGTCCAGACCAGTTGGGGCAAAAATCAGAGGTCGACAGACCGGTGAAATGTGACACTGGGCACTAACGGGAAGCTGAACAAATTTTCTTCCACTCCGGAAAGGACTAAGAGTAAAAGTCGCAAGATGAGCAACCCGATGTAAAAATAATCAATTCGTGTGTAAGTTGCTCACGAGCTGACAGCCTTTGCTAATCACTCCCAAATGACTGCAAGGTCTCAGTCCACCCTTTTGATGAAGATTCATCCGCCAGGTTCCACAGGTGTGAAGAATCCTGATGAGAGGGTGGGTAAGTGATTTGCCTTTGAGGTGTGATTTCAAGAGCTTCAAGGTTCAAACTACCTTCTTACCTATTCTGGTGTTACTTAACGTCCTGGCCCTGTAGGTCAGCTCCTGGCATTGGGGAGGCCACGTGTTCATGTGTTTATTCACGTAGTTATTTACTTAAGAAATAGCGAACGAGAACTGCCAGGTGTTAGGGACCAGCCCTGGGGGCTACGGTAGGGTCAAGGTGGGGAAAAAGAAGTAAAAACAGAGATCCTTTAAGCACCTGTAGCATACACAGGAAGATGAGCCATACACAAGTAAAAGGCTTTACCATAAAAAAGGCAAAATATGGTTAAATGCTACGTGAGTAACGCAGAGTCAGATGAGCGTACAGGGAACTTGGGAGTGAGCGTTCCAGGGATGATGTTGCCGAAATGGCTGGTGGGAAAGAGTGAGTTTTGACAGGAGCCTTGGAAGATGGGTATGGATTGTCCTTCTGATTTACTTCACCCCACGTGCAGACACTTCCTTTTCTTCCTTCCAGACTAAACCTCTCAGGTAGAGAAGGAAAGCCAAGAGTGCGGCAGTGATGACCACGTTATGTACTGAAGCCCTGCTTGTCTTGCAAAAGAGAAAAGACATCCTGTTCCTGATGGCAATCTAAATGCTGGTTTTGTCTGCAAGTCATTCATGAATTAACACCCTCCGCTAATCACTCCTAGCTAATATTTATCATAGGTACATTTTACAAGATGAATTCTGTCATCGATACTGGCAGCTACTCACCAAGTCCCACCAGCAGCTGCAAATGTTCATTAATAATATTTTGTTTGGGTTCCCACTTGCCACTTTCCATCCTCCTGTTTCATAAGTGGGAATAGCATCGTTACCAAGTGGCACCCATGGAATGGAACGCAGAGGCAACTTCGAAATTTTAAGTGAAAGCAGATGTGGAGAAATGCCATTATCCCATGCACGCCGCAATAAATAGCACTAACAGTTCTAAGTGACGGCCCTCTGAATTGGACTGCAAGGAGCTCCCATTTACAATTAAATGAGGGACTTATCCTTTCGCATCCCCGGATTCTACAGGTGGCTCGGTGACAGTCATTTCTTAGCGTTTCAATTTTAGTGCGGCTGCTGAGAGCCAGCAAAGCAGGGATTGGACAGGCAGGCATTTCGGAAGGTGCTGGTGCCAGATGCACTCCCTGTCTAACTGCCTGGCAGCAAAACTAACTCCGCACAGCAGCTGAAGGGTGCAAGCTCTTGAAATGATTTCTTCCCCGACAGCACATCTCCCTACGCCAGGAGTGGCATTGTTGTTTATGTCACCACTGATGGGGGCTTCTGTGCCTTTTGTCATCAGGAGAAAAAAAGATCACATTATAATTCCTGGAATATTACCTTATGGTTGAAGAGTACACCCACACACATCTTCACACGTGTGAAGAACGCCACCCTGGGTATTACTACATCAAGACTTTGGAGATGCAAACCTCAGCAGAGTGACGAAGGGCATGGATTGTGGATCATACAAAACTGGGGTTGAGTTCTGGCCCCGCCATTGGCCAGCTCTCTGGTCGTAAGCTAATTGTCTACTCTGTATGGGTCTCGCTCTCTGCATCTGTAAAACAGGGACAGTGGTATCTACTTTTGGCTTGCTGGGTAGGCATCAATTACCTGGCATGATACTCTTTATTTTTTTAAAGATTTTATTTATTTATTTTTAGAGAGAGGGGAAGGGAGGGAGAAAGAGAGGGAGAAAAACATTGATGTGAGAGAGAAACACTGATTGCCTTTTAAACGTGCCCTGTATAGGGACCAAACCTGCAACCTTGGGCATGTGCTCTGACTGGGAATCTAACCGGTGGGGCTGTGTTTTGGGGAAAGTCACCCAACCAACTGAGCCACATGAGTCAGGACTGAGAGCTCTTGACTTAAGCTCAGTTTTGAGATCACCATTTTCCTATTTATTCACTGGGGTAAGATCATCTCCAGCAAGATAATCCGGAGGGTGTGGGGTGTTGGGAACTGCCCTGCCTGGTTTCAGGAACTGTAACACCCCCATGGCTAAGGCTGAGTGAGTGACCTTCAGACTGTAAGCCACCAAGGAGACAAAGCTTATCTCCCTGGCAGGAGCGCTGCTTCTGCTTCATCCATATCTGGCCCCCAATGCTTGGTTGGTTAGCCAATGATGGGTAATATTCCCTCAAGGGAGGGGTCACCTAAGACAGGCACGATCACGTGAAAGGCCCTCAAGGAAGGACTCGGGGGGTCACAGCAAAAGGGGGTGATGGCCCCTCACCCCCCAGCTATCCTGACATAGCCTGAGTCCTCAATCAATCTGGGGGAAGTTTCCTTATCTCTTGCCTTCCTGGCTCTGCTCCACTTAAGCCTGAAACATTGACAGAGGGTGGCGCATCTTGTGCTGGCTAGGGCGGGCTCCCCGGGTGATCGGGCACAAGAAAGAATTTGTAAAGTCCTGTGAAACCTGCTTTGCTAAGAATACTCTCATTTAAATGATAAGGGTCCAAGCAGGAAAAAAGTTTGTCTTCCAAAGTTTTGTAACCCCTTAGCTGACAGACCTTGACTCAGATTAAGCCTTCAGAGTTCTTCGCATGTTATCTGTTGTTTGATCCTTGCCACCTGACAATGATTGATGAGCTTTACCTGTATTCCTGTGTAAAATGGACCTAATAAAAGCCATCGAGGAAGGGGTTCTTGGCCCTTCTCCCCTGAGAGATCGGCCACCTCTCTTCCCCAAGCAGATCATGTTTTGGTAGTCTTATTCTCATCTGTGGCAGACGGTGGGTGTTGCGGACCGTTCAGCCTGGTTTCAGGAGTTGTAACCCTCACCCCATGGTGGGCTGTGTAAGAGCCCAAGGGACCCAGTTCATCTGGGTCTGTTCTGTCACAAGGACGTGACCTACTAAGGAGACAAAGCTTATCTCCCTGGCAGGAGCACTGCTTCTGCCTCAACCATCTCTGGCCCCAATGCTTGGTTGGCAGTCAATGACGGGTAAGACTCCTCATGGGAGGGGCAACCTAAGCCAGATGCGACCACTTGGGAGGCCTCATGGAAGGGCTCGGGGGGCTGCAGCAAAGAGGATGTGATGGACCCTTGCCCCCCGGCTATTCTGACATAGCCCGAGTCCTCATTTCCGTCTGGGAGATGTCTTCCACTTCCTAATTGGCTTAAAGCCTGAAACTGTGAGGGCTAGTGGTGCAGTCCTGTGCTGGCCAGGACAGCTCCCTGGGTGATCGGGCATAAGAAAGAATTCCTAAAGTCCTGTGAAACCTGCTTTGCTAAGAGTACTCTCCCTTAGGTGATAAGTGTCCCAGGAGGAAATGAGTATGTCTCCCAAAGTTTGGCAACCCCCTTTCCTGACAAACACTGGCTCGGATTAAGCCCTCAGATTTCTTTGACATGTTAAACCTGTATCCCTGTGTATTTGAACCCAATAAAAGCCTCCTGAGGAAGGGGCTCTGGGTCATTCTCCTCTGAGAGTTTGACCCCTTTCCTCCCCAAGCAGATATTGTCTTGGTAGTTTTTATTTTCATCCGTGATGAACGGGGGGTTATACGGGCAGAGCCCCACACAGGTGGGGGGGGAGCTCTATGTGCAAAGTTCCCCCACAGCGGGGAGGCAACAGTAGGATTTCAGTGGTGAGTAAGCAAAACACAGGTTATTCTTGATTATTATGTATTAATCATTGTATTACTTTCCCTATGAAAAACTGTGTACCTACCTTCATTCCACACTGTACTTTAGGAGCAGAGTGCTGACTAGAAAAATGTTGGACTCAATGAAGTAAGTCAGGGCACAGCTTTCTCGGAGGGTGTGCCAATTATTTATTAAGTCAATCTCCCCATCCATCCATCCTTCCATCCATCCATCCGTCCATCCATCCCACCTCCTCTGTTCTGAAGAGCCATCTAGGCCACCAGGTGACCTCCACCCAGCTTGAAAATGTTGCCTTGAACTTTTCCCCAAACAAATAGGCCCATATAATTTTGAGGACCCAAAGTACCTCAGGAACAACAAATACAACCCTCCTTAATTGGCTCAGCAATGGCTGAGTGTGCCCCTGGGTAATTTTTACCCCAACTTATAAGGTAGGATTATATCTAGCAGAAAATATGTGTTTTCAGGGATTTTTTTTTTTGACATGTCTTGGGCCTGGAATATTCCCTGAGCAGATCCCTATGCCTTTCTACTAAATCTACAATCTCAAGGTGTAAGTTTAGAGAAACAATTTGAGGAGATGGTTAAATGCAGTAGGTGATCAAAGGACTAGTGGCAAGTTCATACTATTGGTGGAGCATCTGAAATGTCTTATTATTTGTAAAACATCATTTAGACATTGCCTTCACAGCATGTAACTGGCTGACATGCAGATACTAATGCATCTACGTACATACATATCCATCCACATAATATACTCTGTAAGTCTTTATATTTAATTTGTTTTATACTGTGTAAACCTTGGAAGTTCTAAAATATTAAATGTTATTTCCCATCAAACATTTCTGCATGTTTTTTTTTTTTTTTTTTTTTTTTTGCATAAAGCAAACGAGCCACCTGTCCCAGAGTTCACAAGTGAGGGTCTCAATACAACAACAGGGTCGAACTACTCACTCGCCTGACGGTGCATCACACGTCATCACAGGTATGTCTGCGGTGTGCGTGGATGCCTCTCCATTGGCTTGGGGCCACATTAAATGAGAGTAAACAGCACCTACTCATGTAAGGTCTAGGGGTCAATGCATGTTTGTTTTGAAAGTAGAGCTCATGCACTGATTACATGCTCAAGAGGTGAAAGTGATGGAGAAAATAAATACGCAAATGTATGGAAATTATAATTGCTTTACAATAAACCTGTTTCTATAAGGAGGTTCCTGGAGGAGCATGTACACAAAGGTCACCCTCCTCCCTGGCCCAGTGGTTGAGATTCTCCTAAGGAGGGCTTGAGGCCAGAGCATGTACCCAAACAGCGGAGTCCTTGCACATTCACAGCTACTCGGAGGTAGAGTGCCTGTCTCATTAGGGTAGAACCAGATCAAGAGGAAACCTGCCCTGGCTGGTGTGGCTCAGTGAATTGCGTGCCAGACTGCAAACCAAAGGATCACCGAATCAATTCCCAGTCAGGGCACATGCCTGCATTGTGGGCCAGGTCCCCAGTAGGGGGCGCTTAAGAGGCAACCACACATTGATGTTTTTCTCCCTCTTTCTTCCCTCCCTTCCCTTCTCTAAAAATAAATAAAGTGTTTTTTTTTTTTTTTTAAAGAGAGAAACCCACAGTGGCACAATATTACTCTTGCAAATGTATGCTCCTAAAGGGTCTCCCACGTGGCACTGGGCTTGTGCGCGGGGCCTGTCTTAATGAGCAGATGCGCACTCTGAGAGGTCAGCGTGGCCCAGCATGCAGCCACTGGGGAAACAGAAAACCTCTCCCTTTTTAGTCTGGACAAGACTAAAAACAGTGCTTTTTTGTGTGTTTCTGTTTGGTGCACAGACCTCACGCTTCTTTTAACGTAGATTTGTTCAAGTAGCCTTCACTGGGGTGCACAGATCAAGCTCTATTAAAATAATGTGAGAGGCCCGCACTGAGGCAATCCAGCGCGGAGCGTTCCGAGTTTCAGGCTGCCGCACCACCTTTAAATCAGCGGAATGTGCTGGGTGCGCGGTCGGTAGACGCTCCTCACCGCTGTTATTCCTGTAATAGGATCGTTCAGGCTCTCTTATCTAGTCTCCTAGATGCTCGGCTCCAACTCTCTCAAACAGAGGTGATTTGTCACACACCACCACCCTTCCTGCTGCAAACAGCGCAGGGTAGAGCAAGCTTGCTTTGATGCGGGGCCAATCTTCCCTTCTCTCAGTTAAGTATTTTACTTACAGAGGTAGTGAGCCCTGAAAACCAGGAAATAGGAACACCCTGATATTACGGAAGGGCACACGCGAGTGCAAGCGCAAATAGTGTATGGCAAACGGGAGTCACGGTGGTCCTGAGACAGGTTGGCCCCCTGCAGGTCCCCACAGCCCCCTCCCTGTTGACAAGGAAATGCGTGGGATGATCTCTCCCTGCACCGCATGTGCTGTGTTAGCTGAATTTTGTCTCATCTAGTCAGCTGTGGGGCCCCCTTAATTACCACCCTTTGACTATCAGAAGCATTCCATTTGAAGAGCCATCGAATGTGTCAGGGAAGTGCCTCCGTGCCCTGAAATATGCAAATTGGAATTCCTTTGTGCAGACAGGTGGTGACATGCTCCTGTGTGTGGAGAATGTATGCCCTCACACCTTGAGCCCCAGCGCTTGGCGTGTCCCCGGGCTGCCAGCTCGGAGCTGTCTGCCACGTTCAACACACCCTGACTGGCGGCCATACCCACATCGCCCCCATTCGTGAGTTTTGCATTTCTCTCTGCTCGTTGTTTTCACGGGTCTGATTAGGTCTTGCCCTGTTGAAAATGATGTTCAGCCTACATCTGACTCCGGACTTGTGAGGAAGAATTAACATCCTCTGTTTCCTGGGGTTTCATTCCCTTAGAAGTCTACATTTCCTTTCTGCCTTCAGGGTTCACCGCATATTCTCTTTGAACTTCTATTGCCCCCCGTGTCTCCTCCCAAACGTACAAGTGTTGGGGAGAAAGTGTGTTTTCTGTCTACTTCGGATTTTTTTCTATGTTATAATTTTGTACCGGGGTAGCCAGTATGCAGCCATTAAACTGATGGTTATATGTAAACACAGATACATAATTTCAAAGTGTGACTCCCTATAATCCCTGTGGCCGCTATCTAGGACTTCAGGATTCCATGGAGGGACCTGGTGTTACGAGCTGGGTGCTGGGGTTGCTCCAGGTCAGATGACGTGGAATTTGGGCGGGGATTTACTGGCTTCTAAGGCTTCACCTTCCCTCTTCGAAGAGCTTGGCCACCAGAGGAGGCAAAAGCTAGAGTGGACTGCTTGTTGGTATGACAAAGAACCCCCTCTCTAATGTGGGGCTCAGAGCAAAGGCTGAGTCACAGATGCCAGGTGGAATTGCTCGGCTCTCAGAAGCCCCATGGATCTGCGCTACCAGGCTCTGGCTTTTGGCAGGAGACAGCACAGACTGATGACACTATAGATCATCCCAGCAGCTCACTGTTGAGGAAAAATTAAAAATTAGACCACTCAGGGGCAATTTGAATGCCATTACTGCATATTATTTTGAGACGCTGTGCACTTGAAATTCTGCCATCTAACAGCCTTGCTCTATCCCGATTTGTAAGGAGGAGAATTCTCATGCCAGGGGTCTCAACAACCCCCTGACTTGCAGCCCTTCTGCTAATGCGCACCATGGCAGGCTGCGTGGGGTGGCGCTGCCCAGGGCACCCTCACACGCACAGCTGGCAGCATGGCCCCAGTGTGTGCCATTGTGCCAGGCACATTAGGAACATGCCACAGCTGGCACAGAATTAGAAGCTCCCTGCAAGCAAATCATTGCGGTGTTTTGAGAGCCATCTTCTCACTGATCCTGCTCAGCATCGCAGCTCCGCCCGCAGGACAGCAAAGAGGGAGCGGGCATCAGGGCCAAAACCAACAGGTGCCCCCAGGTGTTCATTTCTCAGTGGTTTGCTGCCAGCTCTCGACTTTTTATAATTTGTTTGAAATTGTCTCTTTCTACCATTATTGAATTCTCCAACCAAAGTCCTGTGATCGATTTTCAGTGGGCTGAATCTTCCTGCAGACTTATCTTTAATAATGTCACCACATGAGAAGTAATACAGAACGAGAAGTAACTGCTTTGACTCTATTCCTCCCAGGGTTTGGAAATATTGTTCTCCTGTAAACATCATTGACATGCCCAGAAAGGCGTCTCGTACTTGTTCAGGCTTCAGAAAGTTCTTTGACCATCAGTGTGAGCTAAGATGTGGCCGTGAATTTTACAGGTTGGTAGAAACCTCAAAAAATGTGTGATGTCCTGCCCATGGATGTGAGGGAAGAATTACATTTACAAAAGCAAATGTCATCCAGAAAGCAAAAGAAAAGCAGCCAGTAAGATCTAAACTTTTTACAAATCCAAACATTTTCCCTCATCAAATGGAAAAATTCCATCTCGCTGAAATGTATGAAACACCCACTGCATGATTGACCCTCTAGGTGCAGAGCGTTAGAGGCAGGATGAGAACTCAGACGTGGTCTCCAGCCCCGAGGAGTTTACAGCAGGTCCTGAAATAATTCGACTGCATTTCAACGTCGACGAGAAAGTAATGGATTCCTGGCTGGGCCACCGTCTGGAGTTTGCACGCTTTCCTTGTGTGTGTGTGTGAGTTTCCTCCAGGAGCTCTGGTTTGCTTCCACACCACAAAAATGTGTATGTGACATGAATGGGCGCGTCTCAACTGTCCCAGTCTGAGTGGGTGTGGGCGAGGGTGGGTGTGCCCAGCTGTGAAAGGGTGTCCTGCCCAGTGTTGGGTCCCACCTTGTGCCCTGAGCTCCTGGGAGAGGCTCCAGCCACCCCTGACCCTTAACTGGAATAAGCAGGGTGGAAAAGAAGGATCTTACTTGTTTTTATTCATCTTTCTTACATGATGCATGTCTCACATTGATTTTCATGTTTAATATTAGAAGAGGATTGGGTCTTCATTTAGAAGTTTGGTGATTTCTTTTTGTGGCCAGACATATGCCCTGGGAACTTGACTCTTGTTTATATCAATGAACCTATGGTCGAGTCGGTTTTGTTATAAGCTATTTTGCTTGAAATTGCAGTTTCCAAGAACCTATCGATGATGCTAAGTGAGGACTTTACTGTACAATACGATCAATGCACCCAGAGGCAGGTGCACAGGGCTGTGGGGCATGGCGCGGGATGGCAGGCCCTGCTTGGAGGAGGGCACCGGTGAGCTGAAGGGCGGTGTAAAGAGTTCAGGCTTTAAAGGTGGCCAAACCTGCGGTGGCAGAAGGTGATATGACTCTGGGTGGTGGATACACAATGCAATGTACAGACCATGTATCATAAAAATGGACACTTGAAACCTGTATGATCCTGCTAACTGATGTTACCCCAATAAATGTATTAAAAATAAAATAAAATAATCTCCTTTACTTAAAAAATAGAATTCCACTGTGCTCCAAAGAGGTCTGGCCTTTGCCAGCGACTTTGTTTGTCTGGGGACTTTGTCTCACACTGGCTAGTCTAACAGCGGTGGAGGGCGGGGACTTTGGGGTGCATGGTGTTCGTGGGCCTGGAGACTGAGACCGACCATGTGAGCCATCACCTCTCCAGTCAATCGTGCCTATGCATTGGAGTCCCTATTGGAATTTTTATTCAGCTCTTAACATGGAGGCTCAGGTGAGCTCCCTGGAGATACTTACAGCATCTTGTTACACAAAAGTGAGGCAGGAAATTGACACATCGTGACAGCATGGGAAGAGAACAGTCGATGTTCCGCATTGGGACCTCCCCAGGCTTGCCCTGTGCTTGTCTTCCCATGGCTGATTTTAATCTCTTTCCTGTGATAAACGTTAATCATGAGTGAAATAACTTTCAGTGAGTTCTGTAAGTCTTTCTAGAATATGATCAAACCTGAGCGTGGTTTTGGGAACCCTCCTGAACTTGCAGTTGGTGTCAGAAGTGAGGTGGCCGATTGTGGGGACCGTTCCCTTTAACTGGATGGTCAGTCTAACTCACTCAAGAATGAATGGAAGTTTGGCAGAGAATAAAGATGCCAAAGAATAACTATTAAATATGACATCTTGAAAGTTCTTGCCTGTTATAAATCCTGACTCCAACAAAGCCTTGATAAAGAGCCTGTGTTCACTCCACCAGGATTCTAAGGCACGTGATAAAGATGCGAGGCAAGCAGATATAAGGAAGATGAACAGACTGCCTGAACTTAAGTTAAACCAAACAGTTCAAAAAGTCTTTACTGTATTGACAATCTGCTTAAAGATGTCTGTCTGAGACTCCTAGTGGATGGAGTTGTTTTTCTTTTTCTTTTTTTTTTAAGCTCATGAAAACACCTGGGAGCAAGGAACCAACTTCATCTGGACACAGGTAGACTTGCGTAAGGAAGAAAAATGTCCAGAGATTTTTTTTCCCTTGACCTCCTCATTGCAGAAAGGGTCCATAGATCTCCTAGTTATGGAGATCTTACTGCACGCTGTGGACATTGTACAGGGAGGAGGCTTGTACGAGTTTCAGGGAAAAACTGGACAGAGGGCCCCTTCCTCCAGGAAGCTCTTCCTGAGCCCGGGGGTCCTGCAGACATCAGAATGCTTACCAGACAGCCCATGCTTGTCCTAGCTACAACTCTTGTAACAGTACAGCTAACTTCCTGGGTCATTCCCCCTGACAAAACTTGAAACCCTGGATGGCTGGGTCGGTGGGTCCTTGCTTGAGTGTTCCCAGCACCTCAGATGTGAATGGGCCTGACACAGAGAGGATGTTCAGTAAGCATTTTTTGGCTGAGTGAATAAATAAGCCAAACAACAGCTTTAGAGTGGGGTGGTATAGAGGAAGCAACATTTTAGGAGTAGAAAGGAAAACACAGGTTCAAATCCAATCTCCATCTTTAGTTAAGTGAAAGACAACTTTGTCTAAAACCCAGTTTTTTTTTTTAACTTCGAAACAGGCTTAATCTCACCAGCCTATGAGACTGAGGAAGACAGCTTGGGCGCAAGCACTTGCTCAGCGTACGAAAGAGACGACTTCCAAAGACAGCTCGGAGGACATTTCAACAGCAGCGTGAAACGCTAGGCCCCTCCCACAGAAGAACACGCCCAGCCTCAGAGCAGGGACCCGCTGTCAGGTGGGATTCCCTATCCAGTTACTTCCATAGAGCGAGCGACCAGGGTACCGGATCTCCTGCGGCACGTGGGCCCCTGCCACCATTCTGATTCTAACGACCATCAAGGAATCGTCTTGCAGTGAAAATGCCAAAGCCGAGCAAAGAGTAACGGTCTCATCTCTTCTGAACTGAAGTGCAGGTAGGCTAACGAAAAACAACTTTACGGAAAGAATCGGCAGTCTGACGATGGTATCTCCACAGCCAGCCACTGGGGTTAAAGGTGATTTTGTCAAAACACAGAACAATCTCTTTGCTTATTTTACACGGGACAACAACTTGCTACCCATTATTAACTACTTGTAGTCTACAGCCAGAGTTACATCCTATCCCTCCGCACTCCTGAAGCCTAAAACGGAAAACAACATTTACGGAGATGCATCTAGGATATAATCTATAGTTAAATGTGCAGGTGATTCATCATTATCTTGGGCTATTTGGAATTCACATTATTTATGTTACTAATCCTGTCCCCAGACCTCTAAGTTGTTGTCCATCATTCCTCTAACAAAAAATAATCACACAAAAAAATCGTACTCCACATTACATTTGGACATCAACTGTCTGAAAGGTAATAATATACAGCAACTACAGTGATTGAAATGAAGGGAAAAGATTGTTAATATAATAGAGGTTTCTACCAGGCATGCTTTAAATCAACGTGCAAAAGCAATTTAAACAACCTATCCTGTCATCTTGTTTAAAACACATTGATTTCTCTCTTTTTCCCCCTTGTGGTTTTTATCTCTTAGTTGTTTGTCCCCTCCCTGTGGACTTGGAGAGCAAGCCAAAGGGAAAGCAACTTCAAACAGGAGGACTGGCTGGAATAAGCGGAGTGACGGTCTGCCCCTTTAAGAAGATTTCTAATAAATCAGGGGAAAATAAATCTCCACCATAGTGCCATGTTCGACACATGGAGATTAAATTGCACCAAATCTGGGGAGACTGAGATGACCGGCTCTGAGGTTTCTTCCCCAAATTAACAGTTAATAGGTAAGAGTGGATGAGCGAAGGTTATGTTTAAAAGAATCCCCCTAAACTCTGATCAAAATGTGATTCTAGACCCCAAATCCGTATTTAGTGTAGAGTATGAGTTCAGGGGCTAAAAATAAATATGGATATTTTTGCATATAGATGTACATGCATTCCCCCCTTTAATTCTAAAATTATTCTCTTGGAGAGCGTGGTAAATGGAATTTTTTGCCAGCAGTGAATTTTCGGTGTTATCAGCTGTCAGATTGGAAAAATGCATGGCAGTAATAAAGGGGGGAATATATGATCCATAAATAAGGAAAAATGGGACTTGTTTGGCATTATAAAGTTTTCATGTCTTTAGGTAGAAAAGACTGCAAACAAATCCCCCTCCTTTAACTCTTCTTAGGCTCTCTTCAGATTGTGTCTCTCCAGTCCCTTGTCCAGAGCTTGTAAATGAGCTTGGGCTGGACAGACCTGCATCCTGAGAAGGAGGAAGGCTTATGTGAGAACCTGGCTTTTCTTTCCTGAGGGTCAGGAGGAAGAACATGTCCGTTTCATGGCCAGCGATAAGCCATGAGGAAGTTTTCAGGGAAAGTTGTTTTTCAATCTCTGCTTCTGGGAATGTACATACGCTGCTGAAAGCAATATAGGTCACTTACAATACGCCCTCCCGGTGGGGTGCTGCCATATCAGGGTGGGTGAGGCCTGGCACCCGCATTTAGAGAGCTCATCCTCTGGTGGGGAGATGGGTAAGGCACTCCACAAGGCTGCGGAGATAGTCTAGAACTGTCCTTACAGGCGACATGTGGATGACAGATATCAGTTGAATGAATGAGTAAATGAATGCCGATGGCAGGCTGTCGTTAATTAACAATGTAGAGTGTGTTGATCATTTTCGTCTTGTTTTGTTTGGGGGCTGGAGGAGAAGAAAGGGTTGTCTGCGCACAATGAAGGAACCGACTCCTGACTGGGGAGAAGAGGAGAAAGCACTCTGATTCCAGAAAGCCGTTCTTCAACACCAATTTACATTATATACATTTGGTTTTTAATGAGAAGTTTGCCTCGGGGAAAAAGACAATGATGAGTCAGCGTATGGCAGGCAAACAATCCCAGGCCATTGTGTTAAGGTCTTTGCTCTGCTGCAAATGTGTTATCGCCCTAAAACACGCAGGCGGGCTCCATGGCTGTTAGCGTGCAATTTGCATGCTCTGGTGATGTTTTATGTAGTATGCTACTTACACGCTAGAATGTACATGCATGCCCCTGCAAATTTAGGTAAATTATGAATAAATTAAATCTTATCTAAGTAAACAAGTGTCTTTTTGAACCCCAATGCAACCTGTCATGAATATTTAAGTGGACAAGAATGAATCTCTTCCTGCTGTGTGCCTTACAGAATGCTTTTATAGCCTGGGTTTCAGGAAGGAAAGGGCTCATGGCTAGAGCAAGCCAGTCGACTGCTCACTGGGGACAAGGCTTTGGAAGCATCGTGCATTAACAAGTAAGACCCACTATGGGCATCAAATGATACGGTGTCTACTGATGCTGATAATAGCTGCCTTTTCACGCCATTTTGGAGACACAGAGTTTGAAGACAGAGTTATTATTTTTATCCTTCCTATTAGCAGAAAGAGTCAACTCATGCGAATCGCCACTCTCAAACTTATTAAAATCCAGACCGATTTCTTTGTAGTGTGAGTATTATTTTTGTAGGAATCTCATGAGGACAGACTTACCCTAATCAAAATTGTTAAGACTGTCCCAGGGCTCAGGGACAAGCCTAAGGATCTTGGTTAATGGTTTTTAGTCCATGTCTTGTCAATACTGCTGTATTACCCGTGGCCACGGAATTCAAGAATCTGAGTTGAAAGGGCAAATGGGGCTGTCTTTCACACTTCCACACTCTTACACTTTCTGCTCCTTCTCGGTAGAGAGTCTGCACACCCCCTGTCTTCCGTGGAACAACTGAGGCTCTTGTCTTCGGGACCCCCACCCCCAATATCACAGAGCCCTGTTTGAGCTCCCCGGGGGCAGAGCGAGGTGTGTGCATCTGAGCATAAGCCCCTTTGAGTGCAAGGCCTGTCTCTGTTCCTTTAGCCCGTGCCCCCAGCACCTAGCACAGGGTCTGGATGTGGAAGACCCTTGAAACTAATGTCATATCAGCTCACTGCGTAGATTTCTCCAAACGCTGATCAGATGATTGTACTTCATTATTTGCTCAAGTGTCTGCCTGGCTTCCTAGAGGGCTGGGCCCGCAAAGGCCAAATTCCTACCTTATTGATCTGTATTCCCAAGACCAAACATCATAAGTACTTGACAAATGTTTGCTTATTGAAGGGACGAAAGAAAATATCCATTACACTTCAATTAATTGCAGCAATGAACCTGAAACTTATTAGCCGCTGTGTACCCTATAGTACCATCTGTGTCCTTTAGAGCCATGCTCAGTGTCTAGGAACCGTCTCTTTAATTACTGTTGGAAGTGGTCTTCCAGAGTCTCTCAAGGGGCCCAAAAAGTCTTCCTCTTATACACACCCACCCGACAATCGTCTTCTTTCCACTTAGGTCCTGCTGGGAAAGACAAGGCTGCATGCATGGTCAAGGTGGGCCTTTGGGTTGAAACAAGGATGACTAGGGAGGAGCCCTAGGAGCGGCCCTCCCACCTCCTTTCTCCCCCAGCTCTGCATCCCCCTGGGCAGGCTCTGGACCAGGGAAGGAGGGGCAGGGAGGAGTGGCTGGGAGAGTGCAGGCTCTCCTGGGCTGTGCGTGAAGAGGCAGGAGGGAAGAGAGAAGAGAGCGCCCTCCGGAGGCTGTGGTGGGGAGGGCTGCTGTGTGGAGGAGACTCCACTCACTCCATCAGGAACCGTACCCAGGCTCCGTGTCCAGGGCAATGGACCGAGGCAGCACGTGATACTGAGTCCAATCTGCCCCTTGCCATGTGGACCCTTCTAAAGAACTTCTCTGAACTTGTTTAGGACTTACCTCTCTTAGTCATGAGAAAGTTGTCCCTTGTATCAAATGTAAATCTCTTGGGATTCCCTGATGCAAATTCTTTTCTACCTGACCGGCTCCAAGTGGAGAGGACCAGCATCTGGGCCCCCTCCTTCTTCTCATCGTAAGTGCGTACCCACCGGAAGAGCGTGATTACATGTCTCACCCTCTTCTTTTTCAGACTAAGTCGTCTGATTATCACCTATAGTCACCTTCATTTGGGATCTAGTCCTGGGATACAGTGTCAGTGTGGGACCGGCGGTCCTTCCGTCTCAGGCCCAGGGATCTGCAGAGCTTCAGGGTCAGACCTGGCTCTGGCCAACATGTGGTGGTTTAAACAACAAGGCTGAAGAATGCATCCCCACAGGAGGGGCTCAGAGATGACGGAGCCATGACTAAGGGGCTGGGAAGGCAAGTCATCAGTGATGGAGACACACATCTGTTCCCAGAAATGACATATATACTCACAAGGGACCCACCAAAGGGCCAATGTCCTTTGGCCCCTGTGTTAGACAGACCCTGGCTGACCATGAGTTTGACTCAGCATAATATCCTCTCACTCAGACTGACAGCTGGCCTCTCAAGCAGGAGAGAATATGAGTCAAGTTCCGAAGGACCAAGCATCACAGATTCTATTTTTCTTTCTGCCAAAGCCAGGCATTTACGCAGTGTATAGGCAACTTGAGAGTTGAGACCACCTGGTCTGTGGACTCCCTGCCTAATCACACAAAATCCAAAGCCAGGCAGAGGGACTGGCCCTCATTTCTGTGCAACAGTGTCCTTGTTCGCCGCTGTTCTTTAGGACGACATCCTGCATGGTCAGAGCAGCAGGGGACAACACTGGACCGCTCTCTGGGAGGAAGACACGGTCTTTGAGCGAGATAAAAACATGAAAAACCACAATGAAAAACCCACTGATGCAGCTTAAACTGCATCCCTGCCATACGAACGGCAAGTGCAGGCAGCGCGACAGGACTTGGCCCTGCCCAGCGGTCAAGGGGAATTTGGACGGCCTGCCTGTGTGAAGGTGCTTGCGAAGGGCTTCCGGTGAGAGCACTTTCCTGGGCCGTGCAGCCGTGGGTGGGCGTGACCACTCTTCCGTTTACTGCAACGGGAAGACTCCAGCCCTCCAGATCATGATTCGGATCTGCCCAGGCCCATCCCAGGAGGACTTTTCACACCCAGGGCAGTGAGCCCGAAGGGAGGCAAACCGATAACCGGCGTGCTCACTGACCGCTGTGAGCGAGACCGCAGAGCCTGGAGACCACGTGGGGGTCCCAGGGTAGCTGCTCAGATGGGGGTCTTCCTAGCTACCCACCCTTCCTGACAGAAGAACCCCTCAATCAGTGGGGGCAGGAGTCAGCTCTGGAACCCCCAGACATGCAGTGCAGCCACGAACTCTTAATTATAGAGGCGTCCGAGGGAAGAGACCAAAGGCGGAGGGCGGTGGCAGTGGGCATCGCAGGGCCGTGCCGCGTTCTCCGGGCTGCCTCTCTTGGACAGCAGCCGCCCGGCGCGGTCGGCGGGGAGGCCCATCCATTACCGGGGGACTGACAGCACCCGGCAGCCCAGCTCAGAACTTTATTTAATAAATCAAAGCTGACAACTCCTCCCAAACTGATATGAAAAGGCTCTTCGGTATCCACGAGCTGCATACGTGTTACTCGTCTAGCTCTCTAAAGTAAGAGGTGAGCAGTAATCACAAACGGTCTGTCCTTGGCAGGTCGCAAAAGCAGCACATCCTTCTGGAGCCACCAGTCACCACGAGGCCACCAGGGTGGGCCGGCTGGGCCTGGGTTGCAGGGTTAACAGGTAGTGACATCGTGAGGACAGGATGCCACCCCCCCGCTGGGCACTCTGGAATTTCCGAGGAGCTTCCCCCCGCCCCCCCGCAGTGTCTCATTGGAGCCAGCAACCTCCCTGTCAGTGGATTTTATTTCCTCCACTTGTCAGAAGAGGGAGTGGGGATGGACGGCGGGTGTGGCTGGGTGGCCCTGGGCAGCAGGAGGGCGGGCCTTTGGTAGCCTGCCCTTGGGATAGGAATGAGGCCACGCTAACCTGGCCCGGCCCGTGGGTGCTCCCAAGCCCTCTTCTGCTCAAACTGCTGCCTGCTCCTGCATCTTCTTGCTTTGGGGTCAGGTTCCCTGCGCCTTCCACGGGGACTGTGAGCTAACCCACAAACTAATAAGGATCAAGGGTGAGAGTGAGCGGCTGCCTTGGGTACCATTTCTGCTGCCAGCAGAGAAACATTTTAGGAGGACAGCATTCCAGCCAACGTTTATTACCCAGGTCAAAGGATGAAGGTGGGCAGAAGGTAAGATCTCCAGCTAGAGGGTAAACAAGCACTAGAGAGGCAAGGTGCAGCCTGACGACTGGAGTTAACGCTGCCGCACGGCGTATTTGAAAGGTATCAAGAGAGTGGATTCTAAGAATTCTCATTACAAAGAACACAATCTTTCTCTTTTCTCTCTCTCTTTTTTTTTTTTTTTTTGCATGTACATGAGACGACGTATGCTAGCTAAACTTATTGTGGCGATCATGGCTGATACAAGAGTAAGTCGAATCATCATGCTACACGCCTTCACGGGAACAGTGTTGTTTGTTCCTCACAGCTCAGTCCAGCTGGAAGAAAAAGCAGAATGAGCTCGGGAGAAAAGAAGTTGGATGGAAGGACTCGACTCCAGGTTGAAGTATCAGACCGGGAATGCAGCCTGTGTGGGGCCCAGCTGTGCAGGCAGCTGAGAACGACCCCTGGGACCCTTGGAGGATTCTGGCTGGGAGGAGCCTCGTCTGGTTCATGGGGAAACCCCACGTCCTCAGTCAGGCCCCGGAGGCAGGGCAGAAGACGGGGGGGACAAAACGGCCCTCCGCCACATAAACACTGCAAAGAAAAGCCTTAACCCCAGCTGAGTCCCGTGCAGAGCAGCATGTGGGGCGTTCAGATAATTCATACGGCCAGTCCTGCAGGGGATCCCTTGGTGTCCCTCTCTGAAGGGGACGGGGCTTGGGCTGTCTCTGGTAGGAGTTCCGAGTGTTAGGAAGCAGAAGGATGCTGAACAGAGAAGACGTTGATCTCAAATCATGTTGTCCATGTCCTGATACAAATAAGAGCAGACGGCCTGTGTGCGTGAGTAGCTGTGTGTGTGGTGTGGTGTCTTATGGGGCCTTAGTGAATGAACCGGCTGTGCTTTGGATATCGGAGTGTGTGGGGCATCGGGCTGCGGTGCCCAGATGACACTCGGGCAGTACGGTGAAAAAGGCCCTGGACCAGGGTCAGAACATCACTTACAAACCATTGGACCTGAAAAGGCTGCTCAGGACATTTGGGGCGCACATGAGTCCATGTGGGGGAGTCACTTCTCTAGATGGCTGCACGAAAGCTTCCTCCACGGTGTCACATAAAAATATGCATGGTTAAACACGGGGAAGCGATTAATTGTTGGAGCTTCGGGGGCGATGCTGTGACAGTCACTCTGGGTGGCACCTACTCCCTTCCCAGTCCTCAAGCCACACAGTTTGTTTCAACCACAGAGAACATGCCCTGTGTCCCCTGCTCATCCTAGGAACCAAATGCATCTATCCAGGTGCTCCTATCCAGGTCACTGGAGCTCCTATCCAGGTCACTGCCCTATCCTCTCTGGCGTGGTTCTGTCTCTTCCCTGGCTACGGGACTCGAAGTGTGGACCCAGGCCCCCGTGAGAGCGAGGAAGACATTCTGGCGGGAGGTAAGCTCTTCGTGTCCTCAGTTTTGACGGGACAGTGTAAAACACATCTGCCCTCTGGGTTCCCTCAGGGCCGTCGAAGCCCACGTGGGCAGGGGGCTTCAGCACACGGGCCAGGAGACCCACATGCCGCTGTACAGCAGGCTGTGGCCTGAACCTACCGGCTTCCCATCGCCCTTTCTTCAATGAAGCCCACGTTTTCAGAAATTTGAGGGAAAAAGGGAGGGGAGAAAGTGAGTGGAACAACCACTGGGCTTGGTTGGATTCAGAGGATTCTCAGTTCTGCTATTTATTAGCTATCGGGCCTGAAACCTCCTCTAATCTCCCCTAAACCCATCTGCAAAATAACACGATCCTCAATTTGCAAGGTAGGAAAGGGGTAAATTGAGTAGCACCAGACACCACAGATATGTTTTCTTGGTGCTCACCAAAGCTAGGACACTCGTGTCCGGAAATAAGAAGTCACCAGTGTCAGGTCACCCAGCTTTGTGAGTTCAAAGCTTGAGCTCTGTCTCCATTAATAAGATGAGTTGGGAACCTCCAGGACAGGCTGACAGCCGAGAAAGCCCCTTATTATTCTAAATCTCAGTGAAAACTTAAGACATTATATCGGAGCTCAAAATATCTGTTATACTTTTATCGTATTAATTTTCAAGAAAAGGAAGTGGAGCGTGGGGGTCCGGGCGCTGTCCGGAAGGCCTGTCTGGATGCCTTTTGCTCTTCGTCCAGATCAGGGAGGCAGACGAACTCTCTGAGCAAAAGCAACAAGTCCTTCGTTCCTGGACTGGAATGAACACAGAAACTCTGTCCCTGTCTTTGCCAAGCGCACCTGTGGGCCGAGGGGGTAACTTGGCAGGGTGGGGAGTGAGGCGCGGTGCGCAGGATGTAATCCCTCCCGGAGAGTGCGATGTCTCTTCCTCAGCCTCGGGAAGAGCTCAGTGCGAGAGAGAAAGACCTCACATAACTCTGGCAAGAATTTTTGCATTGCTGCTGATTTTTTTAAAATGGAAAACATTTCCTTTTTCCAAATGCTATCAGTTTCAATCAAATTATTGCAGAACCAAAAAAGGTTGCTTACATTGCTGTGCTGTGGATTTCTTCCTTGCTTTCTCTCAATCCTTCCACTCAGCTTCTTGAAGAATTAAGGTTGGGCCCTTTCAAATGTAAATGAAGCAATTTACAAAATATGTATTTTGGCACACAGGCGACTTGGCTTCCCAAACAAACGGGAGTTTTATTGATTCTGTGAACTGCCATCTCATGGAGTTATCTCGTGGCTGTAATTTGAGTCTTCATATGAGGAGACTGTTTTCATTTATTATAAGCGGCACATTCTCTTTCTATCTTGCGGCACTCCCCATTTCTGGGCTTTTAACTGGGTAAAAGAAGCCATGTCAGTCTTAATGTGCTTTTCATGCGTTTCGTTTCTCAAATGCTTTTTTTCCTTATCATCTTGTCTATTTTATTTGTTATTAAAACAATATTCAATGCCACAAAAGACATTAAACCATGAAAAACACCGCCCACAGCTCCGCCAGCCCCAGACGGCCCTTCCCATTCATTTTGTGCTCCTTCCAGGCTTTTGTCGCCTCGCATATGCTTCCAACGGAGTGGGAACAATACTGTTTACATAATTCTCGAGACAATTTTTACACAAACTTAAAAAAAAAAAAACACTGTCTGGACCTCTGTTCAAGATCTCGGAACCTATTTTGCTGGAAACTTGATTCAGCGTTTCAGTATAAATATAGGATAGGACTTTATCAGAGATTCACGATACGCTTCTCAGTGTTTACTTGACGATATTGACGGTGGTGCAGAAAAGAAATACATGGCAATTGACTGCCAAGGCCAGTTTGTTCAACCCCCTGCGCCCCACCCACATCTGCTTGATAGCCCCTTGGGCAGAGGGTGGTGGAGCTTCTCCCAGAAATAAGGTCTCCTCGGTCACGTGGCCTCAACTCCTCCTGTGGCCGTGGGGTTTGCTTGCTTGTTTAAGATGCTATCACTAATGAGGAATGGTCCAGGCCGTTGGGCCTTGGTTCCGCAACCTCAGTTTTTGGGTTTGGCTGGGAAAGAATTCGGAGCCAAGGAACGCAAATACAAACGAAAGTTTACTTAGAAAGTCACAGAGGTAGATGAAGTGAGGCGTAGAAGTGAGAGACAAGGTACAGAGGCAGAGGAAGGGCCCTCAGAGTTTAAGGGAGAAGAAGGTAAAGAAAACGCACCTGGCGGAAGGAGAGAGGCAAAGGGGTGTGTGTGCTGGGGGAGGCGGAAGGGAGACGGAGAGGAAGAGAGAGAGAGAGAATGTGGGTTCTCAGTCTTCAGGGTTTTTATTTGGCGGTCTCAGGGGAGGATCTCAATAGACTATGCAGCAGCTTCCCAGGTGTGTCCTTTCAGGGTTGTGGGCTCTACCAATTGGTTGGCACCAGACAGGTGGTCCTCAGCCACTGCAGCTGGTCCTGAGGCGGGCATGACTTCGCTCCACCTACTTTGCTGCTTTCCTGGGCTGGGAGCCCAGTCACGACTGAGGCCTCGATTTTCATCTCTAGTTTGACCAAACCTCTAACTCTGTGTCTCTGGGATCCGGTGAGAGCTGCGGGCGGGGGGTGCCCACATGGGGAGACTGGGAGGCACCGAAAGATGGCCCTGCCTCAAGGCATGTCCCAAAAGGGCCCCTGAGAGTGCCACCTTCCTCCTGCCTTGGCCTGATGGTTCCCCACGTTGGTCCCTGGGGTAAAGTCCTTTTAGTTCTCCTCAAAACAAGGGTTCCAGCGCTAAGGAAGTTTGGGGACTATGTAATACGATCTCCATCTCCAGCAGCACCACGGTGCACTTCAATACACCGGAGGCTCTGGAAAATTCCACCGTCCAGAAACCTGTTTCACTTTATTTCAGCCATAGTACCCACAGCAGTTTCCGTGAAAACGCAAATACGGAACCAGGATAGCAATTAAGCACCAGAGATAATAACATCTATTTACCGCATGACTTTGCCTCTGCATCTAGACGCAGGAGTTAGGAGCAAGTGAAGACAAGAGGCCTCAAGTTCCTTCTCAGAGGATTTAATTAAACTACTCAATCTTTCTGAGCCTTGGTATTTTAAAGCATCTTTTACAAAGAAAAATCACACTTGATCACAGTACGAAAATCAGGAAAATATAAAGATAAAATAACATCCCATAACTCCAGCTCCCAGAGACAACCAGTATTAGCATGTTGAGTGTTTTCTAATAATACTTTAAAGTATGTATGTATTTTTTAGATTTTTATAAAGTAGTGAACACGCCGGAGACATGAGTTTATGTGCTGATTTTCCCCCCACTTAACATTGTGCTATGAGCGTTGAGCTTCGGACCTGAGTGGCCCTGCGGATGGGAGGTGGGGACCGACAGGTGCGTGCAGAGGGAGCTGGCGTGGATGGACCTGCAGCCGTGGCATCGGTACCTGTGTGACCACCCTTTATTCTCATACCGACTTTATGGTAGGCTGATGGGGCTCCTTCAAGTACACTGAGGGCTGTGGGGCTCAGCGAGCTGGGGGCTGGAGGAGACAGCTGTGGTGGTGCGCCCGGACCCTGCCTGCCTTTCCTGGTCCCACGTGCCCATCTGTACTCACCTGTGGGCTTTGCTGCCGCTGGCCCACCCCTGTGCCTCCTGTGCACTAACCCCCTCCGGCCCAAATTTACAGAGACTGGGAATTGCCTTATGCCACTTGGGGCCCTCAGCCAAGGCCTGGCATGGAGCATGAGTGTTCACTTAGAGTCAGATACATGCTGAGGCGTAATTTATGCTCCAGAGCTTTTCCCTCTGCAGGATCAGCCAAGACCAGAGGTCTACCTAAAATCACATTCTTGCTTGGCTTCCCCTTCTCTTCCCCGATGCCCTTTCTCCTTCCCATCTCTCCTGGGAGCACTTGCTCAGGAGTCCTTGAGCAGGGGCTCAACCTGGGACTCGGAGACTGAGACAGGTGCTCCCTCCACAGTCGCACCCTCCTAAGCAGCACACGGGACCTAAATGGAGGTCTTCCGGCCTCCAAAGCGGACATTTTCGCCATCACAACTCCTCACTTGATTCCCAAGGAGGCAGCAGAGGTGTGTGGGAGAAGAGCCTCTGGGCAGCCTGGGTCATCCAAGCTGCAGGGTGAGCCTGGGTGCGCTAGCCCTGCCTGGGCGCGAATGGAAGGGCGACTGTAGTCAGCGGAAGGCTGTGTGGGGGACGCAGAGAAGCCCTGCTGCCCCCACTCCCATCTGGGGCATTTAACTGTGTGGGGGCTGTAGGCAGCCAAGGGTGCAGAGCTCATGCTGGAGATGAAATAAGCAACAGACATGCAACTGTAACCTGCTGGCACCCAGTGGGCGCCCCACTCACCACCCAACCACCCCAACCAACAGGCCAGGAGGATCATGTGCAAACGCCTGAGAAGTATTACTGTAGGCTCATGCTGGGAAGCAATTTGGTCCATGTCAGCGAAACACACAAATGTAGACCAGACTCGTGCAAAGGAGCTTTGCCCTCATTAACCTTGAAGGACAACACACACCCCGTCGAAGGTGGCTCTGCAGTCGGTGTTTGTAGCGGCTGCTGGGCCAGAGTTGATGGGACAGCAGAACTTACACAGCAGATGTCAGCACGGCCAAATGCCTTCCCCCTCTTAATACACTAGCAATCCCTCGTCAATGCAGTGAAGCTGGTGCCGCAGGGGGAGAAAGGCTGAGAGGTGCAGCAAGGTGCACACTGCTTGCCACAGAGCGCTGCTTGGCCTCAGCAAAAGAGATTAATCCCTTTTCTTATCTCCCGAGAGGTTAGTGCCCTCCCTCCCCCACGGTGCTCACACGGCAAGTGGGAATCTTACCCGTCACCCACAAGGCAGACACACTTTGGCCTGGATCCCCCAGGAGGCCAGGTCAGCAGTAGTGAGTGCATGTGTGAGTGTGTGAAGCTGTGCACGCTGCTTTCTGCCTGATCTCTGGGAAGGAAGAGGGGCAGGCCTTGCTGTGTGGGAGGCAGTGCAAACGGACCTGTGTACACACAGCGGATCCGCAGAGTCTCCTGCAAAGAGAGGCCAAGGGAAAGACCATCTTCAATGCTAGCTCGGCCCCAGTTCTATTTATGGATGGAGAGGCTGGACATTCCTCAGCTGGATGTCGGGGAAGGCGACTTAGGAGGGAATCATGGTTTAAACGAGGTTGTCACTCTACTCCTGGCTGGGGCCCCTGGACTTGGCTGGGAAGCCACAGCTTCTTAGGACAGAGGTCTCAGCCACTGAGGACTCGGGCTTGGAGAAGGGTGCTGGTTTCCCTCAGACTCACTCCTTGGGTGGCTGGGGCACAGACGCCCTTCTAAAGAAGTTGCACAAGGGCCACGGTTGATTTTTGCTGAGCTACCCCTGCAGGCAGAGTCGTGTGAAGGAGGCTCTATAAAATCGCAGACAAAGAATCCCTTTGCCCTGGTCCTCAGATGGGAGGAGGAGAGACACACAGGCTGTCGGCAGGTGAAAAATAATCACCGTCACAATAGCAAACATTCACACACTGCTTATCCTGGGTTAGGTACTGTTCTCAGCTCTTTGTACATGTCAGCTCACTTAATCCTCACAACTGGCCCACGAGGAAGCTTCTATCATCCTCCCAGTTAAACTCATGAGAAAACTGTGACATGGAAATTTGTACAAGGCCACAGGGCTGCATTTAGCAGAGCTGGGACCTGGAGCCCAGCAATCAGGTTCCAGAGTGCATGATTCTAACCACGGAGCTGTTGCAAACCTCTCTCTAATCAAAGCGACCAGTGGACTGGACAACAGAGATCAGTCTCAGAGGAAGGGAGAGAGCCATGCCAAGGTGGGGGTGGGGGAAGGGACTGTCCCCAAAGGGCCTCGCAGCTTGGAGTTTACTCACAATCTAATGGAGGAACCACACACAGAAAGACACATGGAAATGACTTAAAGCTTTGACTAAAGCACCCATCAATCTAATTGTCATTAAAGATCTAACTACTGCCCAATCCCGAGAAGGAACATAGTTGTGGAAGAAAGTTGCTTCTTCAGGTGCAGTCCAGCTCCCTGGAAGAGGACGGGACTTGCAGTTGAACCAGGATTGAGGAGAGGAGGGAGGACGAACCAAGAGACCACGGGGTGGTGGAGACTGTTTGTCACAGCACCAGTCTCAACCTGAGACTTGCTACTTCGTCTCACACAGCGTGTCACCTCTTCCAGTTGGCCCAGCTAAACTCCCTCCTTTAAAAAAATATATATTTCTGTGCATCTCAGTTGAAAACAAATCTTTCTGGTTTTTGAATTTCCTTATTAATTTCACCCTTCCCTACTACTGTTTAACTGTGTAGCTCTGTGCTGAACCCTGACAATTCGCCATTGTATGAAGAGCCCACCCCAAGTCAAGCCATGTTCCTGTCATCATCCAGCCCCACAGATGCTCTGAGAGAGCCCGTCCCAGCCTGGGAGGGAAGGGACACTGTGACTTAGGGCAAAGCAGGGGGGATTCAGGACAGGAGGAGGGAGATGAGGAGGAGGAGGGATGGCACTGGATTCGTTTCGACGTAACAAACATTAACCTGTGTTTAGTATCTGCCCAGGCTTGGTGCTGGGAAGGCAGGAGATGAGCTGTCTCATGCCAGGCTGTGAGCTCTAAGGTGTAGGAGCAGACGCATGGGTGCATAATGATACAACAATTTTACTAACGGTATTAATGAAAGTGTGGGCAATGGGTTCTGGGGACACAGAGAAGGGTGTCTTATACAGGGACCGGCAGAAGTAACACCTGCTTGAACGTGGTTGGTAGGGTAATGATATGGGTGTAATAATTTATAGTTTTAATTTGAAGATTTCACCTAAAATGTCGTATGGTGTGCTGAAGCGTGGTATTGTTATGGTACAGAATTGCATGCTTATGATTTTGTAATAAAAGATTTTGTAATTAAAAAAGGGGCATCATTTGTGCCAAACCCTGTACATATTTTAGGCAGAAGTGTCAGGGAGAGTTACAGAAGTGATATCCCTAAGAACATTAAATGGTGGGAAAGAATTTGCAGAGGAAGGGAGGAAGGACATTCTAGGCAGAGGAGAGAGCTTGGGCAAAGGAAGAGAAAGGCGTGACCTCCTCAATACTTGCTGGTTGCAACAGTGTAGCCAGACAGCAGGCTGCACGGAGGCGGAAGAGCCCGCCTGCCAAGGGCTTCGGATCCAGGGCTCTGGCGTTGGGCCTGATGCTATATAGGCAACAGGGAGTCAGCAAAAGTTTTTAGATGGGAGACCGGCCTGGCGTGGCGTGTATTTTAGAGAGACTCCTCCTAACTGTGGCAGGGAGAGTGGACAGGCAGGCTGGTGAGAAGACTACTGCCTCGGTCCGAAAGAGAGGGTGAGAATCTTGGAAGCCACGAGGTGGGGGCCCAGGTACCAATGCAGGGCAGCAGCCGAGGACAGTTGGAAAGCAGAGGGATCCCACACTCGGTCCTTCTCTGGAGCTGGGGAGCAGCACCTCCTTCACATCAGTCCCGGCACGTTCCTATCCTGGCCAGCTCAAGTGCCACCTCTCCCACCAAGCTCCCAGCTCCGTGAACTTCTCCCTCTGCTGTGCTCCTCTGTTCCGTGTCTGTGCTTCTCCCTTCGGGTTTCCTAGATCCGGCTACTCTGAATCTCTTGCCTCATGGAATGGGAAGGACAAAGTTCTGGAATATGAAGTGTCATTTTGTACTAAGGACACTGCCCTGGGCTTGATTTCATCGTTTCTGGCAATGCGGCAGCCCAGGCTGAAGCAGGTGAACAGACTTGTGCCCGGTAGTCTAAGGGGAGAGTGAAGGCGCCAAAGGCCAGCATCAGGGGTGGGTGGCCCGGCTAGAGAACAAATGCCGCACATTGGGAACGGGGACAACCCAGGAGACACAAGTGCTGCCTTGGAGATGACCATGAGCTGAGACAGAAGGGTGAAATTCCCCGGCCTCTCTTCTCCTCCACCCTGTCACCCTCACAGAGCCTTGCAGGACAGCTGGAAGGAAGCCTGGGAGGTGAAGTTTGCAGGGAAAGGGGAATGGACCTGAGTGTGTCAGTAAGCAAGTGACCAATGCAGGAAATTTACAAAAAGTCTCTGGCCCTCCTTACCTCGCAGGACATTGGTGAGAATCAAATGCAACGTTATATGTAAAGGCCCTTTGTAAGTCACAGAAAGCTCTCTAAATGTAGCTCTGAACTCACTTATGCTTCCATGCTGAAGTCTTGTCTGGCGGTCAAGGAAAATCCACATTTCACTGTTCAGTCATTCATTCTCTCCCTGCCCAGGTCTGGCTTGACAGTGTTTCCCGGCAGCCAGTCCACGGGACATGTCCATCCAGCAGGCTGTCCCTGACGTTTGGGAGCCCTCGGTTTGCATTAGATGACAAGAAATCTGTCTGCAGAACACGAGACTCTAATCGCCCATTTCTAAGCCTTCTGCATCAGAACCGGTTTGACATGCACGCACAGGTGGGCATCAGGTGTGGAGAGGAGCCTCGCCAGCCCCTGCCCTTCTTGGCAGTTAGCCCTGAAGGACAAAGCCACGGTCAAATGAAGTGGTCTAATGCTCAACAGGTTAAGGAGGAAGAGAGAGGAAAACCTCTGAGCCGGCGCCCCCCGAGCATCGGGCTGGCCACTCTACCTGTCCTCCTCTCCTGGTGGCACAGGAGGTGCCTGGGAAACAGCTGAACCCTGTAGTGTCGTCGGCCCCATTAGCCCACAGCCACCCAAATGGATTTCCAGCCAGTCCCATTAAGGCATCCTGTCAGAACCATCCCACGTCATTTGCAGAGTAAAGTGAATATCAATAAAATTGTAATGGGTAATTTTCCCAGCTTCACTGACTCTTACTGGAAATCAAGCCAGCCCTCCGCTGTGGGTATCGACAACAGTCCCATTCCTCCTGGGAGCTGCTCTTCGTCCACTGGGTAGGTCTGAACCCACCCGAGCGGACACCAGGTGTGCAGTTTAATGGGCCATGGCACATGGCTGCATCTCGGCGCGGGGACTCGAGGCCCTGCCCCTGTTGCTGCGAGCAGCCCCCAGGAGGAGGTCCCAGGTCCTCCCTGCTGGGGCAACGCCGGGGGCGGGCATCTGACTTCTGGTTTCCAGTCGCCATCGACAGCTCCTACCAGTCCCTCTAACCCCCACAGACCTCAGCACTTCATTGATAACACCAAAGATCCCTTCCAGTTCTGCGTTCCATGATTCTGAGAGACAGTGAAGGCACCGAGAGAGCCACCTGCCAGAGGGTGACGAATTTGACACCGGAGACCCTGGAGGCTGAGGTGACACCACCAGACGTTCAAGAAACAGAGTGGAAGTTTTGCTGGCAGTTCCTCGCTGTGGCTCTCTGACCGCAGAAGAGCATGGGTATCACACTGGCTATGTGGCCATGACAGCCAGCACTGGGAGACTGCAGCTCTGAGTGACAAGGCGTTAATTCAAGGCGTGCGGAGTGTGACGGTGGGGGACTGGCCTCAGCTTCTCCTCTTCGCTCCCTTGTGCCTGAAAGGCTGTCAGCCGCTCCTGCTGATGCCTGGCGGCTGTGGCCTGCTGCCTCCCTCCCCTACACGGAGGTGCAGACGGAAGTCGAAGGTGTTCCCGCTGCACCTGGGCTGCTGGTTCAGAATGAGCGACCTACGGGGAAGCTCAGGGACTGCTCAGCCGCTGTTCTGCGCTGGGGCCCCGCCTTCTCTTTCCAGCTTCGCAGGAAGACAGCTCAGCCCAAGTCAGGGTTCCGGCAATGTGAGTGGATGTGTGTGTGTGTGTGTGTGTGTGTGTGTGTATACGTGTGCCAGTGTATGTATGTGCAGTGGGGGCTGGGGGAGGAAGGGAGTCAGTGCCTCTCGGACCTTGCAGTGTAAACTTAAAGTTGGACTTTCAGGAGAGACTTAGCTGGCTTTTCAAGACCCCCAAGTAGCTGCTACTCCTCACCTCGAGTCCCTCCTACACCGAAGCTCACAGGACGAAGGCAGGCGGCAGACCTCATGGGTACCGAAGCTCACCTGGAGCCAGGTGTCTGGGAACAAGTGCAGCAGGGCGCTGTGACCTGGTGGCCCATGCGCTAGCCCACTGACAGCTGATTTGGTTGGGAAGATACAGGCGGTGAAGTGGGTGTTGACTCTCTCCCCTGCTCCCTTCTCCAGCGTCCTGCCTGAAGCCGGACACTTGGCTGCAGAGAGGGGCTGCCCGGATAATGCACATTACAGAGTACAGAGCGCTCTGCGGTTCACAAGAGCCTTTTCTTATCAGTTTCTCTTGCGAAGACAAGAAGATGGGGTTACGCCCTGGCCGAGTAGCTCAGTTGGTCAGAGTGTCATCCTGATACACCAAGGTTGCCGATTCAATCCCCAGTCAGGGCACATGCAAGAATCAACCAGTGAATAGATAAATAAGTGAAATAACAAATCTCTCTCTCTCTCTCTCTCTCTCAAATCAATCAATAAAAAAAAAAAACTATAAAAAGAAGATGGCGTTACCATTCCCCATTTTATGGGGGAGAAAACTGAGGCCCAGTGAGGATCCAGTGGCACCTTTTTCAAACCCAGCCTCCCACTCCATCCCAGAATCTCTATCTCCTGCATTGGAGGACCCTGGTTTCCGGAATGATCTGAAGAATTCTGATACTGGAGCGGCACCCCTCCCCTTCCCCCTGTGAAATTTGGAGCAAGGCAGCAGTGGGGCCAGGGAGGCCACGCACCTTGTGTCCCATCTGCCTTGCCACGGGGACATGGGACAGCCGCAGGTGGAGGGGAAAGCGGTGGCAGAGCTCCGCAGTTCCCCTCGCTCGGGAGAGGAGCTGCCCCTCCCTGCAGAAGCAGCTGCACGACTCGAGCTGACACCTGTGAGGCGGTTTGGGGCAGACTCTGTTTCCACTCTGGGTCGGTGTCCCCTGCTTGCTCCCCTCCCGGTAAGAAATAGCGACCCACACTTCACCGCAGTGCACGCTTGACATGTATTTGCCCCTCAAAAGAAGCCCATGAGTTTGATACAGACTTATTCTCATTTTATGGATGAGGAAACAGGGGCAGAGAGGAAACGTAGGGCCCCGAGTGCACGTCCCTAGGCTGCTGGAGCCAGGGCACAAATCCAAGAGCTGGGATCCAGTGCGCATGCGCAGAGTGTTCCGCATCCTTCCTCTCCGTCAGAACACGCACACCATTGGCTGGCTGCTGCCCCGGGGTTCTATACTCACCTGCCTGTTACCCTACTAGCCTGCAGGCACAGATGGAGGGTGGCCCTAGCCATGGAGCCTATCCCAGAGCCTCTGGTCCACCTTCCCTGCAGCGTGAGTTCAAGAACCCACAGCTCACAGGTAGGGGCCGGTCACAGAAGCCCCGGGAATGCTGGGACTTGCCTCTAGGCACAGAGTGGGTGTAGCTCTCACAAGTTTCCTGGATCCCAAGGCCTCTTTCTTTTCTGTCTCCGGGGCCACGCTGCTAAATATATCCCAGGATGAACCCATTTACCATCGACAGCTAAAATGCCTCTGGACGGCTCTGCGCCAAGATTAGAAGTCTGTCCAAATGTCAATGATTATTCCATCAGCTAAAAGCAAATTGATCAAGCCTGTCCTCCCTGCAGACTAAGAAGGCTCTCAGGCTATTTGTAGCTCAGTCGGAGAAGCAAGAGGTGGCCACCTGGACTGGATGTCTGTGCTGATGGAGCTCACAGAGCAGGTCATGTTAGCCTGGGGTCAGGGGAACCTACGGGGGTGGGTTAGAAGGACAGCACGGTCCCTGGCTTCTTAAAGCAGACCCCGGTTGCTGCAGCAACAGCTAGCCCTGCCCACCCTGTAGGGCCACGCCCACCAGGGCAGAGCCAGCACCAAGCAAGGCCCCACCCACCTTCACCACCCTGACCTGCCTGCTCACAGGAGCCCGTCAAACTGAAAGTGGGCACTGAGGAAGGAACGGAAATGCTATCCAATGGACTGGGCTCTGAAGCATTTGACAGAGTCTTTGTTTCTGTCCTTTAGTAAAGTTATGAAATGAGAGCAGAGACTCGGGTGGGAGGAAAATGCATGAGGAAGTAGAGGAAAAGTTTTCCTATCCAAAAAACTTTAGCCAAATTTTTTAAAAAAGAAAAGAAAGTCGAGAGCCAGGGAGAAAGACTTGTGTTTCAGTGGATATATTTTTCTTTGTAATTTTAACTTTGTTTTTGTGATCCAAGCGTCTTCCCTCCCCTGAGTTTCCGGCCCTGTCTAAGTTAAATAATACAGTAGCCAGGCCAGCGGAGACAGGCGTTGCGAGGCAGGAGGGTCCCAATACGCAGGGAAGGGATTTTTCATTTCATACATCATTTAAAGCTCGCCGCGGTGATTTACCAATGTCAGGCCATCTTTGGAGCACACAGTGAGAAGAAAGAGAAATATGCATGCTTCCGCTGGGAAGCTGGATTGGGATCCTAGGAGAGTGACCGGCAGAGGCGATGGACTGAGGTTTCTCCCTTGTCTGAATGCTGCGCAGAAGCTAGAGATTGCTCAGCGCTCGGAAGAAAGACAACAAGTGGACTGTGGTTTGTGTCTTGCAGGGAGAATCTGCTTCCCTTCCCAACTGGCCTTGGCCAGGCAGGGCTGGGCCACCTCCCACAACCCCCACACAGCCTCTGTGGTCTTCCTTGGGTTCCCAGGTTCCTGCATCAGACCCATCCCGTACCCCTAGGACAATGGTCTTGAAAGCCCACAGTTATACTAGGTCCCCTGCTTAAGTGCTTAGGGCCATTTCCCCAGCAAATGGACTCCCTCCTTGCCAGGTGTGCCAGGACCTGCTCTCCTGACTCTGCCTCCAGGTGCCTGCACGTTGCACGTTGCACGCTGCACGCTGCGGCCATCAGCTTCCCATCCTTGTGTCCCTCCTGCCTGGAATGCTCTTTCTCCTTCCTCCCATTTTTAAAACTCTCCCAAGGGCCCCACCTAACACCCACCGCGCCCATTACTCTTTCCACGATGGAG
The DNA here is from genome assembly GCA_039655065.1 of Glossophaga mutica. NCBI lineage: Eukaryota > Metazoa > Chordata > Mammalia > Chiroptera > Phyllostomidae > Glossophaga > Glossophaga mutica. The sequence goes on from CM077310.1 coordinate 23,704,760, forward strand.
CCAGTCCTTCCTGCTTGCTCGCTTCCCTAAGCTTCCATGGCACTTTGAATCAGCAGGGACTCGAATTAGATAATAGATAACACTAATATTGGGTAATAATACGCATAAATTTCGTTGAGTGATGACTGAGTGTCACGTGGTTTCCATGCACACACATTCGACTCTCACACAGTCCCCACCAGGATGAGCCGTTGATATTTTCAGGGGACAGGATCAGAGGCTGAGCCCCTCCTGGGTAATTATTTAAAGCTGCATTCAGCTGGGAGGTAAGTAAGGTGGCCAGAATCTGAATCTGAAATTTCCACCTTTTTTTTAATGAGCCTTTAACCACCACCTTTACTGCCTCTCAGTCCGGTATTACTTCTGAGGAAATTGATTTTTAGGTTTTAGTTTAGTTCCGCAATAAAACCATGGGCTCCCCGAGGAGGCCACGCATGTCTTCTATGTCTGTATCCCCTCCAGCACCTCACCTCAGAGCTATACGTGCAACAGGCACTCAATATAAACTTGATCACTCATTGATTGGCCAGCCATCCCCCAGACGTGGGCACCCCCCACTCCTCATTCCGGAAAAGCCTAGTAACAGAGTGCTCGAGGAAGACGGGAGGGGGCAGGTGGGACGGCAGGGCCAGCTTCTCTTCGGACTGCCTCACGCTGGACCGATTTAGGTTAACCCATCCCACGCCTGTTCAGCACGTTCTAGGACAAATGGAGGACAGGCGAGAGTTTAAAACCTTCCCGTCCCAGAGGTGGCAAAGCCGAGACTGGAGGAAGACGCAGGCCCAGCGCAGGGCAGGGAAGCCTCTGGGGAGGGTGTGGGGAACGGCAGTGAAAGGACTCTACAGACCGACGTGCGTCATGCTTGTGGGTGGAGGGAGGGAGCCCCGGGAGAAGGCGGGGCTGGTGGGGCTTCCAGGGTGGGCAGCCTTGCTTGTCTTAGGTGGAGAGAAAGGAGCAGCAAGGTCTCGAGAAAGAGGCTGGCCGCAGCTCAGCAGCTGCTTTTGTCAGTGACCCTGTAACAGTGGGGTTGGGATGTGTCTGGATTTGGCCACTACGGTGCTTGCTCTACCTTCCTCACCAGCTGCACGTGTGCGCGGGTGAAGTGTGATAACACGTGGGAGCAGTGTGCATACGGGGCGGTCCTGTTGCAGGTACAGTCCGATCACTGCTTGCTGGCTGTGTTGGATCCAGGTCTGCACGCCACCCTGCCCGTGGTGGGGCCCCCTGCCTGAGGGATTTTTTTAAAGTAGCACAGGCAGAAGCGGTCCTCAACCTAGGACAGATAGGGGTGGAGGGACAACCACCCCGCTTCCTTGCCCCTTGGCTAGGACGGCTGAGGTCTGCCCTGTGTGGGATGAAGCCTGGCTGCCCCAGTGGAGCCCTGCGGGGTGATGAACTTGTTCTTGGCTCCGCCCCCTTCCCGGCTGACTTCCCACTTGCCCACCGTGTTTCTAGGGTTGGCCTCCCAAACAGACAGCTCGCACTTGAATCGTAGGGTCTATTTCTGGGGAGCCCGAAGTATGGCATTGTTGTCTTTATTCATCGCAGGACTATGCATGTATGCTAATAGATACGTCCCCCATTGTCCAAATGGGTTCCGCTCAGGTATAGGAAACCAGGTTGACCCATTCATAACACTAAGACTCTTCACAGGGGCTGACATTATCCCTCTCACGATACACTTATCCGGGTGTGTGACCCCCAGCCCCTGCCTTACCCCACTCCCAATAGAATTATTATAAAGTCTTTGAAAGCAGGGGCTGGGTCACATTGAGACTTCACTGTAAGTCCCTTGTGCAGAATGGTCGCTGGATGAATAGTCTTTAAATTGGATTGTGTTAAGCACAAAAAAACACCCCTCTGTCGAAAAGCAAGCTAATCCCTGTGCCTTTCTCTGGCTTCCCAAGTGATAAAAGTTCACCCCCAAAGCCACTTGTAATGGGTTCATTACTTCATTTATCCTGTTGTATCCACCCTGAGTGGTCTTTCAAATGGTGTTACAAGTATCCTTTCCTCAGTCAGTTTCAAATGCCCCTGAACAGACCTGTCATCTCGAGTAAAAAGCTCATATCAGTTCACGTGCAGACAGGACCTCCTTTGAATCGCAGTCTGAGAGCACTGAAATTAAAGAACAGCAGCGAGCTAGGTGAGGGTGTGGTCGCTGCCCTGGGCAGGGCTCTGTCCACGGTCCAAAGCCAAGTCCACACCCTTTCTGTCCCACCCCGTCCCTTCCAGGGCAGCAGGGTGCATCTCCCTGGCAGTGTGGCGCTCCTTGAGATGCCGCCGCGCCAGTCCCTTGACATCTGACTCATTAGGCACTGGCTGTGCCATTAAGAAAAGCACCAAAGTCCGACTTCCGGGCCTGGGCCGCTCCAGTGGGGCAATGGCCGCTGAGAGCCGCTGGCCCCTGAGGGTCAGCGCCAAGGCCTAAGCAGAGTGGGATGCTCTTCTTGAGGCTTTTGCCCTGGCCCAGGAGATGCACGTCTCCTGAAAGGCAGCTCCTTCATGAAAAATCAGACACCATCTGTGTGGGGCGAACCACTCACTAGGAGGCAGCCTACTGGCCCAGCCCGAGCCACCCCCAGTGGGGTCCCCCATGTCCTTGTCACGCCCGGCTTGGCAGGCCCAAACCGATGGACAGATGCTCCCCCAACCTCTCTTCCAGTGCCACCACCCCTGACTGTGAAGGCAGCACCCATAGTGTGTGCAGGAACCCCCGGAGGCCCGGCCCTGCACCCCTCCTGCTATCACCTCGGAGCAGAGCTGGCCGAGGACCCGGGCAGGCCCTCCTCAGCCCATGCTCAGGGGAGGCCTGGGAGCTCTGCCCACCCGAAGCAGCCCTTTGTGCAGGGAACGAAGGACGGCCCGGAGGCCTGGTCCCATGTGGCCCACGGGGCACAGGTAGTGACAATGGGGGTCCTGCACAGGCAGTAGGATTCTTTCCTGCCTCACAGAGAGATCAGGTCCCCTGCTCTCCTTGTCCTCAGGAGGCACAGGACGCGTTACTCCCCATGCACAGGTCTGCGCATAGCCTGGGCGGGCTGGGCGTGGAGTCTGGAGCCAGGGGCCGACCTTAAGAGTGCCGGCGGAGCCTTTTTTGGTAAAGGGAGCAGATGATGCCTCAGACAGTCCAACGAGGTTCCTCAGAAGCCATGTCCACCCCTCAAACAGTGGTGCTCTGCAGCCAGGGCACGCTGAGTGCACCGCTGTCTGCGCGGATGCCGGATTCAGGTTGAGTGTTCTAGGAAAGGAGGAGTGGGCAGAGGAGGGAGAGTCCCCTACCCCTTAGGAAGGCCCTCCAAGTCCATGGGTCTGACGGGGAGGGCACCGGGCTAGGCCACGTCTGACCTCAAGAAGATCACGGGGGAGGCACAAATGGTGGGCAAGCAGGGCCGCACGGCTCTCTGCGTGCTGCATCGCACTGTGCGACTGGGGTGAGTCAGGGCACTGCAGCGTCTCAGCCTCCGAGCCTCGCAGATGCACATCCACCCACCTCCCGGGCGTGGGGGGGAAGCCGTGACAAAGAAGGGAATAAGAGGCGTCACTAAGGGGAGATAGGAGGACTCTGCATGGAGCAGGAGAGAGTCATTCTCCGCTTCTTATCAGTAGAGCTGAGCTACCCGACAGCCGTGCAACCGGAGAGTTTGGATGATAGGAGGAAAGGGGCCTTTCCGTCTGTACGGGCCTCCTTCCGGAAGGAGAAACCCTAGCGCGGCGCTTGTTCGAGCCCCTCCACAGGGATGGGCTTGTCCTTCTCAGCTCAAGTTGTATGTGTGTGTCCGTATGTGTGCCCGTGTGTCTGTGCATGTTTCTCTGTGTGTGCATGTGTGTCTCTGCATGTCTCTGTGTGTATGCCTGTGTCTCTGTGGGTATATACATGTCTGTCTCTGAGTTTGTCTGGATATGTGTCTGTATGTTTACGTGTGCATATGCATGTGTCTTTGTGTGCACGTCTGTGTAGCTACCAGAGAGAGCGCTGTCCCTGGTCCCGAGAGGGCAGGTCATTGAGAAAGGAGGGGGGAAGAGCCCAGGGAGCCCTGTGTGCCTGGAACCGGAGCCAGTGCTGCCTTCATCAACGCGCAGGGGTACAGAGGGACAGCACCTCCCCGTGGTGCCTTCCCGGAACCGCGCCCCAGGACACCCTGCCATCAGGGGTCCGGAGAGGAGGCGTGGTCTGCGTGTTCATGGCCCCACCCCCCAATCTGATCCAGCTGCAGGGCTGACAGCAGTGCTCTCCACCACGCCCCACCCTGGCTTTGCACGGAATGCTGGGAGCAGCTACCTCAAAGACCACAGCAGCCCCTCTGAGGAACCTCAGGCTTGTTGCTTTGAAAAAGTTTTATAGGACGTCTAGCTTTTTTCACTCTGTCTCCACCCCACCCTACTCCAGCCTTGTCTTCATCCTCTCTGTGAGTGTGGGCACCTTCCTGCCTGCTGCTGCCAGAACGCTGCTGAACAGGAAGGAGGGAGCTGGTTAGAAACCGGCCAGCCCTCTCTTTCCTTGGTGTGCTGAATAACACCCCAATGATAGCTGCAGGTGTTTGGAAGGCGGTCCACCACGTGAGCCGGCCTCACAAGCACCTAGGTCATGGGCATCTAGGTGGGGCCAGTGTGCACCTGCCGAAGCTAACTTGTCAAGTAGGTGGATATCAGCTACCCCTTCAGCCACCGCACTTGAAGGCCATGGCAATGCACCTCCACCTGTAATCACCTGGACAGAAAATTAAAGCAGTCTGCTCCGTCAAAAGTTACGCGCTCCATCACGTAAATTAACAAATGCCTCCAGAATCTATGACATATCTTTGTTCGGCCAAAAAACTTTGATGTAAATTGTAGCTTTTTAGGATGGCCCTGTCTCAAGTGGAATATATCACGGAATAGCAGACAAGTTCAAAAGCACATATAATAATATAATTAAGATAGCTTGACAAGGATGTGTTTTAAAAGTATAAAATACCTGCAGGTATAATAGCTTCGTAAAGTCTGTCAGATTTACTTCTGCTGTGAAGAAATTGAAAATGTTTTACTTTAATGTGATGCAAATGAAGGCTGAGGTATGCATATAGCACAGTCCTTAAAAAATAGGTAGAGGGAAAAGAATAAAAGTCAGATTCAGGCCAACTGAGACATCCGACTTTGCAAGTAACTCGGTAATAGATCAAGCCAACAGACTGGCGTGCGGCGCTGGGCTGTTTGTAGAAAGCACCCATTTCGCATTTCCCTCCCTTGTTGGCACCAGCAAAGTAAGTGTTTTTATTCAAAATTAATGATTCCCTCTGCACATTTTTCTTCTTGCTCAAAAGGTTTAAGCATAATTCTTGTTTAAAGCAAAAGCAATCTTTATATAATTACCAGCTCACGGAAAAGTGTTTTGCAACACACTAAAAGCTAGGGAGAGGAAGGACTCACACCCAGAACAAAGGGCGTTGGGGACCCCTGCAGGTACCCATGGACAAGCTGCTCCCAGATAAGAGTGATCTCCACACCTGTCCAGCCTAGCTCGGCTACCTGTGTGCTTGGACAGAAATGCTGTATCGAGCCAAGAAGCAGGAACCATTAACCTAGTATAAAAGGATGCCAAGATATTAAATTACAAGGTTAATTCAATCAGCAAAGCCACAGATTGGAACACACACCCTCCCCCTGCCAAAAAAAAAAAAAAAAATTGCCCTAAGGAATTCCATCTCTCCAGCCTGGTGAAGATTAACCTAATAATGCCCTCAGCCCTGCATCTTTCCACACTGTGTCTGTCCGATACACCAAGGTGACCCACGGCATTGACCCCAACCATTAACGACCGGATAGCATTCCGGACCCTGAGTGGCATTCTCCTTGTCTTACTCCCAACGGGCACCAGAGAGATAGGACTCTGCTACGTGGCCTTCGGAAACTCCACTGGCTCCCCCAGGTCCCGGCCATGGTTCAGAGTGGGGCACCACCTCAAGTCCTGTATTTCAGATCTCTGGCCGTGCTTAGGAGCCAGGCTAGGTGCTTGCCCATGCTGAAGAGTTAAACAATTGGGTGGGGGAGCATCCACTGGCAGGCACCTGTTACTCAAGGCGAAAACTACATGCTCGAATCACGAAGCAGCGGAGTTTTCAAATCCACAGCCCCTGCGCCTCTCACGCTGCTGACTGCGCCCAAAAGGACGTTGAAAGGAAATGTACGTTTCACCGTTTTCTTGCTCATTTGCATTCTGCTCTGTTTGGATTCTGAAATGCGACGAGACACTTTATTTTCAGGGTAGATCTACAGGATGGCAAACAGACAGTTTGGGAAGGAATTAGCCATATGGGCCTGGGCATTATTTTCTTAATGTGGGAATTGGGTCAACCCTGCAGAATGTCTCCTCAAATGCTTACACTGGCACATCTTCTCTTGGAGAGGGGAGGTTTTTCCGAATGAAGCCTCCCAGCTGCCTGTGCGTAGTCATAGCTACATAGCCCCAGCCGCCCCACCCATCCCGAGGCTCGTGAGATGTTAAAGGGGAGGCCCCCTCCAGAGACACCCGGTCCAGCCTCCTCATTGTGTCACTAAGACACAGAGGTCCAGAGAGGAGAAGTGACCGGAGCCAGGTCACACAAGCTGGCGGTCCAGCCTACGCCGTCCTGCTATCTTACCCCCACGTTGGCAGAGGTCCCAGTTGTTCCCTCCTTATGTCCGGGAGCACCTGCCACCCTCTGGGGCACCCCCTCTCAATTGCTGGCCCCTTTCCACGTTCTCCCAACCCTGTGCGAATCAGAGGTTGTGAATTTACAGCAATCATCGGTCGATTGACTGATTGACCGATTGACCAGCTGACCCACCTGCTCTCCAGCAGGCCCCCGTGTCTGACTCAGTGCTCAGCACACAGGACCACCGGCTCACTTTCCCCTCGCCCTCCCTTCCTCGGAGTCAGAGGCCAAGAGAAAAAGCGCAGACGAGATCCCGGAAATCGCTCTTCCCTCCCTGGGGACTAGCGGGAGACACGATGCTGGGAACGCACCATCGGGGGTGTCACAGGGAAGGGTGACAACATGTGAGACGGACCTTTTAGAGGCAACCTATTATTTCTGTAATTTGTTTAAACAAAACCAGTGACTCTTTCAACTCTAATTCCCCTCTCAGAAATCCAACGCTGCTATCTACCGTTTCTCTCCCCGAAGTCGAGGCAGTAATTTGAACGCCAGCAGAAGGCATTAGACGTTAGAGGTGAGCAGGGCAGAGGGTTCTGGCTTTTATCAGATAATTAAGATGCTACCAAAGTCAAACTTTTATCAACCTTAGACGAAAAATAAGCTCCTTCCACCCAAGTGCCTTTCTACAGAGCATTCAAACTGACAGCGCTCTGGAGAAGGGTTAGCTTTTAAAATGGTTCATTGTTTTTCAACTTTTATTGGCAATCCATTCTCATTATGCTCAACACATTTGTCTTCATAATATGCACTTCACAATTATAATATCAAAGAGTTTGTATCTACATAATGAAAATGATCTATAGAATAGCGCAGGGAAAGCATAATAACACAGTGTGATCATTAATGAGCCGGGTGCTTCGAGGGAAAACACGGCGTCTCATGGGAGAGCCGGTCCCCTACATCACACGACGTGTGTTAGCCAGAGGCACAGGCCTGGAGGGGAAGCGGACAGGACATCTCCGACCCCTGGAGGGGACGGCCCTGCCTGGCACTGCTTGGTTTTGGTGATGGGAGAGGCGCATGGGGCGGGGCATGCCGGGAGACCTCCTGTTGGAAATTGTCGGTTCAAAGTGTAGCGATCGTATCTGTCCTTCAGAACTTTGTGGCCCAAATACTGCCCGCCCACAGAGCAGGGAGACAAAGGCTCGAATCTTCTCCCAAGCGGTGCTGGGAAAATGTCCCTTGGCGAACTAGAACCTGTCTGCAAAGGAGGACGGGCCTAGAGACCAGAGAAAGAGGCTGACAACGCCGGCATTCGACAAAGAGCTGGTGAAGGGAATTTAGGGACAGAACAGAGTGCTGGTCACAGCGAGAGAGTAGATCTCTCCGCCCACTGGACAGGGGGTGAGGGCTCGATGTAGATGACCTCTAGGAACACAGGGAGCCTGCAGCCAGGTGACTCGTGCTTACTAAGAGCTGTATATTCCAAAGCAGCAAACAACTTGTCTATATAAGGGCATCTCAGGAGATAGAGCCCCACCCTCTCTGGGGTGAACTGGCCGGCGGTCACTGAGAACAACTTGCTTCTGAAGTCATGTCAAGCACTAGAAACCATTTTGCCTAATGTTTGCACAGTTTAATGTCTACGACGCACGGGGAAAAATAAGCGCATAGCTGGTTAGTCGGCACAGACTCCAGTGTGCTGTTCAACTATCGTAATGTTTGGCTCACAGAGCACACTCAGTAAACAGTTTTTAATGAATATGGAAAAAAAGGGTGGCTTTCTCATTCCGCCAAAACATTTCATCATTGGTAATCCCTACAGCAGGTCCCGGAAACCTTTCAGGCAGACGGGCACGGGCATGATGAAAAGGAGTGGCACTAATGAGGGCCGTGGAAGGGGGACCGCAGACGGGGGGTGGGCGGGAGGCCGCTTCACTTTGCATGAACGCGAAGACAGCTGCGGCACCTGATCAAGGCAGAGCTGGGAACCCCTTGCCGGGCAGATAGATAAGCGGCTTGGCAGATGTTCTGAATGGGAAGGGGTGGAGTCGAGCAGATGTCCAGCTCTGCTGAAAGACCCTCGATCGAGAAGGAGAGCTATTGTGCTGCTCAGCTGGTAGCAAAAGGCATGGATCCGCTGCAGGGGAGGGGTGCCTTCCTGGGACGGCCAGCCAGGAGCTGAATCGCACCAGCCACCGGGCTCGAGTGTGAGGATTGGATTGCATATGCACACACACACACGTGTTCCAAATCTTCCTGTGGCTTCTGTATATCCAAGTCCACTGTCAGCCTGAATGGACAGGGTTTGGCCAATAAAGGGGCAGGGGGAGCAGAGCGCCTCACCTAGGAAACCAAGCAGTCCAGAATGGCCACGGCCTGCGACACTGGTGTGGGCAGTCTCCCCTTCTCTCGACCCCCCCAGGTACACCCCTGTGCGCCCAAGGTCCACCCCAGAAAACTGTGGCAAATCACACTGACAGCCAAAATCATTTTGGTATCAACAGGTTTTGAGAAAACCTTTTCTTAAAACTTGGTTTATTTGGAAAAGCATTTTGTCTGGCTAGCGTGACTCATGTATGGGCAAGTATAACTTTGGACAGAGAGAGAGCTTGGTTAAATTATTGCTAAAACGTATCTGGGCACAAAATGCTGAACAAAAAGGCAGGAATGACAGAAACAATAATCACAGAGAAAGGGACATGCAGCGATGTGTAGCGACAGAGGGGTCCTGAGTTCACCATTCACTTCTTTGATGCACGAGAAAGCAGAATACAAACCTGGGGCTACAAAGTTCCACCATCGAGGCTGCAATCCTCAGACACACAGTCCAAGCTTCTCGTTTTACTCAAAGAGGTGGACATGACTCGTCCGAGGTCTGTGAGCTAGGATTCAAGCCTGGACAGCTGGACTCCTAACTCGGTGCTTCTCCACTCCAGGCATTGCCCTTTCGTTCACGGGGAGACAGGTAGGAAGGCATGTTTGTGGCTAGGAGACGGATGGGTAAATATGTATTCTGGAGGTAGTGTTAGTTTTTAGATACAATTATTCTGTCTTCAGATTGAACCTCCCAGAAGGACATCAAAAACTCCCAGTACAACATTTAACCTTTACTGCCGAGTTAAAAACGGTGGAGAGTTAAAAGTCCCCTGCAGCTACTAAAATAGCGTGTAGTGAGAAGCTCTGTGTGGCAGGTGACGGATGGGGCCTAACTGCTGTGCACCCCCACGACTGTATTTCCATACGGAGAGAGATATCGACACCTCATGTTACATTTCTAAGCAAGGTGAGCAGTATTTTTATTGCTGGGGGAGGGAGTAACTGCTGACCACATTCCCCCTCGCCCCACCCCCCACCGCAAAGAAAAAAAATGGCATTAACTTTCTTTTGTAAGAAAAATGAGGGGAAAAATCAATGGATGAATGGACATGAAAAATGCATTTTTAACCCATACATATATTTTCTAACAGTGCCGTTTTTTAAAGCTTTCTAAAAAAAGTAGTCAATGTGATTCTCAAGGGGGAAAAATGCAACACAACCCTGAACTCTGGGGCAAAGTTTAATGGCCAAGAATAGCGAAGATCTAAAGATCTGACCTAGTAATTTGAGGCATGGATAAAGAAATGGTCTAAGCTTCGGTCGCCTCTGGGATTGGCAGGTCAAAGGGCACATTGAAAGTGAAGGGGAACAAATTCGGTTTGTGGGTACTTCACCATATATCCATATCAAAGCTGTTAAGCCTCCCAGCTCAATGAAATTGCTCCCAGGGGACGGGGTGCTGCCTCGTGGACCTCGGTGCACTCCTTTTCCCTCCGACTAAGAGCAATGGCGCAGCACAGGCTACGAGACAACCCTTCCAGGCCTCTGGTGAAAAGAGAAGGGGAAAAAGAGTGCAGGTTAAATGCAATATTAAGAACAATCTCTCCTAATCAGTGTATCTTTCTTCCTTGCAGCTCAGCAATCTTTGTCAATTACAGGGCATTACTCTGCGGGCCAACTGGCAATTACAGCGGCATCTTTCTTCTCATCCCTCACAGCAAAAAGGAGGAAGTATTGTGAGTCCGGCTGAACGTGAAGAGGGAAAGTGGAGCTCACTTCAGAGGTGATGGAGAGGGAACCTAGACCCAGGATGCAGATGCTGTATGCAGCTGTTATGCAAAGGAGCTGCCGCTCCAAGAGCTGATGTGTTTATTTAGACTAGTGTGAACGCCGAGTTAATGCCGGTTTCCAGAGAGAATTAATACACAGTAACGTGAAACTGTTGAACTGCTGCACACATCTGGAAATGCGTGTTTTCTGCGGCTGCCAGCTGTGCTGGGGAAGCAGCTGATGAGGTTGCCATTGGTTTTGAGGCCCAGCTGAATGGAGGGTGTGCCGTTGGGGGAACCTTCGGCCCTTCGGATCAAGGCCATGGCCCTCACTCCCTCCTGACCCTTTCGCAGCTCCTCTTGATCCATGTCCAGACGTGAGCGTTCCACCTTCACCTGCAAGGTCAGGCTGCGGCCACTTCCGTGTCTCCCGGTGCTGTCGCGGCCAAACCACTTTTCACATAGTCAGGCGTTCCCCCAGAAGAACAGAGGAAAATGCCCGGGCCTCGCCAGGCTCTGGATTTCACCTCAATTTTTGTAACCCTGTCATTTAACGGTGGCACAGCGCCGAGCGGGATGGTCATCTGGAAAATAACCCTTTGGCAAAGAGACCACTTGGATTAATGGCAAAGGCCACCTCAAGGACGCAATTGGTCTTGTGACCCCAAAGCTTCTGCCTCCAGAGCTGGCAGCACTGAGTTCCTTGCTGAGTGGCCAGCCCATTTTTGTGGCTCCATTTCAGAACAGACCATGTCCTTCCACTCTCCATCTCAGCGTTTTTTTTTTTTTTTTTAAAAAGAAGGAAGCCATGGCATTTATTAAGAAGTGCTTTGCCTAAGGAGAACCCTTGAGGTAGAAAAGCTAAAGGTGTGAGCTGTTGTGGAAGTAGCTGGCCCACCCCACTCCTCCCTGTCAACGCTCCGTGCCCACCCTTTCTTGGATGGAGGCTAACCTAGACACGCAAGTGGCCTTTCAGCATCCCAGAAAAGCTGCGTCGATGTGACCTTGGCTGCTGATGTAAGGACCTGCTCACCAAGAATCACAAAGCACAGGACAACTCGAAGGGCCCTCCCAATATCAACCATAAAAGCAGGTCATAGTGTGAGATTCTCTTGGGGGATTTCAACAGCTGCTTGCTTCGAGCCCTCCACTCCCACCTTTTGCTCCCTGGATTTCCAGCCATTCAGAGATCCCACTGCACGAACATCAGTCAAGCCGTCCCTTCATCTCCGGTTCCCAGGTACCCTGCAATCATCTGTGCTTCCCTCTACAATGTGCCTCTTTCAGTGCCGCATCTGAAGAGCTCCTTAAACACTAACAAGAACCAATATTTTAGATTCTACTGCTAGAGGCTTCAGCTAAGTTCACTTTATTGTAAAATTAGATGTCATTGTGAAAAGCATGGATATAAATATAAGAGCAAAAGGCCCTTTTTTCTTAATGTGAAAACCAAGGCAACAATATCCTATTTTACCTTGTTGTCAAAAAGTTCTTCTTCTTCTTTTTTTTTTGATAGCTCAGTCAATATAATGCACTGCATATTTACACTTAGCATTAAATAACTATTAGGCAAAAGTACTCCACGGTAATATCTAAGTATATTTATGGAAAGCTAAATTATACTGCCAAGTTTATTTTAAACCAAGGAAGCCCCTGAGAGGGGATATTGTGTGTTTTAAAGAGTAAATGTAAACTCTTAAATAGACAGAGCCTTTGTGGAATGTAACACATTCTACCTGGGTAAATCACAGAGCAATTACACGGTAAACTTTTCTTTGATGAGGTACTGAAGTGATGGCATGTAATTACTTTTCCAATGCTGCACCGTGTGTTTATCAAAATGTTAATGCAAGCATAATAACAGGCTGCATGTTTGCGCCCGGAATGTCAGAGCCATCCAGCTGTCAATCACATCTGAAAATAAAATCCCAAATAAGCAGGCAGCCTGAGAACAGGAGTGACAGCCAATACTCATTCGGCTGACAGGCACTTTGCTCCCTCCACCAATCAGTGTCAGTGTCTCGTACCTAATAGGAGGCGTGTATCTTTTATTAGCCTGACGGAAGCAAGTGGCATAAATGGGATGGACTTTGGGTGGGCTCCCTTCCCTCCACCCCTTGTTCTGCTCACAGGCTGCCTCTCCTGGGTGCCAGCTGATCCCATTCCCTTCTCCTCGCTCCTCCGGGGCAGGGCGCTTGTTGAAGGCCGCAGAACCCGCAGACGGGCTAGCATCACGAAAACTCCGTCTACATCAAGCTTTCTCGCCAAGGGGCCTGTTCGATCAGTGAAGAACACACCCTGCTGGACTCTCCATGGTCGTGAGACAGAAAGTCCTGGGTGAGGGCCTGTCCTGGCAATCAGCTGAGCCAGTTTAGCTTAAAGCTCTTGATGCAACTAGAAAAGGAAAAAAAATGTACGTGGTTTGGAAAAACGAGTGCCGAAACTACTAGAGAAAATGTATTCATCACTTTTGACTAAAAGTAGGCTGAGCTAAGTAGGCAGTGCTTTCCTGGGGTGTGCAGTCAGGGTCAAGTCCTAAACAGGTCCCCAATAAGGTCATTTTCTCTATCGTTTCCTCATTCACTGGAACATCTGGGAAATGAGCACTTGGGTTCTGGAAGCTCGTGTTCAGCCTGACTCACTCCCTCTTGACATTCTCTGAGAACCTTTTCACTGAAGGATCCTTTCCAAAGTCTCTAAAAATTGCCAGCCTCTTATTAAAGTAAGAACAGGTGCACACCTAAACTTTCTCACCCTGACTAGTACCTCCAGACCTTTTTAGGAGGGCACACTCTGGAACTTCCTGGTACTTAGGCCCAGTAGGGTGGTCTGCTGGGAAGGCAGCTAACCCTGTAGTTAGAGCCTCTGCTTTCCTAGTTCGCTGAGCTCACAACACCACCCAGACCTATTGCTTGCCTTTTACTGTCGTAAACGCTGGGATGGCTTGTCCACCCTGCCTTTGTGTGAGCATTTGACTGTAATCATCGGAAATCGCTCTGGGTTGCAGGGCAGGGAGAAACTGCGGGGCTGTTCCCGCAACAAGCAGAATGTGGGGAGAGACTGTGTCCCTAAACCTTCTGCTCTGAAGCAGTCTTATTTCCATTATTGTTCATGACTTCAGGCGATGCCAAGGGATGTTGCAAGGGCAGTAGCCAACCCTGACATTCTCGGCTCTGGACCGCCTGAAGGGCAGCTGAGAGCCGGGCTCACCCTCCTTCTGTGGCCACCATGGGCAGTGGAGGAGTTTTGGTCGTATTCTTCGATGGACTAATGGATGCATTTTGAGGGCAGAAGCTTAAAAAGTCACCCAAACAAAGAAACCTCTGGCTTTTCCAGGGTCAGAGACCATGGACTCAGAGATCCTCGCCTCCCTGGACATGACATATTGGACAAGATGGGAGAGTTTAGAAAGACTCCATGTCTGCCCGCTGAGCCCATTTGCTAACCCCCTTACTACAGTGGGCACACGCCTCCCATTAGGGCAAATAGCATTTTAATTAAAAGTAATAAATCTCCTCTTGTTTAAATGAACATGTGCAGAGTTGGTTACTTTAATTTTCTTCCTAAAGGGACTGGGTCTGACTCTGACTCTGGGTCTCACTGCTTGGCAGCTGCGCAGGAGACAGGGCATCGCCGCAGGCTGCGGGGGGCCCTGGAGGGGCTGAGGTGGCTTAGGGCAAAGCGAGGCAACTGGGAAAGGCAACACAGGTCTGCAGAGGTGGTAGGAGAGACGTGTCCAAACCACACAGCATCTGAAGCCTTTTACGATCCCTGCAAATGCTTCTGCCCTTCCCGGCCCCCCCTCACCTGCATCCCTGCCCACCTATTTCCTCCGGACGTAGGACTTTGTGCCGGTCTCTAAGCGCATGGTCACCCTCCCGGTGGCCATGACTCTACTCACGCCGGCACCTCTGCTTCCAATGCGCTTTACTTACTTTCTCCACCTGGAAAAAAATCCAACCTTCCCTTCAGGTTTCACAAAGGGCACTTTTTCTGTGCCTAAAAATTCACTGTTTCTACCCTGGCACTTCCACGACACCTCCAGTTTAGTGTCCATTCCCTGCACCTTCAGTTTTCTCTTGCCCGTGTCACACGATGAACACCTCGGGGACAAGCATTAGGCCCAAAACGCAGGCGTGGAATTCCAGGGCCTAAAGCAGCTTGGCAAATGGAGTCACAAAAAGTGCTCAACAAGGCTTGTTGATTTCAACTGACAATTCACTATTAGAAAGCATGTCGTGTAAATAAGGGATGTTGTGTATTTGTTCACAGTCAAAACTGGAAGCCAGAGGCGAGGGTCTAGGCTTCGAACCCGTAGGAAGAATGCTCTGACTAGTGGAGCAGCTCATTGGTGGAAGACTCGTGAAGGAGTCAGGAGCTCCTCGCCTCCGCAGGGGCTAACACGGTGGCTGCCTGGCCTCCTCGGGAGACTGCGCACATGACCTCGGTGACTCTTATGATGCTTTTCGACTTTAAGGTTCTATGATGCATCAGGCCCGGACAGGTGAAGAAACTATTGTTTGGGCCTATGAGTTAGAGGAAAGTTCCCCCCATGCCCTGGGTCTCCAGGTGTGTCTAAGGTTCCCTCGTGGAGCTTGTTGAAAACCCTGGGCTCTACTCCCAGCACTTCTGCGCAGTAATGTGCAGGCAGTCCTGGGAGCTGGCCTTCCACACCGTCACCGCAGCTGACGTTGCTGGAAGTAGCCCCAGGACTGCGCCTGGAGAAACACTCTTCTACAGCATACCAATCAAGGGCCCTTACACCCTGGGTCATTCGCAGACCTTCCTGTCCATGGACATGAAGTCGACCGGACCTTCCGGTCGCTCCCAGCATGGGTGTGGGAATATTGGATCACAATCCAAGTATGGAGAGAAGCACCAGCGTGCAGCGGCTAGACGGTCAGGATGAAGGGCTGTCCCAGGGCCATGTGCTCAGGGGTCCTGAGGAAGCCTGGCAGGCAGGTGACAGACACACCCCCCCCAGTGACACAGGTCTCACACAGCTCTGAAGTCAAAGATAGCACAGCACTCTGTAAGGCAAAACAACAAGTAGGCGAGCAGACAAAGGCCACGGAACCCAGGGAACTAATGAACCAATCTGCCAGACAACAGATTCGGAGGCATATTCCTAGAGATGCAAGACAAGGTGACTTGCCAAGGTTGTGGGCCAGCCCAGCAGCAATGATGTCACCTCCCAGAAGAGGCTAACGAGGTGGACAGGTCCCCCAGAAAAGCATAACAATCTGTTTGAGCACAAGGTGGACTGGTCAGTAAATGTTTGAGGACTACAACCAGCGGTTGCTTGGCAACGGGACATCTCCAAGTTAGATAATCCACACAACAATGTTTGCAAAGTCCAATATCATCTGGAGTTGAAAATTTCATCCAACTCTTGGTGAAGGCATGATGGGTGAAGGGCCAATGGGTTAAGAGGCTTATGCATGGTTTTTAAATACAAAAACCATGGATGCGATGTGCATACAGAAGCCCCCCTTTCAGATCTGGAGGTGCTTGAGAAATGGAGTTATTCCAAGCATTTAGCAAAGACCTTGGGTACAGAGAGGAATCGGACACTAATAGATGGCCATGGTGCACCACATTCCTCGGTCTTGGACACTAGTCACTCCACGGGCAGGGAGAAAGGCCCCCCGCACAGAGGTGTGTCAAGGCTGAGAAGATTCACTTTCAAGTGCACCTGCACCCTAAAGTCGGAGGGTGGTGGGAAGTACAGGCCCCTCAGTATGGTGGCAACCTCTGCACCTCCCACATTGGAATTGTTATTTGCATAGCCTGCCCAGAGATGTGGAAGCGTGGAGTGCGTTCCTAAAATTCTTAGAAATGTTCAGGCATGTTCTTATCAAATGTGCTGAATTTCTTAGGAAAGACAGCTTAAGTACTGATCACTCTCAGATCCCAGCATCCCTCAGACTGTTGTAAGTTGTGTTTGTGAACATGTCCATCAGCATATTAATCTTTACGCCATCCTTGCCGACACCACTGTCAGTATCATCATCAAACATTCTTCTCCAGAATGAGGAAAAGCCAGAGATCCTGAGCCTGCCTTATTGCTTCCTTGCAGGTAATCCTTTCACGGTATCTGGGAGTCCCCTCTTTCATGAATAAGACAGTATCAGTGCGCGGGAGCCCAGGGCAGCTCCGGAGCTGTCTCACGTTGCATGCCTCATGCCTGCCTCACTGTGGGGTCTAATTCTAGGGTAGGTGGGGCTTTGAAAAGAGGTTTCTTTTTTTCTATTTGGCAACAAATGTTTCATCTAGAAATTGTGAGTCTCCCAGGGAAAGCGTGATTCACCACTGTCTGAATTCCCTGATGATGGGTTATTGAAGGTAATCAGTAAAAATGAGGACAAGAACTAAGAAAGAGTGTCCTTTCTTCCAGGTCAAGTGGCTTCTCGCCTCACTTCAAGGGTCTCTCTTCTCTCCCAGCTCTTGCTCTCTGCTCTTTTCCAGTCTCTTTTCCATCCTCACCTCCTCACTGTCCTTGGGCACCTCTCGCACCCAGTCACTCCCACGCATCTTAATGAAGATGCTGAATGCTTTGCCCCATGAATAGCGTTTCATGGTGGTACAAACCCAGTTCTGAGGGAGGGAGGGAGTCAGATGCAAAGGTTGCAGGAATGTGGTAATATTTGGCTACAGCCCTCAAATACACACGTCCTAAGCATTGTTTCCTCCATGACACCAATGTACTCGGTAATATTCACTTTAAGCAGTCCCTTTGCTCCCCTTCAGAAGCTCTGCTGATGTCTGACTGTATGGCTGTGTCATTCACCAGCATCATTTGCACAGCCTCAGGCCCCACTTTATCACCTACCAGTGCCAATAAAAAGCATCGTTCAGCCCTGGCCGGGGTGGCTCATTTGGTTGGGCGTAGCTCCGCGAAGCAAAAGGTTGTCCGCTCGATTTCTGGCCAGAGCACGTGGCTGGGTTGCGGCCGGTCCCCAGTTGGTGCGCGCATGAGCGGCAACCAATGGGCGTTTCTCTCTCACATAGATACTTCCCTCCCTCTTGCTCGCTCTCCTATCTGTAAATCAATCAATCAATCTTTTTTTTAAAGTATGGTGCATCAGACAAGTAGCGGGCTTCACTTTTCTCACTAAAGGCAAACTTTCTCCGTAAACAGACGGCCTTCTGCCTGGAAACGCGGCAGTGTTTCAGCGCCACATTCCAACACAGGTGTCGGGTAATGCAGTAATTAGTATGCACATCTAACTCCATGCAGCCTCTGTTGATCTCTCAATTACAGTTAGCTGGGTCCTCTGAAGTTTGCGGTAGTTAATTAGAGCATTATTGAGCAGTGGAGCCGGACAGCCAAGCTCCGCCATCAGCCGACAGCCTGGTCCCCCGCACTGAGCGTCCGGCAGGTCCTCCGCTGGGCAGTGCCGGTCTGCAGGGTGACCGGGCGCCAGGAGGGCTCGGATAGCAGGTGGAGGGAGGCCTGCTTTATGAGCAGGGAATAATAGTCCCATTCTTCATCCTGTCCCCTCCTTGACAGGAAAATTCACATTCCAGGGGTGACCACTTTCATAAATATCTCCTCGGGGGAACAAAAAAACCCTTCGATGCTCAAAAAGAGGCTAATGGTTCCTAGCAGACTCCGAGAAGTCAAAATTTAAGGCTAACACATGAGTTAGAGATCAGTCTCCCTGTCCCACACTGCTTCACCTTCACTACCTCCCTGGAGCATTTGGGAAGGGTGGGGGAGGATGGTGCCGGAAGCAGGCAAGGTGAGTGGCACACAGAATTACCGCAGGCAGTCGGGAAACGGTTGCTTCTGAATAATCGAGGTATTGTGTTGTCTGCGACATCGGAGCCTGACTCCCCCAAACTCCTGATAACTGCCAGGGTCAGTGTGGAAGGTAGCTCACGAATATCAGAGTGAGCCTGCATTCATCACGCTAAGACTGCCAGACAAGCATGTTTTGTCCGTGGGGCAACAGGGAGATGCCTTGGGGACCAGAGGCTAAGGACTAAGAAGCATTACAGATTATGGTCAGTCAGTGTGCTTTCCAAAGAGGAGTCTCCTATCAGCCCCAATTTAGCTTCCGTGCTGTTCTCTTTCCAAATTCATCAAGTGGCAAGGACCACTGCTCTTTCCTCAGCAAGCTCCGAGACAGGTCTTTCTGCAGCGTGTCCGTCACTGCAGGGAGGGAGTGAGGAGCAAGGGTCTGGACTGGTCCACCAGGCAGGGGGTTTTCATTTCCCAGCCCCTCCTCCCATCCCTGGGGTCCCCAACCCTGACCAGGAACATAAGGCGACAGAATGATGCACACACAGCTGAAATAAGGTTTAAAATGAAGCAAATCCTGAAGATGAAATCGGTACAGTGGAAAGAAGGCTGCATTTGGCAGGACCTAATCTCTAATTCAGCTCCAGTGTGACCTCATGGAAGTCATATTCCTGCTTCCGGCCGCACATGCAAAATGGGAATGGGTTTTCAGGATGAGTTGGCCAGGGGTGGGGACATCGTTTCCCTGGGATGGCACAAGGAGAAACACCGTGGGATCAGATGTTAGAAGGCAGAGGCTTAGACAAATACCATATGATCTCACCTTTAACAGGAAGCTAATCAACAAAACAAACAAACAAGCATAATATAAACAAAGTCACTGAATTTGAGAACAGTCTGACAGTGTCCAGAGTGGGAGGGGAGGGAATTTCGGGGGAAAAGGGGAACGGTTTAGAGCAACAAGTATAAAGGACTCATGGACAAAAACTATGGGGGGTGGAAATGGGAGGAAGGTGGGGAGGGCTGGGGTGGTGGGCTGGGGGCGGGGTAAAAGACAGAAAACTGTACAATATCAACAATTAAAAAATACTGATTAAAAAATAAATTAATTAATTAAAAAAAAAAAAAAGAAGGCAGAGGCTTGCTTGTTCTCTCCACCCCTTGTGCATTGGAGGATCTCGGGCAAATCTTATACTGACATGGACGTCAAGTCCTTTCACTGTAAACAGGATGTAGCCTATCCACTCTGCAAGGGGAACTACGGGAGTGATAAACATGGGCAAGCACCTTGGAACCTGCCAAGGGTGGTATAAACACAGGCATAAGGCAGCCAGGAGTGAGGCAGGTGTGTGATCAAGTGGGCTGAACTGATTGTCAGGAAGCTAGGGGGAACATTCTGAGAGCAGCCACAAAGCCAGGCATCAGACGATTTGCAGTTCAGGGCTCTCTGGGGCTTGGAAGAGTCTTTGAAGTAAGGGAGCTCAGGGCAGCTCCCCCTCCATGCCCCCCTCAATTCCACTTTGCTGTGCTGTGACTTTAAAGGGCTCTTACCGGGTTCTTGGCAGGCTCTCTGCAGATCAATTCCTGTAGTAGGAAGAGTGCAGGACAGCACACCAAAAGTTCTAGGGTTGTTGTCTCAATCGCCTACTAGCCACTCTCTCCCTCCTTAAGCATCCTTTTTAAAGACGTGGCCAGAGGCCCTGGCTCAGGTACTAGATGTCTGGGTCTCATCGGTCTGGACCTGGGAAGTGGTGTTGAGGTTCTCGGATTCTCTCCCATTCTAAGATGCACCAGCCATTTCGAGATTTTGTGATTCCCTATTGGAAGTTCAATGAAAGCATAATGAACAGACTCTGAGGTGTCAGTGGAGGTTTGTTAAGTGTTAAACATCAGAGGTCCCCCTTCTCCTGGCCACGTGTAAAGTATAACAGGCTGGGTCCTGGGACAGTAGATAGGCCCCTCCCACTTGCACTGTGATCAAAGTCGAGGAAGTCCATCCGTTAATTTGGTAGTAAGTACATGAGTTCTGTCCAGAAGGTATCCAGCCATGCGATATGGAAGATAGAGACATTTCCTGAAGAAGATATGAGATACAAGAAACTTGTCCATAGGACAATGACACCTCAGTCCCCTTCAAAGTAGGCACCTTGGGACCTTACAGTTCTCCCAATCTCCATCAGCTGCCCCATCGTATTTTCCTGAATCTCATGGGTGGTCTGAAATCTCTTTCTTTTCAAAGCTGATTTTAGTTTTAGGAAAAGCCAGAAGTCACAGGGTACCAAATCTGGCTGTAGGGGAGCTGAGTCACCTGGATGATTTGATGTTTCACCAAAAAAACTCTACATGAGATGTGATGCATGAGCAGGCGTGTTGTCCTGATGAAGCTGCCAATCACTGGTTGTCCATATAGCTGCAGCCTTCTGAATCATCGGAGTGGTTTCTGCAGGGAAATGTTCAAGCCTAATGCAAAATTTGATGCAGTTCATGGTTATGCGCACTCAGTCATTTTGAATGCGATGGCCACACAGCACACATGCTCACTTAACAGAATCTACAACCCCCACTGACCAGTATAGTGAAGTCGTCATTGTTCACACATGCGCATTCCAGTCCACGGGCCTTGGCTGCCAGGTTACATCGATGCTGTGTGTAAACCATTCTCTTTATATTAACAATGGCTGGACTTTTCTGGACAGACCTTGTATATCTGGATTGTTGTTTTCTCATGCTGGTATTCTTCCACCCCTGTATCATTCCCATTGTACATATGAGTAAGCTACCATCTAGAGAGGCTAAATTGTCATAAATGTAAATGGTGGAGCTGAAATTTAACTAAGGCAGTGATTTTCAACTGGTGTGCTGCAAGAATGTTTAAAACATGCAGTACCTGACTATTTAGTCAGGGGCACAGACTTCTTTTCCCTTAGATTATGAAATTTAAAAAAATGACAATAGCCAACACAACAATAGCTGTCAGCTTGAATGAATCAAAATCGTATCTATTTTTTTGTCATATTGGCAAAAAATATACTTTCTGGTGTGCCACAGAATTTTAGTAATTAATTTATGTGTGCCATGAGATGGAAAGGTTGAAAATCGCTGAGCTAAGGGGTGTGTCCGTTGTAACAGGCTTATTGAGGCATCATCCACATAGGACAAGCCGCACATCTTTAAAGTGTGCAGTTGGGTAACTTCCACTGTGGTCACTCATGACACCATCCCCACAGTGAAGTAAGGACCATTTCGATCTCCCACCCCCGACAGAGTTCTCTCCTGCCCCTCCCCTCTCATCTCTCCCTTTGGGCCTCCCCCATGCTGGCACCGATGTGATCCCACACTCCTTTCCGCTGGTAAGAGTACTGGCCTCTTTCACTGAGCGCGACTATTTTGAGACTCATCCATGTTGATGGGTGTATCAGTGCTTCATTCCTTTCCAGTGCCGAGGTGTATTCAGTGCAGGGAGGTACTACAATCTGTTTCAACTTGATGCCCAATGATTTTTTTTATTCTCATCTGAGGGCATGTTTATTGATTTAAGAGAGAGGGGAAGGGAGGGAGAAAGAGAGCAACATCAATGTGAGAGAGAAATATCAATTGGTTGCCTCTCGTATGCACCCCGACCAGGGACCGAACCCACAATCCAGGCGTGTACCCTGCCCAGGAATCGAACCCACAACCTTTCGGTTGACAGGATGACACTCCAACCAACTGAGCCAGGGCCCCAGTGATTTTTTTAAACCGTTCCTCTTAGGAAAAAAAAGGAGAAAAAAATTAAAAAATGTCAATTTCCTTTCCTCCTTTCCCAGTTGTAGACGATGACAGCAAGTCTTGTTTCCCTAGGATCTCCTGATTGGACAGGCAGACCTGAGCACAGTACCAGGGGGAGTTGGTGGAGTAGGGCTCGCCGGTGCTGCACGTGGAGACCGCGGCTTCTTTGCTTGTAGACAAGGAGGACGCACAGAGGCGTAAACAACAGAGAGCTTTGGAAAAATTATGAGAGCAATTTAGGAAGGGATAATTAGATATCTTTTTGCAGGGTGTTTGGGAAATTAAATTAGCTTTTTGTTTTTAAATGAAGGTTTGGGAGGATCACTTCATAAAAATATTGCTGTGACGGATGATTTTCTAATATTCTTCGCCTTTCTTTATATCCAAGGAAGTGGCACTTTGAGCCCATAGCTGTGACAGCCAATCATAGGCTGTAATTGCATTCGCTGCATAAACTGGGAGTGTCATGAATAATAAAATTAGTTTAAATAAACTCCCAGCTACAATCACAAGTAACTGTCTGGGGGAGGATCCCAGCCCTTTCATTCCAGGGGAAGGGGTCAATGTACTTGTTGTAGTTAACTTCCCAAATCAAAATGAAGATATAATTATTAGCGGGGTGGGGGGTGCAGGAGAAAACCGAAGGGAGGGAGTGGGAGGACAACCATTAGTGGCTCAGCAGGTTCACACAAGAATAGGCCTCCTCACAGAGAAGCTTTCAGGGAGTGTGTTGTGCCTGGGACCCTGGGACGGGCAGCCCCGAACAGCTGGGAGGCCAAGAAAGGGTGTGCACTGGCCACCCCGGAGAGCAAGCCCTTACCCACCCAGTGCCGTGGGCCTTTCTAGCGGGACGAGTCCAGAGGGAAAAGCATGGCACCCCCAGCGAGCACTCCTCCATGCTCCTGCTGTGTCCTAACGAGGTCTCTCCATGTGTTACCCAGCAGTCTCCCAGGCTCACTCTGAGAGCTGCACGCACAGGCCTGCCAGTCTGATGCGCTGGCCGGTTTCCAAGTGAACCTCATGAAGAGGTGTCCCCTTTAGCAGTGATTGACCCCCAATGTTTTGCTCCCTGGCTGCAGACAGGGTGTCCTGGAAGTCCCTGCTCACCAGACTCTGTCTGATAGAGTGACGACGGCACATCCTGGAAAAGGGTGTTAGGAAGTTCAAGTTGATGGTCAGGCAGTTTCCATCAGCTTCTCTCTTCTTTTACATGCCCTGCGCAAACACTTGGCCTACTTTAGATGAGGCCGAAGCTGCTGGGGCTGAATAGATGAGCCAGCTCACTGTCCTGCATGAGACTGGCCCCACCACATCCTCTGCTGTGGCCGGCCTGTGCCCTGTGCTCCCCTAGTGTCCCCATCACAACTTGCCTTAACACTGCTTCTTTTGGAGTCCTGTGATGTTTTTCCTTTCTTTAAAAAAAATCCTCACTGGAGGACATTTTTTTCATTGTTTTTAGAGCTAGAGGAAGGGGGAGAGAGTAAAACATTGATGTGAGAGACAAGCATCTACTGGTTGCCTCCCACATGCACCTGGACCAAGAATCAAACTCAAAACCTAGGGATGTGCCCTGACTGGGAACCGAACCCACAACCTTTCAGTTACGAGATGATGCTCCAACCAACTGAGCCACACTGGCCACGGCTGGGTCATGTGATTTTTTTCAAAACACACTCCTTTCAACCCAACCTCCGCTCCCTGACAGTCAATTCGCAGACTGATTCTTGCCCCTCCTGTCCCCCACTTGCCTTATTACATTTCTGAGCCCACTCTGCTGACTTTAATGAGGTTTATTGTTTGTGCTTAGTACTTTTCAAAGCCCCATCACCCTTTTTGAGTTCACCCTTAGATCTCTAGCCTGCCAGAGTGGTGGGCTTTTGAAGCTGCCTTCATTAATTCAGTACCTAGCTTCTGCATTTAACCGCACATGGGTTTGAAGTGTACATAAGCCACAGTGGGAACATCTGAGAAGCGTCCCAAGATACTGCAAATTATAAAGGGTGGTTAGGAGATGGCACAGTGCTCTATCTCCCTCTGCCTCAGAACTTTATTCCTTATATCAAAAAGATCTTGGGAAATCAAAACATCACTGTCTGGCTCTGATAATGACTTCCCAGAGTTCCAGACACTGGTGGAACAAAGAATTAATTTTAATTATCAGCAGCTCCAGTTTTTCTTTCTTTCTTTCTTTCTTTTTTTTTTTTTAAATCATCAACTATGTAAAGGACAGGGGGCCTGAGAGGAAGGACAGAAGAAGAGGAGGAGGGAGGTGGGGTAGCAGTGCCGCTAAAGCACTGTGGAGTGGCTGCCTATGGCAGGGTCCCGCTTTCCCGGAGGGAGGGATTGATTCCTGGGCTGCAGGTATGGGGCGCTCCAGCTGTCAGGCTGCGGTGCTGATGCTAATATTGCCAGGTGGCACGTGGCGTAGCCTGTCCCCCAGAAGCCACGTGATCTAACAATCAAGGCAAATGGGAAGACTGGAAATCACACGGAGGCAACTGAGCTTCTAAAATCCAGCCCCGACCAGCTGAGTAAAGCAGGATGGCTCCCAGGACCTGCAGTGCCTGCTGCCCCAGTGTGGTGGAGGCAGCACTGGGGTGGTGCCCTGGGGTGGGGCGGCGCAGCAGGCAGCATCGAACTGCCCAGGGAAGCCCCTGTTCTCTGTGAAAAGTACCAAGAAGCGTGGTGCTTTTCCTTGGTAGCCTCGGATAAGCACTTTAATCTAAGAATACCTAAGACTATGTATAAGGTTGGGGTTTGGTGTACTTTAGGAAGTTGCCTATTACGGTGCTAAGCCATCGCCAACTTTGGGAGCAGCTGGAACTCTTTCCTTTGCTTCCCTCACAACTTGGAGACAGGGCCCTGCACTCTGAATTCCGGTCCTGGCCCTGCTGGCACCTGGAGCAGCCTGGGGAGGGCACGGAGCCCTATTGGTCCTCAGCGGCTGTTTGGTGATCTCCCAACTATTTTTTAGCAGTGGAAGCCTTTGCCTTTCCAGATGAAATTTTGCATGCACACTCAATATTTAGCACAGCTAAGCGGGGCTGTCTCGGCAGAAGGAGGCTCTTCCTGCTTGGTTTTTCTCTGTCCCTTCCTCCCCTCCTGGCGCAGCTCAGGCTGAGGGACCTCCGAAGACTCCTAAGCCCTTCTCAGAACCCAGTGAGACAAAGTCCTAAACTCTCTCTAGGACTGTGTCTGGCCATAAAATTTTATGACTTGATTTCAATCTGTACCATTTAGGATGCAGTCAGGAGGGGCCTGAAAGAGGAACCTTGCTCTTTTTGTAAATCAGCCATCATTTATCCTTAAGGAGGAGGGAAATGACAACCCCAAGAAAGTGTTCTGCCTTTCACAGCCTGTTGTGGATGCTGAGCACAGCAGGAAGCCAGCACAGCTGTGTGTGTGTGTGTGTGTGTGTGTGTGTGTGTGTGTGTGTGGTGGGTGGGTGTGGTTGGAACCGGTCCTGGCTATTTTTGGTTTTGTTTGCAGTAGCAGGAGGAGATGGACTATGGCCTGACGTAGGTTTCGTGTCCCTGGTATGGTGACCACGGTGGCCCGGGGTAGGCCAGGGGCTGTGTACTCCGTCCCAGCCCCACGCGCATGCACGCAGCACACCGGCTCTCTGGGAGAGCAAGCTGGACAGGGCAACTCTGGCCGAGCACATCCAGTGTCCTGGCTCCTGCTGGACCCAGAGCACCGGCTGTCTGTCTGTCTGTCGTCCTGCCTGTAGCATTGGGCTGGGGGACCAGCTGAGTATTCTGATGGCTTGTAGGCTATGACTTCCCTGCAGGCCCTCGCAGCGCTTTTCCTGCTGGGACAGATGTTGGTGCCACAGTAATCTTCTCCTATTGTTTGGCGTCCCTGCCTTCACATCAGAGAAGTGCGGGAGAAGAACAGTGATCTCAGGAGGAAATGCCAGTGTTTAGGATTCATACAAATAAATACACCGACTGCCCGTGCTCCCCCGCCCTTTCCTCCAGCCACTCAATGATTCAGACAAACACCTTTTCAAATGGCTCTTCTCCTATAATTTCACTCCCTTTAAAAACGGTGATGGGGTTAGATCGGATGCCCCAGAACGTCCATCATGCATTTATTTTATCCAGCTCAGTGCTAGGCAGCAATTAGCAAACGTAATACTAATTAGGTTTTACAATGTAATATGTGTCCCTCTAAAGTTAAGTCATAGCATTTTAAGCTTCTAATGATTGCAAGGTCATTTCGCTATTCTACATAATAGCAGGGATGCTAATGAGTGCATTTGGTATGCACAGGATGCCCCTGTTTCCTCTTGGGGCTTATTAGCATTTATTGGGGACACTTTACTTAATTTGTTGCTGAACTTATGCCTTAAAGGGAAGCAATGAACCAGCCACCACCTGAAAGGCTGGAAGTTTTAGACTCTAGTGGAATTGACCCTACCCAAGGACTGGCTATCTGGGTTATTACGAGATAATCATTTGTTTTTCCCTGGACGTAGAAGCTTCACACCCTCTTTGTGCAATTGTCTCCACTGGCCAACATTTCCGAATGCACTTAAACGTGCTCGTTCCCACTGAGAAAAAAATATTATGTTATTAGAGTATGCTTGTTACGAATATATACCTTAACATTCACAGGTCCATGTAGCAATCATGCTGATAGGGTGGATATTCTGGATATATTTTGGATTCAGTGTCTAATTCTTAGACTGTAAGCTCTCAGGTGGCAACACGCAAACCCGTGAGACTGTCTCTACAAATGTCTACCCCAGACCACATGTGACTCAGTGCTCTCTGCGGGCCCTGGGATGCTGCTGTAGGTAATGAGATGGTGAAAATGACAATGATGAGATTCTAGCAATCTAAAAAGAATTCTTCCCTGGTGCAGCTGGGAGACATGACAAATGGCGTTTCCAGCCTAAATCATCGTCTGGGGCGACCTCATAGGGTGAGGGTTTTGAGAGACGCGATGGGGAATCAGGCTTCCTGCCTTCTTTCTACGGGAGGGAAGGAAGGGACGGGTTGATGGATATTTATATACACACACAAACTAGAGAGAGCTAGTTTGTCTTAATTTATTCAGTCACGTGTCCAGTATTTATCCCCGTGTGGGGATTTGGTGACGACGGGGTATGAATCCAGCCTCTCAACCTTCCATTCCGATGTGAGCAACCGTAGCAAGCAGCGAGTTCCCAAGAGATTCTTTCTTTTCCATCATGTTAAATAAAATAAAGAGGAGGGGGGTGCCATGAAAGAAGAGTGGGCCCCTCCTTCTCAGAGGGGTGCAGGGCGGGGCCACAAAGAGCTGGGATGCCCAGAGGAGGCCGCACTGGGTGGGGCTCCCAGGCAGCCTGGGGTCAGGGCGAGGCCAGCCCTGCGGCCCACAGAACTGCATGGTTGCCCTTGGCCTCGGGGAGACACTGGGGCATTTGAAGCCTGACAGTGACGTGGTAATTTATCCCCTCCCCCTGATAGTTCTAGACTCTCTTGACCAGTGATCAGAGAAGAGCTCTTGAACTTTAAAAAAAAATACTTTATTTATTTAGTTTTAGGAGAAGGGAGGGGGAAAGAGAGGCAGAGAAACATCCATGAGACGTTTTGTCCATGTGAGGGAGAAACATCGGTCAGCTGCCTCTTGCACACGCCCCGACCAGGGACTGAACCGGGGCCCTAGGCACGTGCTCCGATCTCGCTTTGTGGGATGACACTCCAACCAGCAGAGCCACGCTGGCCAGGGCGTCCTCCCTAGGTGTGAATGTGGGAGTCGTTTTACCCATGGAGAGCAGGACCACTCACAACGTGCTCCATCTCCTCTGGGAATCGGCAGGGGGCAGGACTCCAAAGCAAGAACTGACAGGTCAGCCCAGGAAAGACAGCTTCCAAGCAAGCAACTCCCAGCAACACCTACACCCTGATGTCATAGCTTGTGGCCATTCCCAGCACTTCCTTGATAGCTGCCTCCCAACAGGGGCCTTCCCCTCCTGGGGCAAAAGAGGGAGAAGCGGCTGGAGGGGAGAAGCGGTGGGAAGAAAGGAACCACCAAAGCAACCTCTCTGATTGGTCCTGGGAATGTTCTCGCCCTCCCTATAAGAAAACTGAGTGCCAGATCATCAAAGAGAGAGGTGAGTCCCAGGTGTCAGATGGAGCAAGGGACTGAGGCAGGACTCCTCTGGTTACTGAAAGCCCATGTGAGCAGAGCGCTGGGTTCTTCAGCCTCTGCAGCAGATGCAGTTGGACGTTTGCCTGTCACTTCTTTAAACCTCCCTTTTACCTCTGACCTGAGCCTGATGCAGAACTCATCCGTCAGAAGCCACAGTGCCCGCATGAGCCAGCCGTGCCCACTGGGCAGTCTGCCTCAGACCCCAGGTGAGAAGTACGACTCGCAACGCACACTTCGCATGACACAAAGAGAAAAAACTGCAGTGGCTTTGTCACTGGAGCGAGCGGCACAGTCTCCTAGCCAGATAATGCAGAAATAAAGTGCATTTGTGAGAGACAACAAAAGGATTATCCCCCATTCATCCCAAAGCACCCTTCATTCCACTCAGGGATTACATTTCTCTTTACTTATCTTGCAAATAGTTTTTTGATTCTTGTTTTCTCTGAGGAGCACACGCGTGGCTTATGGCAAATATGAAATGTAGCTGGGCCGCTCAAAGGCAAGGCCCCCATTAATCACAGAGAAGTCATTCTCCCGACAGCCTGAGTCCTCTAATCCACTGCTGGGTGGACGTGCGTCCGAGGAACTCGCCCCATACCATCCGGCGCAGAACTGCTGCTGCTCGTTCGCAAGGCTGAGCGCGATTCCCGAGAGAGAGACATGTCTCAGGGCAAAGCGGAGCTGGTCCCGGGGCGTCGTCTCCCCACCCCCGCACCAGGTGTTGGGCCCGGATGCGCTTCGCAGCTCCCTGTATGTCCCCTCCAGGCCCCTGTGTGTCCTTCACAGACCACAGACAGGCTTGCTTTTTAAAGACTCTCCTGCTTTTCACTTGGAATGGACAAAACATCAAAATCTGAGAAGCAGGCAGAGGTCAGGATGCTCTCAGTGGGTGGAATAATGGCACAGCTGCCCTGGAAAACTGTGGGGATGGTGGGGCCAAGGCCCGGGCCTCTATGCCCGCCTCTCAGGCTGTGGCGAACCGAGTGAACTGCCGGAGGCTTTGATGCCATCAAGAGCCTCGACTCTGCTCGGACCTCCGGGCTGTGGGGGTCGGGGGTGGGGTCAGAGCATCACTCTGGCAGCCAGTCGCTGACATGTGGGTCGTCATTCTCATCGTTTGTTTCATCTCTACGACACGCACATTTTCTCCTTATTTCGTAGTGTTTACGCCCTTACCCCAGTAACACAGCGTCCTGTGGTCCACACACGGTGGACCCTTGAATAGGCATCGCCATGGTGCTTGCTGGCTGCGCGGGCTGCCTTCGTTTGTTCCTCTGAGCCTCTGCCATCGCAGGGCACCAGGAGGGGGCAAGTAGCAGGAGTGGGTAATGGGCCCCAAGCTCCTTTCTTTCCTTTTTGTAAAATCCTTTCTCGAGGTTATGTTTATTGATTTTTTGAGACAGAGGAAAAGGGGGAGACAGAAAGCGGGAGAAACACCGATTGGTTGCAGTTGCCTCCTGTAGGCACTCTGACTGCAGTTGGAACCCACAACCTTCGGGTCTAGGGGATGATGCTCCAAGTAGCCAAGCCACCCAGCCAGGGCCCCGAGCTCCTTTTCTGTGCTGAACTCCCTGTCCACACCCCCACCTCCAGGCATCCTGCCTGGACCTCTTCCTTGGCAACTGTCCAAGTCATCCACCTAGGAAATACTGCATGAATGTGAACTGCTCACAACTGGCACCTGAAACCCTGTGGCTGCCTTGGATCCAACGAGCACCTGGGGCCCCACTGGGAAGAGCAGAGATTTGCCCCCAGCAATGTCAGGCCCGCCGGCTGGGGTGGAGTCTTCGGAGTGTGCACAGGCTGGTGGGGTCCCACAGTCGGGAGGCCAGTCTTAGAATGGAAGAGGAGGCTATCCAGTTCAGCACACGCTTCCCTCAAAGGTGTTCAAAGCTTCCCAGAAAGTTAAAAGCCTTCCCCAAGTGTTCTCTTGTTTAAAAAAAAAAAAAAGCAGGGCAGAGGACTGCATAATTCAGCTGGACCTCAGCACAGCCCACCACGAGCTGTTGACTTCTGTTATTTGGCTGTCACAGGCCCACCAAGCCCACTCCCCACCTCAGAGGCAGGGGAGGAGAGCGAGCGCTTCTTGCAAGGAGGGTTAACTGCACAGTCTCCCCTGTTTGTGGATAGGAGAAGCCATTAGGGTGTTTTTATTTCTCCTCTCCCCGTGTTGTGCAATACCACATCAAAAATACATTTGCAGGAGAGCTTATTTTTTGAAGATGGATAATTTGGTTAAATCTCTTCCACTTTGATTTCATCTCCAGTTTCAGATGAGCAGCAGTACAGCATGCAGCGGCGAAAGCCCATTTTACTCTCGTGAAAAAGAACGTAATGACCCTCTGATATAAATGCGATCCTCTGATAAGATGGCATTTGTGGGCTCCTTGGACAGCAATGTTCCTCTAAGGGAGTCTGCGCAGATGCACTAGGGCACCACGGCCTCTGGACTTACAGCTGGGACCGGGGAGAACAGGTAACTTGGGGAGGGACGGTGGGTGCCTCGGTTGCCTGAGCCGGTCCAGCAGTATCGTCTCTGAACTCCCGCAGCATCGGAGTGGTCCTTACGAGGCCTGCTGCCTTATACAGCCACGCACTTTATTTCAGGCACCTCGAGGTCAGGGTTACCCTGGTTCTAGTATCCGATGCCACTCCATCCCATCTTGTGAACAGCTGGGAGTGAAGATCTAGCATTGAAGTTATTGGGAATGAGGAAAATGGAAACAGCAACGAAATGCTACTTTGTATCAGTTAGGTTAGCAAAAATTAGAAAAGTGGAGATAAGGGTCATGAGCGTGTGAGGACACTGGGGCCCCCGGGAATGAGTGGTGAGAACACAAACTGGTCAATTATTTTAGAGACACCTGGCGGGGCTTAATAAAATTACGTCTCCTAAGACCCAGACCTCTTGTCTGGTTGTCAGGATGCCAGAATTTTCAAACGGGTTTATGGGAGTAAGGAATGGAATTAGAAGAAATCTAGAGGTCCAGCAAAAGGGAATGGGTAAATAAAACTTGGTAAGTGCACCAATTAAAAATAATAACTGGGTAAATACCTAACAGTATAAATAATCCTTAAAAGCGGAGATGGGTGAAAGACGAAACAGAGTTATGTATGTAGCACAATGTCATTTAGGTAAATTAAAATTATTCACGTAGGAAGGGCTATATAGATCACATAGGCATATGTGCTAGGTGGAACACCGAACAGCCCTCTCTGGTGTGGTTCAGTTGGCACGTTCGATTCCTGGTCAGGGCACAAGTCTAGGTTGCGGGTTCAGACCCCAGTCGGGGCACACACGAGAGGCAACCAATCAGCGTTTTCCCCCCGCTCTTGCTCTTTCCCTTCCCCTCCCTCTAAAATCAGTAAGCATGTCCTTGGGTGAGGATTTAAAAAGAAAAGGTAGAACAGGCACCCAGGGGGAGAGGATGGGAAAGGGGAGTGAGGCCGGGGAGAAAGGCAGAAAAATAGAGACAACAGAGTTCTTCTCAGATGGGTGAAAACGTGCCATAAGCTGAGAAGTATGATCAACCGAGTCTTTGCTGCTTGCATTCAATTTTGAAACATAACACACACTTTAGAATGCAGGGTAAATAGCAACAGAAATGGTGATTCTGATGGTTGCCATCTGGGTTCCCGTTCCCAACTGCCTTCTGAACTTACTCATCTTGGAAAATCAGTAGGGACGCTGTAAGATAAGGGGATTCAAAAGCAGGTGGAAAGCTCTCCCATCCCCGAGCTCCCTGTGACTGTAGGTAATAAAAGGCTAACACAGGTGGAAGGGTCAATAAAGTCAATCACACACCAACTGACCCACCAGGATGGAACAAAACCCAAGAGATGCGCTACCATCTTGTAGAACGGAGGTTTTCTATCTATAGGGCTCTAATTGGAGAAACACATTGACTTTTTGACTTGGGTATAATGATCACCCTGAGATGCTGATCAAACGGGAGCCTGTCTGAATTCTTTGTAGCCTTTCACTCTTTGTAGACATCCTAGAAGAAGTGGATGGAGGTCATTAACATCGTTTGCACTTGTAAAATGTGACCCAGTAACCATTAAACACAAAATCTCTGATAGTCGCAGTAAAAAAACAGTGTCACTTATCCTAACTGACAACGGAGAAGGAGGAGCAGGTGCAGAATGCTGAAAAGTCTTTCCTCTTCCTGGAACTATAACGGTGCCTACTTTTCTCTCTCCATCGAACCAGTTTGCAAGAATGACCTGGAAGACGAAACTTCCTCACAGCTGGATCACCCCTCAACCTTCGGAAAGCTACACCATTCTTGCCGACTAGTGTACCTAGCCAACTGAATCCTAGGGTGGAGGTTCCTGAAACAACTGTTGTGAAAGGTCCTGGCAAGTAAATGGGCTGAGAAGGGAGCTTCATTAAGCTCAGAGCTAGCAAGGCAGCTGCCCCCCCGTTCTGCACCACTCGTTCATGATTTAGTTCACCCGTGATGCCAAACGTGGCCTAAGCGTGTCAATGGAGGCCTAGTGGCGGAGTTCTACATGTTAGACCAGACAAAATCAGCAAGTAGAGGCCCTGGAAGAGGTCCTAAACATATGCATCTTCTCAGAGACTCCTAGAACTCAAATCTCCTTCTACAAAGCCAAAACTACTCTTCAGCAAAGCAAATTTGCCTGCTGGGGGAGCAGCAACCAGTTCTATTAATTGCTTGGTGGTTTGTGTTTCGTAAAAAAAAAAAAAATACAGCCATGCACTGCCTAGCCATGTCTGGCTCAACAGTGGACCACACATGTGATCGTGGGCCCGTAAGATTATAATGGAGCTGAAAACCTCCCATCGCCCAGTGATGTCTGTGGCCATGCATTTACTCATGTGTTTGTTGTGGTGACGCTGGTGCGAACGAGCCTACCGCACCGCCAGTGCCATGACAGCACAGCACATGCAATTACGCACGGGATGTACTTACCGTTGTGTCTCAGCTGCCTCCAGTATTCTGTGCAGCGACATGCTGCACAGGCGTGTAGCCCAGGAGCAATAGGCTCTACCACATCGCCTGGGTGTGGTGGGCATGCCTAGTCTTGTGTACGCGCACTCCATGTTCACACGACAAGGAAACCACCCTGCGACGCACTTCTCAGAACGTATCCCTGTCCTTGAATGACACGTGGCTCTGGTCAGTTGACCATTTTCTCTGCTCTCCAAACCAGTTGTTTTGCACAGTGAGGACACATTGCCAGAGTCAAGGAGCTGAATGAAAGTGTGTCCATTCTGTGTGTGTGAACACACGGCTCTCGAATGCCTAATTTACAGCCTAATCCCAGAACATGACTTCCTCAATTACAGATAGCCTGCATTCTTCCAGCCAAAGACCCCTTCATCACCAGTGCCCGAGGGGAAAGTGGATTCAACTGAGGCTCCAGAACTATTGAAAAGTTTCCTTGACTGCAGGGTTGCTGCATGTGAGAAATGCAGAGAAGCACAGAACTAGAGATGACAACAACAAAAAAAAAATACTGAGAGTTGGCTGAGGGTAGCCCAATAGGAATGCGTATTCATGTTCCAGTGATGTACTCCTACTCTGTGCCCTGCTGCAAAGGGTTAAACAAAAACAAGTAATTAAACAATGATTTCTTTATAAGTGCTGGACTTCTGAAGCCTGTTTTCTCTGTTGGAAAAAAAAATAGATTTAAGATAATGGCCCTATTCTCCTCAGAATAAATTAAGCTCAGAGATAAAGAATTCCATTACTAATGCCTTTCAGCAAAGCCCAGGCATCCTTTAAAGTCAAACTTTAAAGTATAATGTGGCATGATCTTGTTGAAATCTTTCCTGTAATGATATCTAAGTGATGGGCAAGGGTATCAATGGTTCAGGCAAAGTATTGATTGGATATCTTCAGGGCTGTTGAGCTCTTTCCGAGTATTTGT
This sequence comes from Glossophaga mutica, assembly GCA_039655065.1. NCBI lineage: Eukaryota > Metazoa > Chordata > Mammalia > Chiroptera > Phyllostomidae > Glossophaga > Glossophaga mutica. The sequence goes on from CM077310.1 coordinate 23,739,022, forward strand.
TGAAGGGAATGCATTGCATTTATTTCAAGACACTTTCATAACAGTTGCAAGTCAAGCAACTGGTTTGTCTTAGAAACTATAGGAAAAGAAGGCAAGTTAGGAGGGGAGGAGAGAAAAGAAAGGAGCGTGGAGGGGACTCAATGTGGGAACCAGTGGCGAAGACTGGAATATGGAACCAAGAGCTGGACTCAGGCTCAAACTAGTGCACGGTACCTGCCTCAAGTCACGGATAGTTTTCAGGGTTCAGTCCTCATCACTTTCCTTTTCTGTGGGAAGAGCGGACAAAAGCAGTCATCCTCACCCTTGCAGCAAGAAGTTGTCCCTTTTCCCTTGGGGAGTAGGGGCCTTCCCAAAGAGGAGACAGCTGGGTGCCAGTCTGACAGATCTGAATGGTCTCTGCAAGTGCAGCCCCCCTCCCTCGGGAAGGCAACGCCAGGGTCAGAGGGGGCCCAGGGCCCCCTCGCTTAGCAGTGGAATGGGATATTGGCTGGAGAGAGAACGGGTGATGGCTTAGCACCATCACAGCCTTCGGGGGAACTTCTTGATGAGGCTAGAAGCCCCTGATGCTCCATCCAATCATCACAGCCCCATTTAAGTCACAAATTGAGTGTCTAAAGTTGTCATATATGTTGCTGACAAATTGATGACTAGCCCTGACACGGATCTGAAATTCTAATTCATCTCCCCTACATACATGGCTGTAAACGTCTGGAGGATAGATAGCGACAAAAGTCTCATCTTACTTGACAGTCTCACTAAATACATGCATGGTGACGTTCCCTGGTGCAGCTGCTATAACAACCGTTGGTCCTCGTTGAAACAAAGAAGCTACTAACGAGTTTGCCAGGCACTGATGCCATCCTAGAGTTCACTGCTAAGGTGACCCCAGCTGTTGCTAGGTGGCTTCAGGGACCCCACCACGGCAGTTTGAGGTCTCAAGAGAGGTGGGGCAGAGCCTTTGTGGCTCCACCCTCCCCTTCCACAGGACAATGACTGTCACCCCCATGCCTGGTACGCTGATGTCTGCAAAGCACATCCTGGCTCCTGGGGATCACCTTCCCATCAGAAATGCCCACAGAGTCTTGTGGTGGTGGCACTACCATCATGGAGCATACACAGGGCTTTGGGGACACTTGTCCAACCAGTAGCCCACCTAAGGGTGCTGCAGTTGACCCCAGCAAGGACACACTGCGTGGAGTAGTCTAGATAACAGACACAGGAGACCCAATTCCTGGCCAGACGGAACGCACTTCTGTGTCTTCACTGCAGAGAAAGCGGTCCTTCCCTTCGCTCAGAATTTCCAGCTCTTAGGGTGAGTCTTTGGATTGAAGCAGTCTGACCATTTGAAATGAGTGTATGTACACAATATCTACATATTTATATATTTGTGGGTGACCACTGTTGGCTGCTTGCTCAGTGTGAGGCAAGGGGCTGATTCCTGTGGATACAGAACTGACAAGTACAGCCTTTTCCTCACGGGTCCACAGTCTAGTGGGGCACGTGAGGGAGAAAACTGACAACGATCCCACCTTGTGTTAGGAAGTGGAAGGGATGTTGGCCGAGCGCTGGGCCCGCTCCCTCCCCGTGTTCTGCACGGAACGCCGAGTTCCCACAGGGCGGTGATGGCCAGAGGCGCTGGTGAATCCTATGTCCCTGCCTGTGTCTGAACCACCTTTCCTTCCGAGGATACGTGCATGGGCCGCCCCTCTCCTGGGGGGCTCTCCTTTTTACATCCTCTGAATAGTAACTTTTAAAAAGGAAGCCGACCTTGTGAAACAAGCAAAAAATAGTATCATCGTTGGCCCAGCACCACTGTACCTCTGCCTATTGTTTCCCTGCCTGTCTAATTATTCCAGGAAGAATCGCTATGCTAAAGCAGCCTTTCATCAGCAAATATGTTTCCGATTTAAGAAATTATTATAGAAAAACGCTGGAAGGCTTGTAGTCATCTCTGCTATATTTAGAAGGAAAATAACATCCTTCTGCAATTACCGTTTGGTATGAAGTTTAGTCACTCACACTTTTCTTTTGTAAACTTTCCTTCACCTTTTTTCTCGGTTAACAATGCAGGGATGGTAGTTACACAATTATGAAGGAGAGGCCATTTAAATTCCACCCTCCGTAGATACAGTATCTGTGGCAGTGTTCGATGAGAGATTAAAATTGAGGAACTGAATGGCTGAGGTTGCTAATGGATTTGAAAACTCCGCAAAGCGGTGACAATTGGGCACTTCTCTGGCTGGTTCTTTTTCCCCTCTCTCTATTTTCTCATTCCTCGCCATCATCACATTCTGGCCTTGACTGATGAGTTTATGACTACTGATAACCCCGGCCTCAGTGGAAAGAGAAAAGCGGTAGCCTCTTTGCTGAGCTCCTGGAGCCATTCAGTGTGTTGGATTTGCGATGCGTTCGGAGGCGGCGATGGCAGGAGGCTAGTGGTGATGCAAAGGGGAACCGCTGTGCCACCAACACTTTATGTAGTCACCGTAATAGGTCATCATAACAATGGATGTCGTGGCTGGAAAAATGAGAAGTCTGCCCTCAATAAAAATAATTCCATAGATCCCAACTCCTACTGCCGCCCCTCTAGGAGATGGAGTTGGTTGGGCAGGCTCGCGCCGGCGGCAGGTGCCCAGCTGTGAACGTAGTCCTTCAGTTCAGCCTGGAGCAGAACCGTCTTCCCCAGGTGGCCCTGCCACAGCCCGCCTTGGGCTCATAGTGCATTTCAAACCCAGCCCGGAGGGCATTCTCCAGCAGAGACTTGGGCATTTGGAGGAGGCTGGATTATAAGGGTCTGGACCGGAAGGTCCTCGGTAACTTGAAAATGCTACAGTTTTATGAAGGCGGTATAGGACGATTGCCTGGCTTGATCCGAACTGCCTCTTTTGAAACCTCCTTTGAATAAAATTGCAAAGCTGTTAGGGCTATTTTTATCATTTGGACACTGTACCTCAGGTGATACACTTCAAGCTTCATTTGGCACAAAATCTGGGTGGTTTAAGTCAACACTCAAGGTAAACACCTGCATTTTGAGGCCCAAGGCCCCCACGCTGGTGATGACGGGTTGTTTTGCTGTTGCTGCTTGCATTGTGCTTTGATATTTACTGCGTGTCCGACGCCAGTCAGACTGATGACTCGGAGGAATATTACAGCCGAAAAGAGGGACTTGGTCTCAGTCACAGAATCTTTTATGACTAAGAGGTCATCCCTAATAACATTTCCTTAAACATCTTAGCCACACTTCTTAGCTCAGTCCCTGATGGCTTTCTACTGATGACTTTAAATATATGTTTTTGACAGCAGGGCAAGGAATAATCTGCTTTATAAGACTGTTCTTACTTGGACCACGAAAATCCATTTCCTGCTACCACACAGCTCATCTACAGCTTTGGGGGGCGGGGTCAAGGGAAGAGGTAGGCATCATATGCATATTTAATCCTGCCTTATCTATTGTTATTCTGCGCTCAGTCAATATTTATAACACTCTCTTTTTGTCTGTCAGCATCGGTGCTATTCCTCTGAGACATTGAGACCCCAGAGCATAGGAACTGTGCAAACGTTCTTTGAAGGTATCTAGGACAGCTCCAAGTACAGTTAACTATGCAAAACAACTGGCTATAGAGAACGATAATGATGATGATGCAGGAGTAGCAGGTAACACACAGAATGGTCCTTGGATGGGCATTTTCAGCAATGCTTCCTACGGGAGAGCAGTCTGGGGGAGTCGAGGGCATCTCTGGTTTGGCAGAAAGGGCAGAACTATGCTTGGTGTCTGTGCAGTGTTGTGAGGACAACTCAGTGTCACCAGTGGGGGCTGGGATGCCACCCGATCAGTGGGTGGAGGGCAAACTAAGCTTGATTCGGAGGACTTTCCTTGAAGATGCGACGTGGCTTACTCCCAGTAAACTGCCACGCGCAGTGCAGGAGAGGATGCTTAATGTCTTGCTGAAAGAGATGCTCATACAGGGGTAGCCAGTTGAGGGGCTGAACCAGGTAGATAGGCTTCCTGTGAGATTAATGAAAAACTTCCACAGAGGAAAAAAATGGTGGTTGCCAGACTGGGGGGCAGTTGGAGGGGTGGAGAAAAGAGAAGGGATGAAGATGTACAAATTGCCAGTTGTAAAAACAGTCACAGGGACGTAAAGCCTAGCACAGGGAATACGGTCAATAACATAGTAATAACCATGTGGTGTGAGATGGGGACTAGAGTTATCGGGGTGATCACTCTGTAAGTTACATAAATCACTGGGTTGTCCACCTGAAACTAATATAATATTGTATGTCAATGGTAATCGAAAACTAAATTAAAAAAAAGAAAACTTCTGTCCGTCAACCTCCTTGTTTTCTCATTTTCAAAATGGTATTGTGCGATAAACAGCCTTAAATCATTGAAATTCATCACCTTGGTTGAGGAGCACACAGTAGGTAGACACTTTCATAACACCCTTTCGCACTGGGCGTCTAAGCCCAGGAGGGATGTGTGGCATGTACTGGTCATTGCCTGGGAGTCAGTAGCTGGGGGTGGGCGGTGGGGGTGGAGAATGAGGTGCGGGGGCAGGGGGTCTTTCTCTTCAGGTCTAATGGGACCCGGACTTAGGACCTGCAAGCACACTGCAGGTGTCACCCAGTGCTGGATGGGCGTGTGGCTCCGGTGCTAAAGCGTATCTCACCATTGACCAGCCTGTCTGGCTGTGAATCCTTAACAAAACGCCAGAGACGTATGTGAAATGGAGTCGCCGTCCACCTCCACGGTCTGACGACAGAGCCCTATCTGCCCCCTGTCAGTCTAGGCGGGGCGGCCAAGTAGTGCCCTGGGGCACGGCTGCAGGGAGGATGCGAAGCCCCCCAGTGCTCCGGGGGCTCCCTGGTCCACACCCAACAGGGCAGGATTCTCGGTGTGGCAGAGCAGAGTGGGGAGCGCAGTGCAGAGGAAGCAGGGGGACAGGCGGAGCAATTCTATTTGAGGTTAGTCCACAAAGTTGTCAGTTCAGGTCTTCAGGTCAAAATCATTTTATCTGCTAAACCAGATGCTTTGTAGAACAAAATGCCAGGCCGACTTCAAGGCTGGGAGGCGTGCCGAGCCCCAGGCTCCGCTCGCGCGGCAGCAGCTCCAGCCCCGCCAGCTGCTCTCCAAATCCGCTCGTTGCAGACACCAGGCTCTGCTTCTCCCTTGCTCTCCATTTCCTTTGAAGACTTGAGGCTCGAGAGGCAGGAGGTTCAAAGACAGGGCCCGTGGCAGACTTCAAAGTTGTCCTGCCATGCATGGCTGCAGAGGTGCTATTGTCAGTGCTGTTGATTTTGTTAGAGAAGCATTAGAAGGTAGGGAGGCCTGGGGAAAGATCCAGATCCTTAGCCTTTTATCAATAGAGGGAAACTGAGGAGGCTCCAAAAAGGGAAGTACTAATGGCAAGGTCATTCCCAAGGAAACAAGTCACAGATGCTCTCAGATGGCGAGAGCCCCCCAAAATGATCTCTGGTTGTCTCTGCCCAATCACTTGAATCTCCTCGCAGCAGATAAGTGGATGAGGATTCTCCTTCCATAGGGAAGCAGTGGTTTTGCTTCGGATTTCATTCCCTCTCACTGTTTGTAGCACATACAGGCACATTACGGTCACTAATGATTACGGAGAGCATTAAAAACAGAAGGTGTGAGCTGCACACGTTATAAAACAAATTAGATCCCTTCAGACCTCAAAGCTTTCCTATGTAGCCCCAAGAAGGAGGCTGCATGTGGTTTCCTTCTGGGGTGTTGTGAATTGTTCTGCCTTTCTGGGGTCCCTGGGGGGAAGTCAGGCTGGTTTGGCTGAACCCAAGTTTTCTGCTGCCGCATTATTCTATCCCACAGAACGAAAGCACGAAGAACAGCCAGCATGCCCTCGCTGGATCCGTCAGTGAGTAGTGTCACTCTTATTGTTGCCGATGGAGCACTTGAGTTGCACACTGAGGCTTGGTCAGAATGGAAAGCTACCTCTCTGCCAGCTGGAAATACCCCTTGCACTGTTCCCCCAGCCCCAGCCCCCCAGCACACACCCGAGTGAGCCTGAGCTCCCTCTGCCTCCCACGTCTGCACTAAAGACTCGCTGAACACCACGCCCCGCCCGAGAGGGCAGCGTCTGCATTGTGTCACATCATTATCTGCGTCAAATATAGTTGTGATTATTTTTACCAAGGAACATCCTCATTTCCCCAATACTTTATGATGGCTGCAATAGAGAGAAAATTGCAATGGAAGGTCATTTCCAATGGCACGGAACAGTGTGAAATACGTGCAAAAGGCTTCTTGCAGATGCCCAGCCAGGCAAGAAACCTTTCGCTGGAAGAGTAGGTTGAAAGCATGAGAAAACTTTGGTGGCAAAATATTTTTACAAGTACAGGAAGGATTGCAGCTCTTCTGTCACTTCCAGCAATTGTCCAAACGGCGTCCTGAGCACCAGCTGTGATGGGGCTCAGAGCTAAACCCTGCGGCCACCCAGCCAGCCTGCCTGTGCCCTAGCCTAAGGAATGATGAACCGGGCTGGTAAACAGAGATTAGAAGAACAATGTGACAGATGAACTCGAAGCCAGCAGGGTCTGGCTGCCGCCGCCTTTCCACCTCATCTCTTCCAGCAGTTTCTCCATCACGTCCAGTCCCTCCCCTCTGCACTTGCTTGCCCCCTCTGCCTGGGAAGCTCTCCCCCTCAGGTGTCTGTGTGGCTCCCTGATTGCTTTTACCCCTTTTCAACGGAACCTTCCTGGACCACTTTATATGAAATGATACCACCACCACAAGACCCCCTACCCTACCTCCTTGTCCTCGTACACTTATCCTCATCCACGCACCGGACCGGTCTATTCCTTTTGTTTATTATCCTGACTCCTCCCAACCAAATGTAAGTTCCATGAAGGCGGGATCTGTGTTTTGTTTTCTACTGTGGCTCCTGTTCCCATTTGATAAACATTTATTAAATAAATAAATCTAGACAGGCATTTCAAGGGATAGCTTCTAAATTCATAGACATCAGGAGCTAAAGAGGTCTTTGTGATCATTTTGTTTAAGCCAAGTAGGGGCTCTGGAGCCAGGCTCCTGGGTTCAAACCTGGGATCCATCACTTGCTAGCTGTGTGACCTTGGGAAAGTCACTTGACCTCTATTCAGTTTCCTCAACTGTTGTATGGGGAAAGGAATGGTACCCCTCTGATAGGGTTGTGATGAAGATTAATTATAATTATTATGTAACACGCTTAGAACAAGCATGGCAGAAAGTAAGTATTATAACAGCACTATTAGTACTATCATCAAGAAAATGGAAGTCACAGAGATAAGGAATGTTCTCAAAATAACTCATCCATTCATTAATTGATGCATCCAGTCATCCCACCAACATGTAAGTGGCTCCTATACACCAGAAACGGGGGATTCTACAGCAGACTGACAGAGTGGTTCCTGTTGCCATGGAAGCTGTAACCTACACGGGGAGATGCATGTGGAACAAAGAGGCATGTAAATACATAATGACAGGCCAGGTGAGTGCTATGAAGTCATAGGGTGCCATGAGCCTGGAGGGCGGGAGACCTAATCTGTATTCTCCAGGGGCTGAGGGACACAGGAGGGTGTCATCAGAGAAATGACATGCATACTGAGACCTGCCGCTGAGGAGAAAACAGCAGTGTGGGATTGGGGGTGTGGTGTCATTGGAGAGGAAGGAGTTAAGGGGAGTTATAGAACTAAACCCAGGTCCCAGCCTAGGGCTGTTTACATCCTACGTGCACAGCCATAGGATTGAGTGTGAACTTCTCCACCAGCCTAATATCTCCTCAAGCCAGAGAGCAAAGACTCTTTGTAGTCAGGAAAGACTTTTCATAGCTGTAGGACAGGCCTGGGAAGTGCGCAGCACCCCCAGTATGTGACCACAGCACTGGTTCCTCCAGCACCTGCTCAGCACTAGTCACAGGGTGCGGCTCTGATGAGGAGACGCTGTTCCACGATCAGATACGCACCCCTCCACCATGCACCCCCTGGGTCATTTACAATTGAGAAAGCGCTGAGCTGACCCGGGGCAGAACAGCACTGTCCCTGTGGTGTCTTGCACTCTTTTCAGCAGGCAAGGAGTCTCCTGGGAAGCCTGCCAGGGGAGAGGGAAACACGGTTTGTTCTCCATAAACCCAGAAGAGGCAGTATCCTGATCTCAGAGATGACCTTTTGCTATTATTGTCTCAGCATGCATGGAAATGGTTGTACATGGGCCGAAGCAATAGCCATTATAAAACACTTGGCTAAAATATGGATTAATCCCTGGGAGCATGTTATGCAAGATTCAGATATATGGTCTGTGATATGGATAGGATATATTTTTTTTATTGCAATAATAAGTTTCTCAACTCCTAATGGACCCTGTATTAACTGAAGATGACAGGGAGTGAGGAATGGAAAGCCAGCAATTTGTTAAGGCTGCAGAGCAGCCGTGCCAGGGGTTGTAAAAAATAAAACATTTCAGAGTCATTAAAATCACCCTAAATTGTCTCTCGGAACTCAAAGCAACAAACGGAACTCGTCCTGAGTCTATCACCAGATATCTTTTCTTTATGGTGTTTCGATGCCTCCGGAGCTGACACACTGGTCAACGGTCTACTCCCAGAAGCACCTGGGCTTTGCAAAGACCCATCTCAGGACTTCTTGGAGGAGGTGGGCTTTGCTGTTGCTCAAGAAGGGAAAGGAGGCAGCTATGTGACAGATACACAGCCCTTGGTGTACAAGCTCTCATTTAAAAAATAAAGAGGATGAGGTCGAACCAGGAGGACCTTTTCCAGAGCGAAGGAACTTCTGGGGAACCTTGAGGCCTTTGTGGAGTTGGTGGCTGGAAAGTAAAAAAGGACTTTAAATCCTGGATTGGGACTTTGTAGTTGTCTAGGGTGACAAGGAGCATAACAAAGATTTGAGAAGGACTATGGTCAGAATCCTGATTTTAATAATAAGTTTTACTACTATTTACTAAGAGCTTATTAAGGCCCAGGTGCCCTTTGGAGGGATTTTCGTAAACCAGCCCATTCCATTCTTGTCACAACCCCACGTGGTAAATAACAGTATCCCCATTTCATGGAGGAGGAAATGGGCAAGGCTCTCAGTCTCTCTGAGGCTCAAAATCACATGGCTAACAGGAAGCCGGGCTAGGGCCCAGGCAGCAAAGAACCAGTCTCCTTGAAGGCACTGGCCATCGCACGTCCCTCTTCCCAGGAAACAGTATGTTTATTCTAAGGGGGTGCAGTGAATCCTCAGTACTTCAGGTCCCGCTCAGCTGGCAGAGGCAGCGCTGCTGACTGAGTGTCCTTGACGTAGATGACGCCAACAGCAGAAGTCCAACGGTGACTCTGGATCAGACTCTTGGGCTTGGCAGTGAGCAAGACAGAAAGATGCATGTTCCAACTGGCGTGCAGAAGGAAGGGTGGGCTTTGTAAGGTCCCTGGGCCACAGAGACTCTTCCTGTACGTTGCCTTCTGTCAGGGAGAGAGTCACTCTGATCAGGAGGAGGGGGCAGAAGAGGGTGGGTGGCGGGGGACAAGAAATGTGAGGTTCTGAGGGATGACAGAGGAAGAGGGGGTACTGGTGGTGATGATAATGACTCCATATTTCCAGGCCCCTCCTTCCTTTCCAAGTAGGAGCTACTCAGGGGGAAGGCGGCAACCAAGAAAAGATCGTCACTAGGCTGAGATTCTTCTTTGAAAATGGCGTTGTTGTCAGACTCGGAAAACAGTTTTTCACCTTGAATAAAACACTGACACTTGCCTAATTAAAGAAACTTAATGGAGATTCCGCAGATAGAGGGAAGTGGCCAGTGCATCTGCTGGTCAGGTCTGGGTGGATCCGGGGCAAACTCTGTCACAGAGACAGAGCGGGGCACTGCATTACAGCTGCCCAGCCATTCAGTTACCTCCTTGGCCTTGCTGGCCACAGGCAGCCAGAGAAGGAATTTCTGTTTGCCCCTCCCCTCTCCCCAAGGAAGGGGTAGGGGTAGGAGTTGGGCTGGGGCAGAGGCAAAATTATGAAGGAATTCCTTTTCCTGGGCCCCAGTGCATGGTGGGATGTTTTAATAAGAATGGCAGGTGGGACGACTCACAGAGACTGGGAGAGAAGCCCCAGGAGCTGCTTCCAGCCGCAGGCACGCAGGCAGGACTCCAAACCATTGTTCAGACCCCTGGCAAGAGCTGGGCTAAGTCAGGAAGCCTGGATGAAGTGAGGCAGGCTTCCAGAAGGTCGCTCTGGAGACCAACTCTCCTTTCAGAAAGACAAGGCAGACTGGGGCTGGGTGGTTCAGTGGGATGGAGTGTCATTGCATGGATATTTGCATTGCATGGACATCGCAAAAGTTTTGGGTTCAATTTCTGGTCAGGGCACATCCCTAGGTTGCCCTGGTCTGGGGAGCACATGGGAGACAACCAATCAACGTTTCTCTCTTTCTTTCTCCCTCTCTAAAATCAATAAACATACACTTGGGTGATGATTAAAAAAAGGAAAGACAAGATAGGACAAAACACAAGTAGTCAGTAGCATAGCCACTGTCCCTGGAGATGTCTCACAATCTCCCTCCAGGAAGCAAGCTCACCTGACCCAGGGCGGCCCCGCCCACCTGACACATGGGCTGGGGCTCATCTCCCCCCCTCCCCCGCCCTCTCCCATCTCTTCACCTCTCTGGATCACGTCTTCACTTCTATCCACTCTAATTCCCCCTTCCTATCGCCACTCCTCCAGCGTGTCTGTGTAAAGATCCAAGCATTTCACTTGGCATCATCCAAGAAGACATCACACACACACACACACACACACACACACACACACACACACACACCAAGAGACCTACCATGAGCTATGAGAGAGAAATAACTTCTCCTGCCTATTAGTTTGGAATAAGATCCTGATGAACAGAAAAGGGGAGAAGAAGTTCGCCTTCCTCCATGAGTCCATGCTGTGTAGCTATGGGGCTCCTGCCTCTGCCATTCATTATGTTTCCAGGGCCTTTGATTCCAATTTGAGACACTACAAAGCCTCCTGCTGTATCAACCTAATTACCAGCCTCCTACTCTTGGCTCCCACTGGCATGGCAGGTGAAGTGTGGCCCAGAGAGGCCTGGTGGGCTCATGGAACCCAGCGATGGGCTGCATTCATTATCCCAACTACCAGTACTGCTTTATCGTGATAACACACTGCGAGGTGCTGAGTCGTGACATGTGGGCGCACCAGACAGTCAAAGCAGGCAAGAGAGGCAATAGCCTGGGGAAAGGCTACTGCCTTGAAAAGGCTCTCAGCCAAGCAACTGTAGTTAACAGGAGCTGCCTGGTAGGCAGGTGCAATTGAGAATGTACCTCTGGCTTAACCACCCAGAGATCAGAGGCTGTTGTTCTCCAGCCTGTGGGGCAGGGGCTGGGGAAGCTGGGCTCATCTCTCCTGTCCTTCGATATCCTTTCTCCATGAGGTATCTGGGATCAGCAGTGACTTCAGGTGATACCAGGTTTTCCAATTGTGGTTGGAGAGGCACTTCACTGCCTCCTGAGTCCACTCTGTTTCCACTGAATAGCAACAGTACCATTTAGGGAAATGCCCAGCTCCCTGGATGAGCCTGGCTGGTCTAAGGGCTATCCATCCCCCTGGCATCCATCAGTTCAGCTCTGGGCTAGTGGCTCTGTTTAGACCAATGAGATGCCAAGAGGATGCTAAAGGGTGTTGGAGAACTCACCTCACGCTCAGAGTGATAGAAAGACACACACTCCCTCCCAAGCAACGTAAACCCAAAAGCACACGGCCTGGCTCGCCATTGGCAGCTGTCTTGCAGCCGTGAAGGAGGCTGGCTTGGGGGAAAGACAACCCATGGAGGAAGAAGCGCCTAAGATGAAGAGAGAAAACTAGACCCCATGCCTTCGTTCATTAGTGCCTAACTCTGGATTTCTGGTTGTGTCAATCAACCAAATTCGTATGGCCTCAGTCATATGGAGTCATGTCTGTTGTTTGAAGTCCAAAGAATGCTTTCTGTAAGAAAAGGTCCCTCCTCCCAACTCTGCTTGGGAAGAGACCCTCACCCGAGAGTGGACTAAAAGACACTGGAGGTGGCCCGGCAGGACAGAGTGCGAGGAGATGGTGAAGGCCGTGGAGCAGAGGAGGGGTCTCTGTGCTCTGGGGGGGTTCACCGCCAGGCAGTCAGTAATTCGTGCGCATGACAAACAGGCCATCGCTCTCCACCTGCAGTATGACGGGCAGCAGGACGAGGGGAGACTAGATTTTGCCACCCGTCACCACTGCCATGTGACCTGCAGTGTTGCTTCTGGGCGGGGTTTTCTTCCCGCCCCTTCGTCAGGCTCACATGGGCCTCTTTGTTTTGGAGAATGGAATACGAGTGAAAGTGCCGCACGCCACATGTGAGCAGACACTTTGAATGCAAGCTCTGGTGTGGTCTGGCCACTTTCTGCCATCTGTCATGAGACAGGACTGTCCTAGATTGGTGCCACTCCTTCAGCCAGGATCCCAGAATGAAAAGCCACACGGAGCAGAGCCACCACCCACTTGTGCCATGAATGAGAGGTAAACGTTTCTTGTTGCAGGCCACTGAGATTCCGGACTTGTTTGTTACAGCAGCCAAGCTAATACAAGTACAACTATATTCTTAGGGCTCTGCAGAGTGATTTGCATGACACAGAACTATGAGGCATGGTTTCTGTTTTCCAAGAGTTTACCAACACAGTGAGCCCCAGAAAGAATAATAGAGCTCTGACCAGGTGGCGCAGTTGGTTGGAGCATCATCCCATACATCAGAACATTGCAGGTTCGATTCCCAGTCAGGGCACACACTTAGGTTGCAGGTTTGGTTCCCAGCTGGGGAGTGTTTGGGAGGCAACCAACTGATGCTTCTCTCACATTGATGTCTCCCCCACCTCTCTCTCTCTACCTTCCACTTTCTCAAAAATCAATAAAGACATATCTTATGGCAAGAATTTAAAAAATATAGAGAATACCAAATTCAGGGATAATTTATGTGTACAGACTATGGGGTCATCAGAATTCAGAGGGAGGGAGACTCCACTAGTTGGGACAACCTTCAAGAATGGATGAGAGTTGGCAAGTAGTGGACAGGGTTAACCACAGGCCAGTGCCGAGGCCTGCACGGCGGCAGATTCTCCTCTGACCTTGGCAGCTGCCCGGCTGAAAGGAGGGCGTGGCAAGTGCGAGGCCAGCACACACCACTTCACTTTTCCCTCTGCCCACCGGAGGCAAATATGCTGAGACTTTTACTTTCATGTTTGAACGAAAATATCTTAGTGTACAAATTATCGCTTTACAATTAATTATGCAGAGCAAGCAATACACATGAGACCTCAATATTATGACAGCTTGGAAATTTACTGTTTTCGAACTTAACATGCAACAAGTCTTGCCAAGTGTATGTTGAAAAGGAGCACAAGATTAGACAATTAACATTTTAATTTTGTATATTCACGGCGCATCTGTGGGTCAGCGTAAACATCACAAACAACTCGGCGTAGGCAAACTTGACACCCCCCTAAGACTCTGACCTTAAAAACCAATGTTTCTTAATTAGGCCTTTCCTTCCACTTCTGCCTTTGGGGAGAAGAGACTGTTATGAAAAAGATATGATTAGACAATATTGGAGTTCACCAGGCATCTCAAATGGTTTCGGTTTGATAAATAACAGCAGACTTCATTGCTGGAATCTTCCCTCTTGAATCTGTACGCACCATGTGGATATCAAGGGGGATTTTGTTGGTATGTTTCTGATTCCTTTACACTTAATTCATTAAAAGATTTTTGAGGGTTTTTGAAGTCCCAAATCTCTCTTGAGCCACTCTTCTCTCCCCGACCCCCAGGATATTTTTCATTTCTTTTCATAAAGTTCAGGAAATTGAATTTTAGCTCTGGATTTAAAAGGGGAAAAAGCAGCTGCTTGTCAATGATAGCGGCTAAGGATTAAAGCCCCAATTCTAAACATCTCTCCTGGAATCCATCCACCTGATGAATATTTGTCTCTTCTCATTGGTCTCAAATCTCAGATGGTAGAGATCTGGCCACTTATCATTCTAGGAAAGAGCTCAGGAGTTACATACTTCGCTGTCCTCCTTGTATGAATAACACAGTTTTGTGCAAAACAAACCAGGACAGTGGACTCAGGTGAAAAGGGCAGAACTCTAGTATTTAAAGCTGGGTGAGAACTACAGCCCCATTCACCCATGCCTTCTGGCCCATCAAGGCCCAGCTTGGCAAGTATGGAGTCTCCTCCTGTGTTCTGTCCTGGTGCCTCGTATTGCTTCAGTCACATTGTAGGCAGCTCACTCTTTGTTATGCCGGGTGTAACTTGGTCTTACTCTTCTTAGGTGAAAGCATTTTGCACTTTTCCATTCTCTTGAGAGATCGGACCCTAATCTTGAAATGGATTATATAACCATTTGCAAAATAATAAACTATTTCACAAAGGATCCAATAAGGAATCTGGCTCGATAACAGCTACGGCCTCATCAGTCTTCTTCACGTGTCATTCTCCAGACCTAGGACCATGCCTGTCATGCACGGAGGATACAGGGTATTTGTTACATGAGTGCGTGGATGAATACAAGTCTAATCCCATGTAAAATGTGTGCAACCTTTCACAGCACTTCCACTCCTACTGATGAGTTCGGTACTATGGATGCTCTGGGAAGGCAACAAAGATAAAGTTGCCCTTGAAGGGCGGGGGGCCAGAATCTGCATTTCTAATGCGCTCCTAGGTGGTGTTGATGCGCTGCTCCTGGGACCACACTTGGAGAACCACTCATTAAGATCATATCAAGAGCAAACAGCCACATGAGAGAAACAGACACTTCTAAACATTCTCTGAGACTCTGATTAGATAACTAAACAGAACTGATCAGGGTGGAGAGCCAGGCTGTGAGGCTTAATTGCAGAAGACTTTGTCCTTCTTCATGAAAAAGTAAAATAAACAAACGCACTTATGGATCATGGTAGGGGAGATTCCAATTTAGGGATGAGCGTCAGCTGGAATTTTACCGAATATCAATTTAGAGCTTGAATAGAAATTTTGGAGCTGGAAAGAAATTAGTGATCACCCAGTCCAATCTTGTAATTTTTACACCTGTAAAAGGAAAATGAAGGTCCCGGCCAGTGTGGCTCAGTTAGCTGGAGCACTGTCCCGTAATCAAAGGTCACTGGTTCTATTTCCGGTCAGGGCACACACCTAGGTTGTACGTTTGGTACCCGGTCAGGGGTGCCTACGGAAGGCAACTGGTCGATGCTCGTCTCTGACACTGACGTTTCTCTCCCTCTCTCTTTCCTTCCCTTCCTTTCTCTCTAAAAATAAAAAATAAACATTAAAAAAACAAATTAAAATAAAAAGAAAATGCAGGTTCAGACAGGTGACTACGCCTGGCCCGGCACCCCAGGGTCTCCTAATGCCGTGTGCTTCGGCTGCAGGCTGTCATCACAGGGAGGCAGGGCTTCTCTCGTCGCTGCTCTGGCAGGCACAGTTGGTCACCCTACTGATGGAGGTTTTATGGGTAATGCGTAATGATGAACGGAGCAATATAGTTTCCAGTGTAAGATTTGGGGTAGTTGCTGCAATTTTTGGTGGTAAGAGATACTGTTCTGCGCCCTCCACTAGCTTCCTGTGTTTAGGGACAGACTTCAGAGTCAGGTGAAGTTTCTGGGGAACGCAGGGACAGAAGCAGTGGGGTGTTTAGGATTCCCTCCAACCCAACTGTGTCCCTGGTACACGTTCCTAGCTGTGCCTCTGGTAATTGCTGAACTCTCTCTTCCACTTGGTGTGTGATTACATAGCTACAGGAACAGGGCAGAATTTAGATTCTGTGACTCATCTCCTCAAGCTGAGCTTCCATAAGACTCTGCACTGATCTCTGGCATGTTTATTGCTGTCTGGGAGGCCAGTTTTCTGCACTCTCAGAAATGCGAGGTTAGCACATAATAATACACACACCTCCCTGAGGAAAGACACAGATCCACGGGATAGCGCTTGAAGGACACACAACTTAAGTGAGATGAATGTTACCAGGGAAAAAGGAATGCTTGTCATTCATTTGCCTCATAAGACCATTCCCTGTCCCCTGCATGTGTCCGGCCGAGCCTCCAATGCATAGCTGGATGCTGGAGACATCCAGTGAATTGTAAGCAAATAAACATGATTTGATAGCAGAAGAGCAGAATTTGCCACACCGCAAAACTTTCCCCTTCATTTATTTTGACAACTTGGTGCCCACTATTTATGGCCGTGCTTAGACCATCCAAGTAGTCCAGGTGTGAGAAATGAAGTTTTCGTAAACGGACTTGCTTCATCTCCAGCAAGGCGATAAGCAAGCGGATAGGATGGAGACCACTCAGGAGATTTTTGCTAACTAGTTAAATTACTGTATCTCTGCATAAACATTCCTCACCGTCATCATTGATCATCCGTGAGATACGTTGGGTACATTTATACAGAGAACTGTAATAATACATTCCCTGCCTCCCAGAAATTTGTAATCTCAGACAGGGATTGCAAACACCCCGGAAGGGCCCTCCCTCTCTTCCTCCCTGCGCCCACGGAAGACCGCTGATCAAGCACAGACTTCTCTCCCAGCGTCGTTTCCTTCATCGCATGCCAGGTGGCCCCTGCCAGCTGATGGCAATGTAAGTGAGTGCAAGGCCTTCCTGGTCCGCTTTCACTAGAGAGACCGGGGAATCAGAACTTTAAGACTTCCAGAGGGGAGAGAGGAGGGAATTTCAGGGGAAAAGGGGAAGGGTTTGCAGGAACAAGTATAAAGGACACATGGACAAAAACTAGGGTGGGGGGTGGAAATGGGAGGGAGGTGGGGAGGGCTGGGGCCGTGGGCTGGGATAGGAGTAAAAGACAGAAAACTGTACAAGAACAATTAAAATAAATTTAAAAAACCTTAAAAAAAGACATTTCTTTGACACTAGAGAAAGGGGAGTGAGGTGTTGTTACAAACCCAAGGACATAAAATTTTACAGCATCAGCTTAGGTTTTCACACCTTCCAAGTAGTAAACACATAATTTGTAGAACGGAGGCAAAGGAGCTTTGTGGGTTTCAGGAAGGCTGGTCCCTCAGTGAGGATGCTGCCACGCTGTGGGTGGGGGCAGGCTGGGTGGTGGGTGTCTTTGCACCTAAGACAGGGCAGTGCCAGGCCCTTTGGCTGAGCCCCGACCACAGCCACTTACTCCCCTCACTTCCTTCTGTCTGTAGTTCCAGCGGAGTAATTAAAGTCACTCTGTTAAACTAGTGTGGTTGGCTCAATAAGCCAAGGGCAAGCTTATGGATTGGAGGGTGGAAACCACTTTAAAAACTTGGCAGTTCTGGCTGTGGTGAGGAATGACAATTAGAATAATTAATAACCAGGTCCTTGATGTCGCGCCACCACCCAAGGCCTCGGCACATCAGAGGCAAGCCTGAGCCTCTGGCTGGAGGAGATAACGGAGCTGGGATCGGGCTGTTCCGGTGGCTCAGGCTGCAGTGGCTGAGGACGTGCTTGAGTTGGGAGGCCAGTTGCGCAGATGCCTTTTTTAAAATATATTTTATCGATTGTGCTATTACAGTTGTCCCATTTCTCCCCCATCATTCCTCTCCACCCTGCACACCCCACCCACATTCCCCCTTTAGTTCATGTCCATGTGTCGTAGTTCTTTAGCTTTTACTTTTCCCACAGTATTCTTGCCCTCCCCCTGTCTATTTTCTACCCACCGTCTATGCTACTTATTCTCTGTGCCTTTTCCCCCTCTCTCCTCCTCCCACTCCCCTGTTGCTAACCTTCCATGTGATCTCCATTTCTGTGGTTCTGTTCCTGTTCTAGTTGTTTGCTTTTGTTTTAGGTGTGATTGTTAATATCTGTGAGTTTGCTGTCTTTTTACTGTCATATTTTTTTATTTTCTTTTTCTTAGATAAGTCCCTTTAACATTTCATATAATAAGGGCTTGGTGATGATGAACTCCTTGAACTTGACCTCATCTGAGAAGCACTTTATCTGCCCTTCCATTCTAAATGACAGCTTTGCTGGGTAGAGCAATCTTGGATGTAGGTCCTTGCCTTTCATGACTTGGAATACTTCTTTCCAGCCCCTTCTTGCCTGTAAGGTCTCTTTTGAGAAATCAGCTGACAGTCTGATGGGAACTCCTTTGTAGGTGACTGTCCCCTTATCCCTTGCTTTTTTGAGCTTGCACAATCAGCTGTGGTCTGCAAGAGAAACCCGCTCCCTGATAGGAAGGGTGAAAGAGGAATACCTGACTTGCAGACTAGGTGCTGAGGACTTGAGGATTTCAGGGTTCCTCAGGGGACAGGTGGGCACTGCTGGAGGAGGCCGTGTGGGATGGGCTCAGCTAGCAAAGGCAAATGCAGGCATGACGCTGCTATCCAGTGAGGCATCCGGAGGCTAACTTGTCCTTCCCCTTCAAGTAGTATCAATAAATACTACTATTACCGTTGAGCATCATTACTGAACAATTACTACTTGTTTGACATGATGCTGAATGTGTTTATGTCATTTAATTATGTCATTTAGTCCTCATATCAATCCCATGAAGTACTTATCATTCTCCCTTTTGTATAGATGAAAGTTCTGGAAGATTAAAGAACTTTCCTAAAGTCAGACTGACAAAAAGTGCCTGGGTTAGGAATTTGATCCCAAACTCACGCTCTTAACTACCACGCTTTATTGCCTTTACACAGTCTGATGTGCGTGCCCACTGCTGATCCTACCTATGAAATGCCTTTTTTTTGTCACTATAAAATGCATCTGTAGATCTCGAGAGACCTATCGATTAGACAGAGATAAACGCACAGCACTATACTAATGCCATCAAATCATTGCCCTGATGAACGAAAGGCCAAGTTAATCTCTCTTCATGCAAAGATCTTCATTTCAATGTGGAATTTAATCCATTTGATATGGATTTGGGATGCCAGGTAAAGAAGTCCTCAGGTGAAGAGTCACTACTGACATTCATTTTTTTTCCTTATGAGGCAGTCATGGCCCTTTATTTTTTTTGAAAAAAAAAATTTAAGTAGTTTATTTTCCTGCTCATAGTTTCCTAATTTTCCTGATCTTACTTGGCTATTTCTGAGAATATGTTTTAAGAACATGTTTTATGTTCTTGAGCATCATTGAACCCCCTCCTCTCTTGCCCCTTTACATTCTCCCCTACAGACCTCTGCCCATGTACTTCAGTTCCTCTCCAGCTCAGATCCTGAGGTGCACCCTTTCACCCATGGCACTTAGCCTGTCCTCCTCGCACCTCACCTTCTTAGAAAATCCAACCCCAGATCCCTTCAAGACCTGCCTCCCCTGGGCCTAATTCTGGGATCCTGGGATCCTGGGAGTTGGTGGACAGATTACGCCAACACTCAGACTGGGCCCATTTGTATACAAATCTGCAACCTCGACTGGCCCCTTCACCCCACCTCCAATGCCTCCATGCGTCTGTGCTCAGATCCGCCTGCCCTTTGCACAAACCTCTCCACCCTTCTTCCGCGCTCCCAGTGCCTTCCCTAGCTCCCACTCTCAGCAGATCATCTCCCTACTTCCCAGAGAAAACAGAAGTCAAGGACTAAGTGTTTTCTCAGTGTCTGGTCTCCAGGCCATCAACCCGACTGCATCTGTCCTCATGCCCCCCCACCTTCCCCTGTCACCTGAGAAGAGCCTGCCAACACCATATAAGGCCAATCCCTCCGTCTGCACTGTGGATTCTCCTCCCTCCCACTTCCACAGACCCAGTCCTTCCAATGTTACCCTCTCTCCTTCTTCCGTAGGATGGAAGTCTCCTCCATCTCGAAAAGAAATGAAACACCAACACCACCCTCCCTCCATCCATATTCTTCTGCAGCTACTTGCTCCCCTTCTCTCTACTACCAAAGAGCTGTCAGCTTCCCCTGTACTCATTTCTGATCCCCAGCCCTTGCTTGTCCCACCGCGTTCTGGCATCCAGGTCTCCCCTGCCTCCCAAATGTCTCTCTCGGGATGGACGACCTCACTGCTCTGGATTTCAATGCCCACAGGTCAGTCTTTCTGTCACAAGAGTCAGTTCTCTCTCAGTGAGACATGGTCCTCCCCTTGGCTTCCACGACAGCACGCTCTCCTGGGTGTTCCTTCCTAGTGGGTCTTGTGGCCCCTTTTATCCACCCCACCCCTTTCTTAAATGTTGCTATTCCTTGAGAGTTCTTCCCATAATTCCAGAGCAGGTTTCTCTCCTGAGTTCCAGCCCCACATAGTCAAATATCTACTGGAACTCACTGGCTTTGCCCCCAAATATTATCATCCCAATTGTTGGAAGTGGCTCTCCCCACCCCCCACTATCCGTATTACCCATTTATTCAAACCAGAAACCAGAGGGACAGTTGTCTGTGGCTTCTTATTTTCCCTCAGCCCCTGTGACCAATCACTAACCTATTTTTTATCTTACCACTAAATAGTGCTCACTACACTATTCCCAGCATTTGGAATAGTGCTTATAGTGCTTATAGGCAGTAAACACTCAATAAATAAGTGACTTTTTGGCTGGTAGATCTGACATCTCTGGACACTTCTGCACCGCTCCTTATCCACTGTCCTAGCTGAGGCCCCATCACCCCTCACCGGGGTGAATCCAGCTTTGCCACCTTGCTCCCCCTTTCCGGCTGCTCATTCTCCTCACTGCAGAGAGTGATCTTGCAGGATTCAAAGCAGGTCTCCTCACTCTCCTGCACACCCCTTCAGAGAGCTCCCCCGCCAGCACCTACCTTACTACCAGGCACTTACCAAGAGCTCCAAAAATATTTGTTCAATGAAAAAAGGTTTGGGATCTAAAATAAAGAGGATTTCCGGGCATCGAGCAAGCATAGTACCCATCCGTTTTATGCCATTATTGTATTTTCCCGTTTGCAAGAAGGAACGCATTGGGCTTCCCACACCAGGTCCACAGCTTCCATTCCCTCCCTCCCAGAACCTGGCCCCAGGGTGCCATGTAGTGAGAGGCAGGGGCATTTGGGGACTTGGAAGAAGGACTGAAGAAAACGAGCCACTGTTCCACGAGAGTCTCTGTCTCCCCAAGCGCACGTGGCTGCTCCCATGCTTCCCCTCACGCTGGCCCTTGCTGGACTGGGGTGATGAACTAGGTGTAGGCTACATGCTCTGCCCTGTCCCACTGACGCCCGCATCTCAATCCTCCACCGCTTCTGGTTGGCTTCTCCGGCTGTGGAGAAAGAATGTTATGAACATGACTCACATCCCAACAGCACGGACGTTCGTTGTGATTCTGTGCGTGAGTGTGTGTAGGGTGGTAGAGCGACCAGAGAAGGAATAAAAGGAAATTCCTAGGAGCTGCACGCTCAGGGAAAAGGGGGAGGGTGCACATGCTCCTGAAAAGTCTGTGTTCCTCCCTTGCACTGTGAAGACCAAGGCTGCGGTGGCCTGAGCCTTCGCAAAGGTTTGGCTGGTGTGCCTTTGCCGTCTCTCCACCTGCCACACACCTCACAGCCTATTGCTAACTGGAAGGCTCTCCTGCCCTTTCCCCTGGCTGCCGCTGCTGCTGGGTCTACCACGCACGTTCGCATGTCCTGACAGGTGTCGGGGGGGCCTCATATGCGTGAGGAGGCTGCCAGGAGGTGGAGAGCGGGAACACACAGTGGCTGCCCCATGACACAGGCGTGGAGTCACAGAGCTGCCTGAGACTTACAGTGATGATTTATGGATTACACGGGAGAGGCTGTCAGGCCGGAGCTGAGCTCGGCACGAGGGCTGAGCTGGAGAGCAGACGTCAGGGACTGCGAGCTTGCCCAGCCTGCCCGTGCCTCCTTGGTGTCATGTCCTCCTGCTGTCATGGACCGCCAGTCTCCCATCTTCATTCTGCACAGGGCCCTGGTGGCCAACATCCTGGAATCACTGCTGGGGAAAGCCTTACAATCACCTTGCGTGCCCCGCCCACCCTCCATCTCCTGCCCTGCGGCCATTGGCCGTGGTGAGTGTTCCCAGACTCCTGCTCTCTGCCCCCTCATCCCCCTGTCCCTCACACACAGCACCTGAGCAGTCAGCGGACAGGGGTTCTTCCAGGTGGGAGCTGATAGAAAGCAGCCACACCTGCGTCTGGGACATCCATTTCAAAAGCATAAGCTGCCCCGCGCAATGGCAGCCACAGGGCCCTGGTCCTCCGTGTCCTTGCATGACTGCAAGCTTGCATGCCCCAAGCCTCCGCCACATCCCCACACCGCAGACTCCTTGTCCACACACCACAGCAGGCTCCGGCCTACCTCTCCAGGAGCAGAGAGAGTGCGGTAAACAGAACCCGGGAGGTCCACACTGCCCCTGACTGCCAAAGGGCAGGAGCCTGGCATGCCTGGGTTTGAAGTCCAGGCTGACCAGCTGCTTGTGGTAGCAGCTCACCTGAGCAGGCTGG
Organism: Glossophaga mutica; assembly: GCA_039655065.1. Lineage (NCBI taxonomy): Eukaryota > Metazoa > Chordata > Mammalia > Chiroptera > Phyllostomidae > Glossophaga > Glossophaga mutica. The sequence continues at coordinate 23,761,421 of CM077310.1, forward strand.
TTTTCCCATTTGTAAAATGGGGAGAAATATCTCTACCTCGTGGGTTTTGTCCATGAAAGTAAATATGAAACATTCCTAACACAGCACCCAATGTCATCATAGAAACTGGTTTGTGTTGAGTATTTCCTTGTCATAAGTCCTGTGTGCCTGTCCCCCACAGTCCTGTGTGCCTGTCCCCCACAGTCCTGTGTGCCTGTCCCTCACAGTCCTGCGGGGGTAGAGCCGTGGCTGGGACTGTTGAGACTCCCCTGCGGAGCTTGCAGTCAGGGGCTACTCCCCACTGAATTCACATTTCTGCATGACCCCCGGGACCCGAAGAAGGCTCTCAACTGTCTCTATCGCTGCCCGGGTGGCTTGTTGCCAGAATCGTGCCTGGGAGTGTGACGGAAGGCACCCGGCATGGGCCTAAGAGGAACTGCAAAGTCTCCAGCGAGCGTGTCCCTTCCCACCCCGGTTGCGATGCTGTGCACAGCCTGGCACCGTGGAAAACACTGATGTTTGGGCAGCTTCTGAATACTAAAGAGGGCAGAGAAAAAACGGAAAGAAAAGGGAGAGAGATGCATTGGTCAGAAGTTTTCCTTCTTGCTATAGATTTCCCCTCGTTTTAGTGGATTTGAGAGATGGTGTAGGAAAAGTGAGGGGAAAAAAATCAAAAGCCGATTATTACCCTGAGCTTCTCTTCCCTTTGATCCTGAGGGTGACGGCGGCTCTCTGCCTATTCCACCTGCACGTGAAAGGCAGAGGGACGGAGCCTGCAAAATACTGACAACCGAGCTGAGACTACAGGCTACTTGGATCTTGGAAGATACAATCAATTAAAATGGAGCTTTGCACCCCCCAGGTAAATTAGCTTTTGAAAAAGAGAACCTGCTTCCCTCCCCGGCGTCCAGAATGTGCTAGAGATAGAGGAGACGGGGCCACGTGAATTGTGAACGGGAAAGCTCCCTAACGCACACTTGTGCGCACACCCACAGAGTGTTCTCGGTACACAGTGGCGACTCCATAAATATTGGTCCCACCCCAGTGGCGTGTTTGCACACTCGCACGTCCACACGCTCTGCCCAATCATGCACACTGCTCTGTGGTTGTTCCTGTGTAGCAACGCTAGGCCTGAGAGCGTCAGACTTCTGTGAGATTCTACAAGGCTTAACAGTGTTCTTTCTTTGTCATACAAATAATACATTTTAATAAATAAAAATTTTCTTGGCCACTCTCCCTTCGGGCTACTTTCTGGAAAGTGTGGACGTGCCTTTTACTACAGTCAGTGGATGAGAGAGTAGAAAAGAAACCAGAACTCCAAGTGTTTTTCCCACCCTGGCCCCGCCCACTGGGCCCAGGGCCTCCAGCCCCACGGTCCTGAGGGCCAGGCCCAGGGCTCGTTGTGCTGTCCACCTGGAGAGCTCGTGTGTCGGAGTCTCGGAGTGTCCACTCTCAGAACGTGAGACCTGGGAGATGACATCGCCCACGGAGATGGCCCAGGCAGGATTGCCAGCCCCTCTTCTCAATTCACTTAGACTTCGCCTTCTTTGGGACTGACTGTCTTGAGTAGGTTATAATGACACCTCAGAACTTTCCATTTATAAGTGGGGGATTCAGTTGAGGAAAAAAAGTAAAATGGGCGTAAGGAATAAAAAGGATGAAAGCTTCCTGGAGTTGGAGGAGGGTTCAAGGATGTGCTGTTCAAGGAGTTTAGAAGCTGATGTAGGTGCCAGAATGTGCACAGTTCACACAAGGCTTGTGAGAAGTCTCCAGCAAAGGTGTTTTTCAGGAGTCCGGGGTGGAAGAGTCACTCTGCCTTAGGGCTTCTGGGGCCCGGAGGACAAGGAGGGTTTTGCTGGGCAGAGAAGAGATGGGATGGACTCCCTAGAGGAAAGATGAGGCCCAGAGGCCCAGGCATGCGGAAAGGCATGGAGCGTGCAATGGATGCGTGTCTACATCACAGGGCAGGGAAGTGTGACCAGAAACGAAGGCGGGGCCAGACTTCACTGGGCCTTGAAACGCTTCCCACGCCACCGTTTAGGCAACAGGAAGCTAGTCCAGGTCCATAGGCAAGCAATGCCCTACAGCAGAGAGCACAGGGTTTGGAAAGATGACTCAGTGCAGAGAATGGATTCTGGAAGGGAGACCCTGCAGACTGGCCTTGTGTCTCAGGATGGGGGCTGGAACCTCGAGTGGCAGTGGCAGCAGGAGGAAGGAGAGGACTGGGGACTGTCTCAGAAGTACTCTCCACATGCACAGCCAAGGCCCCTCAGTGCACGACGGGCTGGAAGATGCTACGCTGTCACGGCAATAAGGAATAAAGGAGAAGTAGAGTTGGTTTTTTAATATTGCTTTGCTTTGTTTTATTTGTTGGCTTGGGGAAGGTGAAAGGCAGAGAAGAGGCCACTGAGGAGAGGGACACGCCGAGTGCAGTTTTAAAGCAAATGGGCTGGCAGTAGTGGCAAGCCGCAAGGACAGTGATGCTTAGTTGGTTCCTCTGAGCTTAGGTAGAAGGGAAGGCCAAGTAATGGTTTTTGGGAGTCAGGAGCGAATCCCTGATTGCTACACTAATGAGAAAGAGTGAATAAAGTCACTCAGAGAAAATGGGGAGCGGGGAAGAAGGGGGCAAGTTCAGTTGTATGGATTCCTTAGGAGCTGTTAAGAAGGTGGGTAGGAGCAGGGTCCAGAGAGTGGGGAGGATGCACAGGGCCAGAGAGAGGAGGAGAGGCCCCCGAGAGAAGAGTGTCTCACTACCCGGAGGGGAAGGGTGTTCGAAGGAAGATGGGGTGTTCAGTCCCCATGAAGCTCAGTGAGGTGACGCAGCCACTGCAGGGAGTGGCGTCCTGACTTCTCCTCCCAAATCTGAAATGGGCCGAATGGCCCCAAATGCCACCCAGGTGCGGAGCAAAGGGGAGAAAGGTGTAGGCGTGTGGGTGATGAGGGTATGTTCAGGCAGAATGAAGGAGGGTGGGGGGGTACACCTTTTGTGAATACAATAAAGGAAGCCAGTCCCATATACTATACCATCTGCAACACACGTTATTCTGACTTGCCCCAGAACCACAGAGCAAAACCAAGCAGATAGAAAACAAACACCCTTTAAAAACCACGACATCATGAAGGGCAGTCAAATAAGACAGAACGGAAGCACACAGAGCCTCTTCACGCCGGAGTGGCACCTGACCCAGTTTCACAGGCAAGAGAGTCAGCGCTCCGTCAGAGAGGCTGGCTGCCAGAGCGCGCCAGCCCGGCCCAGGACCCGAGGACGACCCAGCCTGCCTGGGGCCCCCTGGGCACGAAAGCTCCCGGAGAATCTATTCACGGCTTCCAATTTCCCCTCATCAGATTGCACATTTGCCTAAGAGCGATTCCACACTAAACATAACTCAGCCCAGAAAAATGCCCCTCTGTGCTTTCCTTTCATAGCTGAATCTCAGCTTGGCTCAAGTAACACCACTCGACATACACAAAGACGTGAAACGCGAGGCCGTAATTGCATCAGAGCGCTGTGGGGGGGCCACCCACCCCGCTCACCCACTCCTAACCGCTCTTGAGGGAGGAGGGAGAAGGGGCGTGTAATTTGTTCATTTCTTACATTTTATGGAACACTACACTTTGCTTTCAGCATAATTATTGTTGTACTTTTTGCTGTTTCCCATTTACGGTGTTTTTTTAAAAGCCCTTCACTCCCCGCCCCCCCGCACACTCTTCTTAATGCATTAAAATTAATAACTCGTAACAGTGACCTAATTTGCTTTGAGTACTGTAACTCACGGTTTTTCTTTTTTTCTTTCTCTTTTCTCCCAGATCTGCAAACCCTTGAAATGTTACTGTGGTAACAGGAGCAACTGGGTAAGTTCATGAATGAAGCCCACTGTGCTCTCCAAAGCCCTGCCACCGCCCCCCACAACTTGCGATATTTGGATCTGCCGGGGCCTGTTGAGCCCTGGGTCCGATGCATCGCAGTTGGGCTGCTCCCAGTGTCTCCAAATCCACGCCTGGTGCTCTTCACCCCTCACCGTCCAACTGTGGAGTTTGGTGCCGGTCCTTCCCACCTCGTCCTAGCTCCCCAGAGCTCTGTGGCCAGACTGTCCCCTTTCTCTATCAAAACCCACTTTCTTGGTTTAAATCCCCTGCCCTTCCCTGCCAGAACAGTCTGGTGCCTCTATCAGGAATGCCTGCTGAGGACAAGGGGCAGGGCACTGGATTCTCCTCATTCCCAGGCCACCCCTTCCTTCACAACAGCCTCCTAACACCTCCCACACTGAGCCTTGTTCCCTTGTACCCATGCAGCCAGAGGGGCCTTAACCAACGGTCCCGTCTGGTCAGGTCTCTCCCTGCCCAGCTACCCTGACAGCCCCCTTGCTCTCAGGATTGTGTCTCAGATCCTTCACACAGCCCCTTCCCTGCTGCTCCACGTGGCACTGACCGGGAACCACACGAGCCTCACCGCCTGCACCTTCCTCTACCCTGAACAAGTCAGAATTGCTAGGCTATGCCGGTCATTTCTCTCCAGACTTTGCACGTTCTGTTCCCTCTGCCCAACTTTCCCCACCCATCTCCTGCTCGTACACAGGACGAGTGGAAGTAGAACCTGCTCTCAGAAAAACCTGAGGGGACTTGAACACCCAGCCTCTGAGCTCCAAGCCTGGTGTGTTTATCCTAATGCGGAACTTACATGCCCCACCTACTTTTGTCTGCTTATACTCCTTGTGTGCATCCCAGCTTGTCAATCAAGCCCTGGAGGGCAGGCCTCTATCTCCAGCAGCAGTCACCCTGCCTGGCACATGGTAGGTGCTGAAATCAAGACTGAAGGATGAACGGACAGACTGGAATTTATGACCCATCTTTCCACCCTCCCGCTCTTTCCTATTTCCTTTTCTCCCTTCTTCGCTTTCTCCCTCCTTTACTGTCAATCACTCCATGAGCATTCCCTGCTGGTTTTGTGAAAGAGAAGGGGAACTCAAAGAAGAGCCCCCCTCTCCCCCTTGGAGCCCATGGTGATGTGGGATCAGGCGTGGGGCAGGCTAATGATACGTTTCTTTTGAATGCTCCCCTAAGTAAACCCCCTAAGCGGGCCATCCTAGACAACGCATTTGTTTTATGCCCAAGTCTCTGTTCTAGTAGCAAGTATAGGAGTGAGGACCCTGAGCAGTACTAGTTGTCTCGATATGCAATTCAATGCAGCAGGGGAGCCGCCAAACGCCTGCATTCATGCTTCCTTACAGCATCCTGGGAGAGACTGTCATTAGTTTCCAGATGGCAGCAATGAGGCAGGAAAGGTGCCTTCCATCCCCTCAGAGTAGAGAGAGAAGGCGGTGTCTGGTGTGCCGCGAATGCACACTGTATCCTCACCTGAATGGGTGTGGAAAGGGCACACTTGTACCAAGGACAGTATAAGGATTTTATTTCCACAACTACCCAGAGAAGAAAGTTCATCATCACCCTCAGCAGACAGCAAGAAAAAAAAAAAAAGAATAAGAATGTATCAAGGAGGCTTGGTATTGATTTTAAAATCCTGGCTGACAAGAAAATGATTTGAGTCCATTTCCACTTTGCGGCTGAAGCCTGGTGCTTCTCCGCCTCTGCCTGACCTCCCAGAGCAGAGTTCACGGAGAATCTCCCTGGCTGACACTCCAGTCCTGATCTGCAAACAGCCTCTTGCCTGTTTGTCTAGAATAAGCAAAAACTTGTGGGTGAGGGGTGCAATGTGGCTTCCTGGATCTTATCTGGGAAACAGCCAAGCAGACCAATTTGGAGAGGGGGTTGATGTTTGGAGGCTGATTTAGAATAATATGTTTTAAAACCCCTCCTCAGTCTCTTGTAGGTACGACTGTGGATGTCAACATTCCTGTCCTGACGGAGGTTCACAGCCCGAATCGAAGGGCAGGGCTCAGCGCCTTTAACCCAACGAGCTCCAGGCTCTCACCGTGTGGCCGTCCCTGCTGAGGCCTGCAGGTCTCTATAGGTGCTCCCCACCAGGAAGTGCGTGTCTGCTGTGAGGTCCCCCTTTATGCATGGCCAGAGTCCTGAGTAGGGACCACAGCCTGTGTATTTAATTTACTTGTAAATGAACAGCTTTGGTGTTGGGAAAAAAATTAACTCAACCTACAAATTTGTAATTGCTTGAGATTTCACCTCCTGGCCACGCTTCTCTTCCTATGGAGTTATTAAAACCCACACAATATGGTCTGATAATTTATTAATAGTCAGCATAAATAGATAAGAGCTCATGTAGCCATAATAGCCATTGCATATTAAATAACGAGGGATTATTTAAAAGGCATGTCACCAGAGAGGAGGAGGCATGGTTATTAAGGTCTGGAATCGCTGCTGAGATGGCGCAGGAGCTCATGGGTGCGAGGTCTTCTTGGCTGATGAGTGGGCTATCTTTTGTCAGTATTTCCCCATCTTCTGTTGGAAGGGGGAGGGTACAGCTAGTCCTTGCTTTGCCAAAGTGGGCATCCAAATGAATGGGAAAGGAACAAACCATTTCTCCAAGGAACAAAGTAAAAACGCTGGAGTAGTTCGAGCCTCTGAAAGGGGCTCAGCAATCTGTCTCCCCATCGAAGTCCCCGCCGTCAAAGCCCAGCGAGACTTTCCCAGGGTGGCTCCTTCAGTCCCGCGCCTTGGGTCCAGCGCCCTGCAAAACCAGCGAATGAGCCTGGACTCACTGCAGGGAGTCCCTGGTCCCTTCTGCCACCCCAGCCCCAGTCTGCAAGCTCTGTCTCCTCCATGTTTTCACATTACCTTCCCTGGGGACCTCTTTTATACTACTTTTGAGTATTTTATAAAATTTCAAATTGAATAGCACATGCTTGACAAAGAGATTGAAAGAAAGATGGAAGGAAAACTGTCTTTATTTGTAGATGGCCTTACATGTAAAAAATCCTAAGGATTGTCCTGACCAGTGTGGATCGGTGGGTTGGGTACTGTCCCACAAACTGAAAGGTCACTGGTTCAATGCCCGGTCAGGGCACATGCCTGGGTTGCAGGTTCAGTCCCTGGTTGGGGCGCGTATGAGAGGCAAGCTGTGTTTCTCTCTCACATGCATGTTTCTCTCCCTCTCTCCCTGCCTTCCCCCACTCTCTAAAAATAAATAAATAAAATCTAAAAAATGAATCCTACAGAATCTTCAACAAAAATTACTAGAATTAAAATATGAGTTCAGCAAAGTCACTGGCTACAAGATCAATATATAAAAATTAACCATTTCTATACTGGCAATAACGCACATCGGAAATTCAGAAAGCAATTCCATTTATAAAAGCATCAAAAAGAATAAAACACTTTGGAATAAATTTAATAGGAGAAGTGAAAAATTTACTCACTCCAATCGAAAAACTGTGTTGAAAGAAATTATAATAAAGTTCTAAATAAATGGACAGATATTCCACGGTCATGGTTAGGAAGCCTCAAAAGTATTCAGTGTCAATTATCCCCAAATTGTTTTTAGATTCAATAAAATTATTTCCTATCAGAATATCAACAAGATTTTTTTGGTGGAAATTAATAATCTAATCCCATTATTTATATAGAAATGCAAGAATCCCAGACTAACTGAAACAATTTTGAGAAAGAACAAAGTTGGAGGACTAACATTTCCTGATTTTAAAACATGCTGCAAAGTTATAGGTAACGCCCACGGCGTGGTGTTGGCATGAAGACAGGCAATAAATCAATGGAACGGAATTGAGGGCGCCGAACGAAACTCTTACATTTATGGTCAATTGATTTTTTTTTAAAAATGTGCCAAGACAGTTTGATGGGAGAACAGTTTTTTCAACAGCTGGTACTGGAACGGTTTTGATGGTCACGTGCAAAAGTAACATTTTTGGATCATGTTAGACCCTTGTCTCATACCACACACACAAATTAACTCAAAACTCGTACAGACCTAAGTGTAAGAGCTAAAACTGTAAAACTTCTAGGAAAAAATACAGTAGAAAGCCATTATGGCCTTTGGTTAGGGCAAAGAGTTTTTCGATACACACTGAAAATGTAACTCATAAAGCAACACACTATGGATTTGGGCTTCATCAGAATTAAAAACTTTTGCACTTCAAAGGGCACCATTAAGAAAATAAAAAGATAAGCTATATAGTGAAAGAAATTTTACAAATCATATACTTTTTTAAAAAAGATTTCATTTATTTAGTTTTAGAGAGAGAGGAAGGGAGGGGAAAAGAGAGGGAGAGAAACATCAGTGCGTGGTTGCCTCTCACGCGCCCTCAACTGGGGACCTGGCCTGCAACCCGGGCATGTGCCCTGACCGGGAATCAAACCTGTGACCCTTCGGTTCGCAGGCTGGCATTCAATCCACTGAGCCACACCAGCCAGGGCCGCAAATCATAGACTTGATAAATAACGTATCCAGAGTGTATGAAGAACTTTTTAATAAACTAAATAATAAGAAGTGAAAGGAGCCACATGTAAAAGACCGCATCTGACACAATCCCATGGACATGCAGTGTCCAGAAGAGGCAAAGTGAGAGACCGAAAGCAGATCTCTGATCTCCTGATGCAGTGGGGGGAGGGGAAGGGGGATGGGGATTGCCTGAAAACGAGTACAAGGGATCTCTGTGGGGAGATGGAATTATTCTAAACTGGATGGTAGTGATGGGTGCACAACTGTGTAAATTTACTAAAAATCATTCAATCGTATACTTAGAGAATTTTATGGTATGTAAATTACACCTCCATAAAGCTGTTAAAAAATAGCAGATGCTTATTAAGGATGTCACGGGGGTGCACGGATGGGAGGACGCACATTAAGGAGACTACCTATGATTAATTTACCATTGCAGGATTGCTGGTGAATGGCTCTTTCAGGAATACCTCCTGCTGGTACTAGAAATTCACTGTATTTATCTAGGACGCAGTCTCATAGTTACATTAAGCAGAAACAATGGGAGCTACCAAACCCAATTCAAACGCCATCTCACCTGCAGAATAAAACAGGATGACCCTCAGCTTGGTCAGAAAGAGGCCAGTGAAGAAATACCAAGTTGTAGCATGCACCAATTGTTCGTTGGCTTTAAATCACTGAATAGTGTTACACTGTTTGGGTGTACTGTTGATGGTGAACATTTAAATTCCTTCCACTTTTAGCTTATTATGCATCAGGCTGCTATGAACATTCATGCACATGTCTTTTTGTGGACTTAAATTTTCATTTCTCTTCCATAGCTATCTAGGAATGGAACTGCTGGGTCACAGGATAAATTTATGTTGAACATTTTACGAAACTGCCCAGCCGTTTTGCACATTTTACCATAGTGGGGCATTTGTTACAATCCATGAAGCTGCGTGGACACATCATTGTCACCTAAAGTCCATAGTTTACATCAGAGCTCACTACTGGTGGTGTACATTCTATGGGTTTTGACAAATGTATAATGATGGGTATCCATTACTAGAGTATCCCACAACATAGTTTCACTGCCCTAAAAATCATCCGAATGGTTTCGGTTCCCCCTCTTCGCCCCTCCATCCCTCCCCCTAACCTGGGTGACCGCTGATCTTCTGACTATCTCCACAGAATGCCATCCAGTGAATCGTAACGTATGCAGGCTTTTCAGATTGGCTCCTTGCACTCAGTAACATGAATTTCAGGTTTTTTTTTTTTATAGCTCCATGGCTCATTTCTCTTTAGCCCTGAATAACATTTCATTGTCTGATGTACCAGGGTTTATTTATGCCTTCCTACTGAAGGACATCGTGGTTGTTTCCAAAAACTGTGAGTTATGAGTAAAGGTGCTTCTTTCAACATCCACATGCAGGTTTTTGGGTGGACTTAAGTTTGCATCTCATTTAGGTAAATACCAAGGAGTATGATTGCTGGACCACGTCAAGAGTAAGAGTGCATTTAGTTTTCTAAGAAGCTAACAAACTGTCTTCCAAAGTAGGGCACCATTTTGCCTTCGCATGAGCAGTGAATGAGGGTTCCTACTGCCCCACAACCTCCCCAGCGTTTGGGGTTTTGGATTTTGGCCATTCTTTCTTTCCTTATCTGTAGTTTTTTTAAATTTTATTTTAATTGTTGTTCTTGTACAGTTTTCTGTCTTGTACTCCCATCCCAGCCCACCCCCCAGCCCTCCCCACCTCACTCCCATTTCCACGCCCCCTAATTTTTGTCCACGTGTCCTTTATACTTGTTCCTGTGGATTTTGGCCATTCTAATAGGTGGATAGTGGCATTCATTCTTGTTTTAATGTTTAAATTCCCTAATGACATACAACATTGAGCATCTTTTCATATGTTCATTCACCATGTGTATATCTTCTTAGGAGAGCTTTAAATTATGAGTTGCATCTCATAGATGTCAAAACTAAGGCTCAAAGTATGCAACTTCTCCCAGGTCAAACTGCCAGTGAGTGGAAGGGCAGGGACCTGCACCAGTCACACGACGGTCATCACAGTGAGTGACAACGGAAACCACACACTGAGCCCCAAATAGGTGCCAGGTCTCTGACTCCCCTGGACCCTTCACTTTTATATTTTCTCTAACTCTTGAAACTGTAAGGGAGGCATTATCACCCCCATGCATAAACATGAGCACAATGAGGCTGAGAAAGCTCAGGTAAAGTGGTCAAGGTCATACAGCGAGTAAGCAGGGTGCCAGGATTCTAAACTAGAATGTGTCTTGTCTGCTGGGCAGGGGGGAGTTTAAAGCAATGACGCATGCTCCCTAGGACCGAGTGACCACCTGCTCTAGGTCTCCCCCAATTAAAAACACTCTACGGTCCTAGGGAATGGGCCTGGATGGATGGTCCCTAGGAGGACTCAGCTTCCCCAGCACAACTCATACGGCTTAGCTGTGTCGCAGTGTTTACATTTGAAGCTGTACCACGAAGGCACTTCGTGGACACAGGGTCTTTCACTGTTTATAGCCACGTTTGTACCATGAAGCCCACTTCTCAGGACACCCACCTGATGACAGCACGTGGAGGCCACTGAGGGAGATCTCTATGGGGCCAGTGTGATTCTGCTTCTTTACAGAGAGGGGGGCAAAGATTAAAACACCGCTTTCCAGCAGCACCAAGCGCAAGGTCAAATCTGGGGTCTAGGATCAGTGTAGGGATGGAGTCTCGAGTCAGGGGTGAAGAGCAGTGCAGTGGCCTGGGGGAGCAAAGGCCCCCATGAGCGGAGGAGCTCCCAGTCACACCTGGTGCACCCCGAGCTGCGGCTCTTCCAGGTGTCGGGTCGGTGGTTGTGGCCTCTGAGCTGTCATGGGGGCTGTGAGTGCTGGCCTGCTCGCTGGAGCTGGGGGCGGGGGCAGAAAGTTCTTGAGAGGGTTTTAGAGATATTAACTGCTAACTGCTGTCTCTTCACAAGATATAATCCCCCCTTCTTTTTAGATTTATTTTTAATTTTGATTTTAGGGAGGGGGAAGGAAGGGAGAAGGAGAAGGAGAGAAACATCGACTGGCTATCTTCTGTATGCACCCTGTCTAGGGATCAAACCTGCACCCCAAGGTGAGTGCCCTGAAGGGGTGTTGAACCAGTGAACCTTCAGTGTGCAGAACAAGGCCCAACCCACTGAGCTCTACCGGCCAGGGCAGTAACCCCCTCTTCTGAGATAGGCTGTGACCTTGTCCATCTCCACAGGCCCAAATGGGTGGTTCCACTTTAAGAATTTAAATGGTTTTTCTTTCTGGGTTCCCTGCCTCCCCAGAATGACTGAATAATTGCTTCACATAAACATGGGGCAATAGAACTGATGGTGTTTCAAGGGATCCTGGGGTCCTGGCCCGGGGAGAAGGCAGCCTGCAGGGCAGTTCAGCACCAGCTTGGGTGCGCCGCCAGCAGCCAATCTCACTCGCCCAGGTGCCAGGCCCACAGGGCCTCTGCTGGCCACCCGGACTGATGAGACAGGCCCCTGGGGCAGCTGCCAGCACCTCTGGTTGGCTAGACGAGACACCCTGGAGGGCTACATTTTCCCTCAGACGTGCTGGGAAAGCCCGGACTTGGCCTTGCTCCTCTCAAACGGTTCATTTCCCTCTACAGAGCTGAGTCGGCATGTCCACTTCATGAAAAGCTGAGATTACAGCAAGTCTTATCTCTGTGAAGGCAACAGATCTTCCTGCTATCCTCCCTTGTCCTTCAGATGTGCACCTTCTTCCCAGGGTCACTGCGAGTGAGCCTCTGAGTGACCGCAGGGTCTTGGGAAAGTCACTGGGAGAAACCCAGCAGAAAGGAAAATCTGATCACACTCCTGAGAGCTCCATCTCCCAACTTCCAAACACTCCCTTCGGTGTCCCACCCCTGACCTCCTGTCCCTTCAAAATTGGAGATTTTCCTGGAGCCCACCTCTGGGGGTAAAAATGGCCTTTTGAGCTTATCTGACCGACCATCCAGTGTCCACCCCCTACGGGGAGCAGTTTGGACCACAGGAAGGTCACAGCTCCAGGCCCTTCTGTAGACAGCCTTCCCCAAATGGAGTGTCGAACATGAAACAAACCAGTGTTTTCATATCAAAAGCATCATAACTCATGTAACATTGAGGGTATTTTTTAAATCCTTTTTTCTAGATTAGAAAAACAATCGCTGTTTGTTTTTCCTTTCATTTCAGCAGGGTTCCAGATAATAAAAAGATTTATAATTAAGCCAGTAGATTTACTTTTGCTATGCTGCCCTAGATTATGAAAAAGTATAATTATATGCAATTAAAAAGTGAACAGTATTTTTTACCAGAGTGAAGCTTTGAAAGTCATTATGAATCCATTAGCTCAGTGGACCTTACAAACGGCCTTCACTACTCTGGACTTCATTTAGATTTACAACAGACAGAAGTAACTTTCCTCGATGATGATGGTGTGCACGAGTGTGCGTGTGTGTGTGCGCATGCGTGAGTGCACGTGCATGCTCACACTTCTCTGCAATCACTTTATGTCTAAGGCCATGTTCTTGGTATTGAAGTTGTTGTATTCTTGTAGCCACATGGCTTGTAACACTTCACTTTGGAGCTTGCCAATGGGAAAATGGAGGGATGACATGGAATTCTTCTCACTCACCCTTGTCCCCACCCCTCGGCTGCAGTCCTTCAGCCTTTAGTGTGGACAGCACCAGGCGAGGCCACGACTGGATGGAGCTATTGGGACTGTGATCCGGTCACTCTGCTGTGATCGTCTCAGTGAACTCACCCCCAACTGGGGGGCTGTGGGGCTCGTTTTTGCTACCAGTCCCCTCACTTATCCAGATAATTCCTTCTGTGGGGGAAGCCTTATCTGTGGACCACAGGGGGACAACACACACAGGGGGGCTGACCTGGATGATTCAGACCCCACTCACGATTTCCGTTCAATTGAGCCTTCAAGTTTGACCAGAAGCCTCAATTATTGAAAATTTCGCCTGCATGGAAGTAATGGACCACACCCATCAGTCCATTTTCTTTGGTTCTTCAATGTCAGAATCGTCCTCAGTGTCATTCTGGGCAGTGGCCCAGGGGTTGTGGTAGAAAAACCAAACCAAACCAAAGAACAGCCCCCCATACCCCCCACAATTCTACACTGCCTCCTTTCATATAACTGGTCATCGTTGTTGTTTGATCTCCCCAGCCTTCCTGTGTTTGCCCAATGACTAGAGTCTTCGGCAGTGGCTTCAAGTCTGGCCAATAATCAGAATCACCTGGGAAGCCTTAATACACACAGAGTCATCGTAACCTTGACTTTATGAATCAGTGGTTCTGGGAGTAGGGCTTAGGAACCAGGCAGTTAGCCCTGAACGGTGTATGAACTGGCATTTACAACCCTCCAGCCCAGAGCGAGGGCAGCATATACTCAGGTGGATGAGGGAGAAGCCCTCATCTCTAGTCATTTTCTTACTCTCTTTTTACTCTTGTTTAGTCTTCAGGTACAATCCTGGATGAACAAGGATCCGAGGGCTAGAACCAGATCCAGCGGTTGCAGGCTTCCCCAAGTGGGCCCGAGGCACACCCTGGGGAAGGTGGCGGGCTTCCCTGGTGCAACTATACCTGCTCGGTGGGCGTGGGCTCTTCCCCTTGGTTATTTTCCAATGACTAGATGTTAGAGTTCCATCGTGCACTAAATTCACCGCAAGCCATCCACAAGTTACTTACACAAAATAAAAAAAATACTGCAATGTTTTCTCCTGAAAGACGATGAGACAATGAATGTGCCCAAGTGCAAAGAACAAAGGACTTGAATTCAGAAGAACCAGCCCTTCGTATCAGCTTTGCATTTTCCGGTGGGTTGGCCTTGCAGAAGGCACTCCGGTCTATCAGGCTTCAGCTTTTTCACCTGATTAAGAGGCAAGGTTGGGCCAGATGGTATCTAGATTCCCTTCCAGTTCAACACTCCCAGACAGCTCTGTATGTGTTCATCCAATGATTAATATTTCTACACTCTACATCACTAAGAAGCCTTTATTAATCTCAAGTTATTCATCTCTTTGAGCCTTGGTTTACTCACTTATCAAAGTGGGATGAACAGTATTATCAAGCACATAGCTGCATAAGGACTATCTGACACATGCACCTAAAACCCCTTGTGTCCTGCCTGGCACACGGTGAGCTCGGAGCACACGTTACATGGTGTCATCGTCATCATCATCATCGTCATCCTCATTGATAACACAATCCCCCATGTTCCAAAGGGCTCAAGTCACAACAGTCACCGTATCACCTTGTTGAGGTAACATAGTGACCTTGAGCATCTGGTAACAAAGGATCAGGGCATAACCCTAACCCTGAATTCAGGAAATAGGGGCTGACCCACTGTACGAAAGCCCAGGTCCCATGCCTTCCTGGGTTCTCCCAGCTGGACAGGGTCATTCAAGCACCATGGAGTGGCAGCCGGACAGGGACAGTGACCTGCATTCACCCTGGGTGTCCAGGAGCATGTGCTGGAGAGGGCTTTCTATCTTGGTTTAATGAATGGAGTCCTTCAGTGGAATGTGATCTCAGAGATCTCCCCAGGCTCCCCAGGTGCTTTTTGGGTGGCCAACCCCCTGGGGTCTCTCCTTGGGTCCCAGGCTTGCTGCTCTCCAGGCAACCTCATCTTCCTTCTCTCTCTCTCTCTCTCAGTATCTCAAAGCCAAGTTGTCCGTAAACTCCCCTCACCGAGTGGCTGTGTTACATGGGCTCGGCTCATTAACATGCAGGCAGTAAAGTATGGTGGGAGCTCCGATTTGTCATATTAAGGAGACTATATTGCTGTGGAGAGGAACATTAAAAGATTTTATTCTAAGATACCCCCTCCAAACCTCCACCCACTGCAGACAAAGTGTTTTGGGACCAGCCTGTGCTCGGGCACGCTCCTTTGCACAGCTTTCTGATGCATGCTCCCCTCAGTCCCACAGGTCCAGCTGCCGCTCCCCTGGGCTTTTCCCTTGGGGGTCCTGGGATTGGCTTTGGGGATGCCTTTGGACCTTGAGCAGCCATGGTGGTAAAACATTCATCTGCATCCTTTCTTCCCCTCACCTGCTCACTTACAGTGAAAGTCTTGTCCCAGAGAGGAGGTGGGGAGGGAGAGTCCCTCCCAGCCACAGACCGCCTCCACCTGGGAACTGATCCCAGCTTCCCTCGGACCTCTCAGCACCATCTGATGTCATTACCATCAACATCATCAAACAAAGGCCCCTTTAGTGATTGTACTGGATAAACAGAATCACTGAGACACGGCTGAGGTTGCCTGTGAGCAGAGCACAGGTGAACTTACACAATGTCATGGCGCACAGGAGGAGGTCGAGCCCAGGAAAAGAGTAAGTCAGCCAACCAAGAGATAAATGAACAGGAACGCGTGACTATTGAGGTCATCTCTGCGAGTTAGGTGCCCTGGGGGGCACAGGAGGTCGGGAAAAGTCACTCTGCAGAGCCAGAATGACTGATGTGAGGGGTCAAGGGCAGGCCCATCCTCTAAGGCGGTGGCCCCCAACCTTTTCGGCACCAGGGACCAGTTTTTCCACAGACAGGAATGGGGGATGGGGTGGTGGGGAGACAGGAGGCAGAACTCAGGCAAGCTTCCCTCCCGGCCCAGCTCCTGACAGGCCACAGACTGGTACCAGTCCACAGCCCGGGGGCTGGGGACACCTGCTCTGAGGGTTGCATTGAAGAGCAATCTCCATAAGTGACAGGAAGACTGTCCCTGTCCCCTATGTCCTCTTAGTTTCATTAACATCCTGTTGAATGAAGGAAAACAAAGTGTGGGAATGGCCATTCTCAAGGTTTGGGGGAACATGCTCTCATTGAATTCAGACTGAGTGGGGACAGCATCCTTTAGATACCTGGCACCAGGCCAGGAAACTTTGTCTGGGCTCCCTGGGAAGGAAGAATCATGCTCAAGGAGCAGGAGGAAGGCGAGAGAAAGAAACCGAAGCTCCTCTTGAAAGAGATGTGGTTCCTTTGCTTCTGAAACCATGTAGAAGAGGCTAGTACTCAACGTGGGCCTCGAGCTGGCTGAGCTTTGACAAGGCAGCGCTGCACCCCGCCACCTCTCCCCACACCTGTGTGCCTGGAGAGAGCCCTCAGCCAGTCCGGGCTGGAGCTGAGTGGAATGGATTGAATTCGCTCCTCCGTTGCTCCTGGGGCTGCTAATTCATAGTTGCATTAGCTTTCATTTGGGTAACAGCAGGGGGATTGTCAGATATCGGCTCTGACCGAATTTAATCTACAGGCTGTGTGCTCTGCCCTCTTTCCACTTGCCTTTTATTCAAGACCCTAATGAAGAGACTTATCTGATTGGTGCAGCAGAGTCCTGGCTGGAATGGACAGCTCCAGCCTTCTGAGCTGTCCGCTCTGCTGTCCACTCCAATCAGGAAGGGGGCCCTCGAGATGCTCTCAGTTCTGAGACAAATTAAATCTCCCTGACAGACCCTATCTGCCTCGAGTTCTCCATTATGCTTCGCTTTTGGTTTGCTTTCTGATGACAGAACGGCTTTGACGTGTTCACAGATTCTCAGGGGCCTGTTCTCCATTGACTCCCCTCACCACCCCTGTTGTTGCTGTCCAGTGTGATATTTGTAATGACAAAACCATCCTGGTGCTTCTCAGGCATCCCTGTATCTGTAGCTTTTCAGGTACCTGTCAGGAGTGTTCATTCACGGGTGCACTCTGACGGGCTCGGAGGGGCGGGAGAATGTCCCTGCTTGCTTCTTGGAGGGACTTGGGATGACTTCTTTCTTCCTTCTCCTTCCGGCCAGCACATCCAGTCTTTCTGAAAGAAGTCATTCTCCCCTCTGGTCTCCACAGGTCCTTAGAAGAGTGTGGCCTGGGGCCATTCAGTATCATTTTTAATCTATACCTGCAATTGAGCAAGTCTTCAGATATGTGTCCCCGGGCTGTGGGGAAACAGCTCTCATGCTTCCTGGGGTACCCTCTGGGGAGGAGGGAAGCTGCTCACCTCTATGCCCCCTCAGAGCCTCATTAGAGTCACAAAAGGTGGCCCCCTCCTCCACTGGGCTCCTGGGCTGAAGCCTTCCCCTCTCTGTAGGACAGCTGGAAAGAGGGAGAAAAATCCCAGGCAAGCTGCCACCCTCAGGGCGACAACTGTGAACACGTTGATGATCATAAATTCTGCATTTTCAAGCTTCTGTTAGTACTTCAAGAGTTGCTTCATTGGCATTAATCATTGCAACCACATTGGTTATATTCATCAGTTGGGGTGCATTAAGTTTCCTTTCAGCTCTAAAGTTCTATTTCTTCCACGGGTTCATTCCTTCGTTCTTCAACACACATGTAGTACTTGCCACGTGTCAGGGTTTTTGCTAAGAGTTCTCCAGGCTGAAGTCCCCAGGGAAGGGGGCTGCTGGAGACCAGGCTAGGAGGGGGGATGAGACCAAATGCTACCCGAGTGCAGGTCCTTACGTGCCCTTCTCGATTCAGGGTCCGGCATAGTCGCTGTATCTTCTCTTCCCCGGTCCCCTACTCTTAGGCAAATACCCTTTGATTGACCCAGCACTTCAGCTGTAAAAAGAAGGGTGCGCAATCCCAGAAAACCACTACTTCCCTCCAGAAATGGCACCAACCTCTTTCATGTCGTTCGTGGCACTTTTTGTGTGCCCTTCCCACAACCTAGGGCAGGGGTGTCAAACTCATTTTCACCAGGGGCCAATCAGCCTCGGGGCTGCCTTCAAAGAGCCAAATGTAATTTCAGGACTGCATAAATGTAACTACTCCTTAACAGTTAAGCAAGAGCTCAGCACTGCCACCAGGTAGAAACAAGGTGCCGGGCCGGATAAAACAAGGTGGGGGTCAGATTTGGCCTGTGGGCCTTGTGTTTGCCACCTGTGACCTGGGGTGACTGTCATGGGAGTGGGGTCTCTCCAAACCTCAGGCCCTGAGCTGGGTGTTTTAGAAATTCCGATAGAGTCTGGAATCCTAACTAGAACTGCCGAGAATTCTTGAACCAGAACCTAGTGCCCTGAGCTGGGGCTTAACTACCCTGTGCAAACAAGGCCTCAAGCTTGGCCGCCAGGATGCCAGTTGCAATTCTTTCCCTGAAATGACGGTGAAGCCCCCTGAAACTGCAAAATGAGAAGTCACACCTCACACAGCAGCCTCTAGGCTCTGCAGCTAGCCAGCCACCCTCAACCCCTGGAAGGGAAGGTTTGGTTGACACAACATGCTACCCTACTAAGAGTTGTAAGACCTGGGCTCTGATCACTTTGATAATAAGATTAAATGGCTACAGAAAATCAAATGCTTGGGTATTCTAATAACAGGTATAATAATAATGACTGCTGTTATTACTGGTGTGGTCATTATGTACCAGGCAATGCATCACATGTTCTACATGGGTTTTTGCTATTTATCTGCACAGAACAAACATATAAGGTAGGCGTCATTGTGCACACACGGTTTAACCAACAATCACTGTGTGGCTCGCTGTGGCAGGCCTTGAACTAGGTACCTAGTATAATCATGCAGGTATCACATCTCCAGGTG
Organism: Glossophaga mutica; assembly: GCA_039655065.1. Classification (NCBI taxonomy): domain Eukaryota; kingdom Metazoa; phylum Chordata; class Mammalia; order Chiroptera; family Phyllostomidae; genus Glossophaga; species Glossophaga mutica. The sequence continues at coordinate 23,780,303 of CM077310.1, forward strand.
TAAAAGGCTTAAATAACTTCCCACCACACAGCTAGCAAGTGACAGAAAGAACCAGAAATCTGGCCTGTCAGGCTCTAGAGCCCAAACTCCTAGCTGCTAACTACCCTACCTGCCTCATCTTGGTATGATGATCTTCATGGCAGGCAAGGCTAATGTCTTCTGAGTCAATGGCTCACCTACTTCTCTTGTCGTTTTCCCACTCAGCTTCTCCCACTTCTGGGCTTTTCCCACTTGTTTCTCCCGCACCTGGGCTAATCTTCTCTGCTGCTCTTTCTATCTGTGAAAGAGCCATTTTTTGTGTTCTCCCTGCTGCACTGGGTCTCATTTTCAATTGCCACCTGAATACTGCTATTTTCTCCTTATCTTCCACTCTCTGCTCACTCCTTCACCTCTCCTACAACTCTGTAAAATATCTGTGAATTGGCTGAACTGAAGGACTGCACCATAGTATGATTCTAGAGGCGCAGACTGGGAACTCCTTTGAAAATACTAGCTGCACATTACAGAACCCAGAGCAGAAGCAGAGACGAAGAGAACAACTGTTCCAGAACAACTGTCGTGAAGCCAGAACCATGGGTGTCTTGGAAAGTTTTGCAACTGGATGGCCCTTCCTATCTTGAAACCATGTTTGACTGGCCAGTGCACTGGAAAGGAAAAGCATGCGTAGCGACTGCGTTGTGTTACACACACACACACACACACACACACACACACAAACCATACAAACGCAACTTAAGAGAAAGAACACTGAGTCAGGTTCTCACATGCTGCGTGGGAGACGACAGGGCAGACAATAGACCGACAGGTCTCCATGGACTGGGGTGGGGTAAGAACGGGGCCAATGGCTCTTCATGTTGTCTAAAGAAATCTAGGAATGTTTATTTTATCACGTGTAGCATCATCTTGAGTTCGTCAAAATAATGAGGTTTTCAGAATAATGACTTGCCCACCCAGACTGATAGGATGTCAATATTTGTTGTGGACCGTTCAGCCTGGTTTCAGGAGTTGTAACCCTCACCCCATGGTGGGCTGTGTAAGAGCCCAAGGGACCCACTTCATCTGGGTCTGTTCTGTCACGAGGATGTGACCTACTAAGGAGACAAAGCTTATTTCCCTGGCAGGAGCACTGCTTTTGCCTCATTCATCTCTGGCCCCATTGCTTGGTTGGCAGTCAATGACGGGTAAGACTCCTCATGGGAGGGGCAACCTAAGGCAGACGCAACCACTTGGGAGGCCTCATGGAAGGACTGGGGGGGTTGCATCAAAGAGGATGTGATGGACCCTAACTCCCCGGCTATTCTGATATAGCCCGAGTCCTCATTTTCATCTGGGAGATGTCTCCTGCTTCCTAATCGGCTTATAGCCTGAAACTGTAGGGGTGAGCGGTGCAGCCCTGTGCTGGCCTGGACAGTTTCCTGGGTGATTGGGCATGAGAATGAATTCCTAGAGTTCTGTGAAACCTGCTTTGCTAAGAGTGCTCTTCCTTAGGTGACAAGTGTCCCAGGAGGAAATGAGTATGTCTCCCAAAGTTTGGCAACCCCCCTTCCTGACAAACACTGGCTCGGATTAAGCCCTCAGATTTCTTTGAAATGTTAAACTTGTATTCCGGTGTATTGGAACCCAATAAAAGCCTAGTGAGGAAGGGGCTCTGGGTCATTCTCCTCTGAGAGTTTGACCCCTTTCCTCCCCAAGCAGATCTTGTCTTGGTAGTTTTTATTTTCATCTGTGATGAACGGGGGGTTCTACGGGCAGAGCCCCCCACAAATATTGTCCCCGATCCCAGTGTCGACGGGGGCAGCTGAGGAGCTGGGTGCCCACTGAAGCTGCTGGGAGGCGCAGTGCTGGGATGGGAGGTGAACCGGCCCTCATACACCATCAGGCTGTGAGAGGCTATCTGGTAAAACATGGCATCGGGCTCCTCAAGTGTTAACTCAGCTGTCCCATCTGCTGCTCGGCTACCCCCACACCCTCACGCAGCTCATTATTTCATAACAGGTGTTAAATATAAATTGTTCGTTAAAACACATATTATTGAATGTTTAACTACCGTGTAATTGATTTTCTATCCATTGCCTAGTGGCTAACCCTCAATAAATGCTTTTTGTAATCAACTTAAAGTATAATACCTACCACGCTTGATATCTTTCTCCTTTGATTTAATAAGAAACCAATTCTATATTATTAAAATTGTACTTGATTATGAAGAAAACTGGTCAAGTTTCAAGAACATTGGAAAGACTCTGTGCCATGAATCTGCTGGCCTTTAGGGTAGCGTCTCAGTGCAGCTGAGACACCGGGGGCCCAGATCCTATCCTCACCGTTGTGATGTTAGCTAAGGTCCAGGACAGCCAAACGCCAAGCTCGTGGCCAGAGAGGTGGTGGGGCAGGGCCAGGACCACCCCCAGGAACCTGCTTCACAGTCCAATGTCCCGACAGGCCATGCGGTTCTTCCCGAGGGAGGGACCCAGAAAACGGGAAGGGGTTTCAGGCTTCCACCAGAAACAGCTTAGCATCCACGAGATCGAGTTTTTCTTTTTCAGACGTTTGCCCAAGGCTGCTTCCCCTTTTTTTCCAAAGCCTCCCCAAACCCCCACCTCCTCAGGGGGCCTGCCTTGACCAGGTGGAAGTAGAAGGTGACTGACTAGGGCCAGGCTGGAAAAATGGTTGTTCAACTCCCGGGAGGCGCATGGCTGAGGGTGGGGACGGCAAATTAGATGCTAGCTTAGGGGATGTGAAGGAGGAGATACCATTCGCTTGCCCTCAAAAACTCAAAAGTGTTCACAGAATCCCCCACCCTCTCAGCTTCCAACACACTTAGGTACACACACAAACTACACAGGCGGAGTGAGTAACATGTGAACTAATACGTGTAAAGTTCTCCAAAAAGGCACAGATTAAAATATTACCTATTACTGTGTTCCGTATGAATATTTATTATTCTACAATATGGTCCTAAACTCACTTAATCTCCTTACTCCTGGACTTTGAGAGGAATATTATCCATTTACTGAGTGATTCATTCATTTACTTCCTTAGGTAAATCCCTAGGTATGAATTTGCCAGGTCTGCAGGTACGATTTTCGGTGAGCTTTTCGAACATACTCTCGTATTCCTCGATCTCCCTGGAAGCACACGTAGGCAGTGTGTGAGCTTGCCGGGTACTGTGAATTAGTGATCTTTATGAGGGTGAGTCTTCTGCCAGAAAAAGTGAGCAAGAAGAAGTGGAGTGAGTCCTCATTGGACCTGCTGTAAAGGGAGTTTAGTAATGCGTAGGCTGTTGGACCCTCAGGTTCCTTCCACTTCTTAAATTTTCTGATCCTGATTCTTACGGAACTCTGAAACGGTGGTCCACACGCATCCTCAGAGGGAGTGACACGAAGTTGTGTTTCAGACTCAAACCATAGCAGGCTGCTTAGCATCTTCCCCGGATGCTCTCGCCCTGAGAGATCAAAAAGGCTGAGCATTTCCCCATTCAGCCTGTGACAAAACACAGAGACTGCCTGAGCAGCACTCTGTTGTTAGGCAAATAGGATTCCTCCTCTCAAAGGGCATTCTCTTCTGCGTGGTGAGTGGGAAGCCCACGCTATTTAGGACACAGTCCGCAAATAAAATTCTGAGGTCACCAAAGGACTCAGTGTGGGAGCCTTCATTCCCCAAGGGAGGAGGGATGCTAAGAATGGCAGGAACCACCCACAGATGGTCGGAGTACCAGTTGCATCGACAGATGCATGTACAACACAGCCCCTTTCTCTAAAGGACCTAGCCAAGCTCACACCGAGTTCTCCACTGTGTACATTCAAACCAAAATAAATAATCCAAGAAAAGCTGCACATGTCTCTGTGTTTAGGGTCCAAGATAAATCAGGCAATAGGCCCAAGAGGAATGTAAGACATTTGGCAACTCTTTTCTCCTTCCTTTTGCTTTGTTATTTATGGAAACTTAAGCATTAGCTCACTTTCCAGCTTTAAAATATACCAGGATGCCCAATGTCCTGAACGCCAAGGCTGATCTCTACTGGCTAGGGTAGAGTTTAAGGTCCTCCGGAATCTGTTCTCCTTTAACTAAATCCAGGTCTCCTGAATGCTCCAGCGAAACCAGGCTGCTCTCACTACGGACACACCTTTCTCCCATTACTCATTCTTACTTCTACCTTCAGGTCTCTACTCATGCTTAATGCATTCCAAGAGAAGCTTACACTGTTTGCCTCCATGTAGGAAGATACAGCTTTCTCTAAGGGCCAGCCGGTGCTGATCTGGGCTGATCTTTTTCTTCTCCCATCTCACAGTACACAGAGGAGGGTAGGTGGGGGGGGACCACCCATCTTTCTGCACACTGATATTTGCAATTCTGAGATGCTAGGACTGGGTACCCGGAGGACCATTTGCAGAGAGCACCTAAACTTGGCAGAAAAAGCCCTGAAGCGGATCCGGGCTGGAAGTCCTCTTGGGGAATAAAGAATGCCCCTGGCAAATAAAGGGGAGTTCCTAAGAGCAGTCCAGGTCAGAGAGAAGATTCCTGCTCCATTAGGACAGAGAACTTAAGATGCAGAAGAAAGTTCAAAGACATGTGCTCTGTTTAGGAAAAACAAACAAACAAACAAACACACCCCAAAACAGTTTCTGGAAGGCTCAAATCCACCCAGAAATATTCCCAAGTTCAACACAATGTGTCATCATTCAAATTATTTGTGGTAAAGCTGTAGAATCTTGCTCCAAAATATATGAGGAATGTGTGTGGACCAAAATGTGCACCAAACAGTTTGCCCCTTAAACTCCCCCAGTTCAGAAATGGGCCGTTTCTTCACATGCTGGGAAGACCTCAAGTGCACAGGGGCACTTCAGCTGAGCCCTGAAGGAGCAGTAAGTTTCAAACCAGCGAGAAACAGGGAGTGCCTCACTCTGAGGAAAGCGGGTATCTTCTTCTGGATGGCTCATCTTTGAAGTGTACACACGTCATCTATTTGCTCTGGGCTTCAGTAAGAAACATAGGGATGGTGATGAATGTAAGCCCTCAGGACCCCCAAAAGCAGCTCCCTGTATGGACAGACTCTGAAAACTTATCAAAAGGAGAATTGAAAATTCTCCTGGGGAAGGTGGAGGGTACCTTTTGAATCTGGTCCACAGGGAGATAGGATGGCTGGCAGGTTGCAGAGCCCCTGTGAACCCCAAATTCCTCCCGTGCAACAACGGGGCTGAGCTCCAGTGGGGTTTCTGTGAAGACTGCAAACGTCTAACAAATGGTGGCTGTGATGGAGAAGAGTCTACCATGAGGCTGGAGTTGGAAGAGAGGTCAGAGCAGAAGTTATTGCACGAGTTTAGAAGTGGTCCCCACAGAGGAGGGAGTGATGCTGTGGGAACATGAGAATAGTGGGGGGCCATGAAAGAGAAAGAGAAAATAATAAATAATGAAAATACCAAAGGTAGAAAGGTAGATGATCGACAGTTATAGATAGATAGATAGATTTGATGACTCATCTTTAAGGTTAGGAAGGAAAACAAATGAGCAACTAGGGCAGAAGTGAGGAGACCCAGACTAGCGAAATGAACAGCCTTGGAAGAGGGGAGCCACACGCACCTCTTGCTTTAAGACAAAATAGAAGAAACAAAAAAGGTCTAAGCATCTAAAGACCTGAGGTTAAAAAAAGAGGCCGCTGCATGAATTGAAATGCTTTGGAAATTTGACAATGGATTCCCATGATTTTGGATTTGCTATAATTAGTCCATGGGCTCCAAAGCGGTGGAAGCCACATCTTACGTTTTCCAGTTTGTTGGTCACAGGCTCTGGTGGCACAGGACACGCAGCAGATGCCCAGCAATGCACAATAATGACCACGGTGGGTGTTGGGCATGAGGAGGAAGTTCTGGGGGCATCTGCTACTGGTAGATGGGTACATCCGAGTTAGGACTTGCCCTCAGCGAGAAGTGGGCAATGCTGAACGAGAACATTTTAAAGGGTCAGGGGCCTATGGCTGGAGTCCGAGGTCCCAGGAGGAGCACACCCTCATCATCAAGAAAGGACTAATTGTTCTCAAGGTTACAAAACAGTCACGCCAATTAGGATGTTGGCAATGATGGCAGCCAAAGCGACCGGAAGGCAAACAAAGAGTCTGAGTGCTGGAAGGAAGGGCAGGAGCCACGGATCGACTGGTCCAATCAATCCTGCAGAGGAACGGAGGCTCCCCGGACATCCTTTCGCCTTACTGAAGTCTGCGGCAATGAGCTCATCCTGAGGAAAGTAGCAACTGACCGAAGGAAAGGAAACCACGCTTGAAAAACAGGCCCATCGTGAGCTGGAGCCTCCAAGTCACCCAGGGCAAATATACATGCATTTATCCTATACATTTGTCCTGTGAAAGTCTGGAAAAGATAGGAGAGAAAGAACAATGAGAATTAAAGAAAAAGAACAGGGTTCTTTTTATTTGTTTATGGTGGGAACATGTTGACAGGCCAAAGAGAAGATACAAAGATCAAAGATGCAAATGGCAGTTAAACACATACGAGAGAGACAGACAGACAGACCTAGAGGCAGAGAGGCAGAGAGAGGAGACCCACCAATCCACTAAGTCTGATGACAAGATAAGGAGGCCGATTACGGACAGACTATCATCGCATTGGTCATCAGTTTATCACAAAAGAGTCATTCTTACACATTTAAACCACAGGCTGCTGAGAAGGAGTTTTCATGATTTCTGCCTCTCAGAGGTCTTTCAGACAGCTTTTCTAATATACTGTTTTTTATATGAATTCTGCAGTGACTGTCCCCTGGTGTTATTAGTTGTTTGGGCTTTTCTCTGCCTGCCACTGGCTTATTTATGTTATCCTGACTTAGATCTTTCCTCATCTCCTTTCTTCCTTTGCCGAGGCTGCGTTTCGCAGCACCATCTGCTGAGTGGCACGCACGCAGGTGCCGGCCTGCCAGGTGTGTGCGTGCGCATGCCCATGTCTGCGTGCGTGTGCATGTTCATAGACGTGTTTGTGTGCAAGTCCGCATGCGTGTCCATGTGCGTGTCGGTGTGCATGTGCATGCAGAGTTTAAATTCTCACCAGGGGCTTTGCACCTCTCTCGTATCTTATGGAATTGCTTGAGGTTTCTAAGGAGGGGGCTGAGGCATTGAAGCCATCACCGCAGGTTCCAGAGGGCGCGGCGCCGGCCACTGCCTGCACCCAGGCGAGGATTAGTGAGGAACTGGGAAGTTGATGGCAGGTCTCTCTCTTTCTCTCTCATTAAAAAAGAGGCTGCCTCCGAGTTGACATTTTATTTTATAGTCACATTAGAGTTGAGTTCAGACATATTCCGTGCTATTACAGCTGATTATTTATCACTTCAATGGAGACTTTATTAATTTGCTTAATGTTCACAGTTGATAACATGAAAGATCTCCAAATTACATATCGTCTGCGGACTCAGGAATGCTTCATCCCACCCCGCCTTTCTGGTGCCCTCCTATCTGTCTCCCACCGCATCCCCATAGCCCCCTCCAGCCCTTTGTCAGGCCGGGCAGAGCCCTGGACCCAGAAAACGCACAACCCCGCTGTCGGTAGAGGAGGGGAGGTGGTCTTCTCAACTCAGCTCCAACCCCGTAAGACATCTCGATTCACAACATTATATTTCAACCCAGAAAGGGCCCTTTAAGGTCGTCTGTTTGAATCTCACAGGCAGTTCATGGTCACAGTCACATATGGAGTACCCACCGTGGTAGGCTTCATCACTGTGGATGGCCTGGCTCCCCCCTGAACAGCTGGGTCAGAAAGTCCTTCCTCCTGTGATGCAGAAACGTCTCCCCTGAGACATCACGAAGGAAACAACCCTGTCTTTGGCTTGCTCCCTTCTCAGGACACCTGGACATGGTGGACATCAATATGTCACAGGTGTCTTACCTCAGTCGAAGCAGGGAGGCCACTAGGAGCGAGGGAACTGACCGCTGGCCACACCGGCCTTGCTCTGAGTCCCTCAGCACTCGGAGAGCCACATAGCCCGAGGGGTGCTGCCGTTGGCCCGTGGCGGTCGCTGCAGTCTCCCTTGTTGCAGTTGGTTTAAAGCATGAGTTAGGGGAAGCGGCCAGCAGGGCCATGAGGTGGTGAAGGAGATGGAAGAGTGAAAAGCGAGTTGCTTTAACCCCTAAAAAAAGCATTTCTCCAGCATGTAGCAATCGCTTTGAAAGCAATTGACAGAAAGCTGGCTTAATCCTTGTTCTGAGCATACTTACAGCTGCCCACAGTTTTTAATTAATACGCTGGGCTCCCTAACAGAGGGGAGGAGGTTGGAGAACATTAACAGACTTACTTCTCCCAGCGGAGAGAGTGCTTTGGAGGAAACACCCTGGCTGCCCGTGGACCCGGATCTGCCTTTCCCTTCCGTTCCCTGTGTGTCTAGGCCCTCGAGTGATTTCTGTGGACCCCAGAGGGAGGGCCACTTGATCTGGTTTGGAGACATTTTATTCCACTTTGCCGAAATCCACTCCTTCCCTACATAATGCACTCACTCATGCCACAAATATTAATTGAGTACCTGACTATACACAGAGCAGGCACAGTGTCCAAACTGACCAACTATATTTATATCAAAGGCTTGAGCTTTAATGCGGCATCAAAACAGGCATGCTACTCATCCTCAGAAAGCTGAGGTCTAGTGAGAGAGGAGCACTCAGTGCTTGTGCTCTGGACAGCAGTCTGGGTTTCCAGCTGGCGATCCTCCTCACTGTGTCCACTCTGGTGGTCAGTGCCTCAGATCCTCCAGTTCTTACATAGTGTTTGACTATCACTCTGAAGGTGTGAATTAAATAATTACATGTGCACACACAATGCAAAATGTGAAAAGCTCTATGAAGAAAAGGACATGGAACTGTGGGTCCATACTGCCACCAGGGACACGTGCCAAAGCCCCCATGCTGTGTCCTGTGTTGTCCTGCGGGGCTGAGTCCCACGTGTGCCGACCTGCTTGCCAGTCCTGCATCCCCCAGCGACTGACTTCCTGGACTCCGGTCTGCCTCCTGCTTTGGCCACTCACCCGTCTTCTTTGTTCAGTCCTTCCTTCACTCATTCATTCATTCATTCATTCACTCACTCAGCCTACGACCCTTGCTAGAGGCCGGGCATTGAGCGCTGCGCCAGGAGCGTGACGCCCGCTGGACCTTGCGGAGAGTGGGCACAGCGCTGGCCCCGCCCTCCCGTGGCTGGATCTTTCTCTTTTGGTTAGGGAATCTGATGTCAGGCTCATTCCATCTGACAAAGTCTCTCCTTGTCTGAAACTCCCTGTCTCCTCCCATCTTCTTCAGTCCATTTCCACATGTCTAAGCATTTTAATGGCATATGGTTCCGGGGGGGATCTCCAAATGAGAGAAAATTAGCAACTGTGCTTATTGGGCTAAAGAAAATGACTGGAGGGGAAGTTTTCTTTAAAAATACCCCCAAGAAGCAGCAGCCTCAGGAGATGTGACTGCAATAAAAATGATGATTTTTCGTAGGGGTGATAGTGGGGGTGGATTATCAATTGCATTTCCTTTCCCCTGGAATGCGTCACAGTCATTAATTTGTTTAATTTATTTTTTTGCCTCTTCTCTAGCGAAGCAGCCCAATTCACTGCCGGCCTACCCATCAGAACAAATTACACTTTGGAAATATCCTAGTGCTTCAATTTCCCATTAAATATAATAAGAAATCACAATGCACTGTTCTGGCCTGACGACTTCTCGCCAAGGATCTACAAGCACTTTTGACAGTGGCTGCCAGGCAATTCTGGTTGTCACCCTTGGGGACAGAGGCAGGAACCCAGGCCCAGGATCACCGGGGCCTGTACTAATTTGTACACGAGTGTGTGACTCCAGGGCGGTGTTCTTCTTCCACTTCACATATACGGGAGCTGATTCTGCAACACAATTTCAAAGTCTTCGCAGCAGGGGCCGCCTCTTCTGCCTCTTCGGTGTCTCCCTACTGTGTCCCAGTCGACTCCATTGGCTGCTGTGACAGATGGATTCACCGAGTGAAGCCTGGTGAGGACAGTGGTGGCCAGTGTTCATGGAAGCTGGGCTTCTACCTCCCAGTCTCTGCGACTTATCACAAGGCTCAGAGGCTCATCTTTCTTCCTCTGATGCTCCTGCTTCTCACTTGTGCCCCAACATTGCTGAGATGCTGAAAACTGCTCACTGTTGCAGACCCGTCTGTTCTAAGGAGCTGCTAATTGATGATTCCGTTTCATTTTCAGGATGTTATCTTACTTCCGCAGATTGGAAATTGAAATGTCCAGGGGTTACGCATAGGGTGTATATGGCTCTTTCAAGTCAGAGATTAATTGTCAAGTATTAATATTTAATTTTTTTATTGCAAAAGCTTGTCACAGGCTGCTGAGGAAGCTGAGAGCTCAGACCCATCTTACCTGGTGCTCAGTGTGCTCAAGGATAGAGCCGCCAGCACTGCGGGCTCTGCAGCTTCTGAGTCTAAGAGTGAGCATGGGCTGCAGAGGAAGGGGGGCATGTGCGTGGTGGCCTAGTGAGTTCTTGCACAGGAGAAGTCTCTACGAAGCCACTGGCAGGGCTGGCCCAGACACAGGCCCCCTGCCGGGTCAGTGTGGACTTCTGCCTGGTTGGGAGAGAGAGATCTGAGGACAAGCCTTGACCTTTTCCTATGTGGGCCATCTGAGGGACCCCAGGGAGATCTGAAGGACCAGGTTGGTGTCAACAAACCAAAAACCTGAAGACTTGGGTTCAATGCCAGCTTTACCCCTTACTAGCAAATCAGTCTCCAGAAACATCTGTTTCCTCCTCTGTCAGATGGGCAGGGTGCTGTCCACTTCAAGGGCCACCCTGTCACTCAGTACGGATATTGTTCAATTGTGCGCTACTCGCAGTTTCCAAGGCGCAAAGGAGAACAGCGGTCCCCTATTGTCTCTAAAGCCTGGCAGCGTCTCTGGACATCAAGTGGAGTGGCATTTCAGGTTTGTTGGACTCTCGCAAAGAGCTGCTGGAAGAGTTAAAGGAGACAGTGTACGTAAACCACACGGCCTGGCACTTAGCAAATGTTAACTTGCCATTTCTAGCAGTTGCAGCTTAGAACTTTAAAAAATAAAAGAAGAAGGGCATCTGAGAGTGTGACTACGGAAGAACAACTGTGCAATCATAAGCATTCATCTGGCACAGAGACAGAATGTGGGCAACGTGGGGAGGCCCCACAAGAGCCCAATGCTGAACGAGATTTACCTGGACTGGTGCTGACCTTGGGCAAGGAAGCATCTGCGAGGAGCTCCTCCATGTGAGCCCGCCCCTCATCTTCTGGCTCAGGGCATCCTTCCCCCAAGGGCAAGTGATGAGATTAGGGACCCACATTCAGGACACGGAGACTGGCCAGCCTAGTATGCAGCCTCGATCAGCATTTTCATCAGCCCCATCCTTACCCCGTGGGCATGTTCACTCGCATTTCTCTTCTATCTACAGACCGGCCTACCACGTTCACTGAACTTGACAGTATAGCACTGTCAACACCTGCGATCTCTCCTACAGTACCTAGCACAGCGCCTTTCACACATAGCTGTTTTGCTCCATCCTGTTGGTGTGTGCGCACAAATGTAAACACTCGTGCAAAACCTCCTTAACAAAAGGTGGTTGAGGTGGTTTGGGGGATTAGTCATACAAATGAGAGCACTTCTCTTATCTCTTCCCTTCTCTGTCTCTGTGCCCCTCTCATCTCCTCTGCCATGCCTCTCGTGATTTTAATTTATGTGTCAAGTTCACTGGTCTGCAGGGTGCCCAGAAGTTTGGTCAAACAGTATTCTGGGTGTGTCTATGAGGGTGATGCTGGATGCGATTAACCTTTAAGCCAGTAGGCTTCGTAAAGCAGAGGACCCTCCCTAATGTGGGCCTCATGCAATCTGTCGAAGGCTCGACTAGAACAAAAATTGGACGCTCCCATAATTAAGTGGGAGCCCCTCCTGCCTGACTGTGGAACATTAATGTTTTCCTACCCTTGGACTCAAACCAGAGTGTTGACTCTTCCTGGGTCTCATCCTGCAGGTGTTTAGACTGGAACTTCCACCGTCGGCTCTCCAGGTCTCCAGCTGACTGATGGCAGACTGTGGGAACCTCAGCCTTCATAGTCATGGGAGCCAATCCCTTATCATAGAGTTTTCTCTCTCTATATATACACATCCTCTTTGTTCTGTTTATCTGGAGAAGCCTGGCTAATACATCCCTAAGTGCTGGTTTTTACTGGAGGCTTTTTTACCATTTTTTCTCCTCATTCCACATGCAATGCCAATTTGGATAATCTTGCCCTATTTCCAAGGCTCCAATCACTACCATGTGTTAGAAAATTACAAACCTTTCTCTTTAGTCTGGATGCCTCCCAAGTTCAAGCTTCAATGTCATCTATTCATTATCAACTTGATATCCCTCCTTGGACGTCTCCAAGGTCTGTCCAGTCAGCCTGCCCAAAGATGACAACAGCACTTGCTGCATTGCCTCCCCTGAGTTGGCCCCCAGTTCAGAAAACGCCCTGCCTTCCCCGCTGTTGCCAGACCTTGGAGCCACTCATATGACACTCCCTAAATCTGACTAATGCTCAAGGACAGTAGACTTGACCTTTTGACTCCCCTCAGGTCTAAACCCTCCCCTCCGAGTCTGTTAGCACTGCTTTGGGGCAGTCTCCATCATTTCACCTAAGTCTTTACCGCACGTGTTTGTTTAGGTCTGTCTTTCTATTCTAGATTCTGTCTTCCTTCTGGTCAGGAATCCTGATTGATCCATTTATTTTTGTATTCCTCAGTTCCCAGCAAAGTAGTTGGCAAATATCAGCTACTTAATAAATGGTTATTGTCTGAATGAATGAATGAATGAATGACTTCATTCATGCAAAGCAGAGAAGACAGAGCATTTAATAAGACCGTGGCATGCCTCAGGAAACAAGAAACAGAAACAGAAGTTAGTCTCCTCATCAGAAACAAACAAAAAGCAAGCTCTCCTTGATTAAATCTGAAATGAGGAAAACAGAAGCTGGCAGTTATCTTAAGAGGAAGGCAGCTAATACCCCAACTACTCCTGTGGGATAGGAGAGACTCTGTTAGGAGAGGTTATGTTTGTTTGCTTTTGTTTTTGTTTGCCACTTGCAGAAAAGGCGTTCAGGACACTGAGGCAAACACAATCTTCCTAAAGAGGCCCTGGGGTGTATTTAAAGTTCTCCCAACACACGCTGCCTGGGGTCTGAAGGCTTTGATTTCAAAGGACCAGCATAGAGCAAACTCCTGAAGCGCAATTAATCAAACTCATCAAGATGGATTTGATTTGAATTGTGGTTCCAGGAAGCTGTTAACAGTCCAGAGACCAGACTGCTGATTTAGCTCCTGGATGGAAACCATGTGGCCAGGGATACCCAGCAAGATGTGAGACAGAAGCTGACTATTAAGCTAAAAATGTAAACTACATAAACCCTACTTGTGAATAACTCCAAAACCCCCTTCCCTTTCACCTTCTCATCAATCTATAGTCCTCAACTACTTGAAAATACCTGGCAAATGAAAATAGGCTTGAATTACTGATAAGACTGACAAAATAATGGAGAGGAGAGGAACGTCATAGGAGAGATCTAGCCTTCTCACAGTTAGCTTTCTGAAAGGAATGAACTGCTAGTCTTCCTGACAGCCCTTCGCCAAGCACACACACACATAGACACCCTTGAAAATGTGGAAGCATTGCTGCTTGCAAATGGGCCCATTAAAAGCAGATAAATCAATGGGAAATGCATAAAAAAGTCTAATTTATCATATGACGCATTGGACAGGGTTTTCAGTTTTACATACATACATTTATTCTAGAAATCTGTTGATCTGTGCAACATTTCTGAACAAAGTATATTATGATGAACCATTCTCTTCTGGAACCTATATGGAAAGCAATTATATTCAAACCCCAAAGACAAAGTGTGACGAATGCAGCAGCCGTGCTATTGATTTGGCATTTCACCACCGCCCTTCTCCCTCTGGCGTACCATCTCCTCCATGGGCCTGAAAAGGCAGGGCCTCCTACTCTTGTTTCCCAGGTCTTGAACCAAGGCAAATTCTCCGACAATTCCCTGAAGCCCGCAGCTGATGGGATCCTTGTGCATTGTTGGGAAGTGGCCAGAAGTGCTGTCCCTGGAGTGGAGACCTTCCTCAGTCCCTTCAGCCTATGGCCCCAATGCTAAAGATTTCCTCACGCACCACCTCCCCAGTCTGCACTTGTTTACAGTGGGAGAGGCCTGGGTATGAGCATGTGAATGAGACGAGACATAGAAAAAATGAAGAAGCCATTCAGCTCTGCCCATTCTACAGGGGAAGTTCCCTCAGGGCGGGCACTGGGCCTGTGGCACTTTTGTATTCTCAGTCCCTAGCAGGCGGTGGGCCACTGTGGTACCTGAGCAAGCACTTCATCTGTGCAAAGGAGTGGCACAGTACCTGTGCAAACTCCCTGGCACAGTAGTTTCTTAAAAAAAAAAATATTCAGGGAACATGGCTACTGAATGACAAAACCTGCACACATAAAACAGTAGATCCCAGCCCAACTCATGGACTATTCCAAGCATGTTCATGATTTGGAGTAGAAGCTATCTGGCCTCTTTGGTTGAGAGGAGCATTATTGATCACAGTCAGAAGGTTCAGATTAATGTCCAACGTGCAATGTCTGCAGACACGGGGCTAGGCTACGTGTACGTAGTGCCTGCTCCTCCCGAGCAGATAGAAAGCCTTCAAATACCCATCTGCCATCATTGTCCAGTTTGACAGATTCTGTCAGGAGTTTGCCTACTGCTCAATTTATTCCCTGTTGGGTAGGCCCTCTGAGAAAGCCCCTCCCTGCAAGAAGAAAGTATGAACATGAGATCAGGCATTCTCTTAGAAGCACTCTGATAGTTTCACCTCGGCATTTCTGCACAAATGCCCAGAGATACACCTGGTGACTTTGCCCCCGAGGCATGCCGACAGCTCGAGTTATAAACTTCTGCAAATAAGGATTCATTAGAACAGAATCAAGTGACAGACTTGGAACTAAGGCAGCACAGATGAAGAAGACCCTGAGGTTCTTGGGAGATGTTGACTTTTATCAAGGTCAACACTGAGATTTATTGACCCAAGAGATAAATATTGATAGAGACTCAGGAGGTCAATATTTGCCCCAAGGAAAAATAAATCTTCCCAGTGACCCCCCAACTGATCTGTATTCAGTAGACTCAGTTCCAAAATGAATTAGCTGCGACATAGATTAAGATACCATTTCATTAGATTGTCTAGGGCATTGGAAAGCAATATTAATACTGAGCACTTCGTGTTCAAAAAATACTTTCCAAACATTCATTAAAGAGTACCATCCTCTGCCAGATGCATACAAGTGCTACACTCCCAGCCCAGCAGATGGGTCATTAGAGCCAAGAAAAGGTTAAATAATTTTACTTAGGGCACAAAGAAAAAGAATGGGAAGATGAATTGGGGATAAGGACGGGCTGGAAGCTCTGTGGGACTGTCTGCAAATAGAACAGTGCCTTAATGCAAGTTCCCGGTAAAATCTTAAGTTCACTTGATTTAATTACTTTAATTTAGTTCATTTATTTCCTGTTGTTGACAAATCTACTTGAGTTTGTAAGCTGTGCTGCTTATTTATAGAGATATTTTGGGTGTTGACATATGAAAAGCCCCATCTTTTGAACATCGGTACTGAACTCTTAGGACGTGAGGAGTAGGTTGGTGGTCATGGGAGGGAAATGGCTATAGGTCTGTTCTTCTATTTGCACAATAGTTATCCCCAGATGCCAGTTCTCAGGAATCCCTCGGCTCTCACGGGGGTCCTGGGATGCTGGCACTGAGAAATGTCCGAAAATACTAACCCGCAAGCAACTGGCATTTGAATTCACGTATCCAATTATCCTCTTGTGTATTTTCTCAAAATTCAATTTTAGATATTATAAAGTTTTGATTGTTAATGGAAAGACAGAGACTTGGATAATCCAGAACATTGGCCAACCCACCAATCTTACTCCCTTCTGACTTTGGAATACGTTACTTTCCCAGATCACGCTGGCCTCATTCCGTTTTCCTCTGGGTAGTTAACATTGGGAAATAACGAGCAGCTCCAGAGCACCAGCGAGTGACAGCCAGAGAAGTGACAGCAAGCGACAAGTTCTGGGTATCAAGACAGCAGCCCTGATGGTGTGCATTGTGTCATCCACAGACAGCTGCTTGGATTGGTGAGGCTCAACTTTTAGAAGCTAGAATTTTCAAAATCGATCCCAATACAGTTTGATATTACAAAAGGGCAATTCGACTGACAATATAGTACAGACGAGTGAAAGTGTTTACTGCATTTAATATTTAATAATGTAAAATGAAAGCGTCGGCAGGAGCAGATGGGAGGCGCACGGTTCTGCAGCGAGCCAGGCTCTCCGCCCGCTGTTGGAGGGGCCTGCGTCTCCTGGGGGTCGGGATGAGCATGGCGCTCACTCTTCTGCAGAAACTATTATCTTGGGGGTATTGATTGTATGTGTTCCAGTCAAGCTGTCGGCCTCTCCCTGCTGTCTTTATTTCATTTTTTTATCTTTATAAAGTGACATTCCTATTTTTGGGCATCCATCTGAACCCTCCCGTGCCACTCAGCCCTTCAAACTGCAGGTCCAGGGCCATGGTGTGTATTCAGCACTGCAGACCTGGGCTCTGCTGGACTTGCTGGCTCTGGCTGTGAGTGGCAGCTCAGCGACCCTCCTCTGGAGCACAGCAACGGGCTCCTTCCTGGGGGCTGGGCTGCTTGGAGTCCAGAGACACACCACTGACCCTCCTCCTTATGACGAACTTGCTCTTACCAATAGCATTTGCTTGCTTTTGGCAAGTTACCACCCCTGTCGACTTCCTCATTTGCAAAATGGGGACAATACCACCCACCTCACAGAACTCTCTGGAAGATGAAATGAGATGATAAACCATAACATTCTGCAGGGTTTCTGGCACAGAGCAGTTCCCAGTGAGTGGCAGCTGCTGCTATGAACACCCTCCCCAGGTACCTGTGGCTTAAACAGGCAATGTCTGGATTCTAGAATATCCAGCCTTAAAAGCCAGCATCCTAG
Source organism: Glossophaga mutica (assembly GCA_039655065.1). NCBI lineage: Eukaryota > Metazoa > Chordata > Mammalia > Chiroptera > Phyllostomidae > Glossophaga > Glossophaga mutica. The sequence goes on from CM077310.1 coordinate 23,797,369, forward strand.
AACTCTTCAGCTAGCAGGGCCCTCGAGAGGTTATTTCATCCATCCACTTGCCTTCCCACCAGCCCAGGCTGCTGACAATCTCTTTCTAAAACACTGTTAGAAAAGATACTGAAACTTTCTCCAACCTGGAGCCCAGTGTCTACACAACCCCACAGCCGCTGGAGCAGTTCAAACACACTTTGACCTGTCACGGGGAGAGGAGTGGGGACGCAGAGGAGATTGGAGCCCTGGTTCAGCACCTCCTCTTGTGCGTGTGAAATTGTTCCGTCTCTACAGGCCAGTGTTACTTTCCTCGGAAATGTTCAGGAGGCCCACACATGCCTGCTGAAGAGCGCTGCACGTTCTACCTGCCCCTCAAGCCTCGGAGCTCGAGGCAGCTGTGCGCCGATGCGGGCACGGTCCTAACAGGGAATGGCTTTCCACGGGGCGCCTCGGTTCTGTGGCCTCCCTCCAAACTGCACCTCAGGAGCCGTCTTGCAATAATAATAACAATAATAAAACTTACGTGCATAACGCCCATTTTCTACATTTGAAAATCTTCCACATTTCATTTGATCTTCACCACAACCCATCTCAGAGATGAGGAAGCAGGTATGGAGAAAAGCCAGGCAACTTGGCTGGGGCCACAGCATCAGAATGAGGACATGCCCATTCACACCCAAGTCTTCCACAGCCAAGCCCTATGCTCTTCTCTCCCATGACACAGCCCATGGACAGGACAGTGGTTCCCAACAGGCGAGTTCCCCCAACCCTGTCCCCAGGGGAATTTGTGAATGTCTAGAGATACTTCTGTTTGTCACAGCTGGGGAGGGGATAAGCAGTGAGCAGAAGCCAAAGATTCTGCTGACCATCCTACAAGGCACGAGACAGCCCATCACAACGCAGAATTATCCAGCCCAAAATATCAGCAGTGCCAAGGTTGACAGCCCCATCCTAGACCTGATGTAAGGGGGCAAATAATCAAATCCAGTGGCCTGTTGGCCCATTCCTGCTTCCCTAACTCTCTCATTGGGCCCACCTGCTTACCCCAAAGAAACTTCATAGACACTTACAGAGGATGCTGGGATGCTCCAGAGAAAGTTAACAGCCAAATGTACAGTTGTTGGATTTTGTAAAGCTGCTGGTAGAAGTTATTTTCATTTTGCTTTTTAAATTAGTTTGGGAGTTGGTGTTCTTCTTTACATAATTACAAGCTGACAAACATGCTTCTGTATTTTTTTTAATTAACAGATATTTGTATTCGAGTTCCCCGAATTACACACCGCAGCTTGCGCAACACAGGACAGCTGCCGTGCTCCAGATGTGGGCAATATCCAGAATGTGCTAATGGCAAAATGCAAAAGAAACAAAGGGAAGAAAGAAGGAGGAGTTAATGTATCTGGATGGGGAAGAGCCATTTCAGTCAGTGTGCTTGGATTTTTTTTTTATGGAGATGAATACCTTAGATTCTCCCAAATTTTCAGCTCTGTTTGAACAGTTGGGAGGAAGCTGTCTGGGTCATTCATTGCTGCCATCGAAGACTCGCTGGTGCCTTGTAAAAGCACATCACAGATGAAATGAGGCGCGTAGAACTGTTCAGTGTGCCGGAGAAACTATTCGAATTGCTCCTGTTTACAAACACCTATTAAATGCACTGAGCTCCTCCTGAAGAAAGCTGCCCTAAGATGGGTGAGCGATCGTCTGTATTTATTTAGCCTGCTTATGAGCCTGTGCCCCTTCAGCTCACTTTATCCCAGCAGGGGGCTCTCAGGAGCCCATGCATCAGGGAATATGCACAAAAGGACCTGGGAATAGAAATGGGCCCGGAGTGGAAGATGAACAGCCCAGTCTCGGCCTGCCAGCATGCTTGTTGTGTGACTCCGAGGACTGTACCTCTCCGGGGCTCTGCTCCCTAATCTGTAAATAGAGTGGGTACGACTGGATGATTTGCGAGGTCCCTTGGGCTCTAATAGGTTATGATTAGATGTGTTTTTGACAATCTTATCAGATACAGAAAAACACTGCCTTAACCTTGACTGGCTCCCTGGAAGGAGGGAGCACGTTCTAGGGTGTCTGAGAACCAAGGCTCTGAGACCCAGTTCTCAGAGAACCAGGCTCCTAGCATGGCAAATTCTGCTCTGACAGAAGAGGGCGCTCAGGTGCCAACGAAGACATTTCTAAAACATAAACAATTTGGGGGCAAAGGAGCTATGGATACCAGTGTGGTCAGGGAGCATCATTTCATTCACTTGTTCGATAAGTGCTTGCTGAGTGCCTGCCCTGGGCCTCGGGAACAGAGAGAGAGGAAGGATTTACTGTCTGTAGGAACTCCAGTCTTCCAGGGAGAAGGGGCTGTCTACCAGGGAACATGTCCTGGCCATTCAGTATGGTGTGGCAAGTACCAGGCTGGAGGGAAGCGTAGGGTACCATGGGGAGTCACAGAAAGAGTGAAAGAAAGCTACTGAGGAAGTGACGGCCAGGCAGCGTCTGGAAGGAGACGCAGGTGTTAGCAGGGAAGAGGGAGTAAGGACATCTCGTCAGGGTTGAGGGGCTGTGGTTGGGGGCAGGGGGGTGGTGCCATATGCCGTGTTCGGGGCAATGCAAGCAATCCCGTAGTAGGATACAGGCAAGGCTCACAAGGCAAATCCTATCACATGAATGCAGCGAAGAAAGAGTGGTCATGAAGGAGCCTGCAGTGACCTGTGCTGGTGGCCTGGGTGCCATCCAGATTGCTGATGGCACCAAGGCTGACTCAGTAATGGACAGGTCACCCCCGAATGTGGCTCGCTTCTGAGTTCTATCAAAGCTGGAGATGGTGGAGGAAGGAGGCAGCAGGAAGGCCTTGCCTTGATTTTTCGTGATTGCTTCTACCCTCTCTCTATTGTCGATGGCCTGCAAACTGCAAAATGCTGGAGTCCAAGGACATACACGAAATTGTTTTGAAGGGTTGGTATTTAGTTCCAGCAAAGCCAATGAGGGGAAACAAAGTTTTGTGTTGATGTGATTAATGGAAGACTCCACCTGAGTTGAGACAAGATAATACAAAAGAAAACTTGGATGAAATGAGTCTTCTTTCACCGACCAACTGACAGCAGAGCAGCCAAGCTGCGCCGCGTTGACGCTGCACCTAGCGGCGGCGTAGGGAAGCGCAGCCTTCTCCACCATCACCCTCTTCCCCTGGGGCTCTTCCGTCATTTTCCAAGGTTCGCAGCTCCGTTATTCCCACTCTGCTTTCCGTGTCTGTACACATTTCTCCTTGGCTCCTTTTACATTTTTATAAATTGTGTTGCGTTTTCCAAGGAGTTCTCTCCTTTTTCTTCTTCCCTCTAGTCTTTCATTCTCTTCATCAAATAGCATTTTAATTATTACTGATGGATAAGGATAAGCCTAAGTGATATAGTTGTATTAATTAAGTAGAAAACCGTGGATCTGGAGCAAAAATAGACGAAAAGAAACCAGTACCACCAATCTTGAAAACTCTTCAAAATACCCCGTTGACCTCTCAGAGGGTCCAGGAAAGCCATGTATTGCACCAATATACTGTCATCTAGAGAAACCTGATTTGCATTAAATACCAAGTTACAGAGAGGTTTTGATTTTGCCTTTGTTTGTTCAATGATTAAGTTGCTAATATGTTTACTGATGTTGTGATGGGGTGTTTTCTATTACATGTAAATTTATAAACAAAGAGCATTTCAGTTGCATTCCCAGTAAAGTCAAATTTGGTGGATTGGCTGAGGCATTCAGCACAATTTAGAACGTGGCTTCCACGCAGACAATGTTTGCTGAGCTCCAAACACGTGACATCTAAGGGACTGTAGGTAGACTTGAGAATCACTGGCTGATGAGGCCCATTCACTAGGGGGCGTCCCCCTGGTGGTGGAGGGACAAACAGGCACCGACCTCAGCTTTGACTCTCCGTAACCTCCTTCAAAGTGACTGCCAAGGGCTGAGGTCATTTTAAGATTTGAAATATTAAAACAAACATTGCTGTTTAATGTTCCTTTATTGTTTCTTCACACCACAGCTTTTGCCTTCCTTCTTAGCTCTTTATTGTCACCTTCCTCTAAGAAGCAGATTCTTATTTAGGTGGTTTTTTGACAATTTATGAGCAGAATGTATTACCTACATTTCTGGTGACATAATAAATTGCAGGAACAAAACTGTATAAACATCATGACAAGGGCAATGCTTTGGAGGTTAAACCATTAGTGAGAAATCATCAAGGTAGGCTGCTGATTTTTTAATGAATAGGGGTTGCAGAGGCAACTCATTCAGCACCCGGTTTTCCCAGCTCTCACCTGAGAATAATGATCTCTATCTGCAAGACTGTAATCATTAAACATTGTTTGCAAAGTCCCAAGATAACACCTAGATGTGCAAACGAGATTAGAAGCCACTGGGCAGACTTTTTTTACATTCTGTCTCCCCACACTTTCGTCTGACCTTTGGCATATCACTGAGACTCTTGTCTGCACCCATTAAAATGGGATCGTCACCTTAACTCAGCAATTCTGAAAGGGGTAGTTACTGAAGGTAGTTACTGCATGAGAGCCATGAAGGGAACCATGGAAGAAAAAACAAAGCAGTCAGTTCCTTTGCTTTGGGCTCAACCTCAGGTGTTATAAGGAAGGCACTCAAGCCCAAACTAGCAAAGGGCATGGAGGCAGCTTCTCCACAGTCCATCCATTAAGGTTTGCAGGTAAGAGACAGGGAAAGGTTTTTGATTTGAAAAGATTTTATTTATTTATATTTAGAGAGAGGGGAAAGATAGGAGAAAGAGAGGGAGAGAAAAGTGGATATGGAAGAGAGAAAGATCGACTTGGATGCCTCCCACATGCACCCAGTCAGAGACCAAACCCACAACCCTGACCACTGGGACTCCAACTGATGACCTTTTGCTCTGCAGGACGATGCCTAACCAACTGAGCCACACCAGTCAGGGTACAATGATTTTCTAAATATGCCTGTTCTATGTAACTCGGGCTCACTACATTGTGTAGACAGGATGACCAGCAACTGAACCCAACCAGGTAAGAGCAGCATCTGAATATTCAATCAGTCTAGGATCGACAGGTTGTGGTAGAGGCTTGACACGGCCTCTTCTCCAGTTTATGATTACAAGCCCACTGGCATGGAAGTGGTGTGGAAGCTCCCCTGGTTCTCTTGTTGGCAAGCTGAGAACTCTAGATGAATAACAGGGTGTGGCATGTTGGTGCTTTTTCCACTGAAAACTATCAGAGGCTGTAATTGATTTGTACACATTTCTTTGACCTAGTGATTGCACAGAAAAGGCCTGGTAGTGAGAGAGGATTGTGCACACATGTTACTTTACATGCTGCATTTTCACCACGGTCAGAGTGAGAGTCACACCAGGTGTGCCTGTGGTAGATACTTGTTAGTCTTTTTGGCTGCCCAGCTGTAGTAACTAACACTTCCTATACAGGATGGGGCAAAAGTAGGTTTACTGTCATGAGTACGCGAAACACAGAGTTTATTCTTGTGTTATTATTTATTAATTATTGTATTATTTTCTATCCAAACAAACTGTGAACCTACTTTGCCCCACCACTACTCTTGGTGGGGAACAGGTTCCTTCCTGCTCCAGATAGAACTCACATAATTCCTGGTTTTCCAGCCTCCCTTGCAGCTAGAGTACAGGGTCCAGGCCCCACTCACTGCCAACCTGACCTACTTCCCAGACTCAGCCTCCAGAGTTGGCAATGCTGAGAAGTGATTAAGCAGAACATCTTTTCCAGCAGGGTGGGCACTTGCGGCAAGATCATGCAGGGGTCAGCTGTGTCTGCTGACAAGAGCAGCAGTTCTGATGGTGGTTTGGGGTATGATTTAGACCCACCTCAGAGCCTGGTTCATCAGCCCTCTGACTGTTCTGTGACCTGCCCAATATTGTTTTCTGTTTATGCCAGCCAGATTTCCTGTGACTCGCTACTACGGCATCTGCCTGATACAATGCCCACACACATGTATGCCACATGTATGTACATACCACACGGACCACACACTCCTTCTCCTTCCCTGCATATTCTTTTCTTGGCTTGAAAAATGTTATTGCACAGCTCGCTTAAAGCAACTACAGAAGAGAAAAACCCCTTTATTCAATGCCCCCCATCATCTACATAACAAGTAACAGAGGAGAGGGAACAATATGCTGTTCTGATTGATTTGATAGCCTTAAATCTACCCTCCCTTTCACTCAGGCAGGATGCTGGACAAAGTCAATGGGAATTCCATTTGTATGACTAAAGGCAGAACTGAACCCAGAGAGACTGGAGAATAATTTAGCATATAATTTATTCCACTGCGGACTGTAAGTTTTGCAAAAAAAAAAAAAAAAAAAAAAAGAGGCAGAAAGTGAGTCCTGAGACCAATCTGCACCGGCACGTTAGTCACGGGCCTCTGGATAACAGGCTGAACATCCTCTGACATAAACATTGGTTCATTTTTATGGTGGGAGTCTTCTCAGGACTTGCAAGTGACCACAATTACCAGCATCTCATTGCCAAGTGCAAAGTGACCCAACCAATGTTGACATAGCCTCAGGGGCCCCTACTCGGTGGCTAAGGCATAAGCCCCCTTATGTGAAAGGTCTTTGAGGGTCAGTGGGAACCAGGCAGTGAGGTTCCCACTGACCCTCAGGGGGAGTGAGGTCAGCTGCTGCCCAGTGTTTAGGTCTGGACCCCGTTCTGTTACAAGCTGTCGGGGTGGAGCTGAGCGAGTCATCTCACCTCTCCGAATTGGAAAACAGAGCGTTCTCTCAACTAAGTGGGGTGGTAGAACTGGCACGGGTTTAGGAGGCAAACTATTCAAGTTCAGGAACTTCAGCTCTGTCATTTATGACCCTGAGCAAGTAACTTCACAGCACTTCCATTTTGACATCCGTTAAACAAGGAAAAGGATACTTCTTACAGAGTTTGGAAGAATTACTGGTGAGAGTAGGGACATATATAAAGTATGCAAAACATCGTCTGGCGAGGAGGAATTTGGTAAGTGCTGGTTTCGTTTATTCGGTCATTGATTCATTGACTGATTCATAGATTCCCCCAACAAATATTCATGGACACTTCCAATGCGTCAGGTGCATTGTACGTTCTGAGGATACAGTGATTTATATGACAGGTAATGCCCTTCCTCCTGCTACTTGCATTTTCTCTCTGCTAGAAGAGTTAGATTCAGGCTCTGTGATCCTGGATGTACACCCGGGGCTCGCCTCTGCCGGCATTGTCCTGCGAGTTCCCTGCGGATGGAGACCAGCACTATTTCTGCTTTCTGTGTGTACATAGTAGGTGCTCAGTGAATGTTGGGTCATGAATTATGTCACATACCATGTAAAATATTGCAGGTGCCATCTGCAGGAGGAAAGCATTCTGTGCTTTGTGTTTTCCACTTCTTCAGACTTGATCATCTCTTCGTATTTCAGAAAATGTGTGCTTCCTACCCTTTCCTGCGGTGCCCACCCCCATCTTTCCCTTCCTGTTTACACCTCCCCGACTCTTATCTCTGTGCTGCAGGCGAATACTTTTTCTCACTTTCCTCAGTTGAGTTTCAAGAGTGTGGGGAGTGCTGGAGGTCATCTTAGCGGAACCTCTTCTCCGATACAGCCACGGCCTTTACGCCGTCTCTCCCTCACTATTATCCGGCCTCCCGCAAAGGTGGTGAAGGATGGCAGGCTGGCTGCCTACTCCATTTCAAGCTCTCATTCTTGAAGGTTCATCCTCCTACCTTCTTGTCATTTCATTAAACAAATGCATGCTGACCCCCTACTGTGTGCCAGCAACCACATCCGGAGCTGGAGAGACAGAAATGCATCCAGTGGCATCGTTCCCACCCTCCCATGGCTGGCACGGGAGTCATTGGACTTGTTGATTAGGGATCTGTCCTCTAATTTCATACCTGAGGGCCGTTACTTTGTTCCTTCTAAGTCATGCTTCTTAAAATATGGTTCTTGGACCACTGGAATGAGAATTGCCTGGAATGTCTGTTTGATTGTAATTTCCTGGGCCCCTCCTGGGATTAATGGGATGTCTGTTTGATTGTAATTTCCTGGGCCCCTCCTGGGATTAATGAATCAGAATCTTAAAGAATCTTGGAATCAGAGTCACTGAGATCTGCAATGTAAACAAACACCCCCGGGTAATTCTCATGCACAATAAAACTGAAGGCCTAAGCCCTGCCTGTCCTGCCCTAACTGCGCTGAGTTCCTCTACCCTTCCTCGCATTACACTGTCCCCCTGGCTTCCCACCCTCTTGCAGCCTTCCTGGTAGACCGGTGTTTGTCTGTGGCTCTCCAGGCTGTGGGTGTCAGGGTGGAGCATGCTCACCCAGAGGTGGCCACATCAGCAGAGAGTACCGGGGGCTTGCTAGCATCCCTGATACGAACACAGCGCTTTCTCCTGTGGAAGCCAGAGTCCATTATTCGTAACTATGTCACACTGTTAGCTCATATTAAGCTTTCAATAAATAAAACTCCATCAGTAAGACTCGGAGAATATACCTGAAAGAGGAAGATTTGTTTATCAAATTTGCGAATAAGGAGAGACAGATTATGAAATTGTAATGCTAATTTTTTTTAAAAGAGATGTTAGCGTGACTTTGCAAGCCCAGGGTGGCTAGCAGTGACATGATGACCTTCTGGGTGTTTACGAATTACCAGTCTCTCACAGACTTTTTTTCTGGAGATCTACATGAAGTCTACCTGTCCGCTGTTTCCAGATATACTGACATCTGCTCCTCCACTTTTAAAAGCATGGTATTTTTTTTCCAGACTCTTGCATTTTCCAATATTTCTTAACTATTTTTCACCCAGAAGGGTCCTAGGATCATACCTTCAAATTGCTTCAATATCCTTCGAGGTTAATTTTGCTGGGCCTAGTAACCAGATTTGCTTTAAACATCTAATGATCATCATGATTACAATAGCTAACATTCATTGAATTTTTTAAAAATTTCAGATATGAGTGTCTTACTTGAATTAATTTAGTCAACAATGTATGATTGCCGTACACTTGTTATTTCTCTTTTACCAAAGGGTAAACCGAGCCAGGAATGGTTACTGCTGGCACAAGTGTATTCCGTGGCAGACGGTGTTTAATCCTTCACTTTGGAGACTCTACGTCACTATCTTACGTAGTCTCCGATCATCACAGCACCTGCGTCGGTTTCAGTTCTTTCTCAGGCAAGTTTATTGTCCCTCAAACATTACAGGAAAGATGGTACCGAAAGAGCAATGTAGAAGTTCTCTGTAACAGATCAATAGGCTCCTTTTTCAAGGAGTACACTCCCACTTCTTGGAGCTTAAAAGTCTCCTTTCTGTTGTATCTCATGGTTCTCTTTTTCCTTTTTCTGCAAGTGTGGCTCATTTTGGGACTTTATGCCACCTGGTACCTGTCTTACAGGCCCCTTCTCCTCTCTTGTCCCCACCCTGTGCCAGGTGCCCCGCCTTCTGTCTTTTCCACGTGTCCTTTTACAACCTGAGCTCCTTGGACAGTTGTCTGTGTGGCCGCCGTGGCTTCCTCCGAGGCTGTGCCCTTTCCTTCTTCATCAGGATAATTTGCAGCGCGCTGACAAAGTCAGTTCTGTTTTGGATGCTCCCATCTTTCGGGAGCCGCCTTTCCGGCTGAGTGCCCCTCTTTTCATATCTTTCTTTTCCAAGGATTTCAGTGATCATCCTTAAGCCTAGGATAGGTGTCTGACCATGCCCGGGATCCTGTTTTTATTATAATTCCTAAGGTGAGCACTTATTTCCTTCAAAGTTGCTATTTGATTCATTCATTGATTCCTGCATTCTTTCAGTAAACATGTATTGAATGTCTATTATGAGCTTGTCTGTATTATCAAGAGGTTTATGCCTCTTTGGCTCTATGCCTGACACATATTGGGTGTTCGATGAATATTTGTTGAAAAAGTAAAAATTAGTTAGACTTGAACCCAGAGTGGCAGAGTTCTTCATCGATTTTCCCCAGCTTTCTGTGCGATCAAGCTGGCCTAGAAGGCAATTAAAAAATGTTAAAAGTCTGCTTGTAGCAGGACTAGCCTTCCGGCCCTCATCAGGAGAGCCGAGGGTCCCTGCTGCAGCCGTGCTTAGTCCCGTGCCCGTTCGCGCTTTGCGTTAGGAAAGGCCATTCGTCTCCTGTCTGCTACGTGGGCGGAGGAACCGCCCAAGTTCCTTGTTTCTTTGCGTCCTCACTCACATTCTGCCACCATGCCTCCCGCCCCCACAGCATGGACCGGTGTACGACAGACAGAGAGAGAGACATACCTCCTTACGCCCAGGCCACTGACAGCATCTTCCCTACACACCAACCTGCTCAAAAGTGCCTTCCAGCAAGCCTGTGACATCAACCCCAGGGACAGTTGTTAACATGTGGGGTGCTAGATTTTAATGGGACCTTGATGTGTTATTATGCACCTGTGTATGGGCCATAAATCATGGGTTCGTGAAGGGTAACTATGGACTTCCTGTTCCATGACCTTCTTTCTGTGTCACACCTGTTGTCCTCTCAGATCTGTGTGGTCTTCATCCTCCCCTTCTAACTAAAGTTTAAATCACTGGTTATTTGGTTTTCTCCACCCCGTTTATGGAATCTCTGAGACCTGTCCGACTCTTTTCCTGTCCTTTGCAGCAATTACACCCTGAAGGAAAGCACTCTGGCCACCCGCTCCCTGTTATTGCTTCTCCTGTCCAACACAATGATTGCAGTCAGTGGCCAGGTCACTCCCTGACCCCTGGTCCTGTGCACAGGGCGTGGGACCACTGGGGCTGCCGGAGCCCCGGGGCCCCTTGGATCGCATCACAGTGAGTTCCCTGCAGCGCCCCGATTAGGCTGCCTTCTCTCATGCCTCCAGGCTTCAGCACACGCCTTGTCCTCTGCCCAAAGTGCCCTTTCTTTCCCCTCAGCTCCCCTGCCCCCCACTCCACCTCTGTCCACTGTCTCCGCTAATTGCAGCTCATCCCCGGAATTCTGCTTCATGGACCAAGTTCTCCCTGTGAGCTCTCTCCAGCAGGTGGGCCAGCATCTCTCTGGTGTCCTCCTGCAGAAATAACTGTGGAGCTGCCCCGGTCCCCACCTTTCCACACTCGAAAGGTTGGTTTTCATATCTGTCTTCCCTTCTGTATCCTGTGCTCCTGGATGCAACAGCGTGCATAGGGGTTTATTTGCCTTTCTGAAAGTTGGGCCCGCTTTCTGGTCTGTGCTGCGTAAACAACAGGGGCTTAGCAGGGGTGGGGGATGCAAGTGCCGGGAGGGAACGGCGAATGAACAGATCTCAAACAAAATGGAGCTCCCCAGACGCAGTTAAGAGCACAAACGCTCAGGCAAGCAGCTATGAAAGACATGGAGCCCAAATTCACCCGGAACAAAAGACTGGACTCTAACCATCATGCATCGTCCAGGAAACACTCTCTTTGCGTCCCATTGTCAGTGCGCAACAGAGGACATCTGCTTTTGGACGGGGGGGGGGGAAGAGCCGGAGGGAGGGAGAAATGAATAGGAATGAGAGAATGCATTTCATTTATTTATTTATTTTACATATAAATCAGCTAATCTGTTTAACATTCATATTAAAGTTGTAATCACCTTTGCACACATTAAAATACAAACTAGCACAAGTAATAGGCCTTAAGAACAACATTACAATAGCTATTAACGCCTAACAGCTACCTTATCAACTTACAACATCCCTATAAAATAATAACTGCATCCGGGATTGATTTGAGGGAAACTCATTCTCCCCGAGCACTGAAGCCTGACAGAGTCTGGGGAAGCCGAGAGTCTAGCTGACTGGAGAGGCAGCTCTGGGGAACCGGAAAGAACACCAGATGGGAGTTAGGAGACCTGAGCCTTTATTTTTGGCTCCATTACCTTCTGAAGATAGGATCTGGAGCACGTTTCTTAACCTCTCTGAGACTCCGTTTCCTCATCTGCAGAATGGAAATAAGCATCTTTTCATCATTGTGTTTTTGTTTTTTAAAAACATTGTATTTACCTGGCTGGCGTAGCTCAGTGGATTGAGCGTGGGCCTGCGAACCAAAGCATCACGGTTCGATTCCCAGTCAGGGCACATGCCTGGGTTGCAGGCCAGTTCCCAGCAAGGGACACACGAGAGGCAACCATACATTGATATTTCTCTCCCTCTCCCTCTCTCCTACCCTTCCCCTCCAAAAATGAATAAATAAAAAAAATCTTTAAAAAATAAAAATAAATACATACAATTATATTTAAAAAAACAAAACAAAAAAACACATTGTATTTATTTTTAGACAGAGGGAAAGGGATGGAGAAAGACAGGGAAAGAAACACCGATGTGTAGTTGCCCCTCAAGCGCCCCCCACTGAGGACCCGGCCTGCAACCCAGGCATGTGCCCCAACTGGGAATCGAACCAGTGACCCTTTGGTTTTCAGGCTGGCGCTCAATCCACTGAGCCACACCAGCCAGGGCCCCCTCATTGTGTTTTTATGGAGAATGTATTGAGACCATGAGAAAGCTCCTGGCATACGTAGCAGGGGCATCATAAATGTTGGTGTCTTTTCAAGACAGCTACGTGCTGGAGGGGCGAGGGGGGACCAGCCTGTAGACTATGCTGCGCCTTGCCCACTCATTCCTTTTGCTGACTTATGAAACACTAGCTGAGCACCATCAGAGAGGATCAGATGATTTTAAAAGGTTAGAACAAGAGCTTCTCTCTGTCTGGGGCTCACAGCGCAGTTGGTGAGACACAGTGTAAATGGCCGGCTGGACAGGACTGAACACAGGACACAACCCCGTGCATGCATCATGTCGCGGGAGGACAAAGAAAGGAGGGTCTCCGAGCTGGAAACCGGAAGTGACTTCATGGAAGATGTGATGTTTGAGCCAAGCCTTGAAATATAAAGAGTATTTCAATAAATAATGAGGAAAGAATATTTTAGGCTGAGGGAATAACATAAGCAAAGACATGAAGTCATCGTATATCCAGGGAATATTAAAAAAAAAGAAAAAAACATTTGGCTGAAGCTTGGAGAGCAAGGAGGGATGGAGAGAAATGATGCCGAAAAGGCTGTTGGTGTCAGACTTCAGAGTGCTTTAAATGTGGGGTGACCGTGTAGACCTCAGCCAGGTGGAGGGGTTTGGGCTCTGTTTTGTAGGCAAAGGGTAGCCACGGTCTTGGCTGAGATAGGAGGAGTAAATCTGACTTGTATTCTAGGAAGACATAGGTGCCTGAATAATGATGATGATAACGGATGGCTTTGGGGAAAAGAGAGGAACTTGAGAGGATGCTCTAATAGTTTGGAAGGAAATGGTGAGGGTAAGTAGAAGACCCGAAGACAAACGAAAGAGACGGTGTAGCTGAAACCCATCCTGACAAGAGAAGGGATTGGACGGAGGCGGGTGCAGGCTCAGGCTTCAGAACAGGTCCTGGGGATGCTGCGGGTACCTTTTCCTGAGATTAGGATCACAACACAAGCTAAAATGATTTAGTTTTCAGACCGTTGACTTAGCAGCAACAATGGGGTACCCATGAGAGCCCCATGGAGTAGGAAACTAAATGAGGCACAAGAATGTTTCCATTAGTTCTGGCTCTCATAATTAGCTGCCAGAATAGGTGCTAGGAGTATAAACTTGGAACTAACCAAAATCCAGTTAGGATACAATACAATAATTTGGGGATCACTCGGCAATGTTGATTCCCAGTACTTCAGCGATGAATGATGGTGTATTTAGAGCCCTACATAATAAACTACTGTTAGCTCAACCTAAATTGCTACAAAGTGCTAGTCTTAGGGGATGAACCTATGCATTTCAATACTCAGCTATAGATACTTGGAGCCTGGTGCCACAGGCCCATCTCTCAGACAAGCTGGTAGCCAGGCCCCTAGACAAAGAGAGGAATGATGACCAGCTGAACTGAGTGGGGCTTCCTTACGTTTACAAGCCATCCTCTCTTGTTTATTCTTAGAGCATGGCCCAGGGCCTCTGCAGGCTACAGAAGTTAATGCTGATGTGTTCCAGTGACCACTATCAAGTAATGTCCTACCAGAGCCCTCGGAAGGACTGATGACCTTCGGGCCCACTGAGAGCACGCTGACAATTGCCATTATGCTAAAGGAACATAACCAGGAGGTGTCAGATGTGCTGTAGAACTCCAGGGAGAGACCAGCACCTTCCTCAATCACTGGGGAAGTACCACACACACCTGTACCTGTCTGGTTGGGCACGTGACTCTGCCCCTGGCTACCCATTCCATGAGGGACAGGCAGCTTGGTCTTTCTCAAAGAGGGAGAAACCTTGTTCTTTATGGTACATGCTTGGGGGGCTGTTTCCAGTGCACCCCCTCCATGGAGTATGTTCCAGGCTTTGTGGCCAGGAGCTGAGGGGGAGGTCTCCATGGTTACCACAGAGGGTACCCCTCCCTCCTGGCCCTGGTGATGCCCTGCGGTGCTGGTGCCCCAGGCGATGATTTCAGAGCTTCTGCACCACACATGCCCTCAACAGGGGACTCTGCCAGGGATGCAGCCTTTAAATGCCTCATTAATATTCAAATCTATGCAAGTCACTCCAATCTGAATTCTATGCATGTTATTGAAGAGAACAAAATGCAAATATATACAAATTCATCCATATGAAGAAATAAATAGGGGGAGCTCTGCATAATGGGGTTATAATCACTCTCGGGCTTGTGTCTCTGCTTTGGTGCCCCAGAGCCCCAAGGCCTGGTATTGGTAGCACTGGCCCCCTGGGACTGCTCGGCAGCCACATAACCTTTCCTGGACACAGGTTCTTCCAGGGTTGAACATTTTATTTCATGAACACTTGTTTAAAGATGCTACCATTGTCCACTGCTTGTGTCTCTCACTGGGCTTCCAAAGCAGAATTGCGGTGGATTTTCAAGGTGAGTGTGGGTGGGGGCAGAATCAGAGGCCTGTCTTGGGGGGGGTGTCTCACATTTTGCCTCTTCTGGAGGCCAGAGGAGGGCTGGAACAGGGTCAGCCACTTCGGCCCCCACTGTGCATCGAACAGCCCCACACTCTCTATGGAGTCTTGATGCATCAGGTGGGCAGAGGCAGGCTAAGCTTCCTAGTTTCTTAGACCTTCTCTAACCTCAGGGAGACTTCATAAAGTCTTTAAAGTACAACAACTGAATCTCAAGGCCTACAGGGTCTAATACTATCATCACATACACTCTCCTTTGCTCTAAAACACGTGGCAAGGCACACAAACTCATCCTTGAGTCTGCAACAAACCTTCACTTCCACGCACTGTTTGTACCCACTCCCTTGTGCCTCCTTCCAGCTGGATCCTCGATCAAAGGCCAGAAACGCAACCAGACTCAGAGGCAAAGAGAGAACATCAAAGCACAGGCAATGAACCTCTTACCCTGCAGCACATCACACACAGAAAGCACAGTGCCCATTTGTCCTCTGTTTTACACCACCGTTGCTTTCTGTTTCATTTCAATTACAACAAAGGCACGAGGGGGCTGAGCTATGTGGCGTTTTAAAGGAGCATTCCCATACTCCATGCTAATGAAGCCAAAGTAAATCACTATTAAGAATCATTTAGTGAAGTTTAACTACAGACTCCAATGGGTGTTCCCCCTCATTTCTCCCCCAGGGGACCCAATGATACTTGCATCTAGTACTAGCTCCATTGATTAATGTAAGCCTAATTGATACAAAGTCATAGTATAATATCATAATAACCGTTTCATACTGAGCACCTTTTACTTGATCATCTTAAAGCCTTTATAAATATAAATGGGAGGGAGATCATTCTCTCCAGTTTATGGAGAGGGAGACGGAGGCACAGATTTCTCACACAGGGAGGAGGGGAGGGATGCCTGCATTTCACTGTGCAGAAGGCAGGGTCTGCCGGCTCCCTTCGGTCTCTGGTCCCCATGGCACACGGAATAAGATGTCCTTGTCCTGATCCGGCGATATGTTACCTCATAGACAAAAAGGACTTTGCAGCTGTAGTGAATGAAGTTAAAAGATCTTGAGATGGGAGATGACCTTGGATTAGGTCTGACAGCATCACAAGAACTCTTATTAAGGGAGCCTGGATGGTGTGGCTCAGTTGGTTGAGCATCGTCCTGCAAAGTGAAAGGTCACTGGCCCGATTCCAGGTCAGGACATACGCCTGGGGTGTGGGTTCCAGTGGGGAGGGGCACGTATGAGAGGCCACTGATCAATGTTTCTCTCTCACACAGGTGTTTCTCTTCTTCTTTTTCTCCCTCCCTTTCCCTCTTTCTAAAAAATAAATAAAATCTAAAAAAAAAAGAGAGAGAGAACTCTTCTAAGGGAAAAGCAGGAGGACATTCCCTTCTAGTAGTAGTAGACATGATGGCAGGAGCAAGAGATTGGGGGAAGGAAGGAGCCGCGAGCCAAGGAAAGCAGGTGGCCCGTCTCCGGAAGCTGGAAGAGGCAAGGAAACAGACTGTCCCCTAGAGTCTCCAGAAAGAACCAGCCCTGCCCACACCTTGACTTCAGCCCAGGGCAGCACATTTTGGACTTTTGGCCTCCAGTGGCATCACACAACACTGTCAGTTTGTGGGAATTTTTACACCAGCCACAGGACACTAATACAGTGCCTAGATATCCTTCCTCAGTTGAGGTTCCTCTTCCAAACCAGGGAACCTGGAAAAGAACAGGAGTGACTACGTTGTCCCTTCTCCCAAGGAGAGCACAGAACTAACACCCTTTCAGGTGCCTAGGCACTAATTTAATTAATCAATACAATGGAAGCCCTTCATGGCACTTGAGTTTAAGCCTCCTGATGAACCCTGCTGAGAGCAGCTGCCTGGCCTCACCTGCTCCTGCAGAAGCCACACAGTCTGTGGCTATGAAGAGACAGGGGATGCTGAGCAGACCTACTCTGACCTTGGGCAGCGGCCCAGCTCAACACCCCTGGGGACACAGAAAGGGACAGCTGCAGACACCTCGCCACTGCCTGACACCCTCTTCATGATTCAGAACACCCTTCGATAGTAACTCTTTGGGAGGCAGGTGGGAGAAGAGGTCCAAGTCCCTTCTGCATATAAGGGTCATGCCCAGCACCATGCCACAGGCACGGGACACAGCACATGGCCTCCTGGCCTCTAGTCTGAGGCCTGCCTCACAGACTTGGAGGGAGAAAAGTTGTGGTGGGTGCTCTGGACCCTCAGCACGTTCTAAACCGACACCTCATGGCAGGTGCACTGCAAGGTCAGGGCCAACACA
Organism: Glossophaga mutica; assembly: GCA_039655065.1. Taxonomy (NCBI): domain Eukaryota; kingdom Metazoa; phylum Chordata; class Mammalia; order Chiroptera; family Phyllostomidae; genus Glossophaga; species Glossophaga mutica. Next base: position 23,814,561 of record CM077310.1, read on the forward strand.
ACGCTGAAGGGCTGCTCTGGGGGGCGCTTCCAGGCCGCCGCTGCCACTAGGAAGTCCTCACGATAATGGAGCTATTACGGTCTCTTCATCATGCCCCACATACAAGAGAGGACCTCAGTCAAGAACACTTTCACCCTAGCCTCTGTACCCAGGCGCTTGGTCCTCGGCTGGGATCAGCCATCAGTACCAGAGCCTTGCCCATGCTCCCCTCCCAAGTTGCTGCCCTGCCTGTACAGGGTGCACGTACCCCATCATGCTCCCTGGTATGCAACCTCCAAGTCCATACTCCTCAGGGGCAGGAATCCAGCCGGAGATGCAGGAGGCAGAGGAGGGGAGGGGAAGAACCACTGGGCTTGGATTCAGAACTCCTGAGTTTCCCCCTTAACTTTGACACTTACTGGCTGTGTGACCTTAGAAAGGCCATTTGCCATAACTTGGTCTCATTTTCCTGATTTTCAAAAGTGAGGGTGAGAAGTGATCATCATAAAGGTGAGGGTTCTGGAAACCACCAGGTACTACGTGACTACAAAGAGGGATTAACTCATTGCCACCTTTCCCCTGAGCAGCACTGGGCACTCACACGGGCACTGCGGTTGCAGGAGGCAGTAACGGTAAGAAGCAGAGCATGTTCTTTGGTCGAGCACTTTGTGGGTGAGCGAGTGGCATGCTGGGCACGGAAGGTGGAGCCACTGAGTCCCTGCCGTGGTACCATCTTTCCCTGTATAAGAGACCCTGGTTGTGCTTCGACTGTGCACCCAGGTCCAATGGAGGAACTGCACAAACCGGTTCACAGGACCCCGCCCTCACCTTCCAGAAGTTCACCATCTAGAAGGGAAGGCAGGCAGAAGAGCCACTTGGGTATATTGTGACAAGCACTACAAGGGTTTTCCACAGAGGGCCATGGAAGGAAGGAAGGGGAAAGGGCACTTAAATTTGCTTGTGAGCAGTGAGGTCAGAGAGGTCAGGAAACCACCCCCTAGAAGGCAAAGGGAGTGGGTCCTCAGGGCAGAAGTTAGCCAGACCAGCATGGTGGTGAGAAAGTGGGGGGAGGGGGAGCATGAGGCAGCAGAGCACACTCAGGGAGGTCAGCCGCTCAGCCTGGCTGGAGTGAAGGGAGGGTGTGGCAGAGGTCAGACCTCCACCCTGAGGATTTTTGCCCTGTAGGTGCTGGGATGCCATCAAAGGAACACGCAGCTGTCTGATGACAGAGACCTCTGTGCCTGGATCTGGTGCCTCCGGCTGCCCTCACGGCTAAGCGGCTAAAGTGTCTCACTGACGGATGGAAACTTCAGAACCTCCTGTGTGTAGGAAGTGCACCTCCATGGAGCCCACCTGGGTTGGGGAGAGTTGAGGCTATTATTCTGAAACCTCTAGTCTTACCTCTGGGAGACCAAAATGTCTGCATCCCACACTCATCTCTCTGTCTGTCCCTCTGTCTCTCCTGGCTAGCCTGACAGCCACACACGCCTGTGTGGGGGGCTTCCTCTTCCTCTCTGCTATCAGCACATTTTCCTTCAGACACCTGGGAGTGAGCACCATGCGCACCCAGCAGCCACTGGGGGCCCGGGTGCCTTTGGATCTGGCACCGGCTCCACCTCCGGCTCTCCCACCGCTGCTGTGTTCACCAGCTCTTACAGCTGGTTTCCCATCAGTGGTTTGGGTTGAAGAAAGAGGCCCAGAGGCCTACTGATGAGAATAGCTTTTTTTATGAATCGAAACATAAAATGCCAGTAAGCAGCGAGCAGATCCCAGTTCACAATGAAGTGAATATCAATATCTGTCGTTGCATTGACCTTGAAGAATTTTTAAAACCAGAACAGGGATTCTTGGGGTGCATGATTACATACATTCTGAATCTCTTCACTGTGCAAAGCAGAAAATTCATCCTCTACGCACCCTCGCCTCTCTGGTGTGCAGCGCTGAGCTGAAAATAAACACTCGGAGGTGCCGGGGGAAGAAGCCCACGGCCTCTCGGCACTACCATCTTCCCTGTAAGTGCAGACGACCCCGTGGCTCTCCAGGGCTCTCCCGGGCTGGGGCAGGGCTGAGAGGTGCAGGGCAAGAAATGACTCTCAGGTGCTTCTCAGGTGTGAGGAAGCCGGTGACGTCAGTGACAGACTGGCAAAGCCACCCCGCTCCTAACTATATGTTCTTGACTGTGGGACATTGGTTTCCTATGCTCTTGAGCCACGGTGACTCCTGAGTTCCTTTTGACTGTGCACGTCACCCAAGGACAATTTGAGGTGAAATTCTAGGGGCAGCTCCCATGAGTCACCCCAAGTCCTCCAGTTACAAACTGCTCCGGACCTCTCGTCCAGCTCCCTGTTAATATAAGCAGTAGAGCTGGCCCTTCAGCGACACGGGTCAGAACAGTGGGAGCCCACCTGTGCACGGATGTTTTTCAGTGAGCGCCTGTACGTTTCTGACCCATGGCTGGGGGTCTGTGAATGCCGAGGGCCGACTGTGTGCACGGGTCTATGCCGTTTCACGCAGGGGTTGAGTGTTGGTGGAGTTTGGTGTCCATGGAGGGTCCTGAACCGATGCTCTGTGGATGCCTAGGACCAGCTAGGTTTTTGGGGAGCCAAAAGTTATACTCCGATTCTTCCCTTTGTGGGGGGGCATGTCTCTCACCCCCACATTGTCCAAGGGTCAACTGTTCCCATGCAAATGAGGCCATGGCAGGGTGGGGGAGGGGTAGAGTGAATGCAGGAGATTCCCATGCTAGAGAATGCACCCCTGAAGCTTGTTGTCATCATCATCATCATCATTATTATTATTATTATTATTATTATTATTATTTAAAGCATCTTGAAATTTCCTGAGAGGGAAATTGTGCATGCATGGCTACCTGGTAGGCATCCAAATACTCTGAATGCTATTCAGTTGAAGGTGCAAGATGGCTTGGTATGAAGGCTATTTTATGTTCTCATTAGAAAATAACTTTTTCAGTTCACATGGTTGCAACAGCCTTCAAGAAAGACACCAACATTTGGGCCCTGACTGTGCAAATGTTTAAGGTAGACAACATAAGAAAACTAAGACAAAAAAAAAAAAAGGAAAGAAAACGAAGACAACTGAACTCAGGAAGTACAGTAGCATGTGGTGTGAATCTCAGAAAGGAAGTAACTGCTGATGAGAGGAAAATGTAGATTCGCATTAGGACTAGCAGGAGATGGGGTGGGGGGAAGTAGTACATTTTTCTGGAAGGTATTTCCTGATTCTGCTCAGCTCAGCACTTGGCTGTGTTCACCGAGAAAGCATGGATTCTGTGGGTGCATACACTGCCCTGCTCTGATGAAGAGAGAACCCAGTGCAAAGCTCACGCCCAGAGAAACGGCACCCGCGTGGATTTGGAGCCTGGGGGCCCGCGGACAGGGTGCTGCTGTGGTCGCATGTTCCCCTCCAGGGCTCAGGCTGAGGAATGAAAGGAAGTGTGTGTCTTCCGTGTGGTGATCTACCTGCCTTGCGCTCTTCCTCTCTATTCTTGATTTCATCTAAAGGAGCTTTGAAAACTTCAAAGAACTTTTATGTTTTGCTAGTTTATCGTAAGTGACCATCTTAAGCAATATGATGATTTAAGCACGGCCCAGGTAGATATGTGCCATCTTCCGAAATGATTTCTGACACAAGTGAAGATGTACCAGCTGGAGCCAACGCGAGGAGCGTCGGAGGCTGAACGGCCTTCACACTCTTCTGTATTCTGAGAGTCTTTTCATTTCTCCCTAACGACTGCTATTAATCATTGCAGAACCATGTGGTCTCCTGACATTTTTACTATTCTGGACTCGACAGAGAGGAGGGTGTGATGTCCTGAAATGCCTCCTCCTGCCGAGAATCTCTGTTCTTACAGCGGGGAGCTAACACCACGCTAACCTCTCCCCAAGCAGAATGGGCTTCAACTTTTTTTTTTAATCCACTTCAGGAAAGTTAGGAGGTCATGGAGTCTTGTTAGGAAATCAGCATTTGGCTTTTGAAATGTTAAGCTACTCTGCAGCTGGGTTCTGGAGGAAACAGCAGCCACTAGCGCAGGCCGGGTGGCTCAGTGGGTTGGAGTGTCGTCCTGTACACCAAAAGGTTGCGGGTTTGCGGGTGGCCAGTCGGGGTGGCAGGAGGCAACAGGTCAATGTTTCTCTCTCACACTGATGCTTCTCTCTCTCTCTCAAATCAATCAAAATATCCTAGGGTAAAGATTTTAAAAAACTGTAGGAAAACAGCAACCACTACAGGTTAAGAATTTTAGGAAAGGAAAGGGAAGGAAAGGAAAGGACAGTCACTAGCCAGTAGCAAAGTTCCTCAGGTTCTTATTCATGCCACTGTGTTAGGAGAGGTTTTTTTTTTTTTTTTAATTTCTATGAGATCTTCTTCCCATGCCCAACCAGTTATGAAGGAGGAGGACCACAGGCCCGGACAGGGGTTTCCACGGCTTCCTGAAAATCACACAGCTGTCAAGGCACCCATGTGACCAAATTCCTTCTGAAGGGATGGGCAGCAAGGGCTGTGAAGTCTGCACAGGAGAGTTTGGGTGGCTGTCCTGTTACCCATGGTGTGACCTTCAGGCAAGTCACGAAACCTAAACCTCAGTAGTTCTCATCTGCAAGAGAGTATGCCAATCCGGCTTGGTCTGGCCACCTGAGGACTGAATAGGGGACGACCTGCCAAGCTCAGCAGGGGACTTGGCCACAGGCCCCGGTCAGGCTCCATTCACCATGCCCGGCTCCAAAGCAGCCGCCGCTGCAGGCGCAGCAGTAGTGGAGAGAAACACAAGGAAACCGCTGTAGGCTTTGATGCTTTTCCATTCTCACCTGTCCCCTCTTCCTGTGCGACTTTCCATGAAGGGTCCTCTGAGCACTAAGGAGTCCTGTTGTGAAAGGGGCAGGGGGAGAGGGCGGCCAAATCAAGGGGCCCAGGAAGCGGGCGAAGCCAAGGGCACCTACACATTGGCATGGCATTCTGTGTGCGGGGAAGAGAGCTACCTCTATTATTTTTAGGAAATTCTCAAACTATGCAGTTCAACGTTCCTTCTCTGATGTGCGGAGCATCAAATCTACAGTTTCTGATAGGGCTTTTCAACCTTTATATAAAAGTTTTCTCTGACATCAGCTGCTGAAGACGTCCCCTGCCGTCTGCCAAGGGAACTATTAGTAAGATGGACAGAACGATCCTCTCTTCGCCCCAACCCCATGGCTCCCCCACACCCCCAGGAAGGCAGGTGATGTGAGGACTAGGGCTCCGAGAAAGCAGCAGAAGCCCGCGATGCTGAGTCACACGTGGGAGGCTGCTCGGGTTCGAGCGAACCTTACCTAAAAGTCCCACTGGCCACCAGAAAGTAGCGGACAGTCAGACAATGTCTGATGACTTCAGGCCACAGCAAAGGCAGGTCTGCCAGCTGCTCTGGCCACACAGAGAGAGGACGAGAAGTGGACTGCTCCGACGGCGGCCTCAGCCTTCCTTCATTCCAGGACCCACTGCGCTTGCTTCTGCTGCACAGAGGCTGAGCCTGAGGCCTTCCGTCCAGTTTTCTGAAAAGGGCGGAGCTGCCAGTCCTGAGCGGAGGAAGGAAGACGGAGGTGCTGAGGGAGCCCAGGGGACTCCTGCACCTTCCCTTGGCGGAGTGTGGGGCACCAGCCTCGGGCGCCTGCCCAGGATCTGGCTCCCTTGCCTACAAAAGACCACTTTCCAGAAAACAGCCGAGGCTCATGGAGACTTTTGTCACGGTGCCTGTTTCTGTCCAGAGGTGATGGCAGCAGTGCCTCTCCAGCTCGCCGAGGGGGCGGGGGGTCAGGAATAATGAGGAGTCACTTTAGCATCAGTTTGTTTGCCTTTTCAGCATGAGAGGGGAGCCACAGCAGGAATATTGGCCCTTGAATCATTAAGGGGCAAACACCTTAGGAGAGGCAGGGGGCCTGGGCCTAGGGGTGGGCTCCCTGGAGAGAAGGGGGGCTGCTGGCTGCAGGCAGCCGCCCTCCTGGGGTGGACACCGGCTTCATCACCCACAGGAGAGACGTGACCACAGGGAAACACCTCGCCGCAGGGAAACCGGCTCTGCTAGTTGAGGTCTCTCATTCGCTCTCTCTGTAGCTCGCCCAAGCCCCGGAAGCATTTGTAAGCAGACCAACCTACCTCTTGGCACTCTGCCCTCACATCCATCAGAACGAGGAGAAAGAAACAGAGGCATCCAAAAGCTTGCTCCTCCCTTCCTTGCCCAGCCCCTCCGCCTCACGCTCAGCTGCTCGAGCCCCACTATCCCAGGTAGAGAGCGGCCCAGGCACCCACTAGAGAGTCCATCTCCCTTCCTGGGCCTCTGGCTGGCAGCTCACTCCTGGCTTTGCAAGCGCTGCTGCTGCCACCATCAGGCAGATGTAGGCATCGCACTGTTCCCCCGGTTTCCTCTTGGAAAACCTGCCAGCTCCCGCCTCCTGTGGTTCTGAGAAAAAAAACAGGCCCTCCGTCCCCAGTCGTCCCTTACATGGTGCAAGGCGCTGGAGTCCCTGATGCAATGGGACTCCCTATGAATGTGGGGTAGACCCAAGCATCCTTAAGTGAGGAGTGGGAAAGTGTGGGGCCTAGGACCTGGAGAACAAAGCCACCTGCAGAGTAATTGGCAGTTTCCCTTCCTCGTCACCAGGGCAGTGAGGCAGGAAGAGTGGGAGTCGCTTCTCCTGCGGTGCTCTGGGTGGGTCTCTGGGAGAGTGCTCCCCGTTTCTGTCTCCTGAATGCCTGCATGGCAAGCCACCAGGCCTCAGCGACACTCTGAAGCTGTCATAGCTCCCAGCATTGCCAAGGGTGACAGGTGGACTGTCACATAGCACCAGAGCCGAGTCACCTGTGACATTTGCAGGTGAATGACGGAAATGGGAACTGACATGCATTGAGGAACAGAAGGACGGGCCTGCTTCTTGCGGAAGCTGAGAAGAGGGTGGGAAGCTGAGGAGTGGATGTTTCTCCTGGCAGTGTTCCTGGTGACCCGATGGTCACTCAGGGCCTCACTCGGAGAGCAGCCACCCCCTACAGGGCAGGACCATGCCCTTCGTCACCTGCCCTCCTGCGGGGGCCTCCAGCCTCTCCAGTGGTAATGTCAGAGCCACCTTCCTTCACTTTCCCTCATGTTTCTTTCCATCATTTCAGTATTTATTCCTGGCAGCCCATGGGCTGAACAGTGTGCGAGGCAGCAGGGGGCACGAAAGAAATGGTATTTCATCCACCAATTCAGAGAAGAGAAGTCCCTACCTTTGCTTTTTTTTTTTTTTTTTCCCCTTCGGAACAGTCACAAAAGAAGCTACCAAAGCCGCATCTGCTTTTTGCTGTTCAGCCCAGAAGGCTGGCCTGCCATTCCCCCAGGCAGGAGTGGCCTGGGGACCTGGTACCCTCCAGGTAACCCTGAAACCTGAAAGATGAAGGAACCAATCCACAAAGAGTCTGGGATGCAGAGCTAGAGCTCCGATGCAGAGCCGCTGTTCAAAGGTCAGCTCCCCAATCTTGGTCCGGAACCCCTGAACTCCTCTTCCTGCCCCTCCGAGGACTCCCACAAGTTATAAGCACATGGCTCAGCTGTGCCACAGCGCAGGCTCTGTCTGTGCATTTTTCAGGGTGGGAGGTTTGCTGCAGCCGGGCACCCAGAAAGTGAACCGCGCTGGGACTGAGCACGGTCAGGGGGCATAACCTTTCTGAGGGTCGGCAGAGATGAGAGCCTCTTGTGGCTTCACTTCACGGTGATGGAATGAAGGGGTGCCGGTGAAGGGCACGCCGCCACTTGGGAAGCTTTACATGTTGCTAATTATCATCATGATAAGAACACATTATTGCCACCACCACTACCAATGGCAAGCAAAAGGGTGTGCCTGGCACCTGCACGAAAACGTGCTGGACAAAGAGGGCTATTACCTATCATCTACCGTCTAGGAATTGATTACCCTCCATAAACAGCTCGTTGCTGATAGACAATATTTAGGAAGTCTTAGAATTGGAGAGGACTTGGGTGTCATCTAGTCTGCTCTCTAGTTCACTTCTCAGGGAAGATTGACTCTTCCCTTCTCGACAACCTGAATTCTATTCTTAGTTTTTCAGCAATGGGAGACTGCCCAGTGGGCCAGCCTTAGACACCAGAGTTAGACAGCAATCGTCTGGGAAATGTCGCCGTCTGTTTCTTGCAGAGCCATTGGAGGCTTTTGCTTCACTCTCGAGCTAGTCTTGTGGGGGAAATGAAGACAGGCCAGAGAGTGGGACACATGGGGAGATCCGACAAGGTCCTTTACTCAGGAATGAAAGGTTAGCTGGCACTGGAGACCTGTAAACATGTCTAACATTTGAGCAGAAGAACCGCTTAGCTTGGAACCGTGTTTTCCCCAAAGCCAGAATCGCTTAGCTTCCTCTCGAGAACAGAAAAGAAATCATCAGCAAAGTGTCCCCCGGCACCTCTTGCTCGCCTTATCCTGGCCCTGGCCTCTTTTTCTGGTCTCCCGTCCATCTTCAGTGTTAGGCTGCCCCCATCTCTGGCTCGTTTTCTGGGGGCCCTAGAAACTGGCAAATCCCATTCCTCAGCAATGGCATTGGATGAACGGTCCAGCGCGCACTCAGCCATGCCCGCTGCTGTGGGCTGCGTGTTCTCGTCCAACCCATCCCTCTGGAGCGCACGTTGACCCACTCCCCTTCTCTGCCTTCCCTCCAGAACACAGTTAAGGTCAGCTTCTCCACACTTGCTCTCTTGCTCACTGGTCTATCCTCTACATAAGAGCCATGAAGGAAGATGAGCTGGAATAATCAAGTATATTTGCATTCAAATGTATATGTGAGACACAGAGAATCCCAAGAATAGATGACATGTTGGCCCTTCTTTTTGGGAGAAGAGAGCCCACGGACTCAAGGTATGCAGGGAACTAGACACATAAGCTACTAAGAATGTTTCTAAAGAGTAGGCTTCATGCTGATAATCCATCCTCAAAACTTTTAGCAGCTCATCCACCACCATTCGCAAGCTGATCCTTCTCTTCCCAAGCTTCCTCTCTGATTCCCTTCCGTACACTGACGTTCCAGGCACCCCTGGGGCGCCATTGCTTCTGAACATGTCACATTCTGTCCTGTCTTCTTGCTTTTGCACTCATTCTAAGGAATGGCCCAAAACATTGTTTATGCTTCATCAGGAGGACTCCTAGATGTTTTTAAAACCCAGTCCCCTCCCTATGCTGCCTTCCCTGAGCGCTGCCCGCCCCCCACCCCACCCCCAGCTGTTCTCTGCACACTCCGACCACTCTGAGCCCAGCGTGTGGTGACCAAGAGTCAACGTGTCTGCCCACGGACTGGGCTCAGAGCATCTCCGGGACAGAAATGTGGTCTTAGGCATCTTTGCCTCCAAAGCCCCTGGCACAGTGCCTACTACACAGAGGCCCTCAATGAGTGCTGGCTGAGAGGCCACAGGCTGGGCTTTGGTGCCATAAAATGCTACTGGACCACAAAGGGAGGGGTAATAAATGTGGCCCTTCGAGACACCAGCCCCTATGAAGCGCCTGGGGGGAATAGGGCAGCATGGTGACAATTATATTGCATTTTCACTGCCGCAGCTCCGTGTCCAATGTCAAATTCCTGTCTTCTAGGCCTAAGCTAGAAAGAATACGAACTTGCAACAACTGTCCAGTGAACACAGGCCACGTGGGCAGGCCCTCTAGATGACTCAACCCGACGCGCACGCACTCTCTGATACGACAGGCGTACGCCACGGAAGTGTTTGTTTCCACAACCAAAACACGGCCTCAGGTAACCCTGCTTCACTTTTTCTTCCACCGATGCCAGGTGGAAGGTTGGAACGAGAGCCCACCTCCCCTGTGGGTAAAACGGCCGATTCATTCTAAGTTCTGGACATCACTATGCTTCAGCAGTAAGTATGGGGCGTGTGCGTAGGGCGGGGTCCCCGATGGAAGGAGACCTGGGGGAGGTGTGGTAAGGCTTCTTCTAGACTGCCCAGAAAACCTCACCACGGCATGTGGGCTGGTGTCTACATTTGGCTACTTCCTTGCCTTTATTTCCAGGAAGGAGGAGGGGGAGCATCCACCTCCCACCTCCGTGCCCCGCCTCCCGGCCAGGGCTGCCACAGGAGTGGGACCCGCCCACGCTGGCCACTATTTCCACGCCTTTCACTTGTTACCAATGTACCGAGAGAAAGCTGACATTTATTTAATCCTCATCGTGGTGTTGACTGTGTGCTTACGGAAGACATTTGTTTCCAAGCAGCTTATGCTAAATTGCAGTGATAGAAAGAAAACACTTCTCCAATATTGACATTTACTAACTTCTAGAAGTATACCGCCAGAATACTCATTTTTACCACTTGGAGAGGAGGAGAAGGCAAAATGCACGGCGTTTGATCCCTAGCTCCTGCTGTGGCCGGCGTTCCTCATGATCTGTGAGGAGCCCATCTTCTCCCATCTTCTCCTCGGACGTGCAGTCCTGACCAGGGAAGGGAAGTGGCACTCGACGATGCGTGGACCCGCGCTGTGCCTCTGTGCAGTGGCCCCTGCATTGTCCCCTAACTGGAGATTGAATCCCATTCTATTTGGGACACAGGGTACAGCCACCAGAACCCGGGCACCGGGCACCGGCTGGCATCGCACCTCTCTCCCGCGTGGATGGCAGTGAGGGCCATGGAACCCGAGGGAAGAGGCTCCCCCAGAGTGGCCGCTGCGGCTGAGCCTGCTCTGTGAACATACCGGGGTGTCCACCGGCCTTGAGGGAAGGCTGGACCCCGGTCACCCTGCTGCGAGCTCTACCGTTCAAGTCATGGTCACTACAGCAGGGAGAGCCCGAGACCTGTGGTCTCACCGACCCTCCGCACCACTGAATTAGGGTGTCCCTGGGCCCAGGCACATGCAGGGGGAATCCAGTGCCTCGCAGTTTTTAGGTGGACCCTGATTGAAATGCCTGCACTGGTTTTTCCTCCAAAAGTCCTCTTAACATCTTACAAGGATAAAAACTAGCTGAAAAATGGTGCCCGAGGACCACAGGACCCCTCTGCACCCCCCACTTACATCAGGACTCTACAGGGAATGAATGCTCTTGGCCCTGCTCCCCACTCCTCCATCACACGCAATTTTCTTCTCCTTGGTCATGTTTCCAAAACAGTTTATCTTTTTATCTCCTTGGAAGACAAGTACTCTGTAAATCAAAGGTATCATTAGTATTGTTATTATTTTGCTATTGAAATCTCTTGAATTCACTCTGGATTATTCATGGGCTTTTGTGGGTCTGCAATATAAAGCTTCCTAAGTCACCCCCACTGGGCCGAACAAAAGAGAAAAATTGCATCTTCGGCCCCATCCCCTGCTCCACCCCGGCCCCTGCTGGCCCTGGCTCCCCCCAGCACAGGCGCACCAGGCTGAGCTGCTCCTTGGTCCTGTGCCAAGCTCTCTGCTGCCACATTCCCAGCCAGACCGGCCTTGGTAACCCGGGAGGGAGGCCCCGCACCGTCCTCTAAGTGCAGTGTGAAGGTGTTAGCCCCACCCCACGCCCTCGACCCCTGGGGAGTTGCTCTTCCCTCTGCAATTGGTCTGGCTGGCAACTGAGAATCCCCTGCCGGGCAGCAGACACTGTGGCCACCTCCGTGCCCAGCAGACATGTCCCAGTTTCCCTCACCCAGCAAATCTGTGAAAGAAGTGGTCCCACACCCTCAGCCGGGTATTGACCTTAGCACAAAAGCAGCGATTCTTCCTCCTTTAGACAAGATGTCATACCACTTGGAGTGTGGGGTGTGGGGAGAGCGTCACACTTATTACTTGCCTCTTCTTTTGTTATATGACATTTCTGGGCGAGGATCAGTGTTTCCAAAGTTGTTGCTCACTCCCAATGTCCTTTTTTAACGCCTCTCCAGCATGCACCCCCTAGGGTCTCCTCTGTTCTGTTGGCTGCCTTTGAGGTGCTCATGCTATCTTTTCATCTCCCAGTTCGTTCCCTCCCCTCCCCCGCCCAGGAAGTTTCTGCAAGTTGAGCCTCTCGTATTGCCCCTTCCTTCCCATGCTTCCAACCTTCCCTCGGCTCACACCTTACCCTGGCCAACTCCTTCCACTCACACTCTAGTTTAGCCTCCTGTCTGCTTCCTGCTCTTCTCTTCCCTGACAGATTCAGACCACTGTGAACCTCCCTCCCTCCAGCGGGCATCTTGACGGCCCCTTTGGCTGGTTTCTGCAAGCAAGTCAGGAGGGCAGTTTTCTTAGACACCCCAGACGAATTGCCAACTCAGGGATGTCACTGACACTTAATGCAACCTCTCCCTTGCACCCCAACATGCCGAAGCAGCATGGTGCACAGGGAAAGCCGACAAGAGATCAGGGCTCGCCAGAATTAGAGCTTTCAGGCCCACGGAGCCACCAGGCAGGGCAGAACACTGGGCACACTAGAGCGAACCGCCAGAGAGCAGGGCAGACGGACGGCACCTTTCCTAGAGCATCCTGGGTAAGAGGTGTGGCGCTGGTGCCTCTGCCCTGTCCCCAGACTCCCCAAACCTGCGATCAGTGGGCAGAGGGAGTCGTGGGAGGGCAGGCTGGAGGGCCTGAGTCTTGAAGATGAAGGAGGGCACCAGCAGAAAGAGTTGTGAGCAAACTGAAATGGTAAAGGGGAAAAAACAGAGCAAATTCCAAGTTTATGGATGACCAGAGAATCCACGCCTTTCATCCCAGGGCAGAGCGTGCCTCTTCTCGGCAGGAGGCAAATTGTGCTGTGACATTACCCGTCTCTGTCCAGAGCAGGGGGTCCTGACAGCAGAGGGAGGTGGCCTCCACCGCAAGAGGAAACCCACCGGCAGCTCTGGGCAGCAGCCCATCTCCTTGTGAGGAGCCAGGCCCAGGTACCTTGACCGGGGCGACATGGAGGAACGCCACTGGGTCCTTCTACTGCCACCTTAGGAACGATAAATACATACTCAATCTTCATCTACAAGTAAAGTCTGAGCTTTCACAGAGTAAGGGTGCAGCACATCATGAAATTAATTATACCTTCATACCTTAATTTCATTCTCCGAAGGGTTATGGGAAAAGAGGAAAGGTGAATAAATAGCTGACTAACTTGGAAAGAAAGGACGAGTGAAGCAGACCCGGAGAGTTTACCTACATGCTGTCCTTCGAAGTAGTCCGAGCGCTGTTCAGAGCGCCCCCTCCGTGCGGGAACGAAGACACGCAAGGGCAGGAAGCTGGAGCATGGGGTTCCCAGAAACTCCGAGAGACATGCAGGTTTCCACTGTGAGAGGTGTCGGGTGGCAGATGGATGCATCGCCAGAGTGCCAGGTATGGCCCGAAATAGAACCCTGGACATTTGTTTTCTCTGAGTGGAGGGCCATCCCCGAGTCTCTGCACATTTCCTTGGAAAGCATCCCGGGAGAAAGAGCATGTGGAAGGCGGGGGTCAGAAGGGTGGCTCTGCGGGGGACAGAGGGTGGGGAGTGAGGAAGTGGCCTCAGTCAGAGGGCTGATGGCCAGAGCCATCTAGAGCCTGTGGGCTAGTTCTCTGATGACCCACTGAAAGCAGAAACATCGCACCGGGTAACGGTAACTATGTGGCACCGGGTAGGGGTGGAGCACAGCATATGAGCTAAGCATCAATGTGGAGAGGGTCAAATAGATTCCTCTGGGGGATTCACAATATTGCAAACAACATGCGCATTGAACTAAATGTCCCCAGAGCAAGTCAAAAGGTATTCTATCGCAATGAAGTCCATAAAACATCCGGCTGCAGTCAGCCACTGTCTGTCCGAGAGACCTGGGACCTACAGCGTCCAGAGGTGTGGGGTATTCTGCCTGGCTGGGTCCGCTTCGGTCTCGTCATCCTTCTTTAGACCTGTGGCGCTGTCCTGTGCGTCTACCATCTGATAGGGTGGCAGTGCCGGCCAAGCTGAGAGTACTCAGGAGCAACAAGGGACTATGAACTACATGACCATGACCCTGTGATTTCTTCCCAGTGCTCTTAGGACTAAGGGTAGATGAAGCAGACATTTAACCTCCCTAGGTAAACATTTAAAGATTCAAATGAGGCCATCAAGAAATAGCTGTGTACTGAGAAAGGATAAGCAAAGTAGAAGATACACTCTGACGAATCGGACGGCAGACAGCCGGAGAGGCACTTAGACACCTACGGACTCCTCATGCCAATCTAGAGAATAATTGTGTTGATGCACCGCCGACAAACACAAACCACTGATTAAAACGGGTCCTGGTGCCATGAACTGTGTGCAGGAGGGGTGGTTGGATCCTCCCTTCAGGGGTCCCACAAGCAACTTCCTGAGTAAACTGGGAAGAGGCACAGGAGAACGAGAGCGAGTGTGCGTGTACAGTTGCGCAGACGTGTGCCCATCAGCAAGCGTGCACACATGCGAGACAGAGCGTAGTCTCACAAATGGTTTACACCAGTGTTCTGAGATACCTCTTATTCATTCAGCCTGAAAACTCTGGGGAAGGCAATTTATCTTCCCGCTGCTGTAGGGAGCCCTGGCGAGGTGCACACAGCCCCGTGAATACACGCGCGTGTGTGTGCACCTGGTAATGATACACAGGCAGGGGCACAACACGGTCACATGGGGGAGGCGCCCCCCAGGTTTCGTCAGGATGGCCACGAGCAACCCAGGAGGAGAGGGAATCTGCAGGGACCACAGTACCAGCGGAAGAGGTGAGGGAGGAGGCTGGGCTTCTGCTTAGGCTGGCTTCTCCCTGACAGGGGGAGGGAGGGAGACACGCTGTTTGCTTGCACAGCCAGCCACCGATGGCGGTGCTCTGCGTTTTCAAAAACTTTTACCCTTCATTTAATCAACAGATGGACCTGCTCTGTTGTGGGTTTTTCCGAGAGTCCCGTCCCTCTCGGAGCTGTGCTGGCCGCACAAACCCTGCGGCCGATGGCGAGCAGCCCCAGCAGCACTCGTGTGCTCAAACGGTGGGCAGCCGTCCATTTGCTCGTCCCCTTTGAAGTCCATTCCACAGGTGACTCTCCATGCATTTGGCTAAGTAGGCACTCAGGATCCCTCTCCCAACCCCCCCTTCCCCCTCCGCCCCTCCCAGCCCGACCCACCCTGTGGCAGGGAGAGCAGAGGTGGCAAAGTTCTTTTCTGAACGTTCACCAGCTCTTCTGCTCCTGCTAGGCTGCAGAAACGAAACAATCGGCACCAGGGGCGAAATTCCATTTTATACCCTGAATCGAATGCTGAGGAGAACTCAGAATTCGGTCTTACTCAGAGAACTCGGTTCCATTCAATGAAACTCTTCACAAGCTGTTCCCCAGCCCTGCAAATTACCCCCACGGTACATTCGGTAATTGCAGCCCCTTCTGCAAATGAGCGACGCACAGACTCGCTTTTGAACACACGCAGGCAAGTCAGACCTTTTTCGAGCTAAAAATCCACCTAAACAAAGCTCTCCTTCCCGACTGGCTCCGTCTCCAGCCCGGGTCGGAAGGAGAGGAGGTGCCCAGAAGTTCAAGGCGCACATCCACACAGATACTGCCTCATTAACATACCGGGGGCATAAAGGACTCATTTGCATTGGAGAGTTTGAGCTGGATGTTGACAAGTGAGAGGAGAAAGTCACTCCCCGCCCCCATACCCCTTCCTTCCAATGGAAAATAAACAGTACCATTTTGTTGCATTTTCAAAGGCAAAGGAGCAATGCCAGTGCCTCTCGACCGGGCCAGAGAGGCGCATCCATCAGCTGAGTTTCCGAAGCCTCCCACCTCCCGCTCTCTGCCTCCCGCGCCCCGGCAGCACCCACTTTCCCTGCAACTCCGGCGGCCTGGGTCCTACCTTGACTGAAGAGGAAGAAGCAGACGAGGAGCAGGTGGAGCTGGGAAGGTTTCATTCCTCGGCGCGGCGAGGGCGAGCCGGCGGGCAACTTGGGCTCGCAATGAGTTTCCCCTGCTCGGCTCGCGGGGCTCAGCCTGCGCCGCGGTCCTCTCCGGGTCGCCCACCAGCTGTCTGTCCCGCCTTCCCCCGGGCCTCCGGCTCTCGCGCCTCGGGTCTCCGCAGCCAGTCGGCACAAGTGGCTGTTCTCTAGCCGCCTCGGGAAGCCCGGGTCTTCAGCAGCGTCCCCTCTCGGAGCAGATCCATCTCCGCTCCCGGCCTCCCGGGCGCACAGCTTCCTCCGGGCTCCTCCCACCGCCAGCCAGCGAGCGAGCGAGGGACCAGTGACAGAAGGGCTCCTTTCACTGGAGCTGGGGAGGGGAGAGGGAGGGGAAACCGATCATAATTAAAGAGGAAACACTCGGAAAAGGAGAGCTATGCAAAGCGGAGGGGTGGGGGATAGGGGCGGGGGCTCTGTTCTTTCTCCCCTCCCCCCCAATAGGGGGAAATTTAGCTTTTGTCACCATTAGTGACCAAAAGGCATCTTCAACAGCGAGTGGAGCTGTGACTTTTTTGTCCGCGCGATATAATGTTGTTTAATGGGAGTGAAGTTAAGAAGGACTACATGCACGCGCACGCAGTGAAACATGCATGCCCTCCACCCCCGGCTCGGAGGACTGGAAATGGGGCTGAAAGAGGGAAACGAAGAGGGGAGGGGAAGAGGGGCGTCTTTCCCCAGAGAGGACCTGGCCAATGTGCAGTGGGCGTCTCAGAGTTGGGGAAGAGACAAGCGAGCTTTGCATTTTTGAGACTTTCCTAGGAGGGGTAGGTGGGCAATCAAACCCAAACGGTGGACCTTAGTATGCTTTGTGCTACTCCAAGGAAAACAAAATGAAGGAACTAGAGGGAAACCAGGTAGATTTGTGACCACATGCCTGTCTATTATCGTCCTGGCGTGTGTATCTCCCACCAAGGGGAGCAGAGCAGCCTGTCTTCTCATTTGCAGGCTCTCCTCTAGCAGGTACTCCATCACTCCGAGTGTACTGTGTCTTTTCTCCAAGAGGTGCTTTGAATCCTATGTGGAAGGAGAGGCCAAGGTCATAGGCAACTGCCTCTTAAGAACCTTCAGGTCTTTTACCTATATGAAACCCACATTCAAATCAAACTCTATTTCTTCCAGGATAGCAAAGTGAATTTACCCAGGTCTATTTATTCGATAGACATTTAGATATGCTTGGCATAAGCAGGGCATTGGGGAAAATAAAATCATAGGTGTAGATTGTGCCTTCAGGAGCTCATAATTCACTGTGAAAGTAGGATATACACATAACATGCAAACTATAAGGATAGTTACAAAATAGTGTTTAAAATAGGCAGCATTATACAGAAAGGGAGGTAATGAGTAAAAAGAAGAAAATGAAAGATGCTTTCTCGATTTGTGTCATTCGATGATTAGAAATCAATCATTCCTTTCTTCAGTCACTGGGACTTGGAGAGAGGTCCTTCGGGAAACCTTAGCCTTCCTTCCATCAGTATTACATACTTCGGTCACTTTGCTGACTGCCAGGCACATTCCAACTCCACGTTTCCATGTGGATGTAGCCCTTGGTGTTTAGGAACAAGAAAGAGAGAAGTAGGGGCACCTGGAGAAGGGTGTGCTGGTCGGAGCTGACATCTGGTGGTTCACATCAAAGACCTACACATCAGTAGATGTCTGCTGTGTCCACTTCGCCATTGTTAATGCAATAGTTTTCTTAGCTGCATCCCTCAGAGGCTGTTAAACACATCAGATGGAAATTTGCAAGTGAACTTTTTTTTGGGGCGGGGCGTACAGGGCAACAGAAACTAAGAGGATATAAAAGACGCACCTCATCAGCTGAACTGGCAAACAGCTTTCAGAAGCATTGCCCACAGAGCCTTTCATGGACTCATTACAGCTGACAATACAATAAAACTGAAGAGGCAATGCAGAAACACGTGCAAACGATGGGTAATAATTCTAAACAACATATGCCAAATAACATCTGAAGAGTAAAAACATGGCATGTAGAGTGCTCCAGCTTTAGTAGTTGCTGCCATTCATTCCATGGGGATGGGAAGAAATGTAAGATCAGGGTAGGTGTCCCAGGACCAAGCCTTAGAATAAGACTTCTGATGTAGAATGCAGATCATACCTTACAAAGCAACATTTGATGTTCTGACATTTAACCTTTAAGCTGTTGTTTAATTTGGGTTGCTAATTCCTAAGTGGCCTGGGGTCCAGATTTGCTTAATTCGGTCTCAAGAGAAATATTACAAAACAAGAGTCAGGAGGCCAGTGGATTGTGCAATACACGAAAAATCAGGTCCATGGACAGCGAGTGCGCACCCCACACACTCCCTCTTGGACTGGAGAGGCTTGGTGGGAGTCCGAGGTGGGAAGCACCTTGACTCTCTCTCCCACTGGTCCCTGAGACTGGCCTCACGACCCTCAGCCAGCTGGACCCGCGCCCTTCTCCGCCCTCTCCACCCCTCCCCGCAGCCTCCGGTCTCCAGCGGAAAGGTAAAAGCTTGGATTAAGTGATGAGCTGCCGGGCTCTAAAAGGACCGGAAAAACCACGGCA
This sequence comes from Glossophaga mutica, assembly GCA_039655065.1. Taxonomy (NCBI): domain Eukaryota; kingdom Metazoa; phylum Chordata; class Mammalia; order Chiroptera; family Phyllostomidae; genus Glossophaga; species Glossophaga mutica. Next base: position 23,832,959 of record CM077310.1, read on the forward strand.
ATCTTCAGCAGCCACCACGTGGGGCAGCGAGAACGACAGCGGTACCTGCTGGGCCCACAGCCGGCCAAGCCCTGGCGCCAGCCCCGACGGTGGCCCCGCCATCTCCGCCCGGCTAGTCCCAGCCTCACCTCCTCCAGGGGTTCGGTTAACCTCCTGGCGCTGCAAGGTGCCTGCGCGCAGTTCCCGGCGAGGAGGGGACGGCTCCACCTGATGGGGTAGAGCGAGACTCTCAGGCCCAGGAGCGCGTGGGGAGGGGGCCCCCTAAGGGAGTGGAAGGGATGGGGAAGAGGGGAGGGAGGGGAGGAGGGGAGGAGCAGCAGCAGGGAAAGGGAAGACAGTGGGGAGAAGCAGAGGAGACCCCCACTCTTGGAACGAACACCCGTGTCCGCAGCGCGGCGCGGCGCGGGACACCAGGTCTCTGGGCAGGTCCGTGGAGGTGGCACCCCTAAAGAGACAACAGAACCGGCAACTTGGAGAACCGCCCGAATTTTTCTTCTCTGTACATCCAGGCTCCTGGTCTCCGCGGCGCCCATCCTGCAAGCCGGGGTCCTTCACCAGCAGGTGGCATTCTAGCCAGCCTTTCTCCTGGAGTGTAGCCCAGGAGGCTCAGTTCATCAGTCGTCAGCCCCCCTCTTCCCCTCTCCAGGCCTTCTGTGCCAAGTGTCCTTTGACCCCGCCCCCCGCCGGCGAGCAGGAACTCCATGGCCAAGCCAGGGAGGGCTGGCTCCAGGTTCCAATGCTGACCATCCAAGAAGTTTCAGAGGCGCAAGTTTCCAACAGACAGCTTCCAGGCCCTGCTCTCCCCGAAGCATGCTTGCCCCGGAGTCTTCTCAAGTCTGGGGCAGACAGTGAGGCTTGGGGGTCCGGGTCCTGACGCAGGAGTGTGGGGTCCTGCTCTCCAGTGCCCCAAGCAGGCTCAAGGTCAGACAGACCATACAGACCCCCTGCACCACGACTTTCCAATGACCTTCCTTTGGACTGTTCATGCACCGTTGGCAACATTTCTTATCCCCTTGATTGGCGTCAAGGCCTGTTTGGGTACTTAATGAAGACGTGTGGAAGGAATACATAAATTCCTGTTTTTGGAAAGTTGGTCCTCCGGTTGCGGGGAAGTATACACAGGTTATACATGAAAAATAAAATTATGAAACATCTCATTTGGCTTTTTAATAAGACAGAAATTGCCCTGGAGGTCATCTGTCAGGCTGAATCCACCTGCCGGAGGCCCTGCCGGAAGTTGCTGAGAGGCAGCACAGGTCCCAGCCTCCAGCCAGGTGTTCCAGCCCCCTGCAGGGCTCAGGGGCCTGGCTGCCCTCCCGCTGCCTGCGTGTGCTCGCAAGGTGCTGGCCGAAGACAAGGCAAGAGGGGGCTGCTGTAAACCACAGGCAGTCATCGTGAGTGGGGAATTTCCTGTTTAATGCCTCTTCACAATATTTGTTGCACGAATACATTATAAACTGCGTTTTCTTCCTCCCTCCTTCCCTCTCTCCCTTCCTTCCTTCCTTCCTTCTTTCCTTCCTTCCCTCCCTCCCTCCCTCCCTCCTTCCTTCCTTCCTTCCTTCCTTCCTTCCTTCCTTCCTTCCTTCCTTCCTTCCTTCCTTCCTTCCTTCCTTCCCTTCTTTGTTTTGTATATCCTGCCAGTACTGGTTAAAACCTCCTTGTCCGGGGATTTAAGCACATTTTGAACAGGCCCCTCCTGGGAGTTCAGGGTAAGTTAATAAGGGTTTGGAACTCCATGTTCATCCTGAGGCCAGACGGTCTTCAGGCGTCCTCCTCCAGCGGCAGCCCGCCTGACCTGGGCACTCACAATCCTCCAGCCTATTTCTTTTTCATTTATTGGAACCACATTCTTGCTCACGTCAGTGCAGGCGGATTATAGACTTTAACCCAGGTTCACTGTGGTCAGCTGTGGAACCAGCTTTCAAAAACAGAATCTCCCCAAAGGGCAGGGTGAGCCTGCAGCACTGAACCACCCCAGGCCAGGCTGACTGAGGGTCATGGCAAGCCTTTTCACCTGGGCTGGCTCCGGCCTGGCACTGCCACTTTGGCAGACACTGAATGAAGCTAGGCGTATCTTTCGTGGACTACGGAAGTGACCGGTTGAAGACAGTGGGTCTCTGGGATCCCTCCCAATCTGAAAAACCCCACTGTCTCCTCTCCAGAGGGCACGTGGCTCAGCCTGGAGGGATTCGGAAGCACTTTCCCAGTGCCCCCAGTGTTAGGGGCCATTGGGGTCCAGTCTTGGGGTCCTGGAACCCACGTGTGCCCCTCTGCTCTCACTGGTTACAACTTCCCAAACTGGTTCACGTTCACCCTACGCTGAGTGCCCTCAGTCTTGCCCCAACTTGGTCACCTCGCACTCTCTCTTTGCTCCTAATTTCCCCCAGAACCATGCCCCTCACCCAGCTTGGATTCCAGGTTCCCAGAACAGCCTTTCTTCCCTGTACATTCATAACCGTCCTGGACACAAACCTTTTATTAAAGTATGGGGATGCTGGTGCCAGGGCGGCTCATTGTAAAGACCCCTTTAGAGCAAAAGGACCACGACACCTTGTACTGAAACTCAATCTTAACATGAATCAGACTGGACCGTCAAGTCTGTCTGATGCACCTGTCTACACGCCTCTCCGGTTCCCAGCCGTGCTCCAGCCCTGGGAGGCTCAGGCACTCCGTACATAACGCTAAAGGAGTGGTAATGTTTTGCCTAGTGCCCCACATCCCATTTCCTGTTTTCTGAATCCCATTGAACTTATTCTTCCCTCTGTTATTAAGCCATTGTCAAACATCTGGTATGTGCTTGCCCCTGCTCTGGCTGTATTTTATGGGGATGGGTAATGAAGTGAGCCTATATATAGTCTGCAAAATGTAGAGTGCACTTTAAGATGCATAGCACTATAGACATGAAAGATATTTTTATCTTTTCAGTATCATCCTGCGCAAGGAGACAATTCTCCGGCAGCACTGTGCAACAACAATAGACCTGTTTAGCCTTCACCCACTCCTGCGTGCAGGGCACTGGGTATTCACTTCACATGGGAGTGGCATTCTCTGTCTCAGCAAAGGCCTGAATGGTGGATAATGTACAGGGAGAAAAGATACGAGAAATGCTATGAAAGGATGTGCCGGTGCCCTGGTGCCTTGTCTTGTCATGGGCTAAGTGCGTAGGGCAACACCTTTGTCGGTGGTCCAGGGATGGTGCAGGACAGAAGCCTTAGCATCCGTCTTCAGAGCTTGGAGCCAGCCTTGTGCCATTTGGGAATATGCCGTGTGCTCTTTTTGCGTAGATGAATAGGCCGATTATGTGGAAACTATTGGAAGACGAAGTGAAATTCCAGTTTATGACTCATTTGTGGGATTCACTGTCTTAGAAATTATACTGCATTTATCCTTTTTTCCATTATTATTTTTCATAAACCCCGCTCCACACAAACATACACGTGCCCTGGCCTCTACTACAAATCAGGAGCCCTCTCCAGCAGCCAGGGAGCAGCTGCATCTTACTAGGAGTCTCTGCAAGTTTCTTTCCCTGGTGACAAGCTTGACTTCCTCTTTTCTGTTTTTTTGGACACAATATTTTTCCTTCTTTCCTCCCTCCTTCTCTCCTTTTCTCCCTTTCTTTCTTCTCTCCATATAATAAACTCACATATATCAGTTTATAAATAAACTTATAAAGTAAATATATATTTATAACTTTTATATGTGTCTATGTTTATAAAGTTACTTGATGTTTTGCATATCCCAAACTCTACATGTACGCACACAGCAGCTTCCATCAGCACATTAACAAGGGCCTCTTAGGCACGTATTCCGAACTACTAAGATCTAGACCGTATTTTCATCATCTCCACCTGAACTCATAGCCTCCACAACTCACTGCCTGGTCTACAAACGCACAGACCCCTCTAACTGTCTAACCCACCGTTTCACCACGTTTGTTTGCAATTCAGTCCTGTAACATTTCTCCATGCTTAAAGATGTGGAGTGACCCCAAGATGGAGTATCAACTTTTCATCACAATGTAGAGGGCATGTCACACCAACATATCTCCACCTCTAATCACCAGCCCCCTCCTACCCTGCCTAGACTTTAGTCCCCTCAAATTACTCTTTATTGATTGTTATTTTCCTGCACCTTCCTGGTGCTATTTCCTCTCCTGTTGTGTCTTTTGCCCTTGTTGCCTAATAAACAGGTGCTCGCTGCTCAAGAATCAGTTGGACTACCTTCCCATGGGAAGTTCACTTCACCTCTTCCGCCCCTCAGTCAAAAATGAGCAGCTCATCTATCTAGGTTCCCAAAGCATTCTTATCTTTTTTATGATGTATTAATGTTGCATTATAATTATTTGTTTACATGTCTACCTTTCAAAATAAATGTGAGATCTTCAAAGTCAAGGACAATTCCGTGGAATTTATTTTGGCATATCCCGGAATGTATTGTCCAATGGTTGGATGACAGTAATCGTCTGCTAAATGGTTTCTAAATGAAGAAAATTAGGCCCAAACTCCTGGTGTCCTTTTGGTGAGCATCAGGTCTCCAGCTGGAGATTTTCTTTCTTCATCATCTGATGCCTTCAGGTCCAACGAGATCTAGAGAACTTCATCCCCATCTTCTGGAACTAGGCACATTTGAAGGATGAAGGAAGATTTCTGACTGTGCATTTTGAACCCAACCTACGTCTCAGGGAAGTGGTGCTGTTAATCTGTGTAAATCGCAGCCTACCTCCAGCTCTTGTATTCAAGAACAGTTAGAAATCCTGCTTTTTGACATTGCTTGATGGCACAGTCCCAAAGCAGTCGAGAAGCTAGACACTCTATAATAATTATATGGACATAGGTTCAAAGTAAATGAGAAAAACCAACATTAATTTTTCCCAAACTCAGTCCAATTTGAATTGAGTTGATGGTTCAGTGCTTTTTCTGTTGTCTCTCTCTCTCTCTCTCTCTTTTCCTGTTGTTCGAGAGTGTGAGCAGGCAGAAGTAGAGACTCCTTCTGCTCCATTTGGTCTTGTTGTGTCAGCCCAGTGAGACTCCAGCTAAAAACAGAAGGTGTAGTACAATACCACGGTTCTCAGTGTGGGGTTCCTCGGCTGGCAGCATTAGCATCCCCTGAGAACTTGCTAGAAGTGCACCTCTTCATGTCCTGCCCCAGACCTCCTGAATCAGAATCTGATTTGGGGGCTAGCTACTTATGTTTTGACAACCTTTCTGATAATTCCGATGCATGCCAGTATTTGAGAATTATTGTGATTAGAATTCCGCCGTGCCTCACCAGGGCTCAACAGGGGTCAAGCCACAGCTAGTTCTGCTGTACCCATCCTTCTGGCTCTCTTCCACCTCACTGGATTATTCTGAAGCAAATTCAGACATCATATCCTCTCATCCGTAAGTATTTAGGTGTGTGATAAGGGACTTTAATGTAGACGAAAATAACTCTCTGTAGCGTAATTTGTTAGCTATCTAGCTACACCATTCACCTTTAGACAATTCATTGTTAGAATATCCTCATCAGTGATAATGTGGTAGTCAACACGGTAGATAAGACAGAAAAAAGATTATTTTTCCTTTTTTGGATTAAGAATTTGTTATTTAGAAAATAATGAGTCTGGTCATTAGAACGGGAAAGAAAAATTAACGCCGAAGAAGTAAGCCCCGGTTGAGGTTGCAAACAAAATAGCGTGCCGTCACCTGGAAAGAGCTGACTCCTTATAGGTCGTAAAGTTTCATGCTGCATCCTATTCATCAGGTACAGGATCTGATCGTTTTCCTAGAATCGTGATAGATTCACGAGTTTTATCCATACTCTTGGCCTGATCTTCTCTCTGTCCACTTGTGTTTGTTTGAAAGTTGGCCAGAGGTAAGATGCAACCCACGCCCATGATCTGATATAGGAAAAATACAAGGGAGCCCAGGCCTGCGCTGATTCTTACCAGCTGAGTGTGCGAGCCCTCTGAGGTAGCCAGCCAGTCTCATCAGACGGCCATAGCATCGCCTGGTCCCTCAAGTCCCATCATACCCCACGAGTACTTATTAGACTGAGAACTCAAGAGAGTATGTGCCCCCATCCTCAGAAGTCTGTGGCAAACTCTGACACTTGCATGGAGCATGATTTGAGAGCACTATCTGCAAAGTGTCAAAAAGGGGAGGCAATCAATACACTTAATTTACTTGGCATAATTCATTGCCTAACGCGAGTTTTCAGTGAAGGCAGACAAATTCCACACTAAACTCACTCACCCACCCACCTGGATTGCGAGGAGAACAGCAAATCCATCTTTCGAATGAGATATAAAATGGAGTTTCTTGCCTTCATTACTGATTCCTTCGGCCCTTCTTTTCTTGAGACAGGGTGCTCATTCGGTTGGCTGCATTTCGGAGCAGGTGATGGATGCTGTTGACCGAAAGCCCCCTGCTAGTCCTACCTGAGCTGACTGTTTTCATGCTCTGCCCTTGTGTGTGCGTGTGTTGCTCGCTCAGAGGCTGTCAATCCGAGCTACACTCCACCTGAGGAGGAAGGAAATGCACAGATACTTTTCTGTGGTGGTGGCGACTTTTCTTTCTTTTCAAGGCCAAACCTATAGGAAATCTGTTTGTTATGGGAAGGGAAGCTACAGATAAGTAAGTATTGCACATGGCAGTGTGGTGGCAGACTCCGCATGACGCACTCAGGTCACCGAGTCCCTTTGAGGTAAGTATTGAAAAGGCATCTAGCCTTCATGGCTTCACAATGACCTCTCCACCTCCTGCCTGTCTCAGCCAGTTGGTACCATGGGCAAAACGACTTGAAGTGGAATTCGCCACATAGTAGCAATGGTCATCGGTAGGCTCTGAGTTTTATTTCTTTACTTACTTACTTACTTATTTTTGGTATCTTCACTTGAGGACTTTTTTTCATTGCTTTTAGAAGGATGAAGGGAGAAAGGAAGAGCGAGAGAAACGCCAATGTGAGAGAGAAGCACTGATTGGTTGACTCCCATACACTCCAGGACCAGGGAGCAAGCCTATAATCCAGGCATGTGCCCTGACCAGGAATTGAACCTGTGAACCTTCAGTCACAGGATGACACTTCAACCACCGAGCAACACCGGCCAGGGCAGGTTCTAAGTTTCTGAGAGAATCCTTTGGAGTGTTCCTCCCTTGTTATGTCACATCTATACCTGGGAAATGCTTAATATTGGCCCAGTGGCACTGCATTGACACCGGACAGGAAGGGGACAAAACCAGATAAACTTGGTGTCAAGTGGCTAAAGGAGCTTGGGCGGGGGGAGGGATGTAATTATAAGGCATCTCTGAATAATTATGCTATGACTATTAATTATGAAGTGCCACTTTCTGCCTTAACTACCTGAAATTCGGAGACCACCCTGCTGCGGGCTTTACCGAGCTTTGGCGTGCTCCCGGGGGGCAGATAGGGCCTGAGAAAGTACCCTGAAATGGTCAGGGGTGCATTTCCATGCTCTTTACTTGTCAAAACTCCTTACCTTCTGAGTTACCTACAAAAGGAGGAAAAGAGTACACTGCCATTCCCTTTCTTTTTATTAATTTTAAGTATTTTTATTTGAATTATTATTATTTTTAACCCTCACCCAAGGATGTGTTTGGAGAGGAAGACAGAGAAACAGAAAGAGAGAGAGACAGAGAGACACCAACCAGTTGCTTCACGCATGCGACCTTCCTGAATGACCAGGGATCAAGCCTGCAACCTAGGTATGTGCCTCGCCCAGAGATGGAACTCTCACCCTTTCTATGTATGGTACCGCACTCCAACCAACTCAGCCTCCTGGCCAGGGCTATCCTTCCCTTTCTTGTGAATAGGCTGGTAAAAAAAATCAAGATATAAGTCCCTGTGAGTATGTTTTACTACCTTTAAAATACGAGAAAATCAAGAAATGTTTGTTCAATGCTTCCTTTTCTTAGGGTGCTGGAGGGGATGCAGAAGATTGAAGACCTAGGCCCCTGGCATCAAATACCTTCTAATACACTCGGAGACACAAAAGAGACACATTGTTTGATTGAAGCAACCATCCTGAGACATGTATTCATGGAGTACCTACTTGGTGTCAGGCACTAATATAGGCACTGACAACACGGAGTTGAAAAAAAGTTCTATTCTGTCCTCAAGGAGCCTGCGAATGGCCCAGTGAGACATAAAGAACCACAGCATCAGCCTCTGAGATGAGGTGGGAGTGATCCACTAATCCAGAGATGCTGAGGGGGGCGAACATGTGTGGACCAGAGTGGGCTGGGAAGTTGCGCAAAAGGGCCCCCACTGGAGCTGAAGGGCCCGGGGGCAAACCTGATAGGAGTCCGGGTTAAACTGGAGACCCTGACACCCACTGCCTCCTTAGTCTCCACCTCATGTCCCACCTCCCAGAACACAAGCAATTCAACTCAACCAGAGAAGCATAACTATGGCAATGGAGGAGGAGATTAATTCCTAATTTTGATTTCTTTTGAACCATTTTTACTTGACTGAGTCAAACTTACTGGAAGATGATTCATTGCCGTCTATTTTAAATCATGGCCAGGAAGCACAATGACATGCCACGATGATAGAGAATGTGTTTCATGTGAAGAAATCTCAATATTTTTAAACTTTCAAAAAATTAATTTGGTTCTTCCTTGTAGAACATAAGGGAAAGAAATGACCTAAAAAATTGTTAGAGAATTTGCTGCTGGCGAATGAATCCATATATGACTTATGTAAGCCAAAACTAAACATGATAATCTCCTTTAAAAAATCAAATATTACAGAAACACATAAAGTCAAACATGACACCTTGTTTTACCAGCCCTCACCTCAAATCTCCCCACAGAGACAACCACTATCAGCAGTTTTGTGTGGGCCCTTCTAGTCTTTTATGTGTTTACACATGTATGTAAGAGCAAAGCTGTTTACACATGTATATTAGAGCAAAGCCGTTTACACATGTATGTAAGAGCCAACACTCCGAGGGCGCATGCGAAAGTAGAAATACACGCGATAGATGCTATCCTGGAATAATATCCTCTTTGATCTTAACAACGTATCTCACAGATTTTTCCAACGATGGCCGGCTTCCACGTGCCTGGAGGAAACAGAAATTGAAGCGTTCATTGCCTTTCATCCTCTGCTTTCCAGGGGGAGACATGCTTCTTGCCTCCATCCTGACGCAGGCTCCTGGTGAAGCACTGACTGCTGTCCCCATCCGGGAGAGGGGCAGAAGGGAAAAATGAGGATACAGGAGGCAATCTGAGCTCCCAAGTCTTCAGGTTCTTAAATTGGGTCCAAATATAGGAATAGGAACAGGCCCAAAAGTTAACCTGAAATTTTTAGGCAAACAATGATGAGCTGGTTTCAGGGAGCAAGATGGCCCTGATCTCAAACTGATCACTGTTGAGCCCACTTTTCCTTATCACTTCCTGTGTGCAAACATGTACAGGTGCTTTAGTGGTATTCTTTCTTTTTAAAATTTTCTTTTTGTATTGTTGTTCTGTTAGAGTTGTCCTAATTTCCCCCCGTTGCTCTCCTCTGCTCTGCACCCACCTTCCCTGCTCCCACAGTCAATCCCCACCCCATTGTCCATGTCCATGGCTCATTTACACTTGTTCTTTAACTAGGTCCTTCACCATCTTTCCTTCCTTATCCCTCTCTCTGCTCCGTGCTGGTCCCTATCAGTCTGTTTCTTGTTTCCATGCCTCTGGTTCTGTTTTGCTCCTTTGTTTGTTTGCTTTGTTCCTTGGGTTCCACTTATAAGTGAGATCGTATGGTATTTCTCTTTTGCTGTTTGGCTTATTTCACTTAACATGATGCTCTCCAGTTCCATCCATGCTGTTGTGAAGGGTAGGAGCTCCTTCTTTCTTTCTACTGCGTAGTATTCCACTGGTGAATGTACTGCAGTTTTTTGATCCACTCATTTACTGATGGGCACTTAGGCTGTTTGCAGCACTTGGCTATCGTAAATAATGCTTTAGTGGTATTCTCTCCACCATCGCCCTTTTGTAAAGTAAAGGAAGGAAGGGAGGGATGGAGGAAGGGAGGAAGAGAGAAGGAATAAGGCGGGAGTCAGATGTCTCTGTCCTCTCTACAAGCCTGAGGCTGAGCCTCTCTGGCAGGCCTCTAGGGAGGGTTAGAGGCTGCCATTCTCTCAGCTCATCCAGGAGCATGCAAACAGAGCAGAGAAGAGTTTGCCCTGAGTTCCCACTGTGTCCACGTGAGGTTCTATTAGATCAACTCTCCAAGTGCAAACCTTTCCACTCTGGAGAGAGAGAAAATCTTTGGGTAAGTATTCTTTAATTTATTGGGTTTTAGATGCAATTAATCAGAGATGCTACTATCCACTGGGACCTTATCTCTTACCCTCCCTCCCCATTTTCCCAAACATAAGCAATCAGATCAGACAGCACAAGCATTTTTCTTATATCAGAAAAGATGAATTCTTGAATGTGCATGCTGTAGTTCAGTTGTAGAAACAAACAGAGCATCTGGGTCTTTGGTGCAGATTCACTTAGTCCTCGGAAAGTGCAGGAATGCGCGACCTGGGGCTTCCAGAGGCCAGTGCAGAGAGACGTCTTCAGAGCGGCTCCAAATCCTGAATAGTCGTCATTAAGCTGGAGCAGTTTAATTAACACAGGTCATGGAGGAAGAGCCCACAACCATGCCAGTCTGTGTCCTGGCATAAAATAAGGTGCACTCAAGTGGGATCCTGAAGGAAATTTCACAGACTATGTACAGCGACACGGACAGGGTTAAGGGAGCCAATGAGAGGTAATGCTGAGGCACTCAGTGAAGGGAACAGTGGTTAAGCCATACCACCCGAGCCCTGAGGGGAGGGACAAATGGAAGTGGAGCCTTGGAGAACTGAAGCATGGGGGAGGGGCCACCTGGCAAAAGCTGCGGTCCCAGACGGACAGGGTGCAGTCAGTGCCAGAGCCCAGCAGAAATGGGGCAATGGAAGACATTCTCTCTCTCCTCCTGCACTCCAATCTCCAGTTCATGACTCCAAATGGAAATCAGAAGGAAAAGGAATAGGGAGATGAAGTCACAGAGTTGACACTTCAGGGAACAGAGCAAAGTGGAGGTGGTCTTGGAAGGGTGGTGGTGATGATGGCAGGGGCTGGGGGTGGCGGCGGGGAGATACAGAGAACAGCTCTCACTCCAGACTAGTGGAGACTCAGACAAAACGGAAACAGGTTGGAACAGGAAAATGTGGCTGAGTTTCCTGAGGCTCTGGATCAAATCGAAAGGGCAAAGAAACTGTTGTCCGTGTCACCCTAGTGTGCTTAATACTTGAAGGATGATCAGTAAACCAGAGTCACTGAATCTGCAGAGTCCCAATCCTTTGATTGTTAACACCATCAGAAACTGGGAAGGCTGGAAGAGAATTCCATCCTTCATCCTTCTGCCTCTAAGGAAGGTAGTACTCGACTCTTCCAGGGAGATGGGAGGCCACTACGTTTTTGTTTACACGATTTTATGAGATGTTCATTTTTATCCTCTATTAGTCATGCAGGCAAAATGAAAAAAGATCATTTCAGTTACAAACACTTAGGCAATTACTATGGGGCACACACCATTTTAAACTTTGTGGTGGGTGTGGAGATAAACAAGATATGGTCTTTGCTCTTCTGAAGCTTGCATCCTGCTGAATGAGGCAGATACGTGCACAGCAAATTATAATTCAAAGTGGGATGCGATTAGGGCTTTAATAGAGATCCATACAATATGTTTACGGAAGAATAGAAAAGTTAGAGGTTACTTTTGATCGTGAGCATTAGAAAGGCAGAGTGGTGGTGTTTCAGCTGGTGTTTAAGAAGAGATGAGAAAGAAGTGGTGGGCAAGGAGGTGGGCAAGCAGAAAGGTAGAAAGGCACCACAGTTGGCTGGCAGGGCATGGCAAGCTCCGGAAGGCTGGAAGGTGGAGGTGGCCCTTGGCAGTAAGGAGTCAGCTGGATAGAACTGCAGAATGTATCAATGCCAATACTGAAGCATTTGGGGTGAGACTGACAGTTACCTGATCAGTAGCCAATCTCCTCTTTATGCTTCTTAACAGAACCCCAATTTTTTCCAGAGTGTCATTATGTCCATTTAAATGTATGAACGTCCTCGGCTCCCTTGCAGCTAGAGGGGCGATGGGTAACCTAACTCTCACCTGAAACATGGAAATAGAAGTCTACTGGGTGAGGTCTCTTGGAAAGCCATTGTATTACCAATCACAAAGGACTCTCCTGGCCCATGTGTTAGGACTCTCCTAACCCTTTGCCCCTCTCTCCTTTCTGTTTAGAATGTGAACTTGAGACTAGAGGTAGAGCAGGCATCTTGTGACTATGAAGCAAAGTCCCACGCCTGGGAGGGCAGAAAACGAATGAGAAAGAACCAGAGTTCCTGATGACTTCCTGAGTCAGCAGCCTCACACCTGGAACGCATACCTCCTGACTTCTGATTATGTTTTACACCCTATTTACAACTTGAAGCCCTATTTCTGTTATATGAAACTGCATATGCTTGCCCAGAGCTTGAATGCTTGAGTTTATTCTATAGGATATATGGAAACACTGAAGGCTAAGCAGTAGCACAGGTATGCTAGGTGTTTGGGCATTTTGCTTCTAGTCTAGCTCTTTCCCCGGATGTGATAAATAAAAGACCTGGCATTAGTGATCTGGCTGCTTCTAGTTTGGTTTTACCCTTGGTTAGCAAGCTGTCTCAGGGTGACTCACTTGACCTTTCCGGGAAAAGTGAAGGCACTTATAAAATACAGGTTTTCTTAGAAGGTATCTGAAGGACTGCTGAGCCCCATGGTTTCCTGACTCTCTGAGCGGCATATATGGAAGATGGCACCAGAAGACATGGAGGCTGCCTGCAGAAAAGAGAGCTTGGAGCAGGGAAGTGGTGATGTGCTTGTTAGGTCTGGAGAGAAAAAAGGTAGTTAGGACTTGACTCAGGGGCCTAGAGATATAGGAGAAGGCGTTGGCTGTGCTGTCCATAGGCCTGGACTGGATGGAGTATGGATGATATGGAAGGAGAAGCTGTAGCTGACTGGTCCAGAGGTGAATAAAACACAAGAATGCAAGAAGACTGAGTCTTCTCCAGTATTCCAAGGATTTCAAATAGATTTTTGCAAATCCGGAGATGGTGTGGCCACAACTAACACTCTTAGGTAGTCATAGGTGCTGGAGCCAACAATAATAAAAACAGTGGTGATTCATGTCACGCTCTCCCCCTCAAGCACCCAAAGCATGTTTGTGTGGTTGTTACAAGTGTGTCATTGGGATGCCCTTGCCCAGTGAAGAAGGGAAGAGAAACTGTCTGAAGGGGTAGGGACCTGCTTACAGTGCCAAGGCAAGGTCAGGGCCAGAGCTGGCCCTGCAGTCCAGTCAGCTGCCCGCTGACCTGGGCTCCCCAGGGCCCGTGATTTGGGCGCTGCCACCCCGGGTACATGCAAACTAGTACTAGCATGCATACTCTAAGAAAGAATCTCTCTGCCCTTTTTGTTTGTTTTTGTGGGGCATTTTTGGTCATGACGCATTGTGTTTCTCTCTGGGTCAGCTCTGGAGGCGCTGAACACAGGTGTCTTAGCCAAAGCTCGAATATCTACGTGGGAAACACAAGCAGGGCAGTTTGGCCTCAGTTTTGCACATGGACAGGTGCTGAGAATGCTCTGTGATCCCTGGAGGTGTTTTTTTTTTTTTTCGTTTTCGTTTTTGTTTTCCTTAGCTGTGCTTCTAGTTTTGCGTAGGAGCTAGCTTTGCCTATTCTGAAAATTCAGGTCCCCATATCCAATTTTTTGTAACCTGCATTTCAATTTGGTCCAATCTCAGACACCATTCCTTTCACAGATTGCTCTTACAAACAATGGGGACATAACTGGTATAGTTTAATCCCAAAATGGCATCTGAAGCGTCTGCAATGCCGCCAAGCCAGCACTTTTTGAAGCATCTGACGATATTAATTTCAGTCTATTTCCTGAGGTTTGCAGGAAACGAAAATGTAGAAAGTGCTGTGGCAAAAAAAAAAAAAAATTAAATAAATAAATAAAAAATTAAAGCTTCCTAGGGGGAAAAAAAAGGAAGATTGACAGGAAACCAGGCTTCAATAGGACAGCTTGCACGGAGTAGCGCTGTCCTCTTTTCTGCGTATCAACATATGGGGAGGAAAATAGCTCATTCCTCCCGCAGCCTGCGACTGGGCTCGGGCTTTGCCCACACGCTGTAGGTGGGGGATGATTTGGGGTAAATATTCACGGGAGACTGAATATGGGCTGCAGTGTAAATCATTGATTGCTGTGGCCAGACTTTTCCATAAAAACAAAGTTACATCAGATTTTTATCAGAGTAAAGAAAAAAATCTGAAGAGACAATAAGATTGGTTTCCCTAAAACCCACGATTATTTTGTGCTACTTGATTCTCCCACATCCCTTTTGCTTTTCACATTTGAACCAGATGTTTTAAGTCCAGATCTTTCTGGAAATTTCTTCTAAATGTCTCAGAAGCAATGATAATTTGAAATGAATTCTACTTCCAAACACACCATCTTTCCTTCTAAAGGCACCTTTCTTTGTCTGGTTTCCTCTTTTTTGCTAATAATCCCAGTACTGTTTTTTTCCTTCCTTCCTTCCTTCCTTCCTTCCTTCCTTCCTTCCTTCCTTCCTTCCTTCCTTCCTTCCTCCCTCTTTCTCCCTCTCTTTCTTCCTCCCTCCCTTTCTCTTCCTCCCTCCCTCACTCCCTTCCTTCCTTCCTTCCTCTTAATGAATATAATTAAGCAAACATGTTATAATCACCACGTAGCTAAAGAAATGGACCTTTGCCAGCCACTCCAAAATCCTCGCCCACCTTGTTTCCATCTCAATCCTTCCCTCACAAAAGTTGTCGCAATCTTGACTTTTATAGAAATCACTTCCTGTGTTTCTTTATATTCTTACCACTGAAGCAAAATTCTTAGACGCATCAGTTTAGACTTTCCTGTGTAAACATTTTCTGTGTTCTTAAGAATCCTTTAACCTACAACTCGCTCGCCTCACGCCCCTCCCCAGTGTATTTCTTTCCACGGCAGCTCCCCTGCCGAGGACCTGCGCCGTGGGTTCTGGAGCATTGCCTTGTGGTGCAATCAGTGTCTCTCTGTGTTTCCTGAAAACTGGCAGCAGGGTCCAGGGCTGGGTCGGACTTCGGTTCAGTCCCTTTGGTCAGAACATAGGTTGAATCCTGTTTGCTTGTTTACCCTCATCAGGGGGCATTTGATAACTGTTTGTCTCCGTTTCATGATATAAGCACTTCTTTCTTCTTTTAATTGAGGCATAGCTGACATTTAACATTATATGGGGTTCATGCGTATAACAGTATTCGATATTTGCATGCTGAAAAATGGTCACCACAGGAAGCTGAGTTTCCTCATCTCCCTGTAAAGTCGCACAGTGTCATTGTCAGCATGCTGCGCCCATGTTCTCGACTGTTTCTGTGCAGAGGTATCCTTTCTTTTCTTTTTAAGATTTTATTAATTTTTTTTTTTTTAGAGAGAGAGGGGAAGGGAGGGGAAAAAGGAGGGAGAGAAACATTGATCAGTTGCCCCTCGCACACATCCCCTGACCGGGAATCAAACCTACGACCTTTCACTTTGCGGGACGGTGCCCAACCCACCGAGCCACAGCAGTCAGGGCCACTGTGGTGTGCTTGTGACCCCTGAGCAAGGTTCCCCTGCCTTGCTGGGCTGCTTCAGAGGGTCTCTTCCTGCTTCTCACCAGTAGGTGGACACAGTCCTGCTCAGCACAGACAGGATTTCTAGCACATTCTCTAGTAGGCCCTGCACGGCCTTAGGAATCTCCGGGAAGACTTAAGACGTGAGCCATTAGTTAGTGACCCCTAAAGCCTGTGATAGCAGATAGGAAGGACACCAGCCAAGTCTTCAAAAACAAAAAAACCCCGAAACCCAAAAACCAACCAAACAAAAAAGCCAGTTCCGCAGCTGCTCCCCTCCACTGGGACACGATCGTTAAACACAAGGCCCCTGCACTCCCGTCTTCCCCAGCTGTCTTTGCTTGTTGCTGTGACATGAACAAGGGCAGGAGGACAGAGCCTGGAGGTGCTCATGCGTGTGTGAATTTGGAAGTCAGGGACACTCCGGACTTTAGGGACAGGCTCAGGAGCCACTTCGAACCCCAGAAAAGGCATCACGGGGCCTTGAGGCTGACTTTCCCAGGACCCACATTGTCATGCAGATGAGTTTGGACAGACCTGCCTCAGCTGAGACTGCACCCCCAGCTCTCCGCTCTGCCCTCTCTGTGTGACAGCCCAGGGGAGACTGTCTCTCTTTCTTTTTTTTTTCTTCAAATTTATAGGTGCAAGACATGCCCAAATGCCACCACAGATAGTGTGAACCTATTATGATTTGTTGTTGTCGAAAGGTGGTGAGGGATGAGGTGGTGAGAAATTATGCTGCCTCACTTTGGCTGTAACTTTTAATAGAGCTGGGATCAAATTCTGCAAAAGTTTAAGGAGAATCTCTTTCAAATATTCCAAGAGCTTTCACATGGTCTGTTACTGTTATGATTCCTGCAGTATGGATGAGAAACGGGGGCTGAGGCAGAGGTTAAATGTGGTTCCCCCAGGCCAAGCGAGGGCCCACTCTCAGTGGAGTGTGCTGTTCATTGTAGAGGACTCTGTACATTTTGCTTGTTTTTCTTATTCTTAGACACACGGTGAGGAATAACAATGGCAGATGGGCCAACCCGTGGGTGATGGGACTAGAATGAGACTTCTGAAAAGTCACTGGGGTTCCTCCTGGCTTTGTTCCTTTCTGACATGAGCCCAAGACCTGCTGTTGTGGTGACCTGGATCCTGGCATGGCTGTGGAGAGCCACGATGGTGTGTGAGATGCAGGGCAAGGGACACGGTGGCCCTCAGAGGCGTCGGAAGAATGAAGGAGGGAGTGGATGAGTGACTTCGGCAAGGAGCGGATACATTGGAGGGTGAGGTTTCCCGTGGAACCTTTAATGCTCTGGTGAGTTATAGGAAGGTGTAGCCATTCTCGTGGCTTCTGCCCCACCTCCCTGCTCAGGCCCCGGGACATTTAGCCCTGGCATGGCGGTTACTGGCACAGATGTTAAAGGTCTCTAGGGGGTAAAATGGAAAGCTTCTTCAGAGCTGAAAATTAGATGTGGGTTTGGCCTATTGATCTGAGCCCAATAGGTGGTTCCCATCGTTCAAACACCTATACCTGAGACACGCAAAAGCATTTACTAAATCACAAACACAGCAAGCAGAATTCGGAGTGTGCGAGTGGCAGAGGCGAGTCAAAAAGAAGAAAGGGAGTGAGAGGTCAGGTTCAGAGTTTGGAGCATCCTAAACACCGTATCAAGAAGCTGGTGTTTTCAAGTCTACCTTTCAGGAGCAGATTCGGACCGCTCTATTGTGTGCTTTGAGGGGTGATTTGGAATCGTGACTTTCAACTATTGCCTTTGATATGTTCTTCTCTCTCATCGGTGAGTTCACTGTGGGGTTGCCTAATGAGATCTGGAGGCAGAAGATGGGGACTGGGAGGGACGGCACCCGCTCCGGCAGGTCTTGCAGTCTGACTGGTGATGGAATTGTCCGCGCTCCGCGAGCCCTTGTGCGAATTGCTCCTATTGGGGACCCAGAGAAAATAATTTGAAAAGCCGAAACCTTTGGAGGTAACAAGTGGCTGCTTTATTCTCTTCTCATTTCAGGCCTGCTGAGTTTTCATCCGGAGTGGTTGCGAGGGGACCTCTCCATCATACGTCTGGAAACCTGCTATCGTTAAGGATTATTTCACAGATTTTCTAGAAGTGAAAGAAAAATGGGGAAGGTGAAAACTTTGGCGTTTTCCAAATGCCCAAGCTTTAATGTGTGTGCCAGCGCTACGCTTTCCGTGGGAGCGTTCCCCTGAGAATTCTTTCCTTCCATCTCCACACCGTTCCCCATGGATGCCACTCTGACTCCCGAGCCCAGTCCGTTCACACCCATTCCCCAGTTCGGCATTCTGGTGTGACCTTCAAACTTCCATTCTTTTTCTTTTTTGTCATCAGATAATCCTGTTAGATAATAGGAAGGTACCAGGCACTGTCCAGCACCAAGTACGGGGTCTAAGACCACACAATAGAAGAGGAGAAATCAGCTGCTAGCACAGCCACTTCTCAAGCGGGTCGCACAAACACTCCTGAGCCGCACTGCCTCGTGTGGCAGCCACTACCGGCAGCGCTCTTTGAATGAGAGTTCGTTAACAGTAAATACAATGAAAGATGCACTTCTTCAGTCAGACTAGTCACGTATGTGTCAAGCGCCCAGCGGACACATGTGGCTAGCTAGTGGCCACTGTATTAGACAATGTAGACTTTACACACCATTTCTAACATCACAGAAAGTTCTGTTGGTCTAGTCTCTTTACCCAATTAGTGTTAAGCTGGCACTGTGTAGGAAAAAGACCGCCAGTGAAGGTTTGTCCCTATGAATGATCGTCACAGAAATGATCAGACCTTAGTTTGATAACCACAATACTTTTGGAATAGAGCAAGCCAGAGATAATTTCACGAAATTAATGGCATTCCCATCTAGGTCTCCAAGCCCTGATGAAAGATTTAAAAACTTAGATCCATTTGGAAATAAATAAATAAACAAATGAACACCAAAGCACCCTGACTTCTATGGACTGAATTGCCACCCCCAAATTCTTATGTTGCAGCCCTAACCTCCGATGTCACTGTACTTGATAGGACCTTTGAAGAGGTGGCAAAGACTGAATGAGGCCACAAGGGTGGGACCCTAGTGGGATAGGGCTGGTCCCCTTATGAGATGAGGACACTTCAGAGCTCACCCTCTTCACTATGTGAGGACACATCAAAAAGGCGGCCATCCGCAAGCCAGGAAGAGAGCTCCCATCAGAAGCCACCGTGCTGGTACCCTGCTTGTCAACCTCCAGCCTCCAGTACTGCGGTCTGTGATATTTTGTGACAGCAGCCTGCCAGACTAATCCAATCACCTTGTGTTTGAATTGCTGCTACCAATAATGGCTAGCATTTGTTAAGTATTTCAGAGGTGATTTTATATATCTTATTTGCTTTTCTCAAGAGCCCTGGAGGCTGGTATTAATATTGTAATTTCACAGATGAAGAAAAAAGTCCTGAGAATTCTCAGATAATCAAGGGTCAAAGTGAGTCCAGATAGCAGGCCTTCTGCAGCCTAGCCCTGAGCTCCAGCTGCTCGGCCACTGTGCTTTGGACATCTGCTGTGATTGGCTGTGCGCACTGCACTGGCGACTCTGAACACAAGGGCTCCCCCACAGCTGCTCTCATGTGAGATAGAGTCTGCCCAGTGGAAGTAGGTGAGAGTTCAGGAACTGGAAATCAGCATTGCATAGTCAGCAAGGGATTTGTTTCCAGATATTAAGAATATTTTCTACAATGTTTTTTTAAAGCAAGAGAGAAACTAAAGAAGGACACGAACCAAAAATCTACAGAAGAGAAAATTCAAATAACCAATAAACACTTTTAAACGTGTAAACCGGTTAGTAAAAAAGAAAATGCATGTTAAAAGAGGGGTGATTTTTACACTTAATTAGGAAGAAAATTTAAAAGTCTCGTAACAGCAAGCACTGAAGAAGAAACCGGAATTTTTGTAATTGGACATAGGAGTGTGAATTAATGCAGCCTCTTTGGAGAATAACTTTCCAATAAGAGATGTATGCCATGCAATCCACGGGTTGACTTCTAGATGTATGTCCAAGAGGAAACTGTGCACGTGTACACACAGATATGACCAAGGATATTCATTTCAGTTTAATTGGTAACCAAACAAACTTGGAAATGAACTAAAGGTCAGTAACGTAATGGGTAATATGTAGTCCAGTCATACAAAATTTTTTCTATTAGTTAAAATGAACTACACTGAAATGTATCAACATGTATAAATCTTAAAAACATTATGTCAAGTAAAATGGCAAGTAATGAAAATACGAAGTATGTCCAGAAAATATCCAGTCATGCAATGTGAAAAATAGAGATGTTTATTGAAGAAACTACAAGATACAAGAAACATTGTATATAGGACAGTGACACCTTAGTCCCCTTCAAAGTAGGCACCTTGGGACCTCACGCAGGTCTCCCAATCACCATCAGCTGCCCCATCATATTTTCCTAAATCTCATCAATGGTCTGAAGTCTCTGCTCTTTCAAAGGTGATTTCAGTTTTAGGAAAATCCAGAAGTCACAGGGCACCAAATCTGGGCCATACAGGAGCTGAGTCACCTGGGTGATCTGATGTTTCACTAAAAAACTCTGCATGAGACATGATGCATGGTGGGTGTATTGTCGTGATGAAGCTGCCAATCACCAGTTGCCCATGGGGCAGCCTTCTGAATCATCCAAATTGTTTCCATGGAGGAATGTTCAAGCTTAACGCAAAATTGGATGCAGCTTCATTGCTCTACTCGCTCAGTCATTTTGAATGCGATGGCCACACAGTACACATGCTCACTCAGTGGCATCTACCGCTCCCACTGACTAGTACAGTGAAGTCATCATTGTTCACACATGTGCATTCCAGTTTACTCTCCTTGGCTACCAGGTTACATCGATGTTGCACCAACCATTCTCATTATATTAACAATGGCTGGACTTTTTCCAGACAGACTTAGGTGATATGTGATGATATAATTAATATAAAATTTAAAAAATAATAATATTATATATTGTTTGTGGATACATAATAGGAAAAATATAAACAATGTAAACATAAAGATAAAATTCAACTTTAACATGGGGATTATCTTCGAGGGGGGAAGAAAGTGGTATGGGAGCTCAATTACACTTGTGAATTTTTGCCTTAAATTTTTAGGCAGACAGGGAGAAAAATAACACAAGCTGTATCAATATGGATGGCACATGAATAATTGTCAAATAGTTCTCTGTACTTTTACGCATATAAATTTTTCATAATTCACAAACTCGAAACTTTGGACAAGATCAGAATTATCCCAAGCTTTAGCTGCACTCACAGCCCCCATCTAAGCCTGTGGTCTCCAGAGCAGCCAGACAAGGTCGGAAAGAAGCACTCAGAAACTGCCATCCAGGAGCCTCCAGCAAGTCAAGGGTAGAGCTGGGGTGTGACATCGCGGCTGGGGCTCAGGCTCAGCACTCCCCCTGCGCCAAGCAGACACCCGGAAGGAGACAGCGGGCAAGAGTCAGAGCCGCTGCCCTCAGCTTTGCCTCCACTCCTTCCCTATCAGGAGTCCCTGCCCCACGAAGGACTTGGCTGGAACGCACACTGAACATCTTGAAAAATGAAGGCAAAACCAGGCTTAAAACTAATTCTTAAAGCAACTAATGGTTGATTCACGCAATTGTTTTCTCGAGTCCCCAGAAAACTGAGCATTGCTAAAAGTGGTTTGTTTGTTTTACAGGGATAAAAAGAATAAAAAACATTAATTAGTGTTTCATGAGTCGCCCGGCTGACACACACCTTTTCTTTTAAAAAACAAACAACTGAGACACCTTCAGTATTAAACATCCCTCTTCACTGCTGCCTCCCTTCTCCCCACTCTGATTCCAAGGCTCTCTCAGATTTTCAGAGAGTTTGTGTGATTAGACATTCCATGTTTTAGTCATCTTCTTAAAATATCTTTTTTAGATTCTTCCTGGATGTCAGCTGATGTAACCATTTGAGTGAATAAATGAACATCTACTGAGCAACTATTATGGTAGATGCTTGTTCACTACTTCTTTTATTTAACTTCATTCAATTCTTATAACAATCCTTCAAAATAGGTGCCATTATTAATATCATCCCCACGGTAGAATGAAGAAAAGCGAGTCACAGAAAGAGCGGCTGGTTCGTGTTTGTGAGGTCATCACCTGTTAAACAGAGCCGGGATGTGAACACTGCACTGGGATTCGAAGTCCTGGGCTCCAGTCTCAGACCTGCCACTAGCTGTGTCCCCAGAAGTGCCACAGCCTTCCTCTTGTCATCTTCTGAATGAAGGGATGCGGCCAGATGATGTCTTAGTGTGCTTCTAACTCCAAGGTCTTTTTCCCTGTGGCTTTTTATTCTACAAAAGAACAGAAGAAAAAGAAGAAAAAAGGAACAGAAGAGACAGCTTGGGTTTACCATCTCTGCTCCTCTTCCTGCTTCTCTGTGGACAACTCAAGGAATGACTTGACCAACTGAAAAATATCAGTGAGCAAAAAAATATCCTACCGGCCCAAACGCCCAGTGAAGCCACGGATCTCCCGGGCAGGACTCACATCCGACTCTGTCCTCTGAGACACTGGCACATCTGAATCAGCCTGTGTTACTACAATTACTGTGCCTTATCCAATATGAAGAAGGGGGAGCTGGAAAGGCCCTGTGCACATAAGTCAAAAAGCAGTCCCTTGAACTTGCATTACTTTGAAGTGCTCTTAACTGAGAGATGCAGGGACCTCCTGTTCATGGGATGGAGGTGTCAGCTTTTGTCCTTCAAGCCATTTGCCCACAGCACCAGATTAACATCAGGACAGTTCGAGGCCTGGGTAAATACGTAAGGACAGCCATCTATCTATTCCAGTGGAAATTCTGGGTTTAGTGATACTGTAAGTGGTTGAACTTGAGCAGGTTCCTATAGGAAGGGTACAATTTGCATATTGTATTCGAAGACGGTGTGCACTGTGACGGAAGAGTAGAAGATGAAGGCTCAACACAGGCAGGAATGAGACTTCCCTAAGTGAGAGGAAAAGAGGAAATAGAACAGAGGACATAGAGGTGGCATACCATTAGAACTCATGGTAAAGGGAGGTTCATCAGTAGGCAGTGTGGCGTGGCAGTATGGAGGAAGACACTGGCATTAGGCTGCCGGGCATGCAGCTCTGACCCTGCCACTTACTAGCCGTTGGCAAGTCATTCATTCAACCTCTGAACTTTAGTTTCCTCGTCCACTATGAGGAAACCAATTCTTCATCCTAGGGTTGTCATGTGGATTAAATTAGAAAATTCCTGTGTGGCTTTAGCGCGGAAAACTAATAAATGTTAGTCATAATTAGCATGGCATTAGGAATCTTGGCTGTTGCCTTCAGGGGAAGCTACTGAATGTTTTGAACACGGGAATGATCATTTTTAAGCAATAGCAGAATGCAATTGAATTTAGACGGAGACAGGAGAACACTTTGGAGGACATTATGATGATCTGGTATGAGGTAATTGGGTCACGGCTTGGAATGATATTAATGAGAATAAAAGAGAAAGGCCAAATGAGACTGTCATTTCAAGATTTAAAAATTTAGTCAATAGGGGGGCATAAGAGGGAGCTGAATGAAAGATGAGGTCTAGTTGTTACCCTGGCCTACCAAAATAGGGGTGACATTGAATAAACAAAGTAACCCGTTTTAGGGGAAGACTCCATTTGAGATTTATTTATTAATTTTGAAGATCAGGTGGACCGTCCACATAGAACTCCCCAGGTGGCCATCAGAAGTATTCACTCGCTGAAGGGAACTGACTACATTTATTGTTTGAAGGTCCATAGTTATTTCCTAAACTTCATTAACGTATGACTTACATTTTCCTCTATTTTGTACTACCTATATTATTTATTTAATGTTTTACTTTAATTTGACTTCAACTGACTTATTTGGCTTCATCTAAACAAAAATAGCTGTGAAATCTTAGGCCTTCTGTGCTAGTTGTGTTTCATCTAATATACATTAAAATAAAATTATAACTGTTAAAATAGAAGTATTCACCCATATGCCTCCTAAAACCATTGCTGGTACTATCATCATTATACATACAATTTATGAAACTTGGATAAAAATGAAAATTAAAGCCAGAAGAAATGCTGATTTTCTCATGGAAATAGAATAGCATAAAGATCAGGAAGTTAAAGTGAGGGGGAGAACGTAGCCTGAGAATTACAAAGAAAGAAAGAAGTAAAGTAGAGTGAGGGCAGTGTCTTGTCATGGCAGTACCTGGGGGCAGAATGGGGTGGGGGGCGTGCTGAGGGAATTTCAGAGGAAGGGTGGCAATAATGCTAATACTCAGAAGAATACTGTTTTTTAAAAAGCTATGGTGTCTAGCAATAGATAACCAAGGGAGGGTCAGATTCTGGATATATTTTGAAAACTGAAAAAATAAATCAAAGTAATGTCAACCCATGTGATTTGTTGATGGATTCAATGTGGGGTATCAGAGAAAGAGAAGAGACAAGGCCAAGGCCGTTGGCCTGAGCCGTGGGACTGTCGTTGCTGCTGTTAAGTATGGAACATTATGAGGTATGGGAAATTATGGGAGGTCCATGTTTGGGGACAGGGGAGATTGGGAATTCCATGTGGACAGTTTGAGATGTAAAAGAGGTTTCTGAGAGGATTTAGATGAAACAGTAGGATAAAGGGAGGGTCTGGAGTTCGGGGCTCAGGGCCAGCCAACAGATAAAATTTGGGAGCTGTCAAATCCAGGTAATAAGTAAATTTACAAAACCAACTATTTTCACTGTAGCAGTTAGAATGGTGTGGTTATGCTAGATAACAAGCACCCCCTGCCCTCCCATTCTTAATGGCTCACAATTTCAACACTTTCCTTTGTCGTTTATGTTACTTGTCCATTGAAGGTCTGCTGTGAGCTCTGCTCCATGTTTCCTCGCAGGCAGAGGGAATAGAACTCTCGGGAGGTTTGCACAGGTGACAGGATATGCTGGCTCTGATCAGACGTATCACTTCTGCTCTCCATCACAGGCCAGAAGTAGCCACACAGCCTCCCGCAAGCCTAGAGGCAGCACCATCCTGCCACATGCCTGGGAGCCCAAGAGGCCAACACATCTGGAGTCCAGGGAGGAGAAGGAAAGGCAGCTAACACATGCGCACTGGGCCCCTGGGACATTCACAGGGTGACAGGGCGAGAAGGAACCAGCGATCGAGGAGAATGAAGGAAAATGAGGAGAATGTGGCTTCCTGAAAGTACAGTGAAGCTATTGTCACCTGGATTTGGAAGCTTCAGAGGAGGGGCATAACAGGTAGGGGTGAGTAAAGTCAGCAAGCCCCAGGACATGCGATGAAAGAGGAGGGCACCAGGGAGTTCCCTTAAGAATAAGGTGCACTTGCTACCTTACACCTGGAGTCAGAACACCTGGAGCCCATCTCAGGTGACAAGGACTGGGTTGAAGAGCAGCTACTTCGTGTTCTTTTGTCAAGTCTCTTAACCTAGGTTTCCTCACCTGAACAGGAGGCTACGGTGATGACTGAGTAACATGCCGCCTGGTCCAGGCCGTGTGGGGAGCATCCAAGTGGGGCAGCGAGCGTTGCCGTGCTGGTGGGAGTGTGAACTGCTGCAACCGTCTTGGAAAACTCCAGCAGTATCTATGAGAGCTGCACGTGGGCATATCCAGGATTCAGCATTACAGCCAAGCGCATGCACCCAGTAGCCTGCGAACATGTTTTATGAAAAGGCATGAACTGGATGTTAATGGCCTCCCCCACCCGGAAACGACTGACTTTGATTGGCAAACTGTGGTGTGCATGTGTATTACAGTCACCCGATCGCACAAACCAGCACGCAGGAAAAAGGATGCACAAGCCAGCGCTGTGTGCGAATCCCACCGCACCGTGTTGAGGAAAGCAGACAGACACTCAAAGAGTGCATTCCCTATGGTTCCTTTTATAGGATGCACAAAAAGAAGGCAAAACTAAGCTTTGCAGACAGAAGGTGGGACAGTGGTTGCTCCTCCGGGGAGAGAGGTGAGTTCCCGGGAGGAGTGAGATGTGGACTTGGGGGCTGGGGGGCATGTTCTGTGATGGGAGCAGTGAATGCGTGCATTCAGGATGCAGGATTTGATCAAGCGATACATTTATATATGTGTATTTTTATTTAAAAAGATACTCTTCTTTTTTTTTAAGGAAAACAGTAAGATCAGATGTGTTATAGCTGCCAAGAAAAGCTAAGTTACTCCACTAACTCGATGGTGACCCCAGATCCCACCTGGTTTTTGAATCACCAATTGCTGCCTTTGTTGCCAAGGAGCTGGTTCAAGCCCTGGAGTAAACATTTGTGTAAGTGGGATGTGTATCCTCTGAGCTTGACTGGGGGTTTCAACGCTTGTCCTTATGCTGCCATTGTAATTAGATTGGTGGAGAATCCAGAAATTCCAGGTTGTTACATTTGTCTCTTGATTGCTGGATTTTTTTTAAAAGGATATGTTGTACTTATGAATATGACGTCAGCCTTGGCTTGGAGGAAGCCATGCTCACTTATCAGGGCAATTTCATTAGGTCAATGAGCAAACTGTGATGCTAAACAGAGTGGTAAAATGGGGCAAAGTTGTCCTCTAACCCCCTACCTTTTCTGCACAGTGTCAGTCAGTCACAGAGCAGGGCTCTGTGAACACTAGCCTTGAATTTAGGAGTTCCAGAAAACAAAAACAAAAACAAAAACAAAGACAAAAAACCCCCTCCAAAACAGTGAAAGTCCTTGCCACTTTTACAAGGCAATCTTCGCTGCCTCTTGCTCATTTTTTGCTTCTCTTACTGCAGCTGGTTTAAAGTGATGCTGAAACTCTAATCATTACCAGGAATAAACACACCCAAAGCTAGAGGGGTGAATGGACACTCAGAAACAAATTGAGGGGCCATCTGACATGGGCCCCTTGATTGCTCAGGCTTTTTGGAATTGTTGCTCAGGAGTCCAGGCACCTGGACTGGGAAGCTGGCTGGTGACCAGGAGGTACTTTCTCCCTTTGCCTGCTCCACCCCCTCAGGACTGAGCCTGGATGGTCTCCACTAGAGCATTTGAGTTTTGCATAATTAGATCATGCCTTTTTATTTTATTTTAAAAAGAATTGCTTTTTCTCTTAGACATTTTTACTTAATTCAAGGGAGGTAATTAGAATTTCATTTTCTCCCAGAATGAACTAGAAGGTGTTTGGGTATAAAGGTGTATTTGTGTTTGCGGTTTCTATGGAGATTTTAATTTTATAAACGTTTTCCAAATATTAGTCACAAGATGCTACTCTCAGTAGAAAAGGTAAAAATGTTAAGCTTTACATATTAAATTAGATAATCTTTTCGAGAAGACAACATGTGGATAGCAAGCTTTTATCACTAATGCTTAGCTACTGTCTGTCACATCTTAACCTAATTCTGGTCTTATCCCTGATTATCAGGGTGCTTCTTCCTAAATCACCCCAATACCAACTTGGAAGCAAAGGCAATCAGTTCAATTCATTGAACATTTACTGAATGCTTACCATGTGTCAGGCACTACACAGGGTCTGGCCGAAGTAAGGCCTGCTTCAGTGAGGTTGGTAGGGTAATAGTATGGGTGTAATAATTCATAGTTTTAATTTGGATGTTTCACCTAAACTGTCGTATGTTGTACTTGAATGTGATATTGTTATATTACAGAATTACATGCTTATGATTTTGTAATTAAAGATTTTATAATAAAAACGGGCATTATTTGTGCTGGACCCTGTACCTCTTGTTAGAGATGGGGAAATGGATAATAAACTGGCCTTCTCTTAAAGGAGCTCAAATTTACACAGAAGTACAAACACAGGAACAGAATGCAGGGGATAAAAGGAAGTAGGAACTATAAATATAGTATAGAGGAGGGAAGAATTGGTTTTAAAGGTGGGAGGATTCTGGGAAAGACTTTCTAAAGAAGAGAGTATTTGAATTGGGTTTTGAAGGATGAAGAGGAGTTTTCCTCATAGGCTTTAGAATACAGTGAGCATAGGCACAAACACTCGCTATGGCCTAGCACATGCCGGGAACTAGAGGCAGTTACACCAGATGTAGAAGCTTGATATGTAGACGGAGGCAATGTGGATCTGGGCAGGAATCTTGTACCTTATTCTGCCGGTGATGGAATGAGTGTGAAGCTTTCTAAGTAGGTACGTGATGGATCAGTAGGGTGGAGGGTGGGCTGAAGGTGTGCCTTGAGTTGGAAACGCTGTTTGTTCAAGGGATGAAGAACAATTTCGAGGTTGTTGCACTAGTTCAGACTAGTCATGATGATAATTTGGACAAAAGTGTTAGCACGTTTGGAAATGAGAGGACAGTTTGAGAGACATTTAAAAGGTCTGACACTACTTGGTGAGAGATAGACTTAGTTTTAAACTCTCCCTTCAGCTTGCCTCACAACCTTTGCACTATTTCGTTGGCTCCTCTTTATTTTCAAGTCCCAGCAACATAGCAGTACTGCTCAGGATGCGAACACTGCCAACCTGATCTCTCAAACCTGGAGGGTTTCTCAGGCCCTTGTTGGAAGGTGAGTGGGAGAACCTGGGCTCCTTCTCTCCACCTGCTCCTTGAGCCTCTGGCTGGCAGCTCACTGGGTGTAGCACCATTTAAATACTTTTCTGAAGAACATCTTGAGCTCATGATCTGACCGACTTCACGCAATTCCATTGATACTTAAAGACAGAGTAGAATGTCTAAAGAACACAAGAACACGGTTTCACCTTAGCCAGGTGGCTCAGTTGGTTGGAGTGTCACCCCATAAACAAAAAGGTTGTGGGTTCAATCCCCAGTCAGGGTGCACACAGGAGGCAACTGAGTGATGTTTCTCTCTCACACTGATGTTTTCTCCTCCCTTCCTTTCTCTCTGAAATCAATAATAAAATATTCTTGGGTGAGGATTAAAGAAATAAAATAAATTAAAAAATAAAAAACACAATTTTGCAAAAACAGGAAACAGTATTTCATGAACAGATTTTAATGGGTTTACTTATGTTTTTTAAATCACAAAAGGAAATACTCCTGGAAAAATCTATTGTAGGTGTACCAGTTAAAACACTTTGGGTTGCGAATAAAAGAAAAGCTAACCCAAACGGAATTAGGCCCTACAGGGAATTTGTAAGCATAAGTAGCAGGAAGAAAGGATGGCCTCATCCAGCAAACGGTGTCCTCAGGGAAGGTCGCCACTCCCTGGCCCTCCTCCCCAGGTTGGCCTCAGCCTTTGCTTCTATCTATTGGTTACAAGATGGCAGCCAACAGTCGACATACACAGCCGGCCTAAGTCCGAGGGTAAAATCGGAGGTGGGCCAGTTTGATGCTCTGAGGACAGTGGCAGAGGTTCGTTCCCCAGGCAATGTGGACTGAGACTGAGGAAGAAAGTGCTCCTCACAGGAAGTTCTGAGCACTGGCAGCAGAAGACAGAGGAGATGGCAAGCAGGTGAAGACAGAAAAGAGCTACCTTGCTAGGAAATCCAAAAATTCTGAGAGGAGCACAAAATGTCGAGTTTTTTGAGTCTACTGCTTCATTTGCAATTTAGTCAGCAGCTAAGGTACTGATAGGTGCTCCCGAAATATTTGTTGAGTGAGTGAACCCAGCACGCTCATCCCGTCAGAAATTGTGCCTGGTTTCCCGAGTCTGAGAGAGCTGACTGTACATGTGACTGGAGGCTCCGTGTCCTAGGTGTCACCCTCCAGTGTCCCACAGCGGTGTCTCCCTGTACTTCAGCTGCCTCTTTACGCCTCCTCCTCTACCCCCTGAGGGCAGGGCCTACGTGTTTCCTCCTTGAATTGTAAGGACCCAGCAGATGCTTACACAAAGTCTGTTCTCAGAAATTATTTGTTTTATGTGTACATACATGCATGCATGAATGAATGAATAAGTACATCAATTAATTAACAATCAATTGAGAGTCAGCTCTTGAGTTTTTAGAATACTAGTTTCTCTCTCTTCTCAATCCCTGTACTTTATTAATATGCTACCCTACAGCAACAATCCCCGAACGTGTTTGCACATTAGAATCACCTTGGGATGGGGATGTAGTGTATTTAAAAAAATGTTAAAGCCCAGGACATACCCCAGACCAGTTAAATCATGGTATTTTGGGGTTATACCAGGAATGGGCAATTTTAAGCACCCCAGATGACCCCAATACACAGACAGACTTAGAAAGCACTGTTCCGTGGGTTTACTCAGAAGCCTGGTAAACTTTAAAGGGGGCCTGTGATTGCCTTTTCTGGTGTAACCATGGGTTAGGGTAGTATCATCCCCATGCCCTTGGGGCCAGGTGAGAAAGCTCCTGAGCTTTGACAACCAGGACCGGGATGTTGAAAGGCAGAAGAGAGCTGTTTACATGGCTCTAATATAAAAAGTGAGACTTGCCTCAATCTTCTGCTTTCCCTTAGTCAACCAGCGAAGAACAGTGAGCTGGAACTTATGATAGCCAACAAACCGGATGCCTCCTCTCGGGCCCACTGACTCCTCAAAGCTCGGGTGATGCTAAGAACCTGAGTGAATGGAGTCAGGGTCTTGTGTCTCTCAAAATCCCACTTACGCCAAGGGGCAGGGGCCTACGCCCATCCAAACCAAATCTTAGAAGTCATACTGCAGCCATCAATGAATCTGCAGAAGCCATAGGCCTAACCTTAGTGCCACTGGATCCTCGCTATTCAAAATATGGTCAAGGGGCTTGCAGCCTGGGCTTCCTCCAGGAAGTTTTTGGGAAATGCAGACTTCCAGGGCCCACTCCAGGCCTGCTGAACCAGAATCAGCCCCAATGAGATGCTCAGGTGACATGCATGCTCCTTTACATTTGAGCAACACATCTTTAGACAATTGGAGTGTGGAAAAAAATATTAAGTTTTGACATTTTTCCCATTGTCGAGAAAAAGTATAACAATCTTGTGCTTTTGTGGAACTATGACTACTTTGTGTCTCTACTGAAAAATGCTTGAGGCATCTCCATTCTTTGCTTGTGAAAAATAGGCACTTCTCATGTTAATGTTTTGATGCCCAAGCCTTTGCATTGGACGAGGGGAATTTCAGAACCCCCTTGCTAGGCGTGTCAAACAGTAACAACTATGTGAGGTGGGGAAACCAGCACTAGCGGCGCTGGGACCAGATCCCTGCAGTCTTGCTGTCCCTGGGCCTCCTGCCCCTTGAACAGTACGAGAGGCTGAGACGGCACTTCCCGAACTTGGATGCACACACAGATCACCATGGCATCCTGTTAAATGCAGATTCTGGCTCATTAAGTCAGGTGGGGCTTATGATTATGTATTTCTAGCAATGTCCCTGGTATGCTGCCTAGGTGCTTCTGGGGGCGGTGGCTCCTGGGCTGCGGCCCATCCTTGGCATCACCGGGAGCTTGTTAGACATGCAAATTCTAAGGTCCAGCCACTCCAGGTCTGCTGAATCAGGGGCCATTATGGTGAGGCCTAGCAATGTGGGTGTTTTGTTTTTTTTTTTTTTTTTTTTTTTTTACAAACTGTATGAATTTATTTTTAGAGAGAGGGGAAGGGAGGGAGGAAGAGAGGGAGAGAAACATTGGTGTAAGAGAGAAATATCGATCAGTTGCCTCTTGTAGGTGCCCCAAGTGGGAACGAACCTGCATCCCAGGCACGTGCCCTGACTGGGAATTGAACCGGTGACCTTTCTCTTTGTGGGATGATGCCCAACTGAATCACACTGGCCAGGGCAGCAATCTGTGTTTCAGTAAGTCCCTGGGGTGATGCCAATGCGTGTTTTAAGTTTGAGAATCTCTTCTCCAGGCAATTTCATATTAAACCTTGCTCTACCTCAGAAATGGATTGGTCAAGAAGGCATATCAGAATCTATGGCAACTGCCTACGTGTTTGGGGGTGATGGTGAGGAAGGTGAAATATCTATATTTTTCTAAACAAGTACTCCAGGTAATATTGCTAGGCAGCTGGATTTGGGAACCACTGTTCTTGACTGTACCCTGGAAACATTCAGCTTGAAATCAGTCATTTCTAAATGTTCCATTTATAGCCAGCTACCCAGTGAGGACTTTGATGAACTGAGAGAACCTCCTTTTTCCTCCGCCCTCATCTGTAAGCCCCGATCCTCTCCTTTTAAATGGGTCATGCTGGACTTCAGAAAACACCTGCCATTGGCAGAGTGTCATCGAGCTGAATTTCATTATATGTTGACTGCAGGTCTGTGATGTGCTCTGCCTCGCCTTTCTGTTCGATTAGTTCTCGTCCACCTGAGTGATTAATACCTTGTCCTTGTGCATCATCTGAAGTCAGGCTCGGGGTGCTTCGCTTACACTGCATACAGCTGGGGCACATGGTAACAAAGGCAGAGACATCAGCGCGGTAAAGATGAAAGCTTGATAACACTCAGTGTTGGTGAGGTTGCTCTCATAAACCACCAGGAAAAGTCAATTAGCCTATTAGAAGGAAAATTGGTCATATTTATAAAATTTTTTTGAATTACATACTCTTTGGTTGAGCAATGTTATTTCTAGGAGTTGATTCTGCAGAAACACCCATCCAAGGAACAAAGATGTGTGGATAAGAATGTTCGCTGCTGGCCCTGGCTGGGTGGCTTGCTTGGTTGGAGCATTGTCTCATAAACAAAAAGGTCATGGGTTCTATCCCTGGTCAGGGCACATACGAATGGCAACTGATCAATGTTTCCATCTGACATTGATATTTCTCTTTCCCTTCCTCCCTCCCCCTCTCTCTAAAATCAATAAGTATATCTTTGGATGAGGATTAAAAAAAAGAATTTCTTGCTGGATTTTTTTGTCATGCCCCCAAACTGGAAGCTACCACAGTCATGAACATTATTAGGAGAGTGGTTAATTAAATTGCGGTATATTCATGCAGTGGCATGTTTAACTGAGGGAGGGGCTCTGTAAGGGCTGGAGAAAGCTGAAAGGCTGGGCCCCACTGAGACCTTTGCCCAGCCCCCCGAACGCAGCTTCCCCAAGGGTGAGGGCGGCTCAGGCAAGCTGCGCTTCTCATACGACAGCTCAGGGCTCCCAGAGAGAGCGTTGGCTGAACCAGGAGCATGCTGCATGGACTTCCATGCCTCAGACTTGGAAGAAATACACTGTCGCTTCTGCACTTCTGTACAGATGGGAGTAGTAGTTATAAACCTACTCACATTCAGGAGGGGGAAGGATATAAACTCCCCTTTCGGAGGGAGAAGTCTCGAGAACTTGTAGCCATGTTTCGTAACCGACACGCCACTGTTACCTCCAGGCAAACAAGGTGAAGGAAGATTTTGCCTTTCATTTTATACACTTCTGTATTGTTTGATTTATTTAAAGATTGTTTACATTACTTTGGAGGTTAAAAGAAAGATGAAAGAAGAAGAAAGTAATTGGAGGCAAAGGGAGGCCAGTGGCAGAAATTTGCAAGGAGAGGAAGGGGTGGAAGGAGAGGAAGAAAGGCAAGCAGACCTGGGGGATGAGGACCTGGGGGAAACAGACGCAGGGCTGCTGAACCTGGAGCGGGCACTTGGCTTGGGCTTGCACTGAATGCAAGCGGGATAGCCTTCTGCCAGCAGCCCCGCACCATCTGCCCTTGGAAATACTACTCATCCTTGGAGAAACAATTCATATATCATCTCTTTTGTGTAACCGTAATAGTTTCCTCCCAGCTAGAGGGGCCCCTCCCTCCTCCACCTGACCATGGCGTTGGTGTGAGGAGCCCTGCGTGCAGTCCCGGCCAGCCCTGCTCTCTCGGTTACTTGAGTATAACTCTGTGCCCCTCCAGAAACTGTCTTTAAATGCTGACATTTGTTAATTTTCTACATTCCCACATGGCTTCTTAGTACTGTGCCTTATGGGGGGGGGACGGTAAATATTCCATAAATATTTCTTATATTAAAAAGCCTCATCCAACACACACTTATACAGCACCTACTGTGAGATTGGCAATGCCCTCAAATATTGGCTTATTTCCTCTCTCAGGACAACCCGCTGAGAAGGTACCATCCTGCCTCCCATTTCACGGTAGACAAAACTGATGCATAGAGAGGTTAAGGAGAAAGGCCCCAAAACCAGTAACGGGCAGAGCTTGGAATCGACGCAAACACCTCGGCTCTAGATTCTGCCCTCTTCCTGGGGCATGTTCTGTTCTTCTTCGTCTGTGCATCAAAGAGCACATTTCTAGCTTTCCCCATTTGAGAGTCTGGAAGGGTGTCTCATTGCATTTTGTAAAATGCAGCAGCACCCTGACAGAATTGAAATTCCATCTACAAACTGCTGTCTGGAAGACCGTGCGGTAAAAGAAGCAGAGTGGCACTCAGGCTAGGCAATTAACGCTCTAGCCATTTAACCTTCTCTGTCCCTTCGCTGACTCCAGCCTGGACTTAACAAGGCCTCCCAGGAAGTGTGCAAAGCTCCCAGAACCATGATCAATGGCCCAGGAGGGTCTACAGCAAGAGCATCATCGCAGGAAGTCTGAAGAGATCGCTTAACTGGAGAGAACAGGGAGTCAGAGAAAAGTGCTGGCATGTGGTAGGAAAGAATTTGAAATCAATACTGATGGGTAGACTATGAAAATGTTCTGTGGTTGAAAACTCTGAAGTAACGAGGTCATAGATTTGTTTTTCGCCACCTGATTCTTCGAATGATTGCAATGGTTATATGAACAAAGAGCAAGAACGATCGATTTCAATATCTGTGATTGTGCCCTGCAGTAAAATAGAGTGGGGGACTTGGGCAGACAACTCGTTGGCGAAGGGCTACAAAGCCGGAAGGAAGTAAGGTAGTCAGTTTCACCGAGACCCACTCAGCTTCATTTGGAAGGACCTTAATTGAGAGGCAGGGATTGGCACAAAGGTTCTGTCAAACCTAGAGTGCTCGGCAGGAAGTTTTGGCTTTGCTTCACCATGAGTCTCCACAGATAAATAACACAAATACAGGAGACTTGACTATTAGCCCTCTTGCTTGCTTATTGCTTTTTATTGTCTAAAGAACTCAGTGCTAATTTCTAACATTCAACATTTATGGACTTCCAGGAACTCATAAATGTCACATCAGGCTGCCTCTTGCTGAATTTTTAATCAAGGGGGAGAAATTCAGCTACAAATAGACCAAGAATCAAGAGGCCTGGTATTGATTGGTCAAAGTGGCACTTATGAACCTGAGGTTGAAGTCGTTCGGATAAAAGGATGCTGGGCTTTGGCCGGCCCCGGAGCCATCGTTTGCCATCAGCTCCAGGTGAGTATCAGATCTCCTCTCAGAACTGCAGTTTTCAACCTTTTTCATCGCATGGCACACACACTGATTACTAACAGTCTGTGCCAAGCTGACAAAAAATAGGTATGATTTTGACTGGTTATAAAAAATTAATAATAACAGTAATTACCTACCCTTTTTGCTCCAAAGTGACTTTTTAAAAAATCAGGTGCCTATACTTGTATATAAAAGTTTCTGGTACCGATAATTAACCAATTAGACACAACCTTACTGTGTGATGTGAACAATGAGGCGTAACTCTGTTACGTGACCCATATATTTATGGTTCAAGACAGGGCATTCACACCAGAGGGCTATTGTTGTCTTGGCTATTGTCATTTTTCTACTGATGATCTAAGGGAAAAGAGGTCAGTGCCCCCACTAAACAGTCAGGTGCTGCGCGTCTCAGAAGTTCTCGCGGCATGCTCATTGAAAATTGCTGCCTTAGAGTTATTGAGTAACAACAGATAACATGAGGCCTACTGAACACCCACACGAGTAGCTGTAAGTTGAGAAAGGAGAGCTGAAACTCCGACCCAGACCGAATATTGTCTCAGCTGGAAATCCTATAGATGTCAATCCTAAAGCAGATTGTACCATTCTTCCCACATAGTTTGGAAGGTCTGCAGTGGAATGGGCCAAGGCCAAGATGCTCTGGTTATCCTGCTCCATACAGGGTCTGGCCTCTAAGTCTGAGGCCTTGAACCGTCCCGGAAGAGACACAGAACAGTGCTTGTTATGTCAGGGATCACTCGGCCGGTGAATGATGTCTCTCACTAATGCCAAGCCATGAATCATTGGTCTGTGGTGCTGTAAAATTAACATGCACCGCTATAAATAACTCATCTGTAATGGGCTGTCATTGATGGCTTTTTGGAAAGGCTTGACTCAAGAGTAAGGGTTTTAATGACTGTAATTGAAATTAGATGAAAAGCATCAGCATTGGGCTTTCTTCTGACCCATGCGAGAACAAATTTCATCATATGTCAAAACAATTAGGCTGTGTCAAACCTGAGGGCCGCCGTGCCGCAGTGCCCCTCCTGCGGCACCTCTGCCTGCGGTCCCCTGAGATGTCGCCCGGTGAGTGACAGACAGCGCATGGCGGAGCTCCTCCGCGCCGTTCCTTCGCACAGGGCCTTAACAGAGCGGCAGTGCTGGAAAGGCGCCCCCGCCCCAACTCCCAGACTGGAGCCGTTACTGCGGGAAAAGTCATTATCGTTAATAACAATGAGTTTTCTTTGCGCAGCGGAATATGGTTTACAAATGTCTTTCACGTCCATTATCTCAATTGATCTTCATGAGGGCCCTGGGAGGTTGGTCTGACGTTATGGCTCTTATCCTCAGACGCCTGGGGAGGTGGAGACTCAGAGAACCAATGACCTGCCCAAGGTCACTCAGCTCAGACGTGATGAAGCGGGAAACAGAAACCTCTGATCCAAGCATCTCCACACGCTGGGGCCTCCTACCCCTGGTCTGCTGGCTGGTACCCGCTGTCTTCCTCTTCCTGCGACACCCTCCGTCTGGCCGTTCTGAGAGGCCCTGCGTCTCCATCTCCAACAGAAAAAGACAGACAGCTGAAGACAGAGGACACACAGTATGCTTTTCATGGGCTGCCTCAAATTCTAACCTGCTTTTTCTAGTACATTTGGAGTCATGAGTGGAAGTTCCAATCCTGCTAGTGGAGAGGTTTTGAAACAGGCCAGATGGTACTTCGGGGCTGTCTTTTCATTTAGCTTCTGGTTTCATAGAGAATGTCAAGGGTTTCCTTTCAAGGTGAGGCTGGATATTAGGGAGGGCCAGCCTTTTACACGGAAAAGCCCTGGATTAGAGTTCAAGACCCTTGGGGACACGCACTCTCCAAAGCCCAGCCGTCCCTAAAATCAGATTCTGCTCTACATGGACATTTCCCCTGCGTGCGTCCCCCGCCCTGTGTGTGTCCTAGGAAGGAGAAGCTCTGAAGTCGCTGCCAGCTCCTTCAGCCCCGTCGGTGGCTGCTGCTGGCCTTGTTCTCTGGAGGCAGAAAACCTTAAAAGCAGGAGAGACCGTATGCTTCAGCCATTATCTTCTGAACCTCCCCAGACAATTTGTCGGAGGAGCTGAGCCCTCGTGTCTCTCCAGCCCTAACATGTCCCCACCGAGCCTGCACCACGCTGGTGGAGGTTTGCAAATGAACACGAAGCATGCCTTTGTCCCTACAGCATGTCATTGTGCTCCGCCTGGAGACGGCTCCTAATCCCCCTGTGCAAAAATAACAAGTCCCACCTAGGATTGCGTACACGGTCTAATTACACGTAACAAAACATCTCGTCTCAGGAGGGAAGGAGTGTTTGGTAGTAAATTAAGAGATGCAAAAACCACTGTGAGCCGTGCTGATTAATCCAGGTCTCTAGCAATGGGGAGGGATCCTTGAGAAATGGGTTTGCGGTTTGATGATTATAAGCCCTCCACGGGGGCTTTTCACTGGAACCGCTTCTGAGCCGAGGGGAGGGAGAGGGGACTGGGGTGGAGCTGCAGAGCTGATTCATTTAGTGTGGTGTTAAAGGAGTGGAAATTGCTCCAAAACAAGAAAGAAGCTTATTAAATGGGTAAAGCACCAGGGAGCCCACCTGCATGGGCTCTCAACACCTCTCATTGCAGGTTCAGATGGGACAGCGTCCATGCAGGTAGAAAGCATTATCCAGCCCCCTTAAGAACCGCGGGCTCTTTGGACTTGCCTTCCCCTTTCAGCACCAAGCTCAGAGAGCCTCTCTCCGGGCTCCAGTCTATGGGGACCTTACGGACTAAGTGGAAGACAGAACAAACACATTAGAAAACAGAAAAACATGCTTACAACTGATTACAACGATGACGAAAGACTGTGTGTGTATATAGGAGAAGGGGTTGGGGGAGGGGCGCATGCACCTGCACACACCTGAAGCTTTATGGTTAACACAAAGTGCCTAAGCTTTCAAGTGCGATCTGTTTCTGAATATTTGGCTTAGTCACTTCCTAGCAGCTACCTGACCTCTCTGGGCCTTAGTTTTCTAGTCTGCAGTGTGAGATTATTAATCATTCCTGCCCTTCCTACGTAGGGCTTGTGGTGGGGATACTACGGGAAAACAGATAGAAAATGCCATGCAGACCGTAAAGCACTATACAAATAGCATTGTCCCTCGTAGCGGCACAGAGTGGCTAGCACAGAGCCAGTGTCTGTCAAACACACTCGTTGTCGGATAGGCGGACCGGTGGGGGGAGAATGGAGTTATTTGAAACATTTGAAAAACTCAAGGGAGATTTGCATAAATCGTGGATTTTTAGTAGAATTTTTGAATGGGAAGGGCTGTGGAGTCTTGCTGAGAAGATCAGAGGAATATTCCTGACTGTCGGGAGGAGGAGCAGCCTATTTCTTTGACTGGAATCTGAGTCGAGTAGGGGCTGAAAGAACTGAGGTGAAAAATGGAGGAAAGGAGGAGAAGTAACGGAAGGCCAGAGGCCCGAGGTTGGGTGCTGGGGTGGAGCTTGCCCCGTGCGCACAGCTGGTTGCATGAGCGTTTACGCGAGAGCGAGGGTTCAACAAGGACGGGCATCTGCTGGAGGCCTACAGCCTGCCCGCGGGGGATGTGCAGGTGTGCAGCTGAAGATCAAAAGGTAGATAAGATGTGCATGTCTGCCTCAGGTACAGAATTCTAGTGCCTGTAAAGTCTTTTGTGGTGGTTGCAGGTAGTGAAAGGGGAGAGGGTGGGAATAGGTAGGATTGACCATGAACTAGAACTCTGCCGTGTACTGATCAAATGCTCATTGGACAGACCCATCCCAACCAAACATTCCAGTCTATCAAGGAACGGAGCAGTTCAAGGACCTTAGGTGAGAAGCAGTAAAATCCCTAGGGAACTCCCCCCCAAAACCAGCCTGTGAACTTTCCGGGGTAGCAGCACCCCCTTCCCGCCTCCCTGTGAGCATGTGCACTTCTCCAGAGGTGTAATCCCTAAAGAGGAGAAAAATACATTTCCACTACAAGAGAGGGAACTTCCGTGAGAACAGGGCTGTGTTTAGAACGTTTTAATGTACAGAAATCGACACGCTTCTTCAGCACTCAAAAGCCCGCTCTCTGGAATAGAATAACAATGCTTTCTCCTCTGTATTTTCCTTGCAGGCTGCCACGGACTGCTGTTGTGAAGCAAATCCTTCTGTTGCAATCCTTTATTTTTTACCTCTCCCCCCTTTGTAAATCACTTTCCCTCCCTAAAAGATTAAAGTGTGGTAAAAGCTGCTAAGTGAGTAAGAAATGGACCCTTCTGAGTCAACAGATCTGCCCGCCCCCCCATGTAGCTTTGAGTCATAGCTGCTAACGTTTCTTGACATAATCCAGTTTTTCTTTTGATTTTCCTCTCTCTTGGTAACAGGGCTGTAAAAAAAAACTCAAAGTGCTTGAGGCTGTGAGGTTTGGCCACACATGAACTGCACATCCCGGGAGCCGCTTGTCAAGTAGAGGTGAACGTGGCTAGTGTTCATTTCTTGGCACAACCTGGTTATCCTTTGGCTCCGAGTGCCAGTTGTGCTCGGGAGCTATCGGTGGGCCTCTGAGAGTTCCGTCCACACGTGGTGACCACCCTCTCCCCACATGTGCACACGTAGGGACAGGGTGGGTTCAAATCCAGATCCTTTCCTTGCTGGCTGAGATCTTTAGACAAATCACTTTCCCTCTGTGAACCCCAGTGCCTCATCTGTAAAGTGGAGTGAGAATGTAATCCCGGAGGGATGGTGGAAGAGAAAGAGTGGTTA
Organism: Glossophaga mutica; assembly: GCA_039655065.1. Taxonomy (NCBI): domain Eukaryota; kingdom Metazoa; phylum Chordata; class Mammalia; order Chiroptera; family Phyllostomidae; genus Glossophaga; species Glossophaga mutica. Next base: position 23,872,613 of record CM077310.1, read on the forward strand.
CCTGTGCGACAGGTGAGGGCTGACTCGGCTCCCCTGGCACGGGAAGCATCGGCCTCTTTCCCGCCCTCCCTGTCTGCCCGGGCCTGTGGCATGTGCACAGCACAGGAGAAGCCAGCAGCAGCGGTCGCTTCTGGAGATGCTGGGATCTGATATAGGAGGCTGATTTTACTTGTCACTGCACAGACTTCTGTACTATTTGAAATTTTTGTTATCAGCATGTATTTCTTGGAAATATTACACAGAATACATGGATTTAGGAACTCCGAGTTCCCAGCCCCTGCTCCTTCGTTGTCAGTAGGTCTCGCCTTCCTTTCGGGTTTAGCAGCACCATACTGAACACGCCCAGGGAGGGAACTCTGCACGCGCTGGTTTTGGTCGGACCGTAGGACCTGCGCGGGGCAGAAGGCCTCCAAGTTCCAGAAGCTCTAGGGAAAAAAATGGGCTTCTTAATGAAGGACCGGACAACTGCAGAGGCATTTGGGGAAAGGCAAAAATGGAGCCACATCTCACACCACGTTCCAAAATGACTTTGAGGGGATCAGAGATTTAAATGTTTAAAAAAAAAAGAAGAAGAAAAATGAAACCAGGCAAGTACCAGAAGAAAACATGGGTGAATTGTTTTCATAATCTGGGTATGAAGAGCTTCTCTAGTCATGATTCAAAAATCCAGATTTAATGAAAAAAATGACTGATAAACCTGACTGTACTTTCTAAAAAGCACAAAGCTTGGCATGGCCACAGAGTCACAAAGCCAAAGGACAAGCAGCGGACTCGAAGGAAGCGTCTGCCACGTACATTACGGATAAAGGGCTCATGTCTTCCATGTACGTGGGGAACACTCGAAAATTAAGAAGCGGAAGTCCAAAAGCCTGAAAAAAAACATGAGCAAAAGGAAGACACGTCACAGAAAAATATGCACAAATGATCTTCCAACATATAAAAAACTGTTCACACGTACTCTCAGTAAGAGGAATGCAAAATAAAAAGCCCCTTGGGCACCACTTTTTACCTACCAGTTAGGCAGAATTCAGAAGGTCGGCAACCCATACACACTTCTTCTGAGGCCACGGGAAAACACGCCTTCCCACTGCTGGTGAGACAACTCGGCCAGGCTCCGTGGAGAACATTGCGTGTGGGGGGAACCCTGTGTTCTCCCTGTGAGCTAGCTGTTGTCATTGGGATTTATCGAGGTGCATTTCGACACCGCTCGTGGTAAGTTTATGTGCTGTGGTATTATTTATTAGAAGAAAATACTGGAATCCTCTTAAAGGCCACGCTGTAGCAGACTTGTTGAATCCTCTATGGTACATCCACACATGAAGGTCCACACCACGTGTACATGAGTGAAGACCCTCTCCACAAATTGATAGGAAATGATTTCCAGGACACTTTGTTAAGAGCAAAAAGTAGGGTGTGAGAGAGTACATATAGTGTGTTACCTTTTACATGAGAAGCAAACAAGAAAACATGTACGTGTCGCCTTATTTTTGCAAAGGAAATGCAAAAAACGTACATCAGAAACTGATGAAGATGGTTGCCTGTTATTATGTGGAAGTGGGGCGGAGCTGGGGTGCTGGGGATGAGAGCGAGACTTTTCTGAGTATACCTTGTCACATAGCTTCAACTTATACATCATTGACATCTTTCATACACTTTAAAATTAAATCAGTGAGGATGAATATAAGGCAAATCTTAAAGCAGTACAAAATGAAACAAAGGAAACCAACCACTTATCAAATTGGTAACAATGGTACAGGAAAAAAAAAAAACCTCATTCAAAAATTCAGAGCTCAGAGTCCCAGCTGTGTATCCTGAGTGGGTTATAAAAAGAGCTGTAAAGACACTTTGAATTTACTTTGTTGTTGGTAGTGGAATTGGTGTAGTAATCCTGATAATTTTAAATATATTGTAGGACCAAGCACAGGAGTTAAATATATTGGTGGTGACAGGAACCAGGGAGAAGGGTCTGGAAATGTAGGATAGGAAGAGAGGAGGAAGAATCCTTCAATGTTGGATTTGAATTAGAGGACTTGCTCTGAACTCAGGTTTGTCCACTGTAAATGCCCTGCAGCGAGAAACTCCAGCAGCTATTAGCTCACGCAGCACGAGACCTTAGTTTCTGACTACCATTCCCCACTAGCTGAGCAAGCGGGGGTCCCTGGAGCAGTGCCTACTTCCAAGTCTGGGTCTGGGACGTCTTGTAGCAGAAAGCCTGCCAGTGACTTACCAACAAAACACCTGAGCTGGCAAGCCGGCTCAGGTGTTTTGTTGGTAAGTCACTGGCAGGCTTTCTGCTACAAGATGTCTGGTTTTGGTAACTTACAGTGTAGGATGTTATCATCGGGGAAGCTAGATTTTGGGTACACTGAACCTCTCTGTAACATTTTTGCAATTTCTTGTGGGTCTTTATTTCCAGTTAAAAATTTAACAAATAAGCATGTGTGTGGAGGGGTGAGGGGTAGTGTTTTTTTTGTTTGTTTGTTTAACTTTTTAAAAATCCTTACCCAAGGCTAGGTTTATTGATTTTAGAAAAGGGTGGGGGAGAGAGAGGGAGATAGAGACGTCAATGTGAGAGAGAAACATCCGTTGGTTGCTTCCTGTGCGTGCCATGAACGGGCTGAAACCCACAACCGAAGTGTGTGCTCTGACCAGGAATCACAACCATGTCCTTTTGGCTCATGGGGTGACGTTCCCACCAGCTGAACCACCCAGCCAGGGCGATGGGGTGGTGCTCATCACAGGAGAAAGCTCTCCTCTATTTCCTGGAGAAGTGATTGAAGTAGAGAAGTCACCACTTGCAACCGCCAAGGCAATATTTCACTCAGACAAAGATCATCAGTGGATAATAAAATATGGGATAAAAGCTGTTAGAGAATGAGATATTCACATAGTCTCACCCCGCAGGTTACTTACTATCTACAGAGGGTAAAGGAGCTTTTATGGTGGATAAATCTGGCAGACATCACCATAACCAAGTGACAGAAAAAAAGTGGCCTGCCTGATTGCCTTCAGTCATTAGTTCTTGCTTCTGTGTCTTGGATGCTATGCAGGATCATTATCAATACTGATAAATGACATTATGAGTTTGGTGATGAGCTAGAAGGAGAAATGTGGATGATCACCTATGTCGTACTTATCCCAAAATTAGTACTCCTAATTTCAGCAGTGAAAAAATGCACACCCAAATTTAGATTATAGGGTATTCTATAAAACATTAATCTGGACTCCAAAATTATCGGTATAAAAGACCCAGCTCCCCCAAAAAGTAGGAGACTGTCCTAGATTAAAGAGAATAACCAGACTGAAGAGAATGATAATTACATGTAGTAGATGATTCTTGATTGGACCCCGATCAGAAAGAATATTATAAAGGCCATTATTAAGATAATTGGGAAAATCTATGTATGGGCAGTGTATTAGATAATATTATTGTATCAATGTCTTGGGAAAGAAAAAAAGCACTGTGCTTATGTAGGATAATTCCTGGTTCTTACCAGATACATGTTGAAGTACTTCAGGGGTCAAATTTCAAAATATCTGTAACAAATTTTCAAAAGGTTTAGCAAAAATATAAAAAAATGAGATCTCAAGTGAATAGAGAAAAATGTTAGCAATGGATGAACCTAGTGTAAAGAGCAGTGCGATGTATTTTTATCGTATTATAATTTCAAGCTTCTTTAGGTTTGACAAATTTTAAATGAAATCTTGAGGAGAATACGAGTAGCTGACATTGGTTCGTGCATACATTCTTTCTCTTGTACCCAGATTGGAATTTCTCCCCTTTCAGCTCACCCCTTCCCCCAAATCTTAGCATGACGCAGCACGGGTTGCTTGGGGCCCAATGGCTCAGTGGGGCCCAGGCTCCCAGAGAGTCTTTAGAGATGGGTCCCACCACGGCCAGCTCTGGGCTCTGTTGTCCCACCAGCAGGGGCCCCTGGTAAAAACTGGTTGGCCCATCACTGAGCCTAAGAGAGCGTCTGGGGAGTCTGGAGCCTCTGTGGCCTAAGACTGGCTGAGCCCTTGAGCCTTAGAGAGCGGATACCTGCGACTAAAAGCCAGCACAACACAAGGGACTTCCTTTTATAATGGGGACTTCACCTGGAGTTGATTGCTGCCAGGAAGAGGGACCACGCTAGACACTTTTGAACGGATCCATTAGTTACTGCGGAATATTCAAATAATGAGTCACAACCAATCTAACCACCAATAAACCAACCAATCAGCACACCTGTTCACTCGGTAAGTAAGCACTAGGTAGTTTGCCACTACAAGGGTAAAGAGGGCACATTCCGCGCCAGCAAAGGGCTGAGTGTTCGGGGAATGTAGACTACAAACCAGTGCCCCGCAACGATTGGTAAATGCACTGTGGCAATCTTCACTTTGTAGCACTGAGGTGGTGCCCCTAAACTGGGCCGGTGGGGGGGGGAGGCGTGACAGAGAACTTGCTGGAGAGGGTGAAACATTTTCCTTCAGCTCTAAAACCAATTCTTTATGTCCTCAAAGGAGAAAATAAATCAGGAATGTGGGGCCACACTAGGGGGATGGTAGAGAGAGGTTCCAAAAGGTTCATTTGACCCCTCAGTTTTCTCTGTCCCTTTTCTAGGGTTAGGGTGGCCCCGCTCATCCCCATGCGCTTGGGACTTCCCCAGTTCTAGCGCGGGAAGTCCCGATGCAGGTGAGCAGGGACAGCAGGGCACCTTGCGACCCTCCCACCCTCAGCTCAGAGTCTTCAGCTGTGACGGATCCCATGTGAAGAAAAAGTCAGGTAACAGGCTAGCTCCGAGAATTCTGCAGTGGACACGGAAGAGGAAGGAGTGGCAGAGGCACCTCGGTTTTCCCTTTCCCACGCAGACCGGACACCGTGCCAGGCCTGGCCGAGAGGGGTGGCTCTTTCCCAGCCCTGTCCCCCCACTTCTGCTCTTCATCCCCGCCCCTCGGAAGGTCCCGTCTCTCCACCCACATACAGGAATGCTGCTCATTCTCCAGTCCCTACTAAACTCACATTTTCTCGTTAAAACCTTTCCCAACTGTTCTGGCGAAAAGTGATGTTTTGCTCCTAAGGGATGTAACAGCACTTATCATCTGTGTGCTCAGAGAGCTTCAGAGAAATCGTATGGAAGTTCAGAGACACGTTCACTCAGGTGTGATGAACGCACTCCTTTACTCACCCGTTAGTGACTGGGCGCCACGCGCGGTGCTGGGCACTGCGGCTTTGAAATGAATCCCGTCCTTAAGGAGTCACGGTCAGCCAGGTGAGGTGGCCAGATGCACTAAGTAACGATAACACAGGTAAAATGTGCTGTGATGGAGGCTAAGCATCAGCAAGCAAAGCCACTGGGGCTGCTACTGAGTGGCAGACACTGTGTTAGATGCTAAAGGGCCACTAAGCCCATTAGGAGATTATAATCAGTTCCGTGTCCGAAGCAGATCCCAAAGCGCACTACTTTCACACCATATGGTAAGTGCTACCAAAGTGTAAACTCAGGACCTCTGAGACACAGATGAGGAACCGCCAGGGAAGCGGTGGGTCGGGTCTTGGAGAACCTGGCACCTACCTGCACTGACCGGTTAGAGGTTCGGGGAAAAGGAGGTGAGGGCCACGGGGCTGGGGGCTGCTGGCTGATCAGAGACACATTTAGCAGAGCGAACCATAGAGCTTTGTGATGGACTGTAGCCGCAGAGGAGAGAATCTCAGACCGTGTATCTTCCGGAAGGTCTTGTGCAGGTTGCGGCGGATGCTAGGCACAGAGCAAACATCTGCGGGTTGATTTAGGGGAGACAGCAGGCCAAATCCAAAGGAGGTCTGGCTAGATCAGCTGGGGGAGCCCTGTAACCAGGGTTCCCCGAAATATGTTTCTTTGACAAGATGAGAGGTTAGACAAACGACGTCTCCCCGGACGGGGAACTGCTGCTCCAGTGTCGTGTCTCTGTGCCCTTTGTCTTCCTTCTCTGCGAGGCCGTTCCTCATGCCTTTCGGGTTTAAGAAGTAAAATCAAATTAAAATGTGTAAGGTTCCCCCTTTCTCATTCCCTCTACCCTAACACATGCTCTCTCACACACACCTGTGGGGACACACACACACACACACACACACACACAAGCACAGCTTTATCATGGGTTTGTTTTGTCATCTGTGCTTGCTACAATCAGATCATGAACTCCTGCGGCTGGGGGTGGTGTGGGCCCCTCCCCCCAGTTTTGATAAATATGCCTTGATGTTGACCCCCAGGGTCATGGCTCAGCTGCCTGCATTTGGAGAGGAGGCACAGCTGGATTCAGACGAGCAGCTCCAACCTCGAACTCCTGGCCCCTCTCCTTGAATTGCTGGGTAGGAAGATGGAGCACAGGGAAGAATTTCCCTTCTGCTGAGGCATCTGTGCCAGTGACTTCCCAGGCTCTTCTCAATCTGTTCTCTCCTGTGACTTCCTCCCGCCTGCGCACGCCTGCTGGGCCAGGCTGAAGGTCAGCAACCCCGGAGGCTGGGCTTTCCGAAGACACCCAGGGAATGGCAGCCCCGGCCCCCTCGAGGTCTGGCCAGGTGGAGATGGAAGACTGGCTCCTGGGCTCCAGTTGAATTTGGGTCTGGGCAGGGCAGCTGCTTTTGTCGGATCCTCTTGGTCTCTTCTTTGCAAAATACGGAAGTTGTAGGTTATTGCTGTAATATTGGTATCTTGGGACACTGGCTAAAACTCAGGTGCCCCTAGAGGATTTGGGGACTTTGATGAAGAGTGTAGTGCTGACCAAGGAACCTGAGGGGGCCCAACTCACTGGATGGTTTCCTGTCACTCAACTGTGAGCACCCCCTCAGGCACACATGGGATGTTAGCTATTGAGCACTTTCAGTGAGCAGGCACTGGCTATGCACCAACATGCGCAGCTCAATGGCCCAAGCCTGTAGGACAGGCAGTGTTACCCCTGCTTCTCAGAGGAGGAAATCAGGGCCCAGGGAGGCACAGGTACCTTAGTTGAGGCCTCAGGGCCAGTGAGCAGCAGAATCAGGCTCTAGTTGCGGTTTTGCCCGTCTGCGAAGCCTGTGCTCTCCTTTCTCCCTGAACTTGCAGAAGTCGGAGTCAGCACGGGCCACGTAGGGCAGTGATGAGCGTCACACCTATCTGACCAACCTGGTTAGGTGGTTAATTGATTGAGAATGAGACCACACCTTATACTTCTCTTGGGACATAGTGACATTACCCGGGGAATGGGAAAATCTCCAATGAGTACATTCAAATTGAGTTCCCTGTGAGCCTTTGGAATGTGGGGGGCAAAGCGGGACAGGTCCCCGGCACCAAGACGTGCCATGCAGCTCCCCCCACCTGCCCCTGCCAAAGCTGCCCTCTGTCTCCTGGATGCCTATTAGGCTCAGTCAGTTCTGCAGAATCCTTCCGGAGCTCAGTGCCAGATAAACAATCTCTCAAATTTCTTACATGTTGTGAAGCATTGCAGATGCCTTCGTATAATCAAATATGCCATTCCACATCTCATTTGTAATTTCACAATTTAGCTCTCTGCGCCATTTAAGCACATATAGAGCCTCTAGAGAAATCCTTATTTTTTTCCCCTAAAGCTTTTATATGTGAGCTTTGTGTGATTTGGGTCTTTGCTCTGTCTAATAAGATTCTCCCAAAGTTTTCTCACTGTGAAAGGCTTTATGAAATTTAAGAAACCATGGAAATAAGTCCTGGCCTAATATAAGTCAAGGTAGGCCAAGGAAGCGTCAGAAAGGAGGCCCGGATGAGCAGCTGGATGTTCCTTTCCTCGTCTGTTTCTTCTGTGTTTGCTCTGATGGGGTCTCTGGAGAATGCCACGTCTGCTTTACAGCCATGCCCTGCTTGACAATTTACAAAGCACATCTCATGTATCACAGTGTTTGGTTTGAGCTTGACAGCTGCCCCGGAAGTGAGGTAGGGTAATTATTATTATCTCCATTTTATAGATGAGGAAACAGAGGCTTGGGGAGGGTAGATGACTTGCCCAAATCCATGCAGCAAATTTTAACTGTTAATCCATGGCAATGCGAGGCATCGCCTATAGATCTTTTGATTAGAAAGTTGGTGTCCGCCTGCTAATCCAGTCTGCCTTCCTAGAGGCTATTCTTGGCAGCTGCTGAGCTGAGGTGCTGCAGATAACGTTGTGACTCGCTCACTCCACGCCGGTTCAGTTCTCGAATCCACCCCCCACTCTCCATCCCCACCGCTGCGCTGCCGGCCCTGCCCGCGGCCATTTCCGGGTCACTGCCACGCAGCCCTAAGCCGTTTCCTCTGCTTCTAGTTTTGATTCACTCAGGTCCCATATCCACACTGCAGCATAAATAACTTCCTTCCAGGAAGACTTTATCACTGTACCCCTCTGCTGAAAACATTTTTATGGCTTCCAGGGTCTTCAGAAAACCTCTCATTTCTCCAACTTGGCCTTGAAGGGTCTGCGTGATCGGGAGCTACTCACATCCCACTCCCCGAATCTGAGTCCCAGCCCCTTCTCACCAACGTCCCCTGCACTGAGGCTTCGTCACCTTCATTTGGTGATTCATTGCCACCTTCCCTCAGCTTTAGCCTCCTCTCTTTATAATGTTTAGTAATTTTCAAGCAGTTTGTAACCAGCTGCAAAAAAAAAAAAAAAAAATAACACGAAAAACCAACAAAAACAAACATAAAAAAAAACCTAGTTTATAGCCAGTTACTATTATTGATGGGGGTAACCTTTATTTCAGTAGCATGATTTAGAGTTTATAAAATGCCGACATTACTTCGCATAATTAACATAATAATGGAAGTGGGTAGGGACCTGGTTTATAAATTAAACCACCAAGGCTTGGAGGTGTTCAGGAACTTGCCCAACGTATGTCACCGGCAAGTGGCAGACTCAGCACTTGGAATGCAAGTCGTGAGATTCTAGTTTACATAAAATTCTGCAACCTGTTCGCATCATTTATCAGCTCCTGGCTTTTATAAAGCACTTCGGAATATGTAGTAGAAAGAGGCTGTGTAGAAAGCTGAGTTGCATTTCACAGACTCGGAGGGTTCTTGCCGGAGAAGCGTTCCCAGGCAGAAGGAGAAGAGGCGAAAAAGGAAGGGAGAAATACAACGTTGCTGGAACAGCCAGCACCTGGGCTCATTAACCTCTTCCAAACAGTCTCTCCTTCCTATCCCCCTGTTGACCAGAAACCAGTCAGAGGGGAGTTTGCATGGTAAACTCTCACCTGGGGGGATATGGTCTCGGGAGAGATGACGCGCCAGGAGCAGACAGTTTGCTTTGATGCTGAGTCATGGCCGCAGTTCTGCTTTCTTGGAAAAATTGTAAATTATTCTCCTGGGGAAAAATTATCAGTGTCCCCAATAGTGTTGCCTAAATGACAAACTCCCAGGGCAATACAGCTCTGGTTAAAACTCTCAACTTACCAGGAGCCTTTTCCTAACTGCATCACTCACATGTCACCACCCTGCGCCACTCAGTCTGCCGCAGACAGTAACACACTGCCAGAGAGTCGAAGACGACTGGGCCCACCAGGGTGGTTAACAATAAGCCAGTTACAAAGAGGAGGGAAGTACCCAAGCCGAGGGAAAAGGCTGTGGGAAGACACTGAAATACGTGGTTGAAAACATGGCAGGTGCTACAGTGATTTGCAGGGTGTAGAATGAATAATTGATTGAGCTGTAGGAGCGAGGGACAGTTCCCAGGTGTCTGGCTAGAGCAGCTGAGAGGTGGTGGTGTCATTTCATGAGGTAAGGATTAGAAAGCAAGTTCTTTCCTTGTTGCTCTTCTTTCTTCTTTCAGATCTGATGATCAGTACAGATGAGAGCACCTGGAATGGGACGTGCCTGTGGATATTTGAGTCTGGGATTTTTAAAGACTGGTTTGAAGTGGAGGCACAGATTTGGGACACCTCAGCCCACAGAGGTGAAACCATGGGGTGGATGAGGTCACCTGGGAGAGAGTCCGGAGTGGGAAGGTTCTTACCTGAAGTGACCAAAGGGCACATTTCCCATTCCAGAGTTTGAGACCAGAGAAACCAAAGTTACCCACTTGTCTTTGGGAAGGTGATAGTATGTGCCATATCCGCAGAGGGAAGCAAGGACAGAATGAAGAATGACGAGGGAAATCTAGGAGAAAAGGAGGGGATTTAAGTTCCGGGAGAGGACAGAGAAGTTTGGGTGAGGGGTGAAGAGCTGGGTGGATTAAGTAGCTCAGATTATTGCTGAGAATTCTTTAGACTCAAGAGGCCCTTCCTCACGGTGCCTGATTTGTGCTCCAGGGGTGGTCATGGGCACTTTGAAAAGCAGTCCTGGGCTGGACACATTATTCCTTACATTGTCAGGTCCTCACTGTGAGGCTAGTTTAAAGGGAAAGCGACTTCAGGTTTGTGCACTGGCAAACACTTGCGGCCCAGCCTTAGTTTCCCCAAGAAACTAAGTCATCTGTTGATATCAAAGAATGAAGGAAGCATAAGGTTCCTTAACCCCACCCCTACTTGGGAGGCCACTTGCAAAGAGACTGCTCCACAGGTATACCACACAGTGCAGAGTCACCTGCTCACAGACTGTGTGAGGTCAATGATGCCTCTGCATGGGTGGTTCATTTGTCAGTGTGCTGTGACTTCGAACATGCCCCTAAGTCTTAGACTTGTGACCTTTGAGGTGCAAGGATCAGCAATTCTAAAAGTCACAGCGTCTTCCTTCCAGGTCCTCCTTGCACGCTTGATCTTGCACTAGCACACATACCTTCAAATCTCAGTTGCTGCCCCCAGTCCGAGGATGTGCGCCAACGATGCCAGGGTGAAGGCACGGCTCAGGAACCAGCAGCACTGGCACTGCCTGGGCGCTTGTTAGCATTGAGAATCCTAGCCCTCCCCCAGGCCCAGCGAATTGGGATCTACGTTTTAACAAGACGCCCAAGCATGGGTGTGCGCATTAACAGTTCGGAAGCGTTGCCCTAGATTACCTAGACTGGGTGAACAAGATAATTCCTATATAAGAGGGAGAGAGGGGAAGCAGACTTAATTAAACAGAAGCGGGGAAACAAAAAGAGGCAGTCTGACCTACTGGGAAATCATGAAATTATACCAGACTATGGGAAGTCTATTCCTGAAACCCCAGCGCGTTGGCGCGCCGTGCGTGCCGGGTTCCGGGAGCCGGCCCGGGTTCTTCACCCACTGCACTGTGGAGTGGGATGGCCGCTCCCTGCCCCACGCCTGTCCCAGGGAGTAGGTGCGAGGGCAGGCTGGCCATCATTTCTTCGGCACACCCCTTTGCAGTTGCTACCTGGGCATGCAGGTGGGCAGAAGAGAGACTAACCGATTGACCACAGTAAGTTCTATTAGGAAATTGCAAAAGCCAAGACAGTTTTTTTTTTTTTCTTCCATGTGGCACCGCAAAGGAGGTGATTACTGGCCCTTTATTATTCCCATTTTGGTAAAGCTGTTTTCTTCCCCCTACATCTGTGTTTAAAGTTAATTTTGTGTTATTTTCTCCCCACAGGCCTGTGCTGGTACCATGGGGAACAGCATTTAGCAACATCCAGCAGGAGAGGCAGTGAGAGCAGCGTTAACTCCACACACGGCTTGGAAATCAGCTGCGTCTGGTGGCAGGAGTGTTTTTGTGGTGTTAACTGTGAAGGGGAAGGCAGCTGGCGCTCAGGGGCGCCAGTGCGGCTCCTGCCCGGGATCCCTGACACACTGAGCTGCGGTGGGCACCTCCTGGCTGCTCCCCGCGGTGGGAAACTCTGCTGAGAGGAGGGCTAAGTGGGAGAGGGGAGAGGCTTTGCGTTGGTAGGACGGGCTCTTGGGAAACAAGGTGTGAGTGAGCAGGCAGAGTACTTGGGCTGAGTGGGAGGGCTGAGTGGGGGATGCATCATATCTCAGAGGTAATTGGGAAAGGGCTTGTGGTGGGTGCCTCCCAGGACAGAGCCATTTCAGACACTTATGCTTTTACCCCATTGGCCACCGAAGGCAGAAATTAGCCAGCAGCCACATAGCTAGTCTGGGCAGTGTCTTCCTTTCAAAACCACCATTCCTTTCCACCTTTTGGCAAAGACTCCAAGTTTCCCACCCCAAATCCATTCTATACTCTTCCTTACTCACAGAACCCTGATTCTGTCCTGACTAGCCAGATGTCAAATAAAAAGCTAAGGTTTTCCAGTGTGCCTTGCGAGGAGGCATGGCCCGCACAGTGACCAGAGATCCCGGGTGGGCTTTAGGCAAGCTTGTCCTGGCACTGACTCAGCCCCGGCCACCTCCCTTTGCACCTCCTCCTTCTTTACACATGGAATGTGGATGTCTGTTTGAATCTGGAGGCGAATTTGGTGAGAGGATCACATACTAGAGACATGAAATTGTGCAACAGACACTTGGGAGGACACTGATTCCTGGGTGACGCTGTGCCTGCCTGCTTCTGGGCTTCTTCTGCTGGAGAAGCCACGGGTTGGAATTCTCTGTGTGAAACTCTCCTCCCCGTCCCCTGGATTAGGTAGAACAAGTAAATCTAGCTACCGCAACAACCAAACTTCCAAATGTCTGTAGCTTAACCCAATGGAAGTTTGTCGTTCCCACCAAGCCCAGTGAGGAAATAACAGGTTGTCAGGTAGGCTTGCTGGCTCCTTCCATCTGTGTCTCTGATGAACTGTACTTTCTGCCTCCTCTTTATGCTGCAGCAGATGGAGAAGGTGAGCAAGAACAGCGCACAGGCCACACCTGGCTGAGGTGCTTGTCTCTTTCACTAGATCTCACTGGCCAGAGTTCAGTCATACTGCCCCAAAGGGAGCTGGAAAATGTCATCTGGTGATGTGCTGAGGAGGAAAGAGAAATGAGTTTTGCTGAATACTCATAATTTGCCAAATGCACACTTGCAAGGAGAAAAAAGAAAAAGGAAGGAAGGAAGGAAGGAAGGAAGGAAGGAAGGAAGGGAGGAAGGGAGGAAGGAAGGAAGGAAGGGTGGAAGGAAGGAAGGAAGGAAGGAAGGCAGGCAGCAGGAAGGGAGGGAAGAAGAGCGGGGAAGAAGAGAAAGACCATCAAATACTCAATTGTTCTCTAGAGACAATTAAAACACATCTCCCTGGACACACAAACAAAATGCCCAGAGTAGAAAGAGTGGAATCATGCCACCTGATTCCCAAATGGATCTATACCTGAGCCAGTCTTCCCTTTGTTCAGGAGGGCTCCACTCAGCACCTGCCGTGTTCAGAGAACCGAGGGTGCAGCCAGGGTGGGAATGGCTCTCTGTGGGAATCAACACTGGCCTCCAGTGTTGATTCACAGCACCCTGAAGGTCAGACTGGAAGAGGCCATTGGGCCCAGTAAGGTTCCTGGTATAGTAGGTGTGCTGTGGGCTCAGTGGCACAGCTTACCTGTTCCCCTAAGCTGTGCACTCCAGGTGTGTTGCCCTCCTATGTGGGCTGTGTACACCCTCCTGTTGTAGTTGAGCCTTTATTGCTATCAGCAGGTCAATGGGGGGGATTTACCCCAGGCCAAGTGCCTGCAAGGACCGGCAATGACCACCATGGAGGATCAGCTATGCAGAGTCTCACCCCATGGAGCAGGACTTACTTCAGTGGGGTGCTCACTTGTGGAGGTGGTTGGGTGGTACCTTGATGTGGTCTGAAACTATCCACCAGGTGCGCTGGCTCTAGGGCCTCCCAGGAGGTTCAGGCCAAAGTCAGCCACTGCCTGCGTTCTGCCCAGGGCCACCCAGCATGGGCTACAGAGTGGTCTGCAGATAACTGCTGCTTGTGTTGGGCTTGGAGCTGCTCAGGAGAAGCCAAACGGCAAGCCAGGCCTAGCTGCCACTAGTACCAGGTCTGGTGCCTCTTAGTGAGAGGTACGGGGGGGGGGGGCATGCTGAGGCCCACTGCTGCTTGTTTGAGAAATATTAGGAAAATCTGAAGCGTGAGCCAAAATACGCCATTCACATGGAAAAGCCACTGGAAACAGCTGGGTTGGGCCTGAACGTTGGGTGGGGTGGGACCTCAGGGAATCACCAGGAGAGAGTGAACAGTGTTAGCCAGGTTGATGAAGATTTACATGCGGTGCCTGCCTGATGGCTGTGTGGGAGTAGGGCTCAGAAAATGACCATGGCCTCTGCCAGCACTTCTGTCTGGCCCTCCAGCTCTCATCGTGATTCCAGACATCTCCTCCCCACATCTACCTGATGCCTTTCAAGCTGCTGTCCCAGCACTGGAGCTCGGAATGAGGGAGTCTGAGTAAATCCTTGTGTGAGTCCTTTAAGAGAAACTCCTGAGACTCCAGAAGCTTCTGCCTCACTCAGCCTCTAGTTTTTATCCCTGCTAGTTTTCATAGCCAGAAGTTATAGGGGCTTCTCTTTCTGGCACTGGAATCCTGAGCTGGGGGGCCTGGTGTGGGGTTGAGACCCCTCACTCTTCAGGGGGGGCCTCCAAAGCCAAGATATCCCTCCCAATTTTTATCCACCACAAGTGGGTGTGGGGCCAGCTTGTTTCGTGTTTCTGTTCCTCCTACCAGTCTTGATATGGCTTCTTCTTTACATCCTTAGTTGTAGGACTTCTGTTTAGCTAGACTTCAGGTGGTTCTGAATGATGGTGGTGCTACAGTTTAATCGTATTTTTGATGTAGTTGTGGGAGGATGTGAGTACCACCTTTACCTATGCCACCTTCCTAACTGGAAGCCAGACGTGGTGCTTATTGAAGGAACCTTGATCATCCTTTTATCCATAGCCTCTAGAACAGTGTCTACCATGTAGAAGATTTTTTAAAAAGTTAGTGAATTAATCAATGATGACTGAGTGAATAAATGCTCTTTTAAAAGGTGGATTAGCGGTTAACATTAACTGGAACAGTGGAACCATTGGCTGATTGAAGTTAAAGTTAACAATGCAAGAGCTCCTGAGTACATGGGTGGGTTCACAGGAACATACGACAATTTGGGCGTGGTGCTTTTGTAACTGAATTCAGGTCTGGCTGCCTGCTGCAACTAAAGCCAAACTCATGAGACAGGTGCTGGTAAAAAGGAAAGTGATTTATTCAGATACCAACAATCTGAGAAAATAGGAGACTCATCTCCCAAAGCCCACCTTAACATCTCAGTGCAGGCAGAGGTTTTTATATGGAGAGAGAGGCAAAACAGAACAAAGAGATCAAGGGGAGGAGGTTGAAAAGTTCTCTACGTGCAGACTAGCACAGTCCCTTATGATGGTCTGGTGTGCCTCATCTTGGTTATCAACATCCTCGTTTTATATTTGAAGGTCAGCGAATCTCCCGGAGCTGGGATAACTGAAGGTCAGAGTCTGTATATTTTCAAGGTAGTTCCTAGGACTTTTACACAAAGATGCTGCTTACCTCCAAGCTGCATATTAGTCAGTCAGCATTTATAGAAACAATGCCAAAAGAATGGTGGGGTGGGTTATAATTCCCCACTGTTACATTTTCACAACATTCTGTTTCAGGTGGGGAATGGAAAAATTCTCGGGATGTCAGGCAGGAAGGATGGGATGACCATAGGCTTGGGAAAGACACAGAAATCTGGAGGGAAATCTTGGAGAAAGGCCATCTGTCTTGAGTAAAGAAAACACAAATGTGTGAAATAGGGAAGCTACAAAACTGTCAGTAAGGTCCTTGTGAACCACTTCAGGCAGGGCCAGTACAGGAGTCAAGGTGGAGTGGTCCAGTGGGGCTGGGCCAGCTGGAGAAGAAAGGGCTTCTGACCAGGGACCTGGCTGCCTTTGCGACCACATGTGTTACCATGACAACTCACTCCCTTCACTGGCTTCAGTCCAACCACACTGGCCTCCTTGCTGTTTCTCAACATGTGGTATCTTCCTACCTCAGGGCCTTTGCACCTGCTGTTCACTTGCTGTTCCCTGTGCCTGTGAGGTTTTTTCCTGAATGCCTAACTTACTCCCTCATTTCATGCAGATTTCTGCTCATCAGTCAGGCCATTGGATCACTAGATCTGTAGCAATATCCTTCCAGTTACTTTCTCCCCTTCTTTGGCATTATTTGTATTCATAACACTAAATATTTATCCAATTACTGTTTCTCTACCTTCTCATGGAGAGTAAGGTACATGAGGACAGGGATTTTTATTTTGTTTTATTCATTTCTGTGTTCTCAATGTCTCAAACAGTTCCTGGCACACAGTAGGTGCTCAACAAATATTTGTGGAATGAATAAATGGATGGAGTTTGTCAGTTTGTCTTGAGCTGGCCTTGAAATGTGGACAGAGGAGTGGAGGAAGAAGTGAGTATGGAACCAGCAGGTGAGTGTGGATGGAAGGGTCTGCAAAGTAGGGCCATTCCAGGCCCTGCTCGTCTCCTCTCAAGGTGATCAGGGAGCCGGGACCCCCTCCCCAGATGCTGACAGGCACTGGGGAGGGCAGGAAGATTTCTGTGTGGCCTGCTCCTTCTGCTAAGGCAGATATGTTAGAAAAGATCATTGCAAAACATCAAGTGCCATGGAAACACTTACTGATGCCGGGGCTGGCGCTCTGATGGTGCTGGAGGCTTACATTGGCTCCGATGCACAGCCAGTAGTTCTGAAGTGCATCCAATGCGCTGGGCTTGTTGGCCCCAGAATTCCAGTCCTCAGTACACAATGACTTAGTGCTTTCTGTCAGAGTGTCTCAGAGCATGTGACCAACACTCACCCTGCCCACATCCTTGGGAGGAGGTGGCACTGAGCAGCAGGTCCGTGGTCCAGCTTGCCTTTGACTGATATGAGGCTTGCCCCCCTTTTCCACTCTCACAGATCCAGGTCTCCATTCACTCCAGCCCATCTCTGGGTTGTCCCTTTGGGCTGCCCCCCTTTCCCCAACATCAAATCCTGCTCTCTACCTGGTCGTTCTACAGGTTCCCAGCTTTGGTGGGATGAGGAAGGAGGCACAGGAGGCAGCTGGTCCTGACACTGGCCCTCATATGGCTGCCAGGATGGGTCAGAGCAGTATCTTCTCCTGCATGACTCTGGGAGGGCGGAGGAAAGAGAAGGGGCCAGGGAGACGCTCTGGGGCCACTGCTTGGTGTGAAGGACACACGCTTGCTCAACGGCCCATCCCACTACGTTTTCTCAGGGGAGTGGCAGGAGAGCTGGTGGGTAGGTACAGAGGGGTCAGGGATGCCAGAAACAGGAGCCATTCAGGACAGTGGCAGGTCATGCTGCCGTCTCATGTTTTCCCCAGGGAAGGAAGAAGGAAAGGAGGAAAGACAAATTTGTGTAGGTTCTGTACTCAGAAATCAGAAATCTCCAAGTACCGTGGCCTTTCCCAGTGCATACTGGTCTCTCTTAAGGTAACTTCTGTGTTCTCTTGCTTTGACAGTTCAAGAGTGAGAAACCTGTTGCCTTTCATGAAAGTGGTTTAGCATTCCAGAGTGGGTCAATCCCTGTAAGCACGCAGGGACCGTTTTTCTAATCTTTACAAGAATGCAGTAGTGTGTGGCCCTAGGGCTCAGCAGAGGCGACCCGAAACTGACCCGAAACTGACCCGAAACTGAGTAGTGTGTGACCCTACTCCCTGACCAGGTTTGGACTCAGAAGGGCTGCACTATTTGCAGGGCTCTGGCCTTTGCCCCTCTCCATGTCTGCTCTGCACCCAGCCCAGGTCAGAGGAGTCAGGAGGTAGCTGAGCAGGCTGTGGGGTCAGATGCAGGGAACCCACGCTCCTGGCTGGTTGAAGTGACTGCGGTGAGCGGCGGCTCGGGTCAGGGCCTCAGGCATGTTGACTGCTGGCCAATGTCAGCTCAGAGGTGGGCACTGTTGTGACTGCTTCGTCATTCCCATCTTAGTTTTAGAGGGTAAAGAGGCAAGGCAGAGGCAGGGGAGACTGAAGCCTCGAGGACTGCAGTGAGAGCATCCTGGAAAATCACCGAGGCCCGGATGGGGGCTGGCCTGTCTGATGTGCCCAGTGCGCCCTTACGCTACACCTGCCCTCCATCTGTTTTATCCCAGCCGGAGGCCAGCCCCTTGCAGCCTGAAAACAGCTCCCCTGCCCTGTCTCCCTCTCCCCTCTACCTTCCCGGAACACCACCTCCTGTGATTCCTTTTGATGACTTCTCCTTAGTTGCCATGAAGAAGTGCTCATATCAGCAAACAGATGGCGGCTGAGGCATGTAGCATAAAATATATTTATCAAGGCAAACAGCTGTAGCCCATTTCATTCCGAGGATTTCTATTAAAAGTTCTCCAGAGCTACAAACCACTGTGAGCTGGAATCTGAAGGCAGCTCAGGGCCCGCTTTGTGCCCCTTCCTACCCCAGCCTTTCTGTGCGCAGGGCTCGAGAGAAAGTGCCGGGCTCTAGATTTTTCTTTGCAGACTGCCATTAAAGTGCCACAATGGCAGCCTCGCCGCTCCAGCCTCACTGGGTGGGTGGGTGGGTGCCCTCCGAAGTGCTTTCCAGGCACAAAGTGACATGGTGGCCATGCAATTCCCCTGTGCTGTGAGGGCAGAGGTCAAGTCCCCTGGGAGGGCGCCCCGGCATGCTGGGCCCTAGCAGGGGCTCTCTGTTCCCCATCTCCAGCTGTCCACACACTCTCTTTCTCACTGTGCTTCGTGATGTTTTTGTTTTTGTTTTTTTTTCCTCTAATGGGCAGATGCTGTTGTGGTCCTCCCTTTGCTACAGTTTGATAGAGCACTGGTCTGGGAGTTGGAAGAGCTGGGAGCTATTTCAGACTCTGCCGATCACTACCTTTGAACTTGGGCAATCCCTTTCATTTGTCCCGGCTCTTAGTTTCTTCTTAGAGGAGTGGGGTTGGATCAAAGGAGCAAACTGGAGTGCCCCTAGGGGCTGGGCAGGTACCACAGGTAAGAAATGGCCAGGTGAAGACGAGGCCAGGCTGCAGAGCCTGGGCATCTCTGGAGGGCATCCCTAAACACAAGAGCAGGTCAAGGGTGTGGGGCACATTCGGCACATGGGCCTCTGGTGCGAGATGCTCCTACACTCAGCGTTTGCCGATGTGTGGTCCAGCGTGGATATTCTGTAATAATTGTTACAGAGTAACTCTTTAGGATAGGGATGAACACCACAGAGGGCAATGGCATCAACAGGGTGTTGTATAACAAAACTACTACCTTTTGCATTTTCATTCTGATAGACTTTATTTTTCTAGAGAGGTTTTAGGTTCACAGCAAAGTTGAGGGGAAGAAGGTACAGAGAGCTGCCCCTAAGCATGGACATCGATGATGATGGAGAGCTTTGCCCACTGTCAACATCGCCCGCCAGGTGGGATGTTCATTAGTCTGTAAGCCTCCACTGACACGCTGTGATCCCCTACAGTCCGTAGTTTACCTTGGGGTTCACTGTTGGTGGTGTTCATTCTGTGGGTTTGGATAAATGCGTAAGCATCTAGAGCCACAATTACAGTATCATAGAGTAGATTCACTGCCTTGAAAATCCTCTGCGCTCTGCCCACTCCTCCTTTGTATTTACTTCCTACTATGCGCTCTTTTCAGACGGTGATGGAGCGGGTAACTGGAGACTCTGGGTGTTCTGTCTGTCCTGGTTTGAAAGGGACTGTGGAATCAGACTGTCTGGTTCAAAGTCTACCTATGCTTCTTCACAGCACGTGACCTCTCACCAGGTGTTGAACCACACTTCAGACATAGCTTGGGGAGGTAATTGAGAGATACCCAAGTTACACTTCAGTTTCCCCAACTGCAAAATGGCAGTGAAAGTCGTAGCTACCACACGGAGCTGTTGTGAGGATGAACTTGATCCATAGGAATCCTTCATCCAGCATCATGCCAGGTGTTGAGTAAGTGCTCAGTAAATGCTGATGGTTAGTTACCGAGGTCACCTTCCAGCTTTGGTGTGGACAAGCCTGCAGTGGCGGGTCTGTGCAGGTGATATTTACAAGTAACTGGTGACTGTGCAGGGCTTTTCCCTCCCATCAAATAGAGCACAGGTGGCAAACACAAGGCCCAAGGGCTGACTCCGGCCCTCCACTTTGCTTTATCCAGCCCGGCACCTTGTTTCTACCTGGTGGCAGTGCCGAGCCCCTTGCCCCTATTTAAGGAGTGGTTACATTTATACAGTCCTAAAATTACATTCAGCCCTTTGAAGGCAACTGTGAGGCTGATGTGGCCCCCGGTGAAAATGAGTGTGACACCCCTGAAATAGAGCATCTTAGGGCCTTTGCTTCTGCTCCAGACCTCAAGCTGAAAATTTCTTCCATGTCCGATACACTTTTACACACATCATCTAATTAGATTCCTTGACAGGAAAGAGGCAAGTAGTGCCTTCATCTTTTTACAAAGGCAGAAGCACAAGTTCAAAGAGGTTATATAATTTGTTCAAAGCCGCCCAGCCAGCAAACGTTTGAGCCAGGATCTGAGTCCTCAACCCTGGGTTGCCTCGGCGGTGTTCTGTCCACATTACAGGACTGTTTTCTGCGGGCTGACACGTTGCTCGTAATTATGGGTAATTGACATGTCATGTAGCCAGGGTAGCTCTGCTGATCTGTGGGGTTTCTCAAAATTGCCCAAAGCCTGATTTCAGGAGCTGGTCCTTAGGTGTGGTGTGCAGACCCCAAGCCAAGCCCACAAATCAAGATTCCTGGAGGAGATACCCAGTAATCTGTGTGTTTAACAGGCACCCCAGGTGGTCCTCATGACAGTGATAGTCTGGGAAACAAAACTGAGCCCGAGAATTCTGCCAATAAGCCTGCCCACCCATCATCAGCTTCGTGCCCGATATTGGAAGGGCTGTTTCGGGAGTGTGCAGTGAGATCACGGAGGAGTAGGCAGAAGAGTGTGGCTAGCTCTAGGGAATCAGAAGAACAAACAAAGTCCAGGGCTATTCGGTTTGCCAAATCAATACTGAGTTCTTATTAACAAGCAAGACACCTTGTTAGGTCCTGCACGTTGGGTCATGAAGGTCACAAAAGAGCCAGTTATCAGAGCAGCTGAGCTTTTGGTGGTTTAAAACAGGAAGTGTACTCATTTGCCTGACCTACTTCCAGAGAAGGGTACAGACACCAGGTAAGGATGTCACGTCTTAACGTCTGTAAGAGATTATGTTCATGGAGCAGGGCAAAGATGATTCCGAGCATCTCTGAGCTTATGTTCCACCCACTCTGCAATCTCACAGGAAAGAGAGAGTCCTCTTGAAAGTCCAAGCCTGTCTTTCATCGTGAATCTGATTGGCCACCCATGAATCCAAAGGTGATGGATTGATTGCTCGTTCCACCAGAGCGCAAGAATGGAGAGTGGGGACCACTGTGTATTTCTCATACAGAAAAAGTTGGGGTGGGGGGCACAGAGTAGGCAAAAGCAACAGATGTCCAACCCAGGGTTTCCTGGCTTTCCATGGGAAAACACTCAACAAACAAATGACTCTCTAAAATTCTGATTTCATTTCCGATGCTCAACAGGCATTGCGAAAATGCAGGCAGTAAACTGAAGACGAGTCAGTCCCGAGCCTGTGAACAGCTCAGCGTAACTTGCCTTCCCTGTTGAATATACAATTTAATACACACTATATTGTGACCCATGCACACTTATCTTAAGGAAGTAATCAGAGGTGCATATCAAGTCAAGGGTGTTAATTGCAGCAATATTTATATAGGGGAATGAACAAAATTGGAAATAACATAAATATCCAAAATGGAGAAATGCTAAATGTATTCTAGTACATCCATTAAAAGTGATGTTCCTGAAATGTACTTGATACAGACAAATGCTTGGGACATTAGGATGCAATGTGCAACAAAAAGCTGAGGTACTAAAGTGTTTATACATTATGATCCCAGATTTGTGTGAATAGAGACAGTTGCAGTAAAGACTGAAAGGAAATACACTGAGATGTTAACAGAATTCGTTTCGGAATCGTAAAATTACCAATGAATTCTCCCCTCTTTCATACTTTCTGTTTCCCAATATTTTTCTGAAGAACAGTATTATTTCATGATTGGAAAAAAACCAAACATGTTTTATATCTCTAAATTCATGCCCTGGTGTCAGCGGAGTTGAAAACACATCCCATTAAATTTACGATGGCTGCAAAGTGGGACAACACATTCTCTCTGGGACAGAGCCCAGAACAGCCCAGAGGGAGCGCTTTGCAGCTTGCCCTGCCCTGGGCTAGGCGAGAGGGCGGGGCTTGCTGCAGGTTCTCAGGGGCCAGGCTCCCTGCTAGCTCCATGTGGGCTGCTGCTTCCTTTGTGCTCACTCAGTCTTTGGGGCAGATGCCCATCGCCCCTACTTTTTATTAAGAGATGGAAAAGGAGAGGGAGGAATAATGAAGAGGGAGGGAGGGAGGAAAGAGGAAAGGAGAGAGAGAGATACACACAGAGAGAGAGAGAGAGAGAGAGAATGAGAGAATCTTTGCCCCGTAGGATCGCAGTAAAGGAGCATATGTATCAACTAAAAAAATTCCTTGGCAACAAAAGCTTTTTAATTGAACACAGTCTCTTCAGCCAACTTATGTAAATTCTATCCCAATTTTGGGCATCTATTTTGAGCGCAGAGAAACGGTATGAATCTTGCCCTAAAATTGTACTCGACAGAAGGGGTGACGCCATCTGGATGCCACGATATGGGAGCCTGTCACCTGCTCACTGAGATGAGGGATGACAGGTTATAATCGCCGACCCGCTGCCTGAGCAGCCCTGGTGGGAGGAGAGTGCTCTGGGCATCAAGGTGCAGTGTGACAACCCAGCACTTGACTGGGGCTTTGTAGCCACAGGTGCCTGGGGTGGCATGGGGTCGGGGGGCTGGCGAGGAGGGGAAGGAAAGGGGAGCAGCGTTCTCTGCATGGGGAAGTGTTAGTTGTCCCTGGGAAGGAGCTGATTTTCCTCTCCCCAGCTGAAGTGGGGATCTGGCTCATCTTGAACACTGTAGCTGCTGAGAGTCAGTGGGTGACCCCTCGGTGACTAGAGCGACCTTGAGCAGCTGCCTCCCGTGGAAGCTGGGGAAGTGGGAGGGGAGCGGTGCACCTGCTAGTGGAGAAGGTGGAGGGAGAGCCAGGACTGAGAACCGCTCTGAGCAGCCTCATCGGCAGGGAGCGCGGAGAACAGTAACCCCTCCCTCCGTGTCTTAGGAGAAGGGTGAGTTTTGTCGCATGGCATGGGCTCCCAGGAGAACCCAGGGCTGCACCTTCGAGAACACAACATGGGAGGGAGGGAGGGATGGCAGGCTGCCAGGCTTCAGCTTAGAGGCAGCTTCTAATGAATCTAGAGATTTTTCTCTGGAAAGGCATTTATCACAGATATTTGTTAAATATGATGTGGGAGCCCTGACTGGTGTGGTCCAGTTGGCTGGGCATTGTCCCACATGGTGCGGAGTCTCAGGTTTGATTCCCGGTTAGGGCGCCGCCTGGGTTGCGAGTTTGGTCCCCCGTCAGGACGTGCAAGAGAGGCAGCCAGTCGATGTTTCTCTCTCACATCGACGTTTCTCTTCCTCTCTTCCTCCATCCCTTCCCCTCTCTCTAAAAATAAATAAATTTTTAAATATGATGCCTGAAATAACAAAGTAGGCACAGTTTACATTTATTTTCTATGCAGAACATTTCCCCCCAAGTCACTCCAATTCGTAGGCGCACATCAGAGGCCCACTCAGCATCAGTGCTGTATTATTTCTCTCTCCTTGCTCTTTGTGTAGACCGGAAGCTTTATTGGCTAGTGGAGCACAGTGGTTCTCACTTAACCCCTCATCCATAGGGTTTGCAACTTTGAGCCAAACGACATGTATATAATGAAACCAATTTTACTGGAGGCTAATTGATAGAAACGACAGTTAAGTTCCTATACATCCCATCAACATTACACAAAACAACATGGAATGAAGCAACGCTATTGGAGGACCTGCTCGTATACAGGTAGTGCCACCACTGATATGCTATAACCTTGGATGGTTTGAGCCGTAGGATTCATAAAGATGGTGGTTTTCCCTGGCTAGTGGCTCAGCTGGTTGGATTATTGGCCCATACATCAAAAGATTGTGGGTTCAATTCCCAATCAGGGTACATACCTAGGTTGTGGGTTCAGGCCCAGTTCAGGCTACGTATGGGAGGCTACTGATTGATGTTTCTCTGTTACCTTGATGTCTCTCTCTCTCTCTCTCTCTCTCTCTCTCTCTCTCTCTAAAAGTCTTCAGGTGAGGGTTAAAAAAAAGAGAGTTAAAAAAAAGAGTTTAATCAACTCTTCTAAAAATACGAGCTCTCAGAGGACAAGGCTGTGCACCCTCAGCTCCTGGTAAACTGCCTGGCACAAAATGAGTAGTAAAAGATGTTAAATCAATAAATACACAATTTCCCTTGATCTTGCCAACTTTTGCTAGAAGTAAAAGATCTCTCTGCCTAAAGTCAACTGAGAATATGAAGCCCTTTCCTTTCTCTTAGGCTTCGATTTATAAGATGGGGGTGTTCTATCAAGTTGCATACGTCAAGTGATTGGTTAACTCAGTAATTCTAGACTTCAGATGCTTACTGATTCTTTTTCCTTTGCCTGGCTAAAGCAGGTTTGAGTTTTATCAGGAATGATATTTTCTATCTGAATAACTCCTCTGGTCTGTAGCAGACATTGCTTTCCCCCCCTTCCTCCCTCCCTCCTTCCTTCCTTCCTTCCTTCCTTCATCATAAACACTCATTTAACTCTTGCTGTGTTCTAGGCATCATGATGATTATTTGGGATAAAAAAAAGGAACGAGGCGTGTTTGACTTGAAGGAATTTAGAGTCTAGTGAAGGAAGCAAACAACCAAATCAATACTTATACTAGATTGATATGCTTGCGTGGACATACGCAGGGTACTCTAGGAATACTGCAATAAGATATCTAAGTCAGATTATTGACTCCAAAATAGGGCAAAAGGTTCAAAGATGGGTTGTAAAAATGGAGGAAAAGTAACAATTCATAGAACATATTTTTGCGTGAAGTATCACTGGAGAAGCCATCTCTGGTTCTTCCTGCTTTCAAAGTTGTCTTGAGGAAAAACTGAAGGCATATATCTGAAGTATTTATTATAATGCCTGGCTCATAAAAATTCTAAAAAAAGTAGTTATTGTGGTGGCCACAGTAGTAATACCATTATATCTTTCACACAGTTCCATTCAATTAACATTTAAGAACACCTAGTATGGGCTAGTCTCTGTATTAAGCCTTAAAGAAGTCTATGGTTAGTAAAAACTATGGATTTGCAAACAATTAATTAGACTATGGAATTATATGTGCAAAAATAGAAATATGAAAAAGGTAGAAGAGTAGTATAGGAAATAGAATGTTTAACATGACTGGGATAATCTGAAAAGGGTTTTTAAGGATGAATAGGAGTTTTTCCTATGGGCAAAGAGTGGGAAGAAAAGGCATGGCAGGTGAAGGAATTAATCAACATGGTGTGTCCAAGAACTTTCCAGAGAATAGATGAGAATAGTTGTTGAGGGTGGAAAGTCTGTCAGCAATGGAATGACATTTTTTAACAAATTAGTCTGCGGTAAGGCAATCCTGGATACATATTTCTATCATCAGACTCATCCATCATTTGTCTCTGTTACAGGATTCTGAGCTCTTTGAATGAAAGATGTAACTTCTTTTTTTTTTTACCCCTAGTGTCTAGCATATATTATGTAATCAATAGTAGTTGAACGGTGGATCAATTAAATTTAATTCCTACGAGGAATCCCAGACTTTCCTTTATATCTGCTTGGTATTTCAGACAGCAGGGCACCCCTCCTGGGCTGATCCACTGAGGGTGCTGAGCGCTGTTTTCCATGTTTATAGAAAAGAAGGTTAGGCTGAGATGCTTTCTCTGCAGCGGGGAGATTAGCCATTTAACATCAGATTGTTGCCTACCAATAAGGTTTTATGGGACACCCAAAATGAGATGATTGAAGGTGACCATGAGATAATTTTCACAGTGTTATTTTTCTTCTAGTTTCTTACAAAGGACCATTTTACTGAAAGTGCTGGCTGGGGGATCAATTCCAGCTAGAATGGCTCCCTTAGGAAATAGAATCTGGAGGCCTTGGTGAAAGGTGGTTTCTAACCAGGTAAACACGGGCATAGGCTTCCAGTCTAAGGGACTGACTTAGACAACAAGTGCCTGGATGAGCCCAAGGGGAGGCTCAGGGAGGGGGTCCCCTCCTCTGCCTCTGAGGCAGAGATCAGTTTGAGTGACGTTTCTCAGATACCGTCTCAGAAAAATGGGCCTTGTGTGACTGCTCTTCTCACCTGAGGAGGCAGGTTCCTACGCTCTAGAGAAGGTCCCCAGGAATACCTGTGGACCCTGCCCAGAGAGTCTAAGCATCCTGAAGGGTCGTCATTACTCACTGGTGCACCTCCTGTGCCTGACTCAGTCCCTGGCCCATAGTAGGTGCTCCCCATCCAATGAATTTGAGTATCCATTGGATTGAATGAATAAAAAGAACAATACTTGGAGAGAGTTCATTCTGTGCCAGGCACTGTTTTCAGGGCTTTGAATGTTTTAATTCATTTTTATCCCCACAACAAACCTGTGAGGTAGCTACTATTGTGCATAAATGCCAGTGAGCAGATGGTAGGAGAAGCTAGCTGAGCGGGGCCTGACGCAGCTGCGGGGATGGTTCCTGCCACCTGGGGCTTCCTCTCTGCCTCCATGAAGGGCCGCCCACGGTGGACATGATGTCTTCCTTGTCCCCTGACTCTGACCACTGAGGAGCAGGGAAGGGTAATCTATTGGCCCTGGGTGACCTGGCCCAGACTGAAAAGTTTATGGCAGCCATTTCAAAGCTGCAGCAGAGTCTCAGGCCCCCTGTGGCAGGATCGCATCGACAGTAAACACACTTCTTCCTGGAAAGTGCAGCCTCCTCCGCTCAGCTGAGCTGTGGGACTGAGCGTGCGCGGGAGCCTCTGCAGAAGGCAGGTCACCCGAGAGAGTTCACGCAAACACAGCTGGGTCCCTAGCGGAGAATCGTCTCTTAGTAGCAATTGCAGGGCCAGCCTCATATTGGTCTCTCGCCATGTAGCTGATGTGAGAGGATCTGTTCTAAGTGCCCCCTCCTCCAGGAGAAGGTCCTCTCTGGATTTGAGGGGCGGCGAAGGACTGGCCTCTGAGCAGGGTGCTGGAGAAAAATGCAGGCTCTGCATCATGTGCCTGCTTCCCTGAACCGTCCCTGATGGGCACAAATGCCTTCTCTCTGGGGCTGACCTCACGGCCATGCCTTCACCTTGATGGACAGCAGCCATGTACTGACAGTGTTTAGTTATCCAGACTCAGGGACAGAAGCAGAGATGTATGGTGCCCAAGAGTGGGTGACCCAAGACTGATTTTGACTTTGGGAAGCATTAGCTGTTTTATGTCATATACACAGCACAGAGATTCAGAGATGAATGGTACCATAGAGATAATTTATTAAAAATCTTTATTTTGCAATAGAGAAAAGGAAGAGTTAGAAAGTAACTGGTATGATAAAATTATTTCATTGGGTGGCAGCTGAACCAAGGCCCATTGTTCATTCCATTAGGTTATTACATTTTCCAGATATAAACAAATGTATCTATGGAAGTTATTTGAAATGACTGCTCTAGATGATGAGGGTAAAGAAGGTTCCCCCAATTTGTCAGCTGGAATAACCCAGAAGTCTGCATTTGCCTTGTGGAGCAAATGGGCTTGCCGTCTTGGCAGACACAGGCCAGGGAGTGAGGGTGCGCCTGGTCCTCAGAGCCCTGAGTGGCACACAAGTCCAGGCAGAGCCGTGGGGGTTAGCTAAGCTCAGGTTTGTATCTGCTCTGCTACTTCCTTACCTCCCTTTCGACTTTGGGCAAGTTCACTTTTTTGAGCCTCAGTCTCTTCTTCTGAAAAAACCAAGGACAGCCCTGGCTAGTGTGGCTCAGTGGATTGAGCACCAACCTGAAAACCAAAAGGTTGCCAGTTCCATTCCCAGTCAGAGCACGTGCCTGGGTTGTGGGCCAGGTCACCGGTAGGGGGCGCATGAGAGGCAACCCCACACTGATGTTTCTCTCCCTCTCCTTCTCTCTCCCTTTCCCTCTCTAAAAATAAATAAATAAAATCTTTTAAAAAGAGTCAAGGACATATGCCAAAGCTCCGTTCCCTTTGTCTGCAAACACTGGCCATGTGGGGCACAAGACGCTGAGCTGGGTTGCCTCTAGGCAGCGCCTTCCTTCACCCGCAGGAGTTTTTAAATGAGCTGGTGGTATTATCATCTCTGTTCTATGGAGGAGAAGAGCCCGGGGTGTAGAGAACTCAAGGGTGAGGGCCAGGTCTTAGAGGCAGGGCTGTATTCTTTTTATTTACTTATTTATGTATTTATTTTTAGAAATAGGGGAAGGGAGAGGGAAAGGGAGAGAGAAACTGTGCTTAGCTGCCTCTCCTACATGCCCTGACTGGGGACTGAACCTGCAACCCAGGCATGTGCCCTGACCAGGAATCGAACCAGCAAACTTTCACTTTGCAGGCTGACGCCCAACCCAGTGAGCCACACTAGTGGTCAGGGCAGGCCTGCCATCTAACTTAGAATTTCTGCTTGGATATTCCAGGCACTGGGAATCCTGAGGTGAATGGCAAGGCCTCTGTTTGTGTAACTGACCCTCAGGTCAGAGAGACAGAGAAGTAAACACAGGGCTGTGCTACAGTGTGATAAGGATTACGATACACAAAGTCTCCAGAACTTGGGAAGGAGCACCTGGCCCAGAATGGAAGACCAGGGAAGGCTTCTAGAAGTCGGTGAGGCCCCTATAGACTTTCAGGATGAAGGGAAATGATCCGGCGGCAGAACCCTGATATTGACATTTCAGAAACTCCTGAGGGGTGAAAGAGTTTCAACAACCGGGAGGTGCAGACTAGCTGAGCACAGGTGGAGGACCTGCAGCCAGCTGTGAGTGACGGGAGTGGGGTGGGGCTGTGCGGGGAGTTAGCTAGTGGTCTCATCATAACTCGACACATATACTATATTGAGAAGGGATTTGGGCCATAATATGCCGGGGACCCACAGAGGTTGTTAGTGATGTTGTCACCAGATCTGAGTTCTGGAAAGCTGACTACCTACCTAACTCACAAGATTTCTGCAGGAAGAGTCACAGCCTAAACACCAGCCTGTTTCAGCATATGGCCGAGCATGAAGCCAAAATAAAACGCAGGCAGCTAAGGAGCCGTGTTTTCCCAGTCTCCTCCCGGGACGTCTCTCCCTTAGCTGCCTGAGTGCCCCACCCCTGCCCGGACTCAGCACAGACCCTAGGCCCCGGCTGAGAGCTGCTGATGTGGGAGCCCCAGGCTGGATGGGGAAGAGGAAAAGCACTCAGGGGACCGGAAGTCTGCGCAGATCTTCCCCTCCCCGGGGTCAGGGGAGCCTGAAGGCGCTGCCCCACCTGGGGGACACCCCCGTCTGGGCTCTCACCCACCCTGCAGGGACGGCCCCATTGGCCTACTTGCTGGAGCTGCTTCTGCATCTCCACTTAATTGAATTCTCATTCTTTTAAAAAATAATTTTTACTGTTGCCTAGAGGCATGGAGGTAATGGGTGCATTTTAATAAACCCAGTAAGTAAGTAACTCTATTTTCTCCCCAGAAATCCAGAGGGATTTGCGTTCCTGTTGCAGCAAGGAAAACAGCAGTTGTGGGAACGGGACTGGGAGACACGAGCTGAGTTAGCTTCTCCTAGACACCTGTGGGTCCACACGCTGGCAGCTAACCCCCTCTAGTGTTGGTGAACTTGCACTAGAGCATTTGCAGCTGTGAGGACAGGCCCAGCACGTTTGGCTGCTGAGACTTTCGGTGGGTTCCCCAGCCCACCCTCCACTCCCTGCGTCTCCAGCACACAGGAGTTAGACCCTCGGGGTGGGGGGTCTTACTTATGCGTCCATGTGGACTGCCCTGCCCTCTGCTGACCTGCCCCGGATTGCTTCTCTGGCCCTGAGCCCCTTCCTGCCCCCGTGCTTCCCACCCCTACATGTCCATGTCCTCAGGCTGCACCCCCATTCCTCTCACCCTGTCCTGTTACGTTCATTCTAGTGCCACACTTCCGCTCGAGCCCCTCTTTCTGCCCCAAACGCCTTCCCCTACTTTCGCCCCAGTTCCTGGAGTTCCAGGTGGAGCGTCACCTTCTCTCTGTCCCGCACTGTCACGAGCGCCCTTCCCTTGAGATCCGGCAGCACTCCAGGCACCAACATCGGACAGGCCACCCTGTGCTTTTGTTCAGCCTTGTACGGCTACGTGAACTTCCCGAGGGTGGGATGCTGCCTGGGGTCTCATCTCACAGAGCTGACAGTGGGCAGCAACGTCCCTCAAGTCCCTTGTGATAGGAGCACCTTAGCACAAAGTGGCTTCTCTTATCCACACCCTGCCCCCCTCGCTTGCTGGCTCCTGTCAGCCCCAAATGCAAATCTTCTCTGCAACTTTCCAGAAAATTCTGAGTTTTTTTCACACAGGGTTTACAGTACTGTAAACCCTATGTGAACAATAAAGCCATGATAAACAGCATAGCTCTCATTAGAGAGAAATTCTCTGGGCCTGGCACCTCGGTCGATGGTTTGCATCCATCTCATGGATGGGCCGATTGAGGCAGCCATGGCCTGACTGCGTTGCAGGAGACACTGTTGGGACAAAGGAAGTCAAGGAACCTGGTGGAGGGACTAGCCAGGGTGTTGCCATTATGTGCTGAGCCTGAGCCTTCACCTCTGTTTCGCTGATGGAAGTAGGTTAATTGAAAAGTCACAAAACAACAATTTGAAGAAGAGGGTTGTCTGAGAAGGGATTATAGACTTCAGTTTCTAACGAACCCTAATGAAACCCTTCTTCTTGCAGCAGAGCGGCATTTCCAGAACTCTCCATTCAAACCTCTGCACGAGCTGTCAGCCATAGCTACAGAAGCAGATGTAAGCACATTTCTGTGGTGCTTTTTGTTCACGTGATAAAGGCCTTCGCTCCGCCACTCCCTTCTTCTGCCTAAGGCCTCTGCTCCACTTGAACCCTCTCTAATTCCTTTTTGCCACGTTTAACAATGTGCCTCTAGACCCTTCTGTCAGAGAACAGGCATCCGGGAAGGGGATGGGTCCCGTTGCCCGCTGAATCCTGCAGAAAGCTCACCGGTGGATGGGAAGTGATTTATAATCCCAAATGGAGTTTCTTTTATTGTTGGTTCCGGTTTCCTGCATCACAAAGCGCTTTGCGTATTAGCATCACATTGATGATATTCAAAACAGGTGCCAACTGCCTATAGAACAGCTGCTGCAGCCCACTGACAGCTTCCAGCCCAGACCTGGTGCGTGAACCCTCCTTCTGATAAGCTTCAGTACAGGTAAAGTCATCATTAAAGGAAAATTGACTTGTAAGTGCGTGCGAGATTCTAGTCATCGCATCTAACCACAAAGAGACACGAGGCGGTGGCGGCCAAGGGAGTCTTCTTTAAAAATGTATTCAACAGAACAACAGAAAAGAAATTGCCATCTCGGGAGAGAGGCATGACACAGCTCTAAGATGCCAAGAAATCAGCTGTTTGTATTGTCCGGGTAGCAAGGGGCACAGCCTGGAGCTCGGAAGGCCAGGCAGAGTTGAGGTCGTACTGCAGAAAAACTGGAGTAAGAGCTTGTATTACGGGGAATCACAAAGGAGCCTGGGGCACCGGATTCGGAGCTGGTCTAGCTAATAGTGAACCTCAATGTGTTACTCGCATAGTGTTGAATCCAGAAGAGTAATTTTGAAGAACTCTTCCATTTAAAACAAAATGACCCCAATTTTGTTTCCCCCCCAAAGCAGGCTGAAACTTAAAAGCAAGGTGAAACTGAAGGGTCACACCTGTAATGCAGACCCCTAATTTGATCTCTGAATAATCACTTCCTGAATGCCGCCGGTGTGCCCGACACAAGGGCACAACTTCCTCCCCTCCACTGTGACATTTAACAGGTGCACACGCCACCTGTCTTACCAAAGGGTAAACTGAGGACCAGAGCTGTCATCACTGGGCCCAAGTCATCCAGCTCCCAAGAGTTAAGGCAGGGTCCGAATACAGGCTGCCAACGTGAAAATCAGAGGGCTTATCTCTTTCTTTTTTTTTTTCATAATAACATATCATTTATTTCAGAGCCACACACACACAAAAGCAAGAAAACAGGGCATAGACCAAGCCTCCCGAGTAACCCCCTACTTTTCCTTGAGTGTGCATAAACTGCAAAATGACACTTGAAAAATGGTGGGAGAAAAACAGATTTCTCTTGTAAACCATATTTTGTTTCACGTTTTCTCAGCTCTAGGGGGGTACAAGTGACAAGCGGGAAAGGACGCATGTGTAGATCGGCGTGTGAAACATGGGTTCTTGATCCTTCTGCAGACGAGAGCAGCGTCGCCCCGGGGGTCCAGTCCAACTGCCCCGCCATTGTCACACCTTCTTTTTCCCCGGACTGTGGGGTTAGCGAGGGGACCGGGCTGGGCAGATCTGCGGAACTGAAGCTCCAGTGTGTGGGAACAGGTTCTGGTCTGAACCTGACCCTCTTTCCTGTACTTTCTAGCTCCTCTCTCTTTTGTGTGATTTTTCCTTTGTTTTTTTTGGTGAACTACGAAGTCTTAGAGGTGGGAGGGGCTGCAGGGATCGCCTGGCCCAGGCCCTCTGCCTTACAGAGGAGAAAGGGGAGGCCCGGGGACAGAGAGAGACGGCCACAAAGAGGGGCAGGCCGGGGGGATGGAGACGGGGACCGGCAACGTGCCTCTTTGGTCTGACCGCTGAGAGCCCCCTGGGCAGACGGGGGCCTGGGGAGTGCAGAGGGTTTTAATCAAGAGGCTGAAGTCGATTTGCTTTCCCAATAATCCTCATATTAGTGTCATTTGAAAAATGGCCCGTCGTACGCTTGTTCCTGCTGGCAGTGGCGGGGTGGGGGCGGGGGTGGGCTGTGATATTGCCTCCTTCCTGCAGGTCGAGTCTGCCCTGTGGCGGGGAAAAAAATGTAAATTTGTTTCAAAACCTTGGGGAGGCCTCAAGGTTTCTCTGGTGGAGAGGAAAACAAGAAGAAAAGGTGGGTACGCAGCAGTGTACCCCTTTGGCAACCTTTTGGCGTCTCTGGGCCACACTGTAAAAAGAAGAGTTGTCTTGGGCCACACATTAAATACATTGTGACACGTAATCACAAAAAAATCTCATAGTGTTTTAAGTACATTTAGGATTTTGTGTTGGGCTGTGTTCATAGCCATCCTGGGCTGCAGGTTGGACACCCCTGGACAGGGTCCCTTCTCTTCCCCTGCCTTGGCCCAGAGGTCGTAGTGACTCAAATCCGAGGTCATGTGCGAAAACTGGCTTCCTCACTGGCCCCTCCGCACCGCAGAGTGGCCCCCTGAGCTCCCAGTCAGCCTCTCGACAAACAAGTACAGGCTGGGCCCCGGCCCAGGCTCACCGGAGGCCTAGCTCGTGGCAGCTTATTGGACTTGGCACTTTGGGCTTCCTTCCGTACCTCCCCCAAAACGCATTCTGAGCCCCTTCCGCAAGATGGGGCGTTTGGGGGACTTCCCAGCGAGAAGTGCATGAGAACAGCAGTTTGGGGACTGAGGAGAGCAGTTCTAACAATCGCGACATGAGGATAATATTAACAGCGTTTGCTCACGAGGGACAAGCCAGTGCCATACGCTGTTCTGAGCACTTCCCTTGAGCGAACATGCTCAGTAGTTCTCGCTTTAAGGGGGGTTCTGTTATCGTTCCCCTTCTAGAACTGAGGCGGCTGAGTCTCAGAGAAGGTGAGTAATCTGCCCAGAGACAGGCAGGTCACCGTGTGGAGGCTGGGATTAGCAGGGCTGTCAGACTCATTTTCCCCGGGGGCCACATCAGCCTCGCTGTGGCCTTCAAAGGGCCGAGTGTAATTTCAGGACTGTGACTACTGTGACCACTCCTGAACAGTGAAGGGAGAGCTCAGCACTGCCGCAGGGTAGAAACAGGTGCTGGCCAGATAAAACAGGGTGGAGGGGCGGATTCCACCCTCCGTCCTTGTGTTCGCCACCTGTGCATTAGACCCTGGTCTGACTCCGGATTCCAAAGTCATGGCCACTCGACTGTGTTGGTCTTCCATATGACTTGGTTCGTTCCCAGGGTGAGCTTAGCTTATATCCTTGGTCCATTTCTGGTCCTACACTCTTTCCCCTGCATTCAGTACCCTCACCATCCTTTGACCTCTTACCTGGCAGGAAATCAGCATTTTAAACCCTTTCCTGTCTCCAATGCCACCCCCTTGGCCCCTCCTGGGAGTTTAGACAAAGCGTTGGCTGTCCAGTCAGAGTCCCCACCCCTTCCTCCTCACTGGAAGCCTCTAGGGTGGGATCGGGGTGGAGGGCTGAGGGGCAGAGCCTGTCCATCCACAGCACTGTGCACCGCTGCTCCCCACGACCTGGTTGACACGAGACAACACTGTCTCCCTACTGAAGCGCACTCAGGAAACCCGGTGCTAGAGCGAGCGTCTAGAATCCACCCAGCCAGTATTGTTTGTGCGAACCATGGGCCCCTCTCAGACAACGGCTCCCTTTAGTGCGGCCCTCTTGTTTAATGGGTTAGGCCAAATGGAGTGTTTGAATTTCGGACATTGTGGTGAATTCCACAGGCTGTGCTAATCGCAGTTCTGGGGAGTTTGGGGGATCCCGAAAACCGGGCCACCCTAGACGAGGCGGGCACTGCGGCTTTCCCACGCCCCTTCCAGATGGGAAGAGGGTGAGCAGCCTTCCCTCTGATCAAATCATGGCATAAGCTTAGGCCTCTCTTCCCTGTCCTCATGCTTCCTGGGGGGAGGGAGGGACTCTGGGTACATATCTGTTTGTCCCCCCTCACCTCTATCCCAGCAACTTGCCATTGGCCACCTGAGCTCCGTGTCTCCACTTGTCAAAGAAGAAAGTTGCAACCATGTAATTATGACATCCCGGAGGTAATTTTAACAATAAGTCATTATTCTGAAACAACCGATGCCGTCCCCATTTGCCTGCACAAAGGAATGATTCTCACTAGCCTGAACTCACTGTCAAACATGCCAGGAGAAATAAAAAGGTGCTAATGCAATATAGCCCAGAAATAGAAAATAAGATTAGAGGCGATGCTTGAGCTTCAGGCTGGGGTGGGGGAGGAACAGCACAGGGTTTAGTTACCAGCAGAGCTGTCAGACAAAAAGCCTCCGAGGTCATTAATACTGGAACCTTCATTAAGTCAAGTGGATAAAATTAAAGGGTGTTTGGTGAGGATTTAATTTTTCCTGGAGGTTGGCTGTCTCTGAAGGGCATTTGGGACCAGCAACGAGGCCAAGGCCAGCAGGCCCTGGAGAGGGGAGTGGAGGTACCGGAGTCTTCCTTCTTCGTCATCTGCTTGCAGAGCCCGCTGAGGACCGCGGGGTGGGGAGAGCCTGCTCAGCTCTGAGTGCTGCCGAGGCAGTGGGCCCGGCCTCCCTGACCCTAAGCCATGCCCTTCAAAGCCTTGTGGGGGCTCCCTGGCCCCACAGGCAGGGGCAAAGCCCACATCAGGCCTGGGAGATTTTGGAGGCCCCTGACTTCTGAGTTCAGTCAGGTACCCAGGGTGGCCCCAGGTGGTTCAGGTGGGATTATGGAAAATGGCCTGGCTTCCAGCAGAGTGGGTAGCAGGAAGCGGCAGCCTTTGGTGGCTTCTTGCCGCTGCTTTTTGGGGCCCTACATCCCCCTCTTGCCCTCCTTCATCTCACTCATTTTAACAGTGTCTTTGTATCATCTGGTTGTCCCAAGAAGTCGAATACATAACCTCCTTCAATGTCATTACATGGTGAGGGTTGAAAGGTGTGAAACAGTCCCCTCAGGGATGTTTGTAGTTTTAGAGAAACATTTTCCCTATTTTTTTATTGTGATAAAATACAGGTGACACAGAATATATTATCTTGACTGTTTGAAGGTGCACAGTTCAGTGGCATTAACACATTCACGGTGCTGGGCGACCATCACCCCCTCCACCCACGGAGTTCTTTTCCTCTTGGAAAACGGACACTCTGTGTCTACTAAGCCATTAGCCCCCTCCCCTCCCCCAGCCCCTGGCAACCTCCATGCCGCTTTCCATTCTATGAATTTGCCTAGTCTAGGAATCTCTTATAACTGGAAGCATACAATATTTGTTCTTCTGTGCTTGGCTTATTTCACCCAGCATAATGTCCTCGAGGTTCACCCATGTTGTAGCATGTGACAGAACTTCCTTCTTTTTCATGTCTGAATAACACTCCGATGTATGTTTATACTACTCTTTGAAGGTAAAAAAACCTTACAGTCCCAAGGGAAGATGTTTTAAATGATGGAATGCAGGCGTTGTGTGTGGTCAGAGAAGAAGG
The DNA here is from genome assembly GCA_039655065.1 of Glossophaga mutica. Lineage (NCBI taxonomy): Eukaryota > Metazoa > Chordata > Mammalia > Chiroptera > Phyllostomidae > Glossophaga > Glossophaga mutica. Next base: position 23,908,786 of record CM077310.1, read on the forward strand.
GTGAGGAAACTAGTCTTTCCTCTGTCCTCTGGCCAAAGGTGTGGCGTCAGCAATCAGGGCACCTGGGTCCTGTCCTGACCCTGCTCCAGGGTGAGGGGTGAGACACTCTCCTTCCTTACGCCCACCTTCCCCAGGAGAGAGTGGAGTTATATACCTGCCTGCTCTTACCCTACAAGGGACATGGAGATGGTGACAGAGTGTGTTAAGATTCTGGAAGGAAAACATGAAATCAAGTTTTCCTTGCTTCGTGGTTGGTCTCAGTGCTTCAGGACTTTCATGGACTTTGCAAGAGCCAAATCAGTCAGAAGAAGGGGTCTCCCCTGGGCTCCTCAGTGGGGCAATAGCTGAGGTACAGCAGAGTATGGGCTTTGATGTCACTCACAGGAAGAGACAGGTCCAGAGAGGGCCTGTGACCTTTGATAGGTCACCGCATCAGGCAAGGAAGGCATCTCCTCCAATGATCATGAGGGTCAGAGCTAAAGACCACGTGGTCCTCCCCAGGAGCTGTTTGTGGCTGATGTCTGGTCTAGAATTTTAGTGGTGTAAACTCAGTAATAACCCATCAGAAAAATAACAAACTGTCTGGCTGTTACTGAGACAAGCCTTTCAAATCCAACACCTGTGGACATGGCGCCCGATGTCATGCTACTCAGCATGTGACTCCAGACCAGCAGCATCAGCCGCCCCTGGGAGCCTATGGGGTTGCAGAGTCTCAGGTCTTGGCTCAAACTTTCGGACTGAGAATCTGACTTTCCACGTGTCCTCCAGGGGATGTTTCCACGGAAGCCTCCTGCGTACCGGCCTGAAGGCCCGGATTAGGCCTGGAAGAGATGGACCTCAGTCTGGGGCTCACTGAGGCCTCAGTGAACTTCTTCAGTGGAGGAGGAAAAATAGCACCTGTGCTGCTTTTCACTGGGAGCCCGAGGATCAAATGACGCAGCAAATGGGAGCGCGCACCGAGAGTACAAAGTGCCTGGGCAATGTATGGCATTTTTATGCTCTCTGGCAGCTGGCCTGTCCCCACCCCTTTACTTTAGCAGGGAGTCCTCTTCATCTCTCCAGCCAAATTAATCTATTTCTCTGCTCTTGCTCCTATACCCTCTTTGAAACAACATCAATTTTGGTTGCTTTCATCCGAACAGCAAAGTGTATTTGAATTCATAGTATTGCCTTTAGTGAGATTCTCTTCTTTGCCTCCATTTTTTTTTTTTTTTTTTGACTCACATTTGCCCGGTGAGGAGGAGATTAGCGTGGTGTTCAGCCACTGCTGATGCCTCTGAGGAGCAGAGCTTTCTGTTTATCTCTTAGAAGCAGACGTTTGGATTTTATCCCAGGGGGAATTTACCAGGGTGCTCTGAGTTCATTCATTCATTCATTCCCATATCCCTCCCCCCCCCCCCACACACACTCACGTGGCTACATGCCAGCCATGTCAGGGTGCTGTGCTGTGTATTTGGGGGACTGTTTGCAATGCACAGTCATGTGCAAGGCAGACTGTTTGCCATGCAATGCCATGCACAGCCATTTGGGATTGTTTGCCATTGAGTCTCCCCTCTAAGCACGTTCCTGAGCTGGGTTTCCGTACCCCTCAGAGGCAGCTCAGGCTGGGCTGGCCCCCGTCCTCCTTTCCCATCTGTCCCATGAACGTGGACTTCTTCCAGTCCCAGCCACTCTTCTACCTGGTCTGGCATTTTCAGAGTCGTGCCAGTGTCACTATTTTCTCCCACGCAGCTGCCCGTGCTACGATGACTTGCAATACTCAGAGAAAAAGCCACTGCCCATTGGTTGACTCGGTTCTTTGGTCTTTTTAAGCACCAGTGCATGTGGGCATGCGATTAAACACGCACAGCTCTTGCCGCGGAAACATTGTGAATGCGTGGTTAAGAGGTTGTTTCACACAGTGACTGATTCATGTATTTTTGTTGCCGTGAACGGCTTTCTGTTTAGTGAACAGGTGTGAGCATTCCTACATGTGTATTGATTCATGTGTGTTTGTGGACTCTGTGCATGTTAAGCACGTACTGGGTAGAGGGCACTGGGGAAGTGCTGTGTGCGATAGACAGCTGTCGTGTGGGTGAAGATACCGGCTTTCCTTTCAAGGACTTTCAGTTTCCTAAAAGAGATGAAACACTATCTACTATCGTGAACTTTAATGCACAGTAGAAAGTGATAAGGGTCATGAAGAAAAAAACAGATAAGTGAGATTAGAGGAATGTAACTTTGCTTTCAGCTGCGGACCGGGGATGACTTCCAGGAGGAGATGGCATTTGAGGGAGGGATTTGCATTCTGGCATTACGGGCCGAGTGAGCCCCAGGACAGGAGGCACAAGGATGGAAATGGTCGTGTGCATTGAATGGCAAGTCATTCTGTGTTGCTGAAATGCTCAGGGTGGGCGAAGGGATCAGTGGGAGATGTGGCCAGTTTTTGTTAGACTGTCAGGGCTGGTGGATGTAGATTAGGCCATTTATTTTTGGACTGAGCAACTGAGGAGACGAGGAAGATTTTTACCCAGGTAGATAAGACGATCAGAGAGGGGCTTTAGGAAGATCACTCTGGCAGGGATTTGTAAGAGGAATTAGAGATGCAGAAGACCAGAGGCATCAAAAGCAGTTATGAGGCTACCACAGTAACCTGAGGGCAGATGATGAGTGTATGAATCGGGGGGTGGCAGAGGCGGATGAGGGAAATAGCATGGAGCCCACATTGGCAGAGCTCAAAAATATACTAGCTGTGGAGTGGGAGAGGAAGGAGGATGAGGAGAGTATGGGGCCTAAGACGATGGAGGGGTCGTAACAGACACAGGCGATACACTGAGAAGCTCATCTCTTCTTGCATGGAGTATAAGAGAAATGGTGACTTTAGAGGTGTTGAGTTTAAAGTACTGGTGGGGACATCCCAATGGAGAAGCTCAGAAAGACATTGGACATTTGTAAGGGGTTCTTGGGCTGGATTTCAGGACTGCAGTTAAATTTGATCATTGTATTTATGGAGGTGATAGTTGAAGCCTTATACATGAATGCAATTGTTATGGGAGAACATACAGGGAAAAGATTGAAGAGTGGGTGGAGGGAAATATCTACATTCAAGAAGAGGAAGGAGAGAAAGGGGAACAAGGAGGGTATCTCGCTGGCATGAGCAAACATACACAGTTTAGATTAAAGTGCGCACACATCCTAATTACCGATACATCAATTCCATATAATTGAAAGAAAACAGGAAAAGTAGTGTCTCAGTAACCGAAGGAAGAGGGATGGTCGATAATGTGCAATTCAGCAGCAGAGCAATGCAGGCGGGTGGATAAACAGCTGGCTCTGTGGGTGGGGGGTGGTGTGCTCACAGGGGCTCCATGACCTGCCTGTGTGTGGATGTCCAGCCGGGTGTTTGGAGGGATGAGAATTACACAAGCAGAGAATAGGAAAGAAATGGTGTGAAACTGTTAATGGGGAGAGAGCAGTATGTGCCATCGTCATCTTCAGAACAGATGACTATTGTCTTGTTTTGTTGATGCCTCCGACCCTTAACTTGGTTCTGAACCTGGATCAGATTCTGTCTGGAGTACTCAGCTTATTTTTTTTCTTTTAGGTGCCTCGTCTTTTATTACCTAAGGAATTGTTAGGTCACTTGCTTTGCCCCAGTTTTCATATCATGTCAATGAAACCTTACAGTAATTAGGCTCTTGATTATGAAATTCACTTTACATGGAAAGCTGGTCAGAATATTTATCTTGTTCCAGCCAACATCCCGAATGGTGGGGATGGTGCCTTACCGTCAATTTGAATTATTCCCTTTAAAGAGGAGTGGCTGTGCTCTTTATTTTTCTGGGTTAGGAATCTCCTTGCCTAAATTTGGCCAAATATGCAATGCACATCGAAGGTGGAGAGAGTCTATTTTTGGGACAAGAAACCAAGGCCAAAGATCATTATTAGCAATGGATAGGATGCTGGACTTAATTCTCGATAATGCCCCGTCATTTTTATTCTATTCCATCTGATTTCATCCTCTCTTCTGTAGGCTCATTTTCTTAAACTTTAGTTAACATTATATTCTCAGAGCCAAATCCCAGGGAGCACTGGCTCAGGGGACACAGCTGCATTCAATGCTTACACGCCACAACTCCAAAGATGACAAGAGGGGGCAAGTGGCTGAGGCGACGTGCTTATGTATTGGTTACATGCACTTTACTCCCATACTTACTATTTTTCATTTAATAGCTTTTTATGGAGCTCGCACTCCTGTGTCTGCAAGAGCCTCCTTCCTCCCTTCATTTCTTCCTTTTTTCCTTAATTATAAAATAGCACGTTAAAGATTCTGGTCCTGATATCTCATTCCAGTTCATAGAAAAACTAAATTCAAAGAACCTTGATGTTTTTTTTTCTTTCAGGGACGTTTTCATGAATTCTTAGCTGATTTCCCTCGTGGCACGATAGGGTCACGTGGTATGTGTGTGTGGAGATGAAAACAGCCCTTTCTTTAGAAGGTATGGGATAGATACCGTATTTCACAGCCCGCTGGCTAGTAATGGAGTTCATCTATCAGAAGCTACTTTTCTGAATTCTGGGATGATTAGCAGATGCAAATCCTGCACTGCATGCTGATGACACTGAACCGCACACGTGTGTGGCTCTCTAGATGGCACGCATGCACACACATGCATACGTGGTATTTTCATGACAACCCCCACACATCCGCATTACTAATATATTCACTTCTACATAGTTGGAAATCCTTCTCTTTGCAGTTCAAAAAAAAAAAAGTTAGGCAGAGGTGATTTAGTAAGATGAAAGGCGTGTTTCTGAGGGGCCAAACCATAAAAGGGGATTGGAAGTCTAGGGCTGTCTGTCCAGTGGGGAAGAAAGAGGCTCCATCAAGTGTGGAAGGAAGCCCGGTCGTTACTGCCATCCTTCTTTGGGCATCCAGGTGTTCTCATTCAGGTACCCATGAAAGTGTTTCTCAAGGCCAAACAACAGCAACAACAACAACAACAACAACAACAACAACAAAATATGAGTCTTTCTTCTAGGAAGACTCCCCAACCCTACTCCAACATAATTCTATTAGTAATTCAAGCCCCAGTTGCGATTCTGTCCTAATTTGATTGGGTTCCTGTGCCCACCATCTCGTGGCCTCCTTGCAAAGGTGATTTTCTGGAAGTCAGGCCCTGGCAGCAGGTCTCCCAGCCCCTCTATGCTCAGAAGGGAGGCTCTGCCTAGTTGCTTGGGGTCCAAGCTTCAGACCCAGCCTTCCCCTCGGCCCCGCTCCCCGCTCTGGTCAGCCTCCAGCCCAGGCAGCAGGGGCCCTGGGGCCTCCACAGGCCAGTGAATGAGCAATGAGCTGGTTGGGCAGCCTCAGCTCCCCATTCTGTCTTCCTCCAGACCAATTAGTGAAGAAAAATGACACATCCAATCACAGTCTTATGGGGCGGCAGGCCCTGAATGTAGAAGTCAAGTCTAGCTGGAATTTCACCTTTGGTCAGGGTCACACATTTCTCTTAGACATGCAGCTCAGGGCTTTGTAGAAGACAGACCCACCCCCCAACTCTCCTATTCCTTCCTTCTTCAACCACTGCTCCCTTACCTTGACCTCCTTCCCTTCCAAGAGGGGAGGCTCGGGGTCTGAGGTGATGGGGACTCAAGGATGACTTTGCTGCCAAAACAATTCATCCTGAGTGTGGGCCCACTAGCTATCCTCATCCTGCATGATTTGTCTCCCTTGTTGGCCCCCTCTCTATTCTGGTCCTGGCCAGTCTGAGGTAGCACGGTTTGGCAGAGAAGGGGCGCATGAGGCATTCTCCTTCTGTACAGCCCATGCTGGGCTGAGGTTTCCCCACCGTTCTCTGCGACAAGGAGTCTCTTTTGTGCTTTCACACGCCCACATCAGGAGTCCTCAGGAGCGCTCAGCACACTGCCTGCTGCCCCTAGCCAGTCCAAGGCTCACATTAGGCATTATCATTACGTGGCCAACTCAAGCTAATGCACTCATTAATACAAGCACTGAGTCTTGACCGAGGGAGGTCATGTCCATTTTCCAATGTGATAAGCTATAACAATCCACATCTTTTAGGGGAGATGAAAGGAGGCAAGATTTCCTTTGGCCAACAGGATGCTAAAGGGATACAGGTGTGTTCTATGTGAGGACGGAGAAAGGAATTTGGTGTTTGGTGCCATTGTGTTCATTGTTTAGGATCAGATGGGCTGACTGGTGGAAGAGATTGAATTTACTGTCTACGGCCCTTTGAGTAGAGCAGTGGCCATGGGTTGTCAGGGAGGAAGATACTTTCAAAGTAACAGATTTAGGCTCAGTGTGAGGAAGAATTTCTGGTAGTTGGAGCTGCCCCAAGAATGCCTGTTGTGGCACTATGGAAAACAGTATGGAATTTTCTAAGAAAACTAAAAATGGACATACCTTTTGACCCAGTAATTCCACTGCTTGGATTATATCCTAAGAATCCTGAAACACCAATCCAAAAGAATCTATGCACCCCTATGTTCATAGCAGCACAATTTACAATAGCCAAGTGCTGGAAGCAACCTAGGTGCCCATCAGTTAATGAATGGATCAAAAAACTGTGGTACATTTACACAATGGAATTCTATGCAGCAGAAAGAAAGAAGGAGCTCCTACCCTTTGCGACAGCATGGAAGGAATTGGAGAGTATCATGCTAAGCGAAATAAGCCAGGCAATGAAAGACAAATACCATATGATCTCACCTTTAACAGGAAGCTAATCAACAAAACAAACAAACAAGCATAATATAAACAAAGACACTGAATTTGAGAACAGTCTGACAGTGTCCAGAGTGGGAGGGGAGGGAATTTCAGGGGAAAAGGGGAACGGTTTAGAGCAACAAGTATAAAGGACTCATGGACAAAAACTATGGGGGGGTGGAAATGGGAGGAAGGTGGGGAGGGCTGGGGTGGTGGGCTGGGGCGGGGTAAAAGACAGAAAACTGTACAATATCAACAATTAAAAAATACTGATTAAAAAAAAAAAAAAACAAAATAGGAAAAAAAAAAAAAAAAAAAAAAAGAATGCCTGTTGTGGGGAGTGTCTGAACACAGGCCACATGGCCAGGAGATGGAGACACGGGTGCATCTGCTGAGTGGCTGGGCCGAGAGCACTAACACTGAACTTCCAGTCCCAGGAATCTAACTAGAACAGCTGACAACCACTCAATCCAAAGCACACCAGCCACGTCTGTCTAGGGTCATCATACCTACTCCAAATGAGTCCCAAAGATGGGGTTTTCACTCCCTGACATTTCAGGTCCATGTGCAATCTATGCCCACAGCCAAGATCCTGATCATTTCTAAGGCAAACCCTCAGAAAATGTGTGCCAGACAGCTGGACCAAAAATTAGGTGAGCAGAGGTGAGGCCTAATCCAGTGGGCTCCAAAGCCTCACCTCCCACTAGCTCTGCGTTCCAAAGAGAGAGAGAGATCAATGTGCTGAGCTGCAGTTCAGAGCAATTAGTCTTTGTTCCCAGATGTTCTCAAAGAATTACTTCAAGAAGCTCAAATAAATATTTTTAGAAAAGAGAGCAAATTTGTATTACTTAACCCAGAATGCAAACAAGTGTAATTAAAGTGAACACCCATAAATAAAGTAAATACATTAGTTAGGAAATGAATTAATTAGTGTTTAATTACTATCAATTACCAAAATCACTACAGAATTGCTTGTAGAATGGATTGAATCTCTTGCTCCTATTAATAATTTCCATTGCTAATTGTATGCAATTGTATTTCCTTTTCTTTGGGTGCATCTTAGCAGAGCTAATAGGGGGAAGGAACAGAACAGTGAGCAATGACAGGAACATTCTTTTTCTCTGTTTGGGAACAAACAGAAGTCATTCGAAACATATCTGCCAGGTTGTCAAAAGCCAATGTGGGTGATGACAGTGCACAGGAAGGAGGCTGTCCCTGTGGCATGGGGCCACCGCACCATTCCAGGTGAAGGGAGCAGCTGACATCTGTGGCGGGGTCTAAGGTGGGAGGCATGTGTATAGAGTGGAGGAAGGTGAGTGCTGAGCTCACTTCCACCAGGCTGTGACTCACCCGCAAGCTGACTGACAGAGGACTATCTCTACACTCTAGGCTTGCCAGGTGAGGGGGCAGGTGTGACATTTATCTGGAGGACAGAGTCCACCATCAGTTATCTCCTGGGTGGAGAGCTCATCTCTGGTGTCATGGTCCCTAACAAGCACCACGCTAGGGAGTGAAGAAGAAACAAATGCAGGTAAGTGAGAAACTGAGGGTAAGGAGAGTCCCTCTCAAGGGGCTGTGCTGCCCACCTGTGGACGCTCTCCTTTTCCTATTGACGCATCAGCCCGGCCCCCTTCTTGGCCCTCTCCTCCACTGTCTCCGGGGAGTATGGACCCTCAAGCCAGACTGCTGGGGTTTAACTTTAGCTTTCTCCACCTGTGTGACCTTGTGAAAGCTACCTAACCTCTCTGTGTCTCAGGTTCCCCTCCTGTAGAAATGGGAGAATAAAAGTACATCCCTCAGTGGGTCACTGTGGGAGCCACGATGGGGACCTGACAATAGTGACAATAGTGACCTCTCTATTAGACTTTATTACTATTGCTGCCACACAGTGCTTTGCAGAGTAAAGAGCCTGCTGGGAAGCATACAATGTGGAGGTGAACTAGTTGGGGGTGTGGAGGAGCCATCTGGGAGGGGAGGGAAGGTGGAGGGAGGGATTGGTCCTTTTGCAGTTGCTGGGATTGCCTGGAGGCAACATGGGCTCTAGCAGGAGGGGAAGTAGAAAGAGAGCCTGCTCTGCCCCCATCCCCTGGACCCACCCAGCTCCCCATGCCTTTCTGGGATGCTATTTGTAGGCCCCTGCTCTGTGGCATGAGTCAGGGCCTCAGGTGGCTGGCTGGCTGCATTCATCAGAGCCTTCCCACAACTCACCCCATCCACTTTTACAGAGACCTCACTCAGCTCCTTGGTGGGCTGTGGTCTTCCTTCACAGAAGAGCTGAGGTTTCTCCACTCTGCTGCCATTGCCTCTGCCTTGGCTCAGGATGAGGTTAGCATCCTCAGGAATATGAATGTGGGGGAAGGAAAGCCACCCCCTCCAGTTGATTCAGCATTCCCTCAACAACTGGTAGATCACATTGGAAGGAGACGCTGGTGGATTTCGAGAAGCTCAACTCTTTTAGCACCACACTACCACTGCGCTGGACACTTCTGCCCTCGGCCAAAAGCCAGAGTGACCAACTCTGGAAATATTAAACTGAAAGTCTCTTGGACTTCCGGCCAAGATGGAGGTGTAGGTAGACACACTGTGCCTCCTTGCACAACCAAAAGAAGGACAACAACAATTTAAAAACAAAAACAATCAGAACTGAAAGAAAATTGAACTATATGGAAGTCCAACAACCAAGGAATTCAAGAAGACACATTCATCCAGACTGGTAAGAGGGGCGGAGTGGGGCAGCCAGAGTGGAGAGGACATGCGGCAAGGCAGCTGCTGGAGGACCCAGTGAGTCGGTGGATTGTGGACGGACATGGTAAGCAAGGCAGCTGGCAGACCAGGTGGTCCCACATTTGTGCACAGATAAACCAGGAAAAACTGGGGAGTGAGATAGACTGAGCAACCCAGGGTCCTGGCACAGAGAAATAAAGCCTCAAATCACTGATTGAAAACACCTGTGGGGGTTGAGGTGCCAGGAGAGACTCCCAGCCTCACAGGAGAGCTCATTGGACAGACCCCCAGGATCCCAGAATGTGCACAAACCCACCGACCCAGGAATCAGCACTGGAAGGGCCCAGTTTGCTTGTGGGAAGTGGGGGAAGGGACTGAAATATGGCAGAGAGCAGAGCAAGTGCCACTGTTCCCTCTTAGACCCCTGCCCCACATACAGTGTCACAATGCAGCAAAGTGGGTTGTCCCACCCTGGGCAACACCTAAGGCTCCACCCATCACTACATAACAGGTGCGTTAAGGCAAAAAAAAAAAAAAAAAATAGCCCAAATGAAAGAACAGATCAAAGCTCCAGAAAAAATATAACTAAGCGATGAGGAGATAGCCAACCTATCAGATGCATAGTTCAAAACACTGATAATCAGGATGCTCACAGAATTGTTTGAATTTGGTCACAAATTAGATTAAAAAATGAAGGCTAAGTGAAATAAAGGAAAATGTACAGGGAACCAACAGTGGCAGAAAGGAAACTGGGACTCAAATCAATGGAGTGGACCAGAAGGAAGAAAGAAACATCCAATCAGAAAAGAATGAAGAAACAAGAATTTAAAAAATGAGGAGAGGCTTAGGAACCTCCAGGACATCTTTAAACATCCCAACATCCAAATTATAGGGGTACCAGAAGGGGAAGAAGAGCAACAAGTGGAAAACTCACTTGAACAAATAATAAAGGAGAACTTCCCCAATCTGGCAAAGGAAATAGACTACCAGGAAATCCAGGAAGCTCAGAGAATCCCAAAGAAATTGGACCTAAGGAGGAACACACCAAGGCACATCATAATTACATTAGCCAAGATTAAAATGAAGGAGAGAATTCTAGGAGCAGCAAGGGATAAGGGGACAGTCACTTACAAAGGAGTTCCCATCAGACTGTCAGCTGATTTCTCAAAAGAGACCTTACAGGCAAGAAGGGGCTGGAAAGAAGTATTCCAAGTCATGAAAGGCAAGGACCTCCATCCAAGATTGCTCTATCCAGCAAAGCTTTCATTTAGAATGGAAGGGAAGATAAAGTGCTTCTCAGATAAGGTCAAGTTCAAGAAGTTCATCACCACCAAGCCCTTATTATATGAAATGTTAAAGGGACTTATCTAAGAAAAAGAAGATAAAAAATATGACAGTAAAAAGACAGCAAACTCACAGATATCAACAACCACACCTAAAACAAAAGCAAACTAAGCAAACAGCTAGAACAGGAACAGAACCACAGAAATGGAGATCAGATGGAGGGTTAGCAACAGGGGAGTGGGAGGAGGAGAGAGGGGGAAAAGGTACAGAGAATAAGTAGCATAGATGGTGGGCAGAAAATAGACGGAGCAGGGCAAGAATAGTGTGGGAAATGTAGAAGCTAAAGAACTTATGACACGTAGACATGAACTAAAGGGGGGGAATGTGGGTGGAAGGGGGTGTGCAGGGTGGAGGGGAATGATGGGGGAGAAATGGGAGAACTGTAATAGCATAATCAATAAAATATATTAAATTTAAAATTTAAAAAGAAAAAATAAAATAGACAGGGGGAGGATAAGAATAGTAGGGGAAATGTAGAAGCTAAAGAACTTATAATTATGACACATAGACATGAATTAAAGGTGGGAATTTGGGTGGGGGGTGTGCAAGATGGAGGGGAGTGAAGGGGGGGAAATGGGACAACAGTAATAGCATAATCAATAAAATGTATTTAAAAGTCTCTTTTTTCCTGGATAGCTGTTACCTTACAGAAGCAGCAATGGCGATTCTGAGCATCAACACTGAAGCTGACCCCAGGCAAAACTGCCAAAAGGGTGAACCGAGCTAATCTCTACAAGATCTCCTGTGTCCCACGTTATTTTACTCCTCTTTGTCAGTTCGTTCATTCATTCATTCATTCATTCATTCATTCATTCATTCATTCAGTGTTTATGAGGTGCTGAGGATAGGACAGTAGACAGGACATATTCCTCCCTTTAAGGAGTACACACCTCGGTGGATGCTAAAGCAGTGCTGTGTGTACCACATATTCAGAGGAGGGTAAAATAAGTGGGTGAATGGTCAGGGCGTCCTCCAAGAAAAAGAAGCTCCAGTAAGGGGTGTCCACCTGTGGCCTGTGGGCAGCACATGGCCCAGGATGGCTATGAATGCAGCCCAACACAAAACCATAAATTTACTTAAAATATTATGAGAGGTTTTTGTGATCATGTGTCTTAATGTATTTAATGTGTGGCCCAAGGCAACTGTTCTTCTTCCAGCATGGCACAGAGACACCAAAGGTTGGACACCCCAGCGAAGACATGAGACGGGCAGTGAAAGCGGGTGTCATTACCCCTATCTGCCAGATGAGGACGCTGACAGTCAGCACGGTGAGGGGCTGTTGAGCACCCAAAGCAGGCAGATGACCTCGGAATCGAGATTGAAATCAGGGTCTGCGAGGCTCTGAAAACATGGATTCTTTAAGTCACATCATGTTCTCTTTTGTTCCTTTCTAGCTCCTCTTGAAGCAAAATTGCCCTGCCTCGTGATTCTCTGTCCCCCAACTTTCGCTGCCACCTGTAGCAAAAGACGGGGACATCAGACTGCCTGGGTTTGGCTCCTGACTCCACCTCATTTGGTGTGTAGCCCTGGGTACCTTGCTCAAACTTTCTGAGTGTGAAATGTGATACTAGCCTCAGAGCTGTGGTGGGGATTAAAAAAGAAAAAAAAAAAAAGGAAGGAAGAAAGATGTTGTTTGTAGAGAGCTTAGCATAGCTCCTGGTTCATAGTAATTTTTCAATAGATGGAAGATAGTATCATAACTTGCTACTTGGATGCTGTGCTTCACTTTCGGTCTTTGTTGATTGTTACTAAGCCAAGGTAATGGGCTGCCTGATGAGGTATCAGCCAAAGTTGCACCTGCATGCGAGATGGAGATAGTTGAAGATGAAAACAGACACTGCTCCAGAGCGAGGGCAGCCCTCCCCATCCTTCTAGAGTCTGAACACACGAAGACTGGACGCACCCTTGCGGTGAGGTCAGGGAAGGCTGGTGGAGGTGTTTTCAAGCTCGCTGGAAACTCAGAAAGGGGACGACACCACAGCACAGGGCCGAGGAAACTGATTTGCCATTTGTGCAAAAGCCTGCAAGACACCCCTAGGGTTAGAATTCTTGAGAAACCCAGGCTCACATCTTCACACTTTGTCACCCTTCAGTGCTGACCGGAAAGAAAATAAGACCCAGGGAGAAACTTGTCCTTTGAAGTCAGACTGAGTTGCTCTCAAGCATGGCCACCCCCAGATGCACATCCAAACCCTCATCCTGTTCAAGCCCCCTCAGTGGGGACGCTCCCTCACCTCTGCAGGTGCCCCCTGCAAATTGCAGAGCAGCGGCGCTCGTTAGTTTCCATCTGCTGAAATCAGCAATTTAATGCCAGCCTAACAAGGGCCTGAATCTCCCCTTCGCAGGCAAAGGCCCTCCTCGGGAATGATTGAATTTCACTGGGTGCAATAAAACAAAGGGCTTCTGCTGAATCAGGCACCAGACTCCCAGGCCTGTAACTCATCGCCTGGCTCTTGAGGTTGCAGAGGTTATCTCCACGACAGCCGCCCCTTCCCTGTCGCTGCCCGTTTCCTCAACCTTGTCTGCTGAGGAGCCGACTCTAGGCCATGCATCCTCTTCAAACTCAGTATCCAGCATGGCCGTAGGTCCTCATTCACAAAACCTAGAGCAGCAGGAAGCTCCTTTTACACATACGCACCCCCCCCGCCCCCAAGGCCTGACTGGGTAGGTACACTGGAGGGCAGGCTCGGGCCTGGTGTTTCTCTGTGGCCGCACCTGGCCTGAGTGGTCAGCCCAGCCGTGCTCCACGTCAACGACAAGCACGCCCTGACCAATGTGGCTCGGTGGGTTGAGCATGTCCCACAAAGGGAAATGTTGCTGGTTTCCTTCCTGGTCAGGGCTCATGTCTGGGTCTCAGTCAGGACCCCGGTAAGGGCCCATGTGCGAGGTGACCAATCGATGTTTCTCTCTGCATCAATGGTTCTCTCCCTCTTTTTTCTTCCCTCTCTCTCTCTCTAAGAATAAATAAATAAAATCTTCACAAAATATGTAACAACAAATGAAGGTATAGATGACCGAACACAGGTGGCTTGGGGGCCATGAGTTTCAGGCACCTGCCTCAACATAGAGATTACTTGTCAGAGGAGAAATGTCTTTGTACGTCCCCAAGAAAAGTTCCTGCAGGAGCTCTGCTATGTCTCTTCAGTGAGGGTCTCCCCCCAGGCCCACGACTGGGCTCCCACCAGAGTCTTGACTGGCCGCAGCCGATGAGGCTGAGCAGGAAGTGGAGAGTCCTAGAGAGGGCTGACCTCTGTTGGCTTCTTTCTGCCCTGAAACCCAGCGTGGCTTCTCAGCGGGCATGGAGTCCCTGCGCTGTACTGTTAGTGACCTAAGTTCTAAACAGCGAGGACAAGGGCTTAGTGGAACCCTGCATTAGGGGAGGAGCCCAGGGCTCCAGCACCCTCTCTTTCCCCTGAGGGGCCTTGGGCAGACCCTGTGGCTGCATAGAACCTTATGTACCTCAACTGTAGAATAACAACAACCATCCCAAGAATCTTACCAGCCTGAACGTGGGTGCCATCTGGTTGTGAGAAGTGCTTTAGCCCAGCTGCTGATCCATAGGAATGTTAACTCCCGCCCTGGAAACCTGCGAATCTATCTAGCAAATACCCAGTTTTTGCAGTGGCCCACCAGACAGTGAGTGGCAAAGATGGCAAACTTTCTGGGACATTCCAAATGGGCTCCTGTCACCAATACATCACCAGCCTCTGACACTGACTCCTTTACTCACGGATGACTTTGCAACATGTTTAAGTTTCTAAGTCCTATGCAGCAAAGTCAGAGTTCAGAATTCATTTCTCGGAAGGATGGAATGAAGATCTTTTCTACGGGGCAAATGTGGTAGAATGGGAAGCCTGTCCTGTTGAGAAGGTTCTGGTGTCGCACTGAATTTTCTGGGCTGTTAGAGATGGACCATCCTCTCCCTTTCCCCTCCCCGCCTTTTCCCCTCCTGGGAGCCCTGGTTCCCCTCTGCTGAAAGCCAAGGTCCTGATGCTTGCCGGAGCTCCTCCAAGGCCCCTCCCCACAGCCATCTCTCCTACCCGTCCCGGCTTCCTATGGGACTTCCTGGCCCCCAGCAATACCAGGGTGTGGAGTGCCAACTCCTAAACTAATTACCAAGACCTGGGGTTCCAGGAGAATACCAGTCAGCACCGGACTGAGACATCTGTCTTGTGACCCACCCAGGAGCCCAACAGAAAAAGAAATAATCTTCATGAAAAAGCACTGTCCTTGGTCCTTCTTCATGAGCTGACCAAAGAAACCCAAAGGGACATTTCAACAGGAGGATAGGACCCTCCTTTGGTCAATGAAGAAGCCTGAGGGTGGGGGTGGAGAAGACACAGAAAATAAAACCTTGGGATATGGGCACCATGCCTTTCCCTCTTTCCTTGCTCTTCTCTTAGGGACAGCAGGATAAGGACAAGTGCCTCCAGAAGCCAAAGAGGAAGCCAATTACTAGAGGCAGGAGCTGCCCCTACGAACAATGGAGACTCATTAACGCGTCATAAATGTGTGCCTTCAGTGCTCCCAGGTTGCGTTTTCTTTGCTCCTTTCCATACAGCTCAGATTCTCTTTCTCCATGTGGCCCCTTCTTTCCTTACCCTAAGCAGCAAGCCCCACTGAGGACTCCCCAGGCAGTACCTGCATGTTCACTGTGGGCATCCCAGGGACGAGCATGGTGCCTGCCTTCCAAACACCTGTTACAAAAAAAACCCTCTCAAAGCTCCCAGTCATCCCTGGATATGAACGACTGACCACAGTTAGAGCTTTACCTCTTCTGGGACATCTGTCGTTTAAAAGCAGATCAAAGCAACGTGGGAGAAACCGCAATTAAATTAAGTGGTGGAATTCCAGAAAACATTTGATCCTTTCCTTTGAGCGAAGGACATTCTCCATCCCCTGAAACCCAATCGCAGATGCCTGCGGTGTCAGGGCCACTGGAAGCCGGTGAGTGTTGCTGCATTTGAAGGGAGCAGCTGTTTTAATGCATCTGAGGCCTTCTCCTGCAGGGGAGGGGTGGGGCAAGCTTACACTCTCTTCCATGCATCCTGAAATCATGCCATTTAAATGCAGATTGGGAGCCTTCCTTCCTCTAAATGATCACAGAGAAGACAGAGCAAAGTTGAAATGATAATTCCCTTAAGGAGAAAGGGAATCTGTCTGGTGGCACAGATTCATTTCTGGTTGGTCACTGCAGCTCTCCCCAGTCCCTTAGGCAGTTTTCTTCCCCATCACCCCAATTTTTTGCATCAATAGACTGCTTTAATTATGCAAATCCCCCAAGCAGCTAGCATCTTCATATTTACATGAAAAGGACCCAGAATTTTCTTCTTCCTCCTGTCTCTGTCTCCACCTGGTTGGAGCCCTTTTATGCTGAGTCCCAGGTAAGAGGAAAGGCCATGTGGCTGGGGAGAGAACAGGAGGGGGCTGAGATCATTCAGAAGAAGATCTTTTCCAATTTTTGACTTTCAAGACACACTGGAACAATCTCTTAGTTCCAAACAGCTGATCAAAACCAAGGATGCCTCCCCAGGCAGCGTCCACCTGCTCTGGTTGCCTGAGAATCCGGGATGTTTTTGACTCTCCCTTGATCTTCTACTGGAGAAGGAGCCTTCTGATTTCCAAGGGCTATTTTCACAGTGGTTAGGGGCTGGTGGGGCCTTTTAGCCCCTTGACTATCTGCCAGGGGTGAGTGGAGATTTTGATACAAGTTGGGTCCTTGCCTGAGACATCCATGACCAGCTGCTCTGCCTCTCAGCTCACTGCTGGCTATCATGTAAGAACAGCACAGGTGTCCAGGAGTGCAGTCAGGCCAGATTACCCTGATATCTCTGTCTACTGCTAGCTTCTCTCTGGGGGAGGGACGATAACTCACATCCCGGAAAATTCAGACAGCTTGCAACGAGGCCCCTTCCAAAACAAACCCCTTCTCCCATCCATCTTTCTCCAAAGCTGCAAGAAGGAAAGGGGTCATGAGTCTGAGAGAGCACAAAAATAAAACGCTTCGCATTCCCATCTCCCTCTGTCCCAGTGGCTTCGGGCTCTTCTTGGGAGCGTGACACCGAAAACAGAAATAGCTGCAAGAAGACTTGAGGCAAGTTCGTGGATAATGGAGCCAAAAAACGATTACTAAAAGGAAAGTCAGAAAGACTCAGAGCTTCATTTCTAGATGGGTTGTGCAAAGAACACTAAAGAGGGGGAGTCAGAGTGCTTGGAGTCCAGTCCTGGTTCAAACCTGGCCTGGCTGTAGGAGCTTAACCAATCCACTTTGCTTCTCTGTGTCTTAGTTTCTGCGCCTGCAAAGTGAAGGGGTGGTCGCCATGATTTTGTGCCTTTCCTTCTCTGACACTGCCAGAATCGACGACGGGTGTGAGTACAACACCGAATTGTTGCTGTAGGGAGGGAGAAAGAATTTTTAATCTACCTTCTTATTTCTGTGGCTGGCGCCTATGGATTAAACTGACAAAGGACAGATTAACCGAAGAATTGCATCCTGTTTTATTATTTTTACGTGCACACGGAAGCCTTAGTAGGGAAAATGAAGACCCTGAAGAGCGATTAGTAGTGAGAGCTTATATACCTTTTTAACAAAGGAAAATGAATTTGTGGAAAAGTGACAAGACGAAGGGAAAAGGGTTTAAGCTTCTAGGGGTGGCAAATTGTGGGACAACGACTAGGAAATATGAGGAGGGATCCCCCCCAAACTGGAATGTACTTATAAAAATAGTGTATTCATTCTTACATGTTTAGACTTCAGCTACCTTCAAAGTACTCTCCATTTGAACCAATACACCTATAGAGATGTTTTTTCCACTGCTCGGAGCAGTTTTTGGACTCGTCGATTTGGATGCTTGTTAGCGCTTCTGCCGTTTTTGTTTCACCTCTTCCACATCAGCAAAATGTTTCCCTTTGAGGACTTTTTCCACCCGGGGAAACAACAAAAAAAGTCACTCAGGGTGAGATTGAGTGAATAGGGAGGTTGGGGTAGGGGGGGTCATACTGTTTTGGTAAAAAACTGCTGAACACCCAGCACGGTGTGGGCAGGTGGACTCGTCAATCACCCATCACGAAATGGGCAAAGGCGTTGAAAGGGACTTCAAAAAAGAATTCACAGAAGCTGAACACAGCCTCTCACAACAACCTCAGCTGGTACAGTGATGCTGATGGGCTCCTAGAACGTCCACTTAGCAGGGGAAGCCTGCACTACAAGGGGTCTGCCCTCCAGAAGATAATTGCTTTTTGGGTTGTCCCCGCCTCATGTATGGGGGAGACTATGGAAGATCAAGGTTATTTTAGCAGTTCTGTTTGTACAGATCTATTTCAGCATCAACTCCCAGTCTCTGGTGATAAGAATGTTCTCTCCCTGGTCTAGAAAAGGACCTTCCTCGTGGGAAATTTTATGTCCTGCTTCTAGGGAGAGAGATGGACAGCAGAGAGCCCTTCTTGCCCCTGCTGTTTCTCAAGTGCCTTAAGCTTAAAATAATCAATAGGTACAGGTGGGTGACATTCTCTGAATTTCTGCCCTGCCCGTTCCCCCCACTCCCAGAGAAATACAAAGGCCTGAGTAGCCCAGAGAATGGACAGGGCTTTCTCTACATGTTTGGCCTTTCTGCAAATCTTTCCTCTTTTTCCTTTCTTCTCCTCTCTTTTTAGCGCTAACCACCCAACCATCGGACTTGTGAAAGAGAGGAAGGGGGGAATGAAGAGTTTCTGAAATGCTTATTTGGACAGTGCCAACATATCAAAAGAGCATTTGATACAAATGAGGTATCTGGTGACGATAGGTTTCATGAAGCTCATTCAAACAATGTAATGAAAAAATCAAATAATGAATCATTCATGGAGATGCAAAGGATCTCTCCCATCCTCATTCTTTTGTTCTCTTTGCTCTCTCAAGAGAGAAAACATAAATGGAAATTAAAACAAGAATTAAGAGAATATTATAGAAAAGAAAAGGAGTAATCGTGAGAAGGATGGAAAAGATCCAAGGTTAGGAGAAGCGCATAAACAAAGGCCATGCACCTGCAACAAAACACAACATGGATGAAAAGAACATGCACGAAAATTGTCCTGGGAATGTAGCTTTAAAAGAATGGCAGGGAGGGAGAACTGTAGGGAGAGGGAGGATAGTGAGATGGGCGAAGAGGGACACCAAGTCCAGACTTTGCTGCTTCACAATTTTGCTGAAGGCAAAAGGCACTGGGTCTTAGACCAGGTGGGCACCAGTGTGACCGACCAGGGTTCCTGGAACACAGCTGGAGACAGACTCCATGCTCCGAACCACGCCTTCCACTCAGGAGCCAGCACTGCTTACACGTGGCTCGGTCTCTGCTCAGTGTACGGCTGGACCGCCCCTTTCCAGACTGCGTTCCAAAGACCGTGTTATCTGGGTTCCAGGACCGGTGCTCTTGTCCTTGCAGCAGCCTGTGGATCAGACTGATCTGACCTTGAATCAAACCCCTACTGCCTGTTTGTTTGATTTTGGGCTAGGAAGTTTCCTCCTTGATTAGGGAAGGATGCTAATAATACTGTCTGCCCTGAAGGCTTGTTGTAAGGACTGAGTAAGGTCATACATATATACGTGGAAGGGTTCAATGCAGAGAGGTATTCAGCAAACCTGGGCAGCCAGCCTCTCTCCATGAGCCTGGTCCAGCAACCAAGAAAACAACTCTTCAAATATACACTGGTACCCAGAACTCCTGTGTGGTCACCAGGGTCCAGAGGTCTTCCTATAGGGTCTGCATCCATCATCTCTCCGTGCCTCTGATTCTGTGTATGTGACGTGAGGACATGAAAGGCAACTTCCCCAAATTAGTGGGAGGCTGGCTGGTGAAAGTTTCACAGCCTCTGAGCTCTTAGATGTATTTACTGAGCATAACACTGAGTGTTTCTCACACGAGTGAGACTCGCTCCCCCAAAGGGGCAGAGGTCCATATCCTCCCTGCAGCCCAGGCATCGGGGACACGCCTGCTGTTCACAGAATGCAGAGTCGGACCAGCATCCGTTTTTCCCTTTATAAACTGTCTCACAAGCTGTTTCCACTCCCTTCTTCAGAGGTGACAGGTTTGAGCAAGAGAGTGACTGAGGCACATGCAGAAATTACGCCGTCTCTTATCTTGCCTTTTGCCTTTTTCCAAGGAGCAGTCAGCACGTGTACAACTCACAGAGCACTGTTGGGTCAGAACAGTACGCCCTGCCTGTGTCTGCTGCATGGCCCTCCAAACCTGGGCTCCGAAGTAGCTGACAGGGAGCCAAGGCCAGGCAGAAGCCTTTGTCCTGGGGTCTTTTCTGGTCTTTATTTTCTTCCTCAGAGTAGGCCTTCCCCAGGGAGAGGGCGGGAAAGAAAAGACCCGGGTTGACAAAACTTAGCAGCGAGATCTATTGGATGCCTTATATTGTTTGTTTTAGTATCTCTTCTATTAATGCGGATTATTTATTGGTCCACAGCTAAACTGTAAACATATCAAAACTCATGTCCTACATTCTGCCTGATTCACTGATTACTTCTCACTGCGGGGGTGTTCATTTTATTTTCTCTCTCCTCCACTCAAAATCTGCCCATAACTCATTTTATTCCGTAAGTAAAACTTCTCTAAAAAACTTCACATGGCTATCATTCCTCTATGTTGTCCTATTCTTAGTTCACCTGCACGTTTTCATGCTATACTGATTATCAATATTATTTATAATACTATCAATATTTGCCCTATACTTGTATATGTGTATGTATGTTTGTCTATATATTCCTTATGGGCACTGATGTCTCATTTATTCTGTGTGTGTGTTTTATGTGTTTGCCTTCCAGAAAACTCTACACAGAGCCATTGCTAGCAGATTGTGTGGGGCCTGGGAAATTACCCCATGCTTTTCTTATAGGTGAGATCTGATGAATCTGTAGTGGCTGCCTTAATCAAGGTTGCCCGGAGAGTAAACAGCAGAAAAACAGTCATTTGGTAAACATGCTGGAGGAAGAAGCTATTACAAAAGGTGAAGAAGCTCGAGGGGCTGCCAGGAGGAGTGGAGGCAGCTGCTGCATCTCACAGTGCAGTGGCTGGGCAACCCTCTCCCTTCTCCCTGGGAGGTTCCGTGCGGCGGGAATGGGTGAAGACTTGCCCGTCACTCATGGCAGCTTTTCTAGGGCTGGTTTGGACACTAAGCTTTTTGGGATGAGAGATGCCCACTTCTGGAGCTGCGAGGAGATTGCTGGGGGCTGACGAAGACAAGTGCGCACCAGGCATTGTCTACAGACTGCATGCAGGAAAGGGAAAACCACTTTCTGTAACATGTCTAGATTTTTTTTAATAGAAAAAGGGGTCTTTCAATTGGAAAAGGGCTGGGTATTATTCAGGAAGTGAAAGAGCATTGTAATTATGCAGATCTGAGGTGGATTTTAGGTCTTGCATTTTCTAGCTATGACTTAGGTCAAGGGGCTTGATCTTTTGGGGCAACATGAGGTTAAAGGTCTTTATTTTAAAGGGTTGTTGAGAGAACTAGACATATCGTTTGAAAATGCATGGCTCACGCATGGCCCACGGTGAATAGTTGATGGGAACTGTTGGTACTAGCATCTCCCCGCTGTTCATTGTCCCTGGGCTGCAGTGTGTAATGGTGGCTTTCTGTCACCCTGACATGTCAGTAACAGTAACATGCTCCTGTCTCTGCAGTCAGTCTTGGTTTACCCCAAATCCTGGGTCTTGTCCTCACGGTTTTGTTGCCGCCCATTTTCTAGCAGGGGTTCTTTGTGCCTTCACGTCCCACTGTCCCCGTGGGGCCCTCCATGAGGCAGGGCGTGGCTGGGTCTTCAGAGTGAGGCTCTGAACCCTCGCGCCTCTGCGGGGCCAGCAGGGGCCACGTCCTTCTCAGACCTTGTTTATTCTTTCAACAGTACTTGTTCATTCATATCTTCTGGAATGTCTCTACGATCTCTTTTGCTTTTCAAAATCGTATCTCAAATGAACCAAAATAAAACAGGGACAGGAGCTAACAAACCCTGTGGTGGACAAGAGCCTGGTGAGAACACCCTGAGCTGCAGGCTGGCTGGCCGGCCATGCTCTTTAAGTCCGATGTCATACCCGCTGTGGTGAGTAAATTGGACTGCTGAGCGAGAAAAAAAAATTTTTTTCCCCTTGTGGAAGAAACTAAAAGGCTCTTTTCTGATTTTCAGATTCTGGTCATGCAGCCAAAATTTCCTTTTATCTGCTTTTGTATATATTTTTTAACATCTCGCGATTAGGTTTGATCTTCTTAAAGGCTTTGATTAAACAGTCTTTGCACTTCCGGATGTGCAAGTTCATCATTTTCTATGGGAGGATGTCTCGATGCTTCACATAAAGTCACATAGACTTGAGAATGAAAATGTTATTTTCGCCCTCAAGCCGTAATAAGCTTTTCATCTTAAACATTATTATTATTATTTTATTTTTGACAGAGAGACAGGGGGGAACGCCTCTCCCCATTCAGCGGGGCCCTCCTGGCTCCCCTCCACAACCCTGAGGCGGGAGGCCAGGGCGGCCTGGAGTTGCGCGCCACCTCTGCCCCTCGGTTAGACCCGGGGGCCTGTTAATGGAAGAACCGCAGCATCCGAGTTCACGGGAAAACGTGTGCCCTCCCAACTGGAGGCCATCAGCGGCCCATCCAGCACCTCTAGGGCCTCCAACTGCACCTCGGAGGGGCACAGCAGTTTCCAGGACATGCGTTTGTCCTTGTGGCATTCGGGCTGGAGGACGCCAAGGGAGCTCATCTTGAGAGCAGTTTCCGAGTCTCAAGAAACCAAACCACTGGGGTCTTTACACTAGCTGAAGTCATCATGGCAGTTCCACGCAGGAGTCCACCTTTTCCAAAGGGCTTATTTGTAGCACTAACAAAGATGCACAGCGGTCTGCCACCAAGGCCGGCTGGAGGCCGAAGCATGGGATTGAGCAGCCATTGCAGTCCATACCTCGTACCCCAGCTCCCTCACCAGGGGCCACATTGCCCCCTTTTCTCCTCTAGCTGCTTTACGTACACATCTTGCTTCATTTCCTGACCTAAAAGTGTTAGATCCTTGAGAAGAAGGGCTACAACTCCCATTTTCCCAGAATGCCCTTTTCACTCACAACGTGACTCATACAGTGGGGATTTAATCTGTATTTGTCAGCTCTTAATGGATCAGGGGAACTAACTCACTAAGCACTGGTGACTCTCTCTGAGGTTTTGTACACGGTTCATTTTTATTTTTGATGTTCAATGCATGCGAGCGAGGCATTGAGCTCTTCACCTGCCTCACTGGGGCCATGAGGATGTATGAACTAATGTTTAAGAAGCACTTAGTACATTTAAGACACACACACACACACACACACACACACACACAGACAGCAGTGAGCTATTCTTATCCCCACCTCTCGGGCTTGCTAAGATAGAAGTTTCTCAAGCTCGCTCTGGCACCTCCTCCTGGAAATAGTCTAGGAGATGCTCCCTGCCCTTCGTCTAGCTTTCCGCCTCAGATTCCATTGTTCCAAGCCAGAAAGCAGGGTTCAGAAATAATGTAAGCAAGGTTCAGACTTCACTAAACCTCAGGTAATTAAGATACCCAAGTATACGAAATTATTAATTTCTCCAATTCCATCAAACACTGGGCTGTGTGTTTCTCTATAACCCTTCCACTGTAATTGGATAAACAAGGCTATTGTTTTTTTCCCTAACCTGCAATAACTGCCCTCCCCAAAAAGGCTGATTCAGCTGTGGTCATGGGGGAAAGCTAATGACCAGGCAAGTCTATTTCTCTGATGGTCCTGAGCTCTTTGGGCCTCTGAACCTCCTCTCTCATCCTCCTTCCCAGGCTCGCATAGGATGAGGCTCCGGAGACTCGCAGTTTGGTTTTCCAGACCATTAGTGTGCGTGACAATAACAGGGCCACAGGAGGACACGCACCTGAGTGATCAGGCTGTTTGTGTTCCTAGTTTTTTCCTGACTTGGGGTTCAGGCATGACTTGGGATTCAGAGAAGTTCAAGAGTTTAGGTTTGCTCATTCACATGCTTATAAAGTACAGACTCTGGATAGTTTAATTGCTAGTCTGTGTGTGTGTGTGTGTACATGTGCATCTGAGAGAGAGAGACAGGGAGAGAGAGAAATGATTGCTGGGTATGAAGCCACGCAACGCCGTGGCCTTTCATCCTAGCCTGTGTCGCACACATAGCACATTCCAGCTGTTTGGAGCCACCGCTTGAAAAGAGAAGCTGATTGAAATGCTGACTGTACACCAGACAGGCTGGCGGCCCCACACAATTAACAGAAAGAAGGGTCCTTCCCTGCTTTTCCTACTATTCTTATTTTCCCCCAAACTATTTCTTTCCTTCCAGAGAAAAAGGAAATGTGCAGAGAAGCAATTAATTATAATTATATACATGGTGGAGTAAGGGAGAACTAGTCACAAAGAATTTTCAAGTCCCAAAATTGTCTAATAAAAACTACTCAACAACATCATAATTTTTGGAGGAAGTTACATTTCTCCCGATTTTGGCGATAAGAAAAATTTTGCTAAAAACGAGCATTCTTAATCATCACGCTGTCACTTTGCAAAGTAATTGTGGAATTAGGAATAATTACACTCTAAAGAGAGAAAATGAAACAATCTGCCTTATGATATTTTAAAATAGAATCATAATTTTGGTTTGTCCCATTTGTCAAAAAGAAGCAAAGCATAAATCATGGGTGAAGTAATAATCGGGGTCTTAGACCTAAGGTTTCATGCTTAAAGTGCCCGATGAGGAGACTTGACTCACTGAGTTATGGGTAGCTCACCACTCAAGAAACCAGGGAAAACCTGGTGTGCAGAAAGGAAACAGACATGGAGTCTTCTGGGTGGGTGTGTGATCTTCCAGGGAGCGTGTGGCACCCACTAAGAACCGTGGATGTGAGTCACTCTGCACACTCTTCTGGCAACACTGTCATATCTCTGCCAATGACACCGCCCCCTAACCAGCCCCAGCTGACCCAAGATGATGAGTGTATTAGTCAGGAAACGTCAGAGTAACAGAACTGACAGGATATATTCATGGAGATGGCAGGAATTGGCTCACAGGAAGATGGTGGCTGAGAAGTTCTGCGATCTGCCTTCTGCAAGCTGGGGAACCAGGGGAGCTTCTTGTGTGATTCAGTCTGAGGCAACTGAGGAGCCACTGATGTCAAGCCCCAAAGCCCAAAGGCCTGAGACCCAGAAGGTGCCATGTTCGAGGGCAGGAGAAGATGGTCAACCCAGCCCAAGAGAAGAGAGAGAAAACTCGCCCTTCCTCTCCCTTTTTGTTCTGTTCAGACTCCCATCACGTTGGATGAGGCCCAGCCACATTGGTGAGAATGTATCTTCTTTACTCGGGCTACTGATTCAAAAGTGAATTTCTTCCAAGAACACCTCATAGACACATCCAGAAATAATGGGCAAAAGCTAGCTGGGTGGGTATCCCTTATCCTAGTCAAGTGACATGAAATGAACCATCCCACGAGTTACAGTAGGAATAGTGTTGAAAGTCATTCTGAGGGCCCCTGTGTGTAGGCATAAAAAATTCAATTTGTTCCTATACTATGAAAATGACATCATAAATGTTATAGGAATTATCCCTGAAAAAAAAAAAGCCCATCCTTAGTAATTCCCACCACTATGGAGTGAAATCAGGACAACTTAGAAACCTGGGTCTGCATCACTCACACCTGTACATTGTTTCTAGAAATCTCCCTAAAGTATAGTGCTAACTCTTGGGAGTAAAAGCGGAGAAACTGAGAACTATAATCTGGTCAGCAGAAGACCAAGGGTTAAAAGTGGCCAGTTGGCCCATTGAATGAAGGGCTGGCAAGAAATAAAGAGACAAAAATATAGACATGAAGGGAATAATAGCTGAATAGTAATAATAATACATTATGTCAAGAGCAGCGACAAAAGAAACACTCAGTGTATTTATAGAGCTAAATAAAAGATAGATCCAGGTCCCACATTTTGACTCCGAACAACCTTCTCAGTTGGATTTTGCCTCTGCCTAAGGATTATTTCAGAAAGAGCTATTATTACTCGTGATTTATCATGCTGCACTAGGGGGAACTCATGCTTTCCATGGAGACAATTACTGAATTCTCACTGGAGGCCCTTAAAGGAACCGAGACCTGTTCCAAGGGTTCAAGTGGAAAAGATGGTCCAGCTAGGGGCAGGGATCTAGCACCATCTGATCTAGAGTGACGTGCCATGGGGGGAGGCCCTTCCTCTGCTGTGAGGTTTCAGGTCATTTCTCACAAAATGTACTCTTCAATCCCCTCATTATGACAGAGAACAGAAGAAAATTCAGTGTTACAGTAAGTCTCATGCAACAGGTACCTCTCATCCCCAGGAATCGTGGGTGGCAGCAAATTCTGAAGCATCATTGAAATGAAAAATGAGTCAAAGCCATGACCTAGAAAGACAAGAGTCTGGCAGAATTCTGGAAGCCGAGTCTTCATTTGAGGAGGCAGGTACTTGAACAAGCCTGATGGTCATCTGCATTGGAGTGGAGGTCATCAGGGGTGTAGAAAAATAGCGGGGTCATTGTTAATGCTAGAAAAGAGCTCTGAGACTCCGAGGAATAAAAATGCAGTATTAGATCTGAGCAGTAACTGTGAAAATAAACAATGATAAATACCATGTTAGATTTAAAGCACTACATTAGTAGATAATAACAAGTATGAGAGTTAATAGCCAGCTGTTACTCCAGGCCAATTTATTATTTAAAACATTTATTAAGATTTAACAATAGCCAAATAATTTTTTTGTTAAAACAGTGGTTAAAGTGAAGTCCTGTATACATTATTCAACTGATATTTATCATTCAGATTATATCTAATTATAACCAAAGGGGTGAATGTACTTCCAAAACAAACTTGGAAATTTAAAATAAACCATAGTTCATTTTTGCCAAGTGTATACGTGTAAAGATTATTGTGTCCGCCACTTGTGTAGCCAGACAGTGGCATGGACTTGTCTAATTAGGAACAATGGCTGATAAATCCATTCTTTCTTTTTATAGGACAATTAGAATCTGTTTGCATGTGTGTGTTCTAAATTCTAATTTGATTTTCCACATTGTTCTGCAGCCAAGTCAATTCCTTGAAGCTCTTTTAGATCATGCACATTTTCCATAAACTATAATAAGGGTTATTGCTGTTGTATCAGTTATGCAAATAATCCAAATCTATCTATTCATTCACATAAAATTTCTCATCTGATGCCTTCATCCTGGCTTACTGTGCTGGACCCAAACACAACTTTTCATTATTCACCTAATATTTTCTTATTTATACTATTTCTCTCCCAGGAAAGGCTCTCTTTATCATCTTTGCCTTTTAAAATCCTTCGGAGTCTTCAAGTGCAATTCAAATATCACTTCCCTGATTTTTCTCATTTAGAAGTCATCTAACTCTGGCACGCCTGCATTTCTCTCTTACTGCGTCGAACATACCGCTTTGCACGGGGACATTGAAAGACTAGGCTTTCGTCGTTTATTTTGAATAAATGAATGAGTGGAAAACACAAATTCCCTGAGGACCGGTGTCCAGCCTCTCTGCCTTGGCTACAATGGGGGACTGACAACGGGGCGCACCGTGGAAGCTCCAGCCCACGAGCGGCAAAATAAACCCAGGGGAGAGCAAGTCACTCACACGGAGAGGGAGAGGGGAGGATGTAGTCTTCGTCTTTCTCCCGAAGCCTGCGATTTCATTGGCTGTAGTTGCCTAGAGGAAGTGTTTTTACTTTTTGGCTTGAAACTCTCAATTCTAAACAATTAAGGAGGCAAACATCTGCCTGGGGCAGGGTGGGGCAGCAACGGCTCTTTGTGACAAATGAAGTGCTGGGCCTGTCTGCGCATGCGCGCTCCTGGGAGGCAGCGATTCCGGGGCAGTCTCTGAGCCCGGGACCCAGGTCAGGAGGCCTGGAGAGCTTGCTGCCCTGTGAGCAATTAGACTCCCAACGCCACATACTGTATGGTGGCCAATTAGTCTGTAAGCGAGCAGAGGCTCGGGACTCTAATTACTTGAAGGGCCTGTTTGTGTACTATGCGGGAAGCAATTTTAATTAAAAATGGTTTCTGGTTTGGGAAACCTTGGATTCTAAGGGAGTGGAGTTTGGGGACCCTCTCAGATCCTGGCAGTCATAAGTGTCAAGGAAGAGAAATGCATAGTGGATTTTGGCTCTAACTCCTGGTCAGTTTTACCAAGTAATCATCTTCTGGGCGGTCACAAGAGTCTGCCACCATCTGGTCACACTCCGTGTCACTGGTTCCTGTCCTGGAAATCTTCTGTTGTGAGAATTAATATTCCTGTCCTTTAGCACCTTGCTTATGTTCTCTAGCTCACACCGTGCTGAGAACATAGGCTGGCTTCGATCTTGCAAACTCAATATACACAGCATG
This sequence comes from Glossophaga mutica, assembly GCA_039655065.1. NCBI lineage: Eukaryota > Metazoa > Chordata > Mammalia > Chiroptera > Phyllostomidae > Glossophaga > Glossophaga mutica. Next base: position 23,936,966 of record CM077310.1, read on the forward strand.
GCCACTGATGACTCTAACAAGAGGTCACGTAATATAATGAAACGTACAGAGGCTGTCAACACACCTACATTTTATCCTAAGTGGTTCCGGCCCCAGCTTTTTGTCGTGGCCTTCCTAGTTCAGAACATAGTACTCCTTGCTGGGATGAATGAGCTGATCTTTGCCTGCTCCCCTCCTCCCAACTTCCCCACTCCCATCGGGTCTTCACTTTTTGTTAGGATTTGAATTTCTTTTTGGAGGGCAGAACAGTCCCTGCTCAATCACCTCTAATGGCTCTTTGCTGTGGTTTTTGTGTTCCACCCAATGTCTCTGTATTCTCTACAAACATTTTGCTAGCTCATTCAATGGTGCCAAACGCGCTGTCTCACACTTTTGGCTTCATTCTTTCCCCCATCTGCATTAATCTTGTGACCTGGAATTCTCTTGTCTTTGTACCGGTCAGACAACATTTTCAATCTAAAATTTACTGGTCCATAAAACACCTTTTTCATGTAACACCTACTAACTAGTATTCCATGGAAAGAATTCATTTTTAGAAATCTGCTCTGGTACACTATATAATAAACTCTTTGAAAGTAGGGACTCTCTCTTTATCTTTGACTCCTTCACAGTATCAAAGTGCCCACATATAGTGCTCAATAAAAGTTGAAATTAATTTTATCAACACCATAAACTCTTTGGGCTCCCCAGGAATATAATTTACAATTCTGGCTTTGCAATTTGTTTGTTGCATTAACTTGAGCAAGACACTTCTAATTTCCGTTCTTAATTCTATGCTATATTTTTTCATTTATAAGATTGTTATAGAATTACAGTAATGATGTGCTGATAAAAGACATGAGAAGGATTGGGACAAAGGACTGATATGAGATGCTAAGTAAATTACATTGTACATTACATTTCATGAGGATGATTTATTATTATCATTGTTATTATTATTATTTTCTGGTTTAGTGGTAAGGGCAGCAGCTACGGTTCACAGAGCAGCTGTGCCAGATGCCACACTGGGTATTTTACACGTATTATCCCATTTTGTCTTTTTAAAAGCCTCCAGAGGTAGGCATTGCCACTCATTCCATAACTGAGAAAACTGAAGCTCACAGTGTGTGACCAGCGAGTCTCAGAGTCACAGGCTCAGGAGGCAGTAATGCCACTGACACCTGAAGCCCACTTTCTTGACCATGCTGGACTCAGTCCCTGTGCTGAGCTAGGAGAATGCTGGACGTCGCTGCTCTGTCCTCATTGTTTCCCGTCACTCTTGCTCAGCATGAACCTATTTCCACCCGACCCCTGAAGCAAAGGCTGTCACCATGGGCACCCGTTAGCTGGAGACTGTTCAAGCACTGAGTCACTCGCACTGACTAGTGGTAAGGCAGTGGAGAGGGTGGATCAAAGCACCCTGGGCTTTTGTTATTTAAACAGAGCTGAATGCTAGACCTCCCAAGAGTGTGAAATCCTCACACTGATACACAAAGCAGATCTAAAGTTTTGTGATGTCTGAAATCTACACAATTTGGGTAACTCTCTTTGAAAAAGAAAGCAAAATTATAAACAAAAGATTAATTATAGAGCCTAGGAATCATTTCTTGCAAGTGAGAGACACCAAAATTTAAGATTTATTAGCTTCTCTATTTACCTCTGTCTGCCCCAAATACAGAGCCCTACATTGAAAATTCTGCAGTTTTAAGAAGAAGAAGAAGGAGCTTCCTTTGCCTGTTGAGAGTGAATTTTCTATACGTACATGAACATGGTTGGAGAAGGGCTACAAAGCAAATGGGTGATGAGTGATCATTGAACTAGTGCCCTCAAAGTGTAAAAATTGGTCTAATTTGCCAGATTAGATCATGTCTCTGCTAAGAATAGAGGTAATCCATTTTAGACGTGGGTGGCAGAGAAGCAAGAACTTAAAGAAGATGTCATGACGGTGCATTAAGAACTGATGGTCCTGTGTTAGCCTCCCATATTTGTGATCATAAAACTTGAAATCACAATCAGAAATGCAGACACCTTGTGTGTAGTCTTGTTTGAGCAATTTGCTGTGTCAGGGGAGAGGCACCGGGGTTGGCTCCCCATGACCTACCTGCAGGTGCACACCTGTAGAAGGTGATTGAAGCCTGTAGGAGTTCCGCAGCCTATTTGAAGGCATCGCTGAGACAGCACGCCCTGACCTCTCGGAGTTTTCCCTCTAGGCGTTTTCCCTCTAGGCGGTCTCCATCAATGCCCATGGACCGAGCAAAACAACCAGCATGGGCCACTCCAACTCTCACGTTAAGAACTAAGGCCGCAGTGGCAGCTTCCCTCGGGGATGACTCAGAAGCAGACCATCTGAGTGGACCACTCTCCCTTGGTGTTGCCCAGCACTCTTCTGAATCTCCACCGCCTCTCGGTGTGTCATGGAAATGTCCCCAAAGATGGATCAGGGAAAAACAACTGTTTCCGCTCTAGAGGGCTTTATGGTAATTTTCCCCAGAATCTCTCACTCCCACCAACCCAGTCTTCTTCAAGCGTGAGTCCTCCAGGTTTGACATGTACCCTGTAGAGTTTTGTTCCTATTTGTAGGATTGCTTTAATATTAAAAGGGGAGAGAGAGAGATTGACATCAAGATTGTAGGCTCATAAAACATTCAAGAGAACTTGGAGATTGGCTCAGTTTTCATTTTACTTTATTTTTAAAATTTTTATTTGATTGCTTTTATGCTAAAAAGATGTAAGTTCAATCTGGCCATATTACAGAACTTGAGAAAATGGAGAAAATAAAAAGAAAATCATTCGTCATCCTAATGTCCTATTATAGCCAACGTTATGAATTACCATATGCATTTTTTACCAACTTGCAACCCTGGTGCACGGAGAAGGTTGCGTCCTTTTATTTTTATTTTTAAACTTAACAAGACAGATGAGGTCACTGAGGCCCTAGATCCCACAACTATATAATACCCGCCATTTACAGTATTTATTTTTATACTATCTCAGAATAAGCATCTCCGTTTCTTTTATTTCTCTCCCGAGGCTGCCTCCACTGTGGTTGTTGCACAGACAGGCTCTGGAATAAGGCTGCCTGGGTTTGAAGACCCAGCCACTTCCAGACAATGTGGCATTGTGCAAGTTACTTACATTACTTCGACTGTTGACTCATCTGTAAAATGGCAATAATACAGGACTAGTGTAAGGACTGAAGGATATAATACCTGTCAACACACACCTGCTGGATTAATTACCAGTTTCCAGGCCTTCTGGTCCGCAGTTGGGTTTGGTCTCTGTTGGATCCAATAAAGTCTAGCTTTGTACTTTGTGGCAATGGAGGGAGGGAGGGAGGGAGGGAGGGAGGTCAAAGCAGTAATTCCCTGAGCTCGCTTCCCGCCTGAGAGCCTATAGCTGGTTGTGTGCCTTAATCAAAGACTCCTGCTTTCAAGGCAGATGACTCTAAAGAATTCTTTCTCCCTGGGTTCCAACGACAGCTTCTCCATCCTCCTTCCTTCTGGCCTGGGAGTAATATCAGCTCCACTGCTGTTACGCCCCAGGTTACTGTGCCATCCTGTGTGGTTGCCCAACTTCCACACAGTAGAAGCAGCCCCTTTGTAAATAAACCCTCCTGGAACTTGCCTATTTTGAGGGTACCATCTGTTCCCTGTTGAGATCCCGACTGATACAACATGTTAGTATTACTTCATCCCCTTTTCAATGAAAAATAAAATTACAGATTTTAGAAGACATGCGATTAGATGGTCTATTTACTCTTGCAGGGTTTGATGGTAGAGCTTCTGAAAGGACACAAAGCCGGGTCTGCAGAGGACAGGGTGTCCACACACACACAGCCACTGTGGCGCTTCCTGTGTCCCAGGCCTGCGTCTAAGGCCTTTGCATGTGTGATACTGCTTTCGCCTTCACAGAATGTCCGCAAGGTCGACTGAGACATAGCTAACTTAAGTCAGCGAGGGGCAAAGCTGACTTCTGGTTCTAAGACCATGTATACATATATTAAAGATTTTATTTATTTTTAGAGAGAGGGGAAGCGAAGGAGAGAAACATCGATGCGTGAGAAAAACACTAATCTGTTGCCTCTCATACACCCCCAGCTGGGGACCTGGCCTGCCACCCAGTTCAGTGCCCGGACCGAGAACTGAACTGGTGACCTTTCAGTTCACAGGGTGATGTCCAGTCAGGGCTCAGACCACACCTTTAACCACATGTCAGTTGCGGTCCATGCATGGTCCTGGCCAACAGCAGCAGCTCTATCTGAGGACTATGGAGAAATGCAGATCTCTGGCCCCACCCCAGACCTGCTGAAGCAGAAACTGCGGGCTTGGGGCCTGGGCCTCTGGGTTTCAGGGGCATCTCCAGGGGATTCTGAAGTCTGAGAGCCCGCTGCATCTCACAAACTCGCCTGCCGGGGATCATGGTCCTCCTTCTCTGCTGGGTTTACTTGGAGGTCACTTGGAGAGCCTGGGATTATACCCAGGATGCTACATACTGATAAAGACAATACAAAAAAACTCTTTCGTGGAGCCGTGTAGAATTCACAAAATGCTCTCTCACTCCTTCCGTCAGAAGACAGTGTGTTCCAGGGCTACGTGGGTGGGCCCTGAGCTGGACTGGCTGGGGAAGGAGCTCTGGGGCCTTGGGCGGGTATCCAAACTCTAAACCTCAGCTTCCTCGTCTAGAAAAATGAGATTAAGAAGAGTGTGCATCCCCTGGGAACACAGGGGGAGTAAGTAAGAAACTCACATAAAACAACAGTGCTGGTCGTGTAGTAAGCACTCAATAAATACCAGCTATCATTATTTCGTAAAACCCCGAAGCGGAGATAATTTTCCCCACTTTACAGGTGAGGAAACCGCAGCTCAGGAACTGTGACTTGTATAAACTGGAGCTGGGCTTCGAAACCAGATCTTTTGACATCAAATTCCTACTGTTCTTCACACTCTGTCCAAAGCTACCTTAGAAAATCTGGTATAGTCATATCCTGGTTAACCAGTGGACAAGGAATGGGGAGGGTAATATGCCCAAGGGTACTTGAGGCCTAAAGCAAGTCCTTCAGCCCACATAGAGGGCATTCTCCTGTGAGCTGGTGCTCAGGCCCTGAGACCCAGGCCCAGCTGCCTCCTTCTCAGGGGGCTGGTAGCTCCGAGCATCCTTTCCGAAGTTTGTCTGTTTTCCCATCCTGCCCTTCTCATCCCAGGGCACCTTTTCTCATAACAGAGAAAGGGGAGGGCCAAGAGCGAACAGTCCCAGAGGAAAAGGTTTGCAGGAGCTTCTCAGATGTCTAGTCCCCAAGAGGCTTCCAGAACCACTGAGAAAGTGCCAAACAGAAATGTAAAAGTTAATAACTTCCTGATTTGAAAGCTATACCTTTCTAAACCTATCATACACACTTTTCCTCTTGGAGGATTAACGGCCTGACAAGGTTGAACTTTGAAAGAAAAGCTATTTGTGACTTATGGGGAGCTGGGGAAAAAAGGTCTTGACTTTTTAACAGCAAAACAAAACAAGCAAACCAAGACACGTTAATTTTTCTCAGGCCTGTAACTCAAAAGGGCACCTCTGCTTCGGCTGGAACTTTCCAAATGACTCTCCTCTGAGTCAAAGTGAGGTGGGAGCAAGTGGCGGCCCCACAGAATTCATCTGGTAATATTTATGAGTTGAAAATAAAGGTTCACACGGGAATTATTTCAAAGCGGAACATGATGGAGCCTTTGCTAGCAAATCATTTATTTATTTCCATTATCCCAAGGCAGTGATGGTAACACGTCACCAACTCTGATCTAGCCACTCTCCTTCCAAATTTTTAATAGTTTGGATTAGCGTTCGGAATTAAGCTTATTCTTATAGGAGTTTCAAAGGAAGTTAATAACAGACTTAAGGTTTTAGGAAGTGAGGTTATAAAGGCAAGGGTCTCGAAATCAGAGTTTGTGTTGCAGGATTTATTAGCTGTGTACCTCTGGGCAGGTTACTTGTCCGCCTCTCAGTCACCTCATCGGAAAACAGGCATAATTACTGTGCACTGTCGATGGGCTCAGATGCAGCGATCCCTAATAAACATCTGAGAAAAGTTAGCTGTTTCTGTTATTACTTACTGCCCTTTGAGATCGGGTTAGAATTGAATGTGAAATACCAGGCGTGCCACACTTATGTTAAAGCAGGTCCCCTACTGACCCAAATTAAACAACAATTTTTAAACCTGGTTTTCATTATTAATTGTATTTCAAAGAAATTAAGCTGAACATCTTTATTCTACGGATTTGTTTAGATTTCAAAGAACACATCATTCTTTCCCCACTTCCAGTAGCCTAAAATAATAACAGTTTTCTGTATATAGTATTTTTGTAAGCTTGGGGTGTCCCACCGTGCTGGAGGAGGGTTGAAATAAATTTAATATGTGATCCCCATTATCAGCAGTTTTGATGTGGCTGTTTAGCCAGGTGGAGCTCTTGTTCTTCACCCGTGACCTTGGCAACAGAAGGGCAGATAGAAGAGCCAAAGGCGGATGAGCAGAGGAGCTCAGCCAATGGCACACAGGAGCACACGGGCCTGTCGAGATGGGCAGTGGCAAGGAAAGATGTGCCCCGGGCAGTCGGTGTGGAGAGAGTTTGTTGTTGGCTTGCTTCGTGGAAATGGCAGGGATGAAATAGAGTTCGCGGGCCGGTACGTGAGGTCAGAAAGGGATTTTACGGCCTGTTTCACTGAGATGACTTGCACGTGGGACAGGAGGAAGAGCGGTGAACGTCGGGAGAGAACACCAAGGTGGTGATTTATGTTACATTACTTTTATATTACAGCAGGCGTCTGAAACGTGCAGGCCAAGTCGGGCGACTCTGATATTCACCGAGGAAATCGCCCCTGAGAACCGGGAGCCTGGACTGGGAGGGGAGAAGCGTGGGGAGCCGCAGCAGGGAACGCCGGTGGACCTGCGGCGCTGGGGAGCGAGGTTCAGGGCGCGGAAGTGAGCGGCCGTTTGAACAGACGTGGCGACTGCTGTGTTTCTCCTACCGAAAGTGCGTGAGTAGTTTTGTGAACCCAAGAGCACCTCGTAATTTGAGCCTATCTTCTAAATTCTGCATTAAAAAACAAAAAAAAGCAACCTTGTTTTCTTTGACTTGCAATTCCTGGAACAGCAAACACACCCACCGGGGTGCTGACTTCGTTCTGTGAGTTTCAAACCGCAGGCTGCATCTCATCTGCGGGTCACAAAACTAATGTTTATGGGTTTTTCCTAGAATATTTTTATGTTGTTTACTTGGGACAATTCCTGTATTTTGTTTGATCTTTGAAATTTTGTCATATCAACATCAGGCTTAATATTAATTGCGCTTTTACTTTATCATATTATTTTGTGAATTTTCTCTTGGTTTATAGACATACATACATATATGTATGTATGGAATGCAATGCAAAATATATTTCTTCCTGTAGGTCACGGTAAAAAGTGAGTTTAACTTCTTTTTTTTAACAACAATATTTAAAAATTAATTGATTGGAGGTTTGAATAAATAGAATTGCATTTCTTTTTACTTTTTTATTGAATTTATTGGGGTTTCAGGTATACAGATCTATAACATATCATCTATGTGGTATGGTGTGTTCACCACCTCAAATCAAGTCTCCATCCATCACCATTTATCCCCCTTTTACCCTCTTTTATCTCCCCCCACCCCCCTCCTTCTGGAAACCACCATACTGTTGCTGTTTGTTTAACCCCGTCACCCAGTCAGTCCCCCAACCCCGCCTCCCCTCTGACAGCTGTCAGTCTGTTCCGTGCATTTCAGTCTGTTGCTACTTTGTTTGTTATTTTGTTCATCACATTCCACATGTGAGTGAGATCATACGGTACTTGTCTTTCCCTGACTGGCTTATTTCATTTGGCATAATGCTCTCCAGGTCCATCCGTGCTGCTGCAACTGGTAAGATTTCCTGCTTTTTTATGGCTGAGTAGTTTTCCATTGTGTAAATGTAGCACAGCTTGAAAACAGACTGTGTTTAGTTGAAGCAGCACCATTGCAACCTTATCTGTGCTACTGTGGGATGTACTTGTCCCAGACCAGAGCTGGGCTGCCCCATAAACGCCGCCTGGGAGCGGATGCAGAGTCTGTCATGAGGCTTAGTGGGTCTGGGCTGATTCCTAGGAGTCTGTATTTTGGAACAAGTATCTCTGGCGATTCTGGTATGTGACCGGGGCTGTACACCCCCAGTGCAGCAAATAGTTTCCGCCAGGACAGTCAGCCTGCCGTATCTGCATTCTCACAGCCACAGATTCAAGCAAACATGAATCAAAAATATTTTTTAAAAATCCCAGATAATTCCAAGAAGAAACACTTGAATTTGCCATGTGCAGAGTGGCGTGCTGAATTGGCTTAAGCGCAGTGGTGCGCTGGCCTACCCGGCTGTAGCTGAGTGCAAATGTAGGTCCTATGCAACTACTCCGCCGTCTTAGGTAGGGGACAGAGCGTCCTCCGATTTGGGTATCCACAGGGATCCTGGAATCGATCCCCTTCAGATACAGAAGAGAGATCGTACAATGATAAAGTAAGCATTGTCCTGGTGTGTTTCCAACTTCCCTTAATGTTGATTTAAGAATATCCAAACTAATGAGCTGCAGTTCTCGAAGTAAAGCCATTCACAGATAAATGAAATAAACCCAAGAAAGAGGGAGGTGGGGCTGGGACCAAGGTCTGGAGCCGTCCGCGGAGGAATCCTGCAAACCCGACCAGTCTGTGCCCTTGGTAAACCTTTTCCAGCTCTGCCTTGGCCAGCAAACCTCCAGTCAGTTTGTGTTTGGGGTGATCTACAGTTTTCCATCGTAAGTTTTGTGGGAGGGGGAGGCGAATGTCAGCGGTGAAGTGGGGAAGAGTGCAAGCCAGCAGTGTGCACGGACAACGCTGTGCAAACAGGCATGCGCAGTGTTACAGAGAACAATACAGAGAATCCCAGCCAGGCTGCAAGTGACTGAAATTTTGACCTTGAAGACCTACATCAGTTAAAAGTTGTTTTCTTACTCAAGTCTGACATCATTTTTTTTTTACTGAAGTCTAACATTATTTAGGGTTTTCATTTATTTTTTGTCTTTTTTTTTGTTTTTGTTTAGCTTTATTGTTTTTTTCCCACCTGTATGAAAAGGTCAGCAAAACACTTCAAAATAACAGTATCAGTCACACATCTGATTAATGTCTGTATTGGTATGATGTAAGAACGCCAAGCATCTTAGTAGCATTCCCAGTTACTGCTAATAGGCAGTGTCTTCATCACTGCCTGAGTTTTTCTCAAGCGCCTGCTTTGGATCGCTCTGCACTGTTCTGGGGGTACAGCGGTGAGGAAGACCGGCGAGGGGTCTGCCCGCGGGGTGGGGCTTGCGGCCCAGCGCGGGAGACAGGAGACAGCCGGGGCAAGAGCAGGCTGCACCAGCTGCTGTGAGGAGGGTAACTCAGGCCGGGGGGATGGAGCGCTGGCAGCAGTCAGGGGCGCCTGCCGTCTGGGTGATGGGGTGTTGATGCAAAGGAGGGCGGCGTGGAAGGAAGGGCCGGCGTCAAAGCAGCTCTCCCTTCAGTTACGTTTCTTACTTCTCCGTCTCATTCGCTCAGTAAATCCCTGCACAGCGCCCAGCCCAGCTGCCGTCGGTGTAAGTCAACGTGGCGGGGGAGGCCACGCCAAACGGTCACTCTGTGCCAAACATTGTGAGTGAGATGCGGGCGGTGCGCGACGAGGTTATGTGTGGGAACGCAACCAAGAGTGAAGGATTAGGAAGATTTAAGATGAGGTTAAGGACTGAACAAGCAAGTAAATGGGTTTTAGACAGTGGGGGAGAACTAGAGAAGAAAGAAGTTTCTAGTAACTCAGGGGCAACGAAGGCTGGCATGAACCCTGTGGTCTGGATTCATGTCACAGACACCAGTAGTAACACATGTTCTGTGTGTGTGTACACACACGCGCGCGCGCACACACAGACATGCACTGCTCAACAGTAGTGACGCGTTCTGGGCAATGTGTCGTTCGGCTGTTTTGTCACTGTGTGAGCACGGCGGAGTGCATTGACGCAAACCTGGATGACCCAGCCTACTGCGCGCCTAGGCGTCAGGCGCGGCCTCTCGCTTCTGGGCTACACACCTGCGCAGCGTGTTCCTGTGCCGAACAGCACGAGATTAAATCACGTCCAAGGGAAAACGCCGCAGTCAAGACAGGCGGTGACCCCCAGATGTAGGAGGACGCTGCTGGGGGGACGCGACAAGCTGTTTGACGGCAAGCTTTTTCTTTTTTAAGTGGAAAGAGTACGACATTCTAACACATCAATGAAAAGTGTAGTAAATACCTAAACCGGTAACAACAGTCTTTTATTACTGTTTCCAAGTGTTGTGTGTTCCATGTGCTGAACTGTTGCAGGACGGGTGGCTCAGTAGGTTTGTTTACACAGCATCGCCACCAACGTGGGTACCAAGAGACCCTATGGTGTTGCAATGGCCGCAATGTCCCTGGCTGATGGGAATGGTTTTAACTCCACTGTTATCCTAGGGAACCATCTTTATCTACACAGTCGTTGACCTAGGCATCATCATGTGCCACGTGGCTGGGTGCAGACAGGTAGATACAGATATGGGTTTGGTTTCTATGTATCCTACCATTTCCTGATAAAAGGAGCTAGAGCTCCTTGGAGAAATTCCAAGGAATATCTAGAGACCAGGGCTGGAATGGGGAAATGCAAGATAAACTTGAAGCATGTTGTATAGGCAGAAAGCAAGAATGTGCTAAAATGTTTTTTTAAAGACTGTATTAATTTCTTTTTAAAGAGAGGGGAAGGGAGGGAAAAAGGGAGGAAGGGAAACATCAATGTGTGGTTGCCTCTCATGTACACCCCTACTGGGGGCATGGCCCATGGCCCAGGCATGTGCCCTGACTGGGAATCGAACTGGGGCCCTTCAGTTCACATTTGGCATTCAATACACTGAGCCACACCAGCCAGGGCTAAAATGTTTAATGAGAGAGAGAGAGAGAGAGAGAGAGAGAGAGAGAGAGAGAGAGAGAGAGAGAGATATGGAGGTATATCCAAAGAACATAGAAGTCAACCTGAAAGAGCTCCCAGTGGTCAAAGCTGGAACACTTTGAGCAAGAAAATAAATAACACAGTATTGAATTATCACCCAAAGTCTAAAACAAATATATACAAGCCCATACTAACATAAATAAATGGTGGCAAAGAGGCTGATCTTCCTCACAAAAGAATTCCAAATGATATATGTAAATACCCTCTTGAGGAGATGGAGCTTAGTTCCCCTCTCCTTGAGTACAGACTAGGCCTCCAGAGAACAGTGCATGGAAACAGGATGGCTGTTACTTTACCATGGAGAAGCTGGACACGCCACCTAACCCACATGACCAAGGTTCACAGGGCAGGTCAGGCTGGCAGCACGTGTGTCCTCATACCTAATATTAAGGTGCATCGCCTCTGGTGATATCCTTCCCCCAAACCCGTAATTCCAGTCTAATCATGAGAAGAACATCACAGAAATCCAGACTGATGGGCATTCTAAAAAATACCTGACCCGTACTCTTTAAAACTGCCAAGGTCATGAAAAACAAGGGCAGGCAGAACTTGTCACAAACTGAAGGAGACTAAGGAGGCGTGGCAACTCCATGCAGCGTGGCAGCTTCATCAGAAGAAAGGTGCGAATGGGAAAACGGGTGAGAAGTGGAAGATTATGGAAGAGCAGCAGCCTAGGAAGGAGTCATCAGCCCTATTTCCTTTCAAAGAGACACTGAACTCCAAATGATATTTGCAAGTCATTAGGGCACTCAGCCACCGGATGTCCTGTGTACATACATATGGACATGCTAGCCCCTGGGACAGAGAATTCGGAAGGGGTCCACAGCTCCTTAGAATGCCCAGCAGGCCTCTGAATTGGCCTCACTCAGGTGTAAGACAAGTCCCCAAGGAGGCTCAGACATTACCGAGCTGTGCCGGGAAGGACAGGAGTGTTAAAGTATCTGTGTGGCAAGGGAGTTTGTAGCAGGAAATGAGGAGCTCGGGGCTGATGAGCTGCGGTGGCCAGCCCTGCCGCTTCTGTCCCATCCAATGCCTCCCTGCATATGCATACACCACAGGGCAGTTCGTATTTGCAGATAAATAGCCTCATGCTATGCAGCCCTTCCTGTTCGCCTGTTCAGTTGTCTCCTTCCAAAGAAGGAAATAGCTTCTACAGGGGCAGGAAAGGCCCCGTCGCTGCCTCAGAACACCCCCGATCTAGAGAAGTGGTGTGTGTGAAGTCACCCGCTGCACCCCCCAGACTCGGCTCTGGCAAGTGGACGGTTATGCAGATTTTTCTAAGACCGATGCTTGTCTCTCTGGGTTTATTAACATGCAAACAGGATTTGAGTATATGTGTTCTTTATATTTAACAGTAAATTGGAGAAAGTGGAATCCTAAAAAGACAAGAGCCTCGCTTGGTTCACAGAGGCAAGTCTGTAAGAGAGCAAGACACGCATTTCCTGCATGCCTACTCGCTCCCTTCTCCACGCCCCACCTGCCTTTCTTCGCCTTTCTGGGTGAGGATTACCCACTTTCCTGGGGTTTCTGTGACTTGCTCATCCCAGTGGCTTCTTAAAGATATATGTTCATGATATGTTCCTGGTCCCCAGCCCAATGCTAGTGCCTCCTAAATATGAAAGTGATTAGAGGCAACCATAACAGTAAGGATGGTGATGGGGGTGATGGTAATGATGATGGTGATGATGGATCCCACGGAACTTTGTTACAACACCACTGCCATCGTTATTACTGCATTTGCCGCAGCACGAAGATGAACTGGAGTGCCGCAGCGTGGGTCAGATCCTCACTCTCTCCTGCTTCGAGGAGCCTAACAGAGGGGTGCTGAGAGGAAGCACTCCATGTGCCCCCCCTTGCCATGCAAACTGCAGAGCTCCAAAAGGCATGCGTCTCAGCAGACTTGCAGCCATCACGTCTCTGTGGCCAATGTCACACTTGGTCATTTGCTGGGGGTCTTAAGACTGTAGAGAGGAAGTGAAGGGAGGATCGATGGAAATGACCAAACTTGGGAAAAGTTGGAGATGTTGGACTTTAGCCTGGAGCCTAACAATAGTCATGGGGTTTTCAACAATAATTGCATCCTCTCTGTCCAGCTGGTTCAGTCCGGACGCTCTTATATTATATTATCAGCACTGTGATCACACTCATGCTGCATGGCCCTTGTGTGCCACCAGGGGGCTCTGCTCCATTCTGTCCTCACCTCTGGACCAGGGCTGATGGCACTGCTGCCACTTGGAACAGCTCTAGATGTAGGGTAGGGAGATGAGAAGGCGCTAAGCATTGTGCACTGGCTCTTAAGTACTTTCATCTGGAGTGGACGTATGTCACTTCTACATGCATGTCATTGGCCAGAGCAAGTTAGCTGGCTGCACCTGTCCTCATGAAGTACAATCCTGTCCCTCAGTGTGGCCGGAAGGGGAGAAGAACTGGGAGTCTTGATGAGCAGTAATACTGCCTGTCCACTTCCATACTCTGTGTATCTGAGACAGGCGAGAGATAGACCAGCCAAGGTGGGCAGGGGGCATCACACTTCAAACTTCAAGGCTCTGGCAGATATCACAGCACCATCGCAACACCCTTGTGCTTTGCTTTCTTTTCTGCAGAGGCTGGAAAATGGGACACTTGGCTTCCCAGCTTCTCTTATGCCCACAGGGGCGGGGGTGGGGGGTGGGAACGTACAGGTTCTGGGATGACCAGATGGAGGCAGAAATCTGTGGGGAGAGCATCTTCTTCCTAAAGAAGACAGAGCTTCAGGAAGAGGAGGTTCTTGTATGGAGCAAGAATGTCACACCTGAAAGACAGCAGCCATCTGGGTGACCATCAGGTGGTAAGATGAGAAAAAGCCCCTAAGAATCGCAGATTCTCCGTAACTCCAAGCTGCTGAACCCATGTCAACAGCCACTTATCTCCAGATTTCTCATGATGTAACACAAAGAAACCCATTTGTTCTGTTACTTGTAGCAAAAAGCATTTCTAACTGTTACAGAGTCAGCAGAACGGTTGAGATCACAAAGACCCCATTTAACAGATAAGAAACAGATAAGAGACCCAAACCTCACAGAAAAAAATAGCAGAAATGTTGGCATAGGGATTAGAAAACCTGTGATTCTTTGATGGCACTTGCTTTCTTGTTCTTCTTTGTTCTCCGGGTCTAAACCAACTCTGCCATACCATGGCAGACATCCTCACGTCGAACACAACTGTTGCACCTCTCTTCCCATCTCTAGTCTCCCCATCCCTGAGCCCTGAATCCTGTCAAAAATGCATCTACAGAATAAACCCTTTCTTCCCAGTTGGAAGCGAAGCCACATACGGCTGCCTTCCCATCAGGCACATGTTATCAGTCTGAGACAGGATGCACCTACAATGCCCTGAGAACTTCCCACTTTCAAATTACTACAGGAATGTCAAGGGCAAGAAGAAAAGGCAACTGAAATCAGTGTGCTGAGAGGTAGCTCACGCCACACCAGCGTATGCACTACAGCGGAGAACTGTAATTGATTTCTAATGGCAGAGAACATTTAACCTGGCGGTGTGCAGAGAGGGGAACACAGCAAGGAGGAGAATCGAAGCTGAGCTCCAGTTCCCACTTAAAAACTTCTTGAAGTCTAAATTAATTTGGTCCTATCTCACTTACAGGGAAAGTATCTATTTCACTTGCAGCCAAAGGGAGCGTTTGCTTAACCTCTTGGGGGATAGACTATAGCTGCATGTAGACCTTTGCAAGAAGTGGCACGGTTATCCAATTTCCCTCTAATTGCTCTAACAAGGATGAATTAGGACTTCCATCAGCAGGCCTGAGTGATCAGTTTGGAATCAGCCATGGGCGGTGAAGCCGGTTATTAAACAAAACTACAGTGTTAACTCCTAATAATACACAGTGAGGGCAAATTAAGCAGAAGACAAATATGCCATACTGGTGACACTGGAGAACATGTTCTCTTGACTTTATATTTGAAAGCAATGCCATTATTGGTGACGTCTAAGTCCATTTCTGAGGCTTAATAGGGAAATAAACGTTCACTGGGGCTTTCTGTGCAGTTAAAAAGAAACCAGCTGAAAAAGGCAGCACTGTGCACTGCTTCAAAATTCACTTGGGCTAGACCCCGCTTTGATAAACAATTATTCCAGGAACATTACATCTGGGGCACTTACAGAAACGCGTGAGCCATACCACGCTCCCGAGATAATTGTTCCTGGCTGAGAAGGACGGTGGCCACCACTGACAGTGTTGTCTTTGCTCCAAATGTCACCGTGTTTATCCAAGGTAGCATGCAAGAAAACACTTCCATTCCTGCCCAGCTTGTCTCCAGCCACCCCATGCTGCCACTGACTCCCTCTCTCAAGTGTAAGTTACAGCAGACGTGCTGACTCAAGGAAGAGACTATTGAAATGCCATTTGAGTTAAATAAATTGACCATGTATCATGGGAGTGGAGGTGGGGAGAGGGAACCAGGCCATGTCTCACCCAAAACTCAGAGGCCCATTCTCGTAGGATAGAACCTCGTTACTTTGCACCGGGGGCGGGGATCGACTTGACTAATTACTGAGCAGCAAGCAGTGTGGATTAGAGTGTTTGGGGGCAAGCACGATTTAGAAGTCTGGGATCGTGGATCAAACAAATGGACTTCATTGTGCAGTTAAAAACCTACTTGTGCACTGACTGGAATGAAATCCAATAGCAGAGTAAGTGCTTTAATAATAACACTTTCCAAAGTTGGTCTGGTGACAAGCGTACAACCTTTGCAAACTAGCCTCTCTGCTTGCTAGACTTTGCCTGACCATCGAATCCCTGTTGACCTTCCAAAACTGACCGGTCTTTCCTGGGCCCCTCTTTTGTATCTGTTGAGGAAGAATGGGTGTATGGGAGTCTTCCTTCCATTCTACTTATTCTACAGTCTCCATGAGTTAGTGTAGGGAGAACACGTTGAACTTGGCAAAGTCAAGTATATGCATGAGGCTATTCCCTAGGAAATCTGTTTCCTTTCTCTCTTTTTATTTTTTGTAGCCCCAGAGAAATTAGGGTTGTAGTTGTTTGTCTGTTTCAGACACACCTGCTGGTCATTCATCACCTCAACCCACCATCGGGTATTTGGATACCACGGTCAGCTTGCCGCAGAGGCGGTGATGACGTGGCCAGCAGAGGATTAGCACTTCAGGTGGGAAAAAGCAGCAGGAGCAAATGAAAATCTTAAGTAGCAAAGATCTTGTTTTCATCTCCAGAATTCTGGTAATAAAAGCCAGTGGCAATACCCTCACTAGGACCAATGTCTTGAATTAAATTACTTTCCCCTGAAACTGTTGACCCATCATATAGCAATAGCCGTCTGCCTTCTCCTCCCACCCCTCGTACCCATCTGTGCACACACGGCGGACTAGGAGGTCATCAAGAGCCAGACTGTTACGCACAAAAAGTCACGTTCTTGACCCTAGGTGCATACTTATGTGCTGAACTCTCAAATACCTTCCAGAATTGGGCTGTACCAAGTGCAGGCAGTGAAAGGCATCCTTAAGCTTCTTGGGAGTAGGCGTTACATGTGCTGGACTTTGCAGATACTCAGTTGAGCCTCCTGAGAAGCTGTCAGGCTGTGGGTGGGGGAGGGGAGTAATGAGAAGGAATTATACATGCACGTGAATTTGCAGTGCAGAGTATACACCCCCTACCTACTGACTTTGGGTTTGGACATGTGACATGCTTTGACCAGTGGCATGGGAGTGCATGTGACATGATAGGCTTTAAATGCATGTTCAGCCTTGCCCAGTGTAGTTCAGTTGGTTGGGTGTTGTCCCTCAAAGCAAAAGGTCGCTGGTTCGATTCCTGGTCAGGGCATATTCCTGGGTTGCAGGTTGAGTCCTTAGTCAGGGTATGTAGGAGAGCCAATTGATCGATGTTTCACTCTCACATAGATGTTTCTCCTTCTCCTTCTCACTCCCTCCCCCACTCTCTAAAAACAAGTCAATCAAATCTTTAAAACAAAGCACTTGCCTGGCTTCCCTGGACCTCTGGCTCCCCTACTCTTCACCAAGGGCAAAGCTGGCCCCAGGCTGCTGCTGCTGCTTCTTCAGCCTGATTCCAGGTTGAGAGATTGGTGGAGAAGATCATAACTCAGTCTCTGAAGGAGTTTCCTCAGCTGATTATCAGACTCACAGCTGAGGAGAGTCAAGTTTTTGTTGTAAACCAGTGACATTCTGGCCATGTATGTTATATATCATTAGAACATCAAACTAATACCCCCCAAACCTGACTAATCCAGGAAGAGACCAAAATAAATCAGATATATCAACTCTGCCCCGAAGGAGCTTGCAGATGAGCTAGGAAAAGAAAGCAAATATATTAATAGCAAAAATGTGAGATGAAGCATGTGTACAAGAGAGACAATGCTCATGGAAGGTTGCTTCCAGTGCAGGAGGGGAGCGGGGCGGGGAAGAGGATAAGAGAAAGCTTCATGATGAGTATGGCATTTGAGCTGGATTATGAAGCAAGGAGGGATGGGAAGAAGTGGAAAGGCAAGGAATGGCATCCTGGGCAGAGGGAATCAGATGAATTCAGGGGGAAACACAGGGTTAATATACACACACACATTATATATACACATATATACATATATGTACATATATGTACATACACATATGTATATACAAATGTGTGTATATATACATATATATCTCTCACCCTTGCCTCCTTTGCATGCCTCCTTTGCCTTTATTATTTTCTCAATAATCTTTCGAGTTTTAGCCCAAATCCCATTTAAGTGAAGAAGTAGGACAGAAAAGAAACACTTTAGAAATCTAAGTTGTTATATCTTTAAAGGGAAGTACTTTTTTCTCTTTCACTTTGTTTAGGGTATAGAATATGAAATTTATCTCAGAAAGCCCCTGAGATGACTCTATCGACTGGCCTTTAAATAGAATTAAAATTGACTCAAGACATATCTGTGAATCTATTGAATTACAAACTCCAAATTGAGCTGCAGCTGGTCTTGCAGGAGGAAATTAAACAGACAAGGAGAGAAATTGAGTGGACAGGTTGCCACTGGATGCTGAGGTTTCTGGTAGAAAGGATGAGAAAACACATGGGAAACGTGTAGCATCCTGGGAGACCTAGGCTGAGTCTCTGAGCTGTTGGGGTCAGGTGTTTTTCCTTTATTTACTTGAAGAAGCACAGCATTCACCACGTTGGATTCTTCCCTCCGGTTTCAGAAAGGTATGGTTGACTTTAGAATAGAAATCTCCTAATATTCTTCCTTGCACACTTTCCAAGTTCTATCTCCTGGGACGGGACCGGAGACACAAAGAAAGCAAGATGTCATTTCTGTCATCACCGTTTACGTTTTTCCTTCCATCATTATCTTTTCTTATGCTCTGCCCACTCTCCACCAACAGACATTTCCTGAACTCCTGCTTCGTGTTGGGTACTCTTCGGGGCTTTGGGAACGCTGGTCATGGCAAATGCCTACTAAGGGAAGAGCTCCGCCTCCTTGGCTAGCACGCCATACATTTTATATCCGGGTAGTGATAGACTGAACCTCCTTGGAATCAGTTCAGCCAGTCCGTTGTATTGACTGATGGCCCAAAGGAGACTAACAAGCCTTCCCCAAATGCCTTTAGCTGTGAGAATGGTGGCTCTGCCTTGGGATAGGATGAAACTTCTACCTTATGAATTATTGACCCAAAGAAAGAAGTCAAGGTTCTCACTATAGCTATTATGATTGCTGTTAGATGTAATAGTATTATTCACGGTAATCAGAGACTGGGATTGTGTCTGTGGAAGAGCGACTGCGTATCCTCTGAGTTTTCTATTTGTGGAGCGAAGACACGCTTTGCCAAGGTGGCTCAGTTTAAGTACTCCCAACACCACACCATGACACCCGCTGATTTTGCTTCTTAATTTGTTCTTTGAATACAACAGATATTGATAGAATGCCTATTGTGGGCCAGACACTCTTCCAGGCATTGGGCACAAAGCAGTGAACACACTTGTGATGACACCTTTCTCATGAAGGTTCCAGCAGCAAGTGACAGATACTCAACAATTGCTTGTGCAGTAGATCATTAATGACAACTGTGGCAAGTGCTATGAGGCTACAGTTCACGCCACAAGAGGTAGAAATGCAGGCAGTGTCTACAGTTTGTGCTTTTGGCTCCAAGAGCAACCCCACCTGGATGACTGGGTGACGTTTCCCATGAGGAGAATATTGGTGGCATGGCATGTCTTTGGAAGAATCTCCAACAATACTCAGCCTTTTCAGGTAAGTAGGGTTTGTTAGAGAGGTATGTTGGGGTGACCACCTGTCTTAGTTTGCCCAGGTCTAAGAGGTTTCCCATGACTCTGAGTGCAAAAACAGGGACAGTCCTGGACAAACTGAGACAGCTAGTCACCCTGGTGTGTCTGTGTATGTGTGGGTGTTTGTGTCCATGCACATACATACACCCGTGTGCATATAACATGCACATGTATGCAGTCATGTATAAATATGGAAGTTTCGGTCTCTCTCCAAAAGCATCTCCGTAGCTTTTGGTGTGCGCAGGTTGGAGTTTAGTGTGGCCTGCGTCCACATAGGAGAGTGTGGTACCCAGGGTACGTGACACAAAACACAACCCTTTCCCATCATTTTCTATGAATCCCAATTGAATTTCATTTCTATGGGAGCCTTGAGCCAGATGCTGAACAGTTCAGTCCTCTTTGTGCCACATTAATCTACTGTACTCAATTGCAAATGGACTGCCATTAGCCTTGTAGTTAGAGTGGGAAAATCTGAGTAATCGCTTAGTAATTTTTTAAAACTTTCGAGTGGTGCGCATGCATGTGTGGTTGTGCAGGCCCATCTATCCACCGGCTGTCTAATGGGCTCCAGTGGGAGCGCGCGCAGCGTACCGCCAGCCTGGCAACCCGCAAACTCATCAGGGCTTCGGGCATGAGTGGCCTTTCAAAGGACCTTTACCAAGAGTGGAATTAGCAGGCAGCCTCCCTCTGGAGCCTGTTAGCTTTGCAATTCTGACCCCCCATGGTGAAAAATAAATGCATGTAATTTAGTTGGAAAAAGTGTCTTTAGGGCATTTTTGCTAATCCTGTTTCTGCTCTACAGGACAGATTCTTCCTCCTTCCCTCCCTCCCTCCCTCTTCCTTCTTTCTTCCTTCTCTCCCTCTTTTTCCTTCCTTCCTTCCTTCCTTCCTTCCTTCCTTCCTTCCTTCCTTCCTTCCTTCCTTCCTTCCTTCCTCCTTCCCAAATGGTAGTAGCCACAACTAATGAAGATCATCATCCAAAAAATAGAAACGTATGGCAGTGTCAACCTGCCACCCTCTTCCAGAACACTTGCAATGGCCCTGTCACCTACCTCCCACAAATTCAGGCCTCTGCTGGTGTCCTCCTGTGCGCGGTCACAAATGGACAGCTGGTTCCAACTGATGGGTGGTGAATACAATTTGTCAGGATTCAGCAGTGCAGAAGGATGCTTAGTTTTAAAGACAGGCTATGTCCAAGAATGCTTAGGGCTGGAGCCGGGACTAGGCCTTATGGAACTGGGAGTTTCTGGTACCATTTCGGATTCAGCTTGAGCCTCCCTTCTCTGAATTCCTACCGTGATTGTGCTACTTTTTAGCCCATTTTCATAGATTGCCTTGTGTCAATTTCTTTTAAGTTTTTGTTGAGCACTTATAATATTTCACTGTAGAATATACTCATATGTCTATGTATTTAAAAGCTTTTAAACCATTTAAATAATAAACTAGGTAAACTCTGGTATATCCCCCTACCTTAACAAACATAATTCACAATGACCTAAAAGATCAGATTTGAATTGAAAATTGTGGGACTCCTCTGAATTCTGTATTGCAACCTGCCACAAGGAAAGAACCAGTCAGCACCTAGCCTGTGGCCCTTCTTGTCCCACCTCTGGCTCTCACCTACAATACGAAGAGCCTCATACACAAGTCTATGGGCCCCCAGCCCGCACACTCAGGTGGCATCCCTACCAACTGCCGACTGCCGACAGCCTCCCTTGGCACCTTGCAGGCCTAGTGTGTGCACATTGGTGGCATACATCCTCAGAAGCACAGGTCAGGAAAGAGGCACTTTCAGGAGCAATAAGTGAGGTAAGAGCCACTTGGGTGGAGAATTTGGGGATCTGGAGTAGCTAGAGAATGAGCTAGAAAGGGGGCAAAAGCTCAGGGTATGCACAGTCCCATGGCCCACAGATTTCCTGCCCCATGGGAAGAGGTAGAACTCTCTACCTCCTCAAAAAGTGGTCCATAGATCAGCACCACCCACACCCCCTGGGTGATTCAGATTGGATTTTGACCAGATGTCTAGGTGAATGGAATGCACAAAGATGTTTAAGCATGCTGATGCAAAGTGTGGAGTCTGAAAGCAGGCTATCTTGCCTGGGTCCACGGTCAGCACTGGCCAAAAGAAGTGTGTATCCCTCTGTCCTTCTCCTATCCCGAGGATAGACATGGAGTACAAAAATCAATGACCCAGGATTCCCCTCTGTTGTCTGACCAGCCCCTGATATTGATCTGTGGCTAATGGTAAACTTGATTTCAGCTGTGAGTCATTCAACCACAAATGAGGCTACCCAGTTATTTCAAGTCCATTTTCCTGCCCCTTGAATAGAAATGGGAGAACCTCTGAAGTTGTCACAAAAAACCCCCCACAACTTCGATACTAAAGAACACGCCTCCCTTTGTGACTCCCATCCAAAGTAGGTCAAGAAACTCAAAGATAATCAAAGCATTTTAAACTGGGAATCAGCTCCCAAATACCCCATCATGATTTGCAAATGCAGGCCTATCTCTTCCCTGTTTAATTTCTTTCTGGAGGTGCAGGTAAAGAGAGGCCTACTTTAGTCCAAAATATCCTTGAGTCATGGCCCCTGGACTGCCATTACTGAAAACATTACAGCATCGATCAGGACTACGATTCTGAGCTAAAGGGTGTCTATTATTGGAAGACCCTGCCGCTAGGCAACATTAAGAGTGCAAGAGGGACTTTAGAAAGATATTAAGACACCCTAAGATGTGAAACAGGTCCCCTGACTGTCATGACATGAACACACAGATCCCTGAATGAGGAAGGTAGAGAGAGGTACGAACGCCCTATAAGGAAATAGAGACACTGACTTAGAAGATTCCATAATTTGGATGGGTTTCTTCCAACCTCTTGAAAACTTGATGCTGAGGCTTCAGAAGGGTCAAAAGGCATTGACCTTGAGTCATAGAAAGTTATCTAGTTCTGCAGGGATACCTCTTTTGATTTAGGCAAGGCAGAAAGACTGACATTTCAATGTTTTTGTCTTTATAAGAACTTTACTTATATATGTTCCCAAATTACAGGAATCGTCATCTGCATTCTCTAATTTATAACCAAATAGAGACATTTGGAAGATAGGGTTTTTGTTTTGATATTTAGAGTGAGAAGACATGTTCCAGAAAGTTCATTTTTAGGAAAATGACTAATTATTTGATTAGAGTCATTACTAATGGAACAGGTTGACATAACTCAAAGTGGAAGGTAGAGGAGTATCAAGATAACTTAAAATTCAGCTCAAATGTGCACTAGCACGTCTGCCTTAAAATCCCAATCCACCTCATCAGCGGTTCTTAAAGGAAGGAGCCCAGACCAGTGCAACGATGTCACCCAGGAGTTTGTAAGAAACACAAACTCTCAGACCCCACCTTACACAGGATGAAAACCTCTGGAGACAGAGGCCAGCAATCTGGGTTTTAACAAGAAGATTCTGATGCACAATAAACTTGAGAACCACCGCACTAGACCCCTGGCTCTTGGGCATGATGCTCGTTGGAATAACTTGGAGAGCATGAAACAAGTACCAGTGCGGGGTCCACCTTAGACAAATCAAGACACAATCCACTGGCGTGGAGCCCACGCTTCTCAGTTTTTGGACCTCCCCAGGTGGCTCCAAAATGCAGCCAATGACTGAAAACCCCACGCCGAGTAGTTTAGTTGTATAGACCTAGCTCTTCTGTACTTCCAAACAAACTTTCATCCAAGGATTGGTAGGCCACTTCAAAACAGGGGCGTGCTGTCAAAGATTTGTGTAGCTGAGGTATGGCCACAAAGTCAACCTGGGCTTTGGACATACCCAGGTCCAGACTTCTGCATCCCAAGCTACCAAGCATCATTTGCATGGCTACAATGATTTCAACCACAGTTAAAAATGAGAAGGGAATTAGATTAGCTTGCAATCTTTTTACATGTTTCTAGAGAACATGTCACCTGTCACTTGGAATGAGATGTGCTTCTCCCTCTCTCAGGATGTGGCATAATGAGGTCTCTCTCTGAGCTCTGAATGCAGAAATGTATTTATGGCACGAAGGGAGATTTATGTATTTTCTAAAAATCCTGGCAGCCAGTAATAGCCTTGACTGACTCTCTAGGGCTCCAAATGCAACTAGATTGTATTTGGATATAAATCTGGATGCATTGTAATCTTAGCCCTGTTTCCCTCCATTAAAGTCCAGATGGGGCAAAGGAGTATAGAAGGGAAAAGTAATAAAGTTATTGATAAAATGCATAAAAATAAAATACTAAGCCATAGAAGGCCACTTTGGTGTTATCTATGTGAAATTCTCAGAGATATCATGTGTAAGTACCAGCTTGGTGATGATGCCAATGAATTCTGGTATAACAGGGATCCTGTACAATCGCAACATTGGATAACATCATTTCTTCCTTAATGTCATAAAACATTTTAAGGAAGATATATTAAGTAAAGAATTTGTCCCAGGGTATGGAAGCAATTCCAAAATTGTTTAATATTTGCTATCTGATATTTCCTTTTTCTTGATCATATTATTAATAATGAAAATGTTAATAAGAGAATTCAAATTGAGAATGTAACTAACATACTTCATGCTCCAGTCTGTAATAGATGGGATATCCCAAGGTCTCAAGAAGAATGGGGGTGAAGCAGTGGGAACAAAAGTTTTAGAATTACTCTGGCTCTGATGTGCGGCATAAGAGGTCTGTCCAGAAGGTATCCAATCATGTAATATGAAAAATAGAGACATTTATTAAAGGAGATACAAGATACAAGAAACATTGTACACAGGACAATGATGTGTGAATCCCCTTCAAAGTAGGCACCTTGGGACCTCACATAGTTCCCCCAATCATCATCAGCTGCCTGGTTGTATTTTTCTGAATCTCATCAACAGTCTAAAATCTCTTCCCTTTCAAAGGTGATTTTAGTTTTGCGAAAAGCCAAAAGTCACAGGGTGTCAGATATGGGCTTTAGGGTGGCTGAGTCACGTGGGTGATTTGATGTTTCACTAAAAATCTCTGCATGAGACATGATGCATGAGTGGGTATGTTGTTGTAAGGAAGCTGCCAATCACCAGTTGCCCATAGCTGGAGCTCCCTGAGTCATCAGAATAGTTTCCACAGAGGAATGTTCAAGCTTAACACAAAATTTGATGCAGATTTGCTGCTCTACTGGCTCAATCATTTTGAATGCGATGGCCACACAGTACACATGCTCACTCAATGGTGTCTACTGCCCCCACTGACTAGTACAGTGAAGTCGTCATTGTTCACACATGTGCATTCTAGTCCTTGGCTGCCAGGTTCTGTTCAAACTGTTCTTATATTAACAATGGCTGGACTATTTCTGGACAGACCTTCGTATATCTGAGTCTCTTCTTGCATGGGTCCTCATTATCCTTAGAGGAAAGACCACTGCTGGCTTATATAATCTGCGTTGTGTGTGATGTGTGCCTGTGAAGTTGACGTATATCTAACTAGCATTTTCTGATTCAGGAAAAGAAGCTAGTATTTTTTTTATTTGTGCACAGATCTCATACACATTGGTAGAAAGTTAGTTGTAAACTTTTTTCACTATTCAAAATCTTTATTAGTCCTTAAGCCTCTTCTCTGAGTCACTGCTGTAGTCTGACAGGCCCTCTTTGTTCTACTGAATCTCATTCTTCATTAGCTTTATTTTTTATTCATGTGTAGGTGCAACACAAACCAGAGTGAAAAGGACTGCAAAGGAAAGACCAAATCTAGATGTTTCTGCCCTTCCCAAGAAAAGATGAGAGGGAAGCCAGTGAGGCATCAGGAAAAGCAGCATTAAGGGACTATCGTGCTGTGGTTGTCTGTGTTTGCCTGATGGTAAGCAAGTGTACATGACAACCAAAGGGTAGACAGCGCACTGTTGTGAGGAAAGTAAAGGAAAACGTCAGCAGACCACAGCTGGAAAACAGCAGTGGACCTACTGAGACACATCCCAGACAATTACAGATATGTGCCGCCGCCATGGGCAAAGGCTCCAAGAATAGGGTGGGCGAGTGTAAGGAGCTGGTCCAGTACACCAAATGGGAGCAGAAAGCTTGTTTGGGGGCAATGTATGTCCACTCCATAGGAAACTGGCTCACATAGGTTAAGTCTCTCGCCCAGGATGAGTATCAGCTTCCCTTATCCTCACCCTAAGATTGAAGACAAGGAATGCCTCCTTCTACTTTTATATCCTGATGACTGTGTTAGGCTTAATAGATACTTGCTGAATTGAATTGAAGTGAAACTAGAATTTGTCTCTACTTCTTCCTTCTGGGCTTACTGACAGAACTAATGCTTCTTCTAAATTCCTCTGAGATCATTCTTTCTAAAGGCAGCTCCCAGGAGGGAATCGAAGACTGTAGTCCCTGTGGGGAACTGATGATTTCCTAAGGATTTCTAGGACTGGGAGCTATCCATGCTTCATTGGCATTCTGCTGTGTGTTATGCAAAACTGCAGAGGGAGAGAAGTCTTGTCAGAGGCAAATGAAGCCTAAGTGGAAGATAAGCAGATTTAAAAAATCTCTCTTACAATAGCTATACAATGGATTATAATTGCCCCCCATATGAAATACCTACTGCCACTCCCCTCCATCTAAATATAGCTGGCTTCCACATCCTTAAGGTGTGTCCCTATAGTTACAGCTTGTGTGAGTTGCAGAACATCATGGTCTCACATTTTGCAACTTCTTTAAGATGTACCAAAATGAAGAAGAGGAGGAGGAAGAGAAAGAAGAAGAAGAACAAAAAATTAGGCTGATGCTTATCACAGAGTTGTGGTGTAATGAGCTAAAGTATTAGAAACCGCCTAGCTTAGAGTCGGGCTTAGAGACAGCATTTAATATCTAACTGCAGGTATTTATTTATCAAGGAGGGCACTAGCTGTTACCCACTGGCCTGGATGCCTACCCATGATTATCAGCCCTGGATATTTATCGAGTCTCAGGTCTTTACTGGTTTATTCACATTGCAAGGTTTTAATGATTAGGAAGACAAGACTGGTTAGCAATTTTATTTGTTTTTTGTTTATATAGTTCAGTTTAGCATCCAGGGGTGTGAAAAGGTCACTGTTAATCTAGAATATTTGCAATGCATATACTGTTGTTCTGAATAATTCAGTTTTCTTTTACCATCACCATCACTCACCCCATTCTGTTTGATATAAAACCATCTGAGAGTTTCAGGCCAAAACAATTTAGGACAGATTCCAATATATTAAAATAAAATCTGGCTCCCAGATCTTGTCTTACATGTTTTAGCCATGTAATTCTTGTTGAGTTGATCTTTAGTTTTCCAATCACAAAATGAGAAAAACAGTAAGCTCAAACTCATAGAATTATCTAGCAGGGACATAAGTACAATCTGGGGTAAGAAAGTGTTTTGCAAACTTTGGCAAGCTGCTAGAGAAAATGTCAGGTTATTACTGTTGTAAATGACATTTGTCAGAAACTAGTGGATCTTTAAAAGAGCTTGGCGTTGCTGAGAACCAAGTTTCACATAAAAACAAGCTCCTACTATTGTTTCTCAAGTTTGGATCAGAAGTCCGTTAGATTCGAAGTTTATCCGGGAGTTTCAGCACCCAGACAATTTCCGTCACCGTGTGGTCGGTATCTGGGCTCTGATGTTTCACATTCTCATAGCACCTCCTGGCAGGATGAATTCCCTGGATCTGATCAGAATCATTTAGTGAATGTACACACAAAAATATAACTGCTTGCAGTGTTTTTTGAAAAAAAAAACCCACATTTATTTAAACCTTTGAAGTGACTATTTCTAATAAAAGCTGATTCCCTTAGGAAAGCATCCAGTTTGAAAATTTAGTTGTGTTTGAATTATTTGTATGCTGAGATCCCTGTGGGAGAAACAGAAAGGAGCTGTTTCCTGGCTTGTTATCACAGGGGAAAAAAGTATATTTTCCATAAATCCAAAATAGCTGATTATACATGAGAACACTTTTTTTTTTTCTTGTCTGGTTTGGTTAGCTCCGGAGCTACTCAACAACTCTCTGCCATTAATTAGCAAATCTTTTCAACACCTACGTCTTTCAGCTTCCAGACAGTACTACTGGATATCCTCTGGGTCGTAAAATGCTTAAGGGTGTTGGTTCAGTACAGGAAGACACCCAGTGGTTGCTCCATAAATATTGACTGATGCTGATGACAGAAGCAATGATGACACCAATTAAATGGGCATCATTAAGAATGAGAAGCCTGAACTTAGATTGAACACTATTGGAAGAAGAGATGGGCCTCGTATTCTTCATTTATGTAAAAATGAGTGAAAATACTGAAGAAAAGGGAGGAGGTTACCAGGCTTGGCTAGCTGAGATTTTCAGTCGATAAGGCTTGATTTCATTAGATAATTGCTTCTGCTGAACTCCGTATGTATGATCAAGTTCACTGAGAAACAAGGCTGTATGAGTGAGTATTTTGAGTTTACAAGCTCAAGAAATATTTGTTGAATGAATTAATCAGCGAGCAAATCCTCAGTGTTATCCATGTTTCACATATCTTCATTCTTCACCTTCAAAATAATCCACCAATAATCCTGTCATGGCAAAGCACCAAAGTTGGGTGTGTACTCTGTGTGCGTGTGTGCGTGTGAGTGCATACTGTTTCCCAACCAAACCGTGCAGGTGACTTCTAGGACTTCCAGTGACAGGTCTGGTGGCAACCCGTAGAGATACATGAGCATAAACATTACATTCTCCCATGGTTACTCTTGGAGATGCAGATAGAATCTCACTGGCAGAGACAAGGTCATGAGACTACAGTTGGGGAAAAAAACCTGTTCAGCTAAGGCTAGCAAGGTGAAGGGAATTCTACATTAAAATGGCTGTGTAAGGAGTGCAAAGGAAATGTGGCCAAATGCGAGCTTGATAGGGACATAATTACCCCATATGACTGTTTTCAAAGGCCCAGTGTTACCTGAGACTGCTTCTCTGACTTCAGAGCCGTAGCTGCACACCAGAAAACCTAAGCCCAGCTACCCAGCACCACCGACGGGGGGAAGGGAAAATAACCAATAACTACCAGGCCACTCCTTCTATTGCTTCTGGGGAAGGAGGGCTGGTATGCTTTTGAGTGTGGGTTTCAATCATTCCGAAGCTGAAGACTGCTTTGAGGAACCACAAGCCACTTACAGGACATCCAAGGTCATACGTATATACCCAGCTTAATTCTGCCTCCTCTCCCCGGCTCTTTTGTGTCCTCCCCCATTTGAGTTTCCCTGGTCAATCCTGCTGGTGTGTCTCAGGTATTCATCACTTAGAAAGCCCCCGCACACATCCCTTCTGCCGCCCTCCCCTTGGAAGCCAGCTCCTCAATCTTTGATAAGCAGAGAGAGCAGAGCCCGCTGTGAGGACTGGGAGGACGACCTCGGGCCCAGTCCTCGTGCGTGTCTTTGCCCCAAATGGGTAGCACCTTTATTGACTTTTTTTCTTATAAAGCACATCGCAATCACTGAGTAAAATAAAACAAAACCAACAACAACCATAACCAAACTTCCAAGCAGCTGCGCTGCTTCAACTGCTTTTAAGCACTTTAGGAAAACACTACCTGAACCCTGATGACTATTTACCCTTTGAAGTTTCTCTGCTTAAAGGGAACGTTTTCTTTCAACGTTAATGATTAAAGTAAATTCCAAGTGCACAATACAGGCTCTTCAAATAAGCATATGCAGCGAGGGGTTTTAAAAACTTTTCTTGATGACTTCGTTTTTTTTACCTTTCCCGCTGAGCATTCTGTGGAGGGCTCTAACCTCTGCACTACAGAATTGTTTTCTTTGAGATGCAGGACTTGCTACCAGTTGGATGGGACTAATAAAGTCTCCTGTAAGAGCGCCTGGCTGACACAGGCACTGTCTGAAGGAGTGGGGGAGGGGCGACGTCTTCGGGCTGAAGGTTTGTATTCTTTCCCGGAAGTCGAATCTAGAACCACAGACCTATTCCAGGTGATTATGGCCTTCGAAGGCGAGAGGAAGTTCTAAGCCTCCTTGTTTGTGGGAAGGGAGGCATAGACAAAATCACACGGAACATAATTTCAGATTTGCAGATGAAATAGCTGATCTACTTGTCATTGCTCTTATTACCTGTTGATAAAACATATATTGAAACAGAAAAGAAATGAGGGGATGAAAGAAAGGAAGCTAAAAAGCCCAAACCCCAGGTCTTTCTCCTCTGGCGGAGAATTAGAGGAACTAATCACTAGCTCCTTGGCCCTGAGTATCCGTTACCGCCCCCTGTTAGCGGAATTTTGAATGCACCGTTAATTTGCCTTCTGTGGCCCTCATCTCCCCTGCTCTGTGAGCCTCAGGTTGGGCAATACAAGGGAGAGCCACCTGGTTTCTAAGGGTCTGTGAACAAGTACACACACGGCATCCACGCCAACATATTGTCATCCAAGCCAGGTCTTCCTTCTAGTATCTACTTCCACCAACAGCATCCTTTACCTCCGACATCCCACATTTGAAATCTCGGTTGTCCTTGAGATGTCCATCTTCTTCCTGCATGTTAGTTCATTAGGACCAATCAGTTCACTCAGTGTGAAGTCCCACCCATTCTCCCCTTCCCTTTCTATCAACATCACTCTTGTCCCTCCCTCAGGGTCTCATGTGAGGATGATTAAAGCAGTTTTCCGAATTTTTCTCTTCTTCTCATTTTGAGTTTCTCCTCACATAGCTGGCCCTGAACTCCATTATCAGCCTCTGTTTCTTTCTTCTCCCACAAGGAGAGGCCTACAATGGTCACCCACAGCCCACACCACTGACTCTCAGCTTCCTTCTGTGGTAGAATCCTTGCGAAACAATAAATTAGCACCGAACCCAAATTTTAAAAAATGCAGAGCTGTTCTGCTTGAAGGATTTTGAGGGGAAACCTGGAGTACTTCCTGCACGGTAGGCAGCCTGCACTCTTTCCTGCCTTCTTAGTGGCTCCTGAGACCCTCCTCGCAGAACCCAGCAACTCAAGGTGATGCGTGTGAGACTATTGTTCGGCCAGGGGTCGGCAAGCCTTCTTAAAGGAACAGATATGGATATTTCAGGCTTGGCAGGCCACCTGTCCATACAGACACCATTATATATGGTGGGGCCAAAGTGGGTTTGCAGTTGTCGATGTGGAAAGTAATACAATGATTAATAAATAATCACACAAAAATAAGCTCTGCGTTTCGTGTACTCACAACTGTAAAATGACTTTTGCCCCATCCAGTATATTATTATTGTATGTATGCATTTGTTTTTACAGCCCCTTAAACACGTATCAACTTGTTCTTCGTTTATGGCCTGTACAAAAATAGGCCACAGTTTGCCAGCCCCCGAGGAGCACGGCCCTACACTTCTTCCCGCACAAGGGGCCACCCACAGCCTGCCTCTGAAGTCCCACCACGTTGGTTGTGTGAGGCGGGGGAGGGAGGCGCTGCCAGGCCCCGGCTCTGGAGCCAGGCTGCCCGCTCTGCACTGATTACTTGTGCGACTTTGGGCAAGTGAGTCAGCTTCCCTGTGCCTTGGTGGTGTCACCTGAAACATAAAGCTAGTTGTAGGGACCTCCTAGGAGTGCTGAGAGCATAAAATCAATGCATGCAGAGCGCCCAGAGCAATGTGCCAGCCCGTAAACATTTGCTAAAAGTCAGCTATTAAGGTCATATTGCACTACTATCAAATTTTGTTTTCCTATACATATTTTCTGCCAGTCGTATTGGCTATTTACCCACGAGTCCTGCTCCTATTATTTTCTACTTTCTCACTTCTCTTTACCTTCTAGATTCTAGAACCTTAAATGGATAACCCCACGTAGTGGGTGGTTAGAAGCCCGGGGGTGCGGAGGCCCAAGGGCAGACAGTGCGTCTCCGGGAGCGAGGCCCCAGAGGTGGTTCTCAGCCTGATATTCCCCGGGGCCGAATGACACGATAAGGGCTTAGCTGCTCTGCTCCTTGGCGGGTGCACCGGCACACCTAAGAGGCTCCGGAACCTGTTTTGTCGCAGGCATGGAACGCCTGCATCCCACGCAGGGAGCAGTTAGGTCGGAGAGGAAGTTTTGGGAGTGCTGGGAAATTTCTCTCTCCTCTCATCTCAAGGTTGATGAGAAAGGCTTTACGGAGGGTCCTGAGCGAGCCTGGTAGGAACCTGCAGGACCGGGAAGCCTAAGAATGGGCATCTCTGCCCGAGAGGGAAACTAAAGCTAAGGCAGGAGCCAGTCTCTAGGTACCAGCCCTCTTGGGAGTGGCCTCTCTCCTCACACGAAGGCCATGAGGCCCATGACACAGTTGTAGGCTCCACAGGGGAGCTGGCCTACAAATGCTTAACAGGGATTCTGCTCGAAGAGGGAAGCCCCTTCACAGTGAGAGCTGGGCAAAGGCTGAGTTTCTGGAAGGGAAGTCCTAGGTGTTCCCTGGGGAGGAGAGACTTTGCTCGCATCAAGGGAGATGCAATGAGAGGTCCCTGCAGGGAGCTTTTAAAAACAAAAGACGCCAAGCCAAATATAACCAAAAGGTCAGGCAGTTGCGCATCCGCCACCCAGAGGGTGTCCTCTCCAGATTATAACTGTGGCTTCCCTGAATAATCACGTCATTTCCTTCTAATGCCCTCTCATCCTGGGCAGGGGGCAGGGTGCAGGGGAGAAGGGGCAGAGGGAGGACACGGAGAAGCCAGCCCAGCAAGTGCACGGCCCACCTCCAGCTGCCAACTTAGTGGAGATCAGACTGGGGCTTAAGAGGAATCCGCAAGTTGAATGCAGTTTGGCGCTTTGACGATTACAGTGTGCTGGAGGTCTTTGGACTCAATTATGACATTGAGACTGCTTTTGTGATTAAAGGAGCTTGGACACTTTAAGACTTTCCTGGCGTTTTATCTCAGGGAAAGCAAGGACTAATCCAGAGTGATTTCGTAGGGACTATGGAAGAAAGAATAAATTTACTCTTTTGGTTGCCCTTTTTCAAATCCACTTCATCCAATAAAATAGTTACCACAAAGGTCCTGGCTCTTTTGCCCTGCTAGTTACTTAACTGTTCTGACCCTGGGTTGGTCTTCTCATGTGTAAAATGGGCATGATGATAATGCCTGTTTCATGGCGGTCCTGTAAGGAGTGAGATAATGCTTGTACCTGTTACACATGTATTACAAGCGTTCAATACACATGAGTGATTATAGTGACAATCGACTTCTCATTCACTTCTACGCTCTTCCACCCACTCCCATGCCCTTTGACCTGGGCACACGTCCTCGCCCACCACCACTTCCTACCAACATCCACGCTGGCGAAAACAGCACAAGGCTAATTTATTTCTTTATTCTGTAAAACTCTTAGAACATTAAGTATTTGATTAATGTGTTGAATGAGTGAGATAAAGGTGGGGAGGAGAAGATTCTTCCCTGAAGAGCACATTGCTAAGCTAAACACAATGAACTACAGTAAATCAGAATAGTGATTGTCACACGAAGTACGGACGCCCCGGAGGTTCAGAGGTGTGCTGTGTCATCTAGCTCGGGTTGGATCGTGAGATGGTGAGTGCAAGATTCAAGGAGTGGTTTACAGTCGAATGTTACAGGAATGTTCATTCATGCATTTTTTAAAAATTCATTCGCTCACTCAAGGAATATTTGAGTGCCTGTTCTGTGTTTGCAGTCCTTTCCTGGGGTGTCCGACCTGTGGCCCAGGGGCTGCATGTGGTCCAGGTTGGCTGTGAACAGGCACTCAACGTGGCCCAACACAAAATCGTAAATTTGCTTAAAGCCTTTTTTTTTTTTTTTTTTTTGCTCATCAGTTTTTGTTAGTGTCTATATATTTAATGTGTGGCCCAAGACAACTCTTCTTTTTCCAGTGAGGCCCAGAGATGCCCAAAGTCTGAACACCTCTGTAGACTAGCCACTGGTTCTAACCAGTTGGGTACACACTGCTTCTTGGGTTCTTGCTCACAGGAGCCATGGGCTGGGAGAACACAGCTCAGTGACACGAGTTGTAAGTTCATGGCAAAGGCCCTGATTCTTAGGCAGGTAGGAGAAGGCAGGAAAATGTTAAGGCTACAGCCACCCATAAGATGACTGATTGGAGCCCATACTGGTCTGCACCCATAAAACAGCACTAGGTCAAGGTCTTCTAACAGGAGGGCCCAAATCTTTCTGGCATTAAAAGGAAGGGCTGAAGCCAAAGCAAATTCTATGATGGGGTATTTTTTCTTTATGGAAGGGGTGCTCCTCTTTTTTTTTTTTCTTTCCTTTGTCTCCTCTAGAGACATTTTTTGCATCCTTCCTAAAAGTGCTGACGATGATCAGTGAGGCAGAGGAGCTGGGTGCCTGTGCTGTCGATATGCGAGCCATCTGTCTGTCAAGCTGTCAGTCCTCATGAAGGAGCAACACTGTGGAGCTTATCCAGGCTGGATTGAAGTCCCCAGAGTGTGCGGCGGCCTTTTTGGGGTTGGCAGGGTGGCGAGGATTCGCCCATGGCAGCCCATGGCCAGGTGACCTCAATAACTTCAACTCCTTTCTCATCTGTCAAAAGCCTTCCCCTGCTTAACACTCTCCTGCCATCCCGGAAACACCTGCTGCCAAGTCGCAACCATTTTCTCTGCTCCTTGCTGTCTGTCCTTCAGTTTAAGCAAGTCTTTTTTCCTCGAAGGAGAACATGATTTTTTAGGCCAAGCTTTCAGAGCCTTGAATGACTTCAGGCTTTCGACCATCAGGCATAATGCAAACCGTTTTCTTGCTGCCAAAGCAGCTTGATAGATAATAATTGTTCTGCCATTTATGTGTGTTTTAAAGAAGTTTGTGTTCATGAACAGTTCTCTAAGAATACAGTGTCAGGCAAAATTTTTGTTTAAAATGTGCATTAGCCCTCGCAGATTGGCATCAGCATTAGGACATAAAAAGGATGAACACTTCAAAAAGAGAGCTCCAGGGTGGCTTCTGGAACAGCTGCACTTCTAGATTAAAAAATTCCCTGACACCTTTCCAGCCTCGCAGAGGCACTGGGCTGGGAGTCAGAGACCTGCACTCTTCCTGGTTCTTCCCTCGTCTGGGTGACTTCAATTTACTACACATGAAAATGACAGGTGACATCATCGTACGAGGAAAATAATGACCTGAATTCTAAGCTTTCTCACTACAGTAAAACTCTTGGGCTATCCTAGGCAATGTCCAGCCCTTTCTTCTCTAAACTGCAGGGGTACAGAACTGATGGTTCAAACAATTCAACTGATTAATCATAGTCAATTCCACTTTGCTGTTTTCTTCTGCTTATTCACTCATGCATTCATTACGGTGCTTACTAACTCACATTCAATTATTCGTTCATTTGTGCAACACAAATATCATTTGCTTCTGGGCCATAGACTGGAGGTCTAGAAGGCCTCCTGTGCGAGCAGAAACTCTGGCTAACTTCCGGTCTTTCTCTGAAAGCTGCCTTGAATATCCAGCCCTCAGGGCTGAGGGCCACACGTGTTAAGGCCGTTAAGGGAGCCCCATCTTTATGACATAGGGTCCAGGTACCGCCTGACTTTGGATAGTAAAGGGAACTAAAGTAAAGATGTCTAATGAACAACAACAAAAAAGAACTTTCAGCCAAATTGCCAGTGACTTAGTTGCCATAATGAATATTTAACAGGTAGGTGATACTAGAGAGTAAGCCAGTTAAGTTCCAGGCTGAAGCTTGAATAAGAGTATTTGCTTCAGCTGAGATTTGATCAAAGGGAAACAGTTCATGATTCTTTCAAAAGTAATAGACTTGAATTGAGGCTCAGGTGATACATTGTGAGAACAGAACAGAGAAAAGGGACTTTCTTACAACCCGGTGGAACTTGTTGAATGTGGGGAAGGTCAGAAGGACCCTGATGGAAAACTGTCATTCGGGCCTGGAACATTTACTGGGAGCTCAGTTTTCGGGAGAACAATGCCATTCCAGACCTGTGCGAGGGAGAAAACGGTGCTGTCAGAATGGGCAGAAAATGGCCCCATTCTCAGTACGGAGGTGAAAACCTCGCAGACTAGATGAAATAATACAGGTATTTGTTTATAATAGAGGAAGGAATGTGTTGTGATGGAAGGCCCCTAAAATAAAAGCATCTCTGCCTCTAACTCTGTGGGTCTTGGTGTTCTTATCAAATGAAGAAAAAGGAATTGGAGTAAGATTACAGCTAATAACAGGCTCAAAACCCCACAATGCCCAGCAGGTAAGTACTATATATTGCGAGGGAACGATGGAGACCCTGCTGAATTGGAAGACTGGAAAATGCGAGTCTTCTAGATGATACAGATACAGATACAGGTAGAGATATAGATACGGTTGTAATATTTCTAGAACCAGTTCTACTTTTAACCGTGGGACATAAAGTTACAACTCTTGGGCTAAATTTATTTGTTTGAAAAACCTTCTATTTCCCTATTTCCCATCAGCCACACTGATTGATGCCTTGCATCTGATCTGGGTACAAGGAACCCCCTCCCATGCAGACTCACCTTTGCTATCATGACCACCGTTCCCTCACTCATCCAAGGACCCACAGATATCTAAAGGTTTTTCTCCTTGTCAGGGTGGGCGGGGGCTGCTAACAGACTCCGTGACAGTGGCCCAGGGCTCCGTGACGAAGAAGCCGTCTTTCTTACTCCCATTTCTTATGCAGAGGCCAGAAGGCCCAAGCAGGCAGGCGTTGTTCCTACTTGCAGCTCTTCTGTGTTCAAATCCTCTTGATTTCCCAGAACAGCCAATGGGAGGTCAACGAGCTAGTTTCATCCACCTAAGAAGCCCAGAGCCCTGGGCAGCCTCTCAGTAAATAAACATTTTCCTTAGTTTCTACGGGCAGGCAAAACATCTCATTATTCACCTGTGGATATGAGATTTTCTTTCCTCTCCCTGGCAGGGCATCTGGTCTTTCTTTTCCTGGCTTGGATATCAGCCAAGACATCTCACTGCTCTCCTTCCTTTCCATTTGAAAAGCTAAAAGAGATGGATGGAAGGGGAAGGTTGGCACTTCTTCCTACCCCTATTTCTTTTTCATAGGTTTGGAGGCGAAGAGGCTGAATGATTGAACACACCCATGGGGCAGCCTCCCCGTCCTGGTGGGGGGAATAAAGGACGGCAGAGCTGGAGCTGGTGCTGCTGGTCCTCACCAGCTGGAATGAGGCGAACCGGAATCTGGGCACCATCAGAGCCAGGAGTGACAGTACACGTGAGGTCTCATTTTCATCTTTTGATGTAACACCGGGTATTTTTTTAATAATCTTTCTATCCGGAGGATTTCTGTCCTTTTGTGTGAAGTTACTCTTCGGGCAGTGTGCAATACTTTATAGTTCATGATGAGTTTTCTCTGGAGATGGGATTGATGGCAGTGTAAGATCCGATTCGTTTTGTGTTGGTTCTGCAATCTCCGCTCCTTGAAAATACACTTTGTTCTCCATATGGTACTGAGTGCTTGTGGGAAGCCTACTCACAAGAAGGTAAGGAGCCATTCACAGGCATGTCACTGGGAGACAGAGTCCTCAGGCTTGGCCCACAGGGAAAACGCTAGGTAGGATTTGATAGATAATTTTCTCTACTTCTAAAATGGGCATGACACATTTCTTCCTATCTACATTTTTTGCTTCCTAATACATTTTGCCTGATACTGTCTTAGTTCTATTAGCCCTCTTGTACTTAGAATTTGCTTAGTGTGCCTTTTCTGTTCTTTGGGTTTCAACCTTTCTCTTAGACGGGTGTCTTTATAAACTGTAAAGCTCGATTTTTCTCTACTCTGACGATCTTTAACAACATTTGGAGGAATATTCTTGGGTGGTCTTGTTCTGAGTGTGCCATGACTGCCTGTGTTCACTCAGGTGTGCATGCACATGCACACGCCCATGCACACACACAAACAGTGTAGCAACACTGTTTCTGTACTGAAAATCTTGCCTACGTATAACACCAAGGTACAGGACTCAGAAAGAACAGCTGGGTGCAAGCCTGTAGGCTACATGGCTGCTGACTACAATCATCATAGTCATGGCTTCAGTTTCTGCCATGGGGCTCTCTGGACTCTCACTCAGAAACGGAGAACAGCTCTGGCTCTCTCCACTGGGAGCCAAGGTGAACCTCCCATCTTCCTGCGCAGTCCATTGGTTGGGTAAGGAAGTGGAAGCCCAGGTAATCTGAAGGCTAGCTTCCACGGTAAAACCAGGAGAGCTGGATTTTATCTTGACAATGGGCAATTCTGAGCTTAGACAAAATTTTAAGTTCAACCAAGTTAGCTTATTAAATGAGCTTATGGCTTATTAGAAATGAGAGGGCATTAGAAATCATGGAGGCCAGACACTTCCTGTTATACAACGAATGTAAACCCCAGAGAAACTTGCCTTCACCCCTCTCATTGTCACCTTGCTCTGACAGTTTCTATCTTGGTCTTACCACCCTCTGCCAGGTTCTCCGTGCCTCCATCTGCCTGGGGGGGAAACCCTATTCACAGCTCAAACTTAGCAAGGTTTTAGAGTCTTAAGGTGTTTCTCCACCCAAAGGTTTTATATTCAGAAAGATTAGTAAGTGAAGAAGAACATGCTTTTACAAAAGATATTTAAGCTTGAAGTGAAATTTTGATTTCAGTATGGGAAATATGTTAAAATAGATGTTCTCATAGGTGCTCTTTAAAAATCAGAATTTTTAAAATAAAAGACCATTGGTGATTATCCAATTTAATAATATTAGTAGTAACTATTATGATAATGAATAGCACTTATTGGACATTTACTATGTCCTAGCATTATTTTAATGCTTTAGATGCTTAAATTCATTTAATGTCGTAACAGTGAGCTCCTGTGAGTTAAGCATTTCAATGATCTCTATTTCAAGATGAAGAAACCAAAGCACAAAGCTAGGAAGGCACATTGTATTGTGTGCCGACTGTATACTAAGCTCTTGCTGCTAGACCCAGTGGTGCCAAAATGACTCGAATGGAACTTCTATCCTTA
The DNA here is from genome assembly GCA_039655065.1 of Glossophaga mutica. Lineage (NCBI taxonomy): Eukaryota > Metazoa > Chordata > Mammalia > Chiroptera > Phyllostomidae > Glossophaga > Glossophaga mutica. Next base: position 23,975,207 of record CM077310.1, read on the forward strand.
CCCCAGGGTCATGGAGGCTTCAGGGATGTTAGGGCAAGCAGGATGCAGAATGCACCGGTTCTCCCTGCAGGAGTTGTTTACTAAAGAATGAACATAAGGCGCCCCCACCAGCGAACTTCCAGGAAAGGCTGAAGGGAGCACTAGGCTGCATTGCCATCGGCCTAGGAGAGGTGTGTGGGGCAGAGCGTGGTGGTGAGGGAAGTTGGTGGCAATTAATCTGCCCTGTTCTACTGCTCTTGTTACATGTTTGCTTTGGGCCCTAAATACCATCCTTAATTTGCAGGGGTTTCTAAAACATTATCTGCCTTCAATCAGACCAACCCTGGCACTATGAAGAGATAAAGTGAATGAGGATTCCACTTATTCCATTCAGAGTAGAAGGGGGTGAAGTGTGTGTGTGTGTGTCCGTGTGTGTGTGTGTTTATCTTTCAAAGGGGCTCCATCAACTTGTCAGCTAGTCCTGGGCTTTTCTCATACAGGCTTCCAGCTTCTCTTTCCACTGGCATCACTGGGAGCTTCTTCAGGGGTCTGCGATCCAACCCCCTGGGCTTTCCTTTCTGTTATTGTTGCTTTGGGGTTTTGTGCTGTTTCCATTTGCTGCCCTCTGGGAACTTTCTGGAAGCATAGAATCTCCATTTATTATGATCTTGCATTCTGTTATTCACACTCAGCCTTTGGGTGTGAGCAGCTGCATATTAACATTTATTATGCTTACAATCTAGTATGTTTTAAAGAGCTGCACAGGGTTTTCTTTGCACCAATATCAACAGGAAGAGCTCTGGCTACAGACGTTTTTCTTTTGTTCCCCTCCTTTCCGATGATTGAAGATGGGTGGAGCATTGCCAGAGCCATTCTATAGGGACATATTCACCAGCCTAGTGTACTTATTTCCTCAGAAAGAGTGGTTTCCCCCTTTTCAGTGCAAAATTTCTTCTGTCCCTTTGAAATAGGCAACTTTGCCAAAACCTGAAGCTATAACCTCATCAGGAAACTTGACAGCAACCGTGGCGATTGCTTCTAAGAGAAGGTTCGAGAAGGATGAGGAAAGCATGGTGAGGACAAAATGCTTAGGTGCCGTCCCTGTACTAACAGAGACACTGTGGGGTGAGAGCAGTGGGAGCATCAATGAATCAACAAGTATTTGTGGGGACCTACTCTGTGACAGGCCCCATGACTTTGCCATGGCAATAAAGCAGGTTTTTCATTGTAGAGCATTTGAAATCAACTTGTATGGTGAAGGGATATGTCCCACAAAACTCCGCAGAACCCAAAGCAGTGCCTGCTGGGTGTTTTGAGGAGGAAATGGCGGACAAGACAAGGAAGCTTGAGCTATACCTGGAAAGATGACCTGGCTTTTGGTGCATGCACAGGGAGAAGGAAGTTTTCCAGATAAGAGAAACACTGTGTGCATATCTTATGATCTCTTCCCTCATTGCAAGTTACTTGATAGGGTTGCCAACTTAAATTCTGCAATGTAATTCAATCCGTTCTCAAATCACTGGCTTTGGGTTTGTTTGTTTGCTTGTTTCATGGTCATAGACCCCTGTGGATACTAGATAAAGTGGAAACAACTTAGATAGAAGACTATAATTATACTGTCTTGAAGAACCAGAGGACAGAGTTTAGGGCATTTCCTGTGGCTGGAAAGTGAGGGGGCAGGGAATTCTTGAAAGGACAGGGAGGGAGAGCTTCACCTTCTGTGTGTAAACCAACTGCTTGAATCTGTGACTAACCTCTGTAGTATGAATTCACGGCACATACCCCAGGCTTCCCAGCTAAAACAAGAAGAATGCACACAGCAGAAATAAGTGAGATACAGACCAGGGAAACAATAGAAAAGATGAGCAAAAGTGAGACCTGTTTTTTGAAGAGATAGACAAAGTGAAGAAAACCTTAACTAGACTCAGAGAGGACTCAAATAATTAAAATCAAAAATGAAAGAGGAGACATTATAACTGATACACAGAAATTCAAAGGCTGATAAGGGACTACTAGGAAAATTATATGTTGACAAATTAGATAACTGAGAAGAAATGGATACATTTCTAGTAACATATGGCCTCTCAAGACTGAGTCATGCAGAAATAGAGAATCTGAAATGACCAATAATGAGTAAGAAGATGGAATGAGTAATTGAAAACTTCCCAACGTAGAAAAGTCCAGGGCCAGTTGGTTCCACTGGCCAATGCTACCAAACATGTAAAAAAGAATTAACACCAATCTTTCTCAAGTCTTCCAAAAATTAAGAGAAGATGCCCCAAATCATTTTATGTGGCCAATATTACCCGTATACCATAGCCATGTAAAGATACTACAAGGCCCTGGTGGGCAGCTCAGTTAGTTGGAGCTTCATCCCGTACTCCAAAAATGGTGCTGATTTGATCCCCAGTCAGGGTGCAGGCCTAGGTTGCAGGTTCCATTGCTGGTCAGGGAGAAAATGGGAGGCAACCGAACAATGTTTCTGTTTCACATTGATGTTTTGCCATCTCTCTCTCTCTCTTGCTCTCTCTCTCTCTCTCTCCCCCCCTTCCTCTCTCTCTAAAATCAATAAGCATATATTCAGGTGAGGATTAAAAAAAGATACTACAAGAAAAATAACCCTAAGACCAATATCCCTGAAAAATACAGATTTAAAAGTTTCAATAACAAGTTAGGAAATTAAGTTCAATAGCACATTAAAAGGATGGTACACGGTGATCAAGAGGAATTTATCTCTGGATGCAAGGATGCTTCAACACATGCATGAAAGTAAATGTGATAGACGACATTAATAAAATGAGAGATGATAATTGCATGATCATCTCAATAGATACAGAAAGAACATTTGATAAAATGCAACAGTCTTTCATGATAAAAATGCCCCACAAATTGAACACAGAAGGAACATACCTCAACACAATAAATACCACACACAGCAAGGCCATAGCTGGCATCACATGCAGCGGTGAAAGGTTGCCAGCTTCTCCTGTTAGGTAAAATGCCCACTCTCACCACTGCTATTTAACACAGTGCTAGAATTCTGTGAGGAATCAGGCAAGAAAAATAAGTACAAGTTACTTAAACCAGGAAGAAAGAAGTTAAGTTGTGTTTATTTGTAGATGACATGATCTTGAATATAGGTTTTAAAAATTCCACCAAGAAAAATTGTCGGAACTAGTCGACAAGTTCAGTAAAGTTGTAGAACACAAAACCAACGTGCAAAAATCAATCGTGTTTCTGTATATTAACAACAGAACATGAGAAAACTAAATACAGAAAAAGATACCATTTACAATAACATTGAAAACAACAAAATACTTAGGAATGAGTTTGGTCAAGAAGGTGAAATATCCGTACCCTTGTTGACAGAAATTGAAGAAACCATAAATAAATGTTAAGTATTCGTGTTCATGGATTATAGGAATTAATCTTGTTAAAATATTCATACTATCCAAAGTCAACTATGGACTCAATGTAATCACAGTCAAAATTCCAAGGGTCTTTTTCAGAGAAATAGAAAAACTTTTCTAAAATTTGTATGGAACTACAAAAAAAAAAAAAAAAAAAAGAAAAGAAAAGAAAAACAAAAACCCTCCAAATATCCAAATCTTGAGAAAGAGCAAAGCTGGAGTCATCACATTCTCTGATTTCAAACTATACTACAAAGTTATAGTAATCAAAACAGTAAAGTACCGGCATAAAAGCAGACCCTAGACCAGTGGAATAGAATGGAGAGAAGTAAACCCTGTCATAGATAGTCAATTAACTTATGGCAAAGGAGTCAAGAACATACACAGTGGATAGTATAATTCCTTCAATAAATGGTGCTGAGAAAACCGGATTAGCACATACAGACAAATGAAACTGGTTTCCAATTTTACACCACTCACAAAAATTGACTCAAAATAGATTAAAGACTTAAACATAAGAATTGAAACCTTAAAACTCCTAGGAGAAAAGGTAGGCATCAAGCTTATTGGCATTGGTCTTAGTAATCTGTCTTTTAAATTTGACAGCACAAACAAAAGCAAAAGTAAACAAGTGGAACTACATCAAACTAGAAGGCATCACTAAATACCAGGGAAATGCAAATCAAACCACCTTACTCCCTTCGGATGACTATCCTCAAGAAGACAAGACACAGCAGCATCGCGTCGGCAAAGATGTGCAGAAAGGAAGCCCGTGTGCACTGTCGGTGGGAATGCAATCGGTGCAGCAACTTTAGAAGACAGTTGGAGTTTCCTCCAAAAATTAAAATAAAACTACCATAAGATCCAACAATCCAGAGGAAGTGAAAAGAGGATCTGGAAGTGATATTTGCACTCCCGTATTCATTTTGGCAGTATTTGTAATTGCCGAGATACAGAAACAATGTAAGTGTCCATCAATGGATGGGTCAAGTAGATGCGATATACATATACAATTGTCCATGAGAAAAAAAATGAATTTTGCCACTTGTGACAGAATGGGTAACCTTGGAGGCCAATTCGCTAAGTGCAGCAAGTCAGAGAAAAACAAATAATACATAATACAGCTCACATGTGGAATCTGCAAAAACTGAAACGGCTCATGGAAACAGTGGAGTGGTGGTTGGCAGGGGCTGGGGGCTGGGAGAAATGGAAAGATGTTGCTCAAAGGGTACAAACTTCCAGTTATCAGATGATAACTTCTGGGGGTCTCATGTCCAGCATGGTGGTTATAGTTAATAGTACTGTATTATATACTTAAAAGCTGCCAAGAGAGTAAATCTTAAATGTTCTCATCACAAAAAAAGAAATGGTAATTATGGGAAATGATGAAGGTGTTAGTTAATGCTCTGGTGGTAATCACTTTGTAACACACATGGGTACCAAGTCAATATATTATACACCTTACACTTATATGTTATTTGTCAATTATCTCAATCAACCTGGGAAAAACACGTTTACTAAATATAGGACAAAACAAAAAAAGGTAGCAAACTCTATTTAAGATAAAAGGCAATCGATAGAGAGTGACCCAGATGTCGTACTTGGCAGAGAAAGAATTTAAAGTAACTATTATGTGTATGTTCAAGAATGTAGAAGAAAATGAGATGGCAATAAATGAACAAGTAGAAACTTATAGCAGTGAGTTTAAAATAATAAAAAAAGAATAACACGGTAATTTTAGAATTAAAAATACAGTAAAATAAAAATTTACTTAGTTCCAAAATGAGCTTAACAGCCCATTGGCAATGACAAAAAACAAAATAGAGGTGGTATACTTAAAAATATATCACTAGAAGTTATTCAACTTGAAGGACAAAGAAAAATATTTATAAAAGTACAAAATGCCTCAGAAACCTCAGATACCATCGCGAATACTCACATACATGTAACTGAAGCCCCAGAAGAAGGGGGAAGAGTGATGTGGCAGGAAAAAAAAAACTATCCGAATAAACAGAATCTGAAAAAGTTTCAAGTTTGGTAAAAATATAAATTATAGATTCAAGAAGCTCTGAAAACTCTGAGGCTAAAGACCAAGAAAATTATCGCTGTACACATCAGAGACAGACGACTGGGACTGAGAGCCAAGAGAGAAGCTTGAAAGCAATCAGAGACGTGGGGCACTGCACTCAGGACAGTGACAAGGTGTCTCAGTATCAGAAAGGGCCGAGGGCAGAGGCAGAGGAAGGGCATCCTTGAAGAGCTGAAGGAGAAATGGGCGAGCCCAGAATTCTATACTCAGTAAAAATATCCTTCTAAAATGAAGACGGAAGAAAGATTATTTTCAAATAAAAACTAAGAGAATCTGTTACTAGCCAATCTGCATGACAAAAGATACTAAATGAAGTTCCTCATGGTTGAAAGAAAATTACATCAGATGGAAACTTGTATTTTCAGGAGGAATTGAAGGGTACAGGAAATGCTCAATACATGCGTAAATATAAAAGTATAATTTTTAATTTAAATTTTTCCAAAATACATATTACCATCTAAGAAAAATTATTGTAACATTATATTATGGAGTTTAATTATATATGTATATAATATATAATATATAATATATAATATAGTATAATATAATATAGTATAATATAATATACAGTCATATATAATATAAATTTTATAATATAATTATATATAACATGTAATATTATATATTATATATATAACAGAAAGGACAAGCAGGTTGTAAATACATTCATATAGTTGAAAGATTCTTACGTTTTATATATAATAAAATATTACTCATCTATTTAAGAAAGATTAAATATTGTCATTTGTGACAACATGGATGGACCTTGGGAGTTTTATGCTAAATGAAATGAGTTAGACACAACACAACAAAAGCTGCATGATTTCACCCATATGTGGAATATGCAAAAAGTAACAAATGACATAACAAAACAAACAAAACCCCATAGATGCACAGATTCAAACAAAGGCATGGTGGTTACCAGAGGGGAAGGCAGTGGGGGAGGAGCAAACTGGGCAGAGGAGGTTAATGTATACAGCAAGTGTAAATGGAACACAAACACTCCAATTAGAAGGCAGAGATTGTCGAATGGATAAAAAGCGAGGCACGATTATATGCTATTTACCAGAGATGCACTTTAAATGTAAAGATACAGGCGGGTTGGACAAAACGGACGTATAAAGATATAACGTACAAAGTGTGGGCATAAGAAGGCTGGAGTGGCGATAGGAATACCAGATAAAGTCGATTTCACAACAAAGCAGTACCAGAAATAAAATAACACATTTCGTAACAACAAAAGGGTCAATTCATGCATACCGCAACATGTAACAATTATAAAGGGCTGTGCATCTAAAATAGATCTCTGAAATGTATAAATACAATATTGACATGATTTTAAGGAGATACAGAAAATCCACACTATCAGGTGATAATTTTAACATCCTTCCATACATTATTGATAAAACTGTTTGACAAAAAAATTGTTAAAGACATGGGTTAGCTGTTTAGATAAACCACCTGGACCTAATTAATCTTCATTGACTGCCAAACCAAACAGCTGTAGACGACATTTTTCCCAGTGCACGTAATGTGTTTCTCAAGATACACAACAGACGGGGTCATAAGTCAAGTCTCAAAAATTTGAAAAGCTTGAAATTATATAGATTATGTTCTCCGACTACAATGAAATTAAATTATAAATCAATAATAACATTAGAATATTATTTAGAAAACTTGGCTATTTGCTAATTAAACAACTAATAACTAAATAATTCATGGGTCAAAGGAGAAATCACAGAAAACATTAGAAAATATGACTAAATAATAATGAACATACACCAAATTAGAATATTAGAATTGTTTCTAAAGCAGTGACTAGAAAGAAATTTAAAACATTAAAATGCCTCTCTAGTAGAAAAATAGTGTATATTTATGGCTTGAAATTGTAGCTTAAGAATGTAGAAAAAAGAAGAGCAAAGTAAGCCCCCAAACCAGTGGGAGGCAGAAAATAATATATGAGAAGAAATTAATGAAATAAAAAACTCACAGAGAAAGTTAACAAAGCCAAAAGTTGGCTCTATGAAAAAAATCAACAGAAATTGATACACTCCTAGCTAGACTCATCAAGAAGAAAAAAGAAAAAACAAATGAAAACATCAGGGATATGAATGGCTATCACCATAGATCACACATACACACACACCACATATTTAGTATCATATATAAACTATATCATACATAAAATGTTATATATATACAAAGAATAAGGGAATATTAGAATAACTTAATGCCATTATATTCAACAAGTTAGTTAAAAGAAACACATATTTTGAAAAAAATTACTGATGTTGATATAAGATTTTCTATATTAATAAAAAATCTACACAGCAGAAAGAAAGAAGGGGCTCTTACCCTATGCAACAGCATGGATGGAACTGGAAAGCATCATGCTGAGTGAAATAAGCCAGGCGGTGAAAGACAAATACCATATGATCTCACCTTTAACAGGAACCTAAACAACAAAACAAACAAACAAGCAAAATATAACCAATGACACTGAAAATGAGAACAGGCTGACAGTCACCAGAGGGGGGGAGGGGAGGGAATTTCAGGGGAAAAGGGGAAGGGTTTACAGGAACAAGTATAAAGGACTCATGAACAAAAACTGGCAGGGGGGGTGGAAATGAGATGGAGCGGGGGAGGGCTGGGGTGGTGGGCTGGGATGGGAGTAAAAGACAGAAAACTGTACAAGATCAACAATTAAAATAAAATAAAAAAGAAGAAGAAAATTTTAATAGCCCTATATCTATTAAAGCAATTTATTAACCAAAAAGAAAACTCCAGACCCAAATTGTTTCACTGACAATTTCTCTCAACATTTAAAGAACCAAAAATATCATTCTTCATGAACTATTTCAGGAAATAAAAGGTAACTTTATTGAGTACTTATTTATCAGACACTGTACTAAAAATTTCATATATACAATGAAATCTGTCCAAAAAAAGCCCAACCATTGTTAATATAATGAGAATGGTTTGCTCGACATCAGTGTAACCTGGCAGCCAAGGAGAGTGGACTGGGATGCACATGTGTGAACAAAGATGACTTCACTGTACTGGTCAGTGGGGGTGGTAGGTGCCATTGGGTGAGCGTGTGTACTGTGTGGCCATCGCATTCAAAATGACTGAGTGAGTAGAGCAACAAATCTACGTCAAATTTTGCTTTAAGCTTGAACACTCCTCTGTGGAAACTATTTAGATGATTCAGAAGGCCACAGCTACGGGCAACCGGTGACTGGCAGCTTCATCACAACAATGTACTGGCCCATGCATCACATTTTGTGTAGAGGTTTTGGTGAAACATCAGATCACCTGGGTGACTCAGCCCCACTTCAGCCTAGATCTGGCACCCTCCAACTTCTGGATTTTCCCAAAACTATAATTGCCTTTGAAAGGGAAGAGATTTCAGACCACAGATGAGATTTTGGGAAGTACGATGGGGCAGCTGATGGCGATTGGGAGAGCTGTGTGAGGCCCCAAGGTGCCTACTGTGAAGGGGACTGAGGCGTCATTGTCCTATGTACGATGTTTCTTGTCTCTTATATCTTCTTTAATAAATGTCTCTATTTTTCATATTACATGGCTGGGTACTTTCAATATTTTCATAAGAAAATAGTTATTCTTATTACATAAAAGGCGAGATTGCAATATAGGAGCGTAATACCCAAGGAGAATGTTGAGATTCTCAACATGACTAACTCTTGTTTCTTGACATTTTGGAATAATTTCTAGGCTCCAGGCTCTTTTGTTCTTTTTATCTTAGATGCTTTGGTCCTTCTTATCTACTTATCCACAGAGAACAAGAATGTCAGCGATTTTTAATCAGTGTGCCATAAGAATTTTTTAATATCTCCCTTTTGAAAAAATTGTGCTTATTGACTTTAGAGAGAGAGAGAAAGAAGAACGGGGGATTGATTTTTTTGTTCCATTTATTTATGCATTAATTGATTGATTCTTGCATGGGCCCTGACGGGGGATCAAACCCACAACCCGGGCACATCAGGATGGTGCTCTAAGCATCCAGCCAGGGACACAAGAACTTTTGAAACATACAATACCTGATTATTCAGTCAGGCGCACTAACCTCTTTCCCCTTAGATTGTCAAATAAAAAACTGGCAACAGCCAAGACAACAATAGCCATCTTGTGTGAATGAATCAAAATTATACCTATTATTTTTTGTCAGGTTGGCAACAAATATTTTATATTTTTTGGTGCGCTGCAGAATTTGAGTAATTAGTTTAGGTGTGCCCTGAGATTAAAAAGTAAAATGTTGGAAACCGCTGCTCTGTGCTCCCAGGAGAGCCTGGATCCGTGTGCTTCCTGCATGCCGTCTGCCTCCGCACAAGTCAGGATAGCTGCGCTTAACAAACTTTTATCTAGCTGTTTACAGTTTGATCACGGGCTGGAGTTGTAACCTCCTGTGTTACAGTGGATACACGCACTCAAAAATTTATCTGTGCATTTAGGGTAAAAAGGCGATAAAATATAGCTCTTTACCAATTTGGTAAATATAAGATTAGAAAAATGCCATTTGTCAGAATGAGATATTTTTATGTGGTCATGCTTAAAATCTCTGTTTCTGGGAACCTCTTGTTTTTCCTGTGGGCCTTATAAATTGCAACTCCAACTCATTTACTCTGTTTATGTTACAGCAATATAGGTGCCAAGTGTCAGGGAAAAGAAAGAGCTGGAGAAAGTTGATGAGCTAAGCATGATGCCACTGAAAATGGAAAAAAACCCCACAAAACTGTGGATTTCTGAGTGAAGGAAAAATAAATCAATTTAATTGGTTAGTTAAAAATAGGAAGGAGTTTATACCTCAAAACAGACATTATTTGGGAGTGGTTTCCAAGTGCTTCTGTTGGGCTTTTTTTGGGGGGAGGGGCAGGGGAATTAGGGGAGGGCTGCAAGTAGTTCTTTTTAATTTTAAAGATTTTATTGAGGAGTAATTTATATATCATAAAATTCATCCACTTTAAGTGTATAATCAAATGATATTTTCAGTTTATCAAGTTGTACAGCCATCAACGTAATTCAGTGTCAGAACAGTTTTATTATCCCAATAAGATCTCTTATCTCATTTATAGTTCATTTGCTTTTTACCCCAGTCCTAGGTAACCACTAATACACTTTCTACCTCTAAATTCAACCATTCTGGACATTTAACAAATGAACTTATACCATATGTGGTCCCTTCTATCTAGTGTTATGTTTTAAGCCTCATATTTTTGAGGTTCACCCATTTTGCAGCATGTACTAGTTTATTCCTATTATTTTTATTTCATTTTTTATTGCTGAATAATATTCTACTCCATGAACACACCCAATTTTGTTTATCCATTTACCAGTTGACATATATTTAGATTGTTTTTACATTTACACTGTTTTTACTTGTAGCTTTACGTTTAGCTATTATGGATATAATGTCTTACACTGGAGTTTAACTTGCTTGAACTTTTCAATGAACTTGTACATTTCAATGTAAGTGAATATCTACTCCATTTGGACAAGAGATTTACTAGAAATGAAAATGCCTTTTACAATACATATATTGAGTATTTTCTATTTACTAAACACTATATAATATTGTGTGGAATACACTTAAGGCAGAAAGGGTCTCTATTTACAAAGAGCTTCCATTCTATTTGGGGAGACAGAAAATAAAAGAAAAAGACAGCAATAGAGAGAGGAAAGGAAGAAAGAATGGAAGAAGTAAAGAAAGAAGGGAGGAAGAGAGGGAGGGAGGGAGGAAGGGAAGGAGGGAGGGAGGAAGGAAGGAAGGAAGAAGGAAGATGGAAGGAGGGAAGGTGAAAAATAAAGAAGCAAGGAAGGAAAAGTATAATGGAGACAATGACATTAAGATTAATAATTAAGTCAGTTGCTACTTTAGATCAGCGGTCAAGGACAGCTCTTTGATGAAGTCATATTTGAGCTAAAGTCTGAATGATTTAAAGGAGTCAGCATGAAATAATCAGAGGGAAGGGTAGTATGAGTAAAGTTAACAGTGAATATAAAGGTCACACACCAAGAAGGAGCTTGTCATATTTGAAAAATAGTAAGAAGGCCAACCAGGCTGCAGTGTATTGGGCTAGCCAGCAGAAAAGGGTGAGAGGTAGGTGGGGTCCCAACTGCATAAGGTTTTGTAATTAGGAATTTGGATTACATTCTAAGTTCAAATGGAGACCATTGAAAGACTTCAGGCAAGAGAGTGCCATGGTATTCTTCAGGTTTAAAATTGCATCTCCGGCATCTAAGTACAGAGGGTGATGGACTGTTGGGGGCAGGAGTGGAAGCCAGAAGACCAATTAGGAGAAGACCAGTGAGGGAGAAAAGAGGGTGGGCTGGATATGGGGGATGCTAGCAGAGTCTCAGATATGTTTTGGGAGCAGAGTAGAGGACTCGCATATCACAATATGGGAGTGAGTGGAGTCAATGAATAAAAGAATTAAGGACAATTTCTAGTTTTAAATCTTCACCATTGTTTGGAGAGCGGTGCCATTTCTCTGAATGGGGAGGGTTGGGATGAGGAACAAACTTCTATCAGAGGGAGGATATTGGGCAGAACTCGGTTCTGTTCAGTCACTTGGTGTTTAAGATAGCAATGTGCATCTGTGTGGAGCTGTCAAGTAGGCAATTGAAACAAGGATCTGAACTAGGGAGAGGTCAAGGTTGAAGATACATAATAGATCTGAGAACCACTGAAAGGTAGAGTGTATTCAACACTCAAGACAAAATTGTTTTATCTGCACAGAGAAGGTAAGTAGCAGAAGAGAAGGGAAGGCGAGATGGAGTCCACACCTTCTACGGCTTAGAGTTAGCAGTCTTTGTTTTCCCAAGGAATCCCATAAAAGCCACCAAGTTCCATTCTTCTTTATGTCAGTCCTAGCAGTAACACACTTTTCTTAGAGAAGCCAGATCCAGTTGTATTAGTTCCTTCACAGTTTGAGATAATTAACCATTTACTTCATTGCCTGGGGTTGGGGCCTGGAGTTCCCCCTCAGGCTATGGGATGCCAGCTGTAGGCGATTTATTTCTAAGGATCCCAAATGAGAAAGTGCACGGCCTCTATGTTGGAACCTAAACCACGGCCACCGAGGGCACATCAACCCAGACTGTGCGATGAAACTGTGAAGGATGAGGACCTCCGTCTCATCTTGGCAGGCGTGTTCTAGTTGACTCTAAAATCTACTTAATCAATCAATTAATTCATTAGTCTGTTAACTTGTTCATTCATGTTCCACTCTTTTCAAAAATAATGAGTAAGTACGTTTATTCATTCATGGTGGTAACATAGGCATAGCGTAAATTTTACCCCTTAAACCATTTTGAGGAGCACAGCTCTAAGGCATTAAGTGTATTTACACCGTTGTGCAACCATCGCCACCACCCATCTCCGGAACTGCTCGCCTTCTCAAACTGCAACTTCGTCCTCACTAAGTAATAACCCCCCGCCGCCCAGATACCGCCGTCATACTTCCTGTCGCTGCGGATTTGACCTCGTAGAAATGGAATCGTACACTATTTGCCATTTTGTGACTGGCTTACTTCATGAATATAATGTCACTGAGGTTTATCCTTGTTACAACATGTGTCAGAATTCCCTCCCTTTTTATTTTCACTCATTTTGATGGAGACTGCATATTACCGCAGCTGAAAGCATGTGCTTTGGAGCCAGAAAGCTGGGCTTAGTGTCTGTTCTGCCATTTGATGGCCATGTGACCTCAAGCAAGTTACTGGGGCCTCAATTCTTTCTCTGTATAATGGGCATTCTAATGGTAGCAGCTTTTACAGTTTGTGGAAGGATCGACTAATTGAATATATACAAGGGGCATAGAGAAGTCCCCAAAACACGGAAATAATTAAAGGTTGGTATTATTTATCAGCAGCCTCGCAAGGTTAATTAAGGATAAAAATAAGAATTCAACCTGAATACTGTCTGCAGGAAGCTTATAGAGAAAAGAAATACATCATACTTAGAAATAGCAACAGTGCACAGAAGAAATTGCTCGGGGATGTAAGAGAGGGACAGAGGAAGGGCGATATGGCTCAAGGAGGGCTAAATGAGTACCAATTTCAGAAATAGGAAAGCTTCATGTCAAAACTGATTTTCAAGTCTGGCTTTGATGAACGAGCAGGGAGGAAGGCTAAGCAGAGGGATTAGCATGAAGAAAACGCACCAAGGCAAGAAAGCATAAAACCAGAAAGTGTGTCAGTCAGGCCACTGGCTGGCTCAGCCCCTCAGATGGGATAGTTAAGGGAAGCTCAGCATCGTGGGCAGGGTAAGGTGAAGCCCACAAGGGCTGCAGTACTGTACCTTCGGGCTAGCAGCGACGGGAGCCGTTACTACCCCTGAGCCTGAAAAAGCCAGTTGCTGAAACCCAGAGAGGGGTCGGTAGGGAGAGAGCTGACTGGCAGGAGCTATGATGTTGTGTCATGGACGGCATTACTGCCAACAGCCTGGACCGAGCATTCCTGGAATTCTCTCTCATACGCCCTCCATGCAGTCTGCAGTGCCAAGAGGTGGAGTCCTCAGCTCTTTCTGCGCACACACTAAAGGCTTCTGGGACTGGGACTTATGCTTCGCTGCGTGGGACCCACTCCTTGTTATGGCCCTGGAAGCAACGCGGGGTGGTGGTGTTGGGAGGGCTGGTTCCTCAGGAGAACCAGTATCGCCTATAAAGTAATTGCCTCATGTAAATCACTAAAATTTTTATGCAGGGGAAAGACAGTTTCCATCAGACTAGGGCCGGTAGGAGGGTAACTGTCCTTACTGACAAGGGAGGTTCAGAGGGGTTAGCAGACTTGGAGTTCTAAGACTTCTCTGATTCATTCACCTAAATGCCCCCATCTCATGTCATGAATTCCAGTCCTTTTCCACTGGTGCCCTTATCTTGACATAAGATGCCCGGTAAATTTTGATGTTTAATTGTCACAGTGACTCTGCTCAGCCATATCTGCCTGCAACTTCTAAGCTGTCACGGAACCCTTCTGGTTTTCCCCGGAGTGCTCAGCTGGACATCGAAGGAATTGCCCTTGTCTTCTTCCCTGTGTACCCTCTCAGTGGCTGGCAGGGGCAGTGTCCCCTGGCCTCACAGCTTTAGAATTGCTGTTGTCGCTAGAGTGCCACTGCTTCTTGATTGCCACCTGTCCTGTGCTACCACTGTTCTTCACCTGAACAATCCTAATGCCATCGAAAGCCAAAGAACCAATGTCTAGTCTCCCTTGGCTTCTCTGAGCTGCTTCGGTACCTGCCACTCTATTAGCCAGGGTTCCAGTAGGAGACATACGGGTGCAAATTACTCCAACTGTGTAGTTGAAGAGAGGTAGTAAGGGGTCTGTCCACAGAAGTGTGGTCGGGCTTTAGGAAAGCCAACAAGGGGTGGTCTAGTATCCTGGTTCTTGCCTGAAGAGACAGAGCAGAAGGAGTGGTTACTAGAAGGCGACCAGACAGCTGTGTAGGCGACCAGACAGCTGTGTGAAGAAAGCTTCCTGCCAGCCCCTGCGGCTCTGGTAGAGGGACCCTATTCTAATTCTCCTCCAGTTCTCTGACCTCTTGTTTGTGCTTTCCAATCTCCAGACCTGGCTAGAAACCAGAGGGCGAGAAAGCCTCCACTGGTCAGCTTCCTGGTGCACAGAGCAGGGGAAAAGGTGGAAAGTTCATTTGGAAGTATTGCACAAATATGCAAAGTGAAAATATTCAGCATAGCTTAACCATCCGGGTTGGCTACCGAAGAAAGTTAGTGGAGAAAGTAGCGGAGGATAAGGTTAGACAAGGAACCTAGGACTAGCACACGGAACACTTTAAATGCTAACAATGTGTCTCCCCAACCCTGCCTCTGGTAGGTTGTAGGGTATCATTGAAGACATTTAAACAGGAAAGGGACATAATCAGAGATGTGCCTTTGATAGATTAATACGGCAACGATGTATAGTATCAATTAGATTATTAAACGACTAGGTAGGGTCATCATTGAAGGTTAAGATTGTCATAGGCAAGAGTTAGTGAGGGCCTGTGCAGTGCTATAGAGAACAGACAACCAGAAGTTGATATGGTGGCACAAACACTGGACACACTGGTTATAAGTGAAAGGGGGAAAGAATACAAGATGAGTCTGATACATTCTCTGAAAAACGAGCTCATCTGATCCATGCAATGTACAGACTAAGAGGGCTGTTAGCTTTCTCATTAGAAAGAAAACTGAAGTCTTTACAAGACAAAGTTAATACAGTTTGATGGAAAATTTTTACCAGCTTAATTTGATTTTCCCATCACAGTATTAAGATATTAAAGAAAATGATTAATAATAGAGTATCCTATAATGTGAAAGAAATCTCGGCTCAGAGGAAACATTCACACAATGATTTTAATCCCTTGATATGGAGATGACACCTTTTCTAGAACTGAATGATCATATTCAAACACGGGCTGTTAATATTTGACATGCCATTTGAAATATTTGCAACCTCTGCTCTGAATATGTTATGGCAATGAGAGGTTCTAGACTTTTTTCTGGTTTAAGAGGGCCATGTGTTCCCTGATATTTAGTGGGTCTCTAGCTAGGACTTTCAGTTTTGAGGTTAATGAGGCTTTGAGAGTAAAACTTCCTTCTTCTTTTTCACACTGTTGATGTTGAAAAATAACAGTAATAGCAAAAATAATAAAATGATAAAAATTAGCTAAGGCTCATCAACTATTTACCATATGCTAGGCACTAAGGACTTTTAAAAAAATGAACTCTCACACATCTTTCTGATATGGGTACCATTTTAAGCCCAATTTTACACATAAACAAAGTCAAGGCACAGAGATGTTAATTATTTACACAAGGTCACACAGATAGCAACTGGTGAAACCTGAGGAAGAACCCAGCAGATGGCACTTTACCCTGATGGCAATTGGGTTTTTTCTGAGATCAAGGTACAAAGCTAGAGAGAACAGGTATCTGGAGAGGATGGCCTGATGGGAACTGTGAGTTTAGGGAGAGGGAGACACTTGCTTGGTGGAGGGAGCTGGGGAATCTAACACTTGGCAGCGGTCTCCTCTTGCTCTATGGATCTTCTGCAGGTTCCTCCCATTGGCTGAACCCAGACAGAGCTGGAGGGAGAGGGGGTTAATTGATACAGACCATCCAAGTTGAGTTTTCATAGTATAAAGCATTGCTGCAAATGCCCTGAGACTTCCTGAGACTTTGCTGAGTTTCTTGAGAGGTGTGGTTCTCTGATTCCCTTCCCCTCAGAATGCCTCCTTGCCACTATCTCTAAAGCATGGAGATCCAGAAATGAAACTCAGCACTTCTGCCAAATGTTACATCTACAAAGATATTGGGGTGCAACATAAAATTAAACATCATATTAGATAAATCTGTTTCCATAGGTATCTGCCTTATTCCATTTAGTCCTCCAGGCTCCACGAGCTGTCTGCCTGCTTTCTTGGTCTCTCTTCCCACTTCAATGTCTGCTTACTCTTTAATTCGGTGCAATCTAGTTTTCTCTGGCTCCAAGTCTTTGATTCACACACCTGACATTAGCTTATCAGATCAAAAGTCTGACTGTCTCTATGTTCATTCTTTTTAAAATTATGATATATTTTCCTGCTACATATTGGCCATAGCATGCATGTATGAGAAGTTGATGTTTGATATTTCTGCTACACCAGGACTGCAGGAGAGGTGGCTGACTAGATAATTTGTTTTAATAGATGGAGAGATACTCATTGTCCCCAAATATCGCCTCCATCTTGGACAGACAGCCCAGGAGAGTAAAATATGAAATGTACAGTGAAAATACATGGGCATAAATCATAACTGAACCACTTGCTAGTTTTTGTCACATAGAATAGGTTGCTTAAACTCGAGCAAACAATGATTCATGCTTTGCTTAGTATCATGAGACAATTCTCCATCAGTCTCATATTTCTGCACATCGTGTAAACAGAGGTACTGACTGCCTTTGCTCTAGATTTTTTAAAAGGATATGTGTATAACAAACATCCCTCTGGAGAGAAGGGAAAGTTTCTTACTGCCCAGTGTAATAAAGATAAGGTCTCCCTCCAGAGCAAAGGGCAGGCATGCTCGGGTTCCCTACAGTTAGGGTTACTATAACGGAGCTTATTGCGTATGCAAGAGTCGCATGGCCCAGTTTACAGAGCATCCTGGGTGATGATACTGATGATAAAATGCTGTTACTCTTGCTGTAAAAACTGCCGTGAGTGATGGTCCTCTGTCTCTGAACCAGGTGTTTCATGCCTTCTGCTAGCATTCACGTGACTGTGGCAATCTAACTCATCAGCTTGCAAATGGAGTAAAATCTGTCCCATTTAATTTTTTAGTTCTTGACATCTGGCGTCCAGGCATGTCAAAAGAGATTGTAGTGGAGAGAGCACTGGTCCAGGAGTCAGAATAGCTGGCTGAGATACTGTTTAGCAGTTTGACTTTGGACAAATCACACAAGTACACTTAACCTCAGTTTCTTTGCCAGAATTTTGAGGGTAAGAAAATATGCCTTGTATGCTTGTGAGAATCAAACATGACATTGTGTGTGTGAGTACTTTGGATAGTAAGAAATGTACTTTATTATATTAAAGACTGTCTTCCTAACAGACTTTTCAAAGGAATAGGCTTTTTTCTGGAGTTTTGAAAGGACCGCACTAGCTGCGTAATGAGTTGGCAGTAATGAGCATGGTCATTTCTCAATACTGCATTTGACTGGCCTCCTCTTAGACTTAACAATAATGGCCAATTGATTCCATGTTCATTTAAAATATGAAGTGATAATTTCAAAGAATAAATATAAGTGAGTGGCAGAGGACACTTCAAAAATGAGCAGAAGAGACCTTTATGATTTAATTGCTTGTAGCTCGTAATGAGAAAGGTACATAAGTATATAACTGGCTATGAATGAAGTGCCACCATGCTAAGGATGAGGGGGAGCATTGTGAGAAGCTGCAAACATATCCCTGTTTGAGTGAAGATGAGGTGCATGGAGTGTGACCATAACCACTTGCTCTAGAGAACTAGAGAAATATGATATTTTGGAAAAAAAAAAAAAAACAGTTTAGAATGAAGAGAAAGGCCAGGTCTACACAATGAGAAATTAATTGAAATAGTATAGATGTTCAATCCACACCTATTTTATTCTACTTAATTTCTCAATGTATATATATAACCATTAACAAATCACCTAGATCGAAGATGACTTTTTATGTCCCCTGTAGCAAAGAAGAGAGTATATGCTTCCCTTTCCTACCTAAGAATCACGATAACATTCGCTGTGGACCCTTGATTTTGCACTTGCTCATGCTTCCTATTGCTCTCGATTAGACCAATGATTCCTTTGGTCTATATTTTGTTCCCACAAACAGACTAAATTTCTTGACTACATAGACTACGTTTATACTTTGCTTACTGTTCCCAGAACGATTTGCACAACCCCGGGAAAATCACAGGCTCTGCGTTGTTCGGATGAAGTGAACTGTTGAAAAGAAAAGCTGCTGGGAAAGCACAGAAGCTCTTCTTCAGCTCGCATGGGAGAACTGCAGTGAGCTGTGCTAGAGAAGGTGCTGGAGAAAATACGAAGAAATCAGAGTGACCACAGGAGTCTTGGCTCCGGTTGCAATCCAAACTGAGTAATTGCACCTGTCTGGCAGAAGCCCCCTGCAGTTCCAATCAGATATGGTGCTCGGATTCACTTCTTTCCTAAAGCCGTGCTCTGATCAATAGCCGCAGCTCCCAAGGTGTGGGTGAAAGGCCCAGGGTGGTGAGTTAGTGTGACAAAGGGCCTCAACGTATCCCTGCTGTTCTCTTCATCCCTGCGCTTGAATGGTCTGTCTTAACTTCCTCATTCATATCTTCAAGGAGGTGGCTTGCCATATCCCCTGAAAAAGGGATTAAAAACAGGGCTAAAACTTTTGAAGAAACCCATTTTTGTTTAAACAGTCTCCCTCCTGCAAAAGAGACTGATACAATGATCCGATGAACTGTGAGCTATTCGGATGTTAGGCTTTGGAAATTCAGGGCCTCCCGCCACTTGACTTCTGCCTAAATTATTCGGACACTTTGTATAGTTTTACGCTGTTCTCAAAGAGATGGAAGAGAGGAGGACTCCCTCGCCCCCCAAATCCTCCCCACTCCATTACATTTAGGTCCATTAAGAACCAGCTCCTCAATGATTTCCTTTTCTTGGCCCATAATGAAGTCAAATTGACTCTGATTGTCATCAATAATTAATGAGTCCAGTGGTTCTCTGCATCTCCAGGCCATTTGGCAGATGGCACTGTCAATTTGCTATTGTGCTTGCCGTTCTGGAAGCTTCTCAAAGCGGTTTATATTGCAAATCTAGTTATAAAAGTCTTTGCATTTCAGGCATTCTCCAGGTTTTGACATGCTCCGTGCAGCATTTTCTTCGGTGACGGCAACAGAAGAGAAATAACCAAGGGTATTGTCAGAGTTCATTTCTTCCCCTTCCACTGCAAGGTGAATAAAACAAAAAAGCATATATGTGTTTATATAGCCACTGAGAAAGTACACTGGTTAAGATAAATAGCATTGTAGGAAGGTATGAAGCGCCCAGTGACCCAATATCAAAAAAGAAAGATTTATTTGGAAGGTCGAGACATGTCTGAGGAGCAGTATTCAACCAAAATATGAAAGCTTATAGCCTGACTTTTTTTTTTTTTTTTGGAGTTCAAGCTAAGATAAATGGCTCAGGTATTAGTGAGAGCTGAGTGAACCCAGGTAAACGTTTCAAATAAAAATAACACACCAGGAACGACTATATATATATCTGTATTTAGATAACTGAAGAGAAAATGATCACTATAAGCTTTATCACCATCAAGGCTGAGGTTTTGGCAGAAGATATTTGTGTGACGTCCCATGCATTAATTCCGTGTCAGAAAAGGATCAGGTGAGGCGGAGTGCTCAGTGGAATGCATCAAGCACGCAGCCGTGCCGGACAAGAAAAGGATCAGGTGAGGCGAAGTGCTCAGTGGAATGCATCAAGCATGCAGCCATGCCGGACACAAACATGCCCTGCAAATGCAGGTCCGTATTTCGGACTGTGTTCCCCATCCAAATCTCGTTTAAGAAACCGAAACTTGTGAAATGCCCACATACGACAAAGAATTCCCTGAGCACCTCTTGTTTGAAGCTGTTCTTCTTATTCGAAACATGATTTTGAAGTTAACATGGTTCCTCAGAAAACAAGCTTATTTTTGTTTGGATGCTTTAAAAAAATATCTTCCAGGGACAATTCTAGAAAAGGCAGGTCCAGGAGTGACATCGTCTCTGTACAGATCCCAGCTCTGGAGGACAGGTTCAGTCCTGAAGTCCAAGAAATGTCCTCTTATCTGCTGAGCTCTTGGTTAACTTTGCCGCCACCAGCTCCCCAGAATGTAGCTGAACTGCATTGCAAACTGTTTCTTCTCAGGACACCTGCTTTCAGAACACGACTTCCCATTGCAGTTTCTTCTGATTCACTCCACAGTTCTGAAAGATTTAAAATACGTGTCCCTTCCTTTTAGGAGAATACCTTTACTTTTCTCAAATTAGAAATCTTCAGTGGACCTAACCTAACATAGCAAAACTCCTAACATAAGCAGATGGAAGCCCTCTCCAACAAATACGGGGCCAAGATGGTTAGATTCAAAGGATTAAAGACTTTAGTATATAAAAATGCAAAACAAGTGTGAGAGAGTTCTCCTTATTGCCTTTGGGAAGGTTGGGAGCTTGGTATTGAACAAGTCTGGCTAGCATCTTGTAGAGCAGTGGGCCCTGGCTGGTGTGGCTCAGTGGGTTGGGCATCTTCCTACGAACCAAGGGGTCTTGGTTTGATTCTCCATCAGGGCACATGCTTGGGTTGCGGGCCAGGTCCCCTGTTTGGGTGTGCGCAAGAGGCCACTGATGATGTTTCTCTCCCTCTTTTACTCCCTCCCTTCCCCTCGCTGTGAAAATAAAGAAATAAAATCCTTTTAAAAAAGAAGAGTAGTGAGCACCTCAAAACACAGGTTTTGCACTGAAAGGTAGTATTTTCCATAAACCTTTCCTCCTCCTTGGCTCTTACCATGTGCCACATTCTGCCCCGGTTATAGTTCCTTTGCCCAATTCTATCAAGGCCTGGACATGTTAGTTCTGACAATTCCATACTGGTGAAAACAACTGGCTAAACATCAGACCAACTTTCACTGGTCAGAGCATACCACGTTCAAAGGGGCGTATAAATGAATTACGTATGGACTTCTGCTGTCAGAGCATTGAGAGAAGGCATTAGAAAGGTCATGTAAATTATGAACTTGGGCAACTCCTTCTTACTCCGCCTTCTACTATATGCTGACCCATCTTTGGACTCATTAACATAAAATCCCAGTCCAAAGTTTCTGCATGGAGAGAAGATTTTGTTGATATTGGAGAGGATAAAGGCATTGGGGTTTTAGGTGTGGTGTCCTCGGTAATAAAGTAGCCCATATGCGTATTGGTGCCTTAATGGTTTTCTGTCCCCACATTTTCTCACTGTCTTAGAAGAACTCAGTATAATTGGTGAGGTGGGAGTGGGGAGGGGTTTGTGTAATTATTCCTGACTATTGTAGTTTTGTTTAAAATAGCGTTTTATGACCCTGTCTGGGTGTAGCTCAGTTGGTTGGAGCATCATCCCGTAAACCAAACGGTCATGGGTTCCATTCTTGGGCAGGTCACATGCCTGGGTTGCAGGTTTGGTCCTGGTTGGGGTGCATGTGAGAAGCAACTGATTAATGTTTTTCGCTCACATCAATGTTTCTATCCCTCTTTTTCTCCCTTCCTTTCTCTCTAAAATCAATAGTCATGTCCTCGGGTAAAGATTTAAAAAAAGCATTCTATGTTTTCTTTGAATTATGAAAATATTATATAAACATTGTTGAAAACTTCTAAAAGCACCCCCTCCCCCAGAATCAAAATCACCTATAACCTCACAATGCAGAAATAAGCACTAGCCATATTTTGGAGTAACAAAATTTTGGAGTTTTAATATTTTAGATAGTAATATTACTATTTGAAGTATTTACATACACATCACAAATAATTGGATTCATATGAGCAGTTTTACATTTTGCTTTTAAAACTTAACAATATAACAAAAGCATTTTGTTAGGTTATTTAAACTCATTAAATAGGTAATTTTTAAGAGCTGCAGAAGTATTTCATTATAGGGCATTAACATGTTTTATTCAGTCCTGGTAATTTTGAGAGGTAGAAGAAATGGCTATTGTTGAAATAAAACATTTAGGGAGGTTTTCAGAGTATGTGAGAAGAATGGAAATGCAATTCAATTATATTCCACAACAATTCATTGACTGCCAACCGTGTGCAAGGTCATCTGTTGATTCTGGGACTATAAGGATGAGTAAACAGATACCTTGTTCTTAAAAGAAATTCCACAAGTAACAATAACAATCACTGTATTTTGTTTAGCAGTCTGTGGCTATAATAACTCCCTGAACATACTATTCATTTGATCTTCACAAAAATTAAGAGGTAGGTGGAATTAATGATGCCCATTTTATAGGCGAGGCTCCCAATTTAATGAACTGTATAGAGGTACCAAGCAACTCAATGGCAGAATTCTCTTCCAATTCACTGTCTCTGTACCCCTTGCTGCCTCAGAGCCCTGTGATTGCTCTCCCCAGCAGGATTCCCTATATTCATTCCTGCTTTTTACTTGCCTTTCATCACCTGTTGCCTCTGGCTAATTGTTGCTGTGAGGAAGAATGGCTGGTCTGCTACTTCCCCTGGTCTCCATCTACCACCATTCTCACGGTGCCCTCAGGATGCTGCTCTTGTGAGAATTGGTAGGACCTGGGCCCTGTAGCAATGGTCAGTGCTATGGCTAAAAGGAAAAGAGGCTGAGGTCGTGAAGGAAAATCTTTCAGGGAAGGAGAGAAGGAAAGAAAGTTGAGACAATGGGAGGAAAGAAAGGAGAATGTGGGAACCCAGGCAGTCACACGGGGAAAAGAAAAACAGTGAGGAAGAGAGAGTTGTGAGGGGCCTGGTTTGTTGTGGAAGGTGGCTGAGTAAGACAGATAACGAGGAAGAGAAGAAGGACAGCTTTAAGCCATCTCAGCATCCTCATTCTGAGCCTTGGGTTATTTTGTTGTTATATTTTAATGGGCTTCCGCTCTTTTTCCCCTTCTCTCTCACTGCATTAGTGGTACCATTGAGATGGGAAAGAAAAAAAAAAAGAAAAATGGTAATAGTCAATTTAGGGAGAAAAAAAAGAAACCACACACACAGGGAAAAATCACCAGACGCCAGCACAAAGATGCACTCACCTTTTCATACGGGTCTCTCCACCAGCTGGTACAGAGCTGACACAGCTCTTCTCAACAGACAGGCATAAAACAGCAAGGCAGGGGCCCGCTGGGGAGAGGGGCAGAGAAGGGGTTTTTGAATGGCAGGGGAGGGGGGAAGGCAGCATGAGGGATTGGGGGTCCAGCTACAGACTGCTCAGAATATGTGGCTGCCTTTTACTCAAGAGGTGGAACTGCCGTGGGATAGAATTGGCAGAAGAAGAGGCAAGGAGACAGATTGCCCATGGATGTGCCCAAGATAGATTTCCTGTCTAAATTCTTGGTGCTTTTTACTGACTTCTCCTTCCTCACTGACTTTGTTATTATCATTGTCATCAGCTTTTTGTCTCTACTGCTAGAGACTTTCACTGCCAACTGAGCAATCTTATTTAGGCCTCCAAGTGCCCCATGCCCAAGAGGGTTTGTGATGTACTTGATGTTAAACTCTGGCTCTTTAGAAATAAATGGACAGAGGACAGAATTCCTAGTTTCATTTTTAGATCTTATAATTGGTAGACATATAATATTATTAATTGTATGGATTAAGTATGTTATCAATGAATGTGTGGTGATGATGATGATGATAGTTTAAATTTCTGAGCTTTCTCAAGAACTTCTCAAGTAAGCAGAAACTTTGCATTTATTTATTTTTTCTTTTTAATAATCAGCATGCTTTATATTACATATTATGTTTACTTTTCACAATTATCTTAGGAGGTAGGTACCACTGTTAACATTATTTTAGAAGTGGAGTTAACTTAAATGAAGTTCTGAACAGGATAACTTGACTCAGCTATTGGGCAAGATTAGAAACCATTAGAAGCTTTTGAGCAGGACAGTGACATGATCTCATATATTTTAATTTTATTTATTGGCTTGAGATTGAGGAAGAAAGAGAGAGAGAGAAACATTGATTTGTTGTTTCACCTATTCAACCAATGAATGCATAAAGAAGTGGTCTCATATATTTTAAAAGGATTACCTTGGCTGCTGTGTTGACTGCGGAGGATGGGGGCAGAAACCCAAAGGTTACATAGGAGGTGAGGGACGCGGTGGCTTGGGCCAAGGTAGGAGCGGTATAGCTGATGAAGTGGTCATATTCTCAATGGTTTGATGATAAATACAACAAAAGTTCTGATGGAACGGCCATGGTGTGTGAATGATAGAAAGAAGTTGTGGATAAGATCATGAGAAAGTAAAGGATGCATTGCCTTGAACTGAAATGGGAACAACTGTGAGAGGAGTAGCTTGAGGAGGAAGGTCAGGATGTTAGTTTTGGACCCAGCAAGTTTGAGATGAACTGGGCATTTAAAGCCATCATGCTGGGTGACATCACCTAGGGAATGAATGCAGATAGAGATCAGAGGGGAGTAAGGCACCAGGCCAGGGACACTCATATGTTTAGAGATTCGGGAACTGAAGAGGAACCAGAAAAGACCAAAAAGGATCCAGTACTGATATTCTTTTGAGTCTTGAAAACCAAGTGAAGAGAGTGTAGCAGGGAAGAAGTGCTCAATCTTATCAATGCTACTAAGAGATTAAATAAAATGAGGACTGAAAATGAGAAGTTGGGTTTAACCACACATTGGTCATTGTTGAGATGGACTAGGGCGGTTTTACTGGAGATGAGCAGAGGGTGTGAAAGTGAGACTAGAAAATGGGCAAGAACAATAAGAGAAGACCAGTAGGAAATGGTGAATATAGACAATTCTTCCAGGAAGTTTGGTTTTAAAGGAGTGTACTAAAAGGGTGAGTAGGTTGAGAACATGTAGGAGTAATCTAAAGAGATTATTTTTTAATGTGAAAAATTACAGTATGCCTGGGTGTTAAAGGGAATTGTCCAGGAGAAGAAAAGAAATAAGGGAAGATACACGAGAGAGAAAAGAATTTCTGTAGGGGTATTCTTGAGTAGGCAGAGGTGATAAGATCTGGTGCCCAGGGTTTCAGACTCACTTTGGTTAATGGTCAACCCTGTTCATGAATGGGTAACATCAGGGAAGTCAGAATGACGGCTCAGATGTGAGAAGATAGAGCTTTATCCACATTCTGGAAGGTTATTAGATAAAAGTAAAGAAGAAGAAAGAGTTGTTGGATGTTAGAGAGTTAACTTATTTCCGTTGATTAATTTTTTGTTTTCTATATTTGATGCTAATTATTTTATGGCATGAAATATACCATAGGAAATATGCATGAAGATATTTTTAAGTTGGATGCATTTAGATTTTTCCCCAAAGATAAGCATATGTAGTTGACATATTGTGTTGCCTTTCACTCCATGCTACCGGCTTCTCATAGGGCCCAAGTGTGAAGCCTATGGATTTGACTGCATCCCAGGAAGACCCGCATAAAGCTACTGCTGCAAAATGTTCCTATGGCAAAGGAACTTCAGGGTCCAGGCATGAAGCTTGATATAGCATTTTCTTGGTCCATGAGCTCATTTTTGGTTTTGGATTGAGTTGGGCATTTTATATTTGAGATTCCTGTGGATTTCACAACGGTGAGTGTGCAGCACAGCTTAAACAAAGATGTAAAAGGCTGTAGGGAAACACGAAAACTGAGAGCAAAAATGCATTGCAAGGAGACACTGCTGTGAACAGCTGTTACTGCATTTTAAAGTGCCACTTATTTTAATTGAGCGGCAATAGGATAATAATACTGTTCAATAATGGTGCACCTTTGTGCGGGACCCTTGGAGGCCTCCCCATGCATGATGTAATGCGGCCCCACATCTCCAAGGGAAAGCGTCAGGTGTAGTTGCCTTATTTCTGCAAAACAAATGTAACTGGGTCATAGACTGAGCAGGACTTGCTCAAGAATATTCTGAGGAAAGTGTTCCTCTGGATTCCAGAAGCAGTAGTTCAAATAAAGGCAACCATGTAGAGACAATTCCTGTTGGGCTACTCTCCAGATAATAGAGGTCAGAGTAGCCAGGAGAGCGGTCGGCAATGCATGTAAATTTACTCCGAGGTGAATATCTGACAAATAGGGAAAAGTCAGAGATCAGAGCAAGCAGAAGTTCTGAACGCTACCTAGAATAAAAAAACTCCAACACAGAATGCAATACAGAAACAGAGCTGTGTAATTCGAGGGATGCAAGAGACCCTTAAGATGATCTAAGTTAGGTTTAGTTTACTCCCTTTCCATCTTCAACTATTCTTTGGTTCTGAAGCAAAGATTTCCCCCAACTATGGTGTCTTTGTACACATTCTGTCAAGGCAAGAGCTGACTGAGATTGAAGTTGACAAATGGATAGACAATTTGATGGGTATGTTCAGTGAGAAAGTGAGGACAGGTAATTAGGTAGATCATTTTGATCCAGCGTTGGAAAGTAGAGCTTTTTGATCCGGCATTGGAAAGTAGAGCTTTTTCCTGAGAAGGAGAATTCTGGACTATAACAATGGTGAAATGATTTCCTGTGTGGATTATTCTAGACTAGTGCTTCTCAAATATTAATCTGCATATGAATCGCTCAGTAATCCTGTTAAAATACAGATTCCGAAGACATGGGTCTGGAGAGGATCCCAAGATTCTCCATTTCTTACAAGCACACAGGCACTGCTGGTCTGAGGACCGCACTTTGATTGGGGAGGAGAGAGGCAATTTCGGGGCCTCTATTCTCTTGTGAGCTGCATTTACCTCCCTCTCCATTGTATGCTCGTGTATTCTCTTCCCTCAAGGGGGATCATTTGCATGAGGTATTTTTAGCTCACAGGTTCTTCCTGATACAGCACAAGTAGCAACATTTCTCTTCCCAATGTGATAACAATGGATGGGAGCCATCACATCACATCCTCTGCTGTGGGTCTGAGGTCATTTCCTAGCTGCCACTTGCTGGCTGCATGACCTTGCATGACCTTGGGTGGGTCACAACCTCTCTGGGCCTCTGGTTCCTCATCTGTAAGAATGAGACGACTAGTTCCTATTCCATTTTTTCACAGGGTGAAAGTGATGGTGGTGAATAATGGAGGGGAAACTCCTTCACAGAGTACAAATGTGTCTTATAAAGGGAGTGAGGAGACTCCCTCTCATTTACGACCAGTATCCAAAGTCTAAGCCCCTTCCTCATTGAAAGCACTTGATAGATTCATAACGTGTGATGCAGGTGTTAGGTATAATGGTCACCACCGCGCCCTGGATGCTGCTCCTTCCCTTAATTTGACTCCTTCCTGCTTTCAGAGCTGAGGTGCTGGCCCTCCCTACCTTCACCTCTGCCACGTCTGATCGTTCCTGTGGTGGCCAAGTCCCCATCGATCCGGGCTCAGAGCCCACATGCAGATGAGGGTTATGATTGTGATGAATTGTAATTGTTCCACAAGCTACCATGTTTGAGCCCTAAGAGCAGCTAGACAGTTTAGGTAACGTAGGTTTTTATCAGATAATCTTAAAATGTAAAGTGCCATTCCCATTTTCCAGAGGAGGCAGCAGGGGCGTTAGAGAGTTTAACTATAGTTAGCTCAATATCACATTGCTAACCTCCATTGCTGCAGAATTTCAAGTCCCAGCATGTCCAACTTTGAAGCCTGCCGAGATTTCATCAGGATGAGCTACTGTCCCTCTTTGGCCCAGAGATTTTCATAGTAGAGTCTGGTGATGAGCCTTGATTCTGATGGCCATGTGGGTATCAACTAATGTCGGTGACTTCAAATAATGCCACATGTGAAGGCACTGACCTCTGTGTGACAAGGCCTGGATCTGGGAATGAGAGAGTAGTGTCCCGGCCTTTTCCCAGGGAGAAGTTATCAGTGCCGGGAGGAGAACCGTGTCTCTCCTAAGGGAACTGAGTCCCTCCGCCACTTACAGAGTAAATGAGAACTACCGTCAGGTAAGGGAGAGGTGGCCTCCACTCACGTACTGAATACCAAGAGCCTGGAGAAGAACCCGAGAGGAGGGGCTTAGGGAGGTGCACGGAAACCCAATTCCCTGCGGAAGACCAGGGTGGTCACTGTGGGATCACGTTCCCGGCGGCGGTTTCCATCCCTGTCACGATATCTGTGTTTGTTGGTCACGTTGCATTTGTCTTACTCTAGCAGGCTTACTTTGCGGGATGTGTTTTGTTCACAATAATT
The DNA here is from genome assembly GCA_039655065.1 of Glossophaga mutica. Classification (NCBI taxonomy): domain Eukaryota; kingdom Metazoa; phylum Chordata; class Mammalia; order Chiroptera; family Phyllostomidae; genus Glossophaga; species Glossophaga mutica. Next base: position 24,004,073 of record CM077310.1, read on the forward strand.
CTCAGCAGTGTTATTTCTGTGATTTATTGCCCTTTGGTGTTTATCTGACTGTCCCCATTTTACATTGTCTCCCACCATTGTCTAACATTTCAGAGTTTTACTTTCTGTGTGACCCAAATTTGTCCTTTTTTTCATATTTATTTTAGCATTTATCCTTGTTCTCCCAACATGTTTCATTCTCAGAATTTATCTTTCTTATTTTGAAAATATGTCTTGGAATATGATCTTCTTCTTTTCCCTACTTGGTCTTTATTGGTTTAATATTTTACATTGTTTGTGTGTTTTGCTCTTTGCCTGAAGCTTCGGCTTTCTCTGGGGCGTTCTCTCCGAGAGGGAAGGCCTGCCTGCTTCCAGCAGACACACACGGGTTCCACGAGAGTTGCTTTGTTTTTCACACACCTCGACTTTTCAGTCCATACAAATGGGGGATATTAAAAGCCTGAGAGATAACCTGTGATCTCTGCTTTGCCTCAAAATAGCTTTGGGAGTTGGCAGGGCTGAATATTTAGTTCAAAGAAAGAAGAAGGGCCCTTCCTACCGAGGATGTAGTCCATTTCTCATTTCTCCTTTCAGCGTGGGAGGGAGGCCAAGTCCCCTTCAGTCATGTTTTCGTAATTTTCTTTTGATGGATCTGGACTACTACAGGTTCCTCAGCAGTGACTGTAGTTATACCATCAGCATTTTCATAGTTTTTCATGAATATGCAAATATCTGTGGCAGAATCACCTTTTTATCAAACATGATGATAATACCAATTATGCATATTAACACTTGGAGAGCTACACTTAGCTTACCAGGCACATTCGTAGGCCTTCTCTCCTGGATGCTCACAGCAAGCATGTGAGTTAGGATTAGTATCCCACTCAGTAGGGGAAACTGAGACTCAGGGAGATCGAGTTAACAGCTAGTAAGTGGCAGAGCCAGAATTTGAACCAATTTCTTCTAATTTTTATTTTGTGCACTTTTCCAAAATCATGTTGTATTCATATTAATTTTGATCTCTGGTGTTGGGTATAATTTTTAAAATTATTTTTTTTCTTGGACTTTCTTTTATGGGCCACCTTGTCAGGTTTTCTTAGCTTCGTCTTTTTCCTTCTAGTGATTCCTAGTTAGACCCTCTCCCTCTGGCTTAGAAATGTCCTCTCATGGATGCGACGGGCAAAGATGCTGGAATGGGGGGATGGTGGATGTTACTGCCTTCTACCATCATTTATTTCCAAGGTCTTTTAACTCTTCACTCTAGAAAATGCATCCTCCTTTCCTGATCATCCAGGGTGTTCTCTGATGGCTGGTGGTAGGAGTTTCCAAGAGAGAGAAGATAATAAAACACATCATTCGAAAAGCAAACTCCTTCCCCACGCTCAGGCACCAGACTATTTGAATTCAGCCTGACTTTATGTTGAGGGTGGTTGCCCAGGCCTGGCCTCGCTTTTTCTCTATGCCTTTAAAATGTCTCTGAGGTGGGACCTGAGCTTTTACAGGGGTCAGTACTCCACCAGAGACCCTGCTGATCTTTAATAAATATCAAACCGCTGCCCTGATCCCCCTGAGCAGCTGAAAGGCCCGCGTGCTGTGATCGGACCGTTCAGTCCTGGGTGTGTTTTTAACACTTCGACCTTACTCCAGGGACAGCTGTTAGGAAGAGTTCTGTCATCACACCAACACAGGCAGTGATGTTCAAGCTCTTAGCACTTCTGCCCAAATCGCTTGCCATTTCAGAGGGAACCTGGGCTGAGGATGTCCCAGTTGCTGCTTTTGTTTTCCTGGTTGTGCGGCAGCAAGACCACACGTTTGCTGGAGTCCTGGTGTAGAGTCCCTCCCTCCTGGCCCATGTCGCTTCCCCCCGACCCCGCCGCCAGCCTTCCTGGTGTTTTGGAGCAATTTGTCAGGGACCCTTCCATGTTCTCTTCGTTGGACCCCTTTCCTGCCCTTTCCATCACTCCCTTTTTCTTTTTTATACAACTGAATTTATTGGGGTGACATTGGTTAATAAAATGATAATCGGTTTTAAGAGTTCCATTGCTTTTTTCTAAGAAGGAGTAAAACAAATGTATTTTAAGCAAATAACATATCCACATTTAATAGACTTTTCCTTATATCTCAAAAGACTTTCTACCCTAAATTCACCTTCCAAAGATATTGTTTTGCTCTCTTGCTCTGGGAGTAGGTGCCGAATATTCCTCCTAGTATTGCCCGTCATCTTCATCTGCTCACTATCCATCTCCAAGTCTAGTTCAGAGCCGTCCCTGAGGTTCATGGAACTTGCCATGAAAATAGTTTTCCTGGCATTTGTCTTTAGGCAGAAATGGGTCTAAGCCTCAGTTCCCTTCTTTTCTTTATTTTCCTTTATTCCATTTATACCCTTAGCATTTCCCTGGTCATATGTATCAAAACAGATAATGATTGTAGATATCTTTGTAAACTATTGTGTGCTATATATACAGAACTGTGTATATTATTGTGTTCAGGATACTTTGATCTGATAGCCCTCACTCCTGTTAACAGCCTGGCTATGTTTGTAAATATTACTTAAGAAAGACTCAAGAGACAGCCGCAAGCTCCCAGTCAACTAGTGGGGTTAGTAGTCATCAAATTAGGTTGCAGATTGTAACCACATTATCGTTAAGACTTTGCAGGCCTGTCATGTAGAAGTGTTAGATTGACTGCATGAATCATTCCAATTATTGCCCTCCCAGGATCCACGCCTTTTGCAATAGACTTTGCCAATCTCCTCAGGAAGGAGTGGAGTCTATTTTTTCCCAGCCCTTGAATCTGAACTGGCGTTGTGACTTGTTTTGGCTAACAGATCACGGTGGAAGTGATGGTAGAAACCAGTCCTGAGCGTAGGCCTCAGGAGATCCTCCTGTCTCTTGCTTCCTTACTTTTACTCTTATAACATTCTTCTCCTCTCCCAAGAACAGGCCTGGGCTAGCCTGCTGAAGCCCACGAGACCAACTCGCAGCATCTGACACTCAGCTTGTGGGAGAGCCCAGTGGAGCTGAGACCTGTCTGACCATGTACATTAGTAGGGGATCTATAATGACCCAGACATATCTCTACTTCTATATCAATCTGTCTATAAATCATGTATACATATGTATATGGTGAGTGAGAGAGAGAGGGAGATTTAAAGAAATTGGCTCACACGATTGTGATGACGTCCAGGTCTGAAATTAGTGGGCAGGCCTACAACCTGGAGATTCAAGTAAGAATTGATACGGTGTGGTCTTGAGTCCAAAGGTCTGTAGCGTGCACTAGCAGGTGGGAAACTCAAACTCGGTTTCTGTGTTGCAGTTTTGAGGCAGAATTCCCTCTTCCTCAGGGGCCCTCAGTCCTTGCTCTTGGGGCCTTCAACTGACTATGTGCAGCCCACCCATATTACGGAGGAGAATCTGTTTTATTTAAAGACTATTGATTCTAAATGTTAATCACATCTACAAAATAGCTTCACAGAAACATATTGACTGCTGTTCGGCCAGACAACTGGATATAACGGCTCAGCCAATCTGACTCATGTGGTTAACCATTACACCGTGTACCTGTGAGCAATCGTAAAAGCCTAAGTCTCTGAATTTGTTACATAGCACTACTGTGACAAAAATTATACCTTTTTAAAACTAAGCCACAAGGCTTACTTTTTATGACCTGATTTGGTTTTCATGGAAAGGCTGAGTCCCACTGACACGGTGGACCACAGAGTTCAATGTCAAACCAAGCCCCTGCCTGTGTTTTAGCAGCTAAAATTCAGTCATGCTAAATGGAGTCGGGGAGAAGCCAGTGGTTGCTTGTTCTGTTCTCTAGCAGAAGGGCCTGGCATCAGGAGGGATGTCACTGTGCATTTCCAGCTCAATCTACAACTCAGGAGCTGCCAACCCGGAGTTGGTCCTCCTGCCACTTTTATTGCCTTTCTGAGCATGAGAGCACGACGACCTTCTCGTAACAGTGTGTGTTTGATCTGTAGACCCTAATGCCTCCACTTTCTCTTTCTCCTTCTGCCACGATTAGCTTTTAAGAAAGTCTGAGTTATCAGTCATTTACTCCATACTATGAACAGTCCTGTTTCCATTCCAAGGAATATTTGCATCTTATTCCTATGGAGTGAAAAACTTTGCTCCTTACCAATAATTCTCAGACCACGTGGATCATAGATAGGTGAAGGAGATCTTTGTATGGAGATAAGGGGCAGAAAGACCTTTGTGGGACCCCTGACATCATTGTCTCCTCTGTGTAACCCAGGAAGGATGACCGCCCTTTCCATTCTCAGGCTGTGGTGCTGTGTTCCCATCTGTTGCTTATGTTCCGAACACCATCTCCTCTTTTTGGGTTTCTGAATTGAATTTCTGTGGGAATGCTCGAAAGTCAACTTTCTTAAGAGCTTTATCTGATTTTCCCCAGCAGAATAAATTACTTTTTCTGAATGACCGAGGGCTGCCTTTATCATTTCACTCAGCACCGATTATTTTGTCTTGAGTTCGAGTTGCTTGCATTCTGGCTGTTCTTCCATGGCAGGGTGGGCACTTGAGTAAAGGACCCTTCCCCTCCTTTTTCTCTCTCTGCTGAAATAACGCAGAAAACTCTCTACACTAGTGCTGGCCTCAAGAGTGTAAATGTAATACAGTCTTGAGTTTAAGGAGCTTAGTTGTCACTAGGAAGACAGTCTTGTGCATAGGGAATTATAATGCAATGTGATGGGGACTATGGTAGATTTTGATTCACATTTTATCACCTGTTACAGCAAATATTTCATCTCTATCAGGACTTTCTACAGAAAAGAAAAGAATTCACCATTGTAATTATACAATGGTATAATTTTTTCTTATACCATTATAAGAAAAATGTTTTTTCTTTCAGTATAACCAACAACTCTTATAAATTAAAAAAAAAAATTTCTTCTCTAAGTATATAGTGGAGGCCAGTTGTTATTTTCCTCATAGTTCACCTATCCTCTCCCGTGACATTTATTTGAAATTTCATTCATGAGCAACTGTGCTACTGAGTCCTACCAGCCACAGGACTGGTTATGTGACCTAAGCCAGGCCAATCGGAATCTTCTTCTGGGAACTTCTTCCTAAATGAGGCCCAGGGAAAGAACTACCAAACACGTTGGCAGTAAAGATGAGAAGACACAAGCCCTGAACAGACCAGTGGCCATGCAGCCCCAGGAGAAACCTAGTATGAAATATTGAAAGTGACTTTCACTAAGAAATGTGTCAGAGGAAGAGTCCAGTCAGCATCCAGCCTTTGGATGAGTTGACTTAGATCAGCTGCCAGATATGCTCTATGTTCCTATAGTGAGCCAATGACTTCCCCATGCTGCCTAAGATTTTAAAATTGAGATCCTTGGAAAACAAAAGAATTTGACTCCTACAAGGTTCAACCCATCAGTTTCTCTCCCAATCTGCCAATACCTCACTTTCCAGGAACCCACTTCACACCCTGAGTGTCAGAAGACTTGCACCCTTTTGATTGAATATTTGATAGAGATAAGTATTTTGTATCTTCTTTAATTGTGTTAAAGCTAAGATTAAATGGTATGTTACAGGGTCTATGATACAGCATCATTTGGCTCTTAAGCTGTTCTTGGAACAATGGAATATAAGCAGGAGAATTCTTGGATTCGATTTGTGAATCTTGAAAGAATTAGGCTTTTCAGCTTAGAAGAAAAGTTCCTGAGAGCAGAGAAGCAGACATATGAATATATTTTATTACCCAGTCACAAAGGAGACAGAGAGAGAGAGAGAGAGAGAGAGAGAGAGAGAGAGAGAGAGCGAGCACAGGGCATCTTCAGCTGACATTGAAGAGAAGGGAAAAGGGTTGTAGAAAAAGCCAACAAAAATGTATATTCAATGTACATTTAAACAATAAGCAGCATTGCAAGTAAATTTTTCTAGTTTAACTGCTCTCTCTTCCCAGGATCATAGAGTAAATTAACAGTAACATAGGTGTCCTAATTGGAACATTTGATGCAATACATTCTGAATTTATGATCACATAAATGTAGTTTTATTATTATCATCTCTAACCCCACCAAGTTACTAAATTTTTACTGTTTGCTTAGTTTTATTTCAGGTATGGTTATGCATAAAGAAATAAAGGCATGGATTTTTGCCATATTTCTTCCCATAGCACTGAGAAGACCAGACATGCACTAAAAAAGATAAAAGAATTGCAGGACAGATTAAAGTAAGTGGCAAAGAGATCTTAGCTGCAAAGGTGTTGAAAAGAGTGGTCCAAGGAAGCTAATTAAAATGAAACTTGAAGAGTAGAAGGCCTTGCTGGGCAAAATACAAAGGGAAAGGCCTTTTAGCTTGGGATATAAAGCGTGCAAGTGTATGGAATGGAGATGTCCCTGGTATTCTTGGGGACTAAGGAAACTAATCTGGCTGAAGCAAAGGGCAGTATTTGGGTAACAGGTTCATGAGAAACTATGTCAGTGAGGCCAGATTGAGTCAGGTTGTTAACTATCTTGAATGCCAAACTCAGTCATTAGGGATTCATCATAGAAGACCAAAAGCTTTTTTAAAAAAAGATTTTATTTATTTTATTTTTAGAGAGAGTAGAAAGGAAGGAGAAAGAGATGGCAAGAAACATCAATGTGTGGTTGCCTCTTATGCGCCCCCTACTGGTGACCTGGTCCACAACCCAGGCATGTGCCCTGACTGGGAATCGAACCTGGCAGCCTTTGCTTTGTAGGCCCATGCTCAATCCACTGAGCTACACCAGCCAGGGGCAGAAGACCAGTAGCTTTTATCTTATGTGGTAACTTAGGCTGACTCTGGGGGTTCAATGCAACAGGACATGGGCCCTCACCTCATGAAGCTCACAGGCTGGTGCTATCTATGAAGATTATTAAATGAATAATGTAATTAGTTAATGCATAATTTAAACCATGATGTATGCATGAATCCACACATTCATTGGGTAATTGTCACGTGCTGGGCACAGTGTGACGTGAGCAGGCCGGGTCAGAACTCTCAGTCCAGCAGGCCCTGCAGGGCCAAGGGCACGCCTACCTCAGAGCAGAGGGATGACTGTGCACATCGAAACCTGAAGTGACTTGCTTAGAACTGAGCACTTTTTAAAAGAATATTTGAATAGTTATGATACCTAATGCACAATATTTGAAACCTATTTTCTCAGTGCAATAGCTTGAGTTGCTCCTGATTTCCTTCGTTTTCATTGTTCTTTTTTTTTCTTTTTTTTTTGCTTTCTATGCATTTTACTAAAAATGTGTTTCTCATGGCAAAAAAACAAAAAAAACCTCCACTTTGAATTGGGACTTTACCATATCATGAAGAAACAGCTGTAGCTTTTAAGTTACATTGATACATTAGTATTAGTTCTATGTCCATAGTGTATACAACAATGTTCTTGTCATTTAAGAAGGACCAATCCAAGTTTCCTAGATGCAAGATGACTTACCCAAAACTGAGACAGAGGCTCTGGCAGATTCTTTGACAACAATTTCGGGGAGCTTCAGGGATAATTGCTCAGATATTTCAGGACCTTTGGAAACAGACAATTCGTATCTGTTGTAGCAATATAATGTGCTGGTTAGCAACGTTTTCATTGTTCTTTCCGTGACATTGCAGAGCCGCAGGGCCTACCCTGTCATTCGCCCTGTGCTGCTCTGAGGCTTCCCGACGGCCGTCACCCAGCGCAACAGCGGAGTGAGTCCTCCCGGAGAACGGCCTCCCTCTTCTTCCCCTCTGAATCTCTTTGTATCATTCATTTGCTTAACGATTTTTTCTTCATGGGCAATATCAAAGTGATTTGCAGGCCTGCCAGCATTGAAATAACCACACCTTTTTTTCCATTTGAATTTTTTCAGTTTTATTCAATACTTCACGTACAAGTATCAGGTGGTTAGCATGATGCTTTTATACCCATATTTACCAAAATAGGTTTAGTTACCATCCGTCATCTCATGTAGATAAAATAAAAAAAAAAGAAAGTCTTCCTTGATGAGAAATCTTAGGATCTATGTATGCTCTTAATAACTTCCCTGTGTGTGATACAGCAGTGGTAGCTATGGTCATCATTAGGGTTACTAATACTTATTTATCCTATAACTGGAAGTTTGGACTTTTTGATCACCATAGCCAACTCTTCCACCCCACCCCCACCCCCACCTCTGGTCAGTATAAATCTGATATTTCTTCTTTTTTTCCGAGTTTGATATTTTGTTTGTTTTTTAGATTCCACACATAAGTGAGATCATTTGCCTTTTTCTGTCTGACTTATTTCACTTAGTATAATGCCTTCCAGTTCCATCCATGTTGTCACAAATAGTAGGATTTCCTCCTTGTTTTCTTATGGTTAAATAATATTGCATTATATATCTCATATGTAGATATGTATAGATATACATATATACATACGTATAATCACAAAGTCTTCATCCATTCATCCATCCATGGACACTGGCATTGTTTCCATGTGTTGGCTACTATAAATAGTGCTGCTATGAACACGGGGGTGCAGATGTCTTTTTGAGTTAGTGTCTTCATTTCCTTTGGATGAATTCCTAGAAGTGGCATTGTTGGATCATATAGTAGTTCTATTTTTAATATTTGGGCCACCTATATACTCTTTTTCATAGTGGCTGTACCTACTTACATTCACACTCTAGTTAGTGCACATATGTCCCTTCTCTTCACAGCTACAGCAGCATTCATGTCTTGGCTTTTTGATGATAGCCATCCTAACAGGTGTGAGAAATCACACATTCTTAATTGGTGGAATCCAAATGGGAGGTCTCAGTACTTCATTTGAATCTATCTTTCATGTGGCTTCCTTAGCATGAGTGAGTCTCTTGGTTTATTTTTGGAAACAAGGTACCTCTTGTGCAGAAACGTCATGGTGTAGGAGAACGAGCCTGGGATTCTGAGTTCGACCAGGAGCCTGTCTCTCAGCTGGCACTCTGGGCTCAGGGCTGGGCCAAGGAGCTGGGTACATGGGCTCTCAGCTGCCGCAGTGGGGACTGAAAGAACTAAAGGTGCATCCTAAATGAAGGTGTTAGAATCAAAGGCAGGCAAATGAAGTGATAAATCTATAGGAGGCCAGCAGATGAAAACAGGTCCAATAAAGACCATAGCTGGCATCTTCAAGCCAGCAGAACCAGGAGACTCAGAGGGTAAGTAGGAAGAGGTACCAGGAAAGGTGACTTGACTGATCTGTACACAAAGAGACAGATTTCTGAAGGGCTGTTCTGGCCTCACTCAGGCGTGGCTTGGGGACCTTTCTGAAGACTCTGTAACATTAGGTCTCCTTCTCTGGTCTCTCTGAAGTGACTATGTATCTGCAAAATGATGATTATGCTTCTACTTCTCAGATGCCAATAAAGTTACCTAGCACATAGTAGGTATTAAAATAAACTCCCTCGGGAAATTCTACATGGCTGTCCTTTCCACATTGGAGAAGCTCCCTGTGCATTCAGCAGGCCGATGGGAGTCTCGCTGAAAACCCCCAGAAGCTCGGAACCTCGCGATGGCCTGACCGGGCTTGCTCCCCTCCCTGGTGTTCTCACGAGCCGGGCACAGGTTCCGGCTCCAAGTCTCTGCTGTCCTTTCAGGATTTTCCTTTTGTATTTCCTTCTTAAAATTTTCACCCTCATTAAATTAAACTCCAGTTTTTGGCAAAACCCTGTTCCTGGGAGGATTCTTGAAAAGTCCCACGTTGAGTTAAAATAAAATATTTCTTCCGCAAGCGGTGTGGTAGCAGATCTTGTTCGCATGGAAAGACCTGGGGTCCACCCAGCCTTACATAGCCCAGGACGCTGTGGTTTGATATCTGAAATCATCCTTTCACTGAGAACACCAGGGAGGCTGGATTGTAACTGGTAGGTCCTTTTAAATTTGCTTTACTTCTTGGATAGAAGCAGCTCATTATAAATCCATTCCTTATCAAGCATTTGAAGACAAGAGGGGGATATCATGCTTCCCAAACCAAAGCTCTCCTTCCCTTTCAGTCGTTTCAGCTTTCTGATGTTCTGTCCTGTGCCTCCGCCTGCACCTGCCAGAGCTGAGAGGCAGGGCTGTTCCTTAAAGGCACAGATCCTAGGATAACAATGCCACATGCTTTCAAACGAGCTTGCCCTAGTATCTGTCTCTCTGGCCATTCTTCCTTTTTTCTTAGTAACCATGATTATACTATTGTATTGGCTGAGCTGATCTTTTGCTATGTGTTGGGTTTTCCTGGCACCCACACAGCTTGTGGCAAGTGGGCATCACCAATGATTTGTTACTATAACAATGTGTTACTGGGTCACAAACCCAGTGGCAATTTATACAATGGCTAAGAATTATGTGGAAACTTGGAACTAGTTATCTTGTAGTACACGGGAGTAATGTTGAGTATCCACAAGCTTTGACACCAATTAGTACCAGCTCCTTTGTTACCTGTTGATGAGAACCCCCAGTTTCTGCTCAAACCTAACTGACCTTCAGGGACTCCAGCAGTATTTTCCTGGAGCCATAAATACAACACGGTGGCTGACAAATTCAACAGAGAGTTGAATTCATTCATTCCAATACGTATTCATTCATTTACTCAAAAGTTTCTCTAGCATTAGCATTTGGTTGACTCAATACTGAGGAGACACAGAGAATAAGCATCTTAGTTTAATTGGAAAATGCAACTGAAGCCCCATATAATATGAGCATGGGGAGACAATAACAGCTTTGCTTGGGAAGCACAGAATATAGTACGCTAGTCTGGACAGGAGGAGGAGGCTGGGGTAAACACGTTTCCTTAGAGAAGATGGCTTCTGAATTGGGTTTTGGGAGATGAACAGGAGTTTGCAGCATAGCTTGGAGGTGGTTTGTAACTGAGATATCTGAGAGCCAGGACCAGGTGGCTAGCCCCAGCTGTAATGGGCCAGACATTCCCGAACTCGTTCATGGGTACACGTCACGTGGAAATCTTGTAGACTCTGGTTCTGTGGATCTGGTACGGGGCCTGAGAGGCCAGAATTCCATACGGTTCTGGTTAAAGGCCCACTCTTATTTCTTCTGTATCTCAGTCTTTTCTTTCTCCTAGAACTTAAAAAAATTACATTAATTTCAGATTACCGAAAAGTCTCAAGAACAGTACAAGCAATATATGCTTTTACCCAAATTCAAGTTTAACAATTGTTCATACTTTCTTCTATTTCTTTGATCATTGTTTCTCTTCATATTTATATATGATATGATTTTACTTCTGAACTATTTGGAAGTCAGTTGGTGACACTGGGCCCCTCTACCTCTAAATTCTTCAGTGCGTATTTCCTAAGAATAGGAATATTCTTCTATATTTTTCAAAAACAGGAAATTTGACATCATTTGATACCATTATCTAATATGAGCCATATTCAAAAATGTTCAAGCGTTCCAACAATGTCCCTCCCATCCATTTGGCCTGCTGGTCCAGGGCACAACCCAAGGCCATGCAGTATATTTGGTTGTTGTGTCTCTTGAGTACTCTGTAATCCGGAGCTATTTTTCAGATGTTTTTGTCTTTCTTGACCTTGACAGTTTTGAATGGTACAGGCTGGTTATCTTGTTGAATGCCCCTCAATTTGAGATTGTCTGATGGCTCCTCATAATTAGATTGTGGTTTTATATTATTGGCAGGAATACCACAGAGGTGATCCTGTGTCCCAGACCGTGTTCTGAATAGCAAATATTGAATGAACACAGGCCCGCCTGGTAACCAACCGACACTGGCCACCCATGTCGCCACCAAGGATGGCCTGTCTGCCAGGAGCTTTGTGCTATCCGGTGCTTTGCTTTGCTAATCCTGGCTGGGACAGACACGCTGCTGCCTCTCAGATTCACTTTGAACCTTGGAACCACAAATCTTATAGTAAGCCAGTTCTTTCCACTTCCAGAGTGGCTTTTGCACTTTGCCCTGTGACTTGGTGTATACCCTTTTCTGGCTTCTTTTTATGTGACTTTCAGTCCCGATGCTCAGGCCCTATTTGCGTCTCTCGCCTCATCTCTGGTCATCTAGGATGCTGCTAGGATGCGAAGAGTGAAAAGACCGACGCAGTGCTAGTCAGGCGGAGCTGCTTGAAGACCGCCCCCTCCCCCTCCCCCCCCGGGGTGCGCTCCTCTTGTCTACACTCTCTGTTGCTGCTCTTCTCACTGCCCAGAATGTCCTTCTTACCCCTCCTCCACTCACTCTTCTACGAGGCCTTCCCCTTCCCCATGTTGCCCACCACTTATTCACATGTACGTTGACATGTGAGAAGGTCTATTTCCATATCAAGAAGTCGAGTCCAGAATAGGCTACAGTGTCAGGTAGGTCAGGCTGCAGGATAACCAGAGGCAGAGCTGGGAGGCAGCAGAGTGAGGCTCCCACGTCTGACCTGTTGGCTCCAGTATTTCCCAAGAGACCAAACCTCTCTGACTTCGAGTTTCTTTCTAAGTGAAATGGGAATCGTACTACCACTTTCCTCACAGGGCTGTTGGAAGAATCGATGAGATAATGCTGGCTCTCATTTACAGGCTACCAGGTTCCAACAGTGTTTGGATGGGAATCACGGAAGCTCTGACTTGCTGAACTGGGGAAGTTGCCTTCCACCAGCGTGGGGACTCAGGCTCAGAGGCTAGGGTAGGGCTGGACCTGCAGATGGTGACAAGGGGCCCTCGCTTCATGAATCAGAGATATTCAGGGCCTGGTTAGCAAACCCATTCTTATGAAACTGTCAAAGCCTCAGTTGCAAGGTGACGAGAACTAGACAGGGCACACGTGAGGACATGGGCACTCACAGGCTTGCTGTCCTTGGGCACAGTATTTTTGGACCAGAAATGCAGGGACAACAGAAACAATATTTCAACATGATTTTTATGACAGTCACTGCTAACTGTGTCAATCTGTCCTGAGAGCTACTTCCTGCAGAGCCTAAAGAGAAGTGCAAGGAAAACAATTCTGATCAAAGCCCAGATCCCTTTGTCTCAGGCATTTTCTCTGCAATGCACCCAAAGGCACTTTGTAAAATAGCAGCAGCCTCTGAAAGGAAGACGTGTTAATAGGATACAGTTTGTGTGTCATCGGCTCGTTCCCAGAATGGGTTTCACATCAAGACAGACATCAAAATGGAGAGCAGAGATGAATTCACTCACATGTTGGCACTTGATGGGGAAAAGGAGAAAATCAAATGTTTGAGTGGCCCGGAGACTAAGACTCTTGACGTGAACATTTTTAGCTCCATTTAGCGCTCTCAAACTAATGGGGTTATAAAATCATTCTGTAAGAATGACACCATTAGTCGAGACAGTTCTGTTCTGCCTTAAAGCTTGGAAGTACATCAATTAGCCAATATTTACTGAGTGTCTACTGTGCGCCAATGCTGAGCTGGGCATCCGAGGGGAGTGGACGTTTATGGAAAGTGGGTAGTTCGTCACAACAGCAGCAACCACTTTTGAAATGCATATGTTCAGCTATTTCAAATCATTATCTGATTTCATCCAAGGTAGACAGTGCTGATCCTCATTTTACAAGTGAGAAAACTGAGGGGCAAAGGAGTAAAACGACTTGTCCAAGGTCAAACAACAAAAGGCCGAGCTGGTTTTCCTTCCATCTGCTCTTTCATTATTCCATGATGCCTTGGAGAAGATATTGCCCATATTAAAAGACACCAAAGCCCAGACCAGTGAGGCTCAGTTGGCTGGGCATCGTCCCACGAAGCGAATGGTTCCGGTCAGGGCACATGCCGGGGTTACAGGTTCAGTCCCCCATTGGGCATGTACAAGCGGCAACCGATGGATGTGTTCTTCTTGCACTCATGTTTCTCTCTCTCTTTCTCCCTCCCTTCTCTCTCTAAAACTAAATAAAATCTATAACAAATAAAAATAAAAGACCCTAAAGGGTTCAAACTAGTGTATGACAAACACGAAAACAATTCACATTCATGTTATTCTTTCCGGCAGGAGTCAGCTCACTTAATAGGTGCAGAGACTAAGATGGACAATGTGCTCTCGGACTCACGGGAGGTTCTTCTTGAAGAGGCCGCGGTGCCATCTGGCCCAGCACTGCCTGGGCCCCGTGCCCCTGGCCCCACCGTGCTTGCTCTGCAGCATGTACTGTCTGCTTTCTGGATGTCACCGTCCTGCACAGAGGACATCTGGAGTAGGTAGTGGGACTTCCCTCACCTACAGCTTGGGGGAGGCAATGTCATCCCTCATTCCAGGTGGCCTACCTCCTGCCAGGGTGTCTCAAGGTGCTACAAGCAAAGTAGCTAAAACGTGCCAGAGGAAGACCATCAGCATCGTGGTAAGGTGGATGGAAACCCTTCAGTGTGGGAATCAGGCTGCTGGGAGATGGATGGATGCCGCCCGCCCCTGCACAGAGAGGAAAAGCCGCCCTACCGTCACTCCCTCCTCCCCGCTCCCTGACGGGCAGAGCTTGGGTCTTTGGGGGGCACTGCAGGAGCACGTCAGGGTTCATTCAGTGAGGGGCATGACTCTGGGAGGGAGCGTTTCCCTCCCAAAGAGTCAGGAGAGGCACGTCGAGGAGTCGTGGTAGGGACACATGCTGTCCGGTGAATTTGTCGCTGAGCATTCTGTTCCCATTCCCTTGAAGAAGAAAGAGAAGGAAAAAAAAAAAAAAAAACTCAACACCAGGCAAAGAGAGTTAATCTGTGTCCAGAGCTTTTTGAAATAATAAAATCAGAGCAGGCTCACTGGATACCATCCATTTCCATTTCACGGTCTCAGAGCCTGAAGACAGGCCGATGAATTTGGCTGGCAGACTTCTTTCTTTCTTTGGCTAGCTGTCTAACTTAGTTTTTCCTTTTGGGATATTGGGGAGAAGTCTAAGGGCTTGGAAATCTGATGTAAGAAAACGGCGCCAGGAGTCTACATCCTTCCTCTGGCATTGGGCGAAGCCGTCCAGGAAGCCTCAGCTCTCCCCTGTGCCGCTCAGTCTCTGTTATACCCTTCCAGGTGGGATGGGCACGTGCGCAAGGACACTGCCACACGGAGCTAGCTCCTCGTTCTGGTCGTTCCCGTGAGTCACGATGGAGGGAGAGACTGTCAGCAAAAGCATGACGTGTGTCTGAGTTGCTCAGGCGCATCTTGGGCACAGCTTACCCTGGTGACCAGGCCTGCCGTCCGGCATCTGCCACATCGTGGCTCATGCAAATTCGCTGATCTTCTGGAACTGGGGGGGAAGGCAAGTCACTCATCGCCTGGCTGTTTCTCAGGATCCACGGAACTGTGGTTCCACAGCCCGAGGAGAAATGGAATAATAAGAGAAAAAAAATGACATCCTAATCCTCCTTAATCAAAGCATTTGAAAGGAGCTGGCACGCAGTCATTGTGCTCCAAATTTATTACTACAACAGAACGAGGGTAATACTAATGGAATAGCAATCGCTGGGAACACAGTGCACTATTTATGGAAATGAAGCTCTGCCTGCAAGCTGCAAGGAGAATACAATGGGGCCTGGGTCTGGGGAAGGACTGTTAGGCTCTGGGGTTTGCTGTTGTCCCACCACCACCATCATCAGGCCCAGAGCAGCGAGCAGTAACAGCAGTCCTGGGGGAAGGACCTTCCTTCCAGACTTGAGGCACTCCAGGCCCTCGAGCAGGCTTTGCCGTCAGCTGTTGCTGCCTGCGGCCCCGGAAGGAATCATGAGCTAGGAGGGGAACGCATGATTACTGTTAATTGAGTGACTGCCATGGGCCAAGATTCACCCATTTTGTTTTATTCCATAATCAGTAATTTCACCATCCCAATTTTGCGCACGACACAATTCAAGCTTACAGCTGCTAAATATTTTTACCCAAAGCTACAAAGAAATCTGAATTCTAACCTGTCCAAATTCAAAGCTTATCTATCTTTTCCTCACAAATGATAGAACTTTAGTTCAAGATCTTGGGGTACCCCTTCAATAAATGAATGTCAGATTTCTTATGGAGGCTTCCTTTTTCCTACTTGTGTGCCGTAGGCTGGGAATGGAAATCCTGTCCTTGAAACCCCCTCACATGCTGGGTTTCTTTCTACATAAATGACATGGTTAATTAGTTAATTAATTAAACAAGTAAACAAATATTTACTGGGTGCCTACTATTCGCCAAGCACTGTGCTATTTGCTGGCACTGTCATGTAAAAATGACAAATTTCTATTTTGGTAAAAGGAACAACAAACTTTTAAAAGGCACAAAGAATGTGAAATCAAAATAAATGGTTAGAGCTTATGAGCAGTGCTACTTGGAAAAAAAATAAAACAGGGTGCTGCAAGAAATAATGGGAATGGGGAAAACATCTTTAAATTTGTGTGCCCGCAGCATCAGAAACAGCCAAGCGATGGCAATACGTGGGAAAAGAGGCGCTAAGCAGAAGGAACAGTGAGCGCAAAGGCCCCCACCCATGGTGTGAAGAGCTGTCGTAGCTCAAGGCTACAGAAGAAGGCCTGGGAAGCTGGGGAGAGCAAACCGGAGGGAAAGCGGGACACTCCACAGGGAGAAGGCACCGACCAGGCGGGACCTTGTTCACTGTGCTTTGGAGTCTGCCGTTGGTTGTTCTAAGTGCAGTAGGAAGGCCTTAAAGGATTTCCAGCAGGAGTGCGATGTGAGCTGATTTAGTGTCTGTAATTATGTTTTTAATAGAAAAACATGTCTATGGTCCCAAATTTTTTAAAAATATGTTTGTTTGTTTTTTGTAAAAATATCTCCCTCTTCTCCCTGTACTTCAATTGCCCTACCAGGTTGTATATCCTCTTGAATATATCATACACATATTCAAGATATACATATATAATATTTATCTATATATTACACGTAAAATTAACACACATATATACCATTCTGTAGCCTGCTCTTTTTTCTCACTTGACGTTACACCTCGGAGATTGTTCTATATGGAGACAAAGAACCATGTCATTTTTTTAAATAGCTATGGAGTTGTCAGCATCACATAGCGCTTCAGACTAGACTTTGGAGCCAAAGTGCTGAGTCCAAGTCCAACTGTATGACCTTGAGCAACTTCCTTAACCTCTGAGAACCTAGGAAATTGATATAGGGAGGGTGCCTGGCTCATGGGAACTGCTCATGGGCACCAGGAGTAAATGAGCTGCGCATGCAAAGCACCCAGCACAGTAAGTGGGGCGTGTGGGGTAATGCCCCGACTGTGTGGCCACACAGCCCTCTGCTGATGGTCATTTAGGTCATTTCCAATGGCTGCTCTTGTTTTAGTGCGCCTACTATTTTACATGGGTTTGTCTATGTCTGATGAATATGCAGAAATAAAACTGTCGGGTCCAGGAGCGATATCTTTGTAATTAGGGTATATGCTCTCAAATTTCCCTTCACAGGATATTTCCTAAGTAGAAGTTCATCCGCAATGTATACTGTCAAACTGTTGGATGTTTGCCAGCCATATGGGTAAATAATACAGGTGTCTGGTAATAAAGTATATTCTATTTCCCTTAATTTGATTGAATCTGAACATATTTTATATGGAGTTATTTCATTTCTATTTTGTAAATTCTGCTCAGGTTTTTTGCCCACTTCCTTTCATGCCGTTGATTTCTTCCTCTTCAACTGTATTAGTGCGGTGGGTTCTGGAGAAAACCCATCAGAACCACGGTTCTGCCTTCTGCCGGCTTTGTGATTCTGGGCAGGTTGCTTAGTCTTCCTGAGCCGCACTTTCCTCTGGCTCGGGTAGTGCCTGCCCTGCGTGTGTGTCATAAGGGTGAAGTGGACGATGAGAAACTAAGCATGCAAAGGGACAACGACTGGCCAGCATATGAAAACAGGGCTGCCCACGATCAGCAGGGACAGCCCAGGAAACCCAGCCACAAGCTCTGCGCTCATCAGCCCCAAACGGCTGAGGCTCAATTACTGCAGGATTCCCTGGTTTTTGCCCTGCGTCCAACTCGGTACCGACTGAAGAAAGCCAAATATGCTCCCTGTCTAGTCAGATAGGGTGTCCCACACCTCCAGTTTGCCTGTAACAACAGCCTCCACTCGGGGTACACTGGGAGCTTCCCCCCACTTTTTTGTCTGTAAAGCCTTCCCCCTCCTCCACCTGCATCTGAGTCTCTGCCAAACAGTGACTGGTTGTCTTGCTGAGCAAGCTCTGAGTAAGTTGCCTTCTCTCATTTGGGCGGCCTTCATCGATTCCCACAACTAGTCGATGTGAAATGCTTAGAAGAGAGTGTGGGATATAACAAACACAGTAAATGTTCCACAGCACAGGTGGTTGTCTTCTGTCTGTGATTATGATACTATGAATAACTGTTCCCAGTGTATCTCTCTGCCAAGAATGCGCTCTCCGTGAAGGAAGACACTGCCACCAGGACATTTGCACGTCTCCCAGAGAACCCAGAGAAGGCCTGACCTAGGGTGGGAGCGTGTGGAGCACAGACCTGCGCCGATCATGCCGGAACCTGGCAGTTCAGAGGGTGGTGGTTATCCTGCAGTTTAAAGCCGTAAGCCCCTTGGTGAACCACGGGGAGCTTTGGAGTCAGGGACAGTGGCCTACGGACACTCAAATAGGGATAAAAAATAAAAGACCAAAGTTAAAAGATAGAAAAGTACTGCTAATCCAGATGTGTAAGCTCCGTGACCTCTGGCAAACATAAAAGTTTCCGCCCACGCAACCTGAGGATGACACTAACTACACAGAGACATCGCGAGACGTCAGTGAGATCACTGAGCAAAGATAGGTCCTAACGGGGCTCGAGGCCAGGGCCCTTGTTCGGTAAGCCTTTGTTAATTCATCTGTGTTCATGTGATACTTTACTCTTTATAAAACATGTATCTATGTATAAACTCCATAACTACAATAGACCTTTAAGGCAGGCAAGGCCAGAACAGTCATTCCCATTTAACAGATTAGAAAACCAGGGCTTGAAGCTATGAAGGGAGTTACTTACAGGCACAAGGCTAATGGTTGAAGGTGGGGTCAAATGTGAAGCTTAGTTTCTTGATCTCAAATTCTATGTTTGATCTACTAAACCACACAGCTTCATAGCCACCCTTTGCATATTTGCATGTATATTTATTTATTTATTTATTTTATTTTCACTTAAGAACCAGAAATTTATTTTCTCACAGCTGGAAGTTTTTTCCTTATTTTTATTGTCGATGCTATCTCGGATGCCCCCGTTTCCCCTCCTTTGCCCCTCTCCTGCCAGCCCCTGCTCCCCCTCCCCTCTGGCCATCACCGCACTGTTGCTAGTGTCTATGGGTCAGGCATATATCCCTATATATCCCTGTCACTAATCCCTCCCCCTTCTTTTATCCAGCCCTCCCTTTCCCCTCCCCTCTGACAGCTGTTAGTCTGTTCCATGTATCCTTGCCTGTTTCTATGTACCTGTTTTAGAGGATTAAAAAAAAAGAAGAAGAAAGAAAGAAAGTTTCCTGGGCTCCCAAGGCCCCCCAGAGAGAATCTAAAGGCCAGTGTGCCCAGAGGTATGTGTCTCTGCGTGTCTGATGTCCCTTGCATGGGGTCCGAGTCAGCGGAATAGGGAGAGGTGTGCAGAGTCCATCTGTGCCCATTTGATTCCTGCGGTGCTCATTGCTGCTATTCCCCCTCAGGCCCTTGGCCACTGCAAGAAACAGCAGCTGTGGCCACCTAGTCCCTGTCACTAATTAAATGGAATTTATGTTTCAAATTTGAAAATGGATACCTTGTTGCCAGGGCACAGCAGCCACTGAAATCAAGCAACTGAACTCATTGAGCTTCAGAAGAAGGCTTTCCCAGGCCACACAGCCCAGCTTCCATTTCAATCAGCGTTGATGGGTCACGTGCCTGTGCCAAAGATACAAAGACGTGCCACGCCAACCCCCCCAGGAATGTTTCCTGAACACCCACAAAGTGGAAGGCCATGTGCAGTATTGGTGTATGGAAAGTGGAAGGAGAAATGGCAGAGGCAATTCAGAAAACAGAGAAAATGGTACTCCATCTGGACTGGAAGTGAGCCCACTGCCAGGCGAGACGCTGGGCTATGGCAGTGCCAGAAAGGTCAGGGGAAGTCCAAGTTCAGGGGAAATGCAGAGACCCTTACTCTTCATCCACGTGTTAAGAACTTTAATAGAAATGCAGCCCACTCAGTTTGATAAACCCCCGAATTGTGCTGTGTTTGCCTGCCCTTGAATCCCCGCAGGCCCTTCTAGGTGGGGCGGCTGAGCTTCGGAGAGCTCTGAGGCTCAGGATCCTTTGCTTTCTCAGCGTCATAGCCCTTACTTGTGCTAGACCCTAGGCTATTTTTTGGTTATTTCCCCTGCCTTTTCCCAGTTACTCAGCCTGCAGCTCATCGGAACCACCTGCTGTAGCCCTTGATCATGTGTAACCACGTGTCCCCTGGCTAAAACACTGGCTGACCAAGACAGACCCACTTCCTGTTGGGTGTCTGCACTCTTCGGTGTGACTCACTGCATTCGCCCGATCTGTGGGAGGAGGCGGGGACTCGGGAATGGCCTCCTTTCCTCCCTGCCTCCACGGATGTACTGCTGCTCCATGCTGTTGACTTTTGTTAATCTCTCCAGAGCTTTAAACGGAATCCTGTGGGAGTAAATCTCTTTAAAGGGAAGCGGCAAGCCCTTGCCTCAGTCAGGACTCAGTGGGCATCAAAGGTTTGCATTTGCTCAGCAGGGGGGGTCCTTTTAGTTCCACGCTGGCCAGAATTAACCACAGATGTCCTTTTACTAAGTAGCCCTTAAAAGCCTCATTTTGGAAAGAGGGGAAAAGATAAAAAATAAGTCTTAAACATTTTTTTAGAAGCTATATACTGTATTTTGTCATGTATAATGCACACCCATGTTTTTGTGAGTATTATACACAGGATTACTGTACCCATGGTACGTAATCATTATAGCCATGTATAACGCACATCCTTATTTTTCCCTCAAAAATGTGGGCAAAAAGGTATGCATTATACATGGTAAAATATGCTAATTCTAACATAGGAGTGTTTTTCTAAAACTAGGGGAACCCTAAGGGTAAGGAAGGAGGTGTGCTAAGAAATTGTGACTAGCCAGGGTTCTCCAGTGGCCACAGCCACCCAATACAGTTAGTTGTTTGTATGACTATATAATTGTCTATTATATATAACTGAATGAATATGAGGAATGGCTCCTGTCGTCATGGATGTGGAGCAGTCCTACAATCTGCCATCCACCCGCACCCTGGGGACTTGGGGAAAAAGGGCGGGGAAATTTCAGTCCAAGTCTGCAGGGCTTGGAGAAGCAGGGAAGCCAATGGTGTGAACGCTAGTCCTGGGTTGGGAAAGAACGTTGAGATGTCCCAGCTCAGCAGGAGGCCCCTCCTTCCTCCCCTGTTGTTCTCTGCAGGCCCTGCATGGATTGGATAAGGCCGGCCCACACGGGGGGGGGGGGGGGGGAGGGTGAGGGGGGTGGGGGGGAGGGGGAGATCCGCTTCACAGAGCCCACAGATTCAAAGGCTAACTCCTCTGAAAACCTCCTCACAGACACACCCAGATATGCTGTTTAATCTGGAACCCCCAGCCCAGTCACATCGATTAAGTGTCACAGCGATTATTATAGTTCTTAACACTGTCTCTGAGAAACAAAAAAAAACAAAACTTGATTAAAATCCTTGTTCTTACCTATGTGAATTTGGATCTATGTGAATATGTAACTCAGCATCGCTGAGCCTCCATTCTATCACCTAGTAAGTAAAGCTAAATGTAGCAATTACATAGATTTACTAAGTGGATTCAATAAGTCATATGAAGAACCCAAGAATAAGGCCTGCCACGGTCACCTTTAGTTAATGTTAGTTGCTCATATCATCATCATTATCATCATCATCATCATCATCATCATCATCATCATCACTGTCATCATTTTCACTCATTTCATAAATATTTGTTCAGCCCTCATTATATGTTAGTCACTGTTTGATTGCATCAGGGTATCGATATGACTCCTACCCTCAGAGGGGTTTAGCTCTAAAAGGAAAGATAAGACGCGTGCAAAGATGACATTAATGCAAGATAAGAAAATGAGAGCGCAGCAAGAAATAGATGTGAAGTGGATTGAGAGATCAGAGTAGGAAAAGTTTAATTTCAGTTGGTGGCAGGATAGGAGGTGGGTATTTTAAGGAAAGTTTGATGGAAAAGGAGTGTTTGGTGTCTGTCTTGTCGGAAAGACAGGATTTGAAGTAGCGAAGGGAATAGTCATGGGGGGGGGACAACAGGATTCAAGCGATGGAAACTTACAACAAATGGAAGGAAAATCAAATCACATCTTTCTATTTGGACTGAGTATAGTCTGTCTAAGGGGGAATAAACAGTGTGACAGAATAGAGGTGGAGACTGATAACAAACCCTGGAAACACCATAGCAGTTTTAATAATCATGTTGTCACCGAGGACCTCAGCATTTTATATAGACACTCAGAATGCTTGGAGTCTGAGAACACTGGGGACTGTTCACTCCACTCCCTGGCTTCTGGGGAAAGCCACCCTTAGAGTCCTTCGATGTGGAATCAAGGCCGTCCCCTTGCAGGGGAGAGCAAGCCACATGACTTTCTGTCACTTCCTTGGGTGCCTCAGGGTCTGCTGGCAAGAAGCCAGCCAGTCTTCTTTGCTGAAGTAGTCATATTCCAGCAGCCTCTGAAAAGCTTGCTTCTCCTTTCTGTTCCCCTTTTGTGTGCTTTTCCCAGCACTTTAGGTCTGTGAAGAAAATCAGGGTGCTCGCTATTGACTTTCAGGATATGCAGTAAAAAAGGGAAGAAAAACAAAAGTTTTCTGAGTTTCTATTTTTGATATTTCTTACCTCCCAGGCTTTCTTGTATTAAAGTTCATTGAATTCTCATGATTCCTTAAAATGCACATTATACCCCCATCCTGCAAATGGTGGAACTGACTTCCTGACATTCCCAAGGTCTTCAGCTGAAATTGGTAGAAGACAGATTCACGTGGAAACCTGTCTTGTTACATAGCCCAAGCCCTTTCCATGTGAAAATCTATCCCTGGGTCCTTTGAGGGGTTCTTGTTTTCTTCCCCAAAATATTTAAAATGAATTATCTAATTGCCAAAGGTAGAAAGTGAACAATATTTATTTGTCCTTTTCCAGCCTATAGTTCTTCAACAACTTTACGTGGGGCAGTAATTATGTTTGATTCGTTTACCATGATACATCTAGTACCTAGCACATACCTGTATCATGTTCATCACATAGATGAATCCTGGTCCAGTTCAGCCTCTGCAGCCACAGCAAGCGGTGTGGTGTACTAGTAAGCGTATTGACCTTGGGGCCATGGTCACTGGTTCAAAATCTTAACTTCACTACCATCTACCATGTGCATTTATTTGAGCAATATTTAACCTCTCAGAGCCTTGGTATCCTGTTCCATTTTATAAAAAATACCTAAACATTTTGTATCTACTAACCAGAATTATAGTCATAAGGGTTAAAGGAGGTAATTCTATTCAAGAACTATTTTCCAAGCTTTTGCTCACAGGATCAGAGCCCGAACATGGACAATGATTACAAATGGTTGAACCTGTGAAGAAAACTATTTTTATACAAATAAAAGTCAAGGGGTTATTATTATACGCAGGGCATCATCAGCCTAATATCAGGAAATGCTCGCTCCCAATACCTGGCTGAGTCCCCTACTGGATTTTTTTTTTCTCTCCCTGTTGAAAAATTGAGCACATTCTTTTTCTCATGACATTTCATCTAAATCAAGTTGTCAGGAAGGTGTAATTTCTTCTAGGTGTGCGTATGAAAATAGATAGGCTGCTTTTTCCTTGGGGTCATTAGCACTTACCTATTTTCTGGATCCCTGGTTTGCTGAAAGCAACAATGGATGACATTCACAGCCAGAAGGACTGGCTGAATGTGTTCCCTGGAATATCACAGGTTTGTCCCCAGGCTTCCCCTGGCCTGCTTGGTCACTTTATCCTGGGCACATAGCACCATTTTTCTCTTGAACATGCCTGCATTCTTGTTTTTAAGGTTGAGACATATCTCAAAATCAGCGCTAAATACAAAGTCAGAAATTATATATAACATAGGGCAAAAATTCAAAATTAGAAGAGAACTGGGCAGTAGGTTAACTCTCTCATTGGACAGAGTAGAAAGCCCAAATCTAACCATTCATCAATTTAGTTATTTATTCATTATTAAAACTTATTTTAATGAGCTCCTACTATATGCCAGGCACTGGGGATAAAACACTGAATAAATTGTGGGTGCAGGGCTCAATTCTCAGAAACCTTGATAATATTTCATTATCCTCATAACAAAAACAACAATAACTATAACAACTACGTATCGAGTACTCCGTGCATCTCAGAAGGGTGCTTTCTCATGCACTATTTTATTTGATTTTTGTAAGTACATGAGACAGGTACTATTATTATTTCTGTCTTTCAGATGGTAAATCTGAAATGGAAAGAGATGTAGCAACATGCGGACGATCACATAATTATTAGGAGTTCGCGCTGCGACCCAGCTCTGACTCCAGCCCCACATCATCCGCGTCAGGCACTGCAGCCTGAAGGTTCAGAGCAGGCGTGCAGTTGCCCGAGAGAGTCAGCGCCGTCTGAGCCAAACTGCTGCTGTGTGTGTGAATGTGAGTATGTATGTTATGCCAATGTTTTCCTTAAGCATTACAGTCGTCAGTCGATTGAGAATTTGGCACTGGTGCCCGTGTTAAGAAAGTCAGCAACCCTATTTTTCCTTTTATATAACATGTTCAAGTACTTGAAGTGCTCTTTTGAGTGCGAGAGGAGTGAGAAGGAGTGAAGTTTGAATTATATGGAGGAGATCATCCCATTTCTAAGTATTTCCACGGAGACATCGTGAGGCAGGAGAAAATTCTCGGAGGGCTGGTAGAGGACGCATGCGGCGCTATCCTTGAAAAACGATTGCTCTGAACATGGCAGCCCCATCAATATCTGGGCGATCATAAGGCAAGTCATTAACCTATCAATTGACAATCACCTAGGAAAGCATAGGCGATAGAGCCCATTTTATCAGAAAATAAATCATCTAGAACACTGGTTCTCAAACTCGAATGTGCACATGGATCATCGGGATTTTGTTAAGTGCAGGATTTCACCTGGGCGGTCTGAGCTGGGGCCGGGGATTCTGCCTTACTCAGAAGCTGCCAGTCGCTGCTGGTGCTGCTTTGTCTGTGACAATGAAGCTTCTAGACCAATGGTTTCCTGTTACGACTCTTAGTTGAAGTAGACAATTTTTCTTAATCTCCATATGGATCTTTTAATTGTGCAAATGATTTTGTAAACTGCGGGCTTAAAAGGTATGATGTTGTTACTTGAATGAATGATTCTTTTGAAGGCCATACCACAAAGGTGGTGGTGGTTAACTCGCAGAAAGACCAGAGGTGCCCTTCAAGCAGCAGTTCAGAGAGAAGTCCTAGTTGACAGTTATATTGTTGTTGTAAGTCTCAAATTTAGAGAGGGAAAATGTAAAAATAATCCAAACATATACCTCATTGCAAAGAAAAAGAAAATTCAAAATGACCTTGACAAGTCATTCAAATGACCCTGACAAATTGTAGTAGAACTCAAAGTGAAGAGGAACAAGGGAAGGTGGTTAAGCCAGGAAAACAAAATATAAATATGAGATGTTGTAAAACTGGGAAAAGTCAACGGGAAGATCTAAAGGACACACCGAATCTCAAGCTGCAGATGAATCAGCAATAAGATGCTACAGTGGGACGGAAATCAGGGCCCTAAAATATTGTAAAAGTTTAAAGCAATCTCTCCACAAGAGCTTCCCTCATGTCATTGGGATTTCACATAATTGCATTTCAAAAAAGACATAGGAAAATTGAAGAAGATTTAAAAAGTAGTAACCTCATATATCTTTGCATCAGAGGAATTTTCTCCATCCCTGGAGAGTCCTCAATTCTACCTTCTTTGTTCAGATGGTTTATTCCCTTCCTCTTGCCATTTGCAACTTTACATAAGACTGAGCTGCAGAGAAACACCTGTCTGCCAGGAGCCCTGGTTGGGCTTGTTGGCTCATCTGTAAAGTACATGCATCTGAAATTCGTTATATAAACTGGTAAGTTTCCCACTATGACATTGCAAGAGTTTGAGATGTCATATGTTGAGTTTACCAAAGAAATAACATCCGTATTTATAGAATTGCCTCATTGCAACAGAGATTCACAAAATTGGACCACTGTCTCCAACAGAAGAAGCCTGCCAGCATGTAAATCTCTTTCTATCAACTGACTGATACTTGATGTTCATTTAGAACTTTGGGACAGAAATGCATCAGTGAACAGAGGTCCTCTGGACATCAGGGAGTTTGTGCAGAAAGCCAAAAAAAATTATGAGAGACTTTGGGCCTCTTACGGGTACTTCTTGATTGCAATTTGCTTTAGTGTGGTTGTGGATTGTTGCTGGGGTATTCTCTTTGAACAGAGAACGACCTTGTAGGCAAGAGCTTCATGGTTGCATCGATGTGACTTGATTGTAGAAAGCAGTTGCTGACATCTTTCTGTCCCTTCTCACACGGCTAGAGGTTGCCTTGGGTTCTGTGCTGGTCTAAAATTTCCCTCCATGAATCAGATTAGCTGGGTAGCGGAGGGACTAGTCATATAAGAAGCATATTCATTTACTAAAGAAAATTCATTCATCCATCCATCCATCCATCCGTTCATCCATTCACTGTCAGTCATCGGGAGGGAAAAACAATTCTTCCAGGTTTTTGTTCTACAGCAGAAAAAACATGTGTTTCCATCCGCATATCTTCAACATCTCACTTTCTCTCCTTCCACTCAGCCAAGAAGGAAGCAGCATTTTTCCTTCTTAGAGGGAAATACAAGCAACCATGGGCAGATCTGTCCATGGGAGCCACATAATTGTCATAGTCGGCTCAGGAGTAGGTCTAGAAAAACAGCGGGACCAGAGTTTCAAATGTTTTTAGTTCCTGAAAGACAGCAGATATGTGGAGACTGTGGATGACTGAATAAACTAGCATTTTTAGTTGACTTTGGTAAGTCAGATACTGTGCTTGCACTTTTCTTTCCCAATGTAGTATTCTCGAGATTCATGAGAACCTTGATATTATTTTCTTCACCCTTATTATAAGGATGTTGCGGCCCAGAGAAGCTATAAATTGCCCAAGGTCATATAATAATACAACTTAGATAGCAATATGGTCTCACTCCCTCTTTCTTCCCTTTTTCCCTTCCTTCCTTCATCCCTCCCTGCTTTCCTCCCTCCCTCCCTCCATCTCCCTTCCTTCCAAGTACTAATTGAGTTCTATTAAATGGAAGACTCTCTTTTTTTTTTTTTAAGATTTTTTATTTATTTATCTTTAGAGGGGAAGGGTAGGAGAGAGGGAGAGAAATATCAATGTGCGGTTGCCTCTCATGTGTCCCCTGCTGGGAACTGGCCTGCAACCCAGGCATGTGCCCTGACTGGGAATCGAACCGCGATCCTCTGGTTCGCAGCCCGCACTCAATCCACTGAGCTACGCCAGCCAGGGCTAAATGGAAGACTCTCTTAATTGCTTGAATTAAAATATAATTAAGACATGCCCCTTGCCCTTTAAAAACATAGAGTCTAGTGCTAAAGAGGAGCATTATTGTACTATTTGAAGTGCTATTACAGAAGTGTGTAGATATTACATTAGGAGTGCAGAGGAGGGGGAGTTAATTGTTTCATCTGTGCTAAGAGGAATCGGGAAGCATTTTAATAGAAAGACTGACATTTGTGTTGAATCATGAAAGATGAGTTACTATTTATAGAATAAAGGTAAACAAGCAGGTAGGATTAAGAGGAAAGTTTTGAGCAGGGAACCGAAACTGAGTGTTAGATAAGTGATAGAGGCTTGACACATGGTTTATTATGGAAATGGTTAGTAATGTCACATGGCTAGAGGCTAGGATGAGGATGTGGGCCAAGTCCAGCCAAGGGGGAATCTTGGGGGCTGTGTTGTATATTTTAGCTTTCCGGACCGTGTTTCTGAAACTTGAATAATGGATGTTCCATTTTTAAAAGATAAAATAAAATTCCCATTATTCTTGTTACTCCTCGTTATGTTGTGAAAATTTCCCGAAATCCAGAGACTAAAGAAAAAGGCTGACTACCCCATAATCACTCAATGGTGAAAAATTGAAGGCTTTTCCTCTAAGATCAGGAACAAGACAATGTTGTCCACTCTCACTACTGTTATTTGCCACAGTTCTGGAAGTTGTAGCCAGAGCAATTAAGCAAGAGAAAAAAATGAAATGCATCCAAATTAGAAGCAAAAAGTAAAATTGACATTTTTTGCAGATGACATAATTCTTTATTTAGATAACCCTAAAGATTCCACCAAAGAAATCATTAGAAACAATAAAAATATATAGTAGAGTTGCAGATTATAAAACTTCAGTACAAAAGTCCATTGTATTCCTACATCTTACCAATGAAATTTCAGAAAAATAAATTTTAAAAGTTCATTTTGTAATTAAAGCAACAACAACAAAAAATAAATAAAATACCTAGGAATAAACTAAAAAAAAAAAAAAGATGTGAAGGACCTATACACTGAAAACGATAAGACATTATTAAAAAAAAATTGTAGAAGGTAGAAAGAAATAAAAAGATATTCCATGTTCATGGGTTAGACGAATTTACATAAAGTAGCCATATTACACAAAACAATATACAGATTTAATACAATCCCCATCAAAATGCCAATGACATTTTTTTAAAGAAGTAAAACAAAAAAAAAAATCATCAGATTTGTTTAGAACCACAAAGGACTCCAAATAGCTAAAGCAATCCCAAGGGAAAAACAAACAAGCAAAAAACAAAACAAAACAAAAAACAAAGCCAAAATTAGCACACTCCCTGACTTAAATTGTACTACAAAGTGACAGTAATCAAACAACATGGCACTGGCAGAAAAACAGACCCTCAGACCAATGAAACAGAATCGAGAGTCTAGAAATACAGCCACATGCATATGGGCAAATAATCTTTAACAAAGGGGCCAAAAGGAACAATGGAGAAAATAAATTTTATTCAATAAATGGTACTGTGAAATTTGGAAAGCCAGACACAAAAGAGTAAAACGAGACTGCTGTTTGTCACCATACACACAAATTAACTCAAAATGGAGCAAAGGCCTAAATATAAGACCTGAAATAATAAATTACGTAGAAGAAAACACAGGTACTAAACTTAGGGACCTTAGTCTTACTGAGGATTTTATGAATTTGATCTCAAAGGCAAGGGAAGCAAAAGCAAAAATAAATGAGTGGGACTACATCAAACTAAAAAGCTTCTGCATAGCAAAAGAAACCAACAACAAAACAAAAAGGCAACCAACCAAATGGGAGAAGATATTCGCAAACACCTCTGATAAGGTATTAATATCTAAATTATATAAAGAGCTGATTCAACTTAACAACAAAAAACAAACAGCTCAATTAAAAAATGGGTGGAGGATTTGAAGAGATAATTCTCCTAGGAAGACATACAAATGGTGAGCAGACAGACGAAAAGATGCTCAACTTCATTAGCTGTTAAGGAGATGCAAGTCAAAGCTCCATGAGGTACCATCTCGCACCTGTTAGAATGGCTATCATCCACAGGACAAGTAACAGTAAGTGCTGGAGAGATTGTAGAGAAAAGGGAACCCTCATTCACTGCCGGTGGGGATGTAAACTGGTACAGCCACTATGGAGAACGGTATGGAGGTTCCTTGAAAAAAAAAATCAAGAATAGAGTGGCCCTATGACCCAGCAACCCCTCTCGAACATATACCTGAAAATTTTGAAAACATTTATTCATAAAGATATATGCCCCTATGTTTATTGCAGCATTATTTGTGGTGGCCAAGACATGGACACAACGGGAGTGTCCTTAGATAGTTGGTTGGATAAAGAAGATGTGAGATATTTATGGGTGTATACACACACATGCATACTATGGAATACTACTCAGAAAAGATGAAATACTACCGTTTATGACAACATCATGGATCTTGAGAATCTCATGCCGAGTGAAATAAGTCAGATTGAATAAGTCAGGAACCGTATGATTTCACTTGTAGGTGGGATATGAAACTGAAGGCAACAAAAGAACAAACAGGAAAAACAAAAAGTCGTAGACACAGACAACAGTATGGGGTGACCAGACGGAAGCGGGTGGAGGGGTTGGTAAAGGGTAAAGAGGGTCAAATACATCATAGCAGAAGAAGATTGAATTTTGGGTGGAAAACACACAATGCAATATACAGATGATGTGTTATAGGATCATATACTAGAAACCTATATAATTTTATTAACCAGTATCACCCCAATACATTTAATAAAAAATAATGTGTGAAATTCAAAAAATTAAAGTTAGTGTTACAACTGGAATGACATTTTAAAAATGTATTTAATCACAGCTAAGTAAACTCCTAAGTTTATGTACTCATAAGTACTTTTGATGTTATATGTATAGTTAGTTCTGAAAATATGTATTCTCAGTAATTCTTTGGTGACTGAAGGAAATATTTTCATATAGAACAGAATTATGAAATGTTTGCTCAGTATTTTCTTTACAATTTGTGGTTAAAAAAGAGTTTCTAGAATCACTTTAAAAACACATAACTCATAGGATAAATAGTTACATTTGACATTAAAATTTCCCTTTGCAAATTTAAAAAAAGGAAGAGTGTTTACTAAGGGAATTAATTCATGGATAGCAGCCATGTCTCAGAAGGCAGCAAAATGGTGGGTCTCCCCACCCGAAAGGGGGCGGGACTTGTTGCACGCAGTCCAGTGGCCCCTGGTAGCACAGCTGGCTGGCAGCCGAATGGCAGGTGCTGTTTAGTGCTGTGTCGTCCAAAGCAGTCTACAATATGATGGGCCCACGTATCGATGCAAGGACGTTCCCTCCAGGTGATATGGGCCCGCCCCTCCCAGGTTGAACTGGCAGTCGGCTTGCTTCCTGAGGTGGCGTAGGTCACATTAAGAGCCAGGAAACATTTCACCTGACAACTCCCTCCCCATCCTCTTCCAATCTCTACCCTCCTGTGCTTCCTTGATGGGTCCTATCAGCCAGATTCTCTTGCCCTCTGGCTTCGAAGAGATT
Organism: Glossophaga mutica; assembly: GCA_039655065.1. NCBI lineage: Eukaryota > Metazoa > Chordata > Mammalia > Chiroptera > Phyllostomidae > Glossophaga > Glossophaga mutica. The sequence continues at coordinate 24,035,096 of CM077310.1, forward strand.
GGACGAACAGTGAAGCTAAAAATATCAAAACAAATGTATAACTAAATACACACAGAACAAAAAGCCAATAAAATAAAAACTTTCAACATTTGTTTAATACGGTTGCCAGGTTGTCCCCCTAACCTGCGGTTCCGGGCGGGTCGCCGACTGCCACAAAGCTGGCTCCTTTGTGTTTGCCTCACTTCTGGTGGCGACGACTCAAATCTCCCACCCTGTCTCTCTGTTCAAGCGGCTGGGACATCTTTATTCATACGGTGAACATTGAGGTCATTTGACCTTCGCTTTGAAGGAAAGTACAATTTATGTATTCAGTCGGCCTCTGTTCTTTTCTCATTAACTTTCCATATTAGAAATTGTCACCATTACTAGTGTAAACACAAACACAGGCGCAAGCACTGTCATTGCTTGGCATTATTCTCTTCTAAGGTGAGCATTCTGATGACCCAGAATGCGCTTGTGTTAATTTTGATATTACCAGGAATGAAAGCGTATGTTAAACAATATCCTTCACGTTACTGAATTATGTCTGGAGAACTTCAGGTGCCAGGTACCTGAGTTCCTAGGGGGAGTCACACAGACCGGAGACCAGGGGCGTAGAGAATCAGACCTGTGTGTGGTGGGGAGGGGGAGAAACGGGAGGCAGGCAGAAAAGCATCCTGTTCAGGCCTCCTCCTAGTGCATCTCAGCTCTCATTTTTAAACATTATTCAGGGAAAACGGTAGGGTTTTATCCTGTCTCCCCACCACCCCACCCCAAATTAATCAGGACACCCCCATCTCCTTCCTGAGTCAGGAGGAATACTGCAAATTAGGGAAACAGGAACTTGAGGACTGGCAACGTGGCAACATTGCAGAGTAAGTAAGATATAATGTCTTAAAAATGGGAAATTACAGACCAAAAGTTAATAACAGAGCGACAGAGAGAGATGAAGGCAGTAGGGAGAACACTTCACAGGGATCATAAATCCGCACCTTTGAGGATTCACTTCCCTCATCTGTAAAATGGGGAGGAGGATTGAAATTTTGAAGCAGAGGACCTTTGAGGTGCAGCTGTAGCACTATCACCCAAGTTTCAGTTAGGAAATCAAGGATGATACAGGATTTGCGTGTGAGCAGGTGTGCATATCGAGAGGTGCTCCCTAAATTAACCTCTGAATTGGTTCCCAAACAAACAGGAGCAGCTTGGACACCTCAACGTTTCTGCTGGCTCTGTCTCAGCTCCTCTCCCTGGCCCCCCTTGCCTTGGCTGCACAGCAGAACACTGCCAGAGGAGGTGAGGGGTTCCTGCCAGTGGAGGAGGCCGGAACGCACGGAGCAGCTCTGTGAGCAGCAAAGGCTCCGCAGCATCCCCTTCCTGGGGTGGCACTGGAGGAAAGGACCCCCTAAGTGAGCCCCGGTGCTCTTCATTGCCCACTGTTGGGGTGACCATGCTGTAAAGGGGAACTCACTGCCCTGCTTTCCATTTCTAGAATGGAGAGAACATTTGCTGTCTCTCTCCACAGCACAGGAATGTTGGAAAAACCACTTCTGACCCCTCTGGCCATTCCTCCCTCCTCACAGGAGAAGTAGCTACACAAACATCCAGGGTTGGAGGTCTGCCAGGTCCCTTTGCTAGTGGGTGGAGTTACACACCCAGAAGGGAGGGGTCAGTCCAGGAGCATCCTTCTCTCTGATTGTGGTGTTCTCAGATTAGGCAACATAGGGGCTTTCATTTCTTCTCCGTTCCAGACAGGTGCACCTGGACAAGGTGTGCGTATAGGGTGGGAAGTAGGATGCTGCATGATGACCTCGGCAAAAGAAAGAGCTGTCTTGTACAATGGAGTTTACCAAAAGCCCTGCATCTTGAGGGCTAAGGGGTAATTTCCCAGATTAATCAGGTGAGAACCGCTGTTCAGTTTTCAGATCGCTGGTCATCTGTGTATGTCTCCACTGGCCAGGTCTCTGGAGGGGACAAGATGAGGGGTAAGACTTCAAAGCCCTAAAATATGCCGCTGCCCCTCTTCATGGATCAATCCCCACTCAACTTCCCATCTGTCAAGCACTGTGACTACCTCATGGGACTGGGTACATCTCCAAACTCTGTGTGCAGTGACCTTGGTACATGGGCTAAGCTCCCATACCTCGCCTGCTGATGCTACTTTGTGCGAACAGGTGCCGGAGAGCACCTTGCCCAGCAGAGCTTGGATTGGCTGAGCATTGCCAGCTGTCTGTCATTACCCCTTCTGGAAAAAAAAATCTATTATTGCGGAGCCTGATCTGCTCCCAGATGGAGAGCTAGCAATTACCATTCACTGAGCTCTTTCTATACTTTTAGGGGCAGAAGCAACTGACTGAAGTGTTAAGCTCATCAAATCTACCCCATGTGGTACAGGCATGTCATGGGCCTCCCCACTCAAGGACTCAGGTAGGATTGCCCAGCTGCGTGCCTGGCACACAGGTATTTTCCTGGACTCACACACCCTGACCACTGCTGATGACAAAGGCTATGTGACCAGTGTCCCCTGCCACGGTCACAGCCCTTGGCTGGCCAGTAAGATGGGATTAACTTGTGCTTCCCCAAATTACCAGGCCCCCCTGAGGGGCTGGCGAGTCAGGTGGTGAATTCTGTGTCCCACACGTATTGAAATCAACCCAGGGTGTACCATGACATCTCCTGGTGCTGACTGCTGGAAACAAGAACCTTCGTAACATCAGTATACTATTGAACTCCTGACTGTTCTTCTTAGAGGCCCTATGGTCTTATAGCCCCTATTCATGTTACTTTTGTTTGTTTTTCTAAATGTTCTTCCACCCTTTTATCAGAGATAACTATTATTAAAATGATAAATATGGCCCCCCAATTTTTTCTGTGTGAAAACACATATCTGTGTCTCTCCTCTTATCCTTTATTTATCTACCCATCTATTCTTTTTAAAGATTTTATTTATTTCTATTTTTAGAGAGAAGGGAAAGGAGGGAGAAAGTGAGGGAGCAAAACATCAATGTGAGAAAGATACATCTATTGATCGCCTCTGGCAGGCCCCAAACAGGGATCGGGCCCGCAACCCAGAAATGTGCCGTGACCGGGAACCGAACCAGCAACCTTTCAGTCCACAAGCAGGCATTCAATCCATTGAGCCACACCAGCCAGGGTAATCTACCCATCTATTGATCTATCATCTATTTGTCTTTACACACCTACACCCCCGCCCCCCGCCCCGCCACACACATACAAGTAGAAATAGCTGTCCAGGTTTCAAGCCTTGTATATTCTCATTTTAGGATGCTAGGTCTCCGGAATGTGAGGGCCACAGCTGTCTCCAACTATTTGCCTCTAAACTGTCAGCCCTCCTCCCAGTGAAGGTTAGTAGCCCTGAGAACCAATGAGGAAAGCTGCCTGTGCGCTCCGCCCTCCCCGTGGGCCTGGCACTGGGGCTCCTGTCCTCAGGACTCCAGGACAGAGCTGCCACTCTCCTTCCTACCGTGTGGAGGGCACCGATTTCCCAGAGTCGGGGAGTGGCTGGGCACAGTTCAGCCCTAGGGGTCAGACTCCGGGCCAGGCTTTCCAGGGCCAACGATCAGAGTGCATCCTCACTCGATTGCAATTCCTTGGGAGGTACCTAGTATTTTTATCGTATTTTATTTCTTATTCTTAGAGCAGGGAGCCAAGTCTCTCATTTTCGGTTACTCTCAGCTTAATGGTTGAGCCTCAAACTAAAACTTACTGGTGACAAATAGTTTCTCAAGTACTAGGAGAAAAACAAAATAAAACTAAACACAGAGATAAAGAAAACCTTCAAATATATGCTTACTTGCACTAAGAGCATTTACTTGAACCTCGATCACAAAAATCCTAATGTTTTCCTTTTGCAGATGTAATTGTCACATATGTTCATTATGAATTCATAATGAGGGCCCAGGACAGATGGTGTGGATTTAAAATGACATACATCACAAGTAATGCTTGTCTGTGTGGGGCTGCCGCCGCCTTCAAAGGCCCTGTGTGGGGCTGCCGCCGCCTTCAAAGGCCCTGTGTGGGGATCAGGGGGTGCGTTTTAGACACGCCTGGGGCAGGCCTGGCTTGCCTGGGGATGGGCCAAAGTTTCCTGGGCATGGGCCATATTGAGCTGGATCTTGGAGTGGGCTTGGAGCTGGTGCCTGTGAATGTCCTAAGAATGGTGTCCTAAGAATACTGCAATGGGCAGAGGGGTAGGAGCCCAAGGATTTATTTCATCAGAATTAGCTTAGGCAGAGTCATGGAGGGGATGGGCAGGACCTGTGCTCAGTGTCAGAGACATACTCTCAGGGACCCTGCCCCATCTGCCCCACTGAGGGCCCTGCAGCCGGCCCTGCAGGGCTTGGCCCAGCCCCTCCTCCAAACCCATCTTATCGCAGTGAGACCGTTCTGCTCTTTCTCTCATGCCCAGGGTTGGGGAGTGAATGGGTCCCTGACATCAGTGATCTGATGTATTAGTTGATGCTAAGATTATGGAGTGAAGTGTCACCTGTCATCACGTGTGATGTGCCACTTCATCCACACGTGATCTAAGTCATGTAGAACTGTATGCATTTGGAATCTCATTCTAAGGGAGAGACACCAGATTTGAATGGAGCTGTTCAATCGCAAAGCCCATGAATTGTCTAATATAGTCTATTGCTAGTGTTAAGTTTTGTTAAAGGTTAAATCTGTATTTCTCTTCTGTGAGAATATGAGAAAAGTCATGTGATTTTTTTAAGGAGATCCGTGGAAGTGAAAGCAGATTAGGCAGGTGACTATCAAATGGTGGAACCTCAGTTTTAAGCTGCGCAGTTCCTGTAGTTGGAAACTCATCCAAATGAAACCCTCAAAACACATCACAGTCACTGGCCTTCCACTTTGAGGTGAGCTTCTGTGAGTTCTCCCATGCTCCCCTTCTCTCTGCTGGGCCACCTCAAATCGGCCATCGTGCGCACTGGGAGAACGAGGGAAACCTTGCAGAAAAGCCCTGGTTCGCTGATGTCGGTGCCCCATTCTCTTCCCAGCGCTGCGTGTGAAAGAAAGCATCCTGATCCTCTTTGTGTCCTCACCTGACGAGTCCTACAGGATGGGAGCAGGTGGGTGAACAAAAGCGAAATCTAGGGAGTGAGTTGCACCTACAGAGGCCGAGTACTTGAGCTTCCTTGAAAACCAAAGATCCTCTTGCAGGTGGGAATTTTTAAAAAATCACATAAATAGATAACTACCCTTTCTCCCACGTGCTGGTGCTGAGTGCTACTGAAGGAAAAAAGGGAAAGTAGTAAATCGTGTGCGTGCTGCCAGGTTGTACTTGCTGATTCAGTGCATAAATTGTGGAACTTTATTCATGTGGAATGCACCTCACAAACTGCAATATTAGGAGACTCTCTCTTGACATGAGGAAGGTCATAAACATTTGGTCCCTGTTGTTTTTGTAGGCTATTGAAGAATTTGGAATGACATAGCTTTCTTGGAAAGAGGCAGCCATATTGCACCTCACAGGTATCACAGTGTGGTCGCACGACGGCATGGCCCTACTCCAGAGGTGGGTGGGTGGGTGCTAGGGTCCATGGACCCTGGTGCTGTCCTGGCATCTGTGCCACCTCAGGCAACTCATCATCGCTAGAGCACCGTTCTTTATCTATGAACACGAACATGGCAAACTCCGTTCTTACTTCAGAGAAATGTCCTAAGATCCAATGAGAGAACATGGCCAAAAGCCTTCTGTAAATTGTAAAGTACTTGACAAATATCTGCAGTTTCTAGAATATCATATGATTAGAGGGTTTTGCAACATCAGCACTGTTGACATTTTGCGTCAAATACTTGTGTTTGGAGAAAGAGGCCTGCCCTGTACATTATAGGGTTTTGAAAAGCGCCCCTGTCTTTGACCCACTAGATGTCAGTAGCATGCTCCCCCATACCTTCCTCCATTTAGTCATGATAACCAAAAGCGTCCCCAGACATTGCCACATGCTTCGTAGGGGGCCCATCTCCCCAACTGACTGTGTGACCTTGACCATTACTTAAACTCCCTACACCTTGGTCTCCTCATCTGTGGGCTGGGGATAATAATAATCGCACCTACCTTACAGGTATTTTCTCATTGTGAGGATTAAAAGAGACAATGCACATAAGCAGTAAGCACAGCGCATGCTACACATGGCAGACGAACAGGAATTATTTGCTATCATTTTAAGAGCATGAGCGTAATGCTCCTTTTGAATGGGAGGATAATCCCGCTCAGCCACCATCCACAGAACATGCACTCAGGAGTCTAGTTAAGAAACAGTGATGGATTTTCTCCAAAGCACTCATGGGCACGTGGTCTGAAATGGACACCGGTGTGTGGCTTGCCTGTGTCGAGCTGTCTTTGGTGAGTGCGGGGACCCTGCCTTGCCTTCCTTACCTCTGTCCTTTTGCCTAATAGTATCATCTAGTCCAGTTCCTTCCACTGGTACTCTGCTAGGTTTTTGTCTCTTTTTCCTGCTTCTCCAGATCTGCTTCTAAGACAGGATCTGATCAGCTCATTCAGGCCAGAGAGGGCATGTCTACAGAGCTTAAAATGTACTCTTCACAGGTGCATTTGAAGATTTTAAAGGCATTTACTTCAAGCACTAACAGACCAGTGAACTCCGTATTTAAGGGGCAAAGTTGCCTTGGAGACCTTTCTGTGTGCTGTCCTCATCATGTTGGTCCCGGGAGCAAACTGTGGTGAGGAGAAGAAGCCTGCGAGATGGTGCACCTATGACGTGTTAGTGTTTCTGAGGTCAGGGAAAGCTACACTGTTGCTAATTAAGTTTAGGGGCTCATAAATGACTCTTCTATTCTCCTGCAGTTGGCACAATAGATACAGAGGTCAAAGATGAAGTTCAAAACGTCATCTGTTTGGAGATAGAACAGTTTCAAGTCTGGAACTTTACACTAGCTGCCAAGGGCACTTACTAAATCTTCACCCTATAACGAGCAGACTTCACATCGCTCTCCCCCAGTCTTTGCCTCAGCGGTCCCAACAGGGGCGTGAAGGAAAGCAGGTCCAGAGAGGGGAGGGCAGGAGTTCAGACACATTTTTCTATCGTTCGACCCTCCACATAGAAATACAAGCCAGGGAAGCAACTATTGCCTCCTCGGCACTGCAGCCTGTCCAGTGACCTTGGCCTCTAACCCTATGTTGTACTCTACATAGTCATGCATGCTGACTTCATGCTAACATGGTCCGACATGCATCTATGAATTATTGTTGTGTTAGAAAAATAATTAAGATGGGGGTGGTGAGTGCTAAATAGTATGGAGAAATAATTTGGGGAAAATCTGTGTTTTATTTTTGCTGAATTGCTCAGAGCCCCTAGCGTACAAATACGCACGGCAAATTTCCCGGCAGCTGGCTCACCGCCCAGACCGCCTCACACTGACGTGCCTTTCTTCCCTGGGGCAGCGGCACACCTGTCTCAACTGAGTGGGAAAGGGTTTTTGTGGTGGTTGTCATTGTTTTTTAAACCAGCAGACAAAGACTACTGAGCCTTACTAATGGAAAGTCATACAAAATTAGCTGAATTGCCCCCATTTACCATGAGAGAAAGGCTTGAGACCCACGGTTGCTGGTTATCGGTGTGGTACTCTATCAAAAGTATATTTGTACAAGCACATGCAATGTGGATACTGGCTTATAGCTTTGAACCAAATATGTGTGTGTGTGTGTGTGTGTGTGTGCTCCTTGATTTACAATGGAGTTAAACCCATCGTAAGTTGAAAATATCAATAATAATAAATATCAATCATATCAAAATAAGTAAAAAATGCATTTCATTCACCTAACCCAATGAGCATCATATCTTAGGCTAGCCTACCCTAAATGTGTTCAGAACACTTACAGCAGCTTACAGATGGGCCAAATCCTCTCTCTGCCCCTGCAAAGGATCATGACACAGTATTGTACAACATACTTCTAGACCTGAAAAGATCAGAATGCAAAATCTGAAGTGTGGTTTCCATGGAATACGTATTACTTTCACACCATCGTGAAGTCAAAGAATCGTAAGTCAAATCAATCACCGTCAGGGATCATCTGTATAGTGTGTGCACGTACACACACACTTACACACACTCACAGATATACGCACGGTTCCCTGTGTGATGAATGAGTGATTTTCATTTTCTGCTAACTTTTTGTTTTACTGAAGTCCCCTGTGAATTTTCATTTCTCCTTCTGTGGCTTGGGACGTTTGCACGAGTTTGATGAAGTACCCTATGATTTAGCATATGGAAGCAGACCAACGGAGTAGTTAATTTGACCATTGGACAAAGAACCTCCTTTTGTGTTAATTTTGGCTATAGCTTCGTTGCAAAGAGTTGCATTTTCTGCTATGCTGTCCACTAGGAGACCCCAGTCGCATAGCCTTGGTTCTAAACTGGAATGGAACTGGTTCTGCAGCAGTGCCTGGGAATTGCTCAGCGAGGCTTAGGGGCTGGCCAGGAGGGATTTGAACCCAGGTGAACTCTCCAAGAGCCCTGAGGTTATCATCGCCTCCTTGTGACAATTGCCTCCAGTCAGAGACAAGAGCCCTTCATAATTGATTTGTCTCCAGTTATAAAACTTCCTGTTCAGGCACCAAGTTTTCCCTCATAAAACTTGTGTATCTTTTTAGCTGGAAACAAAAGAGACTGGAAGTGATAATCTAGAAAATGATGACAACGTATTCTGGTTGTCCTTCCAAGCATCATTTAAATGCTGCTTCTTATTATAGTGCTTGTTTGTACCTGGGGACAGTGTCACACTTCTGGGGCAGGCGACGTAGTTACAGTTGCGATGGCACTTCCATTCTAAAACCCCATTTTCAGGTGCTCATAACAGCCCTGGGGGGAAAAATCACTCTTTGGGCTGAAATTTCTCATGTCCCTTCTCACCTCCCAGGTGAAAATCTTGTTTTAAAGTCTGGCAGAAAGCTCAGCATCTGTGACTGTGTAAAACCTCTCAAATGACCCATGGAAGTGGGGTGGGGGTTGGGGTTAGAGATTGTATAGGTGTGAGATCCGAAAAATTCAGGGTTATTTTCTGAGTGATATTTGGGAGTTGGGACCCCTTGATCACTCTGGGGACTCTGACTTGAAATGAGAAGGTGATTTTGCAAGTCACCTTAATTCCCTGATTCCTGGGTGTTGAAAAAGTTTCAAAATTCTAGAAGTGGGAGGGTGAAGTAATCTCCAGGGAAAGCTTGTATTTGACCTCACGCATCTCGGTGCCCTGTGTCAAAGTAGACACTAGTCTAATGGCTGTGGTCTGGCTTCACCTTCCTTTCCATCCCCTCTTTGCTGTTTTCATCCAGCTCCCTCAGCCTAGAATTCTGTTCCAGTCTACCATCCCAGTCTACCAAAGCCCTAAGCTTTCTATGAAATCCAGCTCACATGCTTCCACCCATCATACCTGCTAAACCCTTCTTACTCCGTATTCACACAGCGTGTTGCTTATACCCCAGATATAGCTCTCATTTTATTCTACCTCTATTCTGCCTATTACTGTCTTCTACATATGCCCCTCCCTCCTTTTAGCTTGCAAACTTCCTGTGTATAAGGACTCTTGAACTTCTGAGATCACTGCAATACCTTGTTGAAATTGGGTATCAGTAAGTGTTGTTAGATCATTTCATTATCACCACTTACTGAACATCAGACACATGCCTAGAACTCTTTAATGTGATAATACTCTTTGAGATTTTGAATAAGAAAAACCTAAGTGGATATTCTTGCTCTCCGAAAACATGTGATTGGAGCTATGTAGGAAGGAAGCAGAGAAATAAAATTTTAAATAAAACCAGCAGACCAATATGAGACCCAATGGTAGAGTTTGGGCATCCGAGCTGTGGTAGGGATGTCCTTGAACATGGCGGGGTGGCACTGGGGAAGGACTGTGCATGGAGGTCTGTCCTGGGTCTCTGCTTCACTAAGGGCACTGAAAGCCTTTTAAAAAAGCCATCAGTAAAGATCAATCCAAACCTTTTTCTATGATGGTCTGCATATTGTGCTTAAAATAAATCAACTTGCTATTAGACCTAGTGCAAAAGTTTCATGACAGGGGCTAATTTTCTTCTTTAAAATGGGCCCACAGTGCACCCTCATTCTTGTAAGATTATTGGAAAGTGATGATAACCCTAAATCCAAAGAATGGCTAGAAGTGAGGTTTATCTTCCCTCCCCCATTTTCAGCATCTCTATTATTAATGCCTTCTCACCCACTGACTGCAGCTGTTTCGTGTCTCTTCTTGCGTCTCTGTTGTACTGAACCTGAGGTTTGTGCTGCTGAGGAGACCCTGCCACGGAGGATGTAGAAAAATGCTCAGAGGCGGCGCCTGCTCCTTAATTCTGTCTGCTTAATTCTCCCTAGCACGACAGCAGTGCACAGATGAGCCGTTGTAAGCCCCGTCCCTGTGCAATAGTGGCATTCGTTACCCTGTTACTGAACAAGCTATCGCTTTGGATAGAATGCCCCTCCGGTCAATTTTCAAATGATTTGGATGTTGGAAGATCTTCTCAGCTTCTGTGATTAAATCCAACTCCGGATTTAAAAGCAGGCATTCCGCACATTGGGATAATTAACTAAAGCTTATTCCTCTTTATCCTAAATCCCTGTTGACCTATTTTAGGTGCGGTATTTCAAGAGTTGTGACTCAAAGGTGGAAACAGAGTCAGCCCGTGGCATCTTGCCCCTCTCTCATTCCTTACCCCCCACCCCTGTATTTCCTCCTTTAATGCCTACCTCTCCCACCTGGAAGTTAAACTGAATTCAATGCTCTTTTTAAAGAAAGCCTGATGGATGCAAGCTTGGCAGTAGGACTCTAGGAGCACTGGGTCCCGGAAATCAGAGAGGTTCTGGCTCACCTTGAAGGCACCGAATGCTCCTATTCACATGACCTTGAAAATGTTAGGTGCACACATGCTAAGCAGTGTGAGAAAAATGTTCCTTTCTCCAGCGGTGCTAAGCACTGCAGTGCTGAAAGCTGCCTCTCTCCTTTCTCTGCCCTTTTTCACCTCTCCCTTCCTCTCTCTCTCTCTCTCTCCCTCCCTCTCTCCCTCTCTCTCTCCCTCTCTCTTTCTCACACACACACACGCGCGCGCGCGTGTGTGCAGAATCAAGGGAGGAGAAGGAAAAGAAATAACAAAGGAATCTGACAAGAATGTCTGAACACTCAGATAAAACAATGTCTTTCAACTCTGCTCTCTATCCTTAATTGCAGAAAGGAAAAAAATAAATAGAAGTTCTGATTAATTAAACACTTTAAAAATTGGGTGAAATGGCATTTAAAGAGGTGTACAGAATTGCTTTTTACATAGAGACGTTCTACCATCCTATGGCCAGCCCACCTTCTTTTCCTTCCTTCCCACTCTTCCGACCTTTGCCGTTATCTCTAGATTTATCAGCAATCCTAGATGGCTTTTCACATCAGTAAGCACCATCCAAAATATAACAATCAGAAAGAATCCGAGAAAATAAATCAATGTCCACAAACAACCGGCTGATTTTGGCAAGTGCTATTTGTTCATAAAGAGCTACAGTTCACTGGGGACTCTCTTGTGAACCCACAATGCCCTTGGTTCACATGTCAGCGCGGTGAGCACCAGGTGGCAGCCAAGACGGGAAGACAGGCGTTGTTGCACCTGGTTGCTGTGTTCCCCGAGCGCCTCTGGCCTCCCTTTTTCCTCTCAGAGGTGCACTTCATTCTAGAAATTCTATAGGGTTGTTATCCTATCTAAGTGCAGATAGAAATTAAAGTCGAGCAGGCCATTTTGGGAGGGTGCAGGAGGAGGGGTGTGTATAAAGGAGGACTCTGGTCCTGCGCATAGGGTCACTGTTCTAAGAGTTTCCAATGCCTTTCTCAGATCACGCAGATTGCTGCTCCTCTGAGGTCATAATCAGGCACTGGCAGAAACCATCTTAGCAGGAAGACTTCCATATTTTAGCTCTATATTCTGTCTAGGATTAATTGCATCTTTTCCCCAGAGGGACTCTGTGTTTCCTAGCTGACACGACAGATATTTTGTCTCAGATCCCCTCTTATTTTCGAGCTTCCATTTGCATTCAGGAGGATTTCTCTGCCTCTCTTTCTGAAAGCTTGTTTTTGTCTCGGGTTCAAGGGGCAGTCTAAATGCTTTGTTTTCTTGGTTAGAGACGTGAGAAAGGCAAAGAGGAGGAGGACTAGAGGCCAGCGCTGTGGGTGGGAGAAGAAGATGCAACCAAGGCATTCTCTACCAGTAAATAAGGGCTCCTCGGCCTGAAAACACAGAACAAATAATTCCGCTGACAATAATTAATTAACAATAATAGTTTGCACTGGGAGCTCAGCTTTCATCAGGCAACCTCAAAGCACTTGACAAACCACACTTAATTAAGGCTCCTGGCCCCCTGTCGAAAGTACGCAGGTATTAATAGAACCCTTTCTGTAGCACGAAAACAAAGGCACCATGGAGTTCAGTGCCTCTTCCAGTGGCTAGTTACTCTGAAATTGCTGCCCAGTGGGGAAGAAAGGAGCCTTCAGTCAGGTTACCAGGGCCCACGTTTGTGTCACTCGAAGTGGCGGGCAGTGACCTCCCCGGGGGACCAGTGTGTACTGTTGGTAATTAGTTGTCGACCTGACACACATCTGCTGTGTGTCGTTCACTTCCCTCGGTTCTCACGCAGGCAGACTAGCTGGCTTGCAGCCTCTTATCTATCTGGTCAGAGCACGGGCAATCTCAGCTTCCTGTTCCCAAAGCAAGCTGGGAGGTGAACTGTCCAGCACAGACAGCATTTAATTTGTGTCGGCTCGATGAGGTGAGTCACCTTGCTCTTTGCCTCCGTGTTCTCCCGGCCGTGTGTTCGCCAGACTTCCTTGCTGCTGATGCCTTGTCATGGGGGTTGATGGAGAGGGATGGGGGAGGAACAGAGGAGAGATGTGCACGTCCGTCTGGTGACTCTGCCACCGCCTTTCCTGCTCATTCTCCTGTTGGCCCTCGGCTGGCAGCTGCTGCTGAGCTCCCCCAGATGCAAGGAGGAGAGATTAGCTAGCTGTCCCTGCATCTCGTGCCAGGCCTGTGTGGTAGATTAGGTTGGCAGAGAGACCCGAATAGCTTCATCTTCGGAAGCAGGAAGCCCTTTCTCAAGGTCATTCTGCAACATACATATGTTTCTGAGTTGCTCTGGGAAGCAGCCTTCCGGGTCCTCTCAGATCCTCAGTTCTGAACGACGAGTAATTCCTAAACTTCGCCAGGGTTGACTTTTCTCACATGTCAAACGTTTTCCAGTGCACACTCCTCACCACAACCAACTTCTACATGGTTATTAATCCTGGTGATACTTGTTTGGTAGGGAAGCACATAATGACAAGTAGTTATTATAAATTTAGTAATGATCTTATGTAGATATACATTTTATATACAACATATAAAATAATTTGACAATAAAATTCATGTAGACTATTTGCAAAGCACTAATTTTTTAGGTGAGAGAGGCAACAACTAATGCACACTCAAATTTCAAACTGCTTGCAATAACTCCATATCCTTCAAGGGCCTTTGGCACATAGGTTGGAAACTTTAGGTGTACTATATAAGGCACATTAAAGCCGGGGTGACCGGGTGTGTGAGAATTCCCAAAAATAGACCTAACACATTTTCAGAATGCTTGGACCATTCGGCGGAATTTCTAACAGGAGGACCGCACCAGCCTTTCTTTGAAGATCCGCACAGGCTCATTCGCCTTGAATGCTCAGGGACATCTCTTCTGTAGGCGTCTTTTACCTCTCATTACTCTGGAAATTTCTCTTGCATGTCTTTTTTTTTTTCCTGAGGATATCAAAATATTTTGCTATAAGTAACCACAACAGGGAATGTAAAAACAATAGAAAACAGGAGCATGGTGGATGTACAGTGTATTGGAGAAAGCTCTAAATATTCTTTATTTGAGTTTGAATTTTCCTTCCCCTGTGCTATCAAGGTCTAAGAGGCCAACAAAGAGGACCGGAGGAAGATTCAGAGAAATTGTTGAATAGAGAACAGATTGTTGTACAGACCAAGCATAGCTTGATGATGCCACTTAGGCTGAGCGAGCATTTGTTGGGCTCCTGATACATCAGTATATTTATAGAGACTCCATAGTAAGGTTTGTAAAAGATGTGTGCATCACTGCTACTTTTGTCTGTTCTGTGCACAACCGTGAAGAGTAGTCATCTTCATTCCGATGGTTGAGAAAACGCAAGCTCAAGGTCACAAAGCTGGTAAATGGCAGAGCTGGGCTCCAATGCAGGTTCAAGTCCAAATTAGAAGCTTGGGCTGTGGCTCAGCATGTCTGTTAGGGGGTTCACTTGTTCCTTAGAGAATTTAAAAGGGATAACTTGCCACGCAGCTGTGCAGGCTGTCAGCACCTGGGGTCACTCACTGCAGATGACTGGCTGCCTGCAGTGAGTTGGGCGCCCATGGGAGGTTCTGCTACTCAAGAAAAGGAGTGATGCTTGTGGAGAGTGTTCACAGAAATGGCTCTACATGGTGGCCTCAGAGATACTGGTTCGAGCTTTAAAGGAAAAGTCGGTGAACCCAGAGCCAAGAGTCTTTAGTCCCAGATATACCAGTGTTGGACTTGTCACGAGATGCTCAACTTCTCCAAACCTCAGCTTTCCTCTCTGTAAGTTCATGACTCATTCAATCACCAGGTAATTTTTTGAGCCTTAACCTTGAACTAGAAAGAGTATTGGGTGGTTGTTTCTACTCTTTATGAAATCAATCTAGTGGTGGATGAATTAAAAAAGGTAATGATTTTTCATTGTAACAAGTGGAATAACAGACCTCTGAAAAACCTACAGTGAATACCTGGTCGACTCAAGGAAGGCTTTACAGAAGAGGTGATGTTTGAATCAAGTCCTAAAGACCACCAAATTGATAAGATAGGGAATTCAGTGCAATTTAACTGGGTTGTGTGATTACGTGTTTTAGTTATTGGGCTGGGCTTTGGGTGTACCGCTGTGAAGAAGACATACAACCTCTTCCTAAGATGCTTAGTCTGATTACGGAGGAAGGTCAGTAGATGTGGGTACCTTAACAGCTGCAATGAGCACACAGGGACACTTGCAACAGTCTGGGGCATGGAGGGAATTTTCAGCAGAGACAACGGGTTGTATACAGGTGATATATTAGTCCTGAAAGGGCACTGCCCCAGGGCAGTGTCTACGGTTGGAAATGTAGACAGTGAGCCTGGAGAGCGAAGGAAGGGCCAGGTGGTGAGGAGTAAGCAACATGCAGGTGCCTAGTTAAAAGTTCGGATTGTAACTTGAGACAATAGAGAACTTTAATCAGGAGGACAGACTGAAAGAAAACTGCTTCAGCAGGGAGGAAAAGGGGTTTCCTGTGAAATTGGAACTGATCACCTGGGGGAGGGAGTCCAGGCAGCAGTGCAGCACATCCGTACAGGAAGTTCTCGCAATGGGGGCGGCAGGTGGGTTGGCAGAGTGAGGAGAGCTGAGCTACAGAATGGCTCCGAATCAGAAGAGGAGATTTATGGATTGGTGAGGGTTGGGGGTGTGAAAGGGACTCAGGGGTAACTTATAGGTTCCATCTTGAGAAACTGGGTAGAGTAAGAACAGGATCTGGTTTGCCAAAGAAGATAAGCTGTAAGAGAAGGTCTGATAGAGAGGTCAGGAGTTCACACCTGCACATGTTCACCAAGGTGCTTGTTAGATCCTCAGGTGTCTCTGTGGTCCAGTGGGGATTTATGCCCAGATGTTGGGAGAAAGCTAAGAACTGGAGGTTTGAATTTGGTAATTATAAAGACATGGGGGCAACTGTAGTGATGGGAATGATGAGAATGGATGCCAAAAATAAATCCCTAGGAAAAGGAACATGAGTAGGTCACACTGATGTGAATTAGCTATTGATAAGATTGCAAGGGAAAACCAGAAGGTTATGAGGAAGATCAGGAATGAGTAAAACCCTAGAGGTTGAGAGAGCTTGGTTGGTGGGCAAGGCAGCTTGTGTTGCAAAGCAGAATGAAGGTGGGACATGAATCACTGAGTTGGTGGCAATCAGGGGACCGCTGGTGGACCTAGCAAGGACTACCATTTCCCCTATAAACCTTACCATGATGCTCTGTGGTGCTGATGAGACAATGCATGTGAAAGCAACAGACTGCAATGCTAGACTAATGTCAACTATGTGTTCCCTACCTGCATCTCTTCTCCTTCCCCTTTTCACCCTTACGCACCCTCAGACACTATTTTCAATGGCCGGTCCTGTCTTGAAGATGGGGCCACCTGTATTGTTCATCCAGCCGCTTCTCATGTTGCCTCTCCTCCTCTTTCCCTTGTCCATGCTGTTCCCTCTGCCAAGAAAGCCTTACCAACCTCATCTTGTGCCTTATTAGTTCCCCTGGATCCTTTAGGACTTGTGTTGAACATGCCCTCCCCCAGGAAGCCTTCCCTTATTCTCAGCAATGGAAATGACTTCCCAGACCCCTCCCTCCACACACCCGAAGCTGAGTAAATGTTCCTCCTTTCGTCTTCCATATCACCGTGTGCACCTCTGTATCATCATATGCCCACATTTACCGTCCATTATATTTTTATAAAGTGTCCATTTACTGTCCGTTATCTGTGCTCTATTTACGAACAGGCGCCGTGTCTCATTCTCTTAGAATTCCCACCTTCCAGCTCCATGCCTGACACTTAATAGATCCTCGATAAATAGCTGTTGAACATGAGTGAACAAATAAGATTCAGACACCCAGGTGTTGTTTTTCTTTTCTAGAAGTCAGAGCACTCAACCTCTGAATAACAGCCTTCGACCGTTCCCCTATGAAGCACAGCCGTTGGCGAGGAGCTATGACCAGACCAGCTGACAGCCTTAATTAAAACATCTAGCCCATGTGTATGCAAATCCAGAAACAGCGTGTCAGGGAAGATAACCTGATCCCATCTTCTCCCCGGCGCTCTTCCTGAGCCCAGCTGTTTAGAAGCAATCTGCACTGTGGCCACTGGGTGCAATTATTTCTGTTTGGGGGAGTGTGGGTGGGTGTGTGGGTGTGCGAACCCCCGACAGCCAGGGCAGGGGCTGATGGGAAGTCAAACTACAGAGGCTCCAGGAATGAAAAGGCACAGTGAAAAACGCCCCAGGGACTTCATCGAGGGTGGGGTTAGAGGGCACGAAGCACGAACAAAAGAAGGAATGTCTGATTGTCATACTTCCTTAGACTACCTGACTTTAATGTTCAAAGCAGCTTTTAGCCACAAACACAAATTCGTAGGCACAACCATAGGACAAATTACATCAGTGGCTCTCAGCCTCCTGGAACTGGGGCTTAACTCCTTGCAGGTGCCAAGTTCAACCCAGAGCAAGATACACATTTACTTGACATAGTGAGTTGTCTTCTAGGAATCTGAAATGCTGCTCAGAGGAAGCATGTGACTGAGATGGAGAGGAGGACCCCGGCTCTCTCCCCATCTCTGTTACAAACTGACTGTGTGGCCACATGTCAATCACATGGCTTCTCTGAGCCTCTGTCTCCTCATCTTTCAAAAGTGGGATTTCAGTCTAACAGGCCTCTAGAATTCCTTCTTACGCTATGATTATAAAATGCTACCCTCCCAGTGCTGTTGATGAGGATCACACCTAAGACCAAGCTCATTCAGAGATGGTGAACCCTCTGTGGCAGATCCAGAGGGGTGCCGCCTCCCGGGCTTGGACCACTCTCTTCTCTTCTGACTCAGCCCCTGCTTTGTCAAGCCCGCTGGTTCTGGGGTGCCGTCTACTTGGCCGAGGCTGTTATCTTCCTTCCCCTGGCCTTCGAAGAATCCCCCTCTACTTGGTCTGGCTTTTGGCCATGCTGGTGGGCAGTTGTGAGCATCCAGTCAGGTGACTGCCTCTCCTCGTAATGAAAGACATACAGAGAAGAAAAAGAGAAAATGGAAACGCAGTCCATTTCTGCCAGCACACCCTTGCGGACTCACACCACTCTCTGCAGCTGCACACCAACGGGGCCAGACTCGCATCCAGAGGGCCTCCGGGAAGTGCCTGCAATAATATTCCATCACAGTGTCGGACCTGGAGTTCACCTTTCCGTGCCGGGCTCTGCGCTGCTGCTTCAGGTGGCTCGGCTGACCTGCACGCCACGCTCTGCTCTGGCTGTTGCTGGCTGAGGCGGCAGCATTCTTACTGGCTACAGAGCTGGAGGCTAGAGCTTTCAGGCAGCCTGGAAGAACGGCTGTGTCTCTTGCTCACGGAGGGACAGGCACCGAGTCACTAACTCTCCGGAAAGCAGGGCCTTCACTTTGCTCGCCTCTCGTGTTCAGCTTCTCCATTGCCATCACTCTAACAGTTCAGCCTTCATTATCTGCACTCAAGGGAGTCAGCAGGGGATCGGTAAATAATGGGAATCCATTATTTACTAATAACCTCAATTCATTTAACAAATATTTAGTAAATGTCTACTATGTGCCAGCCATGCCCGCTAGCTGCCAGGGACATAAAAATGAGTAAGCCACGGACTCTGGCGCGAGATTCCGACCTAGTCCGCGAGCGTCAGAGGGGAATGTGTAATCGATCAGGCACGCGGAGCAGGGAGGCGCTGCTGGAGCGGGTGGAGATGATGGCCGGCTCCTCTGGGGAAATAGGGCAAGTTTCTTCTCACAGGGGAATTTTAAAAACTGAGAGTGCGGAAGGTTGCCGGTGGGAGGTGAGGATTCCCTGGCAAAGCAGGCGCACAGGTGAAAGGACAGCGACCAGACGCTGGCGAGAAGCTCCCCCGGGCCGTGGCAGGGAGTGTGGGGGCACAGAAGTGGGGGTGGAGCCAGGAGACACTGCCCGCAGGGCCTCTCCGTGTGACGGTTCACTCGGAGGGGTGAAGACAGGATGGGAAAGGCGGGAGCACCGAGGCTGCATGTGCCAGCACCGAGTGAGGTGTTCTGCACACGTCGCCTCATGGGACCTCTCAGGCGCCCCGGGCGCAGACCCTTCCTCCCACCGCCCCCCTGGGACAGATTGCTAAGCCAAGCCAGGCTTTTAAAGTCATGGGGGATATGCTCAGAATCCAGAAACAGTAATCAGAAAGAACGTGTGCACCCCTGTGTTCGCTGCAGCGTTTTTCACAACGGCCAAGGTCTGGAAACAGCCCAAGTGCCCATCAGTAGCTGAGTGCATAAACAAGCCGTGCTCCATTTACACAGTGGAGCGCTGTGGGATTGTAGAAAAGGAGGAACTCTTACCCTGGGCGACAGCATGGGTGGACCTGGAGGTTATTATGCTAAGCAAAATAGGCCAGTCAGAGAAAGACAAATACCATATGACTTCAGTCATATGTGGAGTCTAATGAACAAAATAAACTGATGAATACAATGGAACCAGAGTCATGGACACATGGGACAGACTGACAGTTCTCAGAGGGGAGGGGGCGGGGGGGCTGGAAGTGATCAGCCGAAGAGCATAGATGCGTATAAGCGTAGCTCACGGACGCAGACAACAGCCTGGTGAGGGCTGGGGTGGGGGACGGGGCAGGAACGGGGGAGAAGAGGGCAAATGGGGTAAATGAGGGACATCTGCAACAGTATCAGCAACAACAAAAAAAAAAAATTAAAAAGAAAAATAAAATAATAATCACAGGGAAGGGTCATAAGAATGTCTTCCCCCCCGCCGGTGTGGCAGTTAAATCAGAAGCATGGAGAACTTCCGTGCCTGTCAGTGTGGGGGGTCCCACAGGCTGGTAAATGGGGCCGGTCCAAGTTGGAGGAGCTGACCAACCAACTTCTCTCCTTGGAGGTCTGCGTGGTGAGAGCCCAGCAGAGGCAGAGGCTGGGGAGGGACAGGAGGGTTCTCGCCTCAATACTCAGAACCACAGGTCCGGGAGTAAAGATCCAGTGGGTCCAGTATTCGAAACACCATCGAAGACGGGAGTGGTGTGCGGGGGTCCGAGGTTCAGGTGCCCCTCCACACGTGGGCCTGGGCACTGCCTCGGTGGGGAGAGGGGCGCCTGACGTGTGTGTGCAGTATCGTTCAGATATTATGTCGGTTATTTTCAAATTTCATCACAAAGCCACAATAGGAAATAATAGTAATAAAAAAAAAAACGCCTACCAACTGATGAACTTTAGTAAGACCCCACACCTATTTATTTTCTCTATTACTTAATTTAATCCTCGCAAAAGCCCTGCGAGGTAGGTGTTATTGATCCCATTTCAGAGGAGAGGAAATGGAGCCACAAAGTGATTGAGTTAGGTGTCTTAGGGGCAGTCAGCTCTGAAGTTAGACAAGTAAGGATTCCAGCTGCCCAGGCTTGTGCATCTGGGTGGAGAAACCCAAGAGTGAAGGACTTCCTCCAAAAATGCGCAAAAGGCCTCAGTCTTATCTCTTCCAGGGGAGAGTCTGGTCTCGTGAATACTTCCCTGTTTCCATGGGAGGAAGGGAAAACAGTCCGTAAGCAGGACTTGGAGGAGCAGACAGCCCTGCTGAGAGGAGATAACTCTATCAACAGCCACAGGGTGAAGTAACTCAGCAAAAATATAATGAAGGCTCTTCTCTGAGGCTACAGTGGACAGCCCTGCTCTGCTCACCTCTCCAACAAGTGCTTGCTGATAACTACTTATTACCGTGCAGAATCACAGGCAGTAATTACTAGACTGGATTTAGTCTGCAAGGTGAGATGCGCAAGATTGGAGCTGGGGTGCTGTGGTTCCCTCTCTAGGGACAACGTCTGTGGACTGAGGATGGCAGAGCCCTTTGGACCTCGAGGAAGGGATGGAATTTGGCATTCTTGAAGCCCCGTGTCTCTGATAGGAGAGAAGTCTCAACCAACTCCCCCTTGTACTGACACTGACATACTCAACAAGCTTTTACAAAATGACCAAGCAGGATACTAGAGAAATTCTATTGCATGGCTCTGATGAGTCCTCAGAACAGAGCTATTGCCAGGGTCCCATCCCAGAACTTCAACTCACCCATGAGAAGGCCCTACCTTGGACACCTGATGGGTCATTTTCATTCAAACTTCTATTTTTATTTCTCAGTCAGCTCTCATGGCCTGAACCTCGTGTACTGTGTTTTGTTCCACGGCCACAGCTGCTATTCTGGGTCTGTGAGGCCATTTCTTTTCCTAAGTGAGGAAGTGCGGCCCGTGAGGCACTGCGGCATGTCTCCCAATGGATGAGACACACAAATGGACACCCCGTCTCTCTACTTTGCTTCCCAGGAGGCAGCTGGACTGATTTCACATAAGCCTGTTTAGAGGGAGGCCTTTTTGCTGGGCTTTGGGGCCATGGAGCTGAGTTTGTGCACAGGCATTTCTGAACCCCTTCAGCCTCCTGCTCAGGAGTCAAGGGGGCACCCTGGGGCAGGCAGGCCGAAGCCCATGGGTGGAGGCACTCACTTCTGAACATCTCTGCTGCAGAAGCACAGCCGAAGTGCCCCCGAAACCTGTAGAGCCTTCTGCCTGGCCAGGGGTTGGTCTTTCCTGAAGAGGACTAGGCACTCAGCTACTTTCCCCTGCAACAACAGCACACCCATTCTGACCTCCGGCCCCACGGACACTAGTAAGGCACTGGCCAGGCAGCTCCCTGCCCTCTCCTCCTTCCTGTTTCAGCAATAATCGGGAAAACGCCTTCCTGTCTTCAGAATGCATGGGCACAGAAGATGAATGGGGCTGACAGTTAAACCCACCATTACTATTCTACTCAACCCTGATGTTTATTTTCCACGGAAACTGAATAATGGATCTAAACTGTCTGCTATTACTTTAAGGGGCTGCGGGTGCGTCACAGAAATCTTTGAAAACATTCTCTTTAGATTCATGCTTCTACTTCAAATATAGCCATTTTCTCCCCTTTTCCTGCTCCCTTATTTGTTTGCAAAATCTTTGCAAGGGAAAAAAACCTGTCCAGGCATTCCAGCAACAGTTTTTCTTTATCCGCAGCTGTGGTCACCGGGTTTGAGCTTGGCCTTGGCAACACATCAGGGTACGGACTCTGCAGCCGCCAGGCCCACTCCTAATTCTGGGGGCTTGGGTGCTCTCCTGGCACCGATTTCTTTCCTTAATGGCCTCCCTTGACACATGAGCATGGAGAAGAGCAGAGGCTGAGCAAGGTCAAATAGGAACTGGATGACAGAGTTAGAATTCTTATTGCTTCTTATCCTTTCATTCTTATGATTTTTGATTCTTACTGCTTTGGGTTTAACTATTAGACCAGGAAACAAAGGATTAATAGGCCAAAGGAAAAAATATTGACTTCATTAAAGGCCCATTACATAATTGTTTAATCGCATAGTTTTGGTGTTGGTAGAGAACTTATTGATGATTTATTCCAATCCCATCTTATTACTGGTGAAGAAACTAAGACTAGAAAAGGGTTCAAGTGTCTGCCTAGTTCAAGGTCCACTGAGTAGGTGAGAGGACCAAGCCCGGAGCTCAGATATCACTACTTAGTCCTCTAGCCTCCCTTCTCTCCCTGGGCTCGCGATTTTTGCAGAAAACAACTCAATGTGCATCCTTGGTTGTCTGGGTTGTTCCTTGGTTAGACTATTGCTGTTGGAAGAACGTTCCTCTGAAGTGTCCTGCTCAGGTTCTAATGATGACGGCATACTTAGAAGACCCAGTCCCTGTCTCTAGGAGCTCAGAAAGTGAGGGCCCACCAGGCCTCACCCTTGCTTTGTCCCCACTTTCTACAGCAGCGGTTCTTAGCCTGGAGCTTTCATTCCAGTCACCAGAGGACATTTAAAAAACTCTTGCCCTGGCCAGGTAGCTCAATTGGCTAGAACATCATCCTGCTATGACAAGTTTGCAGGTTTGAAGCCCTGTCAGGGCACATACAAGAATTAACCAATGAGTGCATGAACAAGTGGAACAACGAATTGATGTTTCCCCCTCTCCCCTTTCCTCTCTCTAAAATCAATAAATAAAATTTTTTTAAATTAAAAATTAAAAATCTATAGTTGGTGAGTGGCTTAAACAACAGAAATTAATTTTAAAAGATCCACCCCAACTACTGAATAAGAATTTATTTCTGCGAGAAAGTCTGAGGCACGTGCACTATATGTACAACCTCCCCCTAGGGAGTCGAGGAAGCCCGCTGCTAGGAGTCACAGCTCTGAAGCCTCCTGATGGTTGATGAGGATAAAGCTGACCCGAGGGACGGAGGTAGATGGAGTGAGTTTCTGTCGGTCGTCTGGAGAAAATCTCTAGGAGAGAAGGACTTGGTTACCCTCTTTCCTAATCTAACCTGGGAAACGCCCCAGGAGATGTCTGTGTGCTGGGATGTGGAAGCCGCAAGGCCACAGGAGCGTCATCCAGTCCATCCAGCCTCAGCCCTCAGCTCCCAGAACCTCTGGGCGAGATAACGGGTGAACACTAGTCGCAGGATGCGCGGGTCTCTCCCCAACTCTGAGACACAACGCTGTGAAGATGCCAACACGTAAAGCATCCCCCTTTATTCTCTCCTTTTTGTTCTGGGCCTAACAGTAGAAGATAAATCTGAGTCAGGAGAGAGCCTGTGGCCCTCAGGGCTGGTCGGCACGGGTCCAAGGCTGTTTTCTGTTTCTAACCTCCAGGATACAAGACTTCCCCAGGGAAAGGTGGCATTCCGCCTCATTTGCCCCTGATCTGGTCCACAGGTCTGCTGTTACAAGACAGTTCAGCTTCTGAGTAACTAGGATCAGGCAAGTTTCTCTTCTGAAGGCCAAGTTATACGGTGTGGCCAGGCTCTGACCTGCAGCAACACAGGTGAGAGGGTACACCGGGGGACTGAGCAGACACAGGGCTCAGGGCCTACTGCGACCTGCATCCCGGGCACATCCATTCTGAGCTCAGGCCCCACGGTGTCCCTGCCCCTTCCTGGCAGTCCCTGGATTTGGGGTGCAGCAAGAAGGAGAGGGAGAAGGGTGACAGAGGGGTGGCGCAGCAGGAGGATGCCCTGGAGGCACCTGGAAATAGAGATCGTTTCCAGCCATGAATCAGCAGTCCTCTGTCGGCCTCCGTGAGGGAGGGCCTCAAGCTTGTGCAGCCATAGAAATCAGTCAGGTTCCCGAGCAGGCTCTGGTTCAGGGCCAGGGAGGCTTGGAGGCATCCGGGATGTCTGAGCTGGAGCTTCCCCAGAGGAAGTAACACAGATCAAACCACAGCCTCATTTCCTGGGCCAAGCATTTTCCTCTGGAATAAAAATTGGTGGGCTGCGGGCCATGTTTGACCACCAGATACAAGTAGATCGGCTTGTTTTAGACTAAATTCAAAATGCTTTGCATGGGGCATGCCCTTTCCAGTTTGCCCCCGTCCCGGGTTTCCCTTCATGCTGCCCCCAGCCGAGTGGAACTTCCATGTTGTCAACCTCTCACCGTTGGAGTGTTCTGACTCCCTTACTATCAGTATTTGTGAGTCCACACAAGAAATGTAGGGACGGCGCTGTTATCGTTCCCCTTTCGTAGGTGAAGCTGAGAGAACACAGCTTTGGCTGAGGTTTCACAGCGTCGGCGTCCGAGGCAGGGCTCCAGCTCCTGACTCACAGCCTGAAAAGCAGTTTCTGCCTCAGCCCACACACAGCACAGTCTCTGGGAAGCTGTTGCCCACCCCCAGCCCACTGCCCCCTCTCTCCCTGTCCTGACACACTCTCACATGCACGCACACACTCACATGCTCACGTGCCTGCACACACGGGCTGCGTTGGCATCATCATCGTACCTGAAGGTACCCTAGTACATTTCTCTTCCTCCTCATTTGGCCTCAAGCTAACTTGGACACTAAGGGGGGGTGGTTTGTACCCCACTGATGATTAGTGATGTTGAGCATCTTTTCATACACCTATTGGCTGTTTTTATGTTGTCTGTGGAGAAATACTATTCAATTCCTTTGCCCACCTTTAAGTTGAGTTATTTAGTGTTTTGCTGTTGAGTTGTAGGAACGCTTCTGGATTTAAGAAACAGGAGAGTGCTGGCTGTTGGGGTGGGGGGCAGAGACGTGGGGGGGGGTTGCTGCTCCGTGGGTGGGTGTGACGTCTCAGTTAGGTGTGAGCAAGTTCCAGAGATCTGCAGTCCAGCATTGCGCCTAGAGTTAAAAATACGGATTTTACACTTAAAAATTTTGTTAACTTCCCCTCAAGTTAAATTTTCTGGGGAAGATGGGCACACTAGAAGGATTTAACACAGAATTAACACTGCATTTGTTTTTCAGGATCGTCAGCTAAGGCAGCGAAAACCTAGAATTGTTTGACTTGGAATCCATAAACCTTCACCCTTCTCAATCTCGTTACCAAAGATGGAAGCTGCTGGAGTGTCGAAATTCGTGTGAAAGAAATCAGAGCTGCAAAGGCAGGAAGCTGAACAATAGCTTGATTTGCATTTAACTCTAGGCCACAGCAACATCAGGACGCACACTTCTTGGGGATGGTGTTTACAGTTTTAAAAAGCCTCCTTAGTTTCAAAATGCGCGTGCATCTCCCCCTGGACTCTACCTTGCCAGGGCTGTGGCAAGTGCTGGCAGTTGCCTGGCAGCAGGAAAAGTGCGGTGCCGGCTGAGGGAAATTGCTGGGTTCGCCTTTTCCTGAGCGAAGAGCCCTGGGGCCCAAATTACTTTCCGCACAAGTATGAATGTGGAGCCCGTCATCCTGACCCTTCAGGCTAACGTGGTTCCCAGGTCTCACCTTTCTTATCAGCCCTGCAAAGTGTTTTGTGATGAAAAGAGAAAGTGTGTTTACTTCCCTCAGAGAATCATTTTTCCCCCATGTTTAAGTTCAGGGGTCATTTTTGGGATGACAGGGAAGCAGGGGGAGGTTTAATTGCCACCGGGCTGCGGGGCGGGGTGGGGGGACTGGGAAAGGGTCCCTGTGCAACTGGCTCATGCCCAGAAGAGGGTATTGCCCACACTTGCTGTTCGTGTGGATGAATTCATTTTGAGGGGCCTATGCACAGTGCCTTAGAAAGGAACATCATTTTGTAACAGGGTGCAGCCAAGAGGGGGGCCCCCAAATAGGGATTTGGAATGGGGCCCAGGACTCAGGATGTTCAGGAAATATTAGGAAGACATGTATAAGATGTCCTCATCCCCTCCCGCTCAGGTGTGAGGTGGGGGAAGGGAAAAACGGAGCAGGGCCATTGACAGCTGTTTTGCATAGCAACAGCTTTGCAGCTAACCTCTGGCACGGTCATTTAACATATCTATAACCTTTAACTGGTTTCATAGATATGTTGAATAG
Source organism: Glossophaga mutica (assembly GCA_039655065.1). Taxonomy (NCBI): domain Eukaryota; kingdom Metazoa; phylum Chordata; class Mammalia; order Chiroptera; family Phyllostomidae; genus Glossophaga; species Glossophaga mutica. Next base: position 24,061,242 of record CM077310.1, read on the forward strand.
CTGTGGCCACACTTTGAGCCAGGGAGAAGTGAGTGACTTCCACCCAAGATGGAACTGGAAGGCAACTCCCCTTGTTTACCCCACCTGCGTAAGAGCTTGGGGATAATTGGCTCCATGCCATGGGGCCACACCTGCCCAGACTCACTATGGCAGCCCAGTAAAGCTGGAAGGATACAGGAATGCGGGCAGGTGTAACTGATTGTGGGAGGAGTTGGAAATGGGACTGCAGAGGAAGATTGGCACGGGGATTTAAACCGAGACTCGGCAGCCATTAGAGGGAGAACGACGTGCTTTTGGCAGAGTCAGGACCCCCGCAACCATGTGAAGGAGAATCACCATGTGGCTTTAGCGGAGAACCGCCACTCGGCTTTGACCCCTTCCCTGAAACTTAGGTGAAGGGGAGAACCATACAGCTTTGGCAGAGTGGAGACCCCCTCACAGCTTTGCCAGAGAGAGCCACACGGTTTCGCCGGAGTGCAGAACCCCACAGCTTTTGTAGAAGAGGACCACGCGGCTTTGGGGTGCTCCCTTTTGCTGCGTGGCCTGGGAAGCAGGAGAGACTTTGCCTGGAAGATGGCTGAAAGAACTCTTGCCAGTAGGCCATGAGAAGGTGCCACATGGCTTTGGATTAATCAGAGATCCTGCCTGGACGGCAACACAGCTGATGGTGCCAGCGGCCTGAATCCAGGATGTTTTTGCTTCTTTTCTGGAGTTACGGTACCCCGAATTAGGGCAGGGGGAAAAGGAAGCACTGTGGGCGTCTGTGGGTGTCCTAAAGGACTTCAATATTTTAATGAAGACATTAGGTCACCACTTTAAGTCTGTATAGCTTTAAATAAACATTTCCTTTCCTTTTCACAGATCTCTGGCATTGAGAGACGTCTTTCCTAAGGCTGCAGAGATGGACATAGTGAACTTTGGCCCCTGTGTTTGTTCTGTAACCGTTTTTGGCGTCCCTGGATGGGCCAATAATGGCTCCCCCTTGGACCTGTGTTCTGTAACAATTTCACAGCAAAGTCCAAGGCTCCAGGCAGATTCGCTGACAAATTACACATCCCCACCAGCCCGGGTTTTCTTTTGTACTGACTTAGGTGTTGGACCCCTCCGTTCCTCCCCTGTGATTTGGTGATTCTTGCATGTGAGAATGAAAGCAGCACGGTGCCCCCCTTTGCATGCTGAGGTGGCAATACTGTCCAGGTGTTTCGGTATCTTCCTTCCTGACCCAGGCCTGGCTGACACTCCTCACAGGCCCTGACTGTGCCCAGCGGAGGAGCTAAGTGAGGGTGTGGACTGAAGGCCAAGAAGGAAGTAGCACTGGAAAGCAACTGAAAAATGGCCATGCAAAAGGACTGAATTTTCCTGACAAGAGGTGAAGGTAAAGATTATGAATTAGTGACAGGTTGAGGCCAAGGAGTTGACTTAAGGATGGGGTAGATTTGGAAGGTAAGCCAGGGCCAAGAATAAAAATGTGTATTCGTTTGTGAATTGGAACCACAAATAAGTTCTGGTGAAACCGAATGGAGATCGGGCAGGAGAGACGGGACAGATGTGCTTATTTGGAGCCTAGACTAGGATCTGATGGGCAGTAAGATATCGCTGCACCTTCCACTCCCACCCCTTCTCCCTTGGGGTTCCTTCCCAGCCCCAGCCACATGGAAGCTCTCCCCCCCGCCCCACATCAGCTCTTCCCATCTTCCATCTCTCTTTGTAAAACACTCTAACTTTGCGACTTACAAACACTAATTCATTTCAGGCACTGGCCTGAATGTCACTTCCTCTAGGAAGCCTTCCCTGACTACCACTCCCTTCTCAGTTTTGGCTAGATGCTTCTTTCCTATGCCCTCACAGCTCCTGGACTGTATCCTAGCACTTGTCACACCTCTTTACAATTGCTTATTTATTGCTGTTCTCCCCCAACAGACTATAAGGCAGTAAGGACCAAGAAAGCAAGGGAACTCTGTCTATTTTGATTCAGGCCCCTCCAACACCTAGCAAAGTGCTTTCCATCAGTAAGTTGTATTAATAAATAAATTTTTGTTTATTCTTATGAGGCACTTCCTTTTCCCCTGTCCTGTACAGAGTGCCCAACAATTTCTAACAAGAAAGATCAAGTTTAGCACTATAAACAATCATTCTCTTGTCCAAAGAAGTTAGTTCTACTTCACCTTTCTCCCTCCCTCCTTAGGTTATTCCCCTCTGCCGAGTTCAGCGTAGTGCTGGGCGTACAGTAGATGCTCAATAAAAAAAGCAGTGATTAGCTACCAGATAGAAGGTATTATCTCTGCTCTAAGAGAGAAAACAGTTGGCTTCATACTTGTCTGAGTGTTTGGAATCGGACAAGAGTCCTTTTTAAAATGGGAAAGTGGGACTTGAACAGGTCTTGCCCTCTCACTTGCCCTGCGGAAGAGGAAGCTGGCATTTCGTTCCGCTGGAGATGATACACCCGAAGCGAATAACCCTTGGGATTTGAGAGGGATTATCTGGCCACTGGAGGGCTCTTACATTTTTCCATGTAATACAGTTGGAATTTATTCAGAATGACTAAATAATTAATGCCACATTGTACCAAGTGTGCTCCCTAGCTCCTATCACATTTTTTTAAATGCAGAATTTCAGAGAGACCAGACTTAATTTACCGTGCTTTGCTTCTTCGACAAAAACATGAGATGACTAATTTCCCCACATCGTGGCTTCACGTTTCCCCATAAATAGGGCATCTGTTAGCACGGATTATTGCGTATACGATGCTAACATGATTAGGCGCACACACTCACCCAAAGAGCACAATTTTAAAAAGGATTACTCAAGAAAAAATGAGAATATAACAAGAAAGAAAAAATATTTAGGAAACCCTAGAAGGGCAAGAAGTTAGTAGTAAGCTTGGTATTTTGGAGCTAGAGGAGGGGTACTATTTTGTTCAGTAGTATCTAGCTGGAGCCCACTGCGTGGCAAGCACTATGCTCGCTGCACACTGGACATACAAATGGCAGCCAATGAGAGCAGCAGTGGCAGCCTGGCCCACGAAGGGCCAGGACTTTGTCTTGCTGACCACTAATCCCGAAAGTCTGGACCGGAGCCTGACCAGCGGTAGGCCTGTACTAATTTAAGTATATAGGTAATGTTTACTGAATGCCGTATAGATGCCGTAGCTTGTTTTAAGAACTTTGTAGGTGTTCTCACTTTCAATTCAGATAATAATACTGTGGGGTAAGAAGTAGTACTACCTTTATTTACAGGTGAGGAAACTGAGGTTTGGTGAGATTAATTCAGTTGCCTGAGGGGACTAGAGATGAAATGAAACCCAAGTCTGTCTGGCGTTGAGTGTGATGTGAACAATGCACTTCTGGTCGTTAAGCTGTACTCCGTAAAGATGGCATCCCTGCAGCTGGGCGTTCACACTGAGGGCCCGAAACAAGTGTGCAAGCAACTGGCCAAAATAACAGTAGCATGATTGGAGAAAGCCATTCCTGCTGTATCACCTACCTGACTAGAGAATTCCGGAAAAGCTCCACCCAGGAGTTCAAATTTGATCTGGTTCATGAAGACGATGTCAGGTAGAGCTATAGTGGATCCCCAAAGACACGGTGCGTGGGCGAGGTCTGCCTTTGGCTGTCACGGGTCACTTGAACAGCAACCTATCTTCTTCTGACTGCTGCACCGTGATAAGCCTTCTTTCAAAGCGTAATGAAGTGTAATTATACATAGTTTTACCTTTTGTGCAGTTAAATGTGCCTGTTGAACAGAGCACATGGAGGAAGCAGCACAGCTCAGGGAATTATCAGAAATAGACCCTGGAACAAGAAACAGAATTTTACCTGCATCCCAGTGCCCACGCAGCCAGGCCCGCGTTCCATCAAGGCCACCAGCCCCTGAGGCGAGGGCCGCTCTAATCCGGGGTGATCTCATCATCCTGAGATCCTTAACTAAATTCTAGCTCCAGAGCCCTACTTCCAGACCAGCTAACATTCGCCAGTACGGGGGCAAGGACTTACACGTACTTCTTCGGGAGGCGTGGTTGAGCCCCTTACGGTTCTCTTGCAGTCACAGCTTCTCCCAGGCCGACACTTGCCTGGCTTTCAACAGCGTCACCTGTTTTTCTACTCTATCAAAGGAATCGTATAGTTTTTCTAATTGTGTTTGACTTTTTCTCCAAATTATATTTGTGGGATTCATTCATATTGTTGGGCGTGCAGCTCTGGAAAACTTATTATCATGGCTGTATAGTATTGCCTCGTGTAAATAGAATATAATTTATTCATTATACCATTCTGCGTAGATAGGTGGTTTTCACTTTAGTGCTTTTACAAACAGTGCTGCTCTGGCCATCGCTGTACGTTTTGTAGGTGAGCTTGTGCGTGGATTTTTGTTGGGTATACATCCAGGAGAGACATCAGTGTGTCACGGGGCACACACACGCGGTACGTACTAGTAGAACTGCCAGTTTTCCAATGTGGTTAGACAAACGCTGGGTTAAGCAGAGGAGTGGCATGATCTGCTTTGCACATTTGAAAGATCGCTGGCTGGAGGATTACAGGGACACGGAGGGTTAACTTCAAGGTAGCATTCATGCGGGAAGGTAGGAGGAGATGGGATGAGCCAGAGAACATGTGTGCATAACCCACAGACACAGACAACACTGTGGTGATGGCCAGAGGGAAGCAGAAATGAGGGCTGGATAGAAGTGGGCAGAGAGGGACAAATGGGGACAACTATTATAGTATAAATTATGAAAATAAAGTTAAAAAAATTAAAAAAGGCAAGAACAGAATTTGGAGGGTTTTAAGTCTTAGCTTAGAAATTTGGGCTTCTCTTGTTGGGAAAAATGCTGTTTTTTTTGTTTTTTTTTTAAGTGGGAGAATGACAGTTTTAGATTTCTTCCTCAGGAAGATGGATGGGAGCCAATTAGAAGAAGATGTTAAACCTTGAGGGAGACCCTGGGTGTATAAACCCAGGGATAGAGTACAGGGACCGAGGAGCGGGGTGGATGGGAGAGCTGTGAGAAAACCCCCGGACCCTGGCAGTGTGGTGTGCAAGAGCAAAGGATCCATCGATGATGCCTCGTGGAGTCCCTACCTCTCTAGGACACTGTGCAGGGCGGTGGGACTGGGAGTGGACTTTACTTGCCCTTCTCAAGCCAACACTCTGGATGGGCTGTGTTTTGATTAGAATGAGTGCTATTTTGGCTGAACCTATCAAAGGGTTTTGCTTTGGGGCAACGAAGAGCTCATCGCCAACAGGCAAATCTGTCAGCCTTGGACAGAGAGCCCTGAGGCCACCTGGTAATGTGCCTTCACCTCCGTGTTTCTTGATATCAAGGAGAGAAAAGTGAATGTAGACTCATTTAGCCGACATTGAAGAACCCACGGTGAATGAAATATCTCAGCAAAGTGTTATTTTGATCACAGAATGGCAAAGGAAGGAAGGAGATGTGGAGGTGAGGCCGCTGAGCTGACCAGAGGGGTCAGGAGGATGGCAGCGGAGAATATTTCAACTAGGTTTTGCAAGAGGAGTAGGAGTCCTTAGAAGGAGAAGGGGGCCTGGGGCATTGAGGCCGAAAGTAGAGTGGGGTGAGGTCAGAAGGAAAGAAGGTCATTTCTAGCAGAGGAAATAGCATGTGCAAAGCTACCAAAAAATGAAAAAATAGTATCTAAAATGTATTGTGCTCTGTACCAAGCACCGGGCTAAGAATTGGATCTAGGCGTATTCGTTGGATCCTCTTGGCAGCCCATGAAAGCAAGTGTACTTATTTTAATTTTGCAGATGAAAAAACTGAGGCTTAAATCGATCAAACTACTCAATTCAAGGACACACAGCTCCCAGGAGGTGGAACAGGGATTCTGACCATAGGGGGCCTGGGCCTCTAATCACTGTGAGTTCCCAGACCCTGAGAAACAGATTGGAAACGGTGTGGACTGTGACATGAGAAGCTTGCACCGTGCTAACAACGAAGTCACGGCAGATAAATGCTTCATCCTGAGCCATAGTGACTGGCAGCAGATCATTTTCCAAAATTCCCTTCCAGTCCATGCCCAGAGAAATAGGAGTGTCACATTAAGACTTTAAAAATATTGGTGACACTTTCCTGTGCAGGTACATCAGAATAAAAATAGCCCCTCCTGAACAACCCCCCCCCCACCCTTAACCCCTTCTCTTCAGCTCAGCATCCCTCAATGTTGCCTCTGCTCCATTTTTTTTCCTCTTCGAAGAGGCATCAGGTCTCAAGTTCAACTTAATCCAAATGCTAGATGTATTATTCATTTCTACGCTTTAATGATGTGATAAGGTTTCTGGAAATAGGAAAAGGCTCATTAAACTGTCATTTGAATATAGATCACACCTAAATTCTAAGGAAGACAAAGTCTGCCAGCTGGGGATGCATTTGCCTCCCCAACACAGCTCTTCACAGACTGGGAAGGCAGAAAGAAGCATTTAAAAGACGAGATCCTCCAGATTAGCATGTATTCTTGATTTACTCTGTAATTAATGATAGCTCACAAACAGAGCGAGCGATTCGGGAGACAGAATGAATACCAGCCAAATGGAGACGGAATCTGGGATGTCGAACACGGCGAGGTGTATTTTGTCCTAGTCTGCGGTCAGTGGCTTGATCAGGCAGGCTCCATTTGAAGTAGGGGAACGTGGAAGAATGTTAATTTGACTCACATGGCTGAGATCAGCATGTCATCCTTAACTGCAGAAATTGACTTGAGAATTCAACCTGCCTGCAGCTTTCCCTCTCTGCTTGCCTACAGGTTTGAGAAGATGCTAGAAAATGCAAGAGTACAAGGGAGGAATTCAGGGTCAGATTCTGGTGAAAGTGGAAATGTGCTCAGCTATTTCTCCACCTCTGACAGTAGGGGATCTAAAAATAGTGCCAGTTAACCTGTATGGAAAACTCATGTTGTACTAGACTCTGGTCTAAGCGCTCAACACATAGGCTGTTGTTTGTCTTTTTACGGCAATCCTATCAGATAGGCCAGCATTGTCCTTAGAGGAGAGAGGCCTCTGCCTGGCCTCCTCTTCAGTTGTGTCCTCCCCTTCAATTGTGTCCTCCCCAGAGGGTAAGAAGCTGTTTCATGGGGACAAGAGGACATTCCTACCAAGCACCTGGAGCCCTAGAGTTTCCTTACCTAATATTCCCGAGCCAACATGATGTTCTGAGCAGGCCTCTTACCTGAGTTTGTCCTTACTGCAGACTGTGTCCATCATGTGACCCTGGGTCTCCAAGCCAAGCGCTGGCCCTCTGTGTGGCTTATGGTGCACAGAGTGTTTCCTGTGGGCTGGGCCATCGCAAACTTACTTCCATGTGACTTGCAATGTGGGGTGGAGCCAGGGGTGGGAGGAGAAGGGGGGGGGATGAGCCACAAGCAGAGCCTGGGGCAGGTTCTCTTCTAAACCATCACTTTTCAGCAAGGAACCCCAGGGAGTCTGCAAATTCTAAACTCAAACCATGTGCTTCCAGGTCATTATAAATGGATAGAACATATTTTATTCAGTGGTTTGTTAACTAAAAGTTTGCTTTTGTATATTTGTCATGTGGTAGATAGCTGGCCATTGGTACTCTTGCTCTGGACCCTAAAATTGTTAGGAGTGGGTTCAGTGTAGGGATATTAATAGCTAGATTTCATATATAGAGAAATGGAGAGCTTAGTTACTTGCTGGTAAGTTCTAAAGGCAGAATTTGAATTCTGGCAATCTTGTTGCAAGATCTACTCTCTCAAACAGCACCTGATATTTGCCCTTATGGGAACACCTTGTGGAAGCAGCCATTCAAATCAGCTACCACCCTGTTGGGATTCAAGCCAATAGACAAATATGGATGAAACTTCTCCTGCTGTATTTTAAGAGAAGTGCAATGGGACCCCTGGGTCCTCTGATAGGTGCATGGGTGGAAGATATCAGAGACCAGACAAGTCATTTGAACCACATCATCAGTATCCATGCCAGAAATGTTTACTGTGAATTTGATTACTAAAACAAACAAACAAAAAACCAGACAAATCTGAGAAATTCAGAACGGCGAATGTGCTAATTTCCAGGAGGGCCCTCCCAGCTCCTGCCTTCTGTCCTGCCTGCTCTGCACCGTCCCTACCTTGTGTGCGGTCTGGGTCTGTGCATGATGGGGTCGTCACGCCCTTGAACATGTTCTATGTGTGACACGGGTGAAATAATTTTGCTGATATAATTGAAGTCTCTAATCAACACTGAAATTACAGCTTATTTATAAAACAATCAACCTGAGCAGCCAACTGAAGACTCGCTGAACAGAAATCTTATAACCAAGGATTTACAGAAGAAACCACGTCAAGACTGGTAGGAAGGACAGAGACGTGAAGAAAAGCTGGCTCCACTCCCACCTGCAGTGGCTGAGAATCCAGAGGGCCATCTTAGCTGCAAAGGTCCCCTCTGAGGAGCGAGGGACTCAGCTCCACTAGGATCCCCAGCCTGGAGTGCCAGAGCCAGTAGGAGGAGCCTACATAACATCTGCGGAAAATCAGCAGGGATTCCATCAGCCAGGGAGAGATGAGAGTCTCCCAGAATCCTGAGTCCTCTAGAAACCCATGCGCCCACTTAAAGGGCCAGCACACAAACTCTCCTTGAGAGACTGAATGAAAATGTGAAGGGATTAAGTACAAATCAGTGGTTACAAAATAGTGAGGAGGATGTAAAAGGACAGCAAAGGGAATATAGTTTATAGTATTGTAACAATATTATGTGTGCCAAGTGTACCTGAAATTGCAGGGAAACACTATGGAAAGTATATGATTGTCTAATAAACACTTTGCTGTACACCTGAAACTAATAAAAAAATAATACTGAATGTCAACTTCTATTGAAAAGTAAAATAGAACTCCATTGAAATGATAAAAGAAATACAGTGGGAAAGTGATATAATCCAGGATATACACATTCCTGATGAGACCTAATTTATTGAGCAGATCAGACTCATTCGGAGGTGGCAGCATCTATGTGTCCCGATGTACACCCCAGTAATGAATGCCAAGTTGTTCGAGCAGCCTGTTCCCTGCAAGAGGCAGAGTCTGTGCTTAACTGTGATAGAAACGGCCTGCAAAATAGCAGAACTTGACTCTATTGTTTGGATTGTTCTCTAGTTTTCTCGCACACGCATCTTTTCAAACCCATTGTAAGATATTTAATAGGGAGGATTTTGCGCTATATTTTCTCTCTGTATGAAATCACTAAAACCTGCCCGCTTTTCTGCCAGCTGATCCTAAACAGGAACATGTTCTCCATGCACGTGATACGGGGGGTGTGTGCGCTAATCCGCTGCTACTGTCCCCGCCACACAATGAATAATGCGTTAGATCTCGCATTTTTAATTCAGGTGAAGAATGTATTTCTGTTGTGCCACCCTGTTATTTTTCTGTTGCTATTCAGAACAGAATTGAGAAACTGTGGTTAAATGTTATATAAATAATCCAAAATATAAATTCCATGAGGGCAGGAGACAAGGTCTGTTTGGTTTGTTGCTGATGTACCCGTCAACACAGAGTGCAGGTCTGATGCATTGTAGATGCTCAAAAATGACCGAATTGATATAAAAATTCCTGTAGCTTTGGAATATTTCCATACAACATTTCTTCTTCCTGGCTCAATACTTCACAGGGCTCATGGCAGGCACCTGCAAAATAAACACTTCTTGATTTTCCTTGACAGCTTACGTTGTTTCTAGGGCTCCGATTCCTCCAGTTAAGCTCTTTTTTGGGAAAAATATCTCCCCAGCAGTTTCAGTGGCCACCTAGTTTATCTATAGGCGGTGTTTGGAGATGATGAAGTAGGCCAGGGGACCAGGACCTGAACGAATCACGTAGGATGGCCCAGCCCTGCAGGGTGCCCGGGAGATCTGGGCCCTGTAGGGCCCTCCAGCACTTCCAGAGTCAATGCTTTAAGCATTTACCCCCCCCCCCCCCCCCCGTACCTTTTCTGTTCTCAGATAACTCAGAAGTGGCTGGATTAAGAATGTCACACTTGGCCTTTAGGTAATCCTCAGTGCAGAAGGCAGCAGACGGCAGCGGAGTTCAATTTGAAGGAAAAAAACAAAAGTTAAAAGATCGAGTTCTGAGGCAGCATGAGGATCCAGTTTCTTATTTTAGGGAACATAAAGATATTTTCAAATCCCTTTTCATCAATTAGGAGTCTCAGTATTTTTTGCGTGTTTACCACAACCTGTCTGATGTGGGCTGCAGGATGAAAACTACGAGGGAAACCCCCGCCCCTAAATCCCTGAATTATCCTCTGGGGGTGGGCCCCTTGTTGTACAGGCTTCCCCATCTAAGTGAGTGTTCTAGGAACCCATCTTTATCAGTGTACCAGCTGGTGTTGTGAGAGGCTGCGTTTGGCTTCAATGAATTTTTTGAAGCTTCTTTCAATGCATTTGCCCATTGCATGATGGGTGATTTAGAAGCACACCTGCCCACCACAGCCGCTGAGTGTTCAGCAGTTTCTGGCCAAAAATGGCCTGACCCCAGTGCCCCACCCTCCCTATTCTCCTGATCTCAGCCCCAATCACCTCTGTTTTTGTTGTTGTTTGGTTTTCCCAGGTGACAAAACTCCTCAAAGGGAAACTTTGCTGATGTGGAAGAGGTGAAACAAAAAACGGCAGAAACACTAAATGGCATCCAAATCCACAAGTTTAAAAACTGTTCTGAGCAGTGGGAAAAATGTCTCCATAGGTGTATTGCTTCAAATAGACAGTACTTTGAAGGTGACTGAAGTTTAAACATGTAAGAATAAATACACAGTTTTTTATAAATAAACTCCAGTTTTTAAGGGGTTCCCCCCATATATGTAAAGGGGGCCCTGAAGACCTTCTCGTATTGGGAATTTTGCAGCTGGGAAGTCTCCCCATGTTTTCAGCTCCAGGTCTTTGCTCAACATTCTGGGTTCAGATCCCGCTCCTGCCACTGGCAAACTGTGGAACTTGGAGAAGTTACTGAACCTCATAGAATCTGTTTCTCATCTGTCAGACTGAGGTGTCAACAGTGTCTATCTCGAGCTGTTGTTACGAGTTTACACCAAGGATACTTCCAATAGGGAACAGGGCATAGAAACTAACTGCTTACTCAATTTCATCCCTCGCCCACCATCATGGTCCTTAACAGCACTCACCCCTTTGTCCGCCCCCCTCCCAGCACCACAAGGTGGCATATCAGGACTGGCCTCCCACTCTGGCCACAGTTCGAGGACTTAGCCCAGTGCTCTTCCCACCCACAGGGCTTTAGGCTCCTGCCAGTGATTGCCTGGATTAGGAAACCAGCTCTGAGGCTGGCCACATGCCTCCAGATTCCCCAAGTGCCCCCTGCTCACCACTTCCTGTTCGCTCGGACTCTGGTTACTTTGCTCAATGAGTCCTTTACTGCTGTGGCCAGGCTGGCTGTCTCTCTGTCCCCACTTAGCTTACACCCATCTTAGTGTCCTCGCTTAGCCCTTGCTACCAGCCTAGATTGTCCTCCCTCACTCTTCTGCTTCATCATTATAACTTGATTGAATGCTACTTTCTCCCCAACAAACCATGGATTTCTCTAACACTTTACACAGGGGTGGGCAGAAGTAGGGTTACAGTTGTTCGTATGGGGAAAAAATACAGTCTGTGTTTATTACAATAGCTTTATTAACTCAAAAGAATGTCACCATGCAATTGTAACCCTACTTCTGCCCACCCCTGTATCCTATTTCTCTCTTTCAGAAACTTGGTTAATCAGGCACCAGCTTATTCATGGTTAATACAGAATGCTGTATTGAAGAGCAAACAAATCTTGGTTCTGTTCGCGTGACTTTGAGGAAGCGATTTAAGCTCCCTGGGACTCTGGAGAACACATATAAAATGGAATTAATTATATGTATACCTTGACTGGTTCTATAAATGAGCTAATATAAGAGAAGTCACGTAGCGCAGGGCCAGGTCTGTCTTAGGCATTTAACAGGCAGCATCCGTGTTGTCCTGGGTGTGTGCTGCTGGGATGCCTGTAAGGGCAGCGTTTACGTCTCTTCGCAGGCTCCACATTGCCTGAAAACATGCCATTCTTTTTATATTCCCTGCATTTGTGGCCATACATGTTTGTAGAATGAATAAGTGAAATATATTTCTACCCACAAATTCTTTCCTATTTCAATCCATGCGTTTGCCACCCAGCTACTCTCGTGTTATGTGTGTCTCTGTGTCTCTGGGTGTGCACCTGTGTCTACCTCAGGCAGTCCCTGTGATAGGCACATCCCCATTCATAAGATAATTTGAATTCTCTGAAGATCTTAAAATTGACCCCTAAGACTAAAGTGTCACAAAGACAAAAATTCCACCATTAGAGAGAATTTCATGCGGGTTATAACGCATTGGACTTACGCAACAGTCTTTTTTAAATGCAAAAACCCTCTATCAAGGTGTATATTCACCAGCTCAGGGTGCCATAACTAAATCCACAGATTGGGAGGCCGAAACAACAGAAATTAATTTTCTCACAGTCTCGGGGGCCAAGAAGTTCAAAGTCACGGGGCTACTGTGGCAGAGCTCTCTCCTTGGGCTGCCGTGACCCCTTCTTGCTGTGTGCTCACGCGGCGTTTCCTGGTGCACATGTGTGGAGAGACTGAAATCGCTCTGTCTTCTTATGAAAACACCAAACCTATCAGATTAGAACCTCAGCCTTCTGACCTCATTTAACCTTAATTACCGTGTAAACTACAACCACATTGGGGGTTAGGATTTCAACGTACGGATGTGAGGGAGGGGGCATGGGGACACAATTCAGTCAATAGAAAGGTCTTAATGTAAATTACATTTTTAAATGCTGTGGATCCTTGAGCAATGTTATTTCACTCAATGTCATTTTGTTCTAACATTGTTGTTAGAACATCGTTTGTTCTTCCAGGTTGAAGCTGCTGTCTGAGTGGGGTTTGCATGTTTTCTCTGTGTCTGTGGGCTTCCTTCAACACCGCCAGTTTCCTCCTGCCTCCCAGAGAGGTGCCCGCTAGGTGAATGGTGTGCTGACGTCATCCCAGCCTGGGGGGCGGCGGGCATGTCCCGGCCCGACCAGGCAGGGTCCTGCCTTGCACCCTGAGCTGCTGAGAGAGGCTCGGCATGTCCTCAACCCTGAACCCTGGGGTAAGCATGTTTGAAAGTAATTTTTACATTTGATTGTTCTTTCTTAAATGCGTGTATAGTTCACATTTATTTCAATGTTTAATCTGAGAAGTGTTTTGGGTCTTTAGACATGTGGTGATGTTTTTATGACCAGCAATAAGCCACAGGAACATAACTCTTATTTATGTCAAGTAGCCTATGCTAAAACTGGTCTTCTGGTAGGTCGTTTTGCTTAAAGTCTCAGTTTCCAAGAACCTGTCGATGATGTTAAGTAAGGACTTAATGTAATTTTCCCTCCCCGACAAACAGTGGGGTCCTGTAGGTGGGGAAATGACAAAGCAGATATTGCTGTCAAACTTCTTCTAGGTCCCCCAGAGCATGCATTCCTTGTTGCCGTAATATTTTCTTTGTCCAGATAGGTCGTGCTATCTCTATAAATTTGTCACAGAGGCTTATACTCTCATCCCTCAGAGCTGTGGGAGAGGAGGCTGGGTGAGGCCAGAAATGCTTATCCTTAGAACCCCACCGCTGCACTAAACCCTGGCCTTCCAGCAGCCTTTGGAGGCAGAGGTAACTTCTCTACAGCAAAGGGACGGTGTAATTATTTTCAAGTGACTGTTCCTACACACAATGAGACACTGTGAAGATCAAAGCTGCAACCTCTGCTCAAAACACAGAGCAGAGGTCTCCGTAAGAAAAAGGACATCTAAGAAAAAAGAAAAGAAAATTGAGTTTCTAAAATTTAGTGTGAATAAACTTACATAAATCACTGCCAGCCCAGTGGAGTTTCGCTAACGCTGTTCTTTGTTATTACTCATTTGCTCTCTAGTCGCTCTTAATCAAAATTCTCCCCTTTCCCATATATCTGTTGTTTTCTATGATAATGATTTTTGAAGAACATTGAAACAGTTGTCTTGAAAAATACTCCTCCTATTAGTTTCCCATTGCTGTAAAACAAATGATGATAAATAGAGTATCCTAAAACAACACTCGTTTCCTATTCTCCAGCTTCCGTGCATCAGGGGTCTGGCTTGGGCGACATAGGTCCTCTGCCCAGGATCTCACGAGGCTGAAATCAAAGTGTTGGCCTGCACTGTGATTTCAACTGAGGTTCAGAGTTCTCTTCCAAGTTCATTGGCTGTGAGAAAAATGTAGTTCCTTGAAGGTATAGGTCTGCAGCTCCCAGTTCCTGACAGCCACCTCCTGCTCCTTGACCACCCCCTCCAGAACATGTCAGTTTTCTTCCTTAGGGCTGTGACCACAGTCAGCAGCTGCTTCTCTCCCCCGAGAAAGGGTTAAGCCCTTCCCACTGATTGTCAGGTACAACCAGGATAACTTTCCAACTACTTATCTTATAAAGTTAACTGCTTAGGAACTCAATATTTTCAATATTATTTTATGTCAGTTTCAGGCATACAGGATAGTGGTTATGCAATCCTATGTTTTATAAAGTATTGTCCCTGCTATCTCCAGTACCACCCGGGCACCACACATAGTTATCACAATATTGTTGACTGTATTTCCTGTGCTGTACTTTTACCTCCTCATGGCTGTTATGGAGCTGCCAAGGTATATTTCTTAATCTTAGTCCTAACCCTAACTTTTCACCTGGTCCAGTCTCCCAACCCTACTCCTTCGTGGCAACCATAAGTCTGTTCTGTGCAACAAAGTCTATTTCAGTTTTGCTTGTACATTTTGTCCATTAGATTTCAAATATCAATGAAATCATATGGTATTTGCCTTTCTCTGACTTGTTTCACTTAGCATAATACCCTCTAGGTCCATCCGTACTGTTGCAAATGGTAAGATTTCATTCTTTTTTATGGCAGAGTAACACTCCATTGTATATATGTACCACCACTTTTTTATCGGCTCATTTATCAGTGGGCACTTAGGTTGCTTCCATAGCTTAGCTATTATTCATAATGCCGCAATGAACACAGGGGTGCATATGTTCTTTCATATTAGTGTTTTGGGTTTCTTGGAATATACCCAGAAGTGTAGTCACTGGGTCATATGGCAGTTTCAGTTTTGATTTTCTGAGAAACCTCCATACTGTTTTCCATAGTGGTTAGTTATACCAGTCTGCATTTCCACCAATGGCGCACAAGGGTTCCCTTTTCTTCATATCCTCACCAGCACTGATTGTTTGTTAATTTATTATCGATGGCCATTCTGACAGGTGTGAAGCGATACCTTGTTGTGATTTTATTTTGCATTACACTGATTATTAGAGATGCATCAGCTGGGCATCTCTATGTCCTTTTTGGAGAAGTAGCTATGCAGGTCCCCCACCCATTTTTAAATTGGATTATCTGTTTTTCTGGTATTGAGTTGTATGTGTTCTGTATAAATTTTGGATACTAAACCCTTTTTGGATGTATCATTGGTGAACATCTTCTTCTATTCAGTAGATTGTCTTTTTGTTTTATTGATGGTTTCCTTTGCTATGCAAAAACTTTTTAGTTTGATGGAGTCCCATTTTTTTTTCTGTCGTGTCCTTGTTTGGTGAGACATCAGAAAAAGTACTGCTAAGAGGGATATCAGAGAGTTTGCTGCCTATATTTTCTAGTAGGAGTTTTATGGTTTGGAATCTTACATTTAAATATTTAATTCATTTTGAGTTTATTTTTGTATGTGGTATATGAAAGTTGTGCATTTTCATTTTTTTGCACCTCTCTGTCCAATTTTCCCAACCCCATTTATTGAGTAGACTCTCTTTACCCCATTGTAGGCACTTGCCTCCTTTGACAGATATTAATGGACTATATGGGTATGGGGTTTTTTTTCTGGGCTCTATTCTGTTCCATTGATATGTGTTTCTGTTTTAGTGTCAATACCAATCTGTTTTGATTACTATGACTTTATAGTATAGTTTGATACCAAGTAGTGTGATACCTCCAATTTTGTTCTTCTTTCTTAAAATTGCTAAGGCTATTTGGGATTTTTTTGTGGTTCCATATATATTTTTGCTTCAGTTCTGTGAAAAATTTCATTGGTATTTTGATAGGAATTGCTTTGAAACTATAAATTGCTTTAGGTAGTATGGGCATTTTAATGCTGTTATTCTTTCTACTCAAGAGTATGATATTTGTATACTTCCATTTATTTATATCTTCTCCAATGTTTGTCTTTAGTGTCTTATAATTGTCTGAGTACAGATATTTTACATCCTAGATTAAATTTATTTCTAAGTATTTTATTTTTTGATGAATTTGAAATGACATTGTTTTCTAAGTTTGTGTTCCTGATAGTTCATTATTGGCGTATAATATTATATGCAATATTTATATTGCATATAAATGTGAAACTGGTTTCTGAACATTTATTTTGTATCCTGCTACTTTATTGAATTCATTTATCAATTCTAGTAGATTTTGGTGAAATCTTTAGGATTCTCTATACACAGTATCATGTCATCTGCAAATAACGACAGTTGTACTTTTTTCCCCCAAGTTAGATGCATTTTAATCGTCTTGTTTTATTGCTGTGGCTAGAACTTCCAGTTCTATGTTGAATAAAAGTGGTGAAAGTGGATATCCCTGTCCTGTTTATGATTTTAGGGGAATTCTGTTAGTTTTTTCCATTGAGTATGATGTTGGCTGTGAATTTGTCACATATGGCCTTTACTATGTTGAGGTATGTTCCCTTTATTTCCACTTTACTAGGTGCTGAATTATGTCAAATGCTTTTTCCATATCTATTGATGATAATATGACTTTTTTATCCTTCATTTTATTTATGTGGTATATCACATTGATTGATTTGTGGATATCATACCAACTTTTCATCCCAAGAATAAATCCTACTTGATCATAGTGAACAATCTTTTAAATGTATTGCTGGTTTTGGTTTGCTAATAATATTTTGTTGAGAACTTTTGCATCTATGTTTATTGGCCTATTTTTTTTTTTGTAATGTGTTTACCTGGTTTTGGAATTACGATAATGCTGATCTCATAAAATGAGCTTGGATGTCTTTCCTCCTCTTGAATGTTTTGGAATAATTTGAGAAGTATAGTTGTTAATTCTTTGAATGGTTTTTCTTATTCGTTCACTTGGGGCATGTTTTTTTGTCTCCTGGCTTTGCCTCCCTCTCCATGTTTTTTTCTGGGTATTTGGTAGATCTGATAATCTCCTAGTCTTGGTAGGGTGACCCTGTATAATAGGTGTCCTGTGGAGCTTAGTATCACAGTCTGTGTCATCAACCATGCTGAGTGCTCCAGGAGTGTCTCTTGTGTGGGTTGTGAGTACCCTCTTGTTGTAGTTGAGGCTTGACTGCTGTTGGCATATCTGTGGGTGGGGTTGACCCTCAGTCCCAACTACAGCCTATGAGGTGCTGTGTGAGGACTAACTTCACAAAGCAGAATTTGTACCAGTAAAGTCTGGTGCTTGCCTAGACCTGCCTTTGGCTGTGCTGATTATCGAGCTAATCAGGTCATCGTCTGTTGTGGTCTGAGGCCAACTTTCAGGTGTGAATACTCTTGGTAGGCCCTTTGGTACAGGTCAATGTAAAATGCTGCCTATGACTGGCCTTGGGCTACCTGTTAAAATCCACAAAGCGATCTGCGGTTGGCAGTTGTCTGTGCTGGCCTTGGGTGTGTGTGAGAGGGGCCAAGCTGCAAACTGAGGTTGGCTGCCACCAGTACTGGGCTTGGGGAAAATCAGCAAAAGGCCCAAGGCACCCTGAGACCCATCTCCAACTGGCAGCTTCCCATTAGGCTCAACCATTGAAGAGCCTCCGGTTGCATGTACGTTGCATGAGGCAGGTTCTCAGGAACTCACTGGGTGAGGGTGAATGGTGTTCAGTAGGTCAATACAGATTCAAACTCAGCACCAACGCTAGGTCTACAGTCACTCAGAAGAAGTCTCAAGGTATTCCAAGGCCTGCTGCCATCCACTCAGACCTGCCGTACTCTGTGGTGGTGCAGGGATCCTTAGGGAATCATTAGGGTGGACCCAGTAGAGTTAATCAGGCTAGACCTAATTAAGATTTGACTTGTGGGGGTGGGTTCCAAACAAAAACAGTGGTGCACATTGGGCACGTGGAAAGTCAGCCTTTGTCCTCAAGTGACACAACTCAGTCCCTCCCTGTGTGTCTCTGGCACCCACTGAACTTATTGGGAATTCCTTGAGAGTTTTTCAAGAAAACCTGCAATGAGGGTCCAGGCTAACCAATGATGGTAGTGCCCATCACCATGCAGAAGGGTAGGGCAGGGACTCAGGGTGTCACCAGTGGGGAGCTAATGCAGCTCCCCAGGGTAGTACTGTGGGCGAGGTGGCAGCCTGACATGGGGATGGTGATGTTGTTCTGGTGCACAGGGATGAAGGCCCTACCACTCAGTCTCACCTTGTGTGTCCCTGGCAACAACCCCTCCAAGTTCGCCCAGAATTACTCAAGAATTTGTGGGTTTTTTTTTTGTTTTGTTTTTGTTTTTTTAGACTGCAGTATTAGTCCTGTCTGATTTCTGTGGGCAGAGCCTATAGTTAAGCTTGAGATGGGTTTGGAGGTCCTTCAGAAGTCATCAGGATGGGGCTACCATCAGTAAAAATATCAAAGAACATGGTGTTTTCTAAGGCCTGTAAGGAGTCCAGTGTGCCCCTTTGCTAGTGAACAAGAAGAAGCCTGGCCAGAATTGGGAGCGAGGAGCAAGACTAGATTCTGCAGGACTTGAAAGGCCATGGCAAGAAGTTTGGACTTTATTCTGAGTAGACTAGGAAGTAATTCTAGGGCTTTAAGCTGAACTGGGACATTCTACAACTTGGAAATTGACAAGATCACTGTGGCCTTTGTGTGGAGACTAGACTAGAGGCCCAGAGTGGAGAGCGGGCACTGGTGAGGGAGCTGTTGTGTTAGCCCAGGCAGGAGAGGGGTGTGCTGGCCTGACGAGGCTCATGACCACGGAGCATGCGGATGTGTCCAAGAGAGAGAGCAAATGTGCTGCTCCATCGGTTGAGGGTGATGAAAGAACAGGAGGAGTCAAGGATAACCCCCCGCCCCCACTTGAGTACACGAGTGGCTGGAAGGCTCATTGGTAACAGAGGGAAGAAGAAGAAAAGTGAAGGCAAAACAGATTTGCAGATTTGGTGTTCAGAGGATGAGAGACTTTTATGTGTAGGAATCTCCATTTTCCCCATAGAAGGTGACATCCCTGATAAAACTTTTGTTGCAGAAGAAAATAATTTTCAGCAACAATCACCTTCCTTTCTAGCCTCCCTCCAAATATTTTTTGGCCTACAAATTTTTATTGACCATTTTAAAAATATTTTTCCCCCTCTTAGAATTTTTACTGCCTCCTACTCCTATGTGGCATTTCTACCATCTTTTTCTGCTCCTTCCTGTGTCCCTTAGCTCCAAGGATGCAAGTGTCTGAGTGCAGCACGCATACTCCAAGCCTTCCCCAGATGCAGTCTACTGAAATCCAGGCCCAGGGGAACGACATACCTGGGGAGAGGTAGGGTGTGCTCAGTTTCTCTTGCTATTATTGCCAATCTCTCATTCTGGGGCACCCTGATTGCTTTAGGGGAATGTGGAGCAGTGCCTTCTTCCACTGTCAATTTAATGACCCTATTGTGCTAATGTCTCTTTCACCATAACATCAGCTCTTCCTCCCTTAAGTCTCAGACCCATGGCCTAACCCTCCAAATATAATCCATAAAGGACATCACCATCCACCTAGGTAGACTGCAGCTACATCATGCTAGTCTTTGCACAGGTACACACTTGCCACGAGGTTACAGGAGAAGATGCTATTCTAAAAATAAATACCCTCACATTATTACACTGTGCTTTCCTACCCTTATTTGCAAAACTTGAGATGTGCCAGGTAGAACAATAAGGGAGCTCCATTTTTAGCAGTTTGTATTTAGGGTAGAAGCATATGGAAGAATGACAAGTGAATATTAAACCTGGCTGAGGGGAAACAGGACCAACCAGTCTGAGTCACTCCGTCGTTTTCATTAATTCTTTCATCGCTTAAAAGTTCATTGCGTGTGTGCTCAATGGCCTCCCCTTAGGTTCTTGGCATTGGAAATTGAAAAACAAAGAAGAACTGCCCTGGTTGGTGTAGCTCAGTGGATTGAGCGTGGGCCTGCGAACCAAAGGCTCGAGGTTCGATTCCCAGTCAGGGCACATGCCTGGGTTGCAGGACAGTTCTCAGCAGGGGATGCACCAGAGGCAACCATACATTGATATTTCTCTCCCTCTCTCCTTCCCTTTCCCTCTAAAGATAAATAATAAAAAAAAGAACTAATTGCAATAGGAGAAGAGCAAGTAGAGCTAAACTCAAGCCATCTTTGGAACTCTGATACAGGAGGGATGGCTGTGAAGCTGTGAGTGAGGATAGAGAAGGTGCGGGTGGTGCAGTCAGTGGGTGGGAAAGGTTGTTACAAAGAAGGTGCTATTGAAGTCTAGTCTCCGTAATACTGAATGGCTGTGGCATCAGGTGTATAGGAGAGGGGGTGTTGGAGAATGGGAAGGAAGAAGAAGTGAGTAGAAGACACGAGGCAGAAAAAGCAGGCAGGAGCTCTTCCTCTATCTGGAGAGGTGTTCTGCTGTGCATTTTATAAACAACTTTAAGCATTTTGTAAACTTATGTTTTGTTTACCAGGTTGGGC
The DNA here is from genome assembly GCA_039655065.1 of Glossophaga mutica. Lineage (NCBI taxonomy): Eukaryota > Metazoa > Chordata > Mammalia > Chiroptera > Phyllostomidae > Glossophaga > Glossophaga mutica. The sequence continues at coordinate 24,081,954 of CM077310.1, forward strand.
CATTCTGGATATTATATTTCTATGCTTGTCACTCTTCAATCTTTATTTGCTTGGAGATTCTTTTCCAAAAAGATGGTCCATGTTGTTTAATTGGACCTATGATCACTCCTTCAGACTGCAAGTGGTTCTCCTTGCCAAGGCTGACTTTTGGCCTTGGCCCTTGACCCCTAAGTACTTAGCACTATGTCCTGTGAATGTGCCAATGCATGGGACTTTCATGAGGTGTGGTGGCAATAGGAAACTGAAAGAGAGATGCAATAACCCAAAACAAAGAAACAGAAATCTGCTTTAGTCTTCCACTTCCATAAAATCAAATCCATAGGAGAAAACATACTAACTTGACGCTACTTCAAAGCACTTAAAATATAACCTTTAGGTGACAAGTTCCTACCGCCCAAGCTGAGGGCCTAGGTGGGAAGTGGAAAAGGGAAAATGGCTGTCTCTGTGTGCACGGTTACTTCTGGAAGCCTTGCTCAAGCTTGCTGCTAACACATTCTGTGTTCTGGGGGTGGTGCAAAGAAGGGTGGCAGAGAGGGTGGCTAAAGGAAGGGACTGATGCCAGGGGACCCAGTGTGGGTGAAACCTGCTCAGGGCTCCTCCCATGTGCAGTGACGGCTGAGGAACCAGCACCCACATGCTGCCCTGACCCAGAATCAACATTCATGGAGGGATTACAATAAAAAAAAATAAAAAAGGACTTAGTTTCTTTGGCAAACTAATAACAGGCTTTGGGATTTGGCTTTAAATATTTTGAATAATCCTATTAGCAGCTTAGAAAAATGGGGTTATTTTAATGACAGAGTATATATATCTATATATTTTCCATCCACTGTCTGAAGGAGATTATCCACACTCCCTTTTTGTGGGGTTTATCCCTGTTACCAGATTTGGAGAGACAGGACAGGGAAAGAGCCACTCAGCCACTCTTCTGGGACAGATGCTGCTGAACGCTGTCCACTTGGCCCACCTGCCAAATGGCAGCTATGCTACTTCTCTTCGGTGTCCAGTCCAATCAGTCCCCACCCAACAGGGACAGCACAAGGGCCAGAATCCAACTGCAGACTTGGAAGCCCTAAGCTCTGTTTCAGTTCTACCTATGGCATTTCACCTACAAAGCAGGAAAACCAGTCACAGTCAAGTCAGGGTCTGTCTTGAAAATTTAACGAAACTACATGCCTGGGAACACCAGTTTAAGTGCCTGGACCACCAGTTTTGGTGGTTATTTGTGTTAGGCTGGATGTCGCTGATGGCTGAGGCCCTATTTTGTAGCTGTGTGTGTGTGTGTGTGTGTGTGTGTGTGTGTGTGTGTGTGTGTGTGTCTCCAGATCAATCGGCCTTGACTCGGAACAGGTGGGGTTTAATTCCGGTCCTCATGCAGCCTTGCTGGGTGGTGGAAAGTGTAAAAGCAGACTTCTCGTATTCCCTTCCAGTGAGAACAGGTCTGGCCAATGAGTCATGGAACTACTCTCTCTGTTCAGCAATATCATGAATATATATACATTTTTTGTGAATGTGAGTTGTATGATTTTTAAGGAAAGAATATTGCTATGTGGTTGGACTTTCTTTGAAAATTCTGTATGTTACCTGCACACCTCTTTCCCTCAACTTCAAGAGTTGTGTGATCTCCTAAAAGAGAAAAACTTAGGTGCTTGCATGGGAAATAGGCTCCGGTGTCTTCCCAAGGCCTCCTGTCTCTCTGATGTCGTTACTCACAGGGATCGGATGAGCATGCTGCCAGAAACATTTCTTCTATGTGCTGTACCGACTCCCGCCCCAGGAGAGTGGACAACTCTTGGCGAATGCCAGACACTATCTAAGCCAGCAGGAGAACGTCCACACCAGAAAATCTAATAGGAGCCCCGCCTAGAACCTCCAGCAGGAGTTTGCAGAGAAAAAAGTTGCTAGCCACAAAAATCTCTTTTGATTCTAACAAATCACAAGTCCTACATGTGTTTCTTAGACCTACATCCATGACCGATTGATTATTTAAATCTCCCATTTTGAATATTTCAGTTGGTAAAAGAGGCGAAGGTAACTTCGGGAAATAGTCACTCATATGAAGGAAATCTACTGAGAGACTTACATAGACACTTTATTGTTGGGAAGATTAGAGTACAGTGAAGCCAAAACTCTAACCTCTCCTTCAGTGACAGCCAGGTAAGATTAGTGTGGACCGGGCAGAGGTGGAGGAAGAAAAGGGGCGTGCAGACGGGGCGGGGCGCCCATCGAGTGGGAGGGGGAGAAGAAGGGATTGATGGAGAGTGGACAAAAGAGTGACAGTCAGGGAGAAGAAAGGAAGGAGAGACAGGCACGGCCACAGCGAGAGAAAGGGAGGAAGAAGACACGCAAGGAGACAGTAGTGAACCCTTAAGGAAGGTGCTGGAAGTTATGGTCAGCTCCCCCGCCTCCAGTGTCAGAGGGCTATTGCCTGCTGAAATGTGCACTGAGTAACTATTGTCCTCCACAGTTTTCAAGCGTGCTAATCTTTAAGCCAAATCCCCTGTAAATTGGATAACCATAGCCACCCAGCGTAGTGGGAATTGTTCCTGGTGGGCAGCAGCCAGCGGTGGGAGCCAGAAGGCCAAGGAAATCAGAGTAAAGGTCGGAGGAGGCCCTTGAGGCAAAGGTCCTCTCCCTGGGCTGAAGAGGCCATCCGTGCCTCCCAGGCACCTGCTAGGCACTGGAGCCTAAATCTGTGATCTGGCCAGAAAGTGACCATTCAGGCAGGGGGAGTGGGGTGGGGTGTGTTACCGGACTAAAGGAGTCCATTTGTCTGCATGCATCAGAGCCCAATAAAGACGCAAACAGGAGCTTATAGCAAAGAAAGTAAGGGTTTCCTTTCAGGAAGCGGCCCATACCTGGAGACAGGTGAGCTAATGCTCAAATACCGGGCTCCGTGATGGCTTCCAGGGCTTGGGTTATATAGAGGAAAAATCACTAATTATCGTGACTAAGGGAGTTAGGGCCATGGTCTCTGCTCACTGGCCAGCACTAGGGTGGGGGTAGTTGATCAGTACAGCTGGTCCGGCTTTGAGGTTTTTTTTTTGGGGGGGGGGGCCTGGAGCTGAAACACAGCTGAGGCCTAGTAGTCCACAGACCCGAGGCTTGGTTCCTGTGATTATCTGATGTGGACCAGGCCTCCTTGTCCTGAGGGTGTGATGCTTAAGGGAGTGGCCCTGCATGAGGGAAGGAGGCAGGTGAACCAGGGGGCTGGCTGAGGCCAGTTTGAATCGAAAGGAAAGAAAGGAGAAAAGGTCATATTAAAGAAATGAAGTTTCACCCCAGCTGGTGTGGCTCAGTGGATTGAGCGCCAGCCTGGGAACCAAAAGGTCACTGGTTTGATTCCCAGTCAGGGAACATGCCTGGGTTGCAGGCCAGGTCCCCAGTAAAAGGTGAGCTAGAGGTAGCCACGCATGGATGTTTATCTCTCTCTCTTTCTCCCATCCTTTCCCTCTCTAAAAACATAAAATCTTAAAAAGGAAAGGAAATGAAGTTTCTATGTGGTTACAGGTGGACAACAGAGCTGCACTGAGGAAGGGACTCTGCTCCCGCCTGTCCCACACCTGCTCCGCCTCAGGGTTCAGCCATGCCCTGGTGCACAGGACAATATAACGGAAGAGTAAGCAAGAACATTTGTTGTTTCTACCCAGGCAGAAAGCAAACAGCATCCAGAACAGCAGAAGATTCTGTGTAGAAACAGCCTCCAAACTGCAGGCTGTAACCTTGATGGTATTGATTGAGTGCACCTGTCCATCTTCATTTTAAACCGGGAGCTTGATTGCTGGCAACTTTATGGGATTATGGCTTTAATTGGATGCCTGTGTTTTACTAGATGTAAGTGAAATTCATGGCTGTGGAGTTTGCGGTGCCAAGGTTTACCTCAGTTATTGCTTCCCAGGCTGGAGGGTGAGACTCACCAGCCAATCCGAAGGCGCTCCTGGCTCCCCGTGCGAGGGAGGTGCCTCTGGGGGCTGCCTGCAGACTGGGTCACGGGGAGAGCAGGAAGACCAACTGGAAAGGAGCCAGTGACTCAAGCTGTGCCCACGAGCTCTCTGGCCTCATCTGAAGCTAAAAGGAACTGGTAACAGGCATCCTGGAGAAATTATTGATATTTAGTTAGGTCCCTAAGTGCTTGCAATACACAGCACTACTGGATAGGATGGCTGCTGTGTTTTTCCTTTTGAACATTGCTTTGGTAAAGTGTTATGGAAGACTTCCATGAGAGGTGATGGGTTTGGGAAGTTAGAGAAATATAGGGAAGCTCTTTCAGCCTTTGACCCGAGGCGGTTGGTGTACTCATCATTTGCTATTTAATAACTTATAAATTTAAATTATCTCTTCACTTTTCAAAGTCTGACTACTTCTAATAACTCATTTGGCCTTCAGAGCAGCTATTCATCTATGTATTCATGTATTCACTTAACAAATTATTTATTGAGTGCCTAATATGCATCATTCCTGGGCTTTCAGGTGAGGATAGGGGGAATTCTCTCTCTTTTTTTTTTTTTAAATTTTGAGGCTGAGAAAATATACTTTATCCTGGTTACACAGAAACCTCCTGGTAGAGTCAAAACTGGAACTCAGACACCTTATTCTAAGTTCCAAAAGCACCTAGTCAGCTAGCTGACGGATCAGAGAGTCAGACCTGAGAAGGCAAACAAGGGAAACTCCAATTAGTAAGAAAGTTCTTGGACTTCCATTTGACTGCTCGGAAAACCAAGCACTCACTTTCTGGTTTTACTTGATTTGGGACAGTTCTACTTACTTAAATCAAATTGACTCCAGGAAAGTGCGAGATTACAGAAATTACCTGGTCAGGTTCTTCTAACCAAGGACAATAAAAACTGCCTAATGAGAGCCAGCCAGGAGTCCTTGGTATGTACATGATCACTTGTTTATAAAGCAGGCATGGCATTGGGGTTCTCTGGGTGGAGCCCAGATCAAAGTAACAAAGATCCATCATTATAAAGCAATTTATCAAGATAAAAATAAGAGGCATTTAAAATGCTGCTTATGTGCTAGGCACTTGCTTACATTATTTCATTTGATTCTTAAAACACCCATTTTATAGATGAGAACATTGAAGCTTAGAGAAAGTATACAATTTGTCCACGGCACGTAGCTTCCAAATGGGCAGAACTAGGTAGGATTCTAAGGTACTTTACTGTGGCCACACAGCCCATGCCTTTTACATACACTGTCCCGGAGAGTACTCAGAGGTGTGATCGGTAGGCACCATTGTGCGGTAAATGGATTGATGACACTGTTTTAAAAAGAACTTCAACTCTTCACACATTGGCCTATCAAATAAATGAATAAACCCAAGACAGGAGAAAAGGTAATGCTGAAAAACTGTGCATTAGAGTGTGGAAGAATTCGACTGGCAGTTCAGAGAGGCTGGATTTGAATCAGTGGCAGTAGGGAGCTTTATGAAGACTCTTGAGCAGAGGGACATTCTGATGAGAGAGTTGTTGGGGAAAGTCAGGCTCTTCCGGGGGATGGCGAGGAAAGTGTTCCAAGACCCACGCACAGGAGACTGTGATGTGGCATGCTGATTTATTCTGGTGGGCTGCCCTCTGGGTTTCCAATGTCCTGTCTCCTTCCATCCCTCCATGGGAAAAGTCCAACTGTGCCTTCAGCAAGGCCAAAACAAAAGCCAGTGCCTAAGGACCTAATTCAGTAGAAGAGGTTGCTTAGGCACAGCCATTGGACTGGGCAACCAGTGGGAGTAGGCTACTTTTGGTAAGAGGCTCCCTTTGGGGCTGTAGGTTTCAATGTTGAGTCAAATGTCTGCAATTCATGGAGATATTTGGGGATATATGGAAATGTCAGACTAGAGATCCAGAAAAAAAAAGTCAGGGGCTGAATGTATACATTTACATATAAATTCACAAAAAGGTGAGTTTGAAGGAGATTAGGAAAGGGGGAGAGGCAAGGGATCTTATGGGACCAGATGATTAAAAAAGAGAGAGTGAGAGAGCAAGGATTTCCATATAGGCTAGAATTTCATAACATAGATGATAATTAGATGCTTAAGAGAAAGAAGTCAGGGAATAAGAACTAAGAAACAATCATTGGCTTTAGTGATTCAGAAATCACTGTTATGCTCGGGAGAACTGCTGTAGGAGACTGGTGAGGGAAAGTCACCTTACACTGTTAGTCGGGGGTGGGGTGGTGAGGATGTAAATACAGTTGTTTTTTCTAAAGGCGGGGAGTGGGAAGGGGCCACACAACTGTGTTGAGGGGAGAGGACAGCAGGTTAAAGGTAGCAAGAGATAGGATAACAAGACAGCAGAAGGACATTGTATTTTGTGGGTGATGAGAGATAGAGACCTGTTTGGAAACAGAGCAGAAAGAAACAGAAGAGAAAATGATTAAAGGCATAAGACAGAAGATGGGGAGATTTTTGGTAGAGTGAGATCTTTGAGAAAGGAGGCAGTGGTGGGAGAAGACTCTGAGTGGTGAATGTGGTCTTAATAACAAGCAGGTGCTGCTTCTGCTCTAAGAGCTTGGAATGAGACGGTGAGCACAGAAAGGCATTCTAGGCTTGGCAGATTACGTAAATATTCCCAGGGTCCTCTGCTGGAGTGTGGGGTGGATTAGATGGGTGAGGAAATAGATTTCCAGCACCTTTCAGGAGACATAAAGTCAGGGGTTGATATAAGTAGGAGATGAGATTTCAGATGAGATGAAAAGGGACTGTGTTGAATTGAAGGGACTTGTGGTCAACCAAGATGAAAGATGTCTTTATAAAATTCTCCAGTCACATTTCACAGCCTGGAAGGGTGTGTAGAAAAAGCAACAGTGGTTTCCTAAAGTTGAGAGCTGTCAAGGAGAAACATGGCAACGATAGCAAGGCATTTGAGGGTGGCGGTAAAATGACTCAGCACTGACAGCATTAGGGTGAGGGGGGAGAGGAGTGAGCTAAGAATGGAGGTAATGAGTTACAGAGGAACAAGGAATGGCACGGTTACTGGGACTTATGGCTAAAACAAAAATAAGGTTAGTAGAAGTAAAGGCAAAAGGGAAGTGAGTGTAAGGTGAGGAGGGAGAAATCAGAAAAGAGCAGTTACAAGTTCAAGATCCTAGAGGGAGACGAATAAATTCTGGGAGATGGAGATATGCGGATGTAATGGTAGGATCAGCTACTCCCTGAAGATGCTAGAATAACACTCATATGCATGAGTGTTAGCATATAGGAAGAGAGAATAATCACAGAAGCGTAATGGCATTCACATATTGAGTCAAGAAAGCTACGAGTGTCCCATAACTGTATGGATAATGAAGACAATGTGATATGGGCTTCTGAGGTTGGCAGATGTCTGGGGATGGTGCAGGGACACTGGTTTGGATGCCGCATTTTGCATAAGCAGACGCCTTCTCCAGTTCTGGGTGTCAGGGGTGGCGGGTACAGAAATGGAGCTTGTTGGGAGGCCTGTAGAGGAGACAATAATGTCTGATGGCTAGAAGCAGGAGTTTGGGGTCACATCAACTAATGTGTCTTCCTAGCTGAGTGATCATGGGTGAATTATTCAACCACCTCGTGGCTCCGTCTCTTCACCTCTAAAATAGTGATAATGGTGGTATGTACCTCATCGGGTTACTAAAATAGTAACTGAAATAATCGATAAAAAATAGCATAAGCTCACTGTGTAGCAAATACTCAATAAAAATTAGCTTTTGTGTTGTTATTGTTTTTAAAATGTTGTATTATTGTCAGAAAGAGTGTATAGGAAGTGGTATTATCGGGGAAAAAAATACTCCCTGATATTATCAGGGAAACCTACCAGTTTCAGTTTATGTGGCCATGTGGGAGGAGCATTTAAAAATATTAGTAATGGAAGGGATTTCATCTATAACAGCATTGTGGTTCCAAGGTGCACCTGATTCTGCTCCGCAAGGGAGCAGCGGCCCTGGGGGGAGAGGGAAGCAGCTGGTTGGGAAGTGACCAGGGCCTCAAACTGGAACGGCAAGAGTGGATCGCACAGCAAAGGGAGCCTGAGGTGGGGGTTCAGGATAGCGACAGCACACTTTCTTGATCAAAGCTTTTTTAAATGTTCCTTTTCTTTGGTAGGGGGGACTTGATTTGCCCTGCAGTGAGTTAGAGAAATGCTTTGCTTTCTATTGATAGAGAACATTAATCCATAGCTTGCTATGGAAATTTTAAGTTTTGAAGGGAAAAAGTCTTTTGCTCTTAAGTATTAAATTTAATGAAGGTCTTCTGTTCTGTTTTACTAATCTAGTAATTTCTAAAAGTCTTTAAAATTTTTTTGTTACTAATTTGAAAGAAAACGTATTAAAGTGTTAGTTATTACAACCCTAATCCCTTCTGCCTTGTAAAATGACAGATCTCAAGAAAGAGGTGGCCTGGCATTCTGTTCACTGGGAAAGGCGCGACCAAGACATCCGAGCTTCCGTAGGAAGAGGGAGGCAGAGGCGGGACCATTCAAAGAGAGGGTGTTAGGAAGGGATTTTCCAGAGATCAAAGAGATACATGGATGATAAATTTAGGTTTTCCTGAGTAACAAGACTTTGGGGAAAAAAAGAAACGTTTCAAGGCACTTTTAAAATAAAATTTTATTATAAGAATGTTAAAGCTTACAGAAAAGTAGAAGAATAGTTTAATAAATAACACATTCACTGTCTAATATTTGACAACTGCCAATATTTTGCTAGGTTTGCTCGGTATTTCAGGCTGTCTTTGTACATATTTTTCTAGAACCATCCAAAAGTAAGCTAAAGCTATGATGGCACCCATCCCTAAGGTCTTTCAATTGCATCTCCAAAAAAACATTGAAGACTGCTGCAACTACTATTTTTGATTAAAAAAAAACAAAAAACAAAAAAAAAACATGCCAAAGCTAGTAGCACAACGTAGGCACTGTTTTATTGCACTCACAGACTCTATGGGTCAGGAATGCATAGAGGGCTGGCTGGCCCCTGCTTCACAACACCTGGGATTTCAGTTGGGAGTAGTCAAAATGCTGAGGCTGGAATTATCTGTTGGCCTGTGCAGATAAACCCAGAAATGACTCAAAGTCTGGCTTTAGTTGGGCTGGTGAACTGCAGCACTCACATGTGGCCCCTCCAAGTGGCTTGGGTGTCTCATAGCATGGCATCTGGCTTCTGAGAGAGAGTGTCTCAAAAAAGGAAGGGCCATTCCAGGGGAAGCAGGTGGAACCTCCTAGGACTTTCTGATGTAGCCTTGGGAGTCTTGCAGCATCATTTCTACTGAAGCTTGCTGGCCAGAGTAGGTATAGACATGCTCATTTTCCAGGGACAGGATGTAGATCCTCTTCTCTCAAAGGGGTGTGTTTCAGAGGCTTTTTAGCTACTTCTAAGAGTCATCACAAAGATAATCTCCCATGTAACACAATGCTATTATGCTAAGAAAAATACTTTCTCAGTATCATCTAATATCTACTATCCTCCAATTATCTCAAAAATGACTTTAATAGCTGTTTTGTTTTCCAAAAGTCGGATCCAATCACGGACAAAGCATTACGTTTCTTATCCTATATCTTAGTTTAAGTGTTCTAGCATCATATGCAATATAACATCGTTTTCTGTTTGCTTTAGTAACTGAGTTTTAGTAAAATCTAAACTCTTTAATGCTTTGGGGGCAAATTTGATTGTTTTGGATGCAGAAGTACACTGAGACTGGCCTTAAATCAGACTGATTGCATTGGATCATTCATTCATTCACTTAATAATAACTTTCTGAGGGCTTGCTGCATTCCAGACACTGTGCTAGACACTAGGCATATAAACATGAACAAGACAAAAATAATACAGAAAACATAGCAAAAATTTCTCACACTCAATCAGCTCTCAGGCAGAATAGACGGAAACTCAGTAGGCAGTTATAGAAGAGTGAGTGACCGGGTATTGCAGAGGAAGTTTGGTGGGAGCCCTGGGAGCAGATAGGAGGAGGGTCTCCTTCTCCAGGACTCAGTTTGGAATCCAATAGGGACATAGATATGTCTGCAAATTAATCAGAAGACAAGTGCTATAACATATAAGAATAGCGCATAGTGAAGAAAGCGCATATAGAAACATTGAATGACCCATTTCCCATAAAAGTCCGAATGTCCACTCCACTTCATTTCTCCTACCTTCACTCTTCTCTGATTCACCTCCCAATGTCCAAAGTGGTTTCCAGAGGCCTTGGTCCTCCCGCATCCCTCTCTGGCCTAGGCTATTGGCTCAACCAGCTCATTTGTATTTTTCATTTCTTTGACTTCAGACTTACCCCCATGACATATTTAAACTTTTTCCTGGGCCTTGACACAAAACCTGCAAATTCCACTCCCCACCTGTCTGCCTGCCTCCCCTTGGGACTTTCCTATTGAAAACTGATGGGCTCCCACCAACTCTCCCATTTTGGACCACATCACTGTCTCCCTAGGGGAGCCGCAAAGCCTGGCTCATTTGCATGAATCTCTGCAGTGGTTCTTCTGACCCCAGGCCTGTTAGAAGTACTCATTAGATCCTCTTTAATTAAATATGTAACACACATCATGCCATCAAGCATAGCAAAAAAATAATTACAAATCTAACAACAGCTCCTACTCCTAATTAAAAGCTGGCTGTCTTTGCCTGAGAGCAAGCTGGGGACAGAGCTTTTATCCTGGGTACAGCCGTGGAACTCCTGGTGCCAAAGCCGGGGGGCACAGGGACATGAGGCTTTGGATGTGCCAAGGGGGCCAAGCTTTGTTGGGTGACACAGGCTCTCTCCCTTCCCAGTAGGTGAGATCTAATTTCGGCTCCTGATATGTGATTCAAGGTAAAGATGAGCTTTCATTTTCTTTCATCCCACTTTCAAATGCTCTTTGACTCCGTATCATATAAGAGTATTGTAGGTAAACAGAATACGAACACAGTGGGATGGGCTCACCAAGCAATCCTTTATGAAAGCTTAAAGAAAATGAGCCATATGCATCAGTTTTTCATATGTGATGCTGGTAGGAAATGAGGGAGCGGATTGGCATGGGGGCATGGGGGTGGGCTTCTGGAGAGTCTTTATCATATATGGAGCTGAAGGTTAAAAACAGCATCTGTAAGTAGGAGACTTCTTCACTTACCTTCTCATAATCTTGGTTCTTAGATACCCCTTGAATTTTCCTCTACCCCCCTCCAAATCTCATTTCTGTTCCACCCCTGCCAATTCTCTTTCTTCTAGTGAAACTAAGCAGAACCTCTCCATTCTGACACTTGAACTGCGCTGTTTTTTTTTTTTTTTTTTATCATATCTGAGTCTTTAAACACCTTCCCCATGATCAACTAGATCAAAACACCTTTTACTCATCTTTTCAATAATGGTGGCTCCTAATTGGAGGGATAATGTTGTTAGATGGGCAGAAGGGGCAGGAATGGTGTCTGGGAAGAAATTTATCCTGATACTACATATGCTTTGCAAGCCCACTTTTTATTGATTGTGTTTGTTCCCCCAATTTTTTTTGGGGGGGGGGTTTGGAGTAGCCTTAAAGCAATGATGGAAACTCCACTTTAAGTGTGGCTCTCAGATTAAGTAGGAAATAGGAATCCTTTATAAGATTTACTTGAAGTAGAAAGGAAGGCTCTTCTTTAGTGCTGTTGTTTTCTTTAATTTTTCACTTCAGTTCTCATTTAGCATAGGGTCCTAATGGCCATCAGGGAGGGCAAGGTGTTTTCATAGCATTTATTTGCCAGGTTTGTTGTGAACTCTTTGGGCACAAGAGCCATTGAATCTATCAAGATCTCTCAAGCACAAATGCATTCATCTAGTATTGTTAGACCCTATTATGTGCCAGGCCTTGTTTCAAATGCTAGGGGCACAGCTGCAGAGGAGACAATGCTCTTCTTTCCACAGAGTTTACAACTCCGTGTGGAAGTCAGATAATAAAACAGACTTATAGATACAGACAGAGGACTGACAGCTGTTACCAGGAATAGGGGTTGGGGGCTGGGTGAAAAGGTGAAGGGATTAAGTAAAAAAATGAAGAAGAAAAAACTCACAAACACAGATGACAATATGGTGATTACAAGAGGGAAAGGAAGGTGGGAAGAGGTAAGAGAGGCTAAAGGGGGAATAAATGGTGATGGAAGGAGAGTTGACTTTGGGTGATAAACATACAATATAACATATAGATGATGTATTATAGAATTGTACTCCTGAAACGTATATAATTTTATCAACCAATGTCACCCCAATAAATTTAATAAAATATTAAAAAAACAAATATGTGAAATATTAGGTGGTAAAACTGTCAATGAAGGAAAAATAGCAGGTGAAGCAAAGGGCAGTGATGGAGGTGCTGGTTTAGACAGGATGGTGGAAGAAGCCTCTCTGATGTGTGCCTAGGTGAGCCAAGAGCTATGTGAAGTGGGGGAGTGAACTATGTGATTACCTGGAGGGAAAGGAGTTCTAGGGTAGCACGTCCAAAGGCGTTGAGGCTAGAGCACGGAGCATTTGAGAATTAGCACAAAGACTACTTGTGGCTAACACAGAGTGAGCCAGTAGAGAGCTATTGGGATTCTTGCAGTTGATTCTAAAGCATTATGGTCCAATTTTTAACCTTGCCACGGCTTTTGATCACACCTACATCTTCATGGTAATGCATGGAGACTGGAGAAAGGAGATGATTGGCTGTTGCTATATTCTCAGTTTGGTCATGGTTTCACGTCTCAGTTTGCTCAGGTCAAAAAATTAGAATAGAAGCCCTGGCTGGTGTAGCTCAGTGGATTGAGCACGGGCCTGCGAACCAACCGATCCAGGTTCGATTCCCAGCCAGGGCACATGCCTGGGTTGCAGGCCAGTTCCCAGCAGGGCCTGGGTTGCAGGCCAGTTCCCAGCAGGGGACACATGAGAGGCAACCATACATTGATATTTCTCTCCCTCTCTCTTTCCTACCCTTCTCCTCTAAAAATAAATAAATAAATAAATAAAATATTAAAAAAAAAATTAGAATAGAAAACAGATCTTGGAATACAGAAAGGCCTTCAGAGTGCAATATTACATGATTTAATCATGGAAGTTAGAAACACCAAACACAGACAACTGTTTCAAGTTTTTGAACCTTAAAGGATGGAAAAGAGAAACAGGCAAGAGAGCAAAGCAGGATTAATAGCAGCTTAAAGATTTTTCTATTTGTTTACATGGATTTGGATAGAGAAGGCTCTAGTCGATTTTTGGCACGGGTTAAAAAGCCAAAGTAGAATCAGCAACTCGTGATTCAAAAGAAAATTGAAAAATAATTGAAGGAACAAATTGGAGTCCAGTTGTAAAGGATGGCATTAAGGGCATAGGTTAGTGTTGGGTTTGTGAAGGGTGCGACTTCTTGCCCTGGCCTAGAAAGGAGAGAGGACCAATGGATGAAGATTTAGACAAACGTGGAAGTGGTAGCTGCAGTTCAGAACTCTCTCCCGAATTCAGGACTTGTATATCTCGATTCTTATGTCTAACTGCCTCCTCAACACACCCACTGGATTGTGTAATAGACCCTCAAACATACTGTGTCTAACACTAAGCCACCTGCCCCCAGGTCTTTCTTCACCTTAGTCTTCCCCAACCCAGACAAGAGCAGCTCCATCTTTCCAGTTGCCCAACATACCCATAACCCTCTTTTTCTACTATCTTATTAGCAACTTCTATTGTTTCTACCTTCAAAAAGGTGGTGATCTAAGTCACTGTCATCTACTGTAATTTACTGTGATGGTCTCCTAAAGAGTCTTCCTGCTTTTATACTTGCTTCCCCTCAGCCCCCAAAGTCTACTCTAACTCAGAAGCCACAGTTGCCCCTTAAAAGTCAATGTCAGATCATATTGCTCCTCTGCTTAAAAGTTTAGAATGACTCCCTATTTCTGTCAGAGTAAAGCCCCAACTCACTGCATTCACTGACAGGCTCTCTACAATCTGCTTTTGCCACGCCCCTTACCTTTCTGACTGCATCACTGCACACCCCACTTGGCTTCCTCTGCTCTAGCCATGACACCAGTGTGGCTGTCTTCATTGGCTCTTGAAGACATCCTTCATTCACAGGCCCATTGCTCCTTTCCTTCTCTAAATCTGAATGCTCTTGCCCCATGCTTAGCTGATTTTATTGCCTCCTTCAAGTCTGCTCCAGTTTCACCTTCTCCGATTTAAGTACCTACTCTTTCTGGACCATCCATCCCAGGAACTCTTTGCCCTTTACTCTTTACCATAGTACTTACCATCATATAGCATATACATGCCAGTATCTTATTATATTTACCATATTTTTTGGACTATAAGATGCACCCCGCCCCAGATTTGGGAGGAATAATGACTGTTAATGCTGCTGTTGAGTTCTGTTTACATTTTCATTGGTGAAATATTATGTTATTTATGTTATTAAATATTTCATCACATTTTTCTTCAAAAATTGTTTTTTCTATTTTCCTCCTCTAAAACCTACGTGTGTCTTATGGTCCAAAAAATATGGTACTTATTATCCTACTGCCAGAATGCTACTCATGCAACTTTATTTTTTATTGTTGTTTGTTTTTATTTTTATTTCTTTATGTTTAAAATTCACAGGTGTATCCCAAAGACTTAGGAGAGTTCAGGTACTTTGTTTAATAAAGGGGATGAATGGATAATAGAGATTCCTAAGAAACATGTACTGCGTAAACTTAATTTTCGTAAAATATGAGACAAAGTTCTCTGCTGAAAGCAAGGTAGATGGTTGAAGAGTTGAGATATGAAAAGATTTTGGAACCATCTCTGAGGAAAGCAGAAATAGGGTTATCTTTATAGAAATAAAGATTTTACTGACTGTCAGTAAGGGTCGAGCTTTGATTTAAAAGATGCAAATGTATTATGATGCCAATCTGAGTGATGATATTACTGTCTTTAGAAATGCTTGCTATCCAGTGTTGAGAAGGCCAAATGGTGGGCCCCCAGGAGACAGGTCCTCATTCTAATTCCTGGAATATGTAAATATTACCTTATGTGGCAAAAGAGTGACTATAACCTTTTATAGCAAACAATGGGGCTAACAATCTTGAGAAGATAAATTTACCCCAGATTATTTGGGTTGTCCCCAAATTCAATCCCATGTATCCTTATAAGAGAAAGACAAAACAAGTGTTGAGGTAGACACACAGAGGGGACAAAACACCCCCAAAACAAACACGTATTCAGACAAGGCACCGTGAAAATGGAGGGAGGGTTTGAGTGATGCAATCACAAATCAAAGAATATCAAGAATTGCCAACAACTACCAGAAGCTAGGAGAAAGATTCTGCCCAAGAGCCCCTGGGGGGTGTATGGCCCTGCCAACCTGCATTTCAGACTTCTGGCCTTCAGAACTGTAAGAGAATGTGCATCTTTTGTTTGAAGCCACCCCACTGTGATAATTTGTTATAGTAGCCCTAGGAATACAATACAGGTTTTGGCACTGAGAAAGTACAGGGTGCTTCTGTAACAAATACCTAAAACTGTGAAAGTGGCTTGGGAACTAGATAATGGATAAGGTCTGGAAGAATGTTGAGATGCATGAGAGAAAAAGGCTAGATTGGCTCCAGAGGTGGTTAGTGGATAGATAGTGATTCTGATGAATATTCAGACAGAAGTGAGGAGCACAGTAGAAAGATTTCTGTACTTAAGGGACATGTTATATAGGTATAGTGGCAGAAAACCACCTGAACTACATTCTGCAGTTGTGTAAAAAGCAGAATTTGTACATGATGAAACTAGCTATTTAATGGAGAACATTCCCAAGGAAAATGTCGAAGGCACAGCCTGGCCTTGTTTTGTTTGGCTTTGGGTTATTGTTGTTGCTTATATATAATAAAATGTGAGAGAAAAGAGATAAGTTGAAGGGCAACTGTTAATCAAAATGAAATTAAAACTTGATGATTTGGGAATTTCTCAGCCTATCCAGATGGAAGAAGAGGACAACAGCACAAGATTTACTGTTAGAAGAGTGTGCCCCGGAGAGGACAGTGATGTGTCTGCACAATCGCTGGCTGAAGAGATTAAGTATGTGACAAATGGACCCACTCAAGCATCTCAGCAGAGACCAGGAACAGAGGTGGCATTATACAGGAAAGCTCTGTGAAGACTCCTCTGTTTAATGATGTGGGTCCCCATGCCATACATGGAAAATCCACAAGATTTTTGAAAATGTTATACCAGTAGGAACACTGCCAACTGAACCAAAGAGAACGGAGGCATGATAATCTGAAAGAAGGATGTTGGAATCCCAAAATTCCACACCCAAGAGATGAATACACTATGGAAAAAAGGAAATTGTTATACAAACTGTACCATTTACCCAAGGCTAAAGGATAACAAAATAAGTGTAACAGAACTTCACAAAGAGGAACACTAGGTCACTAATAAAAGCACAGATAAAATGACTTAACTAGAAGTCCAGTCAGGGAGGAAAGCAAGCCATTCGTGAGCACACTGTGGGTGAGGAGGGTCAGTTGGCTTCAGTCCAGACAAAGTAAAATTGTGTTAACTTGGAGAGAGACTGGGAGAGAAATACAGGGTATGCGGGTCAAATAAATAATTTATTAGACTTGAAATACTTAGGGTCAACTGTTTTTAGTGAAAATGATATCCAGTGGGTGGTGTCATGCTATGAATAGTTGTTGCATAGCAGAGGTGAAAATCATTCAAGGGAATAAGGCTGAGTTATTAAGAGACTGGTACATGGTAAATGGATAATACCATATTTACACCATAGTTGATAGAACCAGGAGTGAAATATATATATCTCAGAATTTGGTCCCTCCAGAAATTTGGAGTTAAAACCTAGATAGGTTCAGTCTTATACCCTCTTCGTACTCAGAAACTTAGCAGAAGAGAGGAGTGAAGAAGATGCTCAGAGAAAAGCTAAGATGAGAGAGAGAGACAGAAAATATTATAGGTCATCTTTTAAACACCTGGCTATACTTAGACCCCTTGACTTTTAATATACCCCTATGTCCTTATATCACTATTTAAATTGTGATATCTGGTGTTGGTTTTGTGGTTTAGAAAATACTTTGTTCAACATAATTTGTCCATCCTTAAAGCCTCAGAGTCATCCTCCCTTTTTATTTTTAAAATCTCTGTTGACATTATCTTTGGGTGTCAATGCTCCCTCCTCCACACTGAAATGCAAATGCATTACCTGATTATTTTTAATTCGGTTTTAATTGTAGAAGACCTAGTGGAGCTATAATAAAATCTCATTGTCACAAATAGGTTGATCTTTAGAATAGTAAACCATTTTCTTTTTTACAATATTATTTAAAAAATCAATTGTAAAGGTATATTTCAACCTTTGAAGTGCATCATACATATGGAAAAATCTACATAAAGCATACACACAATTATATATAATTTAAGCGGTATTTCTACAGCGACACCTATTAACCTCCAGCTAGGTTAAACATTCATTGCTGGTTCCCTAGAGGCCACTGCTGTGGGTCTCAACCCCAAATGTTGCCTTTCCCCATTAATTTTTCTTAATTTCCACGATAACCACACCTTTAATTTTCTTTTTAGTTCCGTCTGTGTATGCATTCTAAACAACATATTAATTTTTAAGGTCTTGAAATGTATAGAAGATCTATTAAATATACTTTTTGGAATTTTTTTGCTCAACATCATGTTTACGATTCATTCCTGTTGCAGCATGTGATCATTCGCTCTTCTCCAGGCCCACTTTAAGCACCATCTCTTCCATCAAGTCTTTCCAATCCTGCTGCCTAATCTGATATGCTCTTTGACATTTAATTTTATTCTTATTTTTCGGAAATTCCTATATTCTGGCTTGCAGTATAATTTTGCATCACTCTTATATTTACTTCTGGTTTATTAGGTCTTGTCTCAGATTCCTTTGTACCTTCAGTAGCACGAGACCTAGAAATTATGTGTAATCCATGCTTATAAAATGCTTATCGAATTCATGATGTTGAGACCTGCAGTACATATTTGGAAGGAGGACCCTGTATTATATATTCTCCAAAGCCTGGACAATTTAGTAATAAATACATCTCATCTACTCTGCATCTACTAAACCATGTGTATGATCTGCTTAGTGTTTGACTTTAACTATATTTTCGATGAATTTTTTTCATCTCTCAAAAGCTATGGTTTGTATCTGCTAGACTGCATCTGGCTAACATTAAATTTTTTGCTTAAATAAAATGTAAGTGGGTGAAGAATTAATCAAGGTTAGGTCTCTTAACTCTATGCTTCTTGGACTAAACAAATGAAATGGGGGTAGAAGGAGGGATCCGATAATAAAAGCATCAAGAGTGAGAAACGGCTCTCAGAGCTCCAGTGGAGATGTGACCTGTTCCCGGCCATCCCTGCCACAGGGAGCATGCTGGTTCCCGTGGCTTACAGCCCTGGAGCCCCAGAGTGCCAGCCTTCCTGAAACACTTCTGGAAGATTCCTTTGCCTCCTCTGAGCCAAAGAACGTGTGTGTGCGCGTGCGCGCGCAAGCCAACGTGAATTCCCGTAAGCTGAAAGCACACAGAGCAAAGCACAGCTTCCTTCTGAAAAGGAAATGAAGCATTTTATTTCTTTATTTATTAGCTTTGTTACTAATTGTACCCTCTGCCAGAGGCCCCAAGGCAGAAAAGCTTATTGTAAAATAATAGAGATAATTAAATTTTATATTATGAAACAGCAATTAACGCAGCAAACCAGGATCTGGTCCACCAGGGATATCTAATCTAAGGAGGTGGGTTCTGCATGATGTCCCAAGGCCAAACACCACCGCTACCTCTATTCCCTTCTCCCCTCCTCATCCATTAATAGATATCAGAAACTGTGGTTGCTGAATACTTCCCATAGTTTTTTTTTCCCCCTACAAAGTAAAATTGGAGCTTGATGGTATAAGCAGCAGAGAGAGATCTCTCCTGGATAATGTTTTGGATTTTGAGCCATGGAGAAATTCAAGAATGTATACTGTCACCCTAAGACAAATTTTAAAACTAGGTTCATTTTGTCCTCAGACAGCGTCACCCCATTGGTGCTGCAGGTCCCCACTTGGGACCTTCGTCCTCCCGGCTCCCATGTCCACAGCATCCACGCAGCTCCCTGGGGCGGGACTCCGGGTGGAATTTCCCATACCTTATTCAGGTTCCTGCCTAAAGCCCCACTTTCTCTTAACTTTTACTGCTTTGGGTTAGGTACTCGCAATTTTTTCAATAAATATATTTGTAAATATCTATTTCCCATGGGAATTATAGTGTAGAAAATAAAATTAAGATTTAGTGTGGAAGACTTGGGTTTAAGTCCTGGCTTTCTTACCTAAGCTATTATATGGAACTGGGAGAAATGAGATGTATTTTCTGGTTTCACCGAGGAAAAAGTACAAATTTACTTTTCTTTGGGAAGAAAAGTAAACAAATCACTATTTATTGGCTATCAAGTATTTGCTCTCACAAGAAAGAGAAGGCAGATTCTGCAAAAGATAATAAACAGCCATTTTCAGAGACAGAGAGACTGAGGTCTGAAACCATGTGGATACTCGTCCAAAAAAAAGTACCTGCAGAGTTGTGCAGCCTGGCGAGCTCATGGACATCCCACGACTGTAGTGGCTCTACAGCAAGAGATAAGAAGTTTACAAAGATTTTTAGCGCATCCACAGAAACCCTCACTGATTCACAAGGCACACAATTAATGTTTGACATTCCAAGGGGACTGTGGTAACAATCCCCATCCTAGGTGGTAACACGAAGGCACGGTGCTGTAGAAGGCGAGAAGATTGAGGCACCGAGAGTCTGCATGACTTGCTGAGGAACACGTAGCTAGTAAATGGTGGGACTTGGAAGAATATGCAAAGTCCTTTGGCTTAAAATCAACTCCGCAGAAAGAATCAGAGTTTCTGACTTTGTATTGACTTGATTTAACAGGGATTCCATTCGACAGTGCGGACCTCATTCACGTCAGAATCTAGAGTCCTGGCAAAATGAGTTAAATAACATTTTAAGTAATAATGACATTCATTTGGATGAGAATATAATTCTCCATTATCTTTTCAAGTGCTTGTAAGTGGGCAGGAGGAATCTACCTCTAAAGTCTTTCATTTGAACATCACCTAACAATGCTCAACTATTTTCATTATCAGTTAACTCATTTGTCATGCACGTTTTAGTCTGTACTTCTGCTACTGGGCACTAAATACGACAACTACAGGAGGTCTACCTAAAAGATCGGGGTATTTCCCAATAGAAGACTAAGCCAGAATGTTTGCAGCAGCAGCAGCACCCTAGGCTCCCCCGAGGAACAGGGCAGGTGTAGGAAATCCCGTTAGGGGCCCGACAGGACAAGATGTGTAACGATGAGACCACAGGCATGGCCGAGGTACACGTGGCGTGTGAATTGCAAAGCACACTGCCTCCCTCGTGCACTTACGTCACCAAACACT
The DNA here is from genome assembly GCA_039655065.1 of Glossophaga mutica. Classification (NCBI taxonomy): domain Eukaryota; kingdom Metazoa; phylum Chordata; class Mammalia; order Chiroptera; family Phyllostomidae; genus Glossophaga; species Glossophaga mutica. Next base: position 24,102,335 of record CM077310.1, read on the forward strand.
TGGAGCACTAATTTCATGTTTCACAAGGGGAAAAGCAGAGTTAAAAGAGACATAACAAATGTCTTTATTGAATTGGAATACCTGCCTACAGACTGAACACCCAGTCTTTAAAAATATATTTCTTTCCTATTTTCCTTGTGGTAAAGGTCACTGATGGATACCAAAACAACTTTGGAAGCATGATCAGTGTGTATGTTCCAGTAGTTCAAAGAGAATAGTATTTGAAATCAGACAAATTTAGGGTGCATGGTGAGCCCACCACCTACTAGTTATGAGAACTCAGTCTTATTAACTGGGAAAGGGTCCAGGGTTCCTCATGTGTCACGGCTGTTACAAGGATTAGATATAATGTACATAAAAACACTAAATCTGGCACATTCAAAGAATACAATTACTTATAACTCTAGTTGTAACTTTTATTACTACTAGGAGGAAGATATGAGAAATAATCTACAGACTACACTACACTAATAATAAGGAAAACATTTGATTTTCTGCCTCGTGGCTCATTAAAAAGGAATGACGCTGTCTGAGGAATGATGGAGGACATCCCTGAAACACCTGGACTCATCAATGTGATCAAAATTAACAAGTAAACATGGTGCAAAAAGGCTGGGGAAGGCCCAGATCAAACTGCACAATTAGTACCATGGAGAGCAAAAGACGTTCCTTGGCAGGGGTGGAGGTGGGGGAGGCAATGAGAAAATAACCACTATAATAGGATCTATAACTACATCTACATCTATATCTTTATCTATATCTATCTATATGTATATAATCTATATATCTATCATTAAAGTACCACTGAAATTTAGTGGGGTTTGAACATGGCTACAATGGATTAATAGAGGAGCTACCTTGCGTCAACAAAACAAATCTAACAGAAATGGCAGGAGAATAAAAGCGTGCAAAGATATGTGCATCAGCAGAAAGCTTCACCTTGAGGTGGGAGTACAATGGCACGTATTTGAGTGTAAGATGAGAGCAGAAATAAACAGAAGTGTTGTGATGGCAGAAGGTTGCTGCCGCCTCTCTAAACCATTTAGATGCACCTCAGACACAGCACATACCTCCTCAGGGGAGAGAGACTGACCTAATGGGATGTTATCAAGGCAGCACTTGAAAACCCTTGAAAACTTGAATCTTTTACAAGTGAACTATCTTGTTAAAGGCATAACATGACTTGTTCTTATTTTGTATTTTAAGTGGTAAAGAGAGTCGCAAGGAGAAAACCGTTGCACTGATTGAATTCTAACCCTTGATACACTTCTGGTCCCTGTCAAGAGAGGGAGGGGCAAGCACCTTGGAGAAAGTAATCTTGTGAGATTCAGGAAAGCCTAGAAACACATAGACTTGACTGCAGAACAGCAGTTTAAAAACCATGAGAACTTGCGTGTGTGTGCGGGATCCCAAGGAAAGAGGCTTGAAAGATAACACAGCTTAAGAGAGCTGGGCTGGTAATAGTACTCAGAAGAAAGCCCTATAATCAGAAATTATTCTAATGATAAAGAAGAGGGGTATAAATCTGAAGGAATGGATGTAGCTGAAACTTGGTTTCAGTGTTTTAAAAGTACATGGATTGAATATTGAAGGAGGAGAGTAAACATCAAGAGAATACAAAAGAGCAGCCCCAGGCTGTAGGAATAATGCTAGGTAGCCTAAATGTTGAAAGAACACAAAGATTTGAGAAAGATGCTTTAAAGCTCATAGATTTAAAAGCTATGTGCAGAGAGCAAGGTGAGCAAGAGAGGTGTCCCAGCAAGTCTAGCTTGAGACAAAGGCTTCGAGTGCAGGTAATGATTTAGAGGTGATCTCAAAGAGCAGGATGGGGGCCAGAGGGCCTGAAGCAGGGAGGGAGGGAAGCAAAGCTCATACCAGGGTGCCTTGGAGAGAGGGTCAGTGTCTGGATGCCATGGGCAGGACTCATGTCCATCCGACCAAAAAACGGGAGCTAGTCATAGCCCCATCATTCCTGCTTTTTCAGGCTGAGACGGGCTGAGGACCGACCGAGCTGGCTCCACTGGTCCTTAGAGTAGGGCTGGGCAGGAAGGGAGGGAGGCAGCACAAAGGTGTGGGGGGGTTCAGACCGGCAACAGCCTTCTTGGAGCAGGTTGCAAACAGATGGGGCCCAGAGGACTAGAAGAAGTCTGCCCACGAGGCGTTTAATAGAGAAGGGCGAGGCAGTCTTTGGGAGGGAGGCTGCAATGTGTGCAGAAAAATGAAGTAAAACGAGGAAACTCCATCCTCAGTATGAAGGAAGAATCCACGACACTGAAGGAGAAGCCAAGTGTGGTTCAGGAGAACCGAAGCCATTAGAAACATCTGGCTGGGGGGTCCCGGTTCCTTCACTGTAGCATCCATGGAGACACAGTAAAAAAAGGTGCACTAAAACTGAAACTAAAAGAAAAGTGATATAAAGCAAAGTATAAATCCATGTGTATAGAACACACAGTAGTTATAGAAGTATTTCCATTTATGTTAAAAAGGGAGCGTGCATACAACCAACTCCTACATCTCTTATAGGGTGACCTTGGGTGGCTTAGTTCCCTCGATGGCTCAGTGTTCATCGAGGTGCACTAGAGGTGCACCCCCTCTGGGGACAGACTCACCGCCATGTTCCCAGTACCGAGAAGTGACCTGGCACGAGAAGGTGCTCAGTGAATAAACGAGAACTTGCTAAATGAATAAATGAGAAATTGATTGAAACATGGTCATTATAGGAAATATTAAAATGTGTATTGAAGACATAGACAATTTTGATATTGTAATACATTTTAATTCATGGATATGTTGAATTTTGTATGCTATACCTAGAGCATATATCTCATTTTCATATTTCAATAAAAGTTATAAAAATTGATTTGATTCTAGGTAAAAAAAGATATAATTCTCAAATCAGAAATTGGGCAGGAAAACATTGTTCTATCATAATTTAGAAAACTGTAAATTAATAACCAACATTTAAAAAAACAAGTAAAAGTAAACCCCAGCAATTTAGTAATTTAAATCATTCTTTAAAAAACCTATTAGAACAAAAAAGAAATCAAAATTACAATAAGAGGCTATTTAGAAAAATAATAGAATTTTTAAAATGTTACTTATTATTGTAGTGCAATGCAGCCAATTATTCTCTGAGGCAATAATCTTGAATGCTTGTATTATTAAAATAATAATAAAATAAAGGAATTCAGTAATCAACTCAATAAGTTAGAAAAGCAACCACAAAAATAAACCTAAACAAAAGAATATACAGCAAGTATAAAGAGAAATTTTTAATAAATTCAAAAGCAGAAGAATATAATTTCTTAGTAAAACCAAGAACTGTTTATTTAAACACAGCACACCAATGTCAGTGAAATGACAAAAACCCAAACCCATCAAGGCAGAAGGGGGAGGAAAAAGGATTTTTAGAATAGGAATAGAATAAGAGAGATTTTTTAATTCAAGAAAATATTAAACATAAGTTATGCTAAATCACTTTAACAAGCATTAAATGGATGGTTTCCTAGGAAAAAATGTCAATGGTCAAAACTAAGTTAAAGAAAAGTAGAAAATTTAATTTGGGCAATAATATAAAATACATTATCAAAAAGTCTTCAGTGACAGATCCATGATCAGATAATTTTACCGTTAGATTTTCAAAGCGGAAGTATTTCCACGCCACATAAACTGTTCTAGAGTGAGAATAACAGGCTGCTACCCACTGTATTTTCTTACACCTGAAACCGACAAAAAGACCCGTGCAAGAGACTTCCCACTCACCAGGAAAAAGCACAACCAACCAAAAACCCATAAATGAGTTCATTCAGAAATATTGATACAAAACTTCTAAACTTTCAACAAGGCAGATTTAAGTATCTTCAAATAACAACCACCATGACGAAGTGGGATTTGTCCTGAGACTGCAAGGCTGGGGGTATATTATCAGAAGAGAAATAATTGTCATGTTCTGTATCTCTTAGTCAAATAGAAAGACAATAATCTCGAAAGATGTGGTAAAATGTTTGTAACAATCAATACACCTCTTGTTTTTTCTTCTTTTTGAGAAGCACACAGACATCTAAGGAAATTAGGTTTAGAAGATTCAGCCCTCAGTTGGGAAAGGGTATCTGTCGGAAATCAACAGCTAACATCATACTTGATGGTAAAACACTGAAGGTGATCTCATTAAAAAAAAAAAAGAACATGACCTACCGTGACTCAATGACTCGTGTTCACTGTCCTTACTATTTAACTCTATTCTTCAAATAAAAATAGGAGAAACAGAGACAAAGAAAGGAGGGGAAAACTTAATAGGAGCAATTGATCTGGTAAAAGAACTGACAGTATTAATTGTGTTTAAGTTACTTGGTGTAAACAATATACATCCCAAGCTATAGATTAATTGGTCGAAACAATTCAAGAATTAACTGTGATGTACTCTGAAGAATGGAACCATGTCAGAGAGACACAAACTCTCTCACTATTTAAATATGAAAAAAGGCAGCTCCTAAACTCTGGAGTAAGAACCATGGTCTGTTATCCCTAGAAAATGCAAAAGTACATAGTAATGATGTAAGTGCTTAACAGAGATGACAATTTGAATTAAAATTTGAATTGAATTTGAAGTTACTATGAATTTCTAGCCTGTTAAAAATTTTAGTCATATTAATTTCAGGTCTTTTTTAGAAATTTTAAATGAAAAGGGTAGTTGGTAAAGTATCAATAATACTTCAGATCGAGTGCATTTTCAATTGCAAGTAATTTCTTGGCAAAATTTATTTTGATATTCTTTTAAATATCCTGGCAAGTGTGGGCTCAGACTCGTGTATTTATTGGCTTTGTGTTGGTTCAAATGCATCCACACCCGCTGTGCAGAGCCAGGTGGGCTCAATTATCAGCGCATTTCACTGTTACATTTGTCGACCTTGGACAAGTTGCTTAATTTTGCCCATCATTGGATAAGAATAGTTCCCTTGCATGAAAATAATAAAGATTAAAGTTATTACACAAAGTATCCTAGACAGTGCCTGGTGCAGGGCACAGCCAGGGAAGCCTTTGTGGTCTCAGTGGCTCTTTCTGGTAGCTTGATGGGAAGACCTTAGCGTCACGTGTATTAACTTAGTTTTCTCATTTTCTGTGATGGGTGCTCTGGCATCCGGGGCCTTGGTCACAGGCAGGCTGCCCCTCCCAGGACGAGCTAATCCCCAGAGACAGCACGCATTCTCCAGGCAGGGCACATTCCACATGCAAACCAACCATTTCAGTGCCCGCATCTCTACCTGCATTTTTTTTTTTCCTTCAAATCAGTGGCCTGCCCTCTAGTGCCCAAATCACCCCAAGGCCAGGTACTGGACAAATAGAGACCACCGTTACGTCCCAGAGCACACCAAAATTACTCAAACCAGCCGACCCTAAGCCTGTCTACGCTGCTTAGCCTGCCTTGCCCGTTCCTTCTCACACTCACACACAGCAGAACCCAGGCTCACAGCCCAGCTTCCCGCTTCTCCTGACTGACACCCACACCTCCCGCGATGTGAGACTTGTGCATACAAACGTGTCCCTCCGTGCTGGTCATTTCCGTGGCTGCATGTCTTACCATATCTGATTAAACCATATATGTATATATCCCTGTATATATTCCTGTACTTTAAAAGTGATGCATTAAATGCAGAGTGGGGGAACTATGGCCTGGCAACAATCCATCTGTAAGAAAAGTGAGTCTGTACACGTCTCTACATCCGGACGCTTCACTTTGACCGTGGTGACGAGGCTGCGGGTGGGCCATGGCTGTGGCGTGGAAAAGGGTCTGGGCTGTGCTGACAGTGTGAGTGTCCCCGCGGAGCGGAGGCTGTCCTCACTGTGCTGGGTGCCAATTAGACAAAACGGCGAGCTGCTTTTCTTTGTGAGTCCTAGAAACAAAAGGAAAAAAGCTGGAGAATTGGAATAGTGAAGGGTATAAAATCATGTTGAGGGAACTGAGAAAGAGAAAGGCACATAAGTTATCTTTAAGTATCTGAGATGTGTTCACGGAGAAGCGAGAACAGACATTCTTTCTCTGTATTAGGTAGAACCACGCTCCGTGAAGGGGCGTTGGGAAGAGGAATGTTCATCTCAGTGAAGCCGAGGGGAAGGGGGAAAAGGAAAGAACATTTCCTTTATTGTGCTTACATGATGCGCGAGACAATATACTGTCTTATACTCACACGTACCTTATTTTCCAATATTTAATGTTCTCCAAATACACTGCTGTTATTCTTCTAGCAAAAATCTCTAAAATATTTTGTAATGATTCCCATGGAAGCTAAGATTGCTTATTCTGTAAGCTCTCTTTAGATACGAATGGTTTCTGATGGGTCATACTTTAAGGAATGTGGCTGGGGCAGCAGACAGGGTAGTTTTCAAGGTGCCTTTCCCCAGTATAACTATAATTATAAAGAACCCAAGGTGGAATGAGATATATTGTCTTTAGCTAGCAAATTCAACCCTGTTCCCCATTATAGCTCATATAAATAAAAATTGTATTTGTGTATCTTTTGAGAAAGGTCACATGCTTAGTAACGTGTATTTAAAAGAAGCTTACACCAAATTCAATGTCATTCTAAAGGTCAGGTTACCACAGTTAGCTGTCCAAGGCTAGGCACAGGCATCAAATATGCAACTAAGAGTTAGAAAGAGAATCGTTGGTAATCAAAACAACTTTAAGGGTCTGAAATAAGTAGACGTGAGGGAATTATTGACTGTGTGCCCCACTTTGATTGTATGTATCACAGAAAAAAAACCTTAAAAAATGTGTTTTCATTTAAAAACAATAGGCGGCCGTCATTTTGCCCCCAAGAGGAGTGGCATAACTCTTTCCTAAGAGGGCAGCCTTCTATTTAGCAAAATACGTTACTCGTGTGTGTGAACAATGAAGTTTTAAGACCATGAAACTCTGGAAGGAGCCCATGCTGTGAAAAGGCAGTTAAACTGCATTGCCTGAAAGTTAACGCTTATTCGAAGGGGCAAAATATAAGAGGAGGAGAATGGTTCTGAAAACAGGACAAAGTTCCAAACAAATTAGAAGTTTGGGTGCATATGGGAAAAATTCCATGAAGAAATGTTGGACATGAGAATTTCCTAGTGTTAGGGATGGCAGGGGGGCTTTTAGTAAGATTGGTTTTAACATTTTTTTCTGCGTATTGTTGCAATTTAATAGGCATTTGCTACATAGAAATGTCTTCTGAGGATATGGTTTTAAGGAATAAAGGGGCTATATTGGTATATGAGTTAGCACCGGACAGGAACAAGAGAATAGTCATGGGAAGGAAGACGCAAGTTCAATGGGAATAGTTAATTAAAAATACAGATAACCATGAGAAGGTACATTTAAGATATGTGCAGAAAATCTGGGAGAGGATATTGAGCTTCTTATTAAAGATGAGAATAGGGGCTGAGGTTAATTTTAAGTCTCCAAGGACAGGGAAACCTTAGCTGACATCGACATTGAGTGTATAATTGGCTCAGCTCTCTTTTTCACTGTACTTCTTGTAGGAACATCTTGAAAGTGAGGCTTGTGAAACAATTACAAACATGTTCCTGTTATTCACCTGACTCACACTTTTTTTTTTCATTAGAAAGCCTGAACTATTTCATGTTAAAAGTAGAACAGGTAATATGCCTATTGGACGGCCATGTTTTTTCTTCCAAATGAACTTACTGGATTTGACCCTTACACACCATGAGGCAGTTTGGAACTAGTTTCACAAATGGGAAAGACATTAATTTTTAATGTGGTACCTTTTGTTAAAAGCTCGACTGGTTCAAAATTCACTGTTACAAAGTGCCAAAGCTAAATCCATGCCAGGCCACTGCCCCCGAGTTTTCCTTGAGGTTTCTAGCTGGTAGCTCAGGCCTCATGTCGCTGAACTGAAGTCTCGTACAAGGGTGGCCTTGGAACGTCCCCTGGGCGAGCTCTTCTGGTTCCTCCTTTGCTGAATCTTCCACCTGTCAAGCTACACCTTCAGCAGCCAGGTTATATATATATATGTGTGTGTGTGTGTGTGTGTGTGTGTGTGTGTGTGTGTATCAGTAACTTTTTTCTTTGTTTTCTTTACTGATCTAGTACAACAGCATAGACATACATACACCAATTAAAGGGATGATGGAGTTGACATTGTAACAGTAGTTTTGGAATGGTTTCTGCTTTACTAGATTCTGAACCACTTTCTCCCTCAAGTTATTTGAATGTGAGCGGAGGTGTGAACAGGCAGGAAATGGGAGTCATTAATTAAGCCTTTTCTCTTTATACCTGCTATGATGGGAAATTCATTTCTTGTTCTCAGTGTGATGACTACTTAGTATTTATCCAATATCCTCAAGCTAGGTCCCTACAGCAGTGGAATAAAATGTCAGTAAAATGAAACAAAAAAACACACACAAAAAAACGGTACCAGAACAAACCACTTAGCCTGTAGCTCCTGAGGGTGTTTTGTTGTCTTGGAGTGGTCAAGTCCTGGGGTTAGAGGCTGGAGCCGCAGAAGAAGGAAGCCCTTTTTGTTATGTTTTCTTGGTTGTGAAATGTCATACTCATCCCATGGGGCCGCTATTACAAGTGACTGGGGAAAAAATGGAGCGAAGGCCCCGAGAGGGATGCCTGGTCCAACATTTTTAGTCTCCCTTGCTCACCTGTTATTTCCCCAGACATGGTATTTCCACCCCCCACTGATTAGATAGAGAGTCATAGCAAACAGGAAATGCCTTGTGAGATAAGTCCAGAGCCCTCAACCCTGAGAATAGGACACAAAATCTCTCTGACAGACTTCCCAAGGAATCGGTTATAGTGGGTACAGCAATGTGCCCTCAGAGACAAAAGGAAAAATCATGACCTAAGAGGTGATGCTTGTTTATTCCCCCACGGCTGGGCAATGAGGTGTTCTGGGAGCCCAAGGCATCTGAGTTTGCTGGTTCCAAGCTGAGTACCTTAAGGCAGTGAGGGAATTGGTCACAGCTGGAGACCAGCTTTGCTTGCTATTTCTCTCTTCATCATTGTCCCCCAGAAGACTGCAAATCATCTCAAAAATATTGCCTCTCCCATTGTCTTCCTGGGCTCTGATGTTGTCTAGACACAGTCATGGGCATTAACTTACTGGCTCTTCACTGGGGCAATGCATGGACAGACATCTTGTTCCAGGAAGACAATGGGCAATTCTTTAGGCAGTCCCCTGAGACTAAGCGATGTCCTAGAGACTCAGGCTTGCGTAGTTCATCACACTTGGTATTTAGTCTCAAACAGCTTCACTCTGAGTTTTTGCTTTTTGGTCTCTCATGCTGTGTTCATTCATCGGATGTTTGACTACCATTGACACCAGCCTATGAAAAGGAGCTCACCAGCCCTCTTCAGGGCTTACTACGGTCTTCTCTCCCACCTCTCAGGCTGGCTTGCCTAGCTTGCCCACCTCCGAAGCCACTGCTCACACTGTAGCGTGACTCCCTCTCCTACTAAAACCCACAGGATTTAGGGGTTTGTTCACAGTGCTTTCTTTTCTTACTCTATCCACTGTCTTGATGAGCTCATCTATTTATACTTAAAAAGTACTTTTTAGCCTCTGTGCACTTTGCTCTTTTTCTTCCCATTTCAATCCTGAACTTGTGACGGGCCTTTCCATGTAATCCATGACTCAGAGTCCATCTTTCTCCACCAAATTTCTTATCTTTTCAGCCTCTGTTCCTACGTCACCTAGCTCGGTTACTGACATTCCAAGTGTCCATTGCTCAGTCTCAATACACCTTTGTCTCTAACCGTTCAACTCAATCACTACCTTTTTCAGCGAGGCCCTAGGTCTTTCTGGTTGCAAATCATCTCTCCCTCCTCTACAAACCTATAGAATTTTCTTATTATTTCTGTCATCGTGTACACCGAAGCCTACTATGTATTATTTATGTTTCATATAACACATTACAATTCACAACATGTGCATGTGCCATATCATGGACTACTTACTATCTTTTTCACTCTTCTTTGAATCTCTTCGAGGGTCAGAGATCTTGGAGAATTTACAGTTGTGTCTGTTAGAGTTTCTAATACTCTACCTTGTGTGCCGTGGGTATGCGGTGAGTCGTTGTGGCTTATTGGAAGTCTTGAAGTTTAACTTTTTAGTCTTCTTAATCCAACATTTCTCTTAAATAGCTCAATGCTTCAAATGTTCCACTTCCAAACAAGTCTTTATCTTATTATTCATGCCTCTAAATAGCAGATATATATATATATATATTCATATATATATATATATATGAGTGTTGTGTGGCAAGCATGAGGATTTCATCAGTATCTGCAAACATCGACAAAAATTGCAGACACTGGTGAGATATTTTAAATGGCTTGACTGTGAAAGTAATATTAATTACAGTCATTTAAATGAGCTGCGTACCATGCAACCTAATAATAATAATTCATAATAGTGATACATTGATTAACTTCATGATAAATTTTACTCGATATGATTTTCTTGATTGTATTGCTAAAATATTCATATATATTTAATTGTCATGAATTGTTTCAATTTTCACATGGTTGTCTATTCAGAATTTTAAAGGAAATTGATGAAACTGTGCTTAGCATGGTCTTCAATGTTGTTGGTTTCACTAGAAGTATAAATAAGTGTTGTAGTCATTAAAGAGATTATCATGTCATTTTAAAATTAACATATGCACTTTATTATTATTAAAAATAAAACATAGTAAAAAAATAGTGAAATCAACTGCCTCTGCAAACAGATCTGTGGATTTTAACACATGCTGAGATTCAGGCAGCCATCACCGCAATCAGGGTACAAAACAGACCTGTCAACCAAGAAAAGTTTCTTGTGCTGCCTTTTGTTGACAAATCCTTCTCCCACCTCCAGCCCCTGGTAACCACTTGTGTATCTTCAGTTGTGATAGTTTAGCATTTTCTAACATGTTGTTTGAATACACTCATGCACACCTTCAGGACTGGCTGCCTCGCTTGATCCATCACGTTGAGTATGCGCCCTTGTTGGTCTCTATTGTTTCTGAGTAGCATTCTGTTACTTGGAAGTACCTCGGATTGCTTGTTCGCCCATTGAAGGACATTTCAGCTGATTCCAGCTTCTGACAATTATAAATAATCTGCCATAAACAGTTGTGTGCTAGTTCTTATGGGAACATAAGTTTTAATTTTTCTAGAGTAATACACAAGGGTGCAATTTCTGGGTCATATGGTAATTGTGTGTTTAATATTATAAGAAGCTGCTGAACTGTTTTTCCAGGGTGGCTGTACCATTTTGCATCCCTACCAGCAAAGTATGAGTCTAATAGTTCTGCATCCTCTCCAGAGATGGGTATTGTCAGTTTTTAAATTTTTTGTCTGTTCTAATAAGTGTGCATCAGTATCCCATGATGATTTGTGTTTCCTTATGTCTAACTGTAACCCACCCCACTATTCTTTTTAACGTAATTTCTGTAATGACCTGTTAACTATATTACTGTAGATAAACAGGCAGATCGTTTGCTTAAGAATTCTAGGAACTAACTTCAAAAGAACCAGAGTCTGATCTTCACACATTCTGGCTCTGGAATATTCGCTGCCCTTCAACCAGTTATCTGAACAGACTGTGTTGACTGGCATGTAGTCAATAGAAAACCCTCAACTCTTTCCTTTCAATGCCCCTGTTCTGTTTGCTTGCTTCTCTTCTTCCTTCCGCTTTACGAAAACCCCTGCCCACGACAAGAGTCTGCCTTCTTCTCAAGCTGCTGGCTTTCAAATAAACCTACTTTTCTTCCCCCAGCTCTTGTCTCTTGATTATTGGCTTTTGAGCGGCAGGTGGCCAAACCTGGGTTCGGCATCATAACTGTGGTGACGACATATTCATGTGCTTATCTGCCATCCATAAATCATCCTTGGTGAAGTGCCTGATCCATTATTACCCATTTATTTTTAAAACTGTTTGTTTTCTTACTGTTTAGTCTTGAGAGTTCTTTGTTTGTTCCAGATACACATACTTTGTAAAATATATGAATTGCAAATATTTCTTGTCTTTTAGTTTTCTTAACAGTGTCTTTGCAGAGCTAAGAACTTTTTTTGCCAAAATTTAATTAACATTTTTCATGTATGGATTGTACCCTTGGATTATATATTAGAATTCCTTGCCAAACACAAAAAGCATGAAGATTCTTTCCTATGTTTTCTTCTAAAAGATTCATAGTTCTGCATTTTATAAAACTATGGTCCATTTTAAGTTACTTTTCGTAAGAGGTATAGATTTGTTTTTTTTCTTTTAGCATATGAATGTCTAATTATCCAAATACCACTTCTTGAAAAGACTTTTTTCTTCATTGAATTGCTTCTGTATCTTTCTCAAAAATTAATTTTTTTTCAATTTTTATTTTAATTGTTGATCTTGTACAGTTTTCTGTCTTTTATTCTCACCCCAACCCACCACCCAGCCCTCCCCACCTCCCTCCCAATTCCACCTCCCCCCCATAGTTTTTGTCCATGTGTCCTTTATACTTGTTCCTGTAAATCCTTCCCCTTTTCCCCTGAAATTCCCTCCCCTCTCCCCTCTGGTGACTTTCAGCCTGTTCTCAGTTTCCATGTCTTTGATTATATTATGCTTGTTTGTTTGTTTTGTTGATTAGCTTCCTGTTAAAGGTGAGATCATATGGTATTTGTCTTTCACTGCCTGGCTTACTTCGCTTAGCATGATGCTCTCAAGTTCCATCCATGCTGTTGCAAAGGGTAGGAGCTCCTTCTTTCTTTCTGCTGCATAGAATTCCATTGTGTAAATGTACCACAGTTTTTTGATCCATTCATTTTTTGACCCAGCAATTCCACTGCTAGGACTATATCCTAAGAACCCTGAAACATCAATACAAAAGAACCTATGCACCCCTATGTTTATAGCAGCACAATTTACAATAGCCAAGTGTTGGAAGCAACCTAGATGCCCATCAAAAATTAATTTTTAATGTTTATGCGAGTATTCATCTGGACTGTAGTCTGTCCAGGTGATCTGTGCCTATCAATCCCACATGGTTGTGATTATTGTAGCTTTATGGTACACCCTGAAATTGGGTAGTTGTCCTCTAACTTTGTTCTTGTTTTTCAAATTGGCTGTTCTACTTTACTTGCCTTCCTATATGATCAAACGAGTATGCTTGTCTCTACCAAAAAAAAAAAAAAAAAAAAAAAATCCTGCTGAGATTTTGATTGGAATTGTGTTGAATGTGAGAAAAGAGTGAAGACAGGGAATATATAAAATGGAGTCATTTTAACCAAACTGCTAAAATCATTAACATTATGAAGTTTAAGGCATAAGCACACACCAGCATTATTGTTCCAACCAGCCTGGGAACTCAAACTTTTTGAACATTCCGGTCCTGCATCAATGCCTGGATATACATCTGGACCACCAGATAACCCTGTAATTATATCCCGAAAGGCTCATCTACCCAGGCCACCTGATTACTCCCTGCAGAACTCACATATACATCCACCTGACATCTATTACCAAGAGCACTGGGTCTAAAGCGGACCTTCTGGCACCCATGTTCCACAACCTGGCATCCATCATTCCCACTAGCTGACATCGGACTGATAACTGTCCTGGACCAATCCTATGGCTAAGAATGCAAGACTGATACTTCTTAACAATGTACATTTTACTATAAAAACTATTAACTTTTCTCTCTTCTTTGGAACACTTGTTGGTTTTTGCTCAGCTATATTTCTATTTTGCAAACCCCAAGACCCTTGAATAAATCTCTATTATTTATTTCTAGCAAGGTCTCCAGATTCTTTGTGAGCTCACTTAATAAATGTATAGATCAACTTAGGAAGAATATACATCTTTACTATACTGAGCTTTTTAATCCATCAACACGGTATGGCTCATCTTTTGTTTATGTCTCCTATCCACGGGGTTTTTAAGTTTACGTCTTCATATATCTTTTCCCAGTGGTTGCTCAAGGGATACAACATTCATATTTAACTTTTTATAGTCTAATTAGAATTAATATTTTACCACTTCAAATGGAATATAGAAAACTTGCCACCATACGGTTCCTTTTACCTTCCTTGTCTTACGCTGTAGTTGTCAAAAAATTTGGAAAATATAATTTTGGTTTTGAACTGCAATATGTATTTTTAAAAATTCAAGAGGACAAAATTAGTCTATTGTATTCTTTCTGGTATTTACATTTCTATTGTTCTTCCTCATTCCTAAAGTGCAACGTGCCCTTCCAGTGAAAGACCTCTTCCTCTTGAACTTTCTTAGCACTTCTTTCAGAGCTTATCAGCTGGTGATTAATATTCCTGATTTTCTTTCATCCTAGAATTTCTTGTTTTGTCTTTATTTCTGAATACAGAAATAGAATAACTGGACATAGAATTGTGGGTTGACAGTTCTTCGCTTTCAGTACTGTAAACATGCTACACCATTATTTTCTGGCCTCCAAGATTTCTCATGAGAAATTTGCAACCATTTGAATGGGCTGCAATTAATTCAAGGTGTTCCCTGTATAATGTGTTGCTTTTCTCTGGTTGCTTTCAAGACCCTTTTTTTTTTCTCTCAGCATTTTGCTTGTGATATGTCTAGGCATGTATTTCTCTGAGGTATCTTATTTGGGATATGCTGAGCCTTTTTATCTGCCAATTTAGCCCCCAATGTGATAGTAATAGGAGGTGAGGTTTTTGGGAGGTGATTAGGTCACGAGTGTGGAACTTTATAGAAGAGACCCCAAATAATGTCCTTGGCCCTTCTGCTAAGTGAGAACGCAGCAAAAAGACATGTCGATGAACCAGGAAGTGGGCTCCCACCAGACACCAAATCTGCGGCACCTTGACTTCGACTTTCCAGCCTCCAACATCATGAGAAAGAAACTTCTGTTGTTTATACACCAACCACCCTCTGGTATTTTGTTTTTTAGCAGCTTGAAAAAAAAAACAGCTAGGACAATTACCTTATCTTTTCTTATTGCTTTGCATTTTCAAGTTAATTTTTGACTCAGTTTATATATTTCTATAAAATAACCTCTGGAGATATTAATTAGAATTGCATTTAATGGATAGATTAATTTGGTAAAATTTAATCTAGTTTATGCCTGTATTCATTTAAGTATTCCTTAATTTCTCTCAGTAATACTTTAAATATGCTGTGCAACTAATCTTAATATTTGAAAAGTAGAATCTAAGGCAGTAATATCATGAAGAATAAGTAATGACATCACAGTCTTATAAAATGAAGTATAAAAAAGTGAGGCGCATTCATCATAAACACACATGGGCCTGTGCGACCTGTTTGTATAGTCCCTACACACATGAAACAGCAGCTGCAGGAACTGAAATGAAACATTGGTAACAAGATTTAGCTGTAGTTTGAACATCCCCCTTTTAGAAACTGCTTGCACGAAGGAACAGAATGTAAGCAGACTTCTTAAACACATAAACAATCTATTAAGCTCAAGCAACTATATATGGACCTAGATACCCAGTAGGCAGAAAGGATGCATTTTTTCAAGAATAATGTCATATTTATAAAAATGGATAATGTATTAAACCTTAAAAGAAGTCTTAGGGCTTCTAATATCCAATACATGCAAACTATTTCCTGTAACCACGATGCAATCAAATTAAAATCCAGCAACAAAAGGAGGTGCTTTAAAAACCTCTGAATTTGGACTTCAGCTTTTGGGTCAAATGGAGTGGCAGGAGCTGAGTGTAGTATCCCACTTGAAATAACTGAAGGATTTTTTAAGAATTAAATAAAATGTTTCTCAAAACATTGGAAATCTGGCAAAAAGGACAGCAATACCAAAGAGGTGGAAAATAAAGAAAGTAAGCACTGTGGTCATCCCAGCTAGTGCCTGAAGAAGGTTTCTTGGATGTGGTAGGGAGAGAGGGAGCCCACGAGGAGCCCAGGGGTCCTGAGTTGTGGGGATGGAGGTGGGAGTTCAGAGAGGTCCAGGAAGTTAGAGAAATAATGGAAAAAAAAAACTTCAATTTTGGTGAAACAATAAACCCACAGTTTGAAGAAGCTCAGTGAACCCCAAACACAACAAACATAAAGGAAACTGCAGTAAAGTGTATTAGAGTCACTTTGCTCAAAATTGGAGGTAATGAGAAAATCTTAAAAATGGTCACAAAAGAAAAGAACATATTATACATGGAGTAACCAAAAAAGCTGGCGGATTTCTTATGGGAAATGATGCAAGTCAGACAGTGGAACAACGTATTTCACGTACTAAAAACAAACAAACAAAACTCTGTCAGCTTAGAATTCTTTGCCCTATGACAGCATCTTTCAAAAATTAAGGTGAAATAAAGATACTTTCAGACATACGAAAGCTGAAAGAATTTATTACCAGTTCGCTCGCATTGTAAGAATGCTCAAAGGAAGGAAAATGATAGTGGGTGGAAATCAAGCTATGAGAAAGAATGAAGAACACTGAAAATGGTAATTATATGTGTAAATATAAAAACTTTAAGAAATTTAAGTCTGCTTAAAAGATGATTGACTGCTTAAAGCAAATATAATAACAATGTGTTGTGAAGTTCATCACATATGTCAAAAGAAAATATATGGCAACAATAGCATAAAAGTGAAATGAGTAGAAAAGGAAGTAAACTCTTATAAACTTCCGACGTGAAGGAGTACAGTGCTACTTGAAGGCAGACTCTGATAAGTTACAATGCATATCAGAAACCCTAAACGTAATACAATTAAGAGTTGTAGCTAATAGGCAAAAAGTAAAATGGAATCACAGAGAGATATTTAATTAATATAAAACAAGGCAGAATAGGGGAACAAAGAAAGATTAGACAAATAGAAAACAAATAGCAAGATGGTAGATTTAAACACAACCATCCATATTCCATTAAATGTAAATGTTCTAAATGCCCCAAGTATAAGGTAAAGATTGTCTTACTGGATAAAAAAGCAAGATTTAACTGCATGCTTCCAACAAGAAATCCACTTTATATATAAAGACACAAGTTAAAAATGTGGAAAAGGTAACCATGTTAAGTAAAAGAGAGCTGAAGTGGCCATATTAATAGTCAATGAAGTAGATTTTATTTTCCTAAAGAGTTTATTTATTTATTTTTAGACAGAGGGGGAGGGAGGGAGAAAGAGAGGGAAAGAAATGGGACCTGGCCTACAACCCAGCCACATGCCCTGACTGGGAATCAAACCGGCAAACCTTTGGTTCTCAGGCCAGTGCTCAGTCCACTGAGCCACACCAGTCAGGGCTCAATGAAGTAGATTTCAGAGTAGAGATGACCACCAGAGACGAAGGGACTCACTCCATAGTGATAAAGAGGTGGGCACAGCAGAGCACAAAATCTTAACCAGCTTTCACCCAATAGCAGTTATGAAATACATAGAGCAACAAATCAATAACTATAGTTTGGGATTTCAGTACTCTCTCAATAACTGATAGAACAGATAGCAAACAAGAAAGAAAGACTGCCTGACTGTATAATATTTCAATAGTTCAATCAACCAACTTTGACCTGGATTTATAGAATAATTCTCCCAATGGTAGAATACACATTCTTTTAATTGTTCATAAACCATTTACCTAGATAGACCATACTCTAGGCTGGAATCAACAAATTATGACTCACAGGACAAAAAGGCCCATTGTCTATTTTTGTAAATAAAGTTTTATGGGAGCACAGACATGCAAATTTGTACTACCATAGAGAGTGTATGGCCTAACATCAAAATTGTTTTCCCTCTGACCTTTTACAGAGAAAAGTCTGTTGACTTCTGCTTTAGGCCATAAAATAGATCTCAAAATAAAAAAGTACAAGCCATAAAAATCAAACTAACAAATTGAACTTCATTAAAATTAAAAACTTATATCCCTTATAGGAAAGATTTTATTTATTTTTTGAGAGAGGAAGGGAAGGAGAGAAGGAGAGAAACATCGATGTGAGAGAGAAACATCGATTGGTTGCCTCTAGTGTGTGCCCCAATAGGGGACCAAACCTGCAACCGAAGCACTTGCTCTGACCAGGAATTGAACCAGCGACCTTTCGCTTTGTGGGATGATGCCTAACCTACCGAGACACACCAGTCAGGCCAAGACCTTATTCCCTTTAAATGACACTGTTAGGAGAATGAGAAAAATCAAAGATTGGGAGAAAATATTTGGCAAACCACATATTTGATAAAGAATCTGTATTCATAACATGCAAAAACTTCTCAAATTCAATAAGAAAACAGTAAAAATCCAATAATAAAATGCGTAAAAAACACACGAATGACAACTAAGCACATAAAAACATGATCAGCAGCATTAGTCTTTAGGGAAATGTAAATTAAAGTGATCAGATATCATTGCACATCTAGCAGAATATCTGAAATGAAGGACTGTTAAATATCAGTGCAACATCTGGAGAATGCAGACATTCTGGCAGGGACAGGAAATGCTTCGGAAGAGTTTGGAAGTTTCTTTAAGAAGGAAAACATACATCTACTATACATCAGTCCTTCTACTCCTATTGATATATGTAACAGAAATTAAAAAAAAAACTATATTTATCCAAAGACTGGTACAGAAACATCTGTAGTAGTTTTACTTGTAATTGACAGAAACTGGAAATAACCTAATTGTCCATCAACAGGTGAATGGTTGACAAAATGGGGTATATTTATACAATGCAATACTATTCAGCAATAAAGAAAATGAACTACTGGTACATGTAACTGCATGGCTAAATTTCAAAATAATTATGCTGAGTGACAATCCTGGCAAAATAAGAGTACACAGTACATGATTTCACATATGTGAAATTTTAGAAAACATTAAACTGTACAATGACTTAACACAGAGCAGTGGTGACTTAGGGTTGGTGGGAGATGAGAGGTGAGGGAGGAATTACAGAGGAGTACAAGAGAGCATTTGGGTCTGATGGATATGGTCCTTATTTCGGTTAAAAAGAAAAATACAGAATTTAATGAAGACACGACATCAGCCCCAGCCAAAGTGAACGACTCAGAAGTTCCAAATACATTGTGTGGTTGTTTACCTACATGCCTTCATTAACATTAGCTCTTTTACCTAGAAGGATTTCTCAGTCCATGCACATAAAAATAAACTTATTTTTACAAAGTTGATATTGGATACAGAGTCTCACATTTTTAACTTATTTGAAGTTCTATAATATTTTATTTTTTCCCTTATTGTATCATGTGTCAAGTATGAGCTCATTGCTAACACGATTCTTTATTAGATTGTGAAAAAAATGGATTCATGTGGGGTTTTATTCTAGAATAAAAAAGTCTAATGTGAAAAAAGATTTTATTAAAAATAAAAATAAACATAAAATGTCACAATGTATATTAAAAAAATAAGACAAGGTATACAAGACAGACTATGTTTGAGAGCTTGCAAGCCCATGTTTTCTGAGGTTTTTCAATTATTTCTAGCCTAACACCAGTAGGCGATTAATAATTACTTAAAAAATCACAAGGCTCCCCCGCAAACGGTGAGATGATTATATCTATGAACATTTTAAGGCAGACACTATGTGAGTGTGGGTAGGACTTTTTTGCAGTGTGATAATTTCAGTAGAAGGTCTACGTTATAGGCTTTCAGACATTTTTATCTTTAAAATACTATAATTTTCTGAAAATTTTGAATTTCCTTTTATAATATTATGATTTTTAACAAAAGGTCATTTCTGAAGTTCATTTCCATTCTTAGCTTTCTGTGACCTTGTGATTCTACAGTTAAAAGGTGTTCTCCCAGACACTTGCCCCACTGGTGCCTATACAAAGGGTTCCAACAAATACTCGGGTGAGAAGGAGTGCCCACGAGAAGAGAAAGTGATGCACGGAATCAGTTTCCCTAGGAAAAGTATTTTAAAATATACATGAGGTCTGTCCAGAAAAAGTCCAGCCATTGTTAATGTACAGAATGGTTTGTGTAACATGGATGTGACCTGGCAGCCAAGGAGTGTGGACTGGGATGCACATGTGTGAACAATGGTGACTTCACTGTACTAGTCAGTGGGGGTGGTAGGTGCCATTGGGTGAGCATGTGTACTGTGTGGCCATGGCATTCAAAATGACTGAGTGAGTAGAGCAATGAATCTGCATCAGATTTTGCCTTAATCTTGAACACTCCTCTGTGGAAACTATTCAGATGATTCAGAAGGCCACAGCTTATGGGCAGCTGGTGATTGGCAGCTTCATCACGACAACATGCCTGCTCATGCATCACATGTTGTTCAGAGTTTTTTTGTGAAATATCGTATCACCCAGGTGACTCAGCCCCACTACTGCCCAGATTTGGCACCCCGCGGCTTCTGGCTTTTCCTAAAACTATAATCACCTTTGAAAGGGAAGAGATTTCAGACCATCAGTGAGATCCAGGAAAGCACAAGGGGGCAGCTGTGTGAGGTCCCAGGGAGCCTACACTGAAGGGGACTGAGGTGATTGTCCCATGCACAGGGTTTCTTGTCTCTTGTATCTTCTTTAATAAATGTCTGTTTTTCACAGTACACGGCTGGATAAGAATAAGAATATATATATATGTGTGTATATATATATGAAAAAATATTCAAAGTATAAGAATATATGTAAGAAAAATATTGAAAACATTTATATCCCTATTTGTTTTGCTATGCTGCAGTCTGTCTTCTAAGAAACAGGGTGCCATCACGGAGAAGGCCAAAACGTTGCATGATCGATCATTGGATGCGTGTGTAAGTGACATTCGGTCTGTGCGTGATGCATAGGCAGCATCTACAAACTATCACACTAATGCACACGGGCTATTTCATCCCTGCTGATCTATCTTGTGTATCTTGTCTTATTTTTTAAAAAATATATCTTGATCGTTTATCTGGTTGATTTTTGTTGTTAACGAAATACATTCTCCTTCTCAGTTGGATTTTTTTTTTTTGTTACAGAATAAACACTCATGTGATCATGTTTTTATCACTCCTCACGGTAATTAAGTAATCCCTGATATCACTGCTTGATGTCTGCTTTCATTAATTTGCCCATTATATCTTCTGATCCCTTATGGGTGTTGCAACAATATATTTTTATTTTTTAATACATTCTGTGTTCCAGAGTTTGGAAAATGCTGACTTAGTGAAATAACTATTCATGTGACCATTTGATTAATGTTTCTATCTTTCTCAAGAAAATATGTTTTCTAACAGGCCCCATGTCTATTTTTTGCTCACTGTTGGATCTCTAGACCCAGCTCAGTGCTTTACAATGAAAACAAACAAACAAACAAACAAACAAAACCGTGTGTTAATGTCCAAACAATTAGGAAATAGTCATTGTTGGCACTGAGTTATCAAGGACTCCCTTTATACAGCAAAGCTTTTAATGGATTACATCACAGGTTCTTCTAGTCCCACTGGCGTGTTTTTCCCACTAGTTCTAGGTCGTCCCAGTTTCAGCCCGCAATCTCTCTGTCGGGTCTATGTGGGATCGTGTATTCCAACTAATTGAATATATCCATTTCTGCCTTACCCTTTATGGGTGAATTTTGCTTTGCTAAAAAAGAAATATTTAATTTACCCAATTGTGTAAAAACTACCTTTAGTAGCTTGTGAAATTTTAAGTCACTATTAAAGTAACTTGCTCCTATATTTGTAAACATCATATAATCTTTTAAAAGTATTTCAACTTGAGTTTAAATTAAACATGTTGCTAAGCCTTGTTACAGAGAAGTTAAATTATGCCGCAGCTTATGAGTGTAGATAAATAAGATTTGAGGATATGTACATTTGTAATTCCAGATTATAAACTGTCTAATTTGCCATTTTATTGGTGACAGTTTCTGCTATGTTCTGTTCATTAGAAATGAGTCGCTCAGTTCGGCTCACGCTCAAGGGGAGGGGAATTAGTCTCTGTCTTTGGAGAGATAGAGTGGAAAAGAATTTAGACATATTTTAAAACCACCGTAGTACTACATACAAAAATCAATATCTCAGATAAAAGGAGATACTTCATTTCTAAAATAAGCACAGAATACTATATAAATGGAATAGTCAGCTAATAAGAGAACTAAAAATTAAGAGAAAAAAATCACTAATGTGCTTTCCAGAATAAATACATACAAATATAATGGAATAAAACATGAAAATTGAGAAAGTGGCTCAGAATTTATCATGAAAATCTCTCAAAGATAAAAATTTGGAAAGCAAAGAATAAAAAGATAAATAATTGATAAGGAGGATCCAATATCCAGCTGACAGGAAATACAGCGTGAAAAGCAGAGAGAAGAACTATCAACAAAGAAGAGAAGGAGCAGAGGGGACGAGGATGCAGACGGATGCAGGGAAGGCGAAGGAGGGAGAGGAGGGGAAGAGGAAGAGGAAGAGCAAACTTTTTCAGACCCAATGAAGCTGTGCTCTCATCAGCGACTCGAGCGCTCGGAGATAATGTGGCCGACGAATTAAAAAATCTGAGCGAAAAGGATGGTTAACCAAAACTGCCACAGCCAGAAAAAGTTCCATTCAAATGGGCACACATATTTTTAAGACATGTGAGGACAAAGAATTATTATCTTTCACAAGGGCAAGTTTAGGAAGTAAATGTTTTATATTGGAGCAGGAGGATTAATGGCCCTGGGAAAAAGTCTCTAGAAGAAAAATGGGGACGTTATATAAAGAAGAACATGATAAGGCAACTGGGACTTCCTCCTCCACTAAAGGCAGACGATAGCTTAGACCAACCTTTCCAATAAGAAAAACTAAAAAGCTGGAGGAAAGAATGTTAGAAGCTTTGAGAATTAACCAGGCAAGGAGAAAGCATGAGGCCAAAAATCCCTACGAAGAAAACCTAGTCAGGTGAGCATTGAATCGTAGGGACATCTATGAATGTAAGAAACATAGCTGGGCAGAGTTTAGTCTCAAATGACGTGGGACCAAATATTGAAGTTTGTGGTCTACAAGTGCAGAGGCCTCAGTGAAGCTCTTATGCTTTAGGTTAAGACATAGAAGGGAAATATACTAAGATTAAGGGTAAGTCCTAAATCAGGGGTACCCAACTTCTGAGCCACAAACCGGTACTGCCTGGGCCTGTTAGGAACGAACTATGCAGCAGGAGGTGAGCTTGACTGTAATGCACTTGAATTATCCTGAAACCATGCCCCTGCCCCAGGTCCGAGGAAAAATTATCTTCCATGAAACTGATTGCCAAAAAGGTTGGGGACCGCTGTCTGAAATGAACCACATCTTGCATGGGCTGATGCCATCCTTTTAATTATATAAATCTTTTATTGGTTTAAGGTGATTTGGGATTGCTACTTCCCTAGTTACCTGTTAAAAGAAAATGTTCTGAGGGAAGATAATATTGTTCTACACTGCGAATATCTCTATAATTTTATATACAATGTTCGTTCAATATCCTTAACCCCTGGCAAACAATAAAATGTTCTCCATTTCAAAAATGTTACATAAATGAAATCATAAATTATGTAACCTTTGGCTTTTTTTCATTCAGCATAATCCCCTGCGTATTCTTCAGATTGTTACATGTATCAACATTTGGTTACCTCTCATTTCTGAACAATATTCCGCGGTAGATACGTACCGCAATGTAACCATGCACTGGCTGAAGGACACCTAGGCTGTTTCTAGTTGTTGGGCATTATGAATAAAACAAGTACAGTCATATATAAATATCTGTGTGAATAAAAACAGTTTTTTGCCCTGGCTGGTGTGGCTCAGTGGATTAAGTGCCAGCCTGTGAACCAAAGGGTCACCGGTTCAATTCCCAGTCAGGGCACAGGCTTGGGTTGCAGTCCAGTTGCCCATTAGGGGGTACTCAAGAGGCAACCATACATTGATATTTTACTCCCCCTCTTTCTCCCTGCCTTCCCCTCTCTCTATGAATAAATAACTAAATAAAATCTTTTTAAAAAAACAGTTTTTTAATTTCTCTGGGATAAATACTCAAGAAGGCATCGCTGATGTTTAATTTTAAAAGAAATTGCCAAACCATTTTTTAGAGTGTCTGTGCCATTTTAGGTGTTCACCAGAAATGTGTGACTCTTCCTGTTTCTATATATTCTTGCCAGCATTTGGCAGCGTTATTTTGTTGTTGTTGTTGTTTTTAGGCACTCTGATAAGTGCATGGTGATATCTCATCGTGGTTTTTAATTTGCATTTCCCTGATGACTAATATGGAAAGCATGTTTTCGTGTAATTATTTGTTGTACGCATGTCTTCTTCAGTGAAATGTCTCTTCTTGTCTTTTGTTCATTTTCTAATTGGATTTTTTCACTATTGAATTTTGAGAGTTCATTATATATTCTAGATACAAGGCCTTTGTTAGATGTTTGCTTTGCAAATATTTTCTCCCCATCTCTAGCTTATCTCTTCACACTCTTCACACCGGCTTTTGCAAAACAAAACCTTAGTGTAGATGAGGTTCCATTTATCAAGTTTTCCTTTTACACGTTGTACTGTTGCTGTTGAGTGTAAGAACTCTTGGCCTAGCTCTAGATCCTAAAAACTTTCTATTTTTTCCCTAAAAGTTTCACTTTTATACTTGTGTGTAATATATTTTGAGTAACTTTTTGTAAGAGAAAGTCGGCCACATTTCATTTTAGGCCCCTCACCGTGTACATGCAGTTTCAAAACATGGCAGCCTATGTCTTTGATTTTTAAATAAACAAGATCACATGTACATAAATTAAAAGAATGGCAGTAGAGATAACATGTGTTATGCTCTTCAACTTCTACGCTTTTGTTTTTGTTGTACCAGCTACCAGAAATAGTAATGTTTCTGAAATGTTTTAAATACAGCCCCAAGTCCTGCTTTCTCCAGGACGCTTTCCCTCACCGCCGCTCTCCTGGGCCGCAGCGCGCTCATTGTTGGTGTGGTTAATGCTGTTAACTAGATGCTCCTCTCGCTCAGCCTCTGCAGTACACGGCGCTTCGTCCAACCAACCGCAGGGACTTGGCACGTGAGGGCAGCCTTTTCCCTACAGTCTTCACCGGGTCTCCTCTTAGCTCTGAGTTCTCGGTGAAATGTCACTTTTATGGAGCCAATTAATTCCCACATCCTTAAACTTTCAAAGAACAGGTAGGTAGTAGCATTGCTAATTAGGATTTGTTTGTTTCGTAATTTGCCCTTTTGTCTTTCCCATTAGACTACAGTCCCTAGGAAGGAGGAGCTATTTACTTGTAGCCACCCTTGTCTGCCCCGTGTATAGCACAATGCCTGGCAACTAATTAACCTTGGATAAGTGTTTCTTGACTAAAAAACAAAAACAAAAACAAAAAACAATGAATGAATCTTTGATTTGTATATTTTAAAAGGTAGGGCTTCAACTTACAACTTTGGATCATAGAATCCAGGTGCTGGAATGATTTGCTAGTTGATTTTCAAATGAGAAACCGAAACACTTAGTTGATCTACACAGCAAAACGTTTAGGAGAACAACATCTACTCAGATCATTTTATTGGGGGAAGGGTCCAGGTGGTACGTAAAACCTTGCCTGAAATACCCAGGTGATGACAGTTAAGTAACCATAACAATTCAGTCAAAGCAATTACTTATACTCTTCATTTCCTTTTAAATGTAGAGTCATTATCTAACCTCTTATTATTTCTGCATATAGGAAAATAAAATGCATTAAAAATAGGAGGGTGGCTAGGCAAAACAGGATATTACTGGTGGATTTATTCCAGAACACTTTACAAAGACCGAATATAGTTTTTATGGCCTATTTATGAGTTAAAAATACACAGTATTTTGTTTGGCCCATTTTCCATGTTGTGCTCCCCTGGGTCGCCCGTTGAACCACGGCTCATTTTTAACTCCATCCCATAGCTCCACATTTTCCATCCGCCCAGGCTGGACCGGAGTGGAAATCACCACGCGGTCAGCTGCTCGAGGCTGAACCCTCCCAGAGGCGGAGGGGCTAAAAGCCCGCGGGAGAAGACTTTCCATTCTTCCTGCAACCTGG
This sequence comes from Glossophaga mutica, assembly GCA_039655065.1. NCBI lineage: Eukaryota > Metazoa > Chordata > Mammalia > Chiroptera > Phyllostomidae > Glossophaga > Glossophaga mutica. Next base: position 24,128,265 of record CM077310.1, read on the forward strand.
CTGCTGTGGCCTGAGGGGCTAACCAGGTATGACGAACACTGATTAAGTGAGGTAGGTCATTTCCATCACCGTCTTCCAGAGGGGGAAATGGCGGCCCCTCGCACCGGAGTGATATTTGCAGGCCCAGGACAAGGATTTGCTGTGACTTAATTCCTGTCCCCCTGGCAAACCGCAGCTGAGCGCTCCGAGGAGTTCAAGTTTGAAAAGTCTTCAAGCAGGTCACATTTTGGGGCAGAGGTGGCTCATTAAAAACTTCCTGTTTCACTGCAGTATATCCATCTATATGCCACACATCGAAACCCGTGACAAAGGCGCTGTGCAACTCCTGTCTTAGCAGCTAATAGTCCTTGCCAGGTGGAATGAAAAAGTTGATTACACACAGCTTTGCCAACGCCTCTTGACAGGCAAGTGGAAAAAAAACCCCTTCTGAACAAATGAAATGTCAGTCAAAGCTCAAACATATTAAAGCAAAACATGCTATTTTATTTTCTTACATTAGAGATGAACTTTTTTAAGTCAATACTGAGGATGCATAATAAGCTAGCATGACTGGCTTAATGATTCAGGAATATTCTTTCATCCAGAGTTGTTTTTGTTGTTTTTTGTCTGTTTGTTTGTTTGTTCTACTCATGTAAACTTGGTGTTAGCATGCAACTTGGAAAGCCACTGTTTGGGGAATTGAAAGGGGAAGGCCTCACAATTTCTTTTTTCTTTCTTAGTGAGCTGCGGTCTGTAATGTGTTAGACCAGGCCCAGATCTGAAGGGAAAAAGTGAATTTGAGCTACTCACATCTTGACAGGCCCCCTCCCTCAACCACACTCTGAGCTCTGGATTGCCTCAAAGGGATGTTTCAAAAAAAAAAAAAATTGTGTGGCAGTGTGGGTGGGAGGCAGGAAGGGAAAGGAGGATTTGAGAATTACACAGGACTTTGAAATATGTCACAAATTTTCATGGCAGAGAATGTAACCTTGGAAATCACTAGGATTGTGCAGATTCTGTGACATTCACATTTCTGCTTCCTCTCCATGGTTTTTCTTCTTGCAGGCTAGATGGGAGCAAGTCTCTGCAACTTCCACCATTGACTCATAGGGTCCCAAGGAGAGACACCTCCACGGAGGTTTTTGCTGTGGGCAGAACGTATGAAACCGTAATTCAGAGACCGTCACATGGCCTCCAGACAATCTTTTCTTTAGTTCATAACTTTAGAGCTAAGGGTTACCTTATAGGGGCTCTAGATCCTTTCTACAGCAAACGTCGCCCAAGGAACAGCAGCACTGTGAGTGCCTTTGAAACAGCCTCCCCACCCCAGACCCGCTGAGCCAGAGCTGGGCTTTCAACAAGAGCCCCAGGGAATCATGGGCACATCGGGTTGGAGGAGCAGAACTCCAGAGCAGAGGCCTCCTTTTCTAGACTAGACCCTGATCTGGGGAGTTGCTGGTTAGTATCACACAACAAATCACTGCCCACTGTCCCCCTTTCTGCAGCACACTGCTCTCCTTTCATACGCCTCTGCTTCTCTGGAATCAAGAGAAAGAAGGAGCTCCTACCCTTCGAGACAGCAGGGATGGAACAGGAGAGCATTATGCTGAGCAAAATACGCCAGGAGGTGAAAGACAAATACCATACGATCTCACCTTTAACAGGAACCTAATCAACAAAACAAACAAACAAACAAGCAAAATATAACCAAAGACACTGAAACTGAGAACAGGCTGACAGTCACCAGAGGAGGGAGGGGAGGGAATTTCAGGGGGAAAGGGGAAGGGTTTACAGGAACACATGGACAAAAACTAGGAGGGTGGAAATGGGAGGGCTGGGGTGGTGGGCTGGGATGGGAGTACAAGACAGAAAACTGCACAAAAAATAACAATTAAAATAAAATGAAAAAAGATGTCATTTGTATTCACGTTCACTAGTAAAAAGTAAATGGCCCCTGGATCGCATAAATGTGAGCTGTGTCTGGGTTTCCATCAGCTCTGGCGGAGCTTGTGGCAAACGCCTAGCACAGGGCCTGTGGATGTAGCAGGTGCCCACTCGACACTGCGATCATACGGATGAGGTTATTAATACTAGCCCTCACTAGTGACATTAATTTGTGTGTGCAGTAAAAGTAACAGAAAATAGTGAAAAATGTCCATGGAGTTGGCTTATCCACCCAACTGGCTGTCGGGCCAAACCAGGGAGTCGGAGGCTGGTATGGTGGGACGCAGGTTTATTTTCACTGAAATTCCTGCCAGAGGCTAGGAGGTGGCTGGCTGGTGGCGCATCCACCAGCACGTCACTGCTCCTTGTCCTTTCCTGAGTCGCTGGCATTGCTGAAGTAGAAAGATGCGGGGTCATTAAAGATACGAGGCGTCTTCTGGGGGAGTCTCTTCTGCCAGTTGTAGGCTCCATCTCCCTGCGTAATTGGGAGACAATGCGCCTCCTGGCCCAGGACCCCTCTTTTCTCGTCATTCTTTTCTTCCTGTTCATCCCTCTCTTCCTTTTTCTTCCCTTCACATTTTTGATCACCTCTGTATGCTAAGCTTCATGAAACTTCTGGCCAAATACTTAGTGCTTAATTTCCTCCCTTAAAAACATCTTATTGTAGCGAGAAAAACAGATACATCTATCTGTCATTCAAATGACAAAAATGTATTTCTCGTATACTTTTGCTGTTCCTCCAAACTTTCTGACTCACAGCTCCCAAAATCCTCAGAATTTCCTTAGCGTTGAGAGAAATCAAAGTGTCTTTTGAGGGTTGGTACTTTCAGTCCCATCCCCTGACGTCTGGGGAGGAAGAAAGGGCTGGAGATCGAGTTCAATCACCAACTGCATATTACTGAATCAATCATGTCTGTATAATGGAGCTTCCGTCAAAACCCAAAGAACGGGGTTTGGAGAGAGCTTCTGGGTTGGAGGACACACAGGGGTACTGGGAGAACGGAGCTCCCGGAAACGGCATGGAAGTTCCCCATCTCTTCTCACATACCTGGTCCTGGGCCTCTCTTCCGTCTGGTGGCTCCTGACTTACCCCCTTTAATATTAAATGGGGGATCGGATAAGTAAAGGCTTTGCTGTGTTCTGTGAGCTGCTGTAGCAATTCAATCAAACCCTAGCTGGGGTGAGCGTTGTTAAGCCCTTGAGCCAGAGCCCGTCAGAAGGAACAGGTAAGCGGCACGGAAACGCCCTCCATGCCCTTCCCTGGGTCTCGTGGGAGGGGCGGAGAGTGAGCTGCCTACCCTGCAATCTAGACACAGGGCTCACAGGGCTCACAGGATCACACGAGTTCCTCCCTTTCCTTGTACTCGAATGCAAGAAGAGTGGTAAAATGAAGGCGATAGAATACGTACCTAGCTATATTTGGAAGCTTATCTCTACGCATCCATTTTTTACCTGCAGGATTATGGCAGGAACCATTGTGTGGTTTAGCGAATCTCCTCACCTGGACTCCCAAACCAGCGTTCTTGCTGTTCTTCCTTTGCCTTACAGGCGAGTTAGAATGGAGCTGACCGTTGACAACTGTGCTGGTGCAGAGGGGCTTTCTGGCTCTCTTGGGCAATTCCACATCCTGGACATGGGGTGACAAACCCAGGGCCTGGCGACAAGCCTGCCAGGTGGCAAAATGCCTAGCCATTGAAGAGGGTGTTAAACTTATGTGCTTTAGGGTCAGACTTTTTTTTTCTTTTTTAAAAAATGAAAGCAGTGTGAGGAGGTGGGGACGGAGGGTTTGGTTTGCATCTTCCTTCCCTCTGGAGGAGGGGCCTGCGGCAGCCCTCGCTGGGCTGTGCCGGTGGGTCCCACACCCCGACACGGAGGCCAGGGGCCACTAGCTGTGCGTGTGGCGGTGACCTACTTCAAAGGGTCGAACCACTGTCACGTCTTGTCCCTAAATAAGAGAGGGGAGGTTGTCGGGCCATGTTTAATGGAGGCCTGAGTAAGACTTCCACTTTGAGATGGAACAACCGTGGAAAGGGCATCTTTCACCTGTGAAAGGTACGTCATAAAACGAAAGCCTCTCCATGTGTGAATAAGCTAAGGTAGGGTGAACCAGAATTCAGTGGCCAAACCACAGGTTTCTGGGGAGAACTTTCCAGTAACTATACAGCAAAACTAACCAATACCTGATTAAGATATTTCCAAGGAGAAGTCCTGCTAGGGCTAGTTTCATAACTGTATGTGTTTGAAGTCATAAGTATAGTTTTAAAAGCGATCAGAACATGTGTATTTTAAGTAGCCTTGGCATGCTTCCTTTAATGAGTGATGGGGGAGCTGCAGCGTAGCAGGTAGCCATAGAGCTTTTGAAAGCAGACCGATGTCCTTTCAAATTTGTATCCCACTATTTAGTAGCTATCCAGTCTTGGACACTTATTTAGCCATTCTAAATGCCATTTACACTCTTTAATGTGAGAATAATAAAACCCAACCAACTGGAGAGTTATATGGCTTAAATGAGATAATGTGTGTAAAATGTCTATCATATAAAGGTGTGAACAAATTCATATTTCTGCAGACTTTTTTTCCCCACAGAGTAAAGTGTGCTTCCCCTTAGACACATTGGGTGGAGGTCGATTTTATTTTTTTTAATTCACATACAGTAAAATTGAATCTTTTGGGAGTATGCAGTTCTATGAGTATCACCAGATTGATGGATTAGTATAGTCACAGGACCCGGAACGGTTCTATCCCCCGCAAAAGACTCTTGTGCAACCTCTTTGTGGACACCCCAAGCACCTAACTCTTGGCAAGCAGTGATATATCCCCAATGACTATAGGTTTGTCTCTTTGAGGATGTTACATGGAATTGCGCACTATGTAACCCTTGGAGACTGGCTTCTTTCAGTCCACATAAAGCCAGTTGAGATTCATCCAAGAAGTGTCTATCAATAGTCTGTTCCTTTCTGTTGCTGAGTGGTATTCCATTGCAGGGGTGTATCTCAGTGTGTTTACCCATTCACGCGCAGTAGATACTTGGCTTGTTTCCAGATTTGGCGATCATGAATACATCTGCTATAAACATTTGATGTACAGCGTTTTGTATGAATACGCAATTTCATATCTCTAATGAAAAGCCCCAGGAACAGGATTTCTGGATCCTGTGGTAAATGTATGTGTAGATGCACACACACCGCGAAACTATTTTTCAGAGTGTCTGTACTATTTTGCATTTCCACCAGCAATGAGTGAGGGAGAGTTCCAGCTGCTCTGTGTCCTCACCAGCACTTGGCGTGCTTGGCGTGTTTTGTTTTAGTGATTCTAGTAGGTGTGTAGAAGTGTCTCCTGTGGTTTTAATTTGCATTTGCCAAATGGCTAGTGATGCTGATTGCCTTTCATGTGTGTGTGTTTTACTGTATATACACCCTCTTAGGTGAAGTGTCTGTTCAAGTTTTTGCCCATGTTTACCTGGGTTGTTTGTTTTTTACTAATTGGAATTATGTCACGTAGAGCTCAGTCTGAGAACTGACATGTTTACTGTGTTGTCTTTGAATACATGAGCCCGTATGCCTCCTCCTGTATTAGGTCTTCTTTGATTTCTTTCCTCAGCATTTTACAGCGTTAGGCACAGAGACACAGTACAGGTTTTGTGAGATTTATACCCCAGTGTTGTGTTTTTTTAAAGCCACTGTAAGCAGTGGTTTGTAAATTTTCTGTTTCCAACTGCTTACTGCCATTATATATAAATACCATTGATTTCTGTGTGTTGCCTTATGTCCTGTGATTTGCTAAACTCACTTCTTGTTTCTAGGAGCTTTTTGTAGATTTCCTGAGGTCGTCTACATAGCAAATCATGTCATCCGTGAATAAGGACAGTTTTCTTTCTTTCCCAGGCTTATCCTGAGTGTTTTCTGCCTGCCAGTCAGTGGCCACTGGCAGCATCTATGCTACTTTGCATCCACACTCGGGGAGAGAGTAGAAAAATGTGAAACTGCCCATTTGGTAATATGTCAAATTTTAGCCTTCCTTCCTAACCATCCTGCTAACGTTTACTATTTAGAGTCCTTAAGAGATTTTGCATGCATTCTGTCCAGGTTATATAGCTGCATTTAGTGGCATAGACAGGGGTTGTACTTGAACCAAGTACAACTATCTATCTAACCTTGAACCAAGACCAGAGGTGGTACCCCTAGTCTTCCCCAACCCCCACCCCACCCCCAGTAATTAGAGTGTATTTGCTCTTCTCCATTCACACTCTCTTTTCTGTCCCTGCTCTTTAACTTCCTCTTCTGACCTTGATCTTTGACAGAGTACCAGGGTGGAGAGCAAGGAGCTCGCCTGTGGAACACAGTAAAATCAGGTGGGTATTGTACATACGGAGCTTTAGCCTCCTTACTTAGCAATGGGCTCCAAGAATTGAGTTCAATGGGTCTAGACATAGGGCAAGAGAAAACTTTCACTCAGCGTATATTCAGATGATTTCAAATGAGTAAATTAATGAGCTCTTTAAGCCACTGAAATGATCTGGATGAATTCACAGCACGGAAAGTGAGTGGCACTTGCCTTTGGTTAGCCAGTGTGGCCGTCGGTAATCCTGCAGCATCTGCACTTCAGAGTGAGTGTGCCTGTGCTGCCAGTACCAGGGATGAGTGGCAGTGAGAAGCGGCAGGGGTCCCAGCCCATGGGAAGAACAATTCAAAGGCAAGTGGTGATGTGAAGCTCTGGAGACTTTGTTTTGACTGGATTCAATGGTTTCATTGTTTTGTCTCTTGTTGGGGTCATCAAGTCAACCTTGGATCTCAGAAAACATCCTTCCTGTCACACAAAATCTGGCTGGTGATAAGCTGATCTAACCCCATGGAAGCTGCTTTGCAGGTTCTTGCTGTTTCAGAATAAACTTTGGAAAAGAAAGTATCCTTGGCTTTAAGTAGCTGTTCTTTGCACCGCATTTGGTTTTCCAGTTAGGCGCCGGCGTGCCTAACTGCAGGGCTCATTTGACTAGCCCATCCTGTCTCACCTTTCAGCTGTGTCTGCAGGCTCTAAGCGCTGGTCTGCAACATCGCCATCTGGTGGCTCCAAAGCTACATGGATGAGGGGGAAAAAAAACAACGAAAAACGCCCACACTCTCCTAGGCTTCCCCCCGCTACACACCCCCGCCCCCAGAGACTTCTATTGATGCTCTCAGGAGATTTAGGACAAAATCATGACAGAATTGTGCGCCATTTTAAGCTCCTGCTCAAACCCTTTCTCTCTTTCTGCATATACATGCCCCCAGGTGTGTGAGGTCAAGCAGAAAGAAAGCAGAGGATTTGGAAAGCGACAGGGTTTGTGATGGAAAATCTAAGAATTACACAGAGAAAATAGTGCTACTAAAGTGCATCGGATGTGAGTGCAGTTGTACCAAGTTTCCTTCTCTGCTTGGGTAATTTCAGGAGTTTTCTTCTTCCAAGCACAGGCAGCATGTTCGCACAGAGACGTCTTTTCCTTTCAGGGCTCTGGGGGTGGGGCGCATGGGCTAAGAGTAACTTCCACACGGAGCTCCCTCCTCCCAGCCCCCTCCTTCAACTCTGGCTCCTGCCTCAGCCCCAGAGGTGCTTGGCTGTTTCGTGGGTTATGTTTGCTTGTGTTCCCTAAATACATCTGGAGAGATTTTCTGTTCTCTGAAAGTCTTAATACTCTAGTTGAAAATGCCAAAGTAACCTCAGCTGCTTCAGCAATCCTGGTGGAAGCGTAAATGGACACGGAACAGGAATCTCTGCTGTGTCGTCATTTGACCGCGGATGGTGAGTCGTCTCGCTTCCGTAGATTGCTCACCCTAGGCATTCCTCTGTCCTTTCTCTTGTCCAATTTCTTCTTAGTGTGACATGTGTATTTGTGTGCCTATACGTGTGCCTATGCCTGTATGGATATGTGCGTGAGTGTGGCATGTGTGCGTATATTATACAGGAGAGATAAAGATGAAAAGATACCAAATTATCTTGATGCTGGATGATCAAACTCTGCACAGTTGAATACCAAAATAGTTTATTACACACGAATTTAAAATCGTTTAAGGGCAAGGACTAAAGCTATTTCATATTTTAAAAAGCCTAAAATCTCGGAAATTGCGGAGTAAGCCACTCAAAAATATATACAGAGATCCAATGATCAGTTGAAATCCAAACGTTAATTAAAATTGGAGTCTTTATTATCAAAAAAGTCATGAAAAGAATTTAATCATGTGGATCCCTGATAATTTCACCAAAAACATTCCAGTGAAAAAGTGGGGGGGGGGGAGCCTCCTCACTATCCAAAACTGAGGTTATAGAACCAATGTACCAAAACTTAAAGTTCAATTCTTAATTCATGAGTAAATTCCTTATACCCATAGTCTGACTAAATAAATGACTCTCAATTTGCCACAGAACTGTCTTTATAAGCTTGGTGGTGTGGTTTTTCAAAACCACATTAAGAAATGCAAAGTTTAATAGAAGTTCTATTCTAGGCAAGTGACCGACTGCACTTGGAAGTTAGAGGTGACAATTTGGGGAGACATTTTAAAAACACACACAAAAAAAGCGAGAAAGTCAAGTTTCAGTGGCCTGGCCCACTCTGTGCAGAGCAAGTGGCCTCATCAATCATAATACCTCTAAGGGTTCTGCCATGTTCCAGCGCTCCGTAAAATATTAACTGAAACTGGGATCTGGACTAAGTTCTTCATCCTCTGTTTGAAAGGAGATGTAATATATTTTAGAAATATTTTCATAGCACAAAATGGATGAAAAAACGAAACCCTCTGTTCTTTGGAAATTAGACGTATCGCTCCCATATATTCTCTCACCAGGGCGCACCTGCTGAGGACCGGCCATCACTCACAAGTGTGAAGTACAGTGATGAAAATGCCCGGCTCACATGAACTTCCTGGAAGAAATGAATGTGAATGGAGCTGAAGGGAAGGGAAGAAGGTGATTCTCTTGCAGGTGATTCAAAGTCCAGAATTTGAGAAAGAAAGGAAGTAATGGGAAGGAGGAAAGAAGGAATGGAAAGAGGGAAGGAGAGAAATTAAGAACAGATCCCTTACAGGCTCATGGGCCATATTATCAATGAACAAATATTTAGTGAAAACCCTACAGCAAAACCAAAGACAAACTGGTCTCTGAGATAATTCCAGCATTTGCATTTCTTGGTTAATTTCCCAAACAAGTTTCTTATTTTAAGAAAAATCAAGAGTTGATAAACACAACCATTCATGGGTAGCAAGCGATTTCGAATATTTTTAGACCTTTACTACTTAAATTATGGTGCATGGACCCTTGGCATTAGTTTCCCCTGGGGGCTTGTTAGAACTAAACTGAACGTGGTAATCATTTCACAGTTTTCACGTTTATCAAATAATTATGTGGTACACCTGAAACTAATCCCAAGTTACATGTCAATTTTATCTCAATAAAAATAAAAAAAAAAGCCCTGGCTGGTGTAGCTCCGTGGATTGAGCATGGGCCTGCGAACCAAGGGATCGTGGTTTGGTTCCCAGTCAGGGCACATGCCTGGGTTGCAGGACAGCTCCCAGCAACAGTTCCCAGCAGGGGACGTACAAGAGGCAACCATACATTGATCTTTCTCTCCACCTCTCCTTCCCTTCCCCTCTACAGATAAATAAATAAAATCTTTAAAAAAAATAAAATAAAAAAACAAACAAACAAAAAAACTGTCATAAAATATGAGAAGCACCAGGTGAACAAGAGGTAATTACCAGTAGCAAATGCTAGGGAAAGGACTTAATTGCTTATAGAAGGCCATATTCCTGTACATCAGTGTGGGCATATGTGTGTATCAAATATCATGGCAAGAACTTCTCGTATAAATGAAATGAGAGTTGGCGTAATTTTTCTTAAACAAGGAAAACGTTTAAATGGTAAACTCTTCATTAAGCTTTTCAAGGCTATTGTGTAAGATATTTGCAAATGAGATAAAGCATTATACTTAGGAATAAACATTGACATAAAACAAAGTAAACTTGAATATTAATTCAAAGATTGTATTATTTTATGATCCATTTTGTTCTTGTGTCAAAAACAATTTCAGAAAATTTTGTTTAGCAAAGAGGCAGTTTTGTTGATGTTAGGGTTTTCAGTGGGTAAGAGGAAAAATGCAAGTGTAAAATCAGAGAACTTAAGTAAATTTGTGTAATTCTAAAACTGCATTGGAAATATCAGTTTGAACTCAATGATTTTCTTTTTCATTAAAAAGAGTATTTCCTAGCCTTGTCCACCGAAATGTTCTAAAAATAACGCAGTCGCTGCGCCGGTCCGCGTTCCCACCAGCAGTGCACGGGGGTGCCTTTCTCCACGTCCTCGCCAGCACTCGTTTGCTGATTTATTGATGACGGTCATTCAGACAGGTGTGAGGTGATATCTCACTGTGGTTTTAATTTACATTTCTCTGCCGATTAGTGACATTGAGCATTTTTTCATATGTATGTTGGCCATCTGTATGTCCTCTTGGGAGAAGTGTCTATTCAGATCCTTTGCTCATTTTTTTTTTAATCAGTATTTTTTAATTGTTGATATTGTACAGTTTTCTGTCTTTTACCCCACTCCAGCCCACCACCCCAGCCCTCCCCACCTTCCTCCCATTTCCACCCCCCATAGTTTTTGTCCATGAGTCCTTTATACTTGTTGCTCTAAACCGTTCCCCTTTTCCCCTGAAATTCCCTCCCCTCCCACTCTGGACACTGTCAGACTGTTCTCAAATTCAGTGTCTTTGTTTATATTATGCTAAACAAACAAGCCTTTGCTCATTTTTTAAAATAGGATTGTTTTTCCTCCTGGTGTTCCGTTGTGTAAGTTCTTTATATTTTGGAAATAAACCCTTTATCCGATGTATTATTGGAGAATATGTTTTCCCATCAGAAAAATACATGCACCCTTATGTTCATAGCAGCATTGTTTACAATACCCAAGATCTGGAAGCAACCCAAGTAACCATCAGTAGATGAGTGCATAAAAAAGCTGTGGTCCAGCCTGGCTGGTGTGGCTCAGTTGATCGAGTGCCAGATTGTGAAGTGAAGGGTTGCTGGATTGATTCCCAGTCAGGGCACATGCCTGGGTTGTGGGCCAGGTCCCCAGTGGAGGGTGCACAAAAAGCAACCACACATTGGTGTTTCTGCCCCTCTCTTTCTCCCTCCCTTCCTGTCTCTAAAAATAAATAAATCTTAAAAAAAGAAAAAAAGCTGTGGTACATTTACACAGTGGAATACTACATGGCCGTAGAAAAGAAGGAAATCTTACCTTTTGTGACAGCATGGATGGGGACCTGGGTATTACAATATTATGCTAAGTGAAATAAGCCAGTTGAAAGACAGATACCACATGATTTCGCATATATATGAAATTTAATGAACAAAATAAACTGACAAACAAGGCAGAAATAGAGGCATGGACACATGGAACAGACTGACAGCTGTCAGAGGGGTGGGGGTGAATGGATGAAAGAAGGTGGAGGGATTAGCCAAAGAACGTATATGCGTAACCCATAAACACAGACAACAGTGTGGTGATGGCCAGAGGGAAGGGGGCTGAGGGATGGGAGGAAATGGGCAAAGGGCAGGGGAATGGGGACATTTGTTTTGGTGTCAACAATAAAAATAAGGGGAAAAAACCACGATGTAGTGATGGCCGTGTTATGGTACCCTAATACCATTTCTTACTGACACACACTATGGCTGTGTTTGGCTGGGTTCCTTGAGCAGAGCCTGAGGCGGGGGATTCTTGTGACAGTAATTTGTGGAGGGAGAGCTCTCTAGAGGAAAGCAAAGAAAGCAGGCTAGATAGAGTCAGGGGCAAAAGCTAAGTGAAGACAGAGGCTTAGCTGGAGACTAGCTTCAGCAGGGTCCGATACTGGGCTCTGGTGCATGAACTGCACTGCAGAATTTGTCACAGCTTGGCCGTGGGCTCCTGAGGTTGGGGTGTGAGGAAGCTCGGTTTAGCCCAGGGGAGTTCTTTGTGAGAAGGGGCAGTTGGGAAACATTAGCAGTCAGCACTCGTGGCTGGGGGAGCACTGGCCAGGCAGGGGTGTCTGGGCAAGGCGCCCCCAGCAGCTGATAAAGACTCTCTAGAGAAATGGCTGATTCCAGGTCTGGGACAGAAAATATAAAATGTGTCCAGCACATTAAAAAAGTATAAAAGTATTCTGGAGTTCTGTCTCTTTGTCTCTTTTTCTTTTTGGTAGAAATTGAGTAAAATTGGAATAATTTTTTCTAATGTTTTCATAGAACCCACTCAAAACTATTGGACCTTGGTATTTCTTTGGGAGAAAATTGTGAACTATTGATTCAGTTTAAATTATTTTAGAATTATGCTGGGTTGTGTTTTTTAATGAGTGAATGATGTAATTTTCTCCCCACAGGTATTTCTCCAGTTCATGTAAATTTTTTAAATTTATTAACATAAAGATAAAAATGTATTTGAAAATATTTTGTAGTTCTACTTTATTTCTGGTTACGGTTACTCTCTTTTTTCCTTATTTTTTATTTGTGCCATATCTTTTTCTCTTGATCATCTAGCCATGATTGATGTCTCTTTAGTCTTCTAAGTAAACTCACTTTGGCTCTTGTATATTTTTTCCTCTAGTTAATTCATTTTTCTTAGAATTATTCTTTCTCCTTTAATTATGCTAGTCACTGTCCGATTCCTTCATTTGGATATTGACTCACTGAAAAGTGATCTTCTCTCCTCTAACGTGAAAACTACGAGTGTATCAATTTGCAAGCATTTTAGTCACTGTGTGCCATTCCGTGTTAGTGCCGTTGCTTGTGTCACTTTGGAGGGTTCATTTTAAAGACTCCGAGATCCGTCTTGTTCCTTCTTTTTCCTCCTTCCTCCCCTAAAGTGTCACGTTGGGAAAGCCAACTGCTATGTTGGGAGCAGCCGCTAGAAAGGCCACAGTGGCAAGGACCTGAGGCCATCTGCAACAGCCACACGAGTGATGAGTGACACTGCAGGCAGGTGTCTCAGCCCCCACCGAGCCTGCAGAGCGCAGAACCCTGCGGAGCGTCTTGCCCTGGGATCTAATTCAAGATACGGAGCTACAGCTACCTCGCTCGGCCTCTGCTGGGTCCCTGGCCCGTCGAAACGGTCAAATCGCAAATGCTTTGCTTTTCAAGCTTAGTTTTGAGAATAATTTGATCTACAATAACAGATAAGTAACACTGTGTGCCCGTATATGTATATTTTTTCTTTTTATTTCAAGATTTTTTAAATTTTATTTTTTATTGTTGTTCAAGTACAGTTGCTTCCATTTTCCCCCCATCACTCTCCTCCACCCCACCCAGCCCCACCTCCCACCCTCTATCTTACCCCCTTTTGGCTTTGTTTGTGGGTCCTTTATACATGTTTCTTGATGACCCTTCCCTTTCTTTCCCCGGTACTGCCCTACCTCCTCCCCTCTTGCTACTGTCAGTTTGTTCTTTATATCAATGTCTCTGGTTATACTATGGTTGCTTGCTTGTTTTGTTGATTGGATTCCATTTATAAGTGACATCATATGGTATTTGTCTTTCACCACCTGGCTTATTTCACTTAGCCTAATACTCTCCAGTTCCATCCATGCCATTGCAAAGGAGCTCCTTCTTTCTTTCCGCTGCATAGTATTTCATTGTGTAAATATACCATAGTTTTTTTATCCTTCTTTCTTTCTGCTGTGTAGTAGTCCATTGTGTAAATGTACCATAGTTTTTTGATCCACTCATTTACTGATGGGTACTTAGGTTGCTTCCAGCATTTGGCTATTGTAGATTGTGCTTTTATATGAACATTGGGGTACATAGGTCCTTTTGAATTTGTGTTTCAGTATTCTTAGGGTATTATCCCAGCAGGAGAATTGTCAGGTCAAAAGGCAGTTCCATTTTTATTTTCTTGAGGAAATTCCATACTGTTTTCCACAGTGGCTGCACCAGTCTGCATTCCCACCAACAGTGCCCTAGGGTTCCCTTTTCGCCACAGCCTTGCCAGCACTTGTTGTTTGTTGATTTGTTTATGATGGCCATTCTGACCAATGTGAAATGGTATCTCATTGTGGTTTTCATTTGCTTCTCTCTGATGGCTAGTGATGCTGAGCATCCTTTCATATGTTTCTGGGCCCTCTGTATGTCCTCCTTGGAGAAATGTCTGTTCAGGTCCTTTGCCCAATTTTTAATTGGATTGTTTGTTTTCCTGGAGTGGAGTCGTGTAAGTTCTTTATATATTTTGGAGATCAAACCCTTGTTTGAGGTATCACTGGCAAATATATTTTCCCATATGGTTGGTTCCCTTTTCATTTTGCTGATGTTTTCTTTAGCCATGCAGAACCTTTTTATTTTGATGAAGTCCCACTTGTTTATTTATTCTTTCCTTTATGTCCCTTGCTCTAGGGGACATATTGGTGAAAATATTGCTGCGTGGAATATGTGAGATTTTCGTGCCTATGTTCTCCTCTCGGACTTTTATGGTGTCACAAGTTATATTTTATTTCCAGATTTTTTAACCTTATCTACAAGTTTGGAAATTATATAAACTATTGCTACCCTTTTAGTGATTACTCAATAAATTATATCACATATAATTATGAACATTACTAATTAAATGTGTAACTCTCTACTTGATCAATAAAAGGAGCTTTGAAAACCTTTTCCTTCTCTCATCAATATATTTTTTCTAATTTGTTTTTAAGGATTCCCCCATTAAGTTAATTAACACATCCATCACCTCAAATATTTACCTGCTTTGTGTGTGTGAGAACATTTAAGTTCCACTCTGTTAGCAAATTTCAATTATATATGCAGTGTCGACTATAGTCATCATGTTATAGATTGGGTTCTCAGACCTTATTTATCTTCAAACTGAAAGTTGGTTATCTGACAAATTAAAAATTATTAATGCCATCTTAAATCAATATTTGTTTAGCTTAACCACCTATTTACCAATTTCTTTGCTAACCCCTACTTTCCTCATTCCAGATGTTCTCTCTGGAATCAGTTAACTTCGTCTATATCAAAACCCTTAGAAATGCCTCTATGTATGGTTTGTTTGGTAAAGTGTTCTCAGTTTGACTTATCTAAAAATACTTTTATCTCACAATTGCTTTGAGTATATTTTAATGCGATATACTATACTTACAGCAAAGTGCAGAAATCAGAAGCGCCCAGTTTGAAGACATTTTAAATAGTAAAAACATCCTTGTAGCCAGCTCCTAAAGCAAAATATAAGACATTATCACACTATAATGGCTTCCCGCATGACCCTTCCTCTAAACTCGCCCCCCACGGTTAACCAGGATGCATTCCGAAAGTGCAGACTAGCTGTGCTTTCTGTGCACTTTATACAGCAGAATCGGGCAGCATGTGATTGTTTATGTGTGGCTTCTTTTGTTCAGAGACATGTTCGTGATATTGTCATGTTGTTTCATGTAAATGTAGTTCATTTTCATGAGTGTAGAATATTCCATCATTTTATTCACTTGACCAGCAGTAGGTAGTGGGTTAATTTCAATATTTGTCTGTTACAAAGAGTGTTGCTATGAAGTTTTCCTATATGCCTTTGGTTCACATAAGAATGTGTTTCTTTGTAATCCAATAGAATTGCTGATTCACAGGTATTCATATATTCAGCTTTCATAGTCACTGCTAACACTTTTCCAAAGTTCTTGTATCATTGAGTAGTTCCATGGGTATCAAAGTGTCAGTCGTTCCGGATCATGGTATTTGGACTTGTCTGCCTTTTGTATTTTATCCATTCTGGAAAGTGTGTGCTCACCTTGTGGTTTTATTGGGCGTGTCTTTGGCTAATTAAGTCCACTTTCATGTCTTCATTGTCCATATGGATGTACTGCTTTGGGAAACGCCGGTTCAAGACTGACTCGTATCCCTTTGGAGTAGTGACTATTTGTATTGACAAAGAGGAGTCATTTAAATATTGTGGATGCGGGTCCTTTATTGGATAATACACATGTTATTTTCCTCCTCTTTTCACAATCTTCACAGTGTCTTTTGATAAACAAAATTTCTTACTTTTAATGTAGCATAATGTATCAATTTTATTCTTCATGGTGGTGGTTGTATGCATTGAAGAAATCTTTGTCTACCACAATATAATAAAAAATCCCTTTATGCTTCCTTCTAAAAGTTTTATTCTATTTTTCATATTTAGAGCTATGTTCCATTTTGAATTGTTTTCCATATGTAGCTGGAGGTAGGGGTAAAGGTTCATTTTTTTTCATCTGGCTAGTCAATAGACTTAACACACTTTTATTTAAAATTTTTATTGTATTTCCATATATGTTTTAAAGGCAACTTGTCCATTTACAAAAGAAATATTCTGCTGAAGTTTTTATTGGAATTCCATAAAATTTTATAGATCAGTTTGAGAATGAATATCTTCATTTGAGTCTTTCAGTTTTTTTAACTTGGCTTATTTCCCCATTCATTTAGGTCCTCTTTCATTTCTCTCAGTAAAGTTTTGCAGCTTTTATCATAGAATCTTGTGCGCATTTCATTAACATTAGATTAATTTGAATGCTTATGCTATTGCAAACAGCATAGTTTATTTTAAATGTTTTGCTTATATTTGTATAAAAATTGACTTTTGGTTGATTTTTTATCCAAGTATCTTGTTAAATTTACTATTAATTTTAGTAAATAATCCATATGCTATTATTTTTTAATAGCTGGATTATTACAGTTTTGTATCTTCTTTCTAACTTTCATCCTTTTTTCCTTTCTTTCCCTTACTTATTGTGCTTGCACAGACTGAATAGTTCTGAGTGGAACTTGTAGTGGTGTGCATGCTGTTTTCTTCCAAATTCAGGGGGAAAGCTTACACTACTTGACAAATAAAATGATATTTGCTTTTAATTTTAAATTTTTTTCAAATATATTGTTGATTAGAATAGAGAAACTCCCTTCAACTCTTAATTTGCTTTTTTTCCCTTTAAATTGTAAGGGTAGTTGATTTTTGTCAAGTGATTTCAAGACCCCTCTTCAAGTAGAGATTAGTCTTAATTTCTGTTGAATGTTTTTATCATGATTTGTAATCCACATTTTTTAAAATGAGATATGAAATGGTCACTCTTTTTCTATTCTTTGGAAGAATTTTGGCAATATTGATAGTGCTTCTTAAATAATTTAGGACTGATTACTGATAAAGTTATCAAAACCTGAAAAATGTTTGTTTTTAAATATTCATTTTGTATTTGAATTATTCTTATTTAGTATAAGAAGAATATTTAGCCTGGGCTGGTGTAGCTCAGTGTATTGAGCACCAGACTATGAAGCAAAGGGCTGCTGGTACGATTCCCAGTCAGGGCACATGCCTGGGTTGCAGGCCAGGTCCCTTGTGTGGGGTGCATGAAAGGCAGCCACACATTGATGTTTCTCTCCCTCTTGTTCTTCCTCCCTTCCCCTCTGTCTAAAAATAAATAAATAAAATCTTTAAAAAGAGAGACTGTTTAGATTTTCTATTTCTTCTTTTTCAAAACTGGTAAATTTTATTTTTTCCCTAGGATATATTAGTCAAAACTTACTGCAGTGATGCTGAACCACTCTGCAACTGAGTGGCTTGCCACGAGGTGTTGCTTTGTTGTTGATGACCTCTGAGATCTGTATGTCAGATGCCGTTCTGCTGAAGTCAGCCGGTCTGGACTCCAGGCTGTAGGCAAAGTTCAGGTCAGCTCCACAGCCTTGTTCAGAGTTTCCATTGGACCTGTTCCTCTTTTAGTGGATGGAAAAAGGACAAGTAACAAAATTAAACCATGCAGACACATTTAAAACTTTTGCTCACTCATTATCAGCTCACATTTCACTGGCCAAATGAAGGCACAAGGCCAAACCCAAAACTCATGTGTAGGTTGCAGCTACCACGGTGTCAGACTGCGTTAAGAGACGTATTAAAAGAAAGGCTGTCTACCACCTAAACATCATTCTCTGCAACAGAGATTTCAAATTTACTACCCCACAGCATTTGCCATCTTCAATTTGTTAGTGGTAGCTCCTCTTTCGATTTTGATCTTGCCAATCTGTGCCTTTCTTATGTCTTTATTTACATGTGTAGTCTTGAAAAAGTTTCCTCAATTTTATTATTATTTTCAAATACCAACTTTTAGTTTGTTAATTTTCTCCACTGTATGCCTTTTTAAATATTTGATTGATTTATGTATTTATTCTTATTAGTTTACTTTTCATGGGTTTAACTTGTTGCTGGTTTTCTGATTTCTTGCCACGAATTCTTAATTCTTTTTGCTATAATTATCCCTTTAAGTGCAGCTTCAGGATATGTCATAAATTATACTATACGATATTTTTTAGTATTATTTATTTAAATATTTTAATTTACTTTGTGACTTTTTACATAAAGTTTATTTTAAAGTGCAGTGCTTAATTTCATACTAAGAATTTTCTACCTGTCTTATTTATTTGTAGCTTAAATTCACTGTGGTCAGCCAATGTATTCTGAATGATCTAAATTATTTGAAATGTGTTGGGACTTGTGTTATGACACAGCATTTAGCCAATTTCGAGGAAATGTTACCACATGAATTTGAAAGAAATATATATTCTAGTTCAAGGGTTGACAAAGGATGACTCTCAATTATGTTGTCCACCCGTTTATATAAATAAAGTTTTATTGAAACACAGCCATGTCCATTCACTTATTGTACACCCTATCTACAGATGCTTTCACGTATAATAGCAGAGCTGAGTACTTGCAATAGAGATTACATGGCCAGCAGGTCTAAAGTATTTACCGTCTTGCCCTTTAAGGAAAAGTTTGCCAATATCTGTTGTTGGTTATTGGATCAACATATTATAAATGTTGATTAGATCACATTTATTATATATTTTGTCCAGATCTTCTATATTTTTACAGTGTTTAAGCCTTATTTTAGCTTCCATTGAAAGAGCTGAGGTTGAGGGAACTCTATAATTGTGGATTTGCCTGTTTTTCCTTTTAGCTGTATTTTGTTTTGTGTATTTTAAAACTATGTTATTGGGTATATAGAGATGCAGGATTATGATATCTTTCTAGTGGGTTGACCTTGTTATTATGAAATGCCTTCCTTATTTATTGCGTTGTTTCAAGGCCTAAGTTATCACATATGATTTCTGTGGTAAACGTAGAGACTCCAAACATGCTTTCCCATAGTTTAGAACTAAAACAAATTTGTTTGATAAAGCATAAACCATATGAAATTTCGACTCTATTGAATGGCTTCAGTCTTTTACATCATTGCCTTGCGTTTAATTCTGTACGCATGCATTAGCCATTCAAAAGCTGCATCACTGTTGTTTCGCTCCAGCTGCTTTTATCTGCTCCTGGCCTGTCCCTGATCCAGGCATCCCAAGGGGCCGTCTCTGATGTTCACTAGTGTTCCTCCCCAGTAGTAGGTCCCAAAATCTAGTCTTGTTCTTCTCAGCAACCTGAAACTACTAGTAGTTGGCCTCTTAGCCTCCTGCCCTAAGCAGCTGCAGAATTTGTTATGTCTTAAAGGAAAAAATGGTAGTGTTAGGTTCAGATCTTTACCCCTCCCTTCTCACTTAAAGCATTTGGCCCCTCAAGTTTGTGGTTGTTCTTTCTGTTGCCCACTAGCCTGTCAAAAGCTGCTTGGTTTTCTCTGTAAACTGGTGGTGTCCCTCTACCTTAACTCTTTGTTGGCCATCAGACTGTTGTTCTGCACCACAAGTTACCAAACACAACGAGGTTAAAATCTGCTGCAGAGCCCTGGCAGGGTAGCTCGGTTGGCTGGAGCATCATCCTCACATGCTAAGATTGCAGGTTTGTTCCTGGTCAGGGCACATACAGGGATCAACCAATGAAAGCATCAATAAATGGAACAACAAATTGATGTTTCTCTCTTGCACTTTTCCTCTCTCTCTCTAAAATCAGCAAATTTTAAAGAAATGAAGAAAATATTTGCTTCAGAAAGTCGGTTCAGCCCTAGCCATGGTGGCTCAGTCGGTTGGATCATCATCCCCTAACTGAAAGGTTGTGAGTGTGGTTCCCAGTTAGGGCACATACCTAGGTTGTGGGTTCAGTTCCCAGTCTGGGCACAGCCAGAAGCAACTATCGATGCTTCTCTTTTGCATCCAGGTTTCTCTCCCTCCCTTCCTCTCTCTCAAAAAGCAATAAAAAATATCCTCAGGTGAGCATAAAACAATTTAAAAAAATTAATCCTCATAACCTAAAACAAGAAAGTTGGTTCAGTTCTTCCCAAGGCTTCATTCTTTCTAAAATTATTTTGCTCTCCAAAACTGATTACGTGACTATTCTAAGATTTCCTCAAACAGGTATGTATCTTTTTTTTTCTGCTTTTCCAGTTGATTTTGGCAAGAACATTGCCCTGCCAGAGGGTATCTCATCGTACTTGAAGTTCGATGTCCTGCCTCCATGTCATCCATCTTGGTTCATTTATCTTTTACATCTAGAAATTGACCGTATTTTTCAGACCATAAGACACACCCAGGTTTTGGAGGAAGAAAACAGGAAAAAATTTTTGAAGCAAAAAATGTGGTAAAATATTTAATAAGATAAATAACATAATATTTCACCAATGTAAATATAAACAACTCAACAGCAGCAGTAACAACCATCATTCCTCCCAAATCTGCGGGGATGGGGGTGCATCTTATATTCAATGTTAAAAAAATCTACTAGGTAAGATGTTCAGTACTTTGCTTTCTTAAAACGTATGAAGCACACTTATTATCTGTTATTTTCCTTTAGATGCCTTTTCTCAGTTCTTTGCAGTTTGAGTCTGCTGTCTCCTAGTCACGACTCCTTGTTTCTTGTGGGTTTTGGTAGTTTTGCTCTTTGGACCTTTACCTGTGGGAACTTTCCGGTGCCTGATTTGAGCTGCTCTTTCAGAGAGGATTTTAATTTGCTCCTGACAGGGGCCCTGGCAGAACACCAATCGGTGCCTCACGTTGCCCTCCAAACAGAGAGGCTAAAGAACATTAAGATTCATGATCTGCCCTCGGGCTGAAAGCTAGCTAGCTCATCGACCTCTGCGAGTTCTCTTTTTAGATCCAGTTTTGGACTTTTAGGATTTTCCTTGTTTATTGCCAACTTAGTGATACGTTTAGTATATTTGAACCTTTTATAGTAAAGTCGAAAACAAATATAGAATGCTGCATAAAAAATATATAGTTTAATGTATAAGCAATCTTAAACATATACTTAGGTCAAGAAATAGGACTTTACCACTCACGGTCTCCATCTGCTTTCTATCAATCACAAATCTTGATCTTGCCGAAAAGTCCTGATTGTTATATTAATCACTTCTTGCATTTCTATATAACGTAATCACCCAAAGCTGCCTTCATAGACATTAAAATTTAATCATGACCATTTTTTTATTCCTCACCTGAGTATATGTTCATCAATTTTAGAGAGAGGAAGGAAAAGAGAGAGAGATCAATGTGAGTTGAGAGAGAAACATCGATCAGCTGCCTCCCATATATGCCCTGGCCAGGGATCAAACCTGTGATGTAGGTAAGTGCCCTGAGTGAGGATCGAACTCACAACATTTTGGAGTACATGACAACACGCCAGCCAACTGAGCCATCCAGCCGGGGCCCATTTTTCATTTGATATGTCTTTGAATGTCTTTATAATTTACAGGTTTGCCCCTACAGCCCTTTCTTGTCCTTAGAATTCAAATATTGAAAATGAAAATCCACAGGACGGATTTTGCTGGTTACGTAATCATGGGGATGTTCAACATGTTCCTCTGCGCTCCGTATTTCCTGAGAGTTGTTAGCTGGACCCAGAGGCGGCTTCAGGTGCAGGCTCCCCGTCTTTGGCAGGCCTTTAGGCTGTGGTGCATTCTTTCTCAGGTGCCACGTAACGTCTGCTCATCTTTCTTTATCTGATGTTAACATCTGTTTACGCTCAGTGCATTGATCTACTCATTGATTGGGGGTGTTGATGATGTTCTCATTTTACCATTTCTTTTGCATTTATTAATTGGAATCTTTTATAAAGAGATACTTTTCATCAACTTGCTGGTTATTTAGTGGTATGGTTCCCAAGGGAAAGGCATAAAAATGCTTGATTTGTTTACATACCAGTTTTTACTATAGTGAATTGATTTCTCATTCTCCCAAAGGTGACTAATTAGTTTGGGGGCATATATATATAAATAATTTTTATTTATTATATTTTCTATATAAGATATGTAGTTTAACTACATACACATGAGTAGTTAGTATGTACAGAAGTGGGAACTCATAGATTTAAACAGATTCGATACATTTAAATTGAAAATATTGTCCTTAATGAGGCAAAAATCCCTCGCCCCATCACTGGCCACTGGGAGCCTCTTCAAGTTGCCTCCAAAGCCCTTTCAATAGGGCCCAGGATGTTCCAGTCTCATTTTGCACATGCCCCAGACTTAGAATCACCTATTTTTTTTCCAAAAAGTCCTGCTTTCTTTTAGTGGGAATTCATAATTTAAACTACAATTGGAGCAGTATAAATGCTCATTTTATTTGGTGGTTCATTTTTATAGGCCTTTAAGAGCTATTCAACATACATTTTATCCAGATTTTTTTTTCTGCAGCAGAGATTTGCAGTTTAGTCTGACTTATCGCAAGAAAATGAAGTCCATTGCCACTGTCTGACTTGGGGAGCCATGTTAATGGTGTTTCCATGGCATCAATAGGAAGCTAAAGCATAATGCGCAGGGCTAAATCAATTTTTAAAGTCAGTTTTCTATTTATGAACATTTAGGTTTTTTCAAAATATTAGCTTTGTGTAAGCAATACTTCCTCTAACTAACTCCTTGTACATAACCCTAATGATTTTCTTGAAGTTTCTCTGGATGGAATTGCAGTTTCCAGTTTTCTGATTACAGTATGTTAATGACTTTGAAATAGACGTCAAGCCTATTTCTGCCTTTTTTTTTCCTCCTGTTTTACTTAAGGGTAGAGAGTAGAGAAGACGCGGACCATATTTTTCATTGTAAATTAACGTTTGGGCAGCCTGGAGTATCAGGGCGATGCCCGGTGGCACCCAGCGAGGCCAAGGGGGGCCTCTACCCAATACAGGGGTCCGTGGTTCTTGTCAGGACTCAAGGAAAGATTCGAGAGTTTGACAGAAAGATTGAGTGAAGCACAGTGAATTTATTACAGCCAGAGTCTGCACCCAAGAAGTGAGAGCCTGCGACCTCAGAGAAGAAGACATCCCCATAGGGTCTGGGTGGAAAGTTGTTAACTAATCGTGAGCGAGGTGTGGGGACAGGGTGGTTCTCAGCAGCTGACCCTGGGGGTGACTGGAGATGGGGCTCATCCTTTTCCCTCCTCTCCGGAGATTTCTTTTTTGGTCCTCCTGAACTGTCATAGCGACGGGGGCGAGGTGGGAGGGGTGGTCCCAAAACCATTAAAACACATTTATTATAAAGATATTATGATGATCCTGTTGGTCACTCTTAGGTCAGTGTGTGTGCCTCCCGAATCTAGTAGAGCCCATTTTGTTTGTCTTTATTACAGGAAATTGTGGAGGGGGAAGCAGGGAACAGGTGGTCAGTGAAGGTCACAGCTGTGAGGCTGTGATATTCCAGCCAAGGCTGAAAAGGGGAAGGTTAAGCTTCAGGCCTTGGTTCCCCATTCTAACTTCCTGCCTCAAGAAGGTCCACAGGAACTTGGTCAGTATATTCGCTGCCCCTAGAACCTAAGCAGCACTGAGCAAACTGCTACATCTCAGTCCTGGACCTCTAACATGGAGAAGCAGGCTTGAGACCCGAGTTGGTGCCATGACACAAAGTTCATCCTGAGCAGCCAGGAAATACCCTGGACGTGACTTCACTCAGCTGGAGCCCGATCAAGTGAGATAAACCTGCTGAAACAGCCCTTCAGTGTAGAGGCAGCATAGAGTTACCGAGACCAAAACTACCCCCTCCCTCCCCATCTGCTGCCCTCTTCCACCCCAACAGGCAGCCTGGACTCTGGGCACATAGTGCACCCTCCGCCACACACACACACACGCGCACACGCACGCACGCACGCACGCACGTAACAACCCTTCCTTGGTAATCCAGGAACAGTGATGGGAACGCAGATTTGAAGCATTTAGTTGCTCTACCCTTAAGAATTAGCACTTCCGCCAGGGGTTTAGGTAGCAGTGTGTGCAAGGGTGTGCTTGCAAGACTGTATACAAGAGTGTGTGTGTGCAGGCAGCAACTGGGTGGAGTGAGACTCTCCCTTTGTCCTTGCTGTGGAGTCTGCGTCCCGATGGCAAGAAAGGCGTAGTTTCCTCGGGAAGAGGCGGCCACCACAGACTCTGCATCCGAGGCCATTTCACAAGGCTGACATCTGAAAGAAGGGGGTCAGACATTAACACAGCTGGCAACCCACAGTGTTAAATTGTCCGTAAAAGCGGTTGTTAAAGCCAGAAAAATAAAATGCAGTCCTTCGGCAGACACTCCATGCGCTGCTTATTCAGGAATTTCACAAAAGCTCAAGGCCTGTAATGAGGCCTCCGGTGCTCTTCCGCATCCCGCTCAGCGTGACCTGCGGCCACGTGATGCTGGTACATTGAGGCCTAATTGATGAGGTTTTGATGCTTAAATGGCGCTCTGATTGCCAGAGTTTCAAGGAACTGCTGCCAGTGAGGACTCCAAGGTGAGGGGGGATGTTTTACACTTCATTCCCAGAGCTCAGCTAATGACCGTTCTGAAATGAAAACTAATTTAGGGAGAAATGGAAGAGGGGAGGGGAACGCATGCCTCCAGGCCAAATTCTGTAATCTGATAGCTCCTTCCCAGGAGGAGAGGGGAGGACCAAGTGCCCCTGGAATACCTTCTGCTCATGCAACGCCTGAAGACTAGTCAGCTCGTTCCAATTCAGCCTGTGGATGGTGCATCTGGTTCTAGAAGGTTACCTTAATGGGAAAAGCAAATGTCTTAAAAATGAGGTGCTGCGGGTTGCATCTCCATCAACTGTGAAATGCTTCCCTCAAGGTGTGGAAGTGGATCGGCTGGTTCACATCCTGGCTCAGGCACTTAATAGCTCCCAGCAAGTCTCTTGCTTCTCTAAGCCTCATTTTCATCATCAGAAGATGTGGGGTGAATTGGAGACTTGCAGCATTATCAGGAAGATTAGGGAAATAACAAATGCACGCAAGTAGCCAGGCACACAATGAGGACTTCAGGGGCCTTGCCTGCACCTCTTCTTGGCTGCTGCTTTTTTGCTGTGACTGATGGCAGGCGAGCTGGTGGGCCTGTCTGAACAACAACTTCAACCACCTAATGAAATGACTTTTCTGCTTACCGTGTGCCAGGCACCCTGCTGAGTGTGGGCCATCCCATAGCACCCTCTTAGTGGCTGAGACAAGGTAGAGGAGTACCCCTCTTCATGGGCACACCCTTTCTACCATTTGCTCCTTCCTGTTCTTGTCCCTTGGCTTCTTGCTCAGATAGGTCAGGTCTTGAACTTTCACTGAGCCTGGATTCTAACTGCTGGGTTAACTGAGGGCTCTGCTGCTCCCATTGGGTAGAAGGCACAAGGCTGCTGATGTCCCAGGTATCAATGCAGGTGAGTCAAGAAGCTGGGAAGGTCTGAAAGTGTAAGAAGAGCCAGGTCTGAGGTTCAAAAGGTTGTGGTACGCAACTGGAAAGATGGCCCAAAGGGAATTTAGCAGGGCTGCGGCGGGGGGGGGGGGGATCCCTAGAAATGTTCCAGAGCTAACTTTATTCAGGGCACATGGCTATTTCTGGCACAGGTATCTCCCCTGCTTTTTGAAAGTTCACATTATACCACTTCAGGTTTATTAATGCCCCTATGTCTATTAACCTAAAGAAATCCAAAGTGGATTTTCACTTTTACAAAAAAGATACAAGAACATGGCCTGGAGCCTTTATTTTGCAGCAGACGTGCCCCCTTTCACACTCAGCACCTCGGCACCCAGCCGCCAGAGCTTGGAACTAGGTCTGTGAACATCTGTGCTTTATCTCGGTTAATTTTGTGCATCCGTAAGCAAGATGCATCCTAAGGTAATTACTTCTTCACTTTATGCCATTTCGACCTACGAAGGGGCTCAGAGACGCTCTGCTGGCGGATGGTCAGGATGCAGCTATGTCTGAGGTTGAGCCTGGGAGGAGGAAGGCTCCGGTGGTTCTTACAATGAAAGCTCTGAGACGCCCTCCCTTGGTGCGATATGGCTGTTCCTCCCAGTGTCTTCGTTTTGTTTTTGAGGAAACTTTCATTCATGAGCAGCGTGGGACGTGGGTTTCAGGAACCATTCATCTAGGCTAAACTTTCCCAGCCACCGCTCTCTCTGGCTGATGTGACGCCGCACAGACCCAGCGGCACAGCGCAGCCCCGTTCACACCTGCAGCCTTCAAAGCGGAGCGCCCCGGAGTAGCCAACCGCCACTTTCTCGCTTTCTCGTTTATCAGCCAGGGCCCAGTCTCTGCCATCTGGATGCCGTCCCTGTAACTGTGATGGCACCGAGCTTGCCAAGGCCCGAATGACCAATGGCTTGTTAATTGCTCACTCTCGGGATGGCCTTCATTTCTATTTTATATGGCTCTGCTGCAGCCTGGGAGGGTACTAAAAGGGAGCGTTCTCCCTTGTTTCCTGCTCTGACAAGACTCTGCTACTTTCCTTTTCTCGGGCCCCCACCCTCTCCACAGGCTGGCTCAAGGAGCCTCGCAGTTACCGTGCTTTGACGCCACGAGGATCTACAGCCCGGTTACCTGGCTACGTGTATCTACTTTGTACCTCCTCCACTGGTCCCTGACTTCATCTTTGCTTTTCTGTGTTCCATCTCTTTCTTTCTCTTTTTAATTGTTTTGCTACGTATTGTGTGAGAGTCTCTCAATGCTATTTTCTAAACTCTTTAGTTTTCCTTTTCTGCCTTATTATTATTTTTAAATAACGTCCAGGCCTCCTTTCGGAACGCCCAGGGTTTCTTCATCGGCACCCTATTTCTGTCGCCTGTTTGCAATGTTCCCTTATTTGAAAGTGGACAAATAAGAACGCATTTTTCTCCCGGCATGGTCTCTGCTTGTTTTCTGGGTTGTATTTTTTTTTATATCTGCTTTGGGTTCTGTATTTTGCATTATAAGCTATCCTGCACTGTTTGGGGAACTTTGATTTGCAGCTCTTACATCAGAGTCACCCTCACAGGGCTCACTGGAAGCTCCGAGCGAGCACAGCGCAGTGCCTCGGGTAGGCTGCGTGGATCTGGCTGGGCCAGTTAGTGGGGAGCCTGCTCCTGCGGATTTCCTTAGGTCTTTCCTGTCTGCATAGCCAGTTTCCTGAGAAAACTGTACTAGTCTCTTGCTTAGTGGGTGAAAAGCTAATTGCCATCATTCCTGGAGCTGAATAGAAAAATAGGGTAGTGGTTATCCATAGCCAGGACCCAGCCAGGCACTTAAGCTCCCTGATTTTAGTATTCTGACTCCTGTCCCCGACAGCCACCGGTGCACAGAGCTGGGCTGTGTTCTCTCAAAGTGCAGATCTCCAGTGTTGTGCCAGCGGGAGTGAAGGATTGGCAGCAAGCTAACCCGGCTGGTGCGAGGATCTGACTGCTTCTTAAATCAAATTTAAATCAAGGCTCATTCATTTAGCGTCTTCTCTTCGAACTGGCTTCTGCACGCCGAGTTTCTGCAATTATTGACTCTGTTGGAGATCTTGGTATCAACTGGGCTTGCTCTTGGCTTTCCCTTCTGCTTGTTCGGGATTCGGTTATCTCAAGTCTCAAAAATAGTTTAGTTTCCTCCTCGTGCATTTGATTGACACCCTTCACAATTCTGCTGTTGTTTTCTCCCACTTGCCCTATTTTTGAAGGGTTTCGCTTTTCAAATAGCTTCAGTGATTTGAGTGAGATTTCAGGAAGAAATCGAATGAGCTGTAGGTGGCCTTGTTACCCTCTTAGCCCAACCTCTTGGATTCCTTATTCACCCGGATCAGCCGTCCATGCTCACAGAGCGGCACCGTTTCTGAGACTCTTCAATTTGGAAGATCCCTTTGTCTGGTTCTCATACTTGAATGATGACGGGCTGGAAATAGCTTTTTTGTTGTGCTTCAAAAACTACTTCTCCTCATTACTTTAGAGATAATCTCCATTGTCTTGATGAAACAAAAGGTGCCAGTGATAAATCTTATTTCCATCTCATTCTCATTCCTGGGTAGGTCATCTCAAAACCTCTGTCAGCTATCATGGTTTTCTTTATTTTGCACTTTCTGAAATTTCTCTATTTCTCAGCTTGCCGTTAAATGCATACTAAAACTTTTGAATCCATCCCCCATGTCTCCTGACTGCTCCTGCATTTGGAGGGTCATTTCTCCTATGGAAGTTTGACCTCACTAGTGGGACCTCCAGCAATGTCCTCTGTCTTCGTTCCTTTAACATGCCAGCACTGCCTCCTCATCCGGGTACCCTGCCTGGTCCTTCAGGCCTCCTGTCGTGAATCCTGCTTTATTGTGCCGATGCAGGGAAAATACCTCCCTGTATTGATTTCTGAATTGCCTCTTTGCCTAGCATTGCTCTTCTTCAGCTATCGATGTTTCTTCTTGAATTTCTCTTTTCATCTGTCTTAAAAAGTTGGTCTTCTGTGCTGGTGGTGGGAAAGTACTGCTACTGGGTCAATGTTCTAGCAGCTACTCTGGCAATGGTGAGATAATGCTCCTTCGCTCTTCCGTGTCACCTGGCACGGCACTTCTCCTCCTCTGCAGCCTCAGGCTTAGGTGGTACCCGGGTGCAGGTGCAGGCAGAGGATGGAGGGTGGAGCCAACCCCCCTAATTGTTCTTTCTGTTGTTCTCCATTCGAGCGTCCACTGGTCTCCTGACTTCTGCTTTCTGTACCCACTGCCTCAGAGCAATAGCTTTATATCTAGTCCCACCTGCCCGTTAGTCCTCTCCCAGTGAGTTTTGCCCTTGACATCCTCATTCAGTCTAATTGCATTCGCATTCCCATCGGAGAGATTCTTCATCATATCTGGTCCCTCAATGGCACCTCTTCTCATTTTCCATTACTGCTACAGGCCTTTTCATAAGTATTTTAAATAAATCTTTTCTATAATTTCTATGGATTTGTGATAAAACAAACAAACAAACAAACCAGCCTATAGCTTACCTCTCACACCAGCATCTTTTCCCCATTCAACATCTTCATTCAAAAATACCTTCCATGTTCGCTCTCTTGCCAATTTCACTGTGGCCCCATCTCAGCTAGCTCTTATCTCCTTAGAGTCCTCCACAGACTTTAACTCCATCAACAGTAACCTCCCTGGTTTTTTTATCTTTTGTGACAGCATGAGGTCCTTATTTCCCTCCTGTATGTCTGGTGGCTCCTTCTCAGTCAGTTCTGCCTGCCGCTCTGCCCCGAGTGCAACTTCAGTGTTCAGTTTGGAGACTCTCCTCTTTTTTGTGGTTACTTCATGTATTTAAATATCTTTTCATCTCATCTAGAATCTGAAACGATAGCTGCAAAGGAAATAATACATGCATAATTATATAAAATATTATATAAAGTATAATAAACATGAAAAATGATCTGAAGTATTATATATAACATGTAATATCTTATGTAGTTGAACTCAAATATTTAATTATCTATGTGATGTAGTCCCTCCTTATCTTACAGATATCTCATATTAGTATTATTCAATCATTAATTTACATAAAAATTTTCTCTCTTGTTTGAACTTCATTGGTCCTTAATCCTGTCAATCATATATATAGATTTTCACCATATATAATGGTGAAAGCTTTGTCTCTCTGCATCCATGTATACATAATGAGTTCTGTGCCTCTTCCCTCTTCTTAATAATACCAGCACCCTGGCACAGGCCTTCGTCCTTATTGTCAAGGCCGATTTCCTGGAGACAGAGGCCCTGAGGTGGAGATTAGCAATCAGTGTGCATGTCATTTACCGGGGAGTGTTTTGGGCTCCTTCTTATGTTGTCGCTTACGTACTTCACAAGCCTCAGTCTTCACCGCATCCACATCCCATGTGCAAATGCTTTTTGTTTTCCTGAATGGTGCATTATTTTTCACACCTCTGCATTTCAACTTTCTGTTGTCTCTGGTGCTAATGATCTCCTCTTCACCTGCCTGTCTTCTCTTTCTCTTCTAAAATTCGGCCAGCAGGTCATCCCCCTGGTAAGTCTTACCTAACTTCCTCACCTGATCAAACACTCCCCCCTGTGCTCCATGGCCCTGTGCTCCATGGCCCTGTGCTCCATGGCCCTGGGTCATTACCCCATCCATAGCACTTGTCACAGTGTTGTTTTTGCCCCCATTTTCTGATTCCTTTGGAACACTGAAGTCTTCTCAGGTCCAGGGGCAAAATCTCTTTGAACTTTGTACCCTCAAGCCTGGTGCAATAACTATAAAGGTTTTGGTCAGTGATTACAGTGTGGGTATGTGAGGGGTTTCCGCAACCCATCCAACAGTTCCCTGGACACCGGGGCATCCTGCAGTTCGGCTCCATCCTGACACCGTGTACTTGGAGATGATAGCATTGGAGTACAGGCTGCGGGCTCCGTCTTACAAGGCTTACGGAGCCTCCCACTTCAGATGTCAATTGCAAACCCAGATTGCTACCTGTATTTGTGACCAGCTGCCAGCTGGCTACAGATTGGCAGTTCCCACAACCCTCTCTTTGGATTCGAGATGCTAGTTACAATTCCAGGAAGTTACCTTAGTTCTGACTGACCAGCTGTAAATGGTGGCAAACGGAAACGTTCTGGTTCCCCAACCTCCCCGACCTGGAAGTTTTCTGAATCCTCTCTGTGGAGGTTTTATTACATAGACATGATTGATTAAATTGTTGACCATTGAGACTGATTCAACTTCTAGCCTGTCTTCCTTCCCTAGAAATCAGGGGGTGGGACTGAAAGTTTCACCCCTCTGCTCACGGTTGGTTCTCCTGGCAACCAGCCCTCATCTTTAGGTCTTTTCTCAAAAAATCACCTCATCAACCCAGGTGTGGGCTTGTTTTGAATAACAAGATACTCATTTCACCTTTATGGCTCTGAAAATTTTTGGAAACTGAGGACAAGAGACCAAATATAACAAAAGATGTTCCCATTGCTTGTATCACTCAGGAAATTCCAAGGGTTTGGGGAGCAGTGAGCCACGAATCATGGATAAAGAATTAATATATAATGAAAAGTATAGTTTGGTCATTTGAACGATCAAATATGTATTTCCCATGAATCACAATATTGCAAAGCATACACCCCAGAAATATGTGTTGAGTGAATCAGCACATGAATCAAGATGTCATCAAAACTGAGCCCAGGCAGGTTCACAGCACAATGTGCAACATGATATTTCTGTTGAGGTGGCTTGGCTGTGCTTGAACAAACCACGCCGAGCAGACTGTACAATCGTTCATGAAGACAGACCCAGGTGGTGAATTAGGGCCCCCACAGGCAGCACATCATGGTGAGGAAAGATATGGTAAGGATTTCCAGCCAGAAATTTCAGTGTCAATTCCTCCTTATTCCTTTATTGGCAATAGTGGGTTGGCAAGTAAATTAGCTGCCCTGGACCCTGGTAATCTAACCTGCAGTGATGTGGGATTGGCTTACATCATCCCTAAAGTCTCTACAAAATCCAAATTATTGAATTAATTGATGAAATAATTATCAAATGAATGTCTGGTCCTTCTCTGGGAAGTTCTGCTTTGAACTCAACTCTGCGTTGCCGATTCCAGCCTACTCTTGTTCTACACAGGCGTTGTGCCTATCTCACCTGACAATTTCCGGGCACTTTTCTCCCCACCCAGCCACTCTGTCCCAGAGAGCGTCTGTGCTCGTCTCTGAGTTCCAGGTGGGCTCTTTGCCAGTGGAGAAGACCCAGGGCCTGAACTGTGTTGGCCTGAGCCTGAGGAAGAGCAGACAGAGAGTCTGTAGGCCTCAGCATCCCCAAGTCTGCTGTGGGTGACTCGGCGTATTATGGTCACCTGAACACCCGCTCTGTCTTCCTCGAAGAAATCTTCTAAACTCTTCGATCCCCCACGTATCGATGCGGAGACTAACACGCGCTAGGGACTTAGCAGAGTTTGATACCCTCCCGTAATTAATGGAAGAAGGAAAACTTATAAATCCATGTTAATAAAATGTTTATTGTTATTTTTCTTATTTAAAAAACACCTTTAAAAAATGAACACAGCATATAGTTCCAACTCAGTGTTCAAGTTGTTTGACACCGTAGAGCAAGTGCACAGCTGATCTGTCCCTCAAGTGGCAGTCTCTGTTTGACTTTCAGATGGGAAAACAGAGGCACGGAGGAGTTTTGTGTCTTGCCTGGAGTCTCAGTGTTTGTTCGGATAGAGAGAACATTTAAATTTATTGAAATGAACTATGCTAACTAATGGGTATGCATTCTTCCCTTAGATTTTTTTCTCTTTCTTGGGAAAAACAATCCTTAAATAACTTTGGTCCAGCAGATTGCAAAACATGTTTTTGGCTGCATATTTTGAATATTACATCAGAATACAATTCTGGTAAAGAGAAAAGTTACGTGGAGACAAAATTCTGGTCCTGAGTGACTTGATGGTGCTTGAGCTGTATGTCACAGGGTCCTCTGACCTCCCCACCTGCTCCTGTGTTTAAGGGCATCTGTGTCTAATAGGGACCATGTGCCACATGGCTTTCCCTGAGCCTGAGGTCGCTACATTGCTACCCTTTACCCTCAAAGTCTCTCTCTATTGGTTCTGTGTCTCATTCTGCCAAATGTGCGATGGCCGCCTGAGGAGGCTTAAACAATTTGTACCTGGAGTGGTGAACTTCTGATTATGGGCCAAGGGCATGCACACAGACATTGACCTTTAAAAACAGGGAACAGAATCCGTTCTGGTAATTCTGAATCTGAGATTTCATTTTCTCTCTCTCCCCCACCCACCTCTCTTACATACACATGTACATACCACCACGACCAAAGTTAGGACTATAATCAGTGTTGGCATCCAAGAAAGGAAATAATACATGTCATTGTCCCTGGCTTGTGGAGGCAGTATTATTAAATCAATGTACGGGAGAGGGCATTGTAAAACCAACCGTCCCCAGAAAAGACAGTTATTAAATGGGAGCGTTTGGGAGCAACAGCCAGGGAGGTGACCCTTCTATAAGAAAAGGAAAGCCTTCTGTAACCTGTTCAGGCCAGAGTGACAGCATTAGCTTTGCAAGTGTCCTCTGAGATCATGAATGAAAGGACCGAGAGAAGCAGCATTCACTAAAATAACAGTGCAGCCTCGATGTGATGCATCTCATATGTTAGAGGTGTTCCATAGCATCCTGACTGTGCCTCTCCAGGACACAGAGTCTGGAATTCCCAAGTTGGCCATTCAGGGTTTAAAAAAAATTTCCTGGACACCTTTATTCTGCTTTATTAGTATGCTAGCTGGATGACTTTTTTTTTGTCTGGCTGTTTTGTAGAAAGACAAGGCTTCCAAATTGTATGGCTGAAGGACGGATTGGTTACAGTGAGGTAAAATCACCTAAGGCGGTGCCTTTCAACCTCTTTCATTTCATGGCACACACATAAAGTAATTACTAAAATTCTGCGGCACACCAAAAATGTATTTTTTGCTGATCTGACAAAACAAAAGCAGGAATAATTTTGATTCATTCGCACGAGATGGCTATTATATTGGCTGTTGTCTTTTTTTTTTTTTTTTTTATTTGACAATCTAAGGGAAAAGAAGTCAGTGCTCCTGACTAAATAGTCAGGCACTGCATGCTTTAAAGATTCTAGTGGCACACGGCTTGAAAATCGCTGACCTAAGGTATGCTTCTGCCCCACCCACACTAACCCTTCCTAGGATACTGATTTCACGTGACCCTAACAGTGTGACCCACTTAGGGACTCTTCCAGCAGGCTTTGGGACAGAGACAGATGTGAAAGGACCCCTCCCTGAGTTCCCACCCCACAGTGGAATCAGGATACTCCGCCAATGATGTGTTTTACCTTTTGCTTCAACAACTCCTAGTCTGCTGTGATCACGTGTTGATACTGCTTTTTCAGTTTGGGCTTCTGTCTTACCCTTATTACCTCTGCCACCTTTTGGGTTGTCTCTGGGGAAAGGGTGCTCCTTACATTCTCCAACAAGTTTATGTAAATGAAGCCAGACCCCTAATATTTTGTTCTTTTAAAGAAATTAAGACATCCTTATAACTGTCACCCCTTGTAAGTATCCTTATTCTCTACTATGAGAGAGGAAGACTTTTCCTTTCTTCCCTTCTAGTTTCTTGGTGGGCCTAATAATTAAATTGACTTAAAATAGAGAGAAAACAAAATTAATTTTGTATGTACGGGAGATCATAGATATACGAGATTCAAAGAAGTGACCAAAGCAGGCAGCTTGCATAGCTTTTAGACAAAGAAACAGGTTTACCTCCAGGTGCATGGAGGGTCCCTTTCCTGTGGGAGACTTATTTCCTGCTTTCAGGGGTGGGGGGATGAAAGGGGATTGGGGTGTCCTTCCCCTAAGAGAAGGATGTTTCTTAAGAAACTTTAATTCACAATAATCAATATGCCGAGGTAGTGTATTTTGGGGTGGCATATTCTGCTCCCCCTCACTGCCGTGCTAACCGAAGTCTGTTTCGAGCGAGCTTCTATGTGGCAGAGTCGCATTTGGCCCATCTGTGTCTCTGACCTCCGTATGTCAGCGCTGACCCTGGCTCACGGCAGTTGACCAGTGCAATGTTAGTTCATGCAAGGAAGTGAAAAATACCTGGCGTCTCTCTTTTTGTCTTCTTTTGTCATTTAGAAATTTCTGTATGTTACTCATAGAGAGATTTCACATCATGTGAATCATGGCATTCAATATGTCCATTTTTTAGAGACGAATTAGGTGGCTTTTCCAAATTTCATATAAATGGTAGGAGGCAGAGCGTGGGA
The DNA here is from genome assembly GCA_039655065.1 of Glossophaga mutica. Classification (NCBI taxonomy): domain Eukaryota; kingdom Metazoa; phylum Chordata; class Mammalia; order Chiroptera; family Phyllostomidae; genus Glossophaga; species Glossophaga mutica. The sequence continues at coordinate 24,163,044 of CM077310.1, forward strand.
GAAGCCCAGGCGTCCTGCAGCTGAGGTTGAGTGTGTGTATTTATTTAGTAAGTAAGTCAGCATTATTTTTTTCTGACTAGATATGGTCTGTTGAGAGGGGTCCTTAAATACCCATTTGCCTAAAGGAGGAAAGAATAAAAAAGAAGAAACTCTTGGATCTGGCTTATCTGTTTCAAGCATATATTGAAACTAATTTAGAGGGAAGCAGTGTGTTCAAATAATTCACAATGCTCCCTGTTCTTCACGATTGCAAACGAATCAGAGCAGTAATGAATTTTTGGTGGTTACTAAAGTCTGCCTGCTGTGCAGAAACAAAATGATTTGCTTTAGTGGGTTCCTGATGTGTTGACTGGCTGCCCAGAACTGAGGTCCAGTACCCAGAGGGGTGCAGGCCATGAACTAAATCTCAGCTCTCCATGGTCCATAACTGTCTGGTGCAAAGGTAGTGGATGAATGTGCCGCCCCCGTGGCATGGTCTGAAGTGAAGGTTTAAGAGGGTTGTGCCTATTCCCTGAAACACAAGACCTGAAGATTAGAAACGGGCCACAAACTCTCTTGCAGGTGTCAGGAGGAGTGAGGAGGAAAAGACACTCCTCCACCCAACCAAGCATGGTCGCTGTGTTTCTGCTGAGCCAGGCCACCTGTGCACAGCATCCTGACATCTGCAAGAAATACCTATGGGGGCTTGGTCTCTTTCTTTACTCACCAATCTTCCAGAGAAGAGGAGCAACTTGTGATTGGTGAGATAGAGAGAGGGAATTGAGGACGTGCCCCTCAGCACCTTCCTCTCTGCCTCTTTTGAGTAAATCTTGTGGATCTCAATGCTCTATGTACACTCATATCACCTAGGGATCTTCTAAAGATGCTCAAGTCCTAGCCACACCCCCAGAAATAAAGTCTTAGGTCTTCTGGGTGGAGCTCTGAGCGTTGATAGTTTTAGAAGTTCCCCAGCTTGTTCTGATCTGCAGCCAGTACTGAGAAACAATGAGCTAAGCTTTTTCCAAAAAAAGACTCCTCCTCTGCTCCTCCTTTAATGACTGGCAGAGGGCTATTATGGGCTGCATTTTGTCCCCTCAAAATTTGTATGTACCTGACCTCCGTACTTCAAAATGTGACAGTACTTGGAGATAAGGCCCTTAAAAAGATGATGATGTTAGCATGAGGCTTTTAGGGTGGGCCTGGTTTGATCTGACTGGTGCTTTATAAAGAGAGGAGAGGAGGACGCAGACACCCACAGAGGGAAGATGCTGTGAGGATGCAGAGAGAAGATGGCCATCTGTGAGCCAGAGAGAGAGGCCTCAGAAGGAACCCGCCATTCAGACACCTGGATCCTGGACTTCCAGCCTCCAGAACTGTGCAAAAATGACCGTCTGTGGTTCGAGCGACCCGGTCTGTGGTACTTCATCATGGCAGCCCTAGCAAACTGATTCAGGGGCTCTCTGTGATGTGCTGTGGGAACAGGGGTGAGTCTGTCACTGCAGGGCAGGTCCTGGCAGACCCAGTGGTGGAGGGACATTTAAGGAGAGCTCTTCAACATGTTTCAGCATAACAAACCTCACTTTTCCCCCCTCCATCTCTCTGACTAATATGCTGTATCTCATTTTGTTCCCAACTAGAAATGTGAGAACTCTTGACTAGCTTTCAGTTTAAATGCGAAGGTGTTTGCCATCTCTGGCCTAACTCCTTCAGCTGCGATGAGTTATTTTTGCACTGGAAGCTGCATCACGTCATGCCTTGCACATCTTTGAGGAGGCCGCAGAAGCCAGCTCCAGAGAAGGTTGGGAAATATTTTCAGTCTCTGTGCCAAGAACATTCTTCCGTATATTTCAGGCATGTAGTGAAAATGGAAGTCGCTTCTGCACGTTTGTATTCCATTTATGCTAAAATCTTTAAAACATTTATACATAGATCGCTGTGAAATATTTGTGTGAGAGGAGAATGTGTTTCTCAGGATAATTTGCACCCCCAGAGCCTAATAGCACATGTGATCATGTACAACGCTCCAGAAGGGGAGTTGCGCCAAAGTCTTGTGCTGGAGAGGTTTCAAGATCCATTATAACCCATCGAAAGCCCTGTATTTACGAAACCGAGGGTTATTTGAGGAAGTTATTAGCCTGTGTTCTTGGGATGGTTGATGAAGGCCATCATGATTTTTACCGAACAGAGAGCCCCAGCGGACAGCAGAATGAGCAGGAGCGAGCCTCTGCTGCCCGCTCTACAGCCAGACAGAGAGTACCACGGGGTGGGGGATGTTTCCAGCCACCTAACTAACCCAAAAAACCAAGACTGCGTTGTATGCATCGGGAGATGACTGCGCACGGGCCCCAGCTCACTGCAGCAGCGCCAGCCCCCTCATTTCATACGTGGCCGGGGCTGCTTTAATCAGCACAAAGTGACTAATCTGCTATGCAGCTGCAGAGTTAATGGGCCAACTGCATTATCATGCTGTTGCCTGGAAGGAACAGCGGCACCTAAATGGATTGCTATGATTTTTAATACAGATAGAAGGGCCAACCACTGCAAACCCATGTTGGCGGTGAACCGACCACGCACACTGATGTGGCCTGATAGTTATCTTGCTCCTCCCAGCTCCTGGAGACCAGCAGAATCGGTGCAGGGGGATAAATCAGGAAGAAAGCAGATTGGAAGTAAGAAGGTGGTTGACTTTCTTCAGGTGCTCAGATGAGGGGATGAGGTTCCGGTGTGTACTGACTTTGCTATAAGACAAGGCAATGATCTGTGGCTGGTGGGCAGCAAGTGTGGGTGGATCAGACCATTTGGTGGAAAAGCAAAAAGGGATTTAAAGTCAGGACTCAGGATTGGCTATTGATTTTTAATGGTAACCTGGGGTATTGCCCTTGTTATTTTTTCCATTTTTGAAGATACTAAGCATCTCTCTTAACTTCCAGAGAAAGATTATTTCTGCTTAGAAATGAATGTTCTTTCTGAAAGCTTAACAGAGGAAGAAAGTCAGGTTTGTTCAACACCATCACCAGCATTCGTGGTTATTCCTGCGGCCTCCTGAGTGGCCCCAGGGTACAAATCAGAGGCGAGTTTCAGCCCACGGGGAGGCTGAGTTTTCGGAGTTTTTCATTTCCCTCTTTCACTTCATCCCATCTTTACTTGAACCTGTCATTCTTTTTCAGAAAAAAAATTAGAGAGAAGTAAACAATTGTTTAGGAAAGTTCTTATTCTTAAAACAAGTTATAAGTGGTAGAATGCTGAGATGTTTGTATGGGAAGAGTAAAGGCTTAGCCATCTATTGGGCTGGCCAAAAAGTTCGTTTAGTTTTTTCTGGATGACGACGTCTCTTGTAGTGCTTAAGTTGTTTTTAACTTCATTCAAAACAATTTTGTCAGATTATATTGTGACAGCTGTCATATAAGCTTGCATTTAAAAAAATCATCAAAATTGGTGACTTCTGTGTAGCCATTTTTATATTGAAGATGGAATATGCAACATTTTTGTGATATTATGCTTTATTATTTCAATAAAGGTAAAAATGCAACTGAAACACACAAAACAATTTGCGCAGTGTATGGAGAAGGTGCTGTGACTTATCGAACATGTCAAAAGTGGTTTGTGAAGCTTCTTGGCACTATTGACATTTTGGCCAAATAATTCTTTGCTGTGGGGCTCTCTTATGTTTGGGAAGATGTTTAGCAGCAACCCTGGCCTCTAGCCACTAGAAGCCAATAGCAGGAGAAAGCTGACATACTCCAAATATTCAAATCAATAAAGTTATTGGTGAAAATGAAAAATGTGCCTTTTATTTTTCAGAAAAAAACTAAACAGACTTTTTGGCCAGCCCAATATATTTCCCTGGTGTTGGGGTTTAGGTTTGCCAACTTGAAGCTCGAACCCCAGGAGGAGGATGAGCACCGTGGTCTTACTAATCAGAAGCCTGCACCCTGTTCCTGGGCCCTTGAAGGGTCAGAATCTCTGTTACCTGTTCGGATAGTGCACTGAACTGCACCCTCACAGTAGTTAGTAAAACTAACTTTTAAAATATTCATGTGGCCAGATATATTTTTAAATATTAGCCAACTTTGTTTATCCTTCTAGACAGTTCTCTCTTCTCTCCATTCCAGCTTTGCCTTGAGACATGCATATGAGAGTAGGAATAAAAAAGTCTTCCTGGGTTTGATTTTCAAAAGAGAGTGCCTGGTTAAAAAAGGAAAGATGAGTTTTAAGGGCATTAATAAGAATATTATTTAAAAGGTGGAATATTGCAAACTGACATGGGTGATAGAGTAATCCAAGGTGAATAAAAAGAGAAGAGAGGGATGATGGATAAGGTGAAAGTAAATGGTTAATAGACTGAAATTCTCAGTTTGAATAGCACGAATGCTAAGAGCAGGATAGAGGACTTTGAGATAGAGCAACGACGAGTACTGAAAAGGTCTGGCATGTAACTGTGGCAATGGGTTGTATAGTGGAATGGAAAATATCACTGGAGATGATGAGTTTGAGGGACTGAGAGACTATGATGTTGAAGAGGTGGCTTACGTGGGCGTTCATGTCTCTGAGGATGCTTGTATTGCCCAAGGTGGGTATGAAGACCACCAGCCAGGTTCCATGTGCTTCAGTGACTGGAGGAGGAGCAAGAGGATCAGTGCATGCTGTACCAATGTGTCTAGTCTCTGTGAGAGATCTGGCGATTTAAAACTCTCTCCATCAGTTTTCGTCATGGCTTCAGGCTGCTTTGAAAACTGCACGCCCTGTCTCCATGATATCAAGATTACACATAATAATTCTAAGCCTTTTAAAGCAACAAGCTGTAGAGAACCCTTGTCTTTCAGTAACTTGGTTTTTTTTTTTTTTAAATTTATTATTTATTTATCTTTTAGAGGGGAAGGGTAGGAGAGAAGGAGAGGGAGAGAAATATCAATGTACGGTTGCCTCTCGTGTGTCCCCTGCCGGGAACTGGCCTGCAACCCAGGCATGTGCCCTGACTGGGAATCGAACCTCGATCCTCTGGTTCGCAGGCCCGCGCTCAATCCACTGAGCTACACCAGCCAGGAGTAACTTGGTTTTCAATGACAGCCCATCAGTGTAGTAAGATGGGGTTCTCCAAAGTAGGGAGTCACGGCGGTCACTCTTATTTACTGAACTATTTCCTCAAATTCTGTTAGGTGAGTGATTTTTCAATCTGTCTTATTATTAGCTTGATACTGATGGCTCTTTAAAGGTCAAACTTCTTTTCTGCTGCTCTACTTTTAGTAAATTGTCATTATTATTTCTACTGATTTACTGGCGTGGCAGTTTGTGTTTTCCAAAGATGCCCACGGCAACATGTTGTGTCCCATGTGCCTTTCTTCCAAGAGGACCTTGGCTTTCTTCCCACTGGGTGGTGGTGTCTGTGTCCCTCCATTTGAACCTGAGAAGTGCTTTCTGATGGCCACGACCACCACACTGAATAGTATACTTCATAAGGTGACACTACATGATTTGCACTTGCATCTTGTTCTCTTGGAGCACTTGCTCTTGGAACCCAGCATCCAGGTTATGAAGGAGCCTAATCTACCCATGTGCAGAGACTACATGGAGAGGCCATGTGCAGGTGTTCTGGCTGACAGTTTACCTGAGGTCCCAGCAAGCAGCCAGCATCGACTGCCAGACACGTGACTGTTCCAAACCCCAGTCAACAAGTCATCCCAAGTCTTTAAATTTTTAAAACTGAGGTCCTGGACATTATGCAAGAAGACAAGCCATCTCTACTATGCCAGATTCAAATTCCCTTACCCTTAACATTTAAAGTATGATAAAGACGTTTTCAATTGGTTTGTTATATAGCACTAAATCAGGGGTGTCAAACTCATTTTCACTGGGGGCCACATCAGCCTCGAGGTTGCCTTGGAAGGGCCGAATGTAATTTCAACTCCTTAACAGTTAAGGAGTAGTTACATTTATACAGCCCTAAAATTATTTCAGCCCTTTGAAGGCAACTGTGAAGCTGATGTGGCCCCAATGAAAATGAGTTTGACACCCCTGTACTAGGTTATCAGAACAACAAAGAACTAACAAAAATTACTAAAGCACTTGAGAGTCAGTGTGTGTGTGGATTTGGTGTTCACTAAAAAGGAAGCCTCCTCCTGATTTAACCAAACTCATACCAGCCCAGCAATTAACCTGTCAATCTTCAAGACTGCCGAAGTGTAGGCGGTTTCATTAGGATGCCAGAGGCAACATGAGTGCAGTTCTAAGACAGAAAATAAAACTCAGAAAGATTATGCTGAATTCAATCAAAATATTATTTTCTATTCCTCTTTGGATTCTTTTATTTACCCTCAGCTCCTTTTTGTAGCAAAAGACCTCATGCTTGACTCATGTCTGTCTCTTAGGGAGCTTTCAGCCTTTGGCTTCTTCTCCCAACCCTCCTTCCTGCCTCTGCTTTTGGTCACAGGTCGGACATCATGTTTTATATTGGCTTTCTCAGAACCAGCAAAGCTCTGACTCTTCCTAGATTTTGTCCTGTTAAATTTCTGTGTCACATCACACATGGCTAAAACTCATTTTGCCATGAAAATCTAAAATATTGCACCAGACCCGGATGGGTTCCCTAGTGAATTCTACCAAACATTTAAGGAAGAAATTAAATCAAGTCTCTGTAATCACTTACAGAGGCTAGGGCCACAGAGTATATGCCCTACCTCATTCTATGAGGACAACAGCACCCTAATCCCCAAACCAAACAAAGACAGAGACATTACAGGAAAAGAAAATTACAGACCGATATCTCTCACAACATAGTTTCAAAAATCCTTAATGAAATATTAGAAAACTTAATCCAAAAATGTATAAAAAGTATTATATACTATAACTGAGTAGAATTTACCCAGGGACCAAAGACTGGGTCAACATCTGAAAATAATTTATCTCACTAACAGGTTATGCATGTAAAATCTCATGATAATATCAATAGATGTTTAAAAACAGCAGTTGAAAAAATTCAATACCCATTCATGATAAAAACTCTCACTAACCTAGGAATACAGAGGAACTCCCTCAACTTGATAAAGAATATCTATAAAAAGCCTGTAACTCACATTATATTCAATGGTAAGAAACTTGAAGCTTTTACACTAAGATCAGGTACAACTTAAAGATGTTCCCCCCTTGCCATTGCTTTCCAACACTGCACTGGAAGTTCAAGTTAATACAATAAGGCAAGAAAAGAAAATAGGTATACAGCTTGGGAGAGGAAGACGTAGAACTGTTTTTGTTCATAGATTGCATGATTGTCTATATACAGAAAAAATGAGAATTGACAATAAAAATAAAACTAGTAAGCAATGATAGCAAGAGTGAAGAATTCAAGATTAATCACAAGTCCATTGCTTTCCTTTATATCAGAAATAAGGAAGTAGAATTTGAAATTGAAAGGAAATTACGTTAACACCCTCCAAAATGAAGTACTTAGGTGTGCATGTAATAAAATACATACAAAATTTATATGAGAAAAACTATAGAGCCACGATGAACAAAATCAAAGAGCTAAATTAAACAAAGAGATATTTTATATCCATGGATAGTAAGGCTTATCAATGTCAGGATGTCAGTTCTTCCCAGCTTGCTCTAGACATTCAATGCAACCTCAGTCAAAATCCCAGCAAATTATTTCACGGATATCAACAAGCTGCTCCTATACTTTATTTGGAGAGGCAAATGACCCAGAATAGCCAGCACAATATGTAAGAACATATTTGGAGGTCTGACACTGCCTGACTTTAAGGCTTGATATAAAACAATAGTAACCAAGACTGTGATACTGACAAACGATAAACAAATAGATTAGTAGAACAGAATAGAAAACCCAGAAATAAACCCACATAAGTGTAATTAACTAACTGATCTTTGACAAAGGAGCACAAGCAAAACAATGAAGCAAAGATAGTTCCTCCAACAAATAATTCACATGCAAAAGAAAAATGACTCAAGAGAGAGACCTTGTATCATTCACAAAAATTAAAATGTTAATTTTTTTGGTACAGCACCAAGAGCATGGCCCACGAAAGAAATAATTGATAATATGGAGTTCATCAATTTTTTTTAAAAAATCTCCTCTATGAAAGGTAATGTCAGAATAAAAATAGAAACTAGAGCAAGAGAAAATATTTGCAAGGCACATCTGATAAAAGATTGCTATCCAAACTCTTAAAACTTAACAGCAAGAAGATAAACAACCCAAATAAAAAAATGGCCAAAAACTTTAACAGACACCTCACCAGAGAAGGTACACCGATGGCAAAAAAGGCCATGGAAAGATGCCGCCTATTCCATGTCATCAAGAAAATGAAATTGAAAACCGCAATGAGATGCCACTACCTACCCCTCAGAATGGCCAAAGCCTGGAGCGCTGACAGCAGCGAAGTGGGACAAAGACGCGGAGCCACAGAAACGCTCACTTATTGTTGGTTTAAATGAAGAAGGGTGCAGCTACCTTGAAAGAGAGTGCGGCGGTTTTCTGTGTGGTCCAGCAATTGTGTTCCTTGATATTTACCTAAATTATGGGAAACCATGTATTCGCACAAACACTTGCACGTAGGTGTTTACAGCAGCTTTATTCATAATTGCCAAAACTTGGAAGCAACCAAGATATCCTTCAGTAGGTGAATGAATGAATAAACTGGTGTGTCCAGAAAATAGACTATTATTCAGCATTAAAAAGGAATGAGCTACGAGGCCATGAGAAGCCATGGAAGAAAACTTAAATGCATATTAGTAAGTGAAAGAAACCAGTCTAAATAGTGTACATACTGTATGATTCCAGCCACATGACATGCTAGAAAATGCAAGATTATGGAGACAGTGAAAAGATCAGTGGTTGCCAAGGGTTGGGGTGGGGGATGGGTAAATAGGCAGAGCACAGAGGATTCCAGGCCAGTGAAACTACTCCGTGTGGTGCTGCAATGGTGGGTACACAGTGTTGGGCATTTCTCCAGCACATGGGATGCCCGACACCAAGAGGGAACCGGAATGTGAACCATGGACTTCGGGTGATTGTGACGTGTTAACGTGCATTTATCAGTCGTAACAGATGTAGCACGCTGGTGGAAGATGTTGATGATGGGGGAGGCTCTGCTTGTGTAGGGACTGGGAGTGTATGTGGAATCTCTGTGCCTTTCCCTTAATTTTTCCGGGAACCTGAAATTGTTGTAGAAAAAAGTCATCAAAAGTCAAATATCTTAATCTCATCTGAGCAGTTATTTATTATATCTTTACCACGTATGTGTATATATCTCAGTGCATCTTTGTCTGTAAATGTATAGATCATACACAAAGAGACGTGTGGATGAACTCATTCTGTATCTGCCCTGGGGTATGTCATTGGATACGCAGCACAAAACTAAAGCTCTTGGAAATCAACTATAATACCACACTCCCCTGGAACACAGTCACATATCTTCTTGCCCTCAGAGACTCAACGACTTTGAAACTGTCTAGCTTAAACATTTCACACTAACATTTAAATATATATCCTCTTGGCTCGCCCTGAATGGATACAGAGAAAAAGATAAAATCTGCTCACACACTCAGCCTTATTCCTTTACAGCCTTGAATACTGTCGTGATATGTGGTTTCTGAATGCAGACCGTACGCAAGCCCACTTAGAGAGCTCTCCTTTCCATAGTTTTCCTGCCTTGCATGCGTATAATGCTGCCTATGTATTTGCCAGTCATATTTCTCCCCTCTCAGAACCTGGGCAAAATACACTTGGCGTCGCATTTTGTTTTACAAACAAAATGCAAGAGCAGTAATCTTTTTCCTCCCCAGAAAGAAGTGCACCACTCCAGTTAATATGATCTAAAAGACTAGATCACAGATAAAGACTTGTATTTTGACCAATATCTTTGTGAGAAAATCCCTAAGAGTTTTTGTTTGTTTGTTTTTAAGGGTAGGGGACTGTCACTAAAAGGAATAAACCCTGGCAGGAGAAAGAGATGAATATTTCAACCTGGTGCTATTTTGCTTTTGGCCCAGGAAGGCAAAGCACATTTTTGTGATTAGATTTTCTCTCCTGTCACACGTACCGCAGGTTATAGAATGCAAATTATGGAAATTCTCCTGTTCTTTGCATTAGACACAAATAAACAAAAATGCTAACCAAACAAAAGAATGTGATTTATAATTCTCTACAACTGCATCTCTTTCCAGCAATATATAATCATATTGCTTCTCTCATTTTAAAGCTTAGGAGGGTTGAGAGAAAACACTTTTTTTTAGCTTTTGATAAAAAATAATAAGTAGAGTAATAACATCCATCTATTTTCCTTAGTGCATTGTAGAGAAAGAGCAAAATTTGGTGGCCGTTGATTAATCAGTTGGCTTTGTAAATGCAGGGTAGTTGACTTAAGTTCAATCTGCTCCAAAACTAATATCCCCACAGCATGAAATGTATTAAACCCTTTTTCTAAGATTAAAATCTACCAAGTGAAGCCTCCAGTGCTGTGATCGATCATTCAGGATTCTGAGGCTTTCTGGAGACTTTTGTTTTGATGGGAACGCCACTCTTCCTCCAAATTCCATTCTTCCCGGTGCTCTCGGGCCCATTAGACAGCCGGTGTCCCTCTCTGTACCTTCCCTCTCAACCCTCGCTTGAGAAAGAGTGTTGTGCCTTCAGCTGCCAAAGGGGTTCAGCTATCTGTGGAAAAGGTGAGGGTCAATTAAAGCAGGATTAACTTTTTCATTTAATATATTTTACCTCTTATAGGAACGTACCTCTGATTTGATCGTATAAATCACTGTAAAATGAGGATTGATTCCTGAGGAAACTTTCTGGAGAATCCCTGAACCCTATAATACCTTATCTAAATAACTTCAAATAACAATTTATTTTTATATTTGTGCTAAATATTTAGAGGCTACATTTGTATATGTATGGGTTTTGTAATATATTTTATTGATTATGCTATTACAGTTGTCCCATTTTCCCCCTTCACTCCCCTCCACCCTGCACACCCCCTCCCACCCACAGTCCCCTGCTTTCGTTCATGTCCATGTGTCACACATGTAAGTTCTTTGGCTTCTACATTTCCCACACTATTCTTGCCCTCCCCCTGTCTATTTTCTACCTACCATCTATGCTACTTATTCTCTGTACCTTTTCCCCATCTCTCCCCTCCCACTCCCCTGTTGATAACCCTCCATATGATCTCCATTTCTGTGGTTCTGTTCCTGTTCTACTTGTTTGCTTATTTGTTTTGTTTTTGTTTTAAATGTGGTTGTTAATAATTGTGAGTTTGCTGTCATTTTACTGTACCTGCTTTTTATCTTCTTTTTCTTAGATAAGTCCCTTTAACATTTCATTTAATAAGGGCTTGGTGATGATGAACTCCTTTAACTTGACCTTATCTGAGAAGCACTTTATCTGACCTTCCATTCTAAATGAAAGCTTTGCCGAATAGAGCAATCTTGGATGGAGGTCCTTGACTTTCATGACTTGAAATACTTTCCAGCCCCTTCTTTCCTGCAAGGTCTCTTTTGAGAAATCAGCTGACAGTCTGATGAGCACTCCTTTATAGGTAACTGTTTCCTTTTCTCTTGATGCTTTTAAGATTGTTTCCTTATCTTTAATGTTGGGTAATGTAATTATGATGTGCCTCGGTGTGTTCCTCCTTAGGTCCAAATTCTTTGGGACTCTCTGAGCTTCCTGGACTTCCTGGTAGTCTATTTCCTTTGCCAGATTGGGGAAGTTCTCCTTTATTATTTGTTCACATGAGTTTTCCACTTGTTGTTGTTCTTCTTCCCCTTCTGGTACCCCTACAATTTGGATGTTGAGATGTTTAAAGATGTCCTGAAGGTTCCCAAGCCTCTCCTCATTTTGTTGAATTCTTGTGTCTTCATTCTTTTCTGATTAGATGTTTCTTTCTTCCTTCTGGTCCACACTGTTGATTTGAGTCCCAATTTCCTTCCTATCACTATTGGTTCTCTGTACATTTTCCTTTATTTCACTTATTGTAGCCTTCATTTTTTTCATCCAGTTTGTGACCATACTCAACCAATTCTGTGAGCATCCTGATCACCAGTGCTTTGAAGTGTGCATCTGATAGGTTGGCTATTTCTTCATCTCTTAGTTGTATTTTTTCTGGAGCTTTGATCTGTTCTTTCATTTGGGTGATTTTTTTTTTTTTTTGTCTTGATGCGCCTGTACGTAGTGAGGGGTGGAGCCTTAGGTGTTCCCCAGGGTGGGGCAACTCACATCCCTGCCTTGTGATGCTGTCTGTGGGGGCAGGGTCCTAGAGGGAACAGTGGCACTTGCTCCGCTCTATGTGGATTTCAGTCATTTCCCCCGCTTCCCACAAGCAAACTGGGCCCTTCTGGTGCTGATTCCCGTGTGGGTGGGTTTGTGTACATTCTAGCACCCTGTGGGATCCCTCCACTGAACTCTCCTGTGAGGCTGAGAGTCTCTCTTGGCACCTCAACCCCCACAGGTGTTTTCAATCAGTGTTTGAGGCTTTATTTCCCCGAGCTGGTGCCCTGGGTTGCACGGTCTGTTTCACTCCCCAGTTTCGCCTGGTTTATCTACACACAAAAGTGGGACCACTCAATCCACCAGTTGCCTTGTGCACCACACCCCTCCACAATCTGCCACCTCACTAGGTCCACCACCTGCTACCTTGCCAAGAGCCCTTTCCATCCTGGCTGCCCTACTCCGACCCTCCTGCTGGTCTGGATGAATGTGTCTTCTTTAACTCCTTGGTTGTCGGACTTCCATACAGTTTGGTTTTCTATCAGTTCTGGTTGTTTTTTGTTTTTAAATTGTCCCTTTTTTGGTTGTGTAAGGAGGCACAGTGTGTCTATCTACACTTCCATCTTGGCGGGAAGTCCTTTATTTATGTTTTTTTAAGGCTCTGACACTGGAATGAGTTGGAAAATATGCCATCTTTATTTTCTTTTATTTCTGTTTTAATTTTTAACTTGTAGTTTACATTCAGCATTATTCAGGTGTACAGCAAAATGTTTAGATAATCTACTTCATGAAGTGGTCCCCCTATACTTCAAGGACCCATCTGGCCCCGTATGTAACTGTCACGGTATTGTTGACTATATTCCCCTATATTTCTGTATTTTGTAATTACCAGTTTGTATGGCTTAATCTCTTCACCTTTTGTACCCAGCCCCCAAACCCTCCCCTCTGATAACTGTCAGTTTGTTCTCTGTATCTATGAATCTGTTTCTATTTTATTTATTTATTTTGTTCTTCAGATTCCACATAGAATTGAAATCATGTGGTATTTGTCTTTGTCTGACTTATTTCACTTGGCATATTACCCTCTAGGTCCATCCATGCAGTCACAAAAGGTAAGATTTCATTTTCTTTTTATGGCCGAGTACTGTTCCATTGTGTACATGTACCACCACTTTTTTTATCACTCATCTATTGATGGGCACTTGGGTTGCTTCCATATCATGGCTATTGTAAATAAAGTTGCAGTGAACATAGGGGTGCATTTTGAATTAGTATTTTGGATTTTTTGGGATATATCCCCAGAAGTGGAATTGCTAGGTCACAAGGCAATTCCACTTTTATTTTTGAGAAACCTTTACCCTTTTCTGTAGTGTTTGCACTAATCTGCTTTCCCATCAACAATGCATGAGGGCTCCCTTTTCTCCACATTCTCACCAATACTTGCTTGTTGATGTATTAAAGATGGCCATTCTGACAGTTGTGAGGTGATACCTCATTGTGGTTTTAATTTGTATTTCTCTGACAATTAGTGCTGTTGAGCAACTTTTCATATGTCTGTTGGCCATCTGTATATTTTCCTTGGAGAAGTGTCTATCTAGGTCTTTGGCCCACTTTTTAATTGAGGGTTCTTTTTTCCTGGTATTAAGATATCTGAGTTCTTTATAAATTTTGGATTTGAACCCTTTATCAGATGGATAATTAGCAAATCTCTTCTCCCATTCAGGAGGTTGTCTTTTTGTTTTGTGTATGATTTCCTTTGCTAATCCAAAACCTTTTCAATTTGATGTAGTCCCATTTGTCTATTTTTTCTTTTGTTTCCCTTGCCTAAGGCAATATATCAGAAAAAATATTGCTACAACAAATGTCCAAGATTTTACTGTCTATATTTTCTCCTAGGATTTTTATGGTTTCAAGTCTTACTTTAAGTCTTTAATCCATTTAAAGGTTATTACTGTATATGGTATAAGAAGGTAGTCTAGTTTAATTTTTTGCAAGTATATGTCCAGTTTTTTCAACAACATTCATTGAATTGTCTGTGTTTACTACACAGTATGTTCTTGCCTCCTTTGTCAATTATTAATTTACCATAAAGTCTTGGGTTTATTTCTGGGCTCTCTATTCTCTTCCATTGATCTATATGTCTGTTTTAATGCCAGTACAATGCCGTTTTGATTATTATAGTATTGTAGTATAGTATGATATCAGGTAGTGTGATTCCTCCCACATTTTTTCTTCTTCCTCAAGATTGCTGTGGCTATTTGGGATCCTTTGTGCTTTCATATAAATTTTTGGATTATTCTAGTTCTGTGAAATACGCCGTTAATATTTTGATAGGAATTGTGTTAAATCTACAGATTGCTTTGGGTAATATGGTCATTTTAATGATGTTAATTCTTCCTCTTTATTAAGAGGATATATGCTTCTATTTATTTGCCTCTTCCTCAGTTTCTTCAGTATCTTATAACTTTTTGAGTACAGTTCTTTTACCTCCTTGGTTAAATTTATTTCTAGGTACTTTATTTTTTTACATGCAATTTCAAATTGGATTGTTTTCTTAGTTTCCTTTTCTGATAGATCATTATTGGTATATAAAAATGGAACTGATTTCTGAATATTAATTTTGTGGCCTGTTACTTTAATGAATTGATTCATCAGTTCTAGCAGGTTTTTTTTTTTTTTTTTTTTTTTTTTTTGCAATCTTCAGTGTCTTCTACATACAGGACCATGTCATCTGCAAATAATGACCATTTTACTTCTTTCTTTCCTATTTGGATGCCTCTTATTTTGCCTTCTTGTCTAATTGCTGTGGCTAGGACTTCTAATACTATATTTAATAAGAATGGTGAAATAATACATTCCAGTCCTGTTTCTGATCTTGAGGGAAACACTTTTAGTTTTTCCTCATTAAATATGGTTTGGGCTGTGGGATTGTTATATATGGCCATTAGTATGTTGAGGTGTATTACCTCTATTTCTACTTTGCTGAGAGTTTTTATCATAAAAAGGCTGGATTTCACAAAATACCTTCTCTGCCTCTATTTATATAATTGTATGATTTTTATCCTTCATTTTGTTTATGTAATGTTATCTTGTTAATTGATTTGCAAATATTTACTCTGCATCCCAGGAGTAAATTCCACTTGTTCAGGGTGTATGACGTTTTCAACGTATTTCTGAATTTGGTTTGTTAATATTTGTTTAGGATTTTTGCTTTTATGTACATTAGGGATTTTGGCCTATACTTTTCTTTCTTTGTAGAGTCTTTATCTGGTTTTGGAATTAGCATAATGCTGGCCTTATAAAACACGTTTGGGGGTCTTTCCTCCTGTTAAATTTTTGGAATAGTTTGAGAAGGAGAGGTGTTAGTTCTTTGAATGCTTAGTAAAATTCACCCATGAAACTGTCTGGTCCAGGACTTTTGTCTACTGGGATTTGTTTGATTTCATTAGTTGTAAATGGTCTGTTCATATTTTGTTTCTTCTTGATTTAGTTTTGGAAGATTGTATGTATCTAGGAATTTATCCTTTTTTTTAGATTGCCCAATTTGTTGGCATATAGTTGTTCATAATATTTTCTTATAATCCTTTGCATTTCTGTGATGTCTGTTGTGTTCACTTACCCTTTCATTTCTGATTTTATTTATTTGGATCCTCTCTGTTTCTTTCTTTTTTTAAGGTTTTATTTATTAATTTATTTTTAGACAGAAGGGGGGAGAGGGGAAGAGAAACATCAGTGTGTGGTTGCCTCTCACATGCTCCCAACTGGGGACCTGACCTGCGACCTGGACTTGGAATCCAACAGGCATCCCTTTGTTTGGCAAGCTGGCACTCAGTCCACTGAGCCACACCCGCCAGGGCATGGATCCTTTCTGTTTCTTGGTGAGTCTGGTTAAAGGTTTATCAATCTCGTTTATCTTTTCAAAGAACCAGCTCTTGATTTCATTTATCTTTTATATTGGTTTTTTAGACTTTCATTTATTTCTGCTCTGATTGTGATTTGCTTCCTTACTCATTTAGGCTTTGTTTGTTGTTGTTGTTGTTTTTCCTATTCCCTTAGGACTAAATTTAGATTATTTATTTGAATTATTTCTTATTGTTGAGGTAGGCTTGTATTGCTATGAATTTCACTGTTAGGACCGCTTTTGCTGTGTCCCATAAAATTTGTGCTGTGTTTTTAATTTCATTTGTCCAAGATATGCTTGATTTCTCCCTTTATTTTATTGTTAACCCATGCATTGTTTAGTAACATGCTACTTAGCCTTCATGTGTTTGTGGTTTTCAGTTATTTTCTGCTAATTAATTTCTAGTTTAATACTGTGATGGTCAGAGAGGATGCTTGATAATATTTTAATTCTCTTGAATTTATTGAGACTTGTTTTGTGTCCTAACATGTGGTCTATCCTAGAGAATGTTTTGTGGGCACTAGAAAAAATTGTATATTCTGCTGCTTTGGTGTGAAATGTTCTGGAAATATCAAAAATCCATCTGGTCTAGTTTGTTGTCTTGGGCCATTGTTTCCTTATTGGATTTTTTGTCTGAAATATTTATCCATTGAGGTCATTGGGGTGTTAAAATTCCCTACTATGATTGTATTACTGTCGGTTTCTTATTTTATGCTCATTGGGATTTGCTTTATGTATTTAAGTGCTTCTCCATTGGATGCATAAATATTTAGAAGGGTTATATCTTCTTATTGGGTTGACCCCTTTAGCATTATGTACCATCCTTTTTCTCTTATTATAGCCTTTGTTTTATTGTCTATTTTGTCTGATATGAGTATTGCTACCCCAGCCCTTTTTGTTTCCATTTGCCTGAAATATCGTTTTCTACCCCTCTACTTTCAGTCTGTGTGTCTTTTATTTCTGAGGCAGATCTTTTGTAGAGAGCATATGAATGTATATGGGTCTTGTTCCCTCACTTATTCAGCTAACTATTGTCTTTTGGTTGGAATATTTAATACATTTTTATTTAAAGTGATTATTAGTAGGCTTATACTATATCCTGAACTGCATTTGGAATGTAGGTCTCAGTCTCTTTGTCTTTAAAGTATGGACTTTGGTATTACTTTATGTAATTATTTTGCTATTTAATTTAATTTTGCTATTTTGGTATTACTTTATGCAATTATTTTGCTGGAACACATATAATAGTGTCTGAAAGATGATGTGTTCACTAACTGATTTTGAGTTGTAACATTTGAATGAAGCCCTAAGAAACAATAGAAATTTTAAAGAGATACCAATGCACTATGGAGTATGGGCCACATAGCATTTCTCTGAAGAGGTGTTATAATTCTTGAGCCATTTCAAAGGACTCCAGTATTTGAGAGCTACCGGTGAGGAGAATTTTGGAGAGAGCCACAGGAGTGCAATGACACCTCCTGCCAGCCCAGACCCGGAGGCCTCCTTGAGAAAGCTCCAGAACATACTCAGTGGTTAGGGGATGCAGTGGACTGACATCTGACTCACAGTGAGAAAATCTAGAGGGAAAGAGAGAAGGGCTGGAGGGCTGCCTTGGGTTAAGCAGAGCTGCAGCTGCTGCACCGGGGTCATGAACCAGACTGCAGACCCTGCAGGTGGAGAGGTAGTCCCAGGTTGTTTAAAACCCTTCCCCAGGGCAGCCTGAAGAAGTCTGAATTGCAAAGAAGAACTCCTGGAGTGTGCTCATGAATATACCCAGGCTCAGGAGGAAGCAGCTGCTGGAAGAGTAGAATTCATAGACCACATTCTGGGCATTGCAATGCAGGGTCCAGCGGGAGAGACTCTCAGAGCCCAGGAAAACACCCAAGTACAGAATCGGCCTCCAGATCTGTCGTCATCTCAGTTCAGCAACATAAGAGCTTTCTAGGAGCTAAACGAGAGAAGCGGTGGACTACTCCACCTTCCCAAACAGCAGGCAGATCACGTGCCATACAGTCAAGGAGGAGAGAAGTCTGACAATAGCCCAAAGATTGAAGAGTTGATTATTCTACTAGATTAGACTTTTGCGAATAAGCTGACCAGTCCTTAGGTGTCCAGAAGAGCCTGGCATGAACACGCCTTCCTCAGGGATCATGGGAGCCCCTGGCAGTCCCGGCTCTACCAGCTGTGTGCTGTACAGCTTACGGGCGTCGACTCTGGAGGAGACTGGATCCCAGCTCCCTCACTTACCTGCAGTGTGGCCTCAGTCAGGTTACCAGCCTCTCTGTGTCCCAGTTTTTTCATCAGTAATATGGGGGATAATACTCTTTCCTGCCTTTTGGCATTTGTATGAAAGTAAACAAATTCATATAGGTAAAAAGTGTATATCAATGCACATTAAAGAGCAGTTAGCTGATAAACATTACCCATTATTGTTGCTTTTGCTGACTCGGTTTGACAGAGACATGTGAAACCATCATGGCATTTCTGGCCACAGTAATAGCCCAGGGAGGGTTAGGCAGAGGTTCTGCTACTGCCGCTGGCTAGTACGGAGTTCGGGCCAGTCTGGGAATAGACCACATCTCCTAGGTGCCTGCAGTGGGCAGATGGCAGTCAGATGGCAGCAGTTCCGAGGCGCCGGCATCCTTCCCTTTTGCAATCAGCCCATCTCCACCCTCGAACCCTCCTCCGGTTCCCAGGGCTCCATTCCCCTCCCCCTCCCCTCCCCGTGTATTTTTATGTCTATTCAGAATTTACACTTCTATTGATGATCTCAGCCTGTTTCAGACGGCAGTTTCCTTAGGGCCAAGACACTGGGACCCCGTTGACCTCCAGGCATCTAGGTGACTGCTGCGCTGTGGCCAGCCTCTCTCCGATGGCCAGTACATGCTGAGTCAGCATGCCTGAATCCCCAAGCACCTGAAGCTTCAGAAGAGAGGCCAAAGGCAACAGTGGAAGTGTGGGGATTCAACTCCCCCTTCATTTCCATCAACGGCTGCTTTAATCCGAGGTGCGGGCCCACCTCTGCGGGAACCTGGCGCGCTCACTGCCTGTAAATCAAGGCTGTCAGTCTTCCCTGCCATCACCCTTTAAGCAGAGCCAATGGCACGGGGAGCTTGTGTCATCCTTGTTGGTGTCCTTGGGCTATTTTCTTTCTGGCTTGTCTGGCCTTGGCTAAAAGTTCTGGAGTGACATTCTAGGCAACATTAAACTTCCCCTTTCATACATGTTCATGCTCGCAACCCCTTAGAATTTGACAAATTGTTTCAGCTCACACCAGAGCCAGCTTAGCTTGGCAAATCCATCAGACCTGCCAGCGTTTCCCAGAGTGAGATCAGAGGGGAGAGTATCTTGTCTCCACCGGTAGCTCCTTTCTAGGCAGCATGCCCATCCATTTGTAATGTTCCAAGTCGCAATGAGTGCCTAGCATACTGTAGGCAGTAATGACTATTATTATTATTATTGCTATTATATTTTGGGCTATCCATGCTTAAAAATGCTCTGAAGCAAGTTTTAGGGTGGTCCTCCTTAGCTATAGTTTACACTTTGCCATTTAACTTGTGGCTTAGGCACCTTGTCTTAGTAGCCACTGGTTGACGTAAATGTGTTCACTGCAATAGTTCAACAAATTCATTAAGTATTTAGGGAGCCTATTATGTGAAGACATGTGCTAAGCCAAAAGGTGGTGCTGAGATGACCAACACAATGTTCTCATCCTGAGAGATTTATAATCTCAGAGATGAAACAAGTCTGCAACTGACTAGGAATAAGACTTGACTGGAACCAGCCATCAGGGTGACAGGTGGCAGCTCTGAGTTCAGTGGAGGGGACACACCCTGAGTGGTTCTCAAAACCAGCATAGCCTTTTCAAGGAGGTGACATTGGAGCTGGGCCTTGGAAATCGGTGATATTTTAACCTGAGATGAAAGAGCACTTTAAGTGATGGGCAGCCCTGGTAAATGATCTTTAGGGAAAAAAGAGCAAGTTGGAGTGAATGGAGAAGGATGAGGAGAGAAAAAAATAGAGAGACCTGGACTGAGAGTTAGAGAACAGTTCTTATTCACTAGCAGACTAAGTGACCTTCATAAGTCACTGAAGGGCCCCCAGCCTTATGTATGAAATGAAAACTGTGGGTTTCATAGTCTTCACAGTCTGATGGTCTTTTTTGTTTTCTCATCAAATAGCAGTATGCTTTGTGCTTGTCCTCTAGGTATGAAAGAGTTCTATACAGTGGCTGTCAGAATATCTTCCTTATTTAGTAATGGAAAATTCACACCCCTTCTCTTTCACATCATAATATCTGTCTTGTCTAAGGTCACAGGTTTGAAAGGCCACAAGCATTGTAAGTTCATTTTCAGCAAACCCATCCAAAATGACCCTCTGCAGTTAACACATTACCCTAGAGCAGGCTGACCCCCTCGTGGGTCTGTGAAGCATTCATGAGCCAGTGTTCTTGCCCACTCCCTGCCAGTTCACCTGCTGGTGTGATGATCATCCCCACCCTACCCCCTGCCTTGCCCCAGTAGGACTTCTTCAGGCTTCAGCTCAGATTTTATCTTCTGTGTGAGCCCTCACTTGTGCCTCCGTACCAATGATCTCTGATCATATGGAGAAGCTATTCACAGACCTGGACACCTGAGCTGTGGGAACTGTCATTCTTATACTGCATTCCAGGAGCACCAGTCCCCTTGCCTAGCAGCCTGCATGCTCCTCAGTGGGCCATGCCCCATACTTGCTAAGTGTCCACTCTGCCTTATGTGGTTCTGGAGTATCGCTCTATCAGTGCTCACTGATGAATCATCATACCACAGAACCTGTAAGAGTCCTCCAACTGCAAGCTCAGACCTGGATACGTGAAGAGGTTCCTTTACAGCTGGAAATGTTTCAATCTTTGGGAGAAGAGGAAGAAAAAAAAGGGAATGGATGAATTTCCTCAGGAAGTTCTTCCTGGTGTCCTAACGTTGTGACTTTGCTGTCACTTGGACCTTTCTCCTGGGATGTTTCTCTTCTGCAAATCCAGGCCCACTGAATAAAAGCGATCAACACTCCAGTACTTTCGCAGATGTTGTTAATGAGAGTCAGACTCGTCAATTCATTAAATAAGTTGTGAATAAGAGCAAGGCAGTAGGCTATCCTCATAAGACAAAGTGGGGGATATGCTAATGGAGCATTGTATGAGAAAATTTAAAGACACTAAATCCAGAAGTCAGTCCCAGGGCTTGCCAGGTAACCTCTCCTTTTCGAGGGGCGGAAAGGGTACTAAAATTCCCTGCAGGAATTCTGTGCATTGGGAACAACAAAACTGAAACCCCAAAACATCCACTACTCAAAAAAATACCTCTTCAAAACCAATTTAATACACATTTAAGAAGGGAATTAACTTCCCTGAATGAGGCATAATAAGTGGTTAAATTCAGCCATGGAGTCTTGGCCCTAATTGATGTTAAGTGGACAATGACGGATGTCAAATGGTGGAGGAATATCTAAGAAATAACCCACCACAGTCACCCAAATATCAGAATTTATCATAATTAATGGGATTGCTCAGAGAACCAAGGGAAGGCTGAGGAGTTCGCATTTTTTATAAAGTGCTGACTATATTATTTACTTCAGGTGATGATGACAGCACCCAACCTGGCTAAATGGCAGCACAGCAGGAACGCAGGGGCTGTGAACAGGCTCCGGTACCGGCGGGCTCCCTTTAATTTTCAGCCTGAATGTGAGCTGCTTGTGTCTGTAACACCGATGTGCCAGCCAGCTTACCCCTCCTGCTGTGTTCTGCCGGGCCGGAAGGGAGCGGAAGCGAAGACAGGCAGACCTCTAACGCTATCCCAGTCACCTGCTGGAGCTGTTCTAAGATCTGAAGATCAGCATAGAGCGCCAGCTCCGATGATGATCGCTTTGGATTCCTAGCGGATCTGTCCCTCACTCAGGACCTCACAGTTTTTCATATAGTGCAAGGGGAGGAGGTGGTAAACCTTGTTCAGATGCAAACAAAATTAGGGAAGGTCTCTGGAATATTTCGATTTCTACTATGTGTCATCTGAGATACTTTGCATGCAATCTCCTACTTAACTCTGGCAACCACCCTGTGGTGGCAGAATTATCACAGCTAGTTTGCAAATAAAGAACAGGGGCAAGAGGGCCCCAGGATCCTCCCACCCGCCCATTCTAGAGGATCCTGCCCAGCCGCTAAGGACAGGTGATTGTGTCCTTCCCCTTGGGCCACTCTGTTCACTGGCAATAATTCTGCCCTCATTTCTGGACAATGACAGACCCCTGTAGAAGTCGTTCCTATGCTATGTGACTCAGCATGCTTCTTGGATAAATGTGAGAACACCCTTATTTCAAATATCAGAAATTCAGTGGGGGGATTTGTTCAGAGCACTGTGGTGAGAGTGATACCACACCACTGCATCACACTGCGTGTCTAATGCTGGGTAATACAACATGTGATTTTTTTTCAGGAATGGTCTACTTGAATTGGTCTAGTCACACTTTCTCTTCTTATAGACAGTGGTCAGATGGATGCTGGCTGTCTTCCTCTGTGGTTATGGGTGGTGGCAGGACACAGTTTGCTATGGCTATGGTGGCCCTGGGGACCATATTGGGGGCTTCCCTGGCCCTTACTAAAGTCACTAACTCTAGGAGGTCTTTGGGAGGTGAGCCGCTGGCCTGGGTTGGAGTTTACTGCGGGACTTTTCACTTCAGATGTTGCGTGCTCACCCGGTGCTGATTTTAGTTGTGATTCCTGGGTTGTTCTGTGACTCTAATAAGAAGACATTGTGAAGCTAACCACAGCTCTTCCAGGATGTCGTTCCCACTTTCTCAGAGGCAGGCTGTGTCACACCTAGTGGCAAACATCTCTGCGTATGCGTGTGTGACCTGGCAGGGTAGGGAGGCCCGTCCCATCTTCACTGGACAGGTAGGTACTTTATCCTCCAAGGAGGCTTCCCTCTCCTGAAACTGAAGAGGCCCTGTGGTGGTTTCTCTTTAGGTCACAGCACTTCGACCATTTGTCCACCGATCACTTATTCTGTCGGCTATTCTACTGTCACTGTCGATGTTCCATTAAACTCTGAGCTCCTTCTGAGTAAAACAGGCCCATTTTTATTTTGTTTACTAACTGGCACATGATCTGGCACCTGGTAAACATTGAATAAATCTGTGGAATGAACGGAAAGGGACAAGGCATGGCCAACTGCACGTCCCTGGCATGGAACCCACGATCCTGGCGTTGTTGTCTTAGGGCCCCGATAATCACAGCTAACCAGCCATGGCCAGGAGACACCCATCTAATTCTCGAGAAGAGGTTCCAAAAGCGACACCACTGGCATCAGACCGGCATTCTGTACAAAGCGAGAATCCACGTACTTCGGAATGGCGCTGCCTTGTGCGTCCTTTGTTAAGTACACTTTGGTGTGACTAAGAATTAGAGATAATTAATGAGAAAGTGACTTACCTGTTAAAGATTCCCCCCACCCCCAGCCCAAGAAAGCGGTTTTATTATTTCAGAGCTGCCTTCGCTGTCATCCCAACTGTTGTTTTGTTTCTCTCGCAGACATCACATGGCTCCCTTAATGGGGCGTGCACTATATGCAGAGAGTTGATAAACCTAATGGCCAGGAAAAGCGCTGTTGGATTTCTTGACTTTGGACTGACTTCCAGAGCCTGAAGAAAGTCAGGCAGAGTTTCACTTGATCTTCAGCATAACTTGGCCAGCATTTCCCCTAAAAGTCAGGGGACACAGACTTCAGCAGGAGATGGCATCGCACCAGAAAGAAGCCGGGCATTCTGGCTCCAGAGCTTACCTGTGGAGATCTGAGGAGCAGTTACTCCCTAAAAGAATCTGTACTTGTTCTCTTACCTGATGACAAGTAGAGAAGTGTCGGTGGTGGCGTGGGTGGGGAGGGGGAGCCAAGGATGGCATTTTCTTACCACTTCAGCCAATTCAGTATCCTGTGGAGCAGGATCAGCTGAGAAAATCCTGTAAAACATAGTGGAAACGTTAGATAGCCTTTGGACATGCTTTAAAATGCCACCCTACTTTTGGGGCTTTAAGCAAATTATTGACACTCTCCAAGTTTCACTTCCCTCACTTGCTTAATGAAAAACATGACCTTTGTCACTAGGTGCAGCAGGAATAAATGAAACGATATTTGCAGACTCATAGGAAATGCCTACCACATAATAAGTACTCAATACATATTTAGTTTCCTATATTGCCTAAAGTTTTAAATGTTTTAAATGTATGATTTCATGTCCATTATATCTGGAGTACTCTCCTACTGCTTTTTTGTATGATTGGCTCCCATCAAACCCTGAGAAGGAGGAGTCTCCTCTCTGAAGATTTCTTGGCCTTCCAAACTGAATTGCTCTCCTTCCTCAGGTCTACACTCAGCTTTGTGATCATACTTAAACTAGTATATGCATCCCCATGTATTAAAAGTATTCATGTCTGGCTTTATTTCTAGTGTATTCGTTGAAATAAGAGCCTCTTTTCATACTCTTCTCTAGGTGAGCTTAGGTAGATAGCAAAGGTTGAATTATGAGTGCTCTGGGTCATAAACAGGAGGCAACTCTGTGTTCTGATGGTTTAATTCAAATGAGAAAATTTGGGACAGCAGAATGCTTTTGGGGGGTACTAAATGGTATCTTGGAGGGGGTGCACCATAAAATGATTATGTGGCAGTGAGGACAGAGGGCAGCCCTATCAAAGGCAGTGCTGCCACTCAACTGAAACTCCAGTGAACTGGTGGCATTTCTACCACTTTAAAAAAGCTATTCATTCACAAGAGTCATCAGATTAGTAAGCTGAAAACAAAAAACTTTCATATTTCATTGAGAAATGAAGAGATACTGTAAAAAAATATGTCCTTGAGAAATAACTTGGCAAGAGCTACGGGTCATTAAGTGAGCCTAAGAGAGCAGCAGGAGGAAAGAATGAGTTAAGTGGTTTCCATCATCTATGATTCAGGTGATGAGGCTCTGTGGAGAGAAATAGGGGATCCATCTGGGGTGGTGGGGCTTTGTATAGGAGCGCCATTGTTTTATGAAGAAATAAACACACCTGTGCTCTGAGTTTGCCAGCAAAGCCAATCTGTTTCACATTTTAAACTCAACTCAATTATAAAATCTACGGGTCCCTCTAGACTAGAACTGTGTCAAGACCACAATTCCCTTCTCCAAATTAGTATCAACAATCCAATACCAGTGCCCTAGCTAGAGCTTTCGTCAGCCCTGTGTGGCTGCAGAGCTCACCAGACCGGCCAGGGGCACCAGGCTCTTGGCCTGCTTCCCACCTCATCCCGTTGATCAATACAAGACCAAAATGAATTAATGAAAAGTTCTAGGTATTTTGGATAGTGTTATCTTGGAAAGGCTGAAAAAGCAAAGGCAGGCAAAAATTATTTTGTGACTATTTTATAAAAAATAAAACAACAGAACAAACACACCCACTGGGTCATGTTTCTGGGCTTTTTCCACTGGAGTATGACAAAGCCATTGTGTATGTATGTGTGTACATGTATGTGTGTGTGTGCGTGTGTGTGTGAAGGACAGTGGGCTTGGTGGGAGTGGCGTCTGAGCCCAGAATTATGTACCAGCTTTTATTTCATCTTTTAGTTAGCAGAAGCACGAGATGTTGAGATTTGCATTTCCATGAGCTTTATACAGCAACTTAATACTGTTTACATATTTGTTGCCTCAACATAATGTAGATTTTTAAAGGTTAAGGTCTAGGATTACAGTGGTGGTACATTGCTAACGCTCCTTACAGAGCCTGATGCAGGGTAGATCACCAATAAATGATTACGGATTAAATAAAAGATGATGGGATAGGAGAGAGAGAGAAAGAGAGGAAACATCAATAACCTAAATCTCCTGATAATTCCTACAGTTTATTTGCACTCTTAGGAGCAGTATCTGGTGGAAATTTATTCCTCCCTTGCCGCATGATCCAGGACAAGTGCTGACCGCCTGCAGCGCTAGAGGTGGCATTCAGCCTGACTTGCACTAGCGTATGTATAGTCTTTGCTGAGCCCTTGTGAGAATGACCACCCACTGCACTCCCAAATCCTAGTTTTGCAAGATTCAGAATGTGAATTAACCATCTTCCTTCTCTTCATTTGAAATTTTAAATTTCCACTGATCTTTCTTCCACCTTTTGCACCACATTGGCCCACCAGGGTATATAGGTTCATGTCTCCTTCCACATAAGGCATGAATTCTAGAATGTAGAATTCCCTATTCTAGTGGACATTCGGAGAAAATGCATCCATTCTCTACTGTGTAAACCAAAGAGGTGACTTCAGTGATGGGCATTTCAGTCCAGGCTGTGAAAAGGAAGGATTGAGATCTCTTCGTGTAGTTTAATATATCTGTGGTTATTGGCTTATCTATTGCACATAGTTAGATATTGCTAGAAGTGGCTGCTTATACTGTTCTTAGAATCAGAATGTGAAAGAGCACGAGGCCAAGGTCAACTGTCATTAGCCAAGTTTGTTTGGTTTTATCATGAGTTGTCTAACACAGTAACCACTAATCACATATGACTACTAAAATTTAAGTGTAAATAAATGTAAATTAAATCAAATTAAATTTTTAATTTTTTAGTCACATGAACTGCATTTTAAATAATTGATAGTCACACGGGTAGTGGCTACTATATTGGAGATAGCACAAAGACTACCCTTGTCACTTCAGAAAGTCTTATTGCACAGTACTGTAGAACGTACATCACTTAGAAAATTTGCAAGAAAGTGCCTTGGGGAGGCCACATAAGTTGAGTGTGTGTGTGTGTTGCACTTGGAAATAAGCAATATTTTTGATTATTTTGCTATGTGTAGGTGATGTTTCATGGTATTTGAGACCTCTTCTTATGAATGGGGCTACTTTTGGAATGGTGCAGAGGTGAGAGACATATCCAATACGAGGGGTAGAGAACTGTCATCAAAGAAAATCATACTTACTATTTTTTTCCTTCAGACCACCCTGCTTTTTACCCCTTCTTTCTGTTCAGGCATTTGCGTTGTTTGGCTTTGAGACTAAAATTGCCTAGAGTGTAGAACTGACCTTCCCTTTGCTGTCCGCTATCATAGATGCAGAAATGGCAGGTCACAGCTGGCGGGGACAGGGGCAAGTGGGACCGAGATCATCAATTGTGATTTCTCTTACGTATGAGTAAAACGCTCCCGGGGTCCTGTGGCCAAGCGCCCGTGCAGAACCCAAATGCCTGAGAAGGGGTTCGCTGTAGCGTCAGCTGCCGAGTAAGCAAGAGTTGACACCCCTTTTTTTCTTTCCTGTTTCCTTTTCCTTTCTTTCCTCCCTCCCTTCTTCCATCCCAATCTTCTCCTTCCACTTCTAAACATACATTTACTGAGTGCTCGTGAGATTAGAGAAAGCGGAGATCCCAGTCAGGAAAACAGATTACAAAATTAATTATTCAAGACCCTTTTGATAAGTGCAATAAAGGAGAAAGGCAGGGTGGTAAGCAAACAGAAAGGCTTAACAACATGAGACTTGACCTGGCTGGAAGGTAAGAGATAGAGGAATAATGAACACTGACATTCTATTCACCCTTTATTAATTAATTCTTCCTGTGTGGCAGACTGGGTAATATGTGCTGTATAAACATGACGTTTCTTTCATGGGGACTAAACCTCTCTGAGCCTTCTGGCCAAAATTTCAAGGCTGGTTTCATGAAGCTGTTCCCGGGGCAGGAGTTAAGGATTACTGCAGGTGAGAAGAATGGAGGACAGTCAGGAAGGGGTGAGGGGAATGGGGGGTGCTGTGAACGGTTTTCTGTAACACAAAAATAAATTTGTTCTACCAAGAGCTCAGGAGGGGAAAGGTGAGGGCACACACATATTTCTTTGCTGGCATTTATGTTTTCTTGGCAGCTTTGTTACTCTGGACCCATCAATGTCAACTCATTGATCCCGACTTAGCTTGTTGGCTCTCTTCACTAGATTTAAAAAAAAAAATTGTTGCTACAGTATCAGCTCCCATGATAAAATATATTCAGCTATTCCCATCACAGCAAGCTTGCCTGGGCTTCTGTGGTTACATTATGAGTTGTGCTTTTGTTCTCTATTCATCTCTTTTGTCTTTCTCTATTATTGCTCTTTTTATCTCGGTAGCTTTGTCTTTCTTCTCCATCCTGCTCAGATACTGATGGATGATGAGCGAGGGGCTGTTAATTGCTGATGCCTATGAAATTCTGAGTGATTGCTTATTAAAGCCTTCAGGGTCTTCCTTCGATGACATTTAAGAAATATGATGATGTGTTAAAATATATGTAGCAGTGTGTGTGTGTGCGCACGCGCATATGGGTAGTCTTTTCTCAATGTGTTCATTCAGTGTTACTTTGGAATGCACTTGTCTTCTCAAAGTGGCTATCAAGGGAATTAGGACTCAAATTAAGGATTATTAAAAAGACATTCACGCTGAAATATGTTATTACTGCAAAAGCTGTTCTTGCATTAGCAAAATGAAGTTAGTGGAACAACTGGCATTTACAGCTGAGGCTGTAAATCAAAATTCTGCAAAGCTCTCCTGTTTTTCCACTCCAATAGCATCCTCTTCTCCACAGTTCTGTTACCATGAACTTTGGCAGGCACCCCACTGCATGGAATGCCAGGTGGGCTCTTAGACCAGCAGAATGCTTGGCTACTACATCCTGCATCGGCCTCAAATACTGGCTTTTTCCTTACTGACTTTTGGGAAATTGGTTCAACAGGAACTTCTGCCTCTGGACACTCTATTTGCGAATCTAGCACTTTATTTGATGTGTGCTCTGCCCTGTGGTGGAGTTACTAGATGAAAAAGACACATGCCCCATCCTCAAGAGCAAAATGTTGGCTGCTTTTTCTAAACTTGGCCTTCCTCCTGTACTCTTTAGCTCACTCGTTGGTTCAAATGCTCCTGGATCTCAGCCTGTCCTCGATTCCTCTTTCTTCTCACCCTTCTCCTGAAAGCAATTTCACTGCCCGACCAGACTCATCGTACCACCTATTGTTAAGCTCCTCAATATTTCTCGAATCTGCTCTCTCCTCTGCTGTTCTTCACCTTCATCATCCTCGGTCTACAGCAGACGGCCATGCTTTGTTGCCTATGTCACTTCACTGATTTCCTAACTGGTCCCACTGCCCTCAGTCTCATCCCCCCCCTTCTGCTTATCAGAATCCATGCACCACAGATCAAAAGTAAAATGAAATCTCCTGGTATTATGTCTTTTACCAAAATTCCATCCATCGTTTTTATGGTGGGCATAGAATTAAGTCTGAACATCTTAACTTGGCATTAAAAAGCCCTTTGCTTGCTTTTCCAAGCTTTATCTGATTTCATGTTTCCTCTGAAATAGATAAGGGTTTTCTGTGGAATACTCCACCATAACATGATCTCTCTCTCTCTTTCTTTTACACGGTACACACATGCACACACCAAGACAGCCACAGACACATGCACGCACACACGCGCACACGCTGGCTGGCCAGATGATTCCTTTAAAACTTAGAGGAAGTCTCACCGAACCCCTGGACATCTAGGCTGAGTTAGGGGACCCTCATCTGTGCTTCTGTAAAACTACCACCTCATAAAAACCATACCCCACAGGTGTTTTTTAAGCTTTATTGAAATCTAATTTACATAATTTATTCATTTAATGTGTACAATGCAATGTTTTTTTCAGTGCTCTCACAGAGCTGTACGATCATCACCACAATCAGTTTGAGAACGTCTTTATCCATCCCAAAGAAACCCAGTGCTTTTTAGTGGCCATTTAGCCTTTCCTACCAAACTCCCAGCTCTAGGCAACCATGTGCCATTCTATTTTTTATCTCATTAGAGTTGCCTATTCTAGACTTTCTATGTAAATAGAGCCATACAATATACGGCTTTTCGTGACTGACTTCTTTTACTTAGCTTGCGGTTTTCAAGGCTCATTCATGTTGAAGCATATGCCATGCCTCATTTCTTCTGAGTTCTTTAAGTTTTAAATATTATGCTGAATTGGTATACATCATTTGGTTTATCCCATTCGTCAGTTGGTTATTACAGTTGTTTTCAATTTTTGGATATTATGAATAATTCTTCCATAAACATCCCTATATACATTTTTGTGGGAACATAGGTTTTCCGTTCTCTTGGGTGAATACCTGGAAGTGGGGTTGGGGGCCCTATGCCAGTTCTGTGTTTAATCTTTCGAGGAACCGCCAGACCGTTTTCCGGTGTCCGCACCATCTCCCACTTCCACCAGCAGAGTACAAGGGTTTCGATTTCTCCACAATTCAGCAACTCCTTTGATTATATCCTTTACAAAACAAGTGGCCAAATGGTGTTTTATGATGGCTTTAACTTGCTTTTCCCTGGTAGCAAATGATGTTGATCCTTTCAGGTGCTTATTGGCTATTTGTGTATCTTTGTAGAAAATTCTGTTCATGTCTTTTGCCCTTTTTCAGTTGAGTTGCCTTTTTATTATTGGATTGGAAGAGTTCATCATTTATTCTAGATACTAGACCTTTATCAGATTTATGATTCACAAGTATTTTCTTTCATTTTTGGGTTGTCTTTGCTTTCTTGTTAATATTCTTTTAAGTCCCTTTTAATTGTGATGAAGACTTATTTATTTCATCTTTTATTTTAAAAAATTAAAGATTTTATTTATTTATTTTTAGAGAGAGGGGAAGGGAAGGAGAAAGAAGGAGAGAAATATCAATGTGTGGTTGCGTCTCGCACACCCTCTACTGGGGATCTGGCCTGCAACCCAGGCATGTGCCCTGACTGAGAATTGAACCAGTAACCCTTTGGTTCACAAGCCCACACTCAATGCACTGAGCTACACCAGCCAGGGTATAATCTTTTATTTTGTTGCTTGTGTTTTTAGTGTCATATTTAAGAAGCCATTGACTATTCCAAGGTCACAAAGATTTACTCCTATGTTTATTTGGAGTGTTAGAGTTTTATCTCTTACTCGTAGGCCTTTGGTCTATTTTTAGGTACTTTCTGTGTACTGTATAAGGTGGGGATCCAACTTTGTTGTTTTCCATGTGTTCAGTAGCCCAGCATGACCACCCTAATTTAATTGAATTGGTACCTTGTTGAAAATTAATTCATCATGAACATGAGGTTTTATTTCTGAGTTCTCAATGCTGTTCCACAAGGTTATGTCTCACCTTGTACCAGCACCACACCGTCTTGATTGTTGTAGTTTGCAGTAACTTTTGATATTGGGAAGGGTGAACCCTCCAGATTTGTTCGTTTTCAAGATTATTTTGGCTGTTCTTTGTCCCTTGCATTTGTGTATGAATTTTAAACTTTTAATTTTGTAAAGGTTTAGTTTATTCTCATTCAAGAGAGAGGGGAAGGGAGAGAGAGGAAAACGTTGATGTGAGAGAAGAACACCAATCAGCCGCCTCCTGCATGAGCCCCAGTGGGGGACTGAGCCCTCAACCCGGCATGTGCCTGCACTGGGATTTGAACCAGTTACCTTCCAGTTACGGGACAACACTCCAACCGAGCCACGCCAGCCAGGGCTCATGTGACTTTTAGAATCAGCTTATCAATTTTGGTAAAGAAGCCTGCCAGGGTTTTGATAGAGATTGTATTCATTTTGAAGATCAGTTGTGGAAGTATCAGCATCCTCACCAAAGTAAGTTTCCCCATGCATGAATATGTAATGTCTTTCCATTCATACACATTTTCTTTAATTTATTCCAGTGTTTTTTAGTTTTCAAAGTGTATGTTTTTCAATCATTTTGTTCAATTCATTCTTAAGTGTTTTAGTCTTTTTATTGTTATTGTAAGTAATATTGTTCCCTAAATTTTATTTTTAGATTGTACATGGAAAGCATATAAAAATTCCATTGATTTTTACATATTGATCTTATATCCTGCAACTATCCTGCACTTGTTTATTAGTTCTAATAGTGTTTAGCGATTTCCTTAGGGTTTTCTATATATAAGATCATATTTAAAAACAGATATAGTTTTACTTCTTTCTTTAAAATCTGTCTTTTTTTGTTTGTTTGTTTTTGTTTGTTTGTTTGTTTTTTTGTCTCATTGTCCTGACTAGAACCTCAGTACAGTAGTAGACAGAGGGCAAGAGCAGGCATCCTTGTCTCATTCCTGAACTTAGGGAAAAAATATTCTGCCTCTTTGCTATGAAATATGATGTTAGCTATGGATTGTGCAGATAAAGATAGAGATACCTTTTGTCATCTTGAGAGAATTTCCTTCTAATCCTGTTTGTCGAGTATTTTTATCATGAAGATAATTTCATCACATAATTTTTCTGGGTCTCTTTAGATAGTCCTTTATCCTTTTTTGATATGGTATGTTACATTACTTAATATCCATGTGTTAATAAACTTTGCTTTTCTTGGTCATAGGTGAGATCTCTAAAATCATGACCCTCCACCCGAATTTTTTCTTAGGCTTCACTCCCTGACTTCCCTAAAGAATCCTGATATAGATCTATTTATTATGTAGCTCAACTTCAGACAACTTTGGTTGTTTATGTCTTTCTAAGATTTCGTTAATTTCATCGAGACTATATAATTTGTTAACATACAGTTGTTCATGTTATTCTGTTATAATTTATTTTTTTAATTTTGTAAGAAAAGTAAATTTACTTCTGTAAAGTTTTTAGTGACGTCTCTCATTTTTTAGTCATTTTTTTCTTTTACTTATCTTGCTCATTCTAGCTAAAAGATTGTCAATCTTGTTGATCTTTTAAAAGAACAAACTTTTGGCTTTCTTGGTTTACACTACTTTTTCCCTCCTATTTTGTTAACTACTATGTTAATTTTTATAATTTACTTAATCTGATTTGCTTGCTGTTTATTTTCTAGCACCTTAAGGTGGAAAGTTAGGTTATTGATTTGAGATCTGTATTTTTAATATAGATGCTTATAGCTATAAAGTAAGAAAAAAGAAGATATTATAATAACTATGTATGGTGTCAGAGGGGAACTAGACTTAGTGGGGTTAATACTTTGCCATGTATATAAATATTTCATTCCTATGTTGCACACCTGAAACTAACATAATATTGTGTGTCGATCATAATTAAAAATTAAATTTTAAAGCACAAATTTTAACAAGAAAAGGAAATATTTATTTATAATGCCTTCTATAATTACAGAATTATAAAGTTTCCTAGTGCTCCTTTTAAAGATTTATTTTAGAGACATTTTAGGTTTACCGCAGTATGGAGAGAAGGGCACAGAAAGTTTCCATGTACATCATACCCCACACACACATAGCCTCCCCCATAATTCACATCATTCACCAGAAGGCTACTTTTTTTTTTTTTTAAAGGTTGAACCTGTATTGACATATCATAATCATCTAAAGTTTATAGTTTACCTTAGGGTTCAATTCCAACAAGTTATTTTATAAATACTGATAAATTGACTGTAAAGGTTTTGGAGAGGCAAAAGATGCAGGATAGCCAATACGTTATTGAACTAAAAAAAAAGAAAAGAAAAACAGAGTTAAAAGACTGACATTCCCCGACTTTAGGACTTATTGTAAAACTACAGCCATCAACACAGTGTAGTATTGGCAAAAGAGTAAACAAATAAATCAATGAACAGACTAGAGAGCTCGGAAATCAACTCCCATAAGTATAGTCAACTTCTCTTTGACCATAGAGCAAAGGAAATACAATAGAGTGACATAGTCTTTTCAATTAATGGTTCTGGAAAAAGTAGACATCCACTTGCAAAAAAAAAAAAATCTAAACATAGACCTTACACTTGTCACAAAGATTGATTCAGAATGGCCTGTCTGGGTGGCTTAGTCGGTTGGAGCATTGCCCTATACACCAGAAGTGTTGGGGGTTCTACCCTTGGTCAGGGCGCATGCCTAGGCTGTGGGTTTCATCCCCAGTTGGGGTGCACATGGGAGACAACCAGTGGATGTTTGTCTCTCACCCTGATGTCTTTCTCTCTCTCTCCCCACTCCCCTGTCTGTCTCTCTACCTTCCTCTCTTTCTAAAATCAATAAACATATCTTCAGGTGAGGATTTTAAAAATATAATTCAAAATGGATTACAGACCTACATGTAAAACACATAACTGGGAAGACAATGGGAGAAAACCTAGATGACTTCGGATATAGTGATGCCGTTTTTGATTTAACACAAAAGGTATGACCCAGAAAAGAAATTATGATCACCTAGACTTCATTTAAATTGAAAACTTCTGTTCTGTGAAAGACAATGTTAAAAGAATAAGAAAATAAGCCACAGACTGAAAAAAATATTTGCAAAAGACACGTCCAATAAAGAACTGTTATCCAAAATATACAAAGAACACTTAAAACTAGACAATAAGAAAATAAACAACCCAAATTAAAAAGCAAAGCAAAATATTCACTAATACCCCATCAAAGAAGATATACATACAAGTGGCAAATAAACATACGAAACAATGTTCTATATCACATGCCATCAGGGAAATGGAAATTAAAACAGCTGTGAAATACCACCACACGCCTGCCCTAAACCCAGAACACTGAAAACGCTAAATGCTGGTGAGGATGAGGTGCACCAGGGACTGTTGTTCATTGCTGGTGGGAATGCAAAATGGTCCACCGCTTTGAGAGACACCTTGGCAGTTCCTTAAAAAACTAAACAAACTCTTACTATAGTTCAGTAATCATACTTGATATTTACCTAGAGAAGCTGAAAACTTCTGTCAATGCAGAAATATGCATGTATAATTTTTCTCTTTAGCCCCTTGATATAATAGATTACATTAATTAATTTTAAATGTTGAACCAGCCTTGTATACTTGGGATAAATCCCACTTAATCACAGTGTATAATTCTTTCTATACATTATATGTTTTGATATACTAACATTTTGTTGAGGATTTTGCATCTATGAGAGTTGTTAGTCTATAGTTTTCTAGTCTTGTAATGTTGTAGTGTGATTTCGGTGTTAAATAAATCTGGCTTCGGAGAACGCGTTAGGAAGAATTCCCTCTGCTTCTATTCTCTGGCAGAGATTGTAGACGGTTGGTCTAGTTTCTTCCTTAAATGTGTGGTAGACTGCACTGTTCACTCATCTGGGACTTTCGCTTCATGTTTTGAAAAATTATGAGTTATTGATTCAAAGTTTTAAATAGATAAAGGCCTGTTCAGATTATCTATTTCTTCTTGGGTGAGTTTTAACAGGTTGTGTCTCATACAGAATTGGTCCATTCACCTAGGTTACCAAATTTGTGGGCATAGGTAAATTTGTGGGTTTTTGTGTGGATACAAATTCCTTCCTAAGGTTTGTCCTGATTAGCAAAATTGTGCTTTCAGCATGTAAAAGCATTAGTATTTCTTATGACATAGGTCTGCTAGCAAATTCTCTTAAATCTTGTTCATCTGGGAATGTCTTTATTTTGCCTTAATTTTTAAGAATTGTTTTTCTGGATATAAGATTCTTAGTTGCTAGCATGCTGAATATGTCATGAACTGCTTCGTAGCCTCCATTGCTTCTGGTGGGAAATAAGACCTTAATATTACTTGCTGTCTTGTATGCATGGTGAATTATTTTTTCTTGCTGCTATACGTTTTTTGCCTTTTATTTCAGTATTTTTAGTATTATGTCTTGGGGTGTAGATATCTTTGCATTTAATTGACCTAGACTTTCTTGAACTTCTTGGATTTGTAGATGAATGCCTTTTATTTGAGATATCTACCATTGTTCTTTAAAATATATTTTGATTTGTTTTCTGCATCATTCTCCTCTACTTCTGCTAATGCCATTATAAATGTTGTGCATGCACTGACATTTCTCTGAGGCTCTCCAAATTTTTCTTTTTTTTCCTTCCTCAGGTTATACACTCTGTTAATCTATCTTCAAGTGTATTGCTTTTTTGTCAAGTACAACTTCTGAGCCTTATTCTGTATAAAAGACAGCGTCTGCTGCCTGCACTTTTTAAAATATATAGTCACACATCTGTTCGCCTGTCTCATAATTATTTTGTTGAAAAATGGACATTGTGGATAATTTAAAAACTTCTGATACTTGTCCCCCATTCCAGGGCTTTCTGTTACCGTTGTCAGCCTGTTTGCTGTTTTCAGTGACCTGGCTAGAATATTTACAGAATGGGAAGCCTCTAATGTCACTGCACAGAGGGCTCGGCCAAGGACCCGTGCAGTCATGGGGATGGCGGCGGTTTTAGAGGGGCTCCTCTGACTGTCTCATTCTCTTTGGAGCTTTCTGTCTTTGTTGGGGTTACATCCAAGTTTAAACTGCACGAATCGCTGGTTAATTGTTGTATTGTGTTTGACAATGCCCAACAGGCATAACGTGCTCCTTAGCCAATTAAATTTGGGACCCTGTGCAGGGATAGTTTTTGAAGCCAATCTTTGTGAGGTTAGCTCTAGCCTGAGGAGGTCTCTTAGCTATTTCTTTCCATGGTTCTCTCTGGTAATCGAGATGGAATATAGTTTATCTTACTACCGTCACGGAGCTACCATGATTTTAATGCTAAAATCTCCATCGTTTTCAAAGCTCATCCTTCCCTATACTCTGTTTCAAATAAGGTTGCTCCTTTGAGAAGTTTCAAATTTCTTAATTCTTATGGCCGGAATCTGCCCCAGGGCAAAACGTTTCAGGGACTGATTTGGAACTGGGGCAGGGACTGTGGTTGTTTGCATGTCTCACACAAATATTCTACTGTACAGTCAGGGTGCTGCGTATAGGCAATAGCTTGCACAGGAGAGGAGAAAGCTTGTCTCTCCTGCGGACAATCTCCTCCTTAGAAGCAAGCAGGAATTTGGATAATTAGGGCCTTGTTGCTTTTAGCTAGCCAGGTCAGTGGGGCTGGGCTGCGAAAGGGAGCTATGACCTCTCAGCCACACTTGCCAGGAAGTTAGCCTCTGCAGTGTGAAGCTGTGGTCATCGAGAAGTAGCTGTGGCCTGCCCTTCCCGGGAAGATACTGCAGCTCTGGACTGGAGCTGGAGGCTGGTAAGCTCCATCTTCTTGGCCACTTCCACAGAGAGTGGGGCTTCCCTGGTGCCGAGCTGGGAGAGAGTGGATGTGCTGTAGCTGAGGTGCCACAAATTGTCACTGTTCTTGCCATATTTAGTAGATTTTCTTAAATAAATGTTTCTGGATTTGCTGCATGATACTACAATAATTTTCAGAGACTTTAAATGTTGTTTTTAAATTATTTTAAGTAATAATATCTGTTTCACCGGGGGGTACACCCTCAAAGCTCCTCAAACCACTATGTCGACACTGGACTTTTCATCGGGTATGAGTGTGTGGTGTAGTGTGTGTGTTGCAGCGTGTGCTGTTGGACGCTATTATTTCTAGGATTTCTTTTTAAATATGGCAACTGATACTGGTAGTGATTTAAAGTGCTGATATAATGTTTCCTTTTAAAAATAAATTAATTTAAACTATGTTTTTATAACAAACTGTCTTAGAACTGATGAAAATCATAGCCTTTACCAAAGCAGAGAACATCAACATGCTATGTTAAATTGGGGAAATAAGAAGGATAGGAAAGCAAATGAATGGTCCTGAGAGGCACTACCTTTGCAGCCCGGACTCGAAACATGGCGGAATAGCAGCCACCGCACTTGTCCTTGTCGCCAGCATTCTCGTTCTCGCCCAGGCCCAGGTTCGCTTTCTGATATTCTGCGCTGAAAAAGAACCAGGACACCCAAGAAAATGGTTTGAGGCAAGAAAAAAAAAAAATCAGTGTAGTTCTAGAAAAGACTATTATTGGCAGAAGGCAAGGCTGTTTTTAAGACTGTCAAGGGCAGTAATAAAAGAAAAGAGGTTTGCTTAAAGGAACTCTGCTAGGAAAGTTGTAATTTGAATATTAAAGGGGATAATGGTTATGATTAATTATAAAAGTTTTTAAAGATTAGAAAGGTTTCCTACAAAAGAATGATAAAATAGAAAAAAATTAATTTTACTGGTTTAATTAGTGGAGAAATGTTATTATATGCGAGTATTTTATCTATTCTTTTAAGTACATACTTGTAAAGCAGAGATATTTGCTTCCATATATCTGTGTAAATAGAATCTAGTAATTGTAGGATGGATAGTTTTAGGCAAATTGGGAGCTGTACCAATGGTTCATTAAAAACTCATCTGTAAAACTGATCATACAGATCCTGGTGGCTTATCAGTTAGAAAGGGGCCTGTGGTCAATCGCCACAAATTACCACTTACTACCAAATTTTAGTTTCTTTCAAGATATTATGTGTCAAATGACCTATGCCCCTAAAAAGTCTAAATGTGCAATTGGTTTTGCATCTCCAAGGACAAAGGGACCTCCAACTGACCCTTCTAATTAGAATAAGATTCTTGTGAGGACCACATTGTTTTTAGTAATGAAAACAAAATTAGTAAATGTGTTAGGACATAGAATCATGGCAGGTAAACATGATACAGTACTAAGACAGCCAGAAAATGCTAAGAAAACAAGATTTCAAGTGAATATTATTCTAAAACCAGGTTCCAATTGGCAAAATACTCAAAGATAAATGAAAGACGTGGGCCCCAAAGCGTTATCCTCATAACAAGTGATGTTAAGATGTGACAAAGAAGCTCAGTCTGAAGTTACATGGCTCAAGTTGGAATCACATCGGAACAAAGCAGCTTCACATTGCACTCTGCCCAAGAATACATCCCTTTACAAGGCAGGTCCTGTAGACGTGACTGGTCTGAGGTGGTACCATTCATCCTCTTCATCCAGTAAAACTACTACAACATTAGGAAAATAGCTAAGTAAGTTTGAAAACAACCTTAGTTATCATCTAACTGTAGATAAATATACGCACAGTGCATTAACAATAATAAAATGAACTAAATCCAGGGTACCTATAATTTAGAACAGATTTAGAGTGAGCACAGTGATTTTTCCCAGAAAATACAAACAATAACTACATTTATGTATATTTTATTCGATATTTAAGGTATTTGAAGCATTTAAAAGAATCAGCTATACTGACTTTTAAAGGTGGTTTAAATTGTTTAATAAAATTTTATTAATATTATGTGTCCATCCATGCCTAAGTAAATTTGTTTAAAGTTTATGAAATATACTTGTAATAAACTGAGTATTTAATAAAGGCAATTGGTGAGTATTTTCATTTATGAAAAATAAACCCCTGATCATGATCTAATCAACAGTAAAAATGAGTGATTCAAAGAAAAATGTTAAATAGTAATAAAGATGTTCTGTGGTTAAGGGTTTAAGGCAAAAATAATGAAGGAGACATGGAGATAAGTGATGTTTGTGAAAACCTGTTTTTAGCCTTAACAACATTTATTGATGTTGTCAAGATGTGCATTTGTGTCCCTGGTACACCATTCATTAGCTGTGTGATTTGAAATACAATTACCGATACTTTCAATCTTTCATTGTCCTCATCTGAAAAAGTAAAAGAACAACACCTTCCTCACAAGGGTAAGAACAACGTGTTTAGCTTGGTACGTGCCCCAGGTGACATTTTCAATAAATGGTCAGTATTAGTTTTACCATCCTTTAAAATGCAAGTATTTTTGAGAAGGATGGTATAATAACTTAAGCCAATTCATGCATACCCTCAATTTACCACGCCTTTCCCTCTTTCTTCATTCAAGCCCCTTACAGTGTTTTGTATATAGTTTTCTCCCATTTATTCTACCTTTATTCACCTCTTAGCCTACTGCAATCTAGCTTCTACTCTTATCATTTTCCTGAGCTATCTCTTATACTTTTCAGGCTTTATTAAAAATCATTTATTTGTAGCATTTGACAATACTGACACATCTTTCAATCTAATATAATTTCCTTTCACTGTCCCCTTGCTAATATCTCTGCTATTTGTCTTCATCCTCTAACCACCTGTCAGTTCTATTGGCCGGGGCATTTATATCTGCCAGTCCCAAAGAGGGGCATTCACCAGAGGCCTTTTGCTCATTCAGCCCACCCTGATTAGGGAATCTCATCCAATCCAACATAATGGTGATGCTAAAATCTCTCCTCTGGCCTTGACCTCTCATAACTTCTAGTGCTATACAGCCAAGTAACGTATAATCCAATATATAAGCATGTCTATCTCAGCAAATTAAAACCCAAATACGTTTTCTTATCTGTTTTCCTTAAATTAGTTAGAGATGACACCATTTATTTCATTCTTAAGTAAAACCTGAGTTTTTTTCTCTCCTTTTTTCCTTACATGAGTGCCCACTATGTGCCCACATGTGCTAACTGCCTTAATTGATTGGGGTCTGTGGTGTGTGTGTGTGAGAGAGAGAGAGGGAGGGAGAGAGAGAGAGAACACACGTCTAGCCTCATGAAGTTTGCAATCCTGTGGAGAAGACACACAATGATACAGAAATCACAAAAATAAATGTACACTGTGAAAATATTGAATATTGGTTATTGACTTAAGAAGGTTATGGACGTTTTTATTAAGAAAGTGTTGATTGAGGTGGGGCTAAAAGAGGTGTAGGAGTTAGCCAGGCAAAATGAACGGCCTTCCAGTCAGAGGGAATAGTGTGTGCAAAGGCCCCAGGGAGTGAGCAGTCAGGTTGCAGTCCAGGCATAGAAGGGAGGCCAGGCTTAGCAGGAGTAGATGGGGAACTAAATGAGGCTGGATGGGATGTGGGAGCCAGGATTTTGGTCTTTACCCAAAAGTGAACTTTAGGTATCATGAGTTTGGCTTTAGATATTTTTATTTATTTATTGTTCTTGTATTTATTGAATTAAACTAGATGCCAAGCATTATCAAAAGCTCTTGGGTATATCAGAGTGTAAAAAACAAAACAACAACGACAAAAAAAAACCATTGCTGCCCCCTTGGAGCTTATATTCTTGTGAGAAGAGCAGCTACAAATAATACAATCAATAAGTAAATGATATACCATTTTGGAAAGTGGACGTTATGGAAACAGGAGTAGAGCAGAGTGAGGGGGATTGAGGCCGTGGAGGTGGGGAGGATGCCCTACTGAAACAGAGAAACTAACACCTGAGCAGAGGTTGAAAGAGGTGAGTTAGCTAGTCATGTGGCTATCTGGTAATGAATGGAGAGCTGGTCGAAGGGAAAAGTCCGTGCGAAGACCCCGGAGCAGAAGCCTGCTTGCCATGCTCGTATCCGAGGAACAGCGAGGGGGCTGTGAGACTGGACTGGAAGGAATGGGGGTGGAATAAGAGGGGCTGTGTCTGAAATTAAGGGACAGGGGTGCATAGCACACAGGGCCTTGTGGGCCACTGTAAGGGCTTTAGTTTTCATCATAAGAACATTTTTAAAGTCTGTGTTTCCTTTTCATTGTTTCAGTGCAATGTCAAATGTCAGTTTGGAACTTAGGGGAGGTCATAGATGGATATAAGTTTTCGATTCGTC
The DNA here is from genome assembly GCA_039655065.1 of Glossophaga mutica. NCBI lineage: Eukaryota > Metazoa > Chordata > Mammalia > Chiroptera > Phyllostomidae > Glossophaga > Glossophaga mutica. The sequence continues at coordinate 24,204,489 of CM077310.1, forward strand.
TCTAAGCAGCAATGAAAACTACAGATACGGAAGGGATGATCTAAAACAGGGATTGGCAAATTCCACGGAACAAGTCCAACCCGCTGGCTAGTTTAATAAGCACAGTCTTATGGAAACACAGCCACACCTGTTAATTCACATACTGCTATTGACCTGTGGTCCGTGGCTGCTTTCACTTTAGCATGACAGAATTCAGTAATTGCCACAAGAAATATATGTCCCACAAAGCCTGAAAGATTTACTCTCTAGCTTTCAACAGAAAAGTATGTTGATTCCCTCGTCTAGAGACACGAAACAGCTTGGGAGGAGAAGTAGGACTGTGGCCAAGTCTTGGACAACGCCAACATGTACCGTCCCAGGAGGGCAGTCTGGGTGGGCGAAGGTGGGAAATCGAGCAGCCGCAGCCAAAACTCGGCACAGACGTTACAGGATTTCAGGAAGAAAGTATTTCAAGTAGTAAATTGCCTTTAATTAAGATGAAGTCTGACAATAATTCTTTGGATTAAAATCTTGAAGGTCATTGGTTTTCTTAGTAAAATCTGTTTTAATAAAAAAAAAAAAAAACAGCCTTTTTGTTTTAAAGTTGGGTATAAGACTTTGAATCAAATGGAAGTGGCTTGAGGATTGAGTGAGACGTGGAGAAATGATATGGAGAATATAGACATCTCTTTGACTTGTTTGTCAAGAGGAAGGTAAAGATACCAATTTAAGTGAAGATAATTATTGGGGGTCAAGGGAGGGCTTTGTTGTACATTGTTTTGCTGTTAGCTGTTTATATAAAATTCAGGCCAATTAAAAGTTGTTGGAAGAATCTAGTTGAGATGTTAACTGTTACAGAAAGAAGGGTTAAAAATAGTGTTAAAATTTCAGAATGTCAAAATGAACGGAATGAAAAGCACATTCTGCAGAAACGCAGAGAAGCCCTTTATTGTAACAGCAGAGGAAGAGAGTGGGGGTGCAGATGATGAATTTTTTTTCATCCAAGGAGGGGAATATAAAACAATTTCTGTCACATAACTTACATTTTCTTTTTGAAATAGCGGTAGAAGATATTCGGGAAGTGGGAGAAGACGAATAGAGACACAAGAAACTTGTTAGTCAGTGTCGTTAACTCAACTTAGTCTGAAGACCATGCAGTTGTAATGAAACCAAGCTGTCCCCTTGCTGTTGGCTGTTTGCTTCCTTTCCCTGTGTTTGTGCTCAGCAATTCGGGGGCAGGTTTGGAGGACCCGCTTGCTTGGGTTCATTCAGTGTTGGGTGTTTGAAAGAAGGATGAGGTGAAACATGAGGAAAATGAGGTTAGCTTTTACAGAGTTTGTTATTTCAATAATGGATTCCGCGGTTCAAAAAGAAAAGAAAGGAAGAGTGGAGTGGAGTGGAGTTGCCTATAAGATTAAAGCAGGAAAAATTTGATAAGCAAGATGGAAGAAAAAAAAGTTTTGTTTAGAGAAGCAGATGATTTACTTAGGGGTTTTGGAATGTGAAGCAGTCTACCATATAACCAAGTTTAAAGAATAAAATTGAATGGATTAGAGAGGTCATTTAGAGATGAAGGAGGCTACGAAAGTGAATCAAAGTATTCAATCAATTGTCCTTGTGGAATCTGAGGTCATGGGAGTTGATACTAGAGTTGTGACAGAATTTAGGTTGGCTATAAAGAGAGTGGGATGGAATATTTCATGATGGAAATTCATGGGACAGACGGTTTAATGGCTAAAGAGGAATAAATTGAAGGTCAATGGTTAATTGTGTTTAGAGAATGATATAGTCAGTCTAAGGGCAGAAACCTCAAAGGGGACAGTTTAATTTTAACAGGAGGAGCAATAAGGAGCCACAGGAGACCAGAAGGAGAGCACCCACACTTCTCTACCTGGGGTTAAAGCAGATGCGAGACAGCAATTAGCTACCGCTTGAAACAAGTACAAAAGTAAGTGCATAAATAATGGCAAAATGAGGTGAGTCCAAAATAAAGTGTGCTGGAATATGTGTGTGTGTGTGTGCATGTGCGTGTGTATAGTTTTATAGAATATATAATATAGTCCAGTACAAATAACACCCCCTTTTATTACAAAATGTTTTATGACAGAATCATAAGCATGTCATTCTGTAACATAACTATATCACACTCAAGCACACCATATGACATTTGAGGTGAAATGTTCAAATTAAAACTATAAATTATTACAGCCATATTACCAGTGTTACCCTAAACCACACTGAAGCAGGCCATACTTCTGCCAGTGTGTCTCTGTGTGTGTATATATACACATATATGTATATCTTCTGAGATATAAATATGTATCTTACTTCTGAGAGGGATCTACCTACCTATATCTGTCTCACAGAGCAGGACTCAGTAAGGAGTGAGGGGCCGCACGAAATCGTGCCATGGCGTACAGTAGAGAACAGACAGAAGGGGCTACGCTCTGCTGGCATAAAGCGCACTAGATCTGAACTCAGTGTTCACTTTAAAACAGGTGTGTATCAGTCCTGTATCTGATCAGTCACTTATCCTATATCGAAACTATACCAAGTCCTAGCAATTCTATAAACAGTTTCTCCAACTTGTGCTATCATTTTTATCCTTGATTTCACCTCCAATACCTTAATTTAGATTGTTGTATCTCTGACTTTTAGATCTTACCATAATTTCCTAATCAATTTTCATGTCTCCGCTCTTGATCCCATTTAATTAATTCTCTGCAAAAGTGCCTGAACAATCTTTATATAATGCGGTTTTATCACATAACTGCTCTTCAAAATGCTCACCAGTGTTTTCCTAATAGAAGGTTCTGTTTTACAGGGTCCTGCTTGTCTCCTGAAACTCTTCTTTCCTTCTCCAGAAACGTTGCTCTCCATCACCATGAAAGCGTGGTTTCCAGAGCATCATCCATGTATTTCCCATGTCCACGCCTTTGTCCACACACGTCCTCTGCCTGGTGCACCCCTGCCCTTCCTTGTGTCCGTATTTTATCTCCCTTAGCCACGTTTCCAAATCAAACCCTCTCTGGTTAATCAATTTATCCTTTGTATCTTGTGTATATGTCTAATCAATTTGCCTTGATGGATGTTTTTTGAGTTATTTTATTTTTTTACAACGTTCTCTGCGGGACAACGAGCTCCTTGAATGATGACACCGGTAACGCGGAGGATGCTAACAAAGGCTTGCCAAAGTGCAGTGGGCTCCCCACGCCTGCTCTTGTTACGAGCACATTGCTTTCAAGTAAGTTCCTCTCTTCTGACTCCACTCTTGAAATACAAATTGACCTCTTGAATTTTTCCCTCTAATGCTCTTGCTGGAAAATGTTAATAACTGGTCAGTGACAGGTTGATTAAACCCCGCCTTCTCCTTTCCTTGGATTGCTCTCGCGGCGTTGGCTCTGAGAGAGCCGCGTCCACCGCGACACAGCAGGCCGTTCCCTGGGAATTGATAAGGGCCTTCTGGAAATAAATTTGGCTGTGGCAAAACAAATGGTTGTCCCAATTGCCATTCATCTCCCTTTCTTTAATAACTTTCATTTATTTCGCTACATCCCTTTCTCCAATTAGGATAATGAATACATTTATCTTTGAGGGATGGAAGTTGGCAGAATTTTGTAACACAGAGGAAAACGAAGTGTCTCTTAGCCAAGCCCCTTTACCTGTTTTAAAATATCACTTGTTTGGGAGTTTTGATTAACTGTTTGGGATTCTGGGTCTTACTTCTCTAGCAAAAATCAATGTTCCTGAAAGAAAATTTGAAAGCAAATATTAATTATTGGATTGGGATAAAATATTTAGGCTTGTAGTATATTAAAACAGCTATTGAGATGATTTATGTTAAGTATTATTAAATGATATGGCCACAGAATAAAATAAAATTTCTCTTCTTGTTCCAGGGAAAAAAATGAAACACAACTGGTTGCAATCTTAAAACCATGAGCTGAAAAAATCTGGCAAATATGTATCAGACAAGCATTTGCAATCCCCAAGTATGTATTAGAAAATGTGAATCTTTTATTTTCTCAAGTTCTATCTGCCAATCAAGAGATAAGAAAAAGAACAAACTAGAATATTTTGTTGGAGTGAGAGGCTTACCTCTTTTTCCCTTGGTTTAAAAAATTTCTTTTTCTATCTTTTTGAACAACACTTGCTGGTCAGTAGGACTCAAGTAACACTTTTTCTATAGAAAATAAGAAGAAAACTTAGGGCTCAGCAGAAAAAAAAAAGATTTAAAAATATTGCTCGTCTTCTAAAAACTCTGCCTTAGTTAGAGGCCTTTCATACCATGGGTTTGAACGGTATTGAATCAGGAAAAACACACAAACACACACACCCTTGCATGCACACAAACGCACCAACCGAAGGGGGAGGCAAGCAGACAATGACAATGACGCGCATTCTTGTAGTTCCCTCAGTGAGCCCGACTCCACCGAACGTGTCGATGGAGCAGCTGCTTTAGAGTTGGTTGTAAGGGAAAGCAATCACACAAGTTATCTGGGTCACCTACCGGCCCTGATGATCAACCGCTTTAATGGAAATAATTTTCCTTCACATTATACCACTTTACATCTAGAAAATAGGAATGTCCAAAAAGTTCAGTTTTTTAAGGTATTTTCCAATCCCATTCTGAAGGTAAGGAAGCTTGTAATAAGTGAAGGGATTTTTGCCCAAAGTCCCTCATTTTGACTAAGAACAGAGAGGCCAGGAATGTGAATAATCTGCTCATTTATTTCATTGGACTCCCAGTTATACAGGGTGAGGCAAAATAGGTTTGCAGTTGTTCCTATGGAAAAATAACATAATAATTAATAAATAATAACATAAGAATAAACTCTGTGTCTCGTATACTCATAAACCTGGTTTTGCCCTATCCAGTATTTACTTAATAGATTAGTCTTCCATCCCTATGCTAGCTAGTAAATAGAATATAATAATGCCAAATGAGTCCAAAATCCATCAAAGAATAAAATATATGGAAATTTTAAAGACACTTGTAATATCTAACATCCATACAATGCTTTTCTTGATGCATAAGGCTTTCACATTTATTGTTTCATTTCATCCTTACAACTTAGATTATTTTACAGCTATGAGAAAACTGAAGGTAAGAAAATAATTTAAAAAACTTGTCCATGCTTACAAAATTACCATATTTTGCCATGTATAATGAGTACTTTTTGCTCAAATTTTTGAGGGAAAAATAAGAATGTGCATTAAACATTGGTAGTTCTAATTCTGTATCTATACATATGTTTTTAATTCTTTTATTTCTGCTTTTGTGTTAAAAATATAACTCTAGAAAGCAATAACAATATCTGTATACAAAATAATACCCTGGAATACAATAATCAGTTTTATATATAAATAAAACTTTGAATTAAGAAATTAAAATGAAAGATTTTTTCATGCAAGTTTGGGCCGAAAATGTGGGCGCACATTATGCATGGCGAAATACGGTAGTTGTTATCAGTGGTGGGATTCAAAACCAGGTATTTTGATTTATAGTCACGTATTCTTCTTACTCCAGAGAATTCTTAAGGACAAAATCCATCTCCACAAGTACCAAAATAAGCTCTATTTTCAAGCTGTTTTACAAACATTCCCAAATATTTATTAAGTCTTTCCTGGTATTCACAGAGCAAGGGTAATGAATATAATTTAAAACTTTTTCCTCTTGAGTCTGGATGGACTTAATTAATTTTCACTATTGTACTTTGCTGTAATAAATATAGGCCGATGTATGTGTTTTAGTTTTGTTTCCTGTTTCTCTATGAGAGTTTGTCAGCTATGAGCTCTTGTGACGTGTGCTTGCCTCTAAGAGCCTTTCCTTTTCGTTCTCATTTCATCTTCTGATGTTGCGCCTTTAATACACTCTCAGCAGAGAGACTGGGTCATTTATCTTATTAAATGTGTTGGTTGTGGTGACTGGTAAAACGATCAGTGAGGGACTAAAATCCTCGAACAATGCGCATAAACACTGCTTGGAGAGTGTATAAAATGCAGATTCATGGGACCTACTCTCAGAGCTTTGGGTCTGGTCGATCTGGAATGGAGCTCAGGAATTTTAGCCAATGTCTCATGTATTTTTCTGTCTGTTTAATAACCACTAATATAGGAGCAAAATACGCGCATCAGGCATGAAGTACATGATATCAATTTCATTTCTCTTAAAATGTTTCCTCGATTCGAGGAAAAGCATCATGGTTCAGTAGCTGGAATTTGGAGTTAGTCACATCTGAATTAAAATCCAGTTCTGTTACTTTCAAGTCAAGTGGCCTTGGAGAAATTTCTTAACTTCCTTCACCCCTCATCACGTCATCTGGAAAATGCCTCATCACCTCATTTCACATGGTTACTGTTTCTCATCAAACCAGATCATGCCTCTGAAAATATTTTCATATACCATGTACTTCTACACAGTTGTTCAGAATTCCAGTTTGTTGTTGCCAGAGGACTGAACAATAGATCGAACCCTTATTACTTTTCTGAAGTTCGGTGATCATTCCACTTGGTGTCGATAAAATACTGCTGTGCTCTATAACTTCCACCTGCATCAGCAACCAAGATACACCATTCAAGGCTAGTAGCCACCGGCTCTCAGCACTTCAGGACACATCACGAGCCAAGTTTGTTCAAGATCCTTCCATAGTGGGGCAGAAAAATAACACAGACACGGTGAAAGTGAGGAAGGAGCAAGGAAGAGCCTGCTGCCAGGGGGAAGGAAACAGGAAGGTTTTGTTGCAGCAGATCCTTCCTCCAGGTTTAGCACCTGCTCAGTCACCCAACCCTCCCAATTTGAATAAGTGATTAACAACTCATTAACAGATCATTAGCTAAATCAGTCCAGTGTAGTGAAGAGGACACAGGTTCACTAATTCCCTTGGATTCTCACCAAATGCAGACAAAGTGAAAAATTAAATATATATATAAGATAAAAATGCCAGTAATTATTCTATTTTTATACCAGGGTGGAATAAAGTAATGTATGCAAAGTGACTCTTGTCTTTGCATCAGGAGAGCATGAGCTAGTCCCTGTATTTGGGACCCTTCTGAGCACAAGCATGGAACATCTCAGATTTTCTCACGTGACCAGGTGGATGCAGAGTGCTGCTGGATCTAGATATTTCAACTTTAAGTCCACTTTCAGCTGCTTCCTGTGCACATGGCAGATGTTGGTTTGGTTGCCCCGTGACTATTCTCTGCACTTCACATAAGGAATGAAGTTTTTCTCCTTGGGGTTATAATCTGGGGGCGGGATGGATACATTACATAAATTAAGCCAGTTAGATGCTTTCTTCCTCAACATCATCTAAGGCACTGAGATGCAAAAGCACTGCAAATGGTTGTTTCTTCATTTCATTCCAGAAGTGGCTTGAATTAGTCAATTCTGGTTCCTTTCTCTATGAGCGTGTTGGTTCCTGCCTATTTCCAAGCCTGGGTGTCTAGTTTTCTTGATTCTGTGAATCCCCATTGTCTTTCCCATACGTCACCTTTGCCTCAGCTATCCTGAGTCCATTTCTGTCGTTTCCACCAAAGAACTCTAAGCGACAATGTGAATATTTTAGTTCCTGCTTTCAAACTAAAGGATTGAGAGATACTGTATAGGAATCCATGCTCTTACCTCATTTTTTATTTTATTTTTTAAAAGATTTATTTATTTATATATTTTTAGAGAGAGGGGAAGGGGAGGAGAAAAAGAGGGAGAGAAACATCAATGTGTGGTTGCCGCTCATGTGCCCCCTACTGGGGACCTGGCCCTCAACCCAGGCATGTGCCTAGACTGGGAATAGAACCAGTGACCCTTTGGTTTGCAGGCTGGCACTCAATCCACTGAGTCACACCAGCCAGGGCTTACCTTTATTGTTTAGATGGCTTCCTGCCTGAAAGTCTTCATCTCAGAAATTGTTGCCACTATCCATCCATTGCATTACACTAGATGGAAGTCATTCTTGATTCTTTTCTCTATCACTCCCTATACTTAGCTATCAGCAGATCTGATTATTTTATCTTCAGATTGTATATATAGATTCTGCTCCTTTGTCTCAATCTTCACTGCCACTCTTGCCATCCTACAAAATATTTGCACACAGCAGTCCCTCGGCCCTATGCACTTTAAAGAGAAATTGGATAATCTCACTAGATTATTGAAGCATCTTCAATGGCTTCCAATTTCACTTAGAATAAAATCTCATTTGACCCATGGACTCAAATGAGACCCATGGGTCTCCGATGTTCAGCTTTCTCTCGTGCTGTTTCTCTCACTGGGGTATTCCAGAGACTTTGCCCTGCTTTCAATCCCATAGATAGGCAGGGCTCTTCCCCAGCTCAGGTCTCATCAAACTGTGATGCTATTCTCTCTTTTTTTGAATCCTTCATTTTCATTTTTTTAGGTCTTAATTTAATATCACTTCTGCAGAGAATTCTATGCTGATCATCCTATGCAAATATATTTTGTTTCCTTTAAAGGACTCACAAACTTATAATTGCACATTAATTTGCTTACTTATTTATTATCTATTTTTTCTACTGGTAGCATGAACATAAATTATAGTTTGTTTGCAACTGTCCTAGTCTATTTTTGTTATTCCAGCAAATTATTAAAGGCCACTCTAGAAATGTCCAGTCTTAAAGTCATAAACTTTGGATTATAAGCATCAGAAGCAATGTTTTGTTGTTGTGTTATGGTTGCTGTTTTCAAAAATACACGGATACATTTTAAGTTCCTAGAAGAAAAGTCCTCTTGAGGACCTCCCTATCTCATGATTAAATCATCACTATCAAAAATCTCACAAAAGGAATCTTCTAGAAGGTTGTAATACTGTGGTCTCTCTCCCTAATTTACAGTAAGTAGCCTATGAGGTTTATTTTCTCTCTTCCAATGAAAACTTGTATATCGCGATCCTCCGTAAACTATTAAAATTAGATTAAGTATGATCGCTTTGTTATAAACATGCCACCATTGTTCTTTGTTTCCCATTCACCATCATCTTTCCTCTTTTTTGGAACTAACATCATCGCTGATCAGGTCACCTGAATATCGTCTCTCCTTATCTTCCAAAATATACTCATCTCTCAAAATCCTTTCTATAAAAGTATGCTCTTACTTCCAGATTTAAACTCTTCTTTACTGACTTCAGCCTTCCCAGTCTTCTAACAGTTTAGCCTTATAGTAACACAAATAAAGCATAAATAGGTTTCATTGTACCAAGATCCAAATGACCATCATTCCTGTGATGCTTTTTAGCTTTGTGACCTTGAGGATGTTACTTAAACTCTCAAATTTTTAATTTCTACATTTGTGAAATAGGCATATTACCACAGAGGTATTGTGAAGATGAATTTATATATACACACACACATATAATTTATACACACACACACATATATAATTTAGTACAGAACCTGGAGCAAGCTAATAATACAATTGATGAATGCCACTAACAACAATAGCCACATCATCTTCATCATCATAATCATTATGTGAAGCACTTAGCACAATGCCTGCACAAATACATGCTCTTGTTACAGTCAATGCTGGTTGAAGCCTCCTGGTCACTGAGATGATCCCCAAGAACTCTGACTTTCAGAGCTTCATGGATGCTCATTCACCTCCACCTGAGACTTGCAGCAACAGCAGCATCAGACTCTAAGTCTCATCTTTATTCATAGGGGCTCAGATGAAAAGTTTTCTTTCCTTTTCTTCCTTTTTTCTTCTTACTTACCCATTTTTCTTCCTTCCTGATATTTATATGTATAGCAGTTAACTTTCAAAGCTAAATATTATTTTATCTCCAGAGACTTAATTTGTTTTAAATTATTTATCAGGAACATAATTTAGAAAAAAAGAATTGAAAAGCATGTAAAGAAATATGCTTGGGTGCTTTTTAAAGTATTCATTAATCATATTAGTATAATCCTGATCTAATAGCCACACAATAAGGTGGCCCCAAGTAAGCCCTGACTGCTGGTGTTTACACTCGTGTGTATTCCTGTTGATGGGTGTTGGCTGGACCAAGTGACTCCTCCTAATCAATAGAGCAAGAGAAATTCGATGGCATGTCACTTTCATGACTAGGCAACAGGATGTGACCTCTGTCAGACTCGCCAAACCCCTCTATTGCCTTCTTAGATTCCTGGGATGAAACGAAAAGCCAAGGCAAGCTTTCTCTCTCCCCTAAATTGTCTTTCTGTTCTCCACCAGCTATAGTTTATACTCACCCCCCTTAGTTTCCTTACTCTGTCTCCAACCACTTACAAAGTTGGAGCCCACTTCCGGAGTACAGCTAGTGAACCATAATTGTCCCTAGTGAACCATAATTGTCTCTCTCTCCTCAGCTCCATCATGTGACACCCTATCCTCCGTGGTCTTTTTGAAACTTAAAACAATGTAGTTGCGTCCTCTGAGGAGTCTATCTTTATCCCCCATGTTGTGCTGCCTTTTTCCTGCTTATTAAAAGGGAGTCCCAGAAAAATTCTGTCTTCAGATCCTCTTTTGTATATTGATTCTTTCAATAAATATGTATTAACCACTTTCTATGTGCAATACTAGGCATTATTCTAGGTATTGCGTTTATCTATTGTCTTAGATTACTTTTTTTCCCTTATTTTAGTGTTCACTGTTGTCGGGAAATCAGTATATGATTAGTTCTTGTTAATTCACCATGAAAACCTTTGTAACGGCTTGTGTATTTCCTTTCTCTATTCCTTCTACCTTTATCGCTCTGTACTTAGGGCTGGATTAGTACATCGAATGCATTATTTTTTGCACCTATTCCCTCCATTCCTTCCAACTGCCATCACCCCAGGTTACAGTTCCCTGCCGACACTATTGCATTCATCTCTTAATGGGTTCTCCTCCTCCTCCTCCTCCCTCTCCCCCTCCCCTTCCTACCCATCTCCTTCCCCTTCACTCCCCCCATCCCTCTCCTCCTCTTCCTCCTCCTCCTTCAGCTCTCCCTGCTCCGCTCTGTTTCGTTCTGTTCCATTCAGGTTCTGTTCCATTCCTTTCCTCCTCCCCTCCCCTGCTCTCTCCTCCCTTTCCACTGCCTTCTGTGATCTTTTCTTTCTACTACTGCCATTAGGTAAATTTGGTTTCATCTATAGTACCCCTCAAAGTATTTGTTACAATGTAGAGATTATGATTTAATTGGTCCAGGGTGAGGTCTAAGCATTGCCATTTTTAGTATTAATATGCAGCCAGAGTTAAAAAACACCGACTCAGTTCACATGAGAAACATGACTGTTTTCTCACCAGTCATTGAATGAATTCCCAATATCTTTTTTTCAGATTTTCTTTTAATTGAATTTATTGGGGGTGACACTAATTAATAAAATTACGTAGGTTTCAGATGTACAATTCTATAATGCATCATCTGTACATTGTATTGTGTCTTTACTACACCAGGTCAAGTCTGTGTCTATGAGGGGTTTTTTGGTACGTGTGTGTGTGCGCGAGCGTGTGTGTATGTAATCCCTTCATCTTTTTTCACCTGATGCCCTGATTTCTTAATCTGGCATTTAAAAAGGTCCGCACTATAGTTCCAAAGTTTTAAAAATCCCCATGCTTAGTTTATTCTCATATGGATGCTTACCCAACTGAACTACCTGCAGTATTCATGCATTACTTGAGATCTCATATAAGTATATTTCTGCCCATAAATTATCTATTGTCTAAAATTAACAATTGTAGCAAACCTGATGTTGCTGCTTTATCCTGATTTCTCCACTTGTCAAAATTTTAGTTGATACCTCCAAACTCTTGCAAAGTATTTAAAAACAAACTAAACTTCCAGCACTTAAAACTTTGGGCAAAGGGAACAAGCAGCTATTTATAAAAGATAGATTACTCATGGCTAGTAAACATAAAAAATGTACTAAGTCACATATAGATTTAAATGCAGTAAGATACCTGCTTATTTCAAATAATATAAGAGTGCTTTTTAAAAAATTATATTTAGTTTTGGCCAGAAGCTCACTTCATTTTCTGCTATTGAGAATGTATTGAATAACTTGTATTTTCTTTTTCTGCCGCATAAGGCAAAATGTAATGAGAATTATAAAATCATTTTTGATTTAGTAATTTCACTCATATAACCTTATCCTGAGGAAATGATCAGAAATTCAGACAAAGATTTATATGTAAAGATATTTAACAAAGTGTTATTTATCATAGCCAAACACTGGCAAATAATTAAATGTCCAATAGTAGGGGAATGACTGCATAAATCACTCACATGTTGGAATGTTTACACTAGATATAATTTTACAAAAGACATAACATCATAGAACAATATGTATGATTGAAGTAAAAACCATCTAATACCTTTTTGTACATTACTGTTTGGGGTTGAGGCTTATTCCTTCCACCTGTCCTCCTTACAGAGAGTAGAAATGTCTGTTAGGACACTTCTGGTCTTTCTTTGCCCCCTCACACACTCCACCCCTGAAAGGAGAAACTTAATAGCTGGATGAATTTGAACACTCATCTCTTCCTCTGATTCTTCTATTTCCATATGTTTTTGACTAGGGGAGCTCACATCTGGATTTTCTATATGTAAAAGGGTTTTCCAAGGGCAGCTGGCCACCATTGCCTATGTGGGTAAATCTACCAAAGTTTATGTTCAAATGTGCTAAGTGATGTACATACATCACGTCATTTAGTCTTCACAACAATTCAGCATAACTCACTGTTTCATTTTTGCAGATGGAAGACATTGAGGTGAAGCAATTCATTATTTATCTAGTGTTTTCCAAATGGGAAATGGAAAGACCACTAGACCTTAGGTCTGACTGTCTACAGGACTTGTGCTCCTAACTATTAGTGTTACTACTTCCCTGGTAGAAGAGGCTGCTTCCCACTAAAAATAAATAAATAAATAAATAACCCAAGAACAAAATAAAACCCCAGTGGCTTCTAGGGAAGAAATTGACTTCCAACACATTTATTTTGAAATTTCTGGGAACCGTTGGGTAAGTTAAAGTGTCAAAAATTGCACACCAAAAAATTACACAAAAAATTATGTAGTTTCAATGTAGTGGTTCTGAGGGAGTGAGAAGCCAGAGGTAAGAGGGTGATCATGCGAATTACCACCCTTCCCACCCTCTTCAATGAGCTCTGAGCGCACACACAGGAGAACAACTCTCCAGGAACTCCTTCAGCCACTCACCACTCTTCGGGAAGATGCTCTCTGAGAGCACGTGCTGCTTTCGGAACTCCAGTAATTGCATGTAAATCCGACTAAGCCCCGGAAGATTTTGGTCCATTTGTTCAGCTCCACTGTGCTGTGGACTAATAAACCAGAACAAGAAGCCAGTTCTCAGAATCACCTCTTGGGAACTACATGCCCGAGTAAAATACAACTTGCTTCCCATCAGATGTGATGGCTCAGAGCGAACATCTACCACAGGTGGGCTGACATGCAAACATGTGAGCTGGGTGCCTTGTTTGGGGGAAGCCAGGAGAACCTGGACCCTCCCTCAGTCATGGTATCACTGGGGTCTGCGGAACACAGATCAGAAACTAAGTCCTGGAATGATCACACTTGATTGCCGAAAGACTTCTGAATAGTGCTCCTTTGACTGAGCTGGACCCAGAACCTCAGAAACTGGATACTAGGCTTATCCTCTTAGAGTTACAAAGGGTGTTCTCAACATGTCTTCATTCTCCCATTGGGAAACTAAAGGGGAAGCTCCTGAGTAAAATGGAAGCAGCACTTCCCACCCCCTTTGTCTCTCTTCATGTTACGGACTATGAGGTAATGACCATCGGTCCACACCCTCATCAGCTTACTCCTTCAACTGGCAACCTACCATGCATCTGGGTCCCATTTTAGATGCAAAGTCTCACTGAAGGCGCTTCCCAGTGCTTTGTTCCTCCTCATTCATTCCCTGGATGTGTAACCTAAACTCTGTATAACCCCTAAGAAAATCCTTCAGAGACAGTACTTACCTCGAGCAAGTCTCTTCCTTATAAGCTCTTAAACACTCATTGTTCAGTTATTTGCAAAGTCCGGACGTGGCAACCTGGCATGCAAGCTTGGAAAATCAGGTATGGGTATACTTTACAACCAACCTCTCATTTCCTACTATAGCTGAACCCAAGTAGGAATGGTTTTCCAGCAAGGCTAGATTTTGTTTTTATTGTCACCCAAGCATACTGTCTTCTCTCTCTCTCTCTCTCTCTCTATATATATATATATATATAGAGAGAGAGAGAGAGAGAACTATAGAGAGAACATCTATAGTTCAATAATTATGAAGACTTTACAAGTATGGCAATGTTGAGACTTTGGGAAATTGTTATAGGACAATTTAAATTATATACAAATACTAACACAAGGTGGTATTTTTCATTATCCTCCAAAATAAAAAAAATAATTATAACAATTACGTCCTACTTTAGGAGAGACAGAGGGCTACACAGAAGGCTGACGAGGCAGCTCTTCACGATCTTTGGGAGATGCGGTGGGAGGGCACACAGAAACAGAAAGCTTTCCCAAACACACTGACTTTTACTTGGCCCCTGGCTAGCATGAGAACAATACAATGAGCAAAACGGATCTGTATCATTAATTATTTTGAAGTTTTGACTATAAGATTAGGGAAAGAAAACAGTGGTAATAAGAGTGTTGCTTTTTCAACTCTTTTTCCAACAGCAGGTTGTAAGTTTGGCAGTAAAATAAGGTGCGAGTAGGGAACAGCTGTCTGCGTGGGGGCGTCAAAGCAGGATGTGTTTTCCTGGACTAGCGCTTTCCAGAACAAAGAGTCCTTGGTGAGAGATGGTGTTCACCTCCCAGGGAATGCGGGAGGGGAGTTGCTGACCTGACCAAAGAGCTTTAAAATGAACTTTGTAGAAGAAAGTGAAAAATGCCCAGATAAAACTGCAACACTGGATGCCCCTGAAGATAAAAATGACACCGAGAGAAACATCATGAGGCGGGCTCCACTCTGTTATTTTCAGGAGAAGATAAGAGGGCAGAGGATCAAGGTGCTCTGGCCCCAGGTGTCTATATTCCAGCGCAGGCCAGCCACTGCCCTGTTCCCGGGGTTTGCTCTTTGTCAGCCCCCCTGCAACTCTGCTTGTCTGTGTACTTTGGCCGCAGACCCAGACTGTTTGGGCTTCGGATTCAACTCTGATCGGGGTGGAGGGAGAGTGGGGCGATATGCCCAAGACATGTCGGTGCTGAACAGAAGGCCTTGCGCCCGCTAGGCTCGCCGCCGCTGCCCGGCTGGCGGGTGTTTCTGCCCCAGGTTTCCTGTGCTACCCATGAGGCTGAGAGGTGCCACGTGGCGAGATGTGGGCATCTGCATAGATCTCAGCTCTGCCTGGGCTGACCTGCCTTTCTCACCTGAGTTTCTATCTTGATTTCCTTCCTTTAAATATCATTTGGTTGAGCCATCTAATACTTCAGCCTTTTTACAATCAGGGGCATGTCCTAAACTTTCAAAAGTGACTAAACTCGTATAGTGCAGATATTAAGATGAAAGGATTTGGACTTAGAAAAATTCATGCTACCTACTCTCCGTGTCAATATTCTTATTTACAAAATGTGGATTGTTGCGTACTGTGAAGACGTAGAGAAGTTAGTACATGTAATGACTTAGTTCAGTGCTTAACTCACCATAACGACCTGATACTTAATAGCTCTTGTTCATTTTATTGTAATTTTTATCATTATTATTATCAACACAAAGTACTGCCTGGTAGCTTTCCCTAGGGTTGGTCCGATGCCGGAAACCCAGACACTTAGGTATAGATCTCATGTTGCTTCTCTAGGTCCCACCAACTGGGATATTGATTTGACACTTCACATTTGTTCACCAGGTGCCTTCTCTGCCATGTGGGACATTCAATACCGCCGTCCTTTAGCTCCATTCCCGTTTGAACGTTGTGCAGAGGGCTGCAACCCAAGCTTTTGAACCGGGCTGAGAGACACACAGCATTTCATCAGTGGGTCTCTGCCTCCACCCAGCACCTTCCTTAGCTCTGCTGCCTCGTATGTCCACTCACAAGCATGGGAGAAACAAATCAATGGGATGTTTTCCCAGAAGACAAAGGAGACTATTTCGCATGCATCCCTGAGATTTTTAACTGGGCAATATTAATGAATGGAATGTGGCAAGGAAAATAATACTCATTTAAAAAGGAAAACAAATACCACATTAAGTGTATCAGAGATTTATCTTCAAACACTTGAAGACTTGTCATGGAGATTAGCAGTATATTTATTTTGTGTTATTTCAGCCAGCAGATCTAGGGGCAATGAATAAAAATTACAGAGAGGCGAATGTAAACTAATTAAAGACAAGATTTTTAAATGTAGAGTTGGTGAAAAATAGAATGAAATGGCTCAAAATCTTCAGGATTCAGGCAACAATACCTCCTGCATTAAATAATTTCCATGCTAATAATTATCCCCCTTGAGTTTAACGTCAGTTTAACAACATGATCTCCACCTATTGTCTTCTGTGCTCAAGGGCCTAGGGCTTTCCAGACCCTAGAAATAAAGTTATTTCTATAGCTGAAAGCATTATTAGTGAAAATAAAAGCTATGGACACAAAAATAAAAGTAGATTCTGACAGAGGCTTTTAACACAAAAAGTTAGCAGAATATCTCAAACCCTTCACAGAAACAAAGACTTCTGCAAAACCTCCCAAAAGTACCTCTCATTATTTTGGGTGTCAGATTTCTTTATTCCACCAAATTTTAGAACACAGGTGAGACTGGGCCAGTTAAGGAAACAGTTAACAGGTTATTTGAACCCTAAAGCCAGACTCACCCACCTGGTGAAACAGCTGCGGGGGCAGAGGGCCGGTTCAGTACCCAGGGCACTGCACCCTAACTCAAGACCAGAACAGAGTTTCTTCTGGTCCAGGTCACAGGGGACAAGTCCAGCACAAAGATGGGCTGCCAAGGAGGCTCAGGACTGGCGAACAGGGTGCCTCAACCAGCAATCAGACAATTCTGGACTGGGCAGGATTTGGAAGTCGGAGCAGGTGGGGCAAGAGTCTGTTATCAGGCACTGTTTTACTTGACCTCTCTAGCTGCCAGCCTGTGGTTTCGAGGAGTTCAGTCCCCAAAAGTCGATATGGAAATAAATCATGGTAAGGATTCAGACCCACAGGGACAGGGGAATTCGGGAGATTATGGTAACACAGAATCTGGTATAGTGCCAAGAGGGCAAAAAGGCAATGGCCTTGGTAGCTAGATGCAAGATATGGGAAAAGGGAAAGAAGGGGCTTGAATTTTTAAGACAAGGAAGAATTCCATTCTCCAAAATGCAGAGCTGACCACAGACATCCACGTATTTTCCCAAGTCCCCGCCTCTCCCATCCTCAGCCTTCGTCCTGATCATGGGACTCAAGAAAAATCCGAGCCAAACCCTCCATCACATATAAACTGGGGTTTTTCAGGAGTATTCTGTCGCGGTTGAGAGCACAGGCTCTGGAGCCAGTTTTCCTGGTTCAGACCCCAGCTCTGCAATTACTCCTTGGGTGCTGTCTTGCCAGCTACCCAACCTCTCCCTACTCTGCTTTCCTCCTTTGCAAAATAGTAATAGTGAGAGTTCCTAGCCCAGGAAGATGGCGGTGAGTATTTGCAAACTCCTTGCCATTAACAACCCACTCTCTGAACTCCATCTCCTCTCAGGATCTTCTTCCTTTACTCAAGATGGTTGACCACTGCCCTCTCTTTCTAATTTTACTTAAGCAAGAAAATCTTGACTGTGGTGTTTTAAAAGGTTCTCAGGCAAGTGATATTCTGCCCGAGGAGGCCAGATACGAGGAGCTACTAATGAATGGGTGGAGAAGAGTGGGACTTGGAGGATAACCCAAGCTCTTGATCGTGCAAAGTGGGTACAGTCCCCTTCAATCACCCTTGAATATTGATTAGCGCAGAATAAAATTATAAATGTCTTTCCCCTCTTCATTCATGGTTTCACAGTCCTCATATGAGGGTTCTCCAGGGAAACAGAATCAATAGGAAATCCATACCATCTATATGCCATCTATATCTATATCTATCTATGAAGATATTTATGCATGTGTTTGTTTATTTATTTATCATAATGTATTGCCTCACACAATACATGGTGAAGGTTGAGAAGTCCCTTAATCTGCCCTTTGCCAGCTGGAGGCTCAGTAAAACTAGTGGTGCGGTTCGAAGGTCCTGAGAGCCTGAGAGCCGATGGTGTAGATTCCCATCTAAATCCGAAGGTCTGAGAACCAGGAGTGCCAAGGGGAGGAGAGGATTGAAGTCCCAGCTCAACAGTCAGGCAGAGAGTGAATTCCATTTTCCTCCACCTTTTTGTTCCTTTCCGTCCATCAATGTGTTGCATGGTGCCCACTGACATCAGAGGGCTGTTTGCTTTACTCAGTCCACCAGTTCCACTGCTGATCTGTTCCAGAAACCGCCTCACAGACACATCCAGAAATAAAGTGCAACCTGCCACCTGGGCATCCCTTGGCCTGTTGAAGTCAGCACATAAAATTAATTGCCACAGTCCTCAAGAGTCATGACTGAGCGAACGCGGTAGAGCAGGGAGAGCACCGGCCCAGCTCAGGTCCTGAGCCAACTCCAGCTGGGTATCCTTGGGCCGTCACCTCGCCTTTCTGAATCTCCATGTCTTTCTCTATCGAGTGAACTTAGTATTACCCATTTTCTGGAGTTGTGCCTATTAAATCTACTAAGAGTGAAGTGCCTCCTTAAAGACAGCCTTTCACCACCTTCTTCTATTTAATTATGATAGAAATAGATATAAAAGCCTATACAATTCTTCCAAGTGCTTCGGATACTACGTTTCCCTAAACCACACATTGGCAAAAACGCCCTGAAGAGGGAAGAGTTGATTAAGGAGAGGCAGTTGATGTCTAGGAGTGCTCTGTACTTCCTTTGGGTCTTCAGGCATTTTCTGAAATGGAACTGAGTACAATCAGAAAAGGGCCACTTCAGTGATCAAGGAGGTAGAAAGACTGACAAGGAGAAAAAAACTCATTATACATGAAACAGGTTTGTGGGAACTGTTGACAGGGCTTTGCTGTGGAGGAGCCAGGGCCCCCTCTGAAGCAAGGAAGAGGCAATCTCATAGTACAAAGGGAGTTTAGTGTACAGTGGAGAGCGAGCTTGTAGACTTCACTCCCACGAAATACAGGACAGGTTAAACGTGTTAAAAGTTCAACCAGGGTGAGAGAGACTCATTGGGATTGTGAAAGGAGATGAGGGTTAGAGGGCTCCTATTTGATCACGTAATGTTCCTGCAGACAGAGTCTCAGGGCTGATCCAGATCCAATCTTGGAGGGTTTTTATCACGGGCATAGGAAGGAGCAAGTGTACCGCACATTTCTAGGCCGTTCCCAGCGCTATTTGATCCAAGCAAGTAGTATGGAAGTCCAGAGGGAGGCAATGTGGGGTAGTGTCTAAAAACAGGGATCCTTAAGTCTGCATTAGCTCCTGTAAAGGCTCCAACTCTTAACATAAGCATGCTTTTGAGCAAGTTCTCTAACCTCTCTGCTTCACTCTGGCCGTGTGTGAAGGGATAACGACAGTGCTCACCTCATAGATTTGCTGTGAATATGAAAAGGCTGTCTCGTGGAGAACCTCGATCACAGGGTCCCGTGCGTATTGAAATAAGTTCCATCAGCTCTATGTGCTGACGGTTGTTATTCTCGTAGTTGTTACAGTAAAGATTGAGTCTGGTTCTAGAAGTCGGGGATAAGCAGGGAGAAAGAGATCCGGATGTTGCCCCTCCGACGTAGTTTCTGCCATTCCCTCTATTATCGTACCTGTCTTGTTAGGATCCCGCTAAGTCCTGTGGAGCCTGTGGAAAACTCAGACTGAGAGTGCCGTGGTAAAGTGAGTTCTACAAACGCTGCTATTTACATGGTTTGTCTTATCTGGGCACCAACATCTTGATGTGGAGAGTCAGGTTGGGTTAACTCATTGTAGAGAATTACCTTTAAAACTGCCTAGAGCTGTATGAGCACACGCAAAAAGATTTTGTGAGACTGTCTGGGGTATAGAGACGATATATTTTTTAAGTTTCATTTAGACATAAACCAGTACCATTAAACGTAAATTTCACAGGAGGTTTTGATAACAATTTTCAAGTTCTCTTACTAGTTACACCCTTAGCCCTGACTTAGAATAGACTCTGTTTGACATGTCTAGACTGCATCTTCCAGATTATTCCATAGTCTCTTTGCATCATTTACTTCTTAAGGCCCTAATCCCCATCACCTTCTAGAGATGGTTTTTTGTTTTAGGTTTCTTTTTTTTCCCCTGCAAAAGGCTTTATCATTTCCATTTTGTCCAATGTGTGAGAGAGGGTTCCAGGGTGGTTAAAAGGGTGTCTAGTGGTTTCAGAAAGAGGCTCAGGCAAAAGCCAGATACCAGGGAAATGCAGAGGAGCCCTCAAAGGCCTCTGGACTCCCAAGGCTTCTGCTTAAGGGTGAGTTTTTGGAAAAGATACTGGCCCATCCAGCCTGGGGGCCGGCCCACCTGTGGAGGTGAGTCAGGTGGTCGCCCATCTTCTTGATGAGTTTCACCTGCTTATCAGGACCTGGCTCTCCAGGAAGTCACAGAGGTGAGGGTCTGCATGGGTAGAACCCAAGGCAGGCAGATCCAAAAGGGTTTGGTTCCGGTTCTTCTCCAAGGCCAAGGCAGCTTCCACGGCGTCCTGAGTTTTACCTCACTCATCATGGGAAGGCTTCGACATGTCCCAGAAGAGAATGCGGCCACCTTGCTGATTTTGCAGCTTTAAGAGACACTTGGCGCCCCCACACTTCTCCTCGGCCAGCTCTCGGAAGTGTCCCACATCCTGCACAGCCACATAGTCCTGGTCAAAATAGAAGCCCAGAGAAAGGTAGGTGTAGGAGGCCCACAAATGCAGGCTGGCCAGGCGGTTGATGGCAGGCTCCACCTTGGTGGAATAATTCTGATGAATTTGGGAGCTCATGGTTGTTTAGCAAGGAAGAATTAAGATGAAAAAAAAAAAATGGTGCTGACTGGTTTTGGAGGCTGAGGATGGCTGAGGTAGTTCCAAAGGTGGTGACTAGAAAAGTGGTCAGAGGGTAGTTGGAAAGAAGGGGCATCCCTAGGTCTATTCCATCCAAACCCTGTTGAAGCAGGAGACCAATCCCAGGACTTCTGAGGACACTGTGTGCTAGTTCTTAGTTTTTCACAGTATCTCACCCATGATGCTGTTGACAGTTTGGGTCTGATGAGATGGTGTTATGTAGGCTGTCTGGTTCATTGGAGGATGTTTAGCAGCATCTCTGCTCTGTACTCATTACATGCAACTAGATCCTACCCCCTCCCCTCCATATGTGGTAGTCAAAAATGTCTCCAGACACTTCCGAATCCCTCCCCACCCCAGCCTGGGGCAGGGGGAAAGTCATCTCTGATGGAGAGCCGAGAATCTAAAACATCACTGGAAGAAAATGAAAGTGATGATATTAAGAAAAAGGTAGTAGCAACACTGACTGAGTGCTGTGCAGGCCAAGGCTTCACCTGCAGCCTTTGTAGAGGTGCAGTGTTGCAGCATGAGCCTGGTATGGTGGCTGCATTCCATGAGACGTGGATCCCGACTCCTTGGACATTATAGTCCTTGGGCCAGTTTTCTCATTTGTAAATGAGGGTAAGAGTTCCTCATAGAGACTGTGTGTGTGTGTGTGTGTGTGTGTGTGTGTGTGTGTGTGAGAGAGAGAGAGAGAGAGAGAGAGAGTGTGTGTGTGTGTGTACGTAGTACTTAGAAATGTGGCACATAAAATGTAAATATTTTATGACTTGTATTTACAGAAACCTTATGGCATAAGCATTAGTCTTATTTCCATTTTATTGATGAGAACACAGAAGTTCAGGGAGGATAAGTAATAACTGTTTTGCCCATAGAAATACATGGCAGAATTGAAATTATAATAACCCATGTCTGTCTAACTTCATATTCAATAGTCTTATCTCTCTCCCCTCAGCACTGAATTATTTAAAAGGCTGATTTGCTTCAATACGCTCTGTCTTTTTAATTTTTGCATGTAAAACAGTGTTTATTTTAAAATTTTATTTTATTTTAGATTTTTAGCCTTATGAAGATATAAGTGACACATATGAATGAATAGCATATATTTAAGGTGTATAACTTTGTGTCTTTTAAATTTAATCTTTATTGTATTTTTTCCATTACCAGTTAGTCCCCTTATATCTGCACCCCCCAGCAATCTCCATATTGTTGTCTATGTCCATGAGCCCTTTTTCCTTTTTGCTTAATCCTTCCACCCCCTACTACCACTACCCATGCCTCCACCACCACTAGCTGTCTTCCTGCTCTCCATCTATGAGTCTTCTGGGAGCTCTAGAAGGCTTTTAGTTCTCCTGATTAAAGGGCAGGTATAGCTGCCACCTCTGCCTTTGTCCTGATGAATGTGGATGCTGTATTTGAGGGTGCAACAACAGTTTTGCTCCATGGAGGAAAGATCCCAGAAATTAGAGACAACATCCCTGACTCATGAAGCTACTGAGCCAATGCCAGAGGAAACAAACAGATTACTATGTGAGGAAACTACATCCCTATTTGCATAAGACACAAAATCAGGGTCTCTGTTATTTGCAGCCACATGTACTCATTTTATATACACACACACACACACACACACACACACACACACACACACACACACCTTAGGCAAAAAAAATAATAAACCTAATGGGTTAAGAAGTATATACATTATACATTGGGGGTGAATTCCTTTCCTGGAATAAAGAGCCAGAGGATGAGCAGAAGGCATTCAACAGTTTTCAAGTGTTGGGCAGCATGTAGTTACTTTACAGTTATGGCCTCATTTACTCCTCAACCACCCTCACGTGTTAAATATTATTCTCACTTTTACAGATGAGAAAAGTGCGATACATTTAGGTTGTATACCTTGCTCAAAATTACCCAACAAGTAAGTGATAGAGCCAGAATCAGAACTGAGGATTACATAGTGATGAAAACTGCCTTTCACAGTAGATCAGAATAAATGCCTTAAACCTCACAGAGGGGAAAGAATTAGACCACTGCAATATCTGAATCTAAGTGGCCACCTTTATCAGGAATGAGGGATGAGAGGGATCTCAGGCATGTATTTTCATTCCCCACTTTCCTCCAATAAATTCTGGGAAATATGGTGGTTTGTGTCAATCTAAATAGCAGGAAGTTTTCCTTAGCTTGCGTCTCTGTCCTCAGAACCGCTTTGTCAACTTCCTCCTTCTTAAGCTCAGGCTGGAAAGCACACCTTTCCTGGTCTCTCCAGTAGACTCTCTTCTTAGATGAGCAGAATTCACAAACTTGGAGGCCCCATACCCAGATTTCCTAACAGACTGGAAAAAATTATTTTGACAGCTGAGTGATGGCAACCAACTGAGCAATGAAAAGTAGGACACAAGAACACAACCCAAGGGATGCTGTGCTGGATGATCAACCAGTTTTATTAAAACCCGAGAAAGTATCTCGGGATGACAGGGACAGGGCTGGCATTGAAGAGAACTCCTGCTGCTCGTCTGGGATGGTCCTCACAATCCTCCTTTGGGCAGCAGGTGCTCAGGAGAAAAGGGATCACACCTTGAGGTCCTACTTGGGGAAGGGGTTCCCATGTCATTAGAGGTCTACAGGATCTCAGTGGGTGCATGTCGCTGCAACTCGGTAGGGGGTGGATTTGGAGCTGGGGGACAGTGGTGAGCAGTGGGGGTGGGGGTAGTGTTCTCTTGACACGCTAACATCTAAGCAGAGTCCGTCACCACTAACTGGGGGCTCCCAGCTTTCTAACGTCATCTTGAGCCCAGGGTCAGCTCGGTAATTGTACTTGCCAGTAAGGCCAAAATCCAGCCTTTCCCTTTAGGAAGGCAGCTGGCCATCAGCTCTGCTGCTTCTCTGTTTTCAGTCCCCGGATTCAGCGTGAGGCCTCTCTCAGGCCTCACATCTGAAGGACAGGCGCACTTCTGTCTACTCCCATCCGGCACCACATCATTTCCGATAGACCAGGCTTGGCAGGAACCCAGCTTGGCTTTGGGGATCACTTCTCACTCCAGTAGTCCCAGGACCAGTCTCCAAGAAGTGACTGTGGGGATATGAAATGGAGTGGGACTGAGTATAAAAGCTTCAGTATTATAAAGCAGTTTGAAGGGAGCTCAAAGGCTCTGCCTGACAACCCAACTTGGTCCCCAGCAGCTCCATAAATAGTACCCATGGACATCTAAGGCAACTTCCTGGGCTCCCACTGAGATCCCAGCAGCGAACTCCGCGAAACTGAGTTTTTGTCCTGGTATGGAAGCAAATAACCTTAAATCCACAAAGGCCCTCAGAAGGCATTTCTTATCTGATCTGAGAAACACAGCTCACAACAAGATACCCAGCTGGAGCAGGAACACCACCTGCCGAAAGGTCTTAGAGACGGGCTTGAGGAATGCTGGGCATGGGTAGTAACAAGGGCACAGAATTAGGGGCGGGGCCAGAGCTGCCCTGAGCTTTACTTCCCCTTTATGTAACACATGGAGAAAAGTGCATTAGTTGTGCGGGATAAGGAGCAAGTATAGTGTATTGGTGATGGGTCTTACATGGCTACAAGTATTTAAAAAAAAACAACAGTGTCACAGGGTGACTAGTGGAGGGTATGAAAGTCACTGGAATTTCTCCCTTTTGTATCTTGCTGCACACAGTTCTGTGCATCCTGCCCAGACTTCCTAATTCACTGCCCGCACCGCTCAGACCTTGCACCCTCCTTCCCCCGTCCCAGGCATGGACCTCCATGTCAGCTGTTGGGGATTCTACCTCTAGAAAGTGGGGACAGTGCAAACACACAAAATCACTAATGAGAAGAGTAAGCATTAGAGGAGGAAGAAGAGGGAAGAGAAAACTCTCTTTCTAGAGGGGTGCGTCTCACCCAGACCCCATCTCAGACTTCCTGAGTCTGAAACTCTGGATGGGACCCAGCAGAAAGTTCCAGAACTTCTCCAATGCCTTTGGTGAAAAGAAGCTTGCTATTTCCAAAGGTATCAAGTGTTTTCTTTGTAATAATGTCTGTTCTCCTTGTAATAGGCAGAATAACTGCTATTTCTCTGTGATTCCTGGTTTTTCTTTCATTCATGGGAATAGTCTGAATTTATGCTTTCATTCAGCTACTGCAGACACACCCTGCATTTGGCTCACCTATGTTCCCAATGCCTTTATTATCCCCATTTTAAAGATGCCAGAGATTACGGCCCAGGTAGATGGCTCGTCTGGTAAGCACCCCCCCCCCACACACACACACACCGGCCCCCTGCCTCAGAGCCCTGTGCGGTAAATGATCAGAATTTCTTGTAGTGCTGGCTGAAGTTGACAGTCACTACAAGGTAAAAAAAAAAAAAAAAAAAATACCTAGCAAATAAGAATCTTAAAGGGGGGAAACACGAACAGAAGAACATCTTCCTGGCAAATACGATGCAAATAAAACTGACGCTCGGTAAGTGTTACTGAATGAAAATATTAGCTGAATAAAAATGCTAACTACAGACACAAATGTTAACAGCCGAACATTGCTGGTCATGCGCAGCAGAAAATACTAACTGCAGGAGCAAGGCAGGCGCTGGAGTGATTTATAACAAACAAACAAACACCTAGAGTGGAGGATGCTTCCTGTGGTAATAGATTGCCGTAGCATTCGTAGCTCCAGTGTCAAAACGTCTCAGACAGACTTGGCAGCCTTTTTCATTCCGCACCCTCACAAGATAGCTTTACGTCCCAGCCACCAACTGCATGTATTCATTTATATAAGAATTGTCCCGCAGGCTGCCCTGCATTGTTTGCCAAATTGCTTTCCTGTAGCTCACACACCTGGTGTCACCCACATCCCCTTCACCTCTTCTCACTTCCTGTAGTATCAGTGGGGTGGAACTTCGGACACCGAGGTCCCCGGGCAGGGGTGGTGTGGTGGCCTTATAAAGGAAAAGCCAAATTGAAACAAGGTCCCTATATTCTGCAAATGACCTTCTTGATCACTCTGTTGAAAGCGAACTTCAACAAAAGAAGTGCGCTGGCCGTCCCTGTCTAAAGAGGTAATGGTTTCGACACGTTTGCTTAATTACTTGAATGGGGTGCCTGGCTCGCTGCAACCCACCGTGGTGGACGAGAAAGAGCTCTTCTGTGCGTGTCTGCACAAATTGACTCTGGGGTGCATTATGGGAAGTGTCAACTCATATGGGTGAATCGGATATTTTGTTGTTTGCTCACATTTTTATTTATTTATTTATGTATTTTTTTGGGCAGCAAGTCGGAGATTTTGCCTGTCGATTGTAGATACAGGATAGTCTTTCTTCTGAGTATTGTGTTTGTTTTAGCAATCTGATTTTCAAACTTTCTCTAAACTTTACCAGGATTTCAGATAACTGGGTGATTAATTATGAAAGAAAATATTGCAGTCTGTCTTACCCCTATGGGAGTACCCCTGTCTTACCAACCAACTTCTGACAAATATGTGCCTGGCACATAGTAGGCAGACGATAAAAAATTACAGGATAAGCAAACAAAATATGTGTCTAGAGCTAGGTATCCTTTGCTCCCTTCTCTGGTTAACCCTCTGCTCCCCACCCGTGAAAATTCTGAAAGCTATTGGATTTCGGCATCCCGTGTCCCGGATTGTGAACTGTGGGATGCAGAGTGGAGTGTCGGTTAAATAAACCCTCCGTGTGCTCCCCGCCAGGTTCTGCAGCTGGCTCCGCAGGGGCTGACGTCTGCAGAGTGCTCAGAGGGAGGCTAACGCTGTGCAAACAGCACAGGAGTAATCACTGCTCTGCCTTTGGGTGCATCTTTCAGACAGAGGGAAGGAGAGGAGGCCTTAGCGTTCATCTCCCAGGGCTAAGGAAGCCGGCCCTTGTGCAGAGTGACCTCAGGGCCTGTGACCTCAGCTTTGGGCCCACCTGCTGTCCCTGCACACCTGGGTACTGGTGGGGGGGATGGTCCCCGAGCTGTGAGAAATAAGCTGTTAGCCGCCCATAAGGTTAACCCCTGATGCTTGTCATGAATGTGGCTAAGAAGGGGCAAGACTTGCTGGCACAGTTCTAATCTCTGGAGGTGGTAGAATTTTGATATTATTTTTCTGTGGGATAGGAAACCCGTAGTAGACATTCGCTGGGGAGGAGAGACTCTAGCCCACACTCTGGCCTCCACCTCTCCAAATGAGTCTGCATTCCAACCTTCGTGCTCAGACAGCCCGGCAGGCTGAAGCTGGGTTTGGGCTGCGCTTGACGGAGTCTGTTTGGGCTGCGCTTGACGGAGTCTGGAGATGACAGCGCTGGCCCCGGTCATGAAGCAGTGGGGTGCAGGTCCTGATTCATCCATGAGTTTGCCACACGGCTCCAGTGGGTGATGCCTCTCCCCTGGGCTTCAGTCTCCTCAACCATAAAATGAGGTCTAATGATGACTGCCTTTTAGACCCGAACAGGGGTGCCGCGAAGATGAAATGAAACAATACGTGGGCGAGCTCTTTGAAAGGTGTGAACTACATACAGATGTAACAGGGAGCTTTTGGCAACTGCAGTTCCGTGACTTTGTTGAATCCTGAGGACTGGAGAGGCTGCAAGAGGCAGGCGGGCAGCCTCCCAGCCAGGCTTCTGATGTGAGAGCGCATGCTCCTTGGAGGAGGAAGGCAAGCCCAGAGCTGGATTCAGACTGCAGGGCCGGGGTCTGGGGAGAGAGAAGAGAGTCATGAAGTTAAGGTAAATGTTAGTTTCCTGACTGTCCCAAGTGTTGCGGACCGTTCAGCCTGGTTTCAGGAGTTGTAACCCACACCCCATGGTGGGCTGTGTAAGAGCCCAAGGGACCCACTTCATCTGGGTCTGTTCTGTCATGAGGACGTGACCTATTAAGGAGACAAAGCTTATCTCCCTGGCAGGAGCACTGCTTCTGCCTCATCCATTTCTGGCCCCAGTGCTTGGTCCGTAGTCAATGACGGGTAAGACTCCTCATGGGAGGAGCAACCTAAACCAGACGCGACCACTTGGGAGGCCTCACGGAAGGACTTGGGGTGGGGGGGTTGCAGCAAAGAGGATGTGATGGACCCTCGCCCCCCAGCTATTCTGACATAGCCCGAGTCCTCATTTCCGTCTGGGAGATGTCTCCTGCTTCCTAATCAGGCTTAAAGCCTGAAACTGTGGGGGTGAGCAGTGCAGCCCTGTGCTGGCCAGGACGGCTCCCTGGGTGTTTGGCATAAGAAAGAATTCCTAAAGCCCTGTGAAACCTGCTTTGCTAAAAGTGCTCCCCCTTAGGTGATAAGTGTCCCAGGAGGAAATGAGTATGTCTCCCAAAGTTTGGCAACCCCCTTTCCTGACAAACACTGGCTCGGATTAAGCCCTCAGATTTCTTTGAAATGTTAAGCTTGTATTCCAGTGTATTTGAGCCCAATAAAAGCCTAGTGAGGAAGGGGCTCTGAGTCATTCTCCTCTGAGAGTTTGACCCCTTTCCCCCCCAAGCAGAAGATGTCTTGGTAGTTTTTATTTTCATCCGTGATGGAGGGATGGGGCTCTGCGGGCGGAGCCCCCCCACATCTGGCACCCAGGACAGGGTCCCCTGCACCCAAGAGTCACCATAAGGACCAAATGGGAACCAGTCTCCCAAACCAGAGTGTTAGGGAATGTCCGGTGGTGTGACAGAAACAACAGACCTGGTGGCCTGAGCCCAGACGTTCTCCTGCGGGATGCTTTCTGTGGCCCTTGCATGGGTCCATTTAACTTCCCTGAACACCAGTGTCCTCATCCAAGAAGGGGGGGTTGATTTTAGCACCTGCCAGATAGAGTTGCCAGAAGAGACAGATGCAGTAACCTATGCGAACCCCGAGCACATAGTAGGCTGTCAGTACGAGGTGGCTCCATCGGCGATCCACTCATTTGTTCACTTTTTCCCTCGTCGATCAGAACATCTCACCATCTCACGCTGGTGCCTTGGCCTAGGGGGTCGTAAACACTTAAGGACTATTTCAGTGGGAAGAGGTGCTGGCTCACAAATGCCATCACCAGCCGTAGTTAAGAAAAGTGAGAATATCCGACAACACCTTGATATGTACATCAAATTATTTTTCTTTGTTCACAGAGGTTTGGGTCTCTCTGCTGGCCCAGACCCTATTCCGTTTGTTGCCTGAGTGTGGGGCTTTCAGTCTCACTAAAAAGAAAAGAAAAATAAGCTTGCTGCCTTTTGCTCCCCAAGCTACCATGTAATCAGAGCAGGGCTGTGACAGCCAGCACGCCTTTTCTCTCCCACACCCCAGCCATAATACATCATAAGCAATTAGAGCTTGTTCTAGGTTGTTTGTAAGATGATTATTATAGCCATTGTGGAGACATTTCAAAACAGCGAAGTTAAGGGGTACAACATTCTACATTTCCAAAGCTGCTGAAGGGCAAGGCGTGGTGATAAGAAGAGCCTAGAAGCAGAGACGGACAAAGGCCAGCTCATCAGCCCTGCCAACAGGGCCCTGGGCCTAGGTGTGGGTCTTCCATGTGTGGCCCTGGACAGCCAGTGGCAAGTACTGTGTCCCTCGCGGAGCTCTCTGCCCTGGAGGCTGGGCACCGGAAGGGTGGGCTGGACTGGGAGCTCAGCCTTGTCCTTTGGTTTGCCAAGCCTATCAAAAGCCCCTCAGTCTCAGGACATCTGAAAGCCCCGAGCACGTGAACAAGAGGAGGCTCCAGCCACAATACCTTTCTTTCTGTTCCCACCAGCTCCGCACACAAATACGTGAGCCAGTTTGAAGTGGGAACTCCTTAACCCCAATCTTCCACAATTGCATCTGAGCTCTGTTTTGTTTGCAGGAAACAGAAAGCAGCCAGTCAGCTTGCTGTCTGAACGTGTCCGCCCGCCTCTCCTCTCTGATGCTCTGTCAGCACCATTCTAGGGCCTCATGGAGGGAGTCATGGGGCTGCCTCGTTCTCTCCCTTCCGCTCTTTTCAGTCCAACAAATGTGTTCCCACCGTGTGCCAAGCACTGGTGTAGTCACTTGGATCCCACCAGGGAGTGGAACGAAGGTGCTGTCTTCATGAAACTTCCTTGAGAAATATGTAATGATGCAGTGTGGCAGGAAGGGATGAGTACGAAGGAGGAAAGAAGAAGTGGAGCAGAATAAGGAGGATCAGCCAAAGAGGATCTCATATACTCTGACCTGCCCATGACCATGCTCTTTCCTGGGGTCTCCTTTCTCCTCCGAAAGCCCAGCTCTGGGGTCTTCATGGGCTTCTGTGTGTCTCAGAGCCTCCCCATGACCTTCACAGCCCAGGGGCTGTGCCGGGGCTGGGCGTGTTAGTCCCAGACCGATTCCACTGGGCCTGCCTCTGCTTCGTGAACCCTGTGTTCCAGCCCGAGTTAACTCTCCATCGTCCCCAACGCATGCCTTTGTACTGCAGCATTTGTGGGAAAAGAAAGCTAGTATTTATGGAGCCTGCCTGACAGACAGGACTTTGTGTACCTCTGAGGTCTTTTCCTTTATATTTCCTCACAGGTCTCTGATGTGTGAAGGTGAGGGAACAGAGGTTGACCTGCCTGAAGTCACGCAGCAGAATGTGGCAGAGCCAAGAGTCATATCCTCCTCTGTCTGGGTCCACATCCAGTGCTCTTTCCCCCAGACCACAGAATTTATTATGATTCTGTTCTCCAATGCCCGATCCAAAGCACCGGAGGAAGGGCTGTGCATGTTCACCTCTGTGCCACCTCTACTGGCTGGCGCACAACTTCACACAAACGAGGTTGAAAATATTATCTCAATTAAATGTCTTGGAATGGAGTTGAATGAAGTAGAATATGCTTTGAGAAGGCTGTTCATTAACTGGCCTTTCAGCAGGGTCTTGTGGAGATGTCTAGTCCTACTTACAAGCCCTTTAATGACCAACTGGTTGCCGTCCCGGCTTCTACCCTTGCTCCCTGAACCACCCTGGGTCCACAGCTAGACCCTCCAGGGGGCCTTTTCAAGGCCAGTAACGGTAGACTTCTTTATCTGTGACTTTTGATTGTCTTTTCCTCTTCTTCTGCCTGTTGGCCTCAGTTTTTCATTAGAGATCCCCTTAGGGACAACCATTCCTCTGCTCAAACTCCATTCTTGCTGAAACACAGTAAGCCTGCCCTCTGGGGTCTTTGGTTCTGGCTCCACCTCTGTCCTTAATATGCTGGGGAGTTGGGGTGGCCTCAGGAAAACCACAGCTTCTCTGGGTCTTGGTTTCCTTATAAGGAACTGCACACACGTTCTAAAAATTCCTACCAGATCTGTGTTACTATGTGCAATCCTTGTTTAATGAAGTGTAATTAATAAGTAAATATTTTTAGATCCTACGGATAGAGGCACGGGTTAGAGGTTCCCTCCAGAGTGTTCTTCCTAAGCAACACCAGGTCAGGCAGCTGGCTTTATTACTCCTGAAAGAAGCCTTGCTTTTCCCCATAGGCCCCCAGGGATTGGCATGCATCGCCCAAGAAGAGAGGAGGCCAAGAAGAGATGAGGCCAATGGATAAAGAAAAGGTGGAGATTTCAGTCTTTCGAATGAAGACTTTGGGAAAGAGGAGATTAAAGTAGGGGTGCTTGGGACATTTCTCACATCCCTTTGCCTCTAAATGTGAAAGCCCCGTGGGTTCACTCTGCTATAGACCTCTGGTCATTTTAAAATCCCAGTTCTGTGATTTTAACATCTTCACACACCCACATAGTACAGCTAACTGTTCCGTCACTCAGTAGCTACCAAACTACAAAAAGCCACCCTTGGCATGTGGTCCCAGTTCCAACCCACTGAGGGAAATTTTGGTGAAGATGGGCGAATTGCTAAATAAATAGGATGCATTGTAAGTGTTGATAGGTTTTCTGTTCTATCCTGGCATTGTGCTCAGCGGAGGATTACCGCTGTGTGTGTTTAAATGTGACAGCTGTTTCATTCACTCCCTGGTGTGTTGGAGAAGCCGTGATAAAGCAAACTATATGCCTTCAGAATCTTTAAAGTGAAATCCTCTAGGAAAAGAAAAAAAATAGAAAAATCCCTCTCAACCCACTCCGTCCCCATCCCTCTGCTCATTCCTCACATGGGTATTTCCATTTATTAGATTTAATCTTTGATTTTTAATATGATGGAGGAGAAATGCCCCTATAAAAACCTTTCACCTTTGGTTGCTGGGCGTCCCTGGAGCAGTTGGCTTCATTCGGGTGTCCTGGGTGCAGAGGGAACACACAGGATTTAGAAGATTTAATTAAGGAACATTTAGGAAGATAGGCTGATGAGGGGCAAGATTAGCAGTAGATTTCACTGTTGCCTGCCTACAACGTTCTGTTTAATTATTACAAGGAGAGCTGCCAGCAATGTGAGAGCTGAAGGTTTGATAGTGAACTGAATTGACCTGGATTTCTTTTTGATTAGATTTCATTTAATTCAGGCAAGAGAAGCAATTTCTTGGACCCTAGGACAGTTGAATGTTAACCTCTAGGCCACAAGAGGGAGGGGGAAGGAATGCTTTATTTTGAGCTCTACCAAGTCCTGCCTGTATCCCAACACGTCTTAGTGTTTTGGAAAATAGAATGTGGATCTTTCGTGTCCCATTGAAGGCTTAAATGAGCTGAATAATTGACTCAACATTATCCTCTTTAAAACAAAGAGGGCCAAAGAAAGTCCCCAGATGATTTAAAGGAGAGGATCTTTCTCTCTCTAGACACTTCTGGCTTTTTGTCTGAAAGAGCTGTATTTGTTTCTGATGACCCCTTGGGATCTCTGAATGTACTAGCTTGGGACTTCAAAGAGTTGTGCTTCGGGTGCTCATGGGCATGGGAGGGACTGGGGGTGCCGGGTAGATAGATAGCAAGGAAAGGCTGGTGAGGGGTTCTGTATGGCCTACAGCTAAACCACCCTACCCATGCCAATCAAGTTTGACCCTTCTAACCTCTTCTGTATCCGAAGCCAGTGGTCAGAGTTAGTTGAGGGATTCCAGAAATTCAAGAAAGATTATTAACTTCAGAGAATTTGGATTCTGCCATGTGTCTGTTCCATAAGCACTGGTTTATCTCTCAGTTGGTAAAGGCGTACTATTTTTCTAACAAGATGGGAATACTAATCCTTATTTCACAGAAAACTTATGGAATTAATTAGAAAATGCCTACATAGCAGCAGTTTTCAACCCTTTCCATCTCATGGTACACATAAACTAATTACTAAAGTTCTGCAGCACACCAAAAATTTTGCCAATCTGACAAAAAAAAAATAGTTATGATTTTGGTTCATTCACACTGGACGGCTATTGTGTTGACTGTTGTCATTTCTTTTTTTTGTCTGATAATCTAAGGGAAAAGAGATCAGTGCCCCTAACTAAATAGTCAGGTATTGCATGTTTTAAAAATTTGTGCAGCAAGCCAGTAGAAAATTTCTGCTTTATAGCATTCAGCACGTTAATTGTTTCTCAATGAATGTTGGCTGCCAGTTCTACTCCATGCACGTGGGGGAAATAAGGAAGAGTATTTTTCTGAAGAAAGCCAAAGGATATCTCATGTTTGTTGGGCTTGTAGTCAGCTAAAATAAGAAAATGATAAGCATAAAAATAAAATGGATATCTAAAAAAGTAAGAGTTAAGTTGTGAGACATGCGTACAGTGGGTCACTTCTCAGCAGTACAAAGGAAGGACCCACTGATCCATGCAAGAACAAGTGGAGGGCAGCATCCTTCTTCATAAGTAGCCAGCCACTTATGATGACTTAATGACAAGCCTCCAGGACTGATTTCAAACTATCACCTCCCCATATGTATCCAAGGTGACAGGCTCATACAACCACTCTCACTTTATTTTATATTTCCCTTTGGAAAACATAGAACACATTTTTCTAAATGAATGAAGTCAAACAAAAAAGCTATATACTGTGTTGGTCAATTTATATGACATTTCATAAGAGATAAAACTTTAGAGATAAAAATACTCTGATCAGTATTATTTGGAACAGTGAGGGGAGGTGATTTACTATAACAGGGCACAAGGGAACTTTTTGTGTTTTGGAAATATTCTATGTCTCATTTATAATGGCAGTTTTGTTTGAAGCATATACCTAAAAGGGGTAAATATAAATTGTACCTCAAAAAAAATAAATAAATTGTACCTCAGTAAATGTAATTTTTAAAAAGTCCATAAAGGTATAATTTTTTTCTGTTCCCTCCTTTCTAGAGGGACATGACCTGTCCTAATTGCAGGGAGCTAAGGGTCCCATAGAGGCATCCTTAGGCCCTAGAGCCCATGGCATCCCTAAGGAGCCCTTGAATAGACAGACGAGGTTTTAAATCACCTGTAACTCCATGTGCGTGTTTTCCCATATGTACAAGTGCATTTTTCCAGCGAGATGTCTCAGTTTTAAGTAGAAGATTAAAAGTTATCTTGGCTCACTGTCCATCTCTGAAGAACAACAAAAGAAAGAAAGAGGGAAAGAAGGAAGGAAGGAAGGAAGGAAGGAAGGAAGGAAGGAAGGAAGGAAGGAAAGGAGGAAGGAAAGTGAAAGGAAAGAGAAAGGGAAGGGAATTGAAAGAGGAAGGAGAAAGGAAGGAAAGAGAAGGGAAAGAAAGAAAAGAGAAGAAAAGAAGGGAGGGGGAGAGAGAAAAAGGAAAACTGTGAGCCATTATTCCAGAAGGAAATACCCAGGGAGAGTTATTGCATAAGTTTGTCTCTAGGGATGGACATGGGGAGACAATACTTTGAAGTTAGTGCCTGGGCATTATCATCCTGTTACTATCATTAGCGGGTTATTCTTATTACAGTGAGTGATGCTTTACATGCAGGCTTATTTCTGCGGACCAATAGTTTCACTCACTCTGATTTGCAAACTCATAGCAGGGAAAAGGGAGCGAGACTTGCATAAATCCTCCCTAATTCAGGACTCTTAATAGGTTCCATGCACAGTGACTGCAGAGGTTTGCAAATGGAAGCCGGGAAAGGAGGTCAGCAAGGATAGGTGGAAAGCCGGATGCCAAGCACAGCTTAATGGAATCTGTGGTATTGATCCAAGTGGCAAATGCATAGCCTTGCAACGGTAGTGAAAGCTTCATGCTGGGCACTAGCTCATGAAAGGCCACAGCTGCTAATTTGCAAAAATATCAGGGTCTCAAAAGTTATCGAGGCCTGTAGAATATAAATCACTAGGAGCCCCTTTAATAACTGCAGCACACTCCCAAGCCTTCATGAGGTATTTCTATCCAGAAAAATGGGCCCTGCGAACACACTCCTGTTAGTGACATTGTGTCACAGGCTTCCAATCAGAAATATCACTTTGTGCTGCACACACTGTGAATAATTAGTCAATTTGAGATGCTAAATGGTGACGACAACAGTAATAAGAGCACTGCAATAACAGGCCAGCTGTGCCCCCCATCAGCTTGAAAGGATGGACCATTTTGGACATGGCCTTTTCTTTACTGGGGTGCACACCCACCATTTCTGGCCACAGAGACTCAGTTCACGTTAATGGAATGCTGAAGAATGTTCTCTTCTAACCCAGGTGCTGGCATAGAGACGATAAGAATGCTGATTCTCCTGAGCCACCCTCGAGCTCAGGATTGCAAGACACGTTTGCAAATAATGAGTCACAAAGGCACATGCTCCTGGGCCAGGCCACCTCCTATCCAGCCCTGGCCTCTGGATGTCAGTGGCACCTGTCCCAACAACCCCGGCATTGCTTTTCTTTTTAAACCAGCAGTTCTGACAAGAGGTCCCTGGGTCTGTTACAGCCTTAACAGGGCCGAAGAGGACTCCTCGCTCTCTTACCCCAGTTTTGTAACTGCCATCCTCGCAGACAGTACCAAGCAGAACAATTAGCATGTGGAGTATGAAGAAATAAGTGACAATGCTGGGGAGCTAGCAGCTCGCATGATCAGAGGGTATGAGAAGCTGCCATGGCCCAGGGGCCTCCACACAGATGCAGAGTTCGGGGAACAAGGAGAGTGACTTTATTGCAAATGCATCTTTGTGGTACAAACACACCCACGGGAGACATTTGGAAGTGCCGAGTACAAGCGTCTCTCTTTCTTTTTGTCTTTATATTTAATCGCGTAAGTGATATAGAAAAGCATTTGTATTGTAAAAGATTCAGATGGTGTGAAAGTATATGGAATGAAAGGTAAAGATCCTCCTGGGTGCCCAGCCTCCCCCCACCGGGCCCCTCCCTGCCGAGTTAGCTAGCGCTTCCATCCGATCCTCTTCCTACTCATCTACCTACATGTAGTCACACAGGCACGTGTATTTTTGGTTTTGTTACTTACGTAAATGTAGACGGTAATGTAAAAAAAATTAAAATAAAACGCAAACTCCACAATTGTCCCCAGGGCTTGGCAGTGATGGGATGCAACACTCAAATGTCATAACAACAACAGCAGCAAAACAATTTCGAAAACTCTGTTTGAAGGGGGAGCAGGGGTAGTTACATATGCCAAGAAGACTCACTTGCCCAGAAGTGCAGAAAACTGAGGATGCAAAGTTCATGGCGTGAGGACACTCGGGAACAAAAGTAGACCGGGCTGGAAGGACATCTCTGTGGGGCTGCGTTGCGCATTGCTCCGCCAGACAGGGCAGTGGGTGGCACGTTTCTTGTTCAGTAACTTCTTGCAACAGCACAAAAGCATGGTGCTTATATTTCTGGTAACTTTCTGCAGAATAAGGAAAACAGCAAATGGCAAGGCTACTCTATAGTATAAACGACAAGAAGAATTTGCTAGGGACACAGAACTGACAGAAATTTGGCAGAAAGTGATGATGTCATCTTGGTGTTCCTAAGGTCCACAGAGCAAAACTGCTAGGTGGGGTCAGAAGAGAATTTTACATTTTTAGAAGGCAGCTATCAAAGCATTTGGATGGAAGAAAACATAAGCGGGAGACGCAAGAAATTACAAGGAATTCTGTTAAAGTGAAAAAACAGACACTTTTTTTTTATGTTAC
This sequence comes from Glossophaga mutica, assembly GCA_039655065.1. Classification (NCBI taxonomy): domain Eukaryota; kingdom Metazoa; phylum Chordata; class Mammalia; order Chiroptera; family Phyllostomidae; genus Glossophaga; species Glossophaga mutica. The sequence goes on from CM077310.1 coordinate 24,241,389, forward strand.
TGAACAAGGAACACTCTGAACAAATGATAGAAATAAAGAAAAAAATAATGAATAGAAAGCGTGGCCTCCCTAAACGTTAGGTTGAATTGCAAAGTGGACTGGGGCCGATGGCGTCTTTTTGGGGATACGGAGTATTGCAATGGGACAGGCCCACTGCTTGGGCCTGTGGTAACGCTCTCCTAGATACGGTGCAGACCGAATTTCACAGCTCTCTTCAAATTCTCAGACTTTCTCTACTTGGCGAAAAAGAAGGCTCCCGTTGCTGAAAACAGCAGACCCAACAATTTTAAGAGATTTTATGCTTACTTTTTTCCTAAGCAAGTGAGAGATTTATGGAAAGGAGACCCAAACTTCTGTAACCATGATTGAAAATCTTTGAGGAATGCTGGAATATGGGGAAAATGCTGGAAACCTGGCAAACTAGCCTATTTGTTAGCAGTTTTCAAAAATAGGAAATTTTCTTTGGTGGCTCTAGAAAATGCTGAAGACTCTGTATCTGGACTTTTGTATTCTCCTGCTCGGTTCATAGAGGAAAAGGCTTTAGCAAAGTGTTAAAGAATCTTCTCCTCCTAAATATTTTATCAGTGACTGGGACAAACTTGGTCAATGTAGATGCTTCGCATTCCGAGCTCACAGGATGTGTTTGTGGAATAGTTAAATGAGTGATAATGGCATATCAATTCTAGCGAGGTAGCGTTTAATAGCTGATGAGCTTAAAATCCCTAAATTTAGTGCAAAAATGCAGTCTTACTTATTCCTTATGGATGAGATAAGGTTTAACAGAAATAGGTGAAACAAAAACAACAAGAAACTTAGAGGTATCTGATTCCAAAAGTGTAATGTGGATGCAAAGGCTGATGTGCCTGCAAAAATTCCTAAAGGGCTCTTGGAAGGGAGATGAGGGCCCTGTGCCATACCGATGAGGCCAGGTCTCAAACAGCATGTTTCATTTTGAGGGGAGCGGGTCATGTTTGTAGTGGTACATCAGTAAAGAGGCCATATTTAAAGAAAAACAATGGGTGTGTTAAAGATGCTGTTTCAACTAAAATCACAAACTGCTTTATGAGTGAGGAAGAGTTATAGAAATTGGGGATTTTCTATCAGAAAAATGTGGGAGTTCCTCTTTAGATATTTGAAAGGATAATATAAGATCCTTTAAAAAAACTGTGTGGTCTCAAGAGGCAGAAGTCAGACTGTCATGAAAAAACCATAAGAAAATACATTTTGGAAAATAATGTATTTACAGATAGACATCTCTAAAGATAGAAGAGGTCCTCTGAGGGTCGCAAGCCCCTGCCTCCTTGGGAGTGTTCCCACATTTGTGGTCAGCCTGATGCAGATGCTCTGGAAGCCACTCAGCAATCAGATGGATATTCACTAGTATTTCTCCCCGTTCAAGTCCAAGAATTTCCAAGTCAAGTGTTAGCCCCTGCCAACGTTCTTTCTCCTGAGTTTTGGTCCTCATTTGAAGCAGGTGAAACTCACTTCTCTCTCCCTCCATTTCTCTTTTTTTATTCAAGATTTTCAGTAGAAAATTTGGTTCTTAAACTTTTTGGTCTCAGGTTCCCTTTATTTACATTTATAAAAGAATAAGGACAATGAAAAGCTTCTGTTTCTGTGGTTTATAGCTATCTATAAGCACAGTCCTAGAAATTTCAAATCAGAATTCAAATAATGTATTATTAATTTATTTTAAAATAACATTAGATATAAATATAAATAAAATATTTTATAACAAAATAATGTTTTTAGCACAAAATAATTTGAAGGTGGAATTTTATGTTTTTAAACACTCTTTAATACCAGTCTTAATAAAACACAATAGGATTCTCAGATCTGCTTTTATGTTAAATCACAAAAAATGTAGTTGGAAAAGGAAGGCATAATGTTATGCTTTTTTTTTTTTTTTATAATGGTGATTTTTTTTCTTTGATACGACACCAAAATTGAAAAAGTGTTAGCGACTTAAAGGCTGGTTGTGATGCGGACTCTCAAACCATACCAATGAATATTTATTTCATAATCTATTACACCAGAATCCATGCTGATGTTTTAACATTACACACTGCTCATTTAGGAAATATCGGTTTGCTTAGTCATGTGTATGTCCCAAATGTTGACACATTTCATTATAAAACATCACAGAAGTTACATTGATTAGTATTAGGTGTGTGTCAAGCTACTAATGAAAGTTTCCCAAAATTCAATTTTCTTTTGAATGCTCCAGTTTTATCATTGCCAACAAATTCTGTCAATTGTTTTTCTTGAAATGACAGGCTCTCTTCATTTATTTCAAAGATAATCTGCTAGAATACCCAATTTTGAACAACCGTAGTTGGTCAATCATTCTTTCTAGGAAAAAGCAAAACAAAACATGCTTCATGAAAAAAAAGCAGCTAGTTCAGCTCGCAACTCAAATAATCAGCAAGTCACATTTCTTCGAGAAAACTGTCATTTTTTGATTATGCAGCATGAGCACTTTGCCTGTGTTTCCCATTGTGTGAAATATATTAAAAGACATGCAACGAAAGATCAAGCTTTAATAAAATTAATACATTTTACTACTTCTTTAAGAACATCCTTACGAGACACTGGCTGCCTCTTTCTCTTGCTGCAGGCGTAGGACGGTGGGGAGTGCAGTGACTACTGACACGGCTTAGCGCCAACACCTTAGTGCTTGTCACAGAGCCAGCAGTGCTTTTGACCTGTCGGTGTAAACAGCAGCGCCGTGAACAGCGCGCCTGATGTCATGCTGCTGTTATGAACATAGTTTTGATCTCATGAACTCCCTGAGAGTGCCCCAGTCAGCCCCAGGGGCCTGCAGACCACTTTGAGAGAATCATTAATATGGTATAAAATGGCTTGAACATCTTGTGTCAGATCATTTCTAAAAGGGTTTCCAGCCTGATTATTCTGTGATGCCGGAGCTCTGGCCCCTTCACCTTCTCATACCTCTTACTCTGGTGATGTGATTTACCCTTCCATTTCAGAACACAATTTTCCAGTTCCCAGTCTGCCCACGTCCTGAGAAGCGTAGCCCCTCTGTGACTGTGGTTTGGGAGGAAGAGCGGGGAAGGACTGGGAAAGGATATGCAAAGGGAAAGCTTAGGTAGGGTTTGCATCTTCTCATAAGCAGAGCGGCAGCAATGAGCAGGCACGGCAGGGCAGCCGTGGCAGCCCAGCTGCTTGAGCCTGTGCCTGCACGTTGGGGAACGAAGCTCTGCTCCCAGGGCAACATCGGGTATCGTTATTCTGCAAAGAGGGCTGTGTATCAGGACATCTGAGAGACTTTCAATACAATTCCTGCCGCATACCCTTGAAGTTTCTGAATTAGTATGTCTTTGGGCATGGGGGATAGGTGGTCAGGCAAGCCAAGTTTTCAAAAACTCAGGTGATTTCAATGTGCATCTTGGTTAAAAAGTAATGCTTTGAGTGGTAGGGTGAGCAGAAGTACAACTAGGAAATCACAGTGGAGCCTGACGATGTTGAGTTTATCTGTCTGACTACTAAGTAGAATGAGTGATTCCCTTTCCATGCTTCGAGAAAGGGGGTCAGGCCACGGCTTGAAAATAGTCCTGGGGGTGGTCAGGGGAATCCATTTAAGAATGTAGTTTTGATCTGAATGGATCCCAAATCCCAGGAGCTCTTTCTGCTGTCATCAATGTCTTTATTCAGTATTACTTCACTCTCCAGCAAGTTAGAAGTAAATGACAACTAAGAATCTAAAAACCACCACCACCACCACCACCAACAACAACAACAAAATGAAAGAAAGAAAGAAGAAGGCTAGCAGGCCAACAGCAACCCACACAAACATGACTGAGTGGTAATCGCTACTTTCTTTTCATCGTTTAACTTGCAGTCACTCAAGTAAGATCACCTGGAGTGGAACAATCTACTGATGCTGAGGCTGGGACTGGCTGGAAGCCCACACTGTGCAGAGTGGGGTATATGGCTCTCTGTTTTCTCAGTGTTGTGACACTTAATCCGCTAAAGACAGTGAAAGGAAAGTGGATAAGGTTTTCTTTTGATTTTTTTTTTTTTTTTTTAGATTTTATTTATTTATCTTTAGAGGGGAAGGGAAGGAGAGAGGGAGAGAAACATCAATGTGCGGTTGCCTCTTGTATGTCCCCTGCTGGGAACTGGCCTGGCAACCCAGGCATGTGCCCTGACTGGGAATCGAACCTCGATCCTTCGGTTCGCAGGCCCGTGCTCAATCCACTGAGCTACACCAGCCAGGGCTCTTTTGATTTTTATAAGTGACATAAAATACCCTGCTCCTGACAGATACATGGGCCTCGTTTATTCTGGAGAAGCTTTAGGGTGACGGGAATCTAGTGGGCAGAGCCCAGCGAGTGGGTCTGGGCCAATCACACTATTTGATGAGCCCAGTTCATTACCAGCTTCTTCAGCTTGCTAAACGAGGCCCAGAAAGATGCTGGTTTCCCTGTTTCTTTTACAATTATGCAGCTTGGACAGTGGCCACTTGGACTCAGCTAGAGCTGTCATCTCACGATGGTTGTTTGTGGTTTCGACCTCAAAGGAGATGATGCTCCTACTAGAAAGCTGCAGTTTAGCCACACGGCCATCCAGAAGTGACAGTGTGCCCCTTTACTGGGGTCAAAAGTAGACAGTGTATATTTTTCTTGAAATGGAAAATGGCTGCTCTAGTCCACCACTTATTTGTCTTAGAACATCAACTTTCCATAAATTATTTAAATGACTCGTTAAAACAGTTAAAGCAAAACAAATGTCGAAAGAGATCATCCTTGTGAATAACATGACCTAAACTCAGAGCAAATCATAACCACCGTCTATTAGAAGCATGCTGTTTGCCTGGCATCCATCAGAGCACTTTGCAAGTGGTGACCCATTTAAAGATCTCAGTAAGCCCGTGAGAGAGGTGCTATTAACATTATAACTTTAGTTCAGAAAACAAAGCACAGGTAGGTAAAATAGTATCAATAAATTACAAAGCTGGTGAGTGATGAGAGGTGTTCACCGTGGACCCCAGGTGTTCTGGTTATAGAGTTCCCGCTAGTAATGAAGCTGCCCTGTCTCTCTTCGATTTCTGCTATTCTGATAGCTGCCATTACTTTTACTACCAATTTTAATGTTAGTCTTATATGCTACCCAATTGTGACATTTTTTCCAGGTTTATTTACCCCCTGCCTTCCCCCTGAGAAGTTTCATGAGATATAAGTATCCCTGGAACAGGTGAAATGTGAGAACAGTGTGCCCAATATAAACCTGTATTAAGGAAGTTAGTTAATAAATACTATACAACGTATGTGTTAAACATTATATTGGTACTATGTTACATTGGCTATCTATTGGAAAGACAGGTTGATGGGTGCAACTGATCATGCATATACTTGACTGCTGTTTCCCAACTTTTGTGGGTCTGCAGAAAATACATTGTTTTACAAGAGACAGGTATTTCCCTTCTTGCTCTTTGCAGTGAGGCCACTGTCTCCTGGCAGCTGTCGACTTCTCTATCCTGCTTTCTCAGGCTGTAATCCTCCTGCTTTGTGTTTTGTGGAGAGCTATGAGCTGCCAGTAGCTTTTGTCTGCATTAAAGCCCTTTCTTTATCAGAGCCACGTATTATCATCAAAATTCTTCTGGAAGACTCTAGAAGGGAAAAACAACACCATTATCAAGATGTTTAGTCTTTTGCTGGTGGATCCCATTTTCTTTTCTTCCACTTCTAATCTCTTTCCCTTACTTCGCCCATTCATTTTGAGGACCCTAGGGACCTTTATGACCATTCGATCCTTCAACTCCCTGAGTGAAACTACACCCTTATAGTTCAGAACTGATGTAGAATATAAACTCTGCATCTTACTCTCAATCTTATCCTGACCTCCAAACCACACCAGGTTTGAACTAGCCTGGCATCAAAGCCTCACATAGCTGTGTACCCTCAAGCCCATGCGTGAGTATGGCCAAGGAAAGCTCTTCTGTGAGTGAACTTTTCAGCTTTAAAGTAATTGTGACATAGTGTGGCCACAGTATTCTTTCCCCCTGGGCTTAGTGCCCTTGTATATTCCCCTCCTGCATGGCACAGGGCCGGCCTCTTCAACAAGTGGGAGCAATGGTGAATGACCTCCAAGGCTAGGTCACAGAAGATACCCTGGCTTCTGACTTACTCTCTCCTTGTTCACTTGTTCTGGAGCTGCCCTGTAATGGGGACATGGGAGCCACCCTCTGGGGAGACCCACATGGTGAAGAACTAAGGCCTCCTGCCAATATCCCCATCAACTTGCAAGTCCTATGTGAGCCTCCTTGAAAACAAACTCTGCAGCCTCAGTCAAGCATACAGTGACCAACCTCAGGAGAAATGCTGAGCCAGAACCGCTCATCAGGCAAAAGCTGCTTCTAAATTGCCGGTGAATAGAATCTGTGCATGCAAACTGGCAGTAACTGTTCGTGCAGCCATAGCTGAGTAATACGGAGAGAGTTCTTCATCATCCCTGGTTCCATTCTGTGAGAGACTATTCCTAATTACTATGATTAGTTTGCTGTCTTCAAAGAAGAATCATCTATGACTTCTCCCTCTAGGAAAGCAGTGGACTGGTCTTTTTTCTACCTTCAAACCCATCCTTCAGGCCTGCAGCTACTGAGCTGATTTGCACAGGACCCTGAGATTATTTATCTAATAAGCTTTGCTAAGTGGCCCCCAGTTTATTTTAAGTAGTTTAAAGTGGCCACACCCCTTGTAAAAATACAGGTAGTAAAAGTCTGCTGCATAGTAGGCAAAGCTCTTGCAGGTTTGGAGTCAAGAATATCGGGCTTTAAATCCAGGATTGGCCACTTAGTAACCCTGAGTATTAAACAATGTGTCCAAGGAATCAAAGGTCACACCCGCACTTCAGCCCCTCATCTGTAAAATGGGGGTGCTATTTATCTTGCAGGGCCGTAAGAAGATTAAATGATATAACTTTTAAACTACATTTCACAAAACAGTGTCATGCTGATAATGGAAATTTTATAAATGATAGCCACCATTAATATTAATAGAAGACCTTGAACAACAGACATAAGTTGGAACACTAACTTATTTGAGGTCAGAAATCCAAAACCTGTCTCCGTGCCTCTGACTCTGAAGCGGAGTAGAGCTGAGTCACAAGCAGGAGAGGCAGGCGAACGCCCCCCTCCCCTGGGGCGAGGGCTTGAGGACACGCCTCTCAGTGGCCAGTGAGGAGGGACTGTGGTTCCTGTCTGGGGAAGAGCAAGTCAGAAGGCTGGAGCGGGAGCACGTGTTTCCAGACAAAGTAGGGGCCGGGAGTAGTTTAGATTGGCTGGATCATGGGAAATGTAGAGGAAGCAGGAGACACAAGTCAGGGAGGACTGGAAAGCCATGCGCGAGGATTCCGATTCAGCAGCCCTATTGATGCTGTGAGTTCGATGAATCATTGTGGGCGACTGACCTGTGCGTTGTGGAATGTTTAATAGCACCCCTGGCCTCTCCCACCTAGGTCCCAGGAGCACCCACTCTCTCCCCGTTGCGACAGTCCAAACTACCTTCAGATGTTGCTGACTGACAGATTTTGCTGGGCAAAATCTCCCCCCGTGAAGAGCCATGGCCGTAGTCCAGCACTCACGCCTCTGCTGAGAATGTCCCCAAAGCCTAGGGAGGATGTGCACCCGGGGCCAAGGACACACAGCCGGAGGCTGCAAAGCCAGGTGTGTAGATCCTTCCCGAGCTCTATTCTTGTCTAAACACTTGAAAAGCAGCCGGATGGCCTTTGCCAGATTAAGTGGAAGAAGGAAGAAAATTATCATTAAAGAGACTTAGCTATGGACACAAAACACATCATTAGGCTGTGTCTCTGCTAGGGAGGGTCATAGACGCCCTCTTATTTAATGTACATCCATGATGCCAGGAAAAAGACCAGAAGTGATGAGCTTTCTCCTTCCTGTCCTGATAATAGCTTGGACTTAATTCAATGGACCATGGGGAACTATAAGGCACTTTTTATAGGTCAGTGACATTATCATAGAGGAAAAATGACATTCTACCTACAGCTCAGGCCTCATGCTTTATCCTGGGAAGGTGTCCTATCTCTGGGGGACACATGCCCCCAGGGACTGGCGTGATGCCTGCTCTCTAAGTGTCTTCAATTACCATTTCCACCCACCAAGGAGGCTACTCTCTCCAGAGAAGATCAGGACATAATGAGCCCAATGCCAGGAGTGATTAAAACAAATGACACCGCAGCCTCGCAAGGTGGCAGGGCAGAGGGAGGTGGCGGAAGTGACTGGCTCCTCTTAAAGGCAGCCCAGTTTTGAATGATATTGCTGCTTACCCTAGAGCTGTCTGAACGCCAGCCTCTGGCAGCCGGTCATCCTCCAGTGCCTCCGGGATGGGGTCACCGAGGGCTGGAACACACCTTCTGAATCGAAGCAGTGGACTGTGAAATAGGAATCACCGACAGCTCTTAAGTCTATCAAGAGAACAGCCCTATTCCTTAATACAGAGCCACTAATAGACATCTAGAAACCTATAAAGCAGACAATTCCTCTATATCATCCTAGTTAAATCAATGTAGTTATATTACCCTCATCATTTTCCCTTTAACGTTTATTACATTTTGCCACAGTAATTTATTTTTTCATATCCATCAGCCGATTAAAGACTTTATTCTGAAGATACACACATCCTTGTGATCTAGTTGTGTGTGTGTGTGTGTGTGTGTGTGTGTGTGTGTGTGTGTCTCCCCCTTTCTCTAAGGCTTCTTATTCTGGGAGATTAGAGTTCTGTCATTTATGAACAAGACTGTAAACTTATATTTTTTGCAATATTTCTTTCTAGTTGTTTAGGTAACTTCTTAATCTCCTGAAGTGTCTCTTCATCAGTTCCTCTCTAGGTGAGTCCTTTCTGGCTTGCTTTCCTCCTTCCTCCCCTCCCCCTCCCAACCTTCCTCTTCTTCCTCTTCTTCCTCTTCCTGAGCTGCCTCTGAGTTCCTGATTGGATATTCAAGACTCCCATGGCATCTACAGGGTGCAGGGCCTCCTCTGGGTGAGTCCTCCTTGCCCCTGCTGCAGCCGGGAGCCTCTGCGCACCTCCCACCCTGGGAGCCCCAGCCAGGGCTCACCTGGTAGGTGGGGGAAGGGGCTGCTTAAAACATGCCATTTAAACTGCCTTCCCCCCAAACTGCCCAGTCCTGCGAGTGCCCATTTTCATGCTCTGAAGGGAGACCGTGTTGGTCAGCAGAGGAGCGCTCGTGTGCTGTGCTGGAGAGGTAAAACACAAAGTTGTCATCCTTTGCTAAAGCCGTAGCTTGTCATTAAGTTTGAGCGAGGAGCAGAGTTGTGTATCTTCAGAAGGAAACGCCACGATGCTTAGTGTATAGTTTTCGGATGGAATAAGATTGTGATGAGCTGTCTCATTAGTCGAAGGCTAGGGTTCCGAGAGGTCCTGGGAAGCTGAGGCGAACCTTGGAATCCCTGGCCTGGTCAGAAACTGAGGAAAGGAAAACACTTCCATCCATGGCGGGTTTCTCTCTGAAGACAAGGTTTTCCTGAACACCATGCAGTGGCTCTTAGACCTCCTTCGGCCCCATTCTTCTTTCTGAATTGGGCTCTTCCAGGGCCGACCAACAGGCAACAGAGGAAAAATCAGAGCTCCTCTGACTGGGGAAGAAGAAGGAGGCATGGGAGCCTACAGGGGCCTCTGCAGAGCTCAAGCAGAAAACCTCTGACACCTTCTGAAGCCATGCTTCTCTCCAAGTCTTATAGGGAAGCTTTCTGTTAACAGCTTAAGCCCGCTTCCTGCAGAGAGAACTCGCAAACAGAAGCACAGCAAGGCATAACTTCAGCTTATTAGTTGCTGAGTCTGGCTGGCTGAGAGTTTATTCAGACCCTGAACTTACTCAATGAGGCAAACTCTGATTTATCCTTCCAAGTCCATTCAAACATCACCTCCAGAAATCTCGCTCCCGACCCTGAGTTTGATTTAAACAGGTGCATCTCTCCTTTGCTCTGATAGCACCTTTGCGTGTAGTTCTGCTGTAACACTTGTAATGCCCTGCAGTGAACATCATTTTACACGTGTATCACCCCCTGGACTGTGGGCTTCTGGAAATGAAGAACAATAACTGTCTCACTTGATTTGGTGTTTCTGGCACCTGGTGCGCTGCTTAGCCTCTCGCTGCTCCTCAATGAAGTTCTACCGTGAGAATAAATGAATGAATAAGTGTTTGCCGGTGGCGTTTGATTCTGCCACTTTAGATCAACAGGCCCCAGGAAACAGCCCCTCCTCCAGCTTCTGGACCCTACATGCCATTTCTGTCTAAACCACACATTCGCACTGCCCATGTGCCAGGTTCTCACCCATCTTCTGCAGGTGCCACCTCTCCTTCACTCCTGGAGTCAACGGGTTGCCTTGCGCCACTTGTCATTATTTTCTCTGGCATTTACCTACATTCCAACTGGGCCATGGGTGTGTGTAAACACCACTCTACTGTATACATTTCCCAGTGATAGTCCTTTGCAACTCCTTATAAACAGTAATGAGTTTGTGCCAGAGTCTCACTAAGATGAAATGGGCACCTCTAATCCTCCCTTTGCACACGGATGCCTGGAGAGATGAAAGGGATTGAAAGTAACCCTGTCTTAGGTCAGTGTTCAGGATTGCTAGAGGGATTTAGTGCTTTCTAGGCTCCGGCTTTAGCCTCCAGATCCTGCTGCCTTAAATGAGTTAGGCGCTCTTCCAGGGAGACCACATTCATAACTTTTTGCTTGTGTAGAAATCCTGTCCACACGGAGAACTTCTCACAGCCAGCCTAGACTCTACCCCCTGCAGCCTCGCTCCTCAGATGGAATATTTTCAGGGTCCTTTGGCATTTTGTTCAGGAATTTACCCTGTAGTTCTTTGTGACTCAGTGTGTGACTGAATCTTGCCAACATTCCACATTTCTCAATTGTAAGAAAATTGTAGTGACTGTAACAGAAAACATACATGCAAGGTCTGTTTCTTAGTTTTTCCTGAACCCAAAGGCAACCTCAAATCCTAACCCTAAGCGAAATCTGAAAAATACACAATTTCAGAAAATAAGCTAAACACAATAAGTTAATACTTCAGTGAGTAGCATCAATGCAATGACTTTAACATCAACCAGTGACGGCATGAATAGTAGAATCCTTACCTGTGGTAGAACTGTCTTTGGTGACCCACGCATCCCTGGCTATTTTCTAGTCTCTGTATATTGATATTCATGCCAGTTGTTACGGATGTGGATACTTGAAAAAAGCAATTAACAACCAGCTGCCTTAGATCATTTCCTGCATAAAAGAGCATAAATAAATACGTATTCCTAAACCCCGGCTTTCAGAAACCTCATAACATAACCCACTGTTTCAGTGGAGGAATGCAACTGACATTTGCCAAGCATTTCCTGAGTGTCAGGCAGGGCTTTCTGTGTCGTATGTACACACACTCTGTGTTCCCTCTAACAGCGCATGAAAATGAACCATTCAGAGATGTTAAGACATTGCCCAAGGCCACATGACACCAAATGAGAGATCTTGGATTTGAAACCAGGCAGCCTAGCTATAGGGCCCACATATCAAAATAATTTAGGATCATGGCACTTGAGGATATCTCCTCTGAAACTTGGATCTGGTGGATTCTTGGGACCTTGCTCCTTAGAATGTGGTTTATAGGGGAAAAGCATCAGTATCACCTGAGACCTTGTGAGAAATGCAGCATCTTGGTCCCTCTGCAGACTGACTGCAGAGGGACCATCATCATAACTTGTTTTTGATGATTTTTTTTTGCATAATTTTTATACAAACACTATTGGCAAGTGATTCCTATGCACATTACTGTTTGAGAAGCACTGTTTTAGGTTTACTTTAGCTGTGGAATCATAGGCACAGTAAGAAGTCACAAGGGCCCTGGCTGGTGTGGCTTAGTTGGTTGGAGCATCATCCCATCCTGTGGACCTAAGGGTCACAGGTTCAATTCCAGGTCAGAGCACATACCCAGGTTGCAGTTTTGATCTTAGGTTGGGGCATGGATGTGAAGGCAGCCAATTGATGTTTCTCTCTCACATTGATATTTCTCTCTCTCTTTCCTCCTCTCACTCTGAAAGTAATAAAAAAATGTCCTTAAGTAAGGAAAATTAAACAAAAGAAAGTCACAAGAACCTAGGGAATTTTGAATGATTTTTAAAAAACTACCACACACACATGAGCACTGTTTCCTGTGTGTACAATGTCCCACTTAACCATGAGGAGTTTCCTGAATGACTCCAAAGCACATCATGTTAGCCCATGGCCTTGGGGAAGATAACCTGCAATCACACACTCAGTGTCTGAGCTTTCACACTTGTTTCTCTCATTCTGTCGTTCATTAGCAAGTACAAGAATAGCCTGATAATTGGGTTTATTGATAACAGCAGTGTCTATTATTTAATGATACGTGGTAAAAGTGTACCCACTGAATAGACTGGAAGAGTGTGCGGGAACTGAGTCAAGTCAACCCAAGGCTACGGTACTAGTGTGAGTTCTGCCTGAGTCTTGGGTACACTGGGCAGTCCAGTTAGCTGCCATTTTCTCTAGCAAGTGACAATTACAGCTGGAATGTGTATAGTTTTCCCATTGATGTGTGAATGCAATAATGCTCCTGGATCTTATTTGAGGATTGCCTTTCTATTACTAGATTATCTTTCTCTTTAGATGTGAACACTTCAAAGAGGGAGAATTCTTAGAGGCCATCCACTCTGTTCCAAGATTCTCTAAGTGGCAGGTGGACATGTAAGGTCAAGTTCATCCGACTTGTGCTCTCTTCTCTTTGCCTTTCTAGCAAGGGTGAGAAAATTACTTTTTTTCTTGTGAAATTGTCGCTTATCTCTTGAACCTCAGGTAAGGGCCATCAAAGTGAATAACATAATAGAACAGAGCTAAGAATTGGGTTGGGATGAAAATGGGGAAAAAGAAACATGTACTGTTCTCCCCTCTTCTTAGGGTTAGAAATGGGGTTGAATCCCTACTAATTTCTTTTTATCTCTCAGTGTAATTATTGAATTTGTTGATGTTGAAAGAGATCTTTCCGATCACATAGTATAAATGAACAATTGTTGTAGTTTTTTAAAGAATTTTTTTAAATTTATTTTTTATTTTAATTGTTCAAGTGCAGTTTTCTGTCTTTTACTCCCATCCGAGCCCTCCCCACCTCCCTCCCATTTCCACTGCCCCCCACTAGTTTTTGTCCATGTGTCCTTTATACTTGTTCCTGTAAACCCCAGTTGCCATACTTTTTTAAATGGACATCCAGGCAGGTTAAATGACTTGTGAAGCTAGTTTGTTTGTGACAGACCCAAGCCTAGAACTCAAATCTTCTCACTTCCCCCCAACCAAAAGAAGCAAAAAAACAAAAACAACTTTCCATTAACCGGCCCTGCCTTTGTGCCTTCAGGTAAACCACAAGTCACTTCTCTACTGACCCAATGCACTGGAGATGGGACCAGTAGTACTCAGTCACACTTCATGACCATTGATGAATGTGTACAAGGGCCCCTCACTTCCTTCAAGATTTCCCCATGCCTGACCACCCAATCCTCTGCATTTAGCACACTTTTCAGGGTCCTAAGGCATTTCTTAGAGTTGTAAGGGGGCAAAGAAGTCATCTGTCCAAGGATTTCAAACTGCATGTTTCAGAGGATGAGATGGTAGAGAACACCCTTCTGAAGTCTGTGAGTGGGTGAGTTGCCCACTTCAGCCAGAACAGCTCTGCTTTCATCGGCATTGCGTATTGTGGTTCTATGGAAGATGCTATTTAAACATGTGTTCTAGTGCCTGTAAAAGAGGAGGGGGTGTAGTGGACCTAGTAAGCCCCTTCACTTCTAACATGTTTCAAATAAGAAAAGCTGAGGCCCGGCGGGGCCAAAGAAACATGCAAGGTTACACCGCTCCATTTCACGATGGGCATGATGAGAAGCAAACCCAGAGAACATATTTTCCCAACCAGAGAACCAGGATACAAGTCCCGACAAATCCAAGTACCCTTATGGGGACAACAGAACAGAATATTTAAAATTGAGACAGTCCCAGAAAACCCATAATATATGGTCACTTCAGGAATGAGTCAAGAACATTTCTGGGCTCTGAGACCAGCTTGACTGACAGGTGAATGAACTATGGCACAAAGTCACAGAGGGTGACTGTTACTTCTTTTCCACTTTCAGCATTCTTTGATATATGATGGGACCTGTCAAATCCTATTGATTTTACTGATGCTTTCTGTATTAAGATTTATTTCCTAAATGGCTCCTGTGGGCCTCTTGGCCTGGCTAGGCCCTCAGCTTCTGGAATGCTCTAGGAAAGAGGGGGCCAGGAGGAAATGATTCAGTAACTCACCTGACTTCTGATAAATCCAGTAGGAGGAAGTGGTGTGGCCGTAACTAGAGTTAAAATGCCATCGCTGTGAGCAGCTACAGATAATATATGTGTCCCTTAAATTTTGTTAGAGCTTCTAGCTGCCAAAGCACAGGGTACTGAAGGAACATATTCTCTAAAATAAACGAGTAAATACAATAGAAAAAACATGTGGTATCGGCACACATTCTCTCAGTCTTGATGGCCGTGCTCGAATTACAGCCCGCTGTATGTTAGAGGTATCACTCAGGTAGGGACACGCAGTGTCCTGATGGCCCCTTCCCAGCCGGTGTGACGACTGCCAGCAGCAGTGAGCTCTGCTGTGACAGAGCTGTGCTGGTGTGGCACCCGGGCCAGCTCACGAGAGCCGTTTTTATTCTGCGGAGTCCAGAGTGGCGGATCTTTTTTGTCAGAAAGGAGTTATATTTTCCCTTTCTCTCAGTGTTTTTTGTTTTGTTTTTGTTTTTTCAGCTATCTGCACCGCCCCCACCCCCATCAAAAATATCTGGTTTAAGGGACTGTTACACTGAAGCTCAAGTCCGTGTTATTACCTCGGACCATGGCTGCCTCTGGCCAGTAGGAGCAGGAGCAGTCTTTCTCAGCTTACTATTTGGGCAAGTCCTGCTTCCTCCAACTTAGGATGCAAAGAAAGTCGCTGTAATAATAGTGATGAGACCGAATAAATTTAAAACTTCCTAATTAAAAGTTCTGTCCTTGGGGAAATGAAGCACACAGGATGCAGTTTGGATGCCGGAACGAGAAGTGCAGAGCTGGCCTTGTGGGCCTTCCTTCTCCTGTGCACTCACATGGCCCCCTCTTTGCAGGGCCCCTGCTCTGTTGAGGCCCCCTTGTTGCCACCTTAAAATTGTGAACACGAGCACGCGGCCTGGATACTTCATTCGACACTGGGACCTACAAAGTAAGCATCCAGTCCTGCTGGAAGCCCCATGGACATGCCTCAGGACACGTCCGGTTCTACTCCATCTTCGTTTCATGGTTGGCCGCTGTGCTCTGGAATCGCACACTCTAACACTTAGGAGCTGTTTCATTGAAAGTGAGTTACTACTTGTGTAGTCTCGGTTTCTCAGTCTTTATAATGGGGATGGCAATACGGCCGATCACATTACTTTGGAGGACTGAATGTAACGATGTAACGATGAGCACTTACCTTAGCCAGAGTCAAACGTACGATCCCCACAACTATTTGTTAAATAAATGAACAGGAATAAAATCAGCCCACAGGGTCCTGGAATTTCTATAGAGCTTTGATTATCTGAAATCAAAAACTGCTGAAACGTCAGGAGATTGAAATAGACTTCTTTTGTCTTACTGTCTATCTTCTTTTTACTTCATTTGTTTTTTCAATCCCCAAAGACCTGAAGGGTCCAGCAATCAGCAGGCTTATCTCTTAAAGACTAAGAATGTAGGAAGCAAAAATCTAGAACACAGCTAACCCATGACGAACTTGTAACCCGCCGGGGCCTCGAGGGTATTTCTACTTCGGTTTCCCACACGCCCGTCATCAAGAGCAGACACCAGTTCCCACAGTGGCAGGTGGAGCTGGTACTCCTGTGGGTGACCATTTATTTCCTAGAGGAAACATCACTTTAGTTTGTTTCTCTGGATCTGTGTGCTGAGGGCCACATTATGGAGACTACGGTAGTTAGCAACGTTTATCGTTTTGTCATACATAATAATGTTTAGAGATTTGTGACCTATAGGTTCCAATCTCAAACAAGCCAAAGAAATAATTTCAAAATAATTCAAAATCTTTAGAGGAGAATGTGGAGACCGCGGTCATCCCTATCGACACTAGGAAACACAGCAGATCACAGCGATATTTCCAAATCCCCTTTTCTCTCCAGCCATTTCCATCACTCCCTTCTGGCCTGTGTAGACTTCCCCTCAGTCTTAACCTACGAGCTATTCGTTTCTTCTTCTGCTTCTTTTTCTCCTACTTCTGCCCTTGGAGAAGCCCATGCCAGTTAGTGTGACAAAACATGACTCTTTTTGAAAGACTGGGAAATAAAAGAATTGAGAGCCCTGGCTGGTGTAGCTCAGTGGATTGAGCGCGGGCCTGCGAACTGAAGGATCGCGGTTCGATTCCCAGTCAGGGCACATGCCTGGGTTGCCAGGCCAGTTCCCGGCAGGGGACATACAAGAGGCAACCGCACATTGATGTTTCTCTCCCTCTCTCCTTCCCTTCCCCTCTAAAGATAAATAAATAAAATCTTAAAAAAAAAAAAAAAAAAAAAAAAAAAAAAAAAAAAAAAAGAATTGAGAGAAAAATCTGTCTCAGAGGACAGTGGAAGGAAAGGTCAATGTTAAATCTTTTTGTCCTGTAACATATCATAAAAATCACATCTACTATGATGGTCCACCAAATATGGGGTGGTCACTAACATTGTAGTTTACAAAATCATCATACTTATCTTCACCGCAGTTTTATAAAATGGATTGTTTACTCGAAGAAATAACTATCAAACCAAACTCCAGACAGGCGGATTCCAAAGTGCATGATGCAGTCTTTGCAGCTCGCAGCAGTTGTTCAGGAACCGTCACCTGTGTGGCTAATAGACGCGGGGCTTTTTAATGGGCTCTGTGACGTTTGACAGACAAGTCAGCTGCAGGCCCCGAATTCCAGGACTTAAAATCAAGTACAAAAGATTAGGCAGGAGCGAAAATGTCTGCCACATAAGAAGATCATGATTAATGTCACATGAACGATGCTGACAACCAATGCCAAACACGGTGATGTTCTTTTAGGGGAGAAATCTAGGTATGTCATTTGAAATGTCTTTCTCAGAATTACGCAGGATAGAATTGCATTCTGGAACCTGGACTTAAGAGATGTCAGTTGCCACTGCAATGAATCATGTTATGTACCGATGTCATGTCATATCAAAAATAATTAGTCCAATGTTTGCTTTTTTTTTTTTTTTTCCTTTTCTGGCTTGACTTATGTTTTCCTATAAAATGGAACACACTTCATCAAATATTCTTCTTAAGTCAAGTATAACTCCTTCCAACTTTTGGGTCTATTATAAGTTGACTCATTTCACAGTTTACACCTCTAGGAATACCAGGGAGGAGGTGGGGAAACAGCAGATTAAGTATTTGCTCATTTGCAATTCTCTGCAGCCTAAGGAAACTGTACGTACCAGGTTAATATGTGCGGCTGTGCTTTGCTGAGGCTGGACCCGGATCCTGTACTCTACACCTTACGTCCTTCCCACTTCTCCTTCATGAACTACAGCCTGCTAGGAAGAACTAGCTGAGCTTTTGAAAGAATTTAAATTTAAGTTGAGCCTTAAAGGATGGTGATGCAGACTTAGACAGGTACGCACAGGAAGGAGGGCAACAAAGGCATTTATAAAAAGGCAGCTTCAGAAGACAGCTAGATGGAGAAGTCTCCCCCAAAATAGTTAATGGTGAACACAGTGAAGGCATATAGAAGTGAGGTAAAAATGACAAAGTTAGACTGGCAATATTTGTTAAAAGTTTAAATGACAGGATATGGAATTTTGCATTGATTTATTGTAAGGCATGGGGCAGTATTTTTAAAGTAGGAGACTAGTATGATCTGTTCTAGGGAGATAACAGCAATAGGTAGGGCTACGTAATATTAAGAAAAGACCTGAGACACAGGCTAGGGTTTAGCAGTTAAGAGTCTTCCATAAAAGTCTAGGGAAGTGATGTGTGTGTCTGCATTGGGCCAGTGGTTGCTGCTAATTTGAAAACAATGCCAAGTCTGGTGGCTGCTACATTAGACTTCAGTGAGATGCTCAGGGACCTCAGCAGCACAGGCTGGCTTGGGAGACCCTAATGTAAATGAGGTTTAATTTGTCAGGTAAATATAGCTCAGGAAATCAGGGTGGTAATGGCATCTCTAATCGCTAAAATATGTCCTGTGTGCTCTATAATATGCAGCTGTCACTGTGCTCAGTGATGTACCTGGGGCATCTCAAATAGTCTTTAAATCAAGTTTATGAACCAGGTATTGTTTTCTCTGTTTTAGATGGGAAAGCACGACTCTAAGTGGTTAAGTCAACTATTGTTACTTATCTCAAATTTTTTTAACTCCTTCCTTCCTTCCTTCCTCCCTTCCTTCCTTCCTCCTTCCTTCCTTCCTTCCTTCCTTCCTTCCTTCCTTCCTTCCTTTCTTCCTTCCTTCCTTCCTTCCTTCCTTTTTCTCTCAGAGACGGAAAGGGAGGGAGAGAAACATCAATCAGTTGCTTCTCGTAAGTGCCCCTACCAGGATCAAACCTGCAACCTAGGCATGTGCCCCGACTAAAGATCAAACCCACAACCTTTCTCTTTGTGGGACGATGCTCAACCCACTGAGCCATACCAGCCAGGGCTTAGCCTAACTTCTTACAAGGGGCAAGTAGCAGGGCAGGGACTTAAGCCCAGGCACACTGAATCTTCAATAGCTAACCCCAGGGCATCCTGTTTCTATTGTACCTATATGGTGTTAAATGTCACTCCTTCCAACATGACCCTCTGCGATGCTCTGGCAGAAACATTAAACTACATCAAGCCTCAGCATCTCCATACAGGGTTGGGTAAAAGTGGGTTTACAGTTGTCCATATTAATAATACAAGAATAAACTCTGTGTTATATACTCACAACTGTAAACCTACTTTTGCCCCACCCTATATATAAAAAAGGAATAGTTAATTATTACTTTGTAGGGCTACTTTGAGAGTTAAAATGGATAATGTGTGTAAAATGATTGGCAAAGTAAGTATTTCAATCAGACAGCTGAGGAACCGTTTGGGGTCCCGGGTGATAAGCAATGCCTACACCTGGCACTGGGACTCTGGATGATCGGTTCATTCATCCCAGCCCTTAACAGGGCCCTGAGGAGGCACGGGGAGGAGGCGGTGCTGTGTCCAGCTGCTGAAGAGTGGGGGTATTCAGGGAAATCCAGTTACCTTGGGTAAAAGTTCAGGGAGGGCTTCCATCACAGAACTCTTTCTACAAAAGTCTAGCCTACGGACCCATGAAGCAGCAGAGGAGGGCCAGGAGGAAGACTTGGAGATAGGCAGGCACGCGGATACTCAAGGGGAGCCCAAGTCGTCACAGATCTGGGGCTGATGTTGGCAAAATTAGTTCCAGGCTCCTCCAGCCAGAGTACTGCACGCTCTCCTTCCAGGCAGGAAGGGGCAGAGGCTTGTGGCATTGTCAAGGGCATTGCTGAGGCCTGGAAAGAGAGATCAAAACAGTCGAATGGAGGGCAGCTTTAAGAAACTGCAGCCAGAGGCCAAGATTTCAGGACCCTTGAGGAGAAATGGAGCGGGGCGGTTCCAGGTTAGGGATAAGGTGAAGACCCCCCATAAAGAGCCTGCTCTGAGGTCCCAGGCGGCACTGAGTTAGCTAGTGTTCTCATTTTCAAGAATGCAGGACACACGCACATGTGCTTGTGTGCACACACAGAGACGAGCAAACACACACATGCTTACCCACGTGCAGCTATGCTTCCGAGTCGGCTCAGGCAGCTTAGCCCTGGTTTTGTAGGAGAAAAGGAATCCAAGCCGCAGTGGAATACGAAAAGCACATTTCATCCTCTGTGCCCACGTGGAGCAATGTCTGAACATGGTGGCAGCGCCTGAATCTTGGCCTTCAGAATGGTTCTGAGCCCTCAGCTTGGAGTTCGTGGCAATCATATGTGATCGCCTTGTCTATGTATTTGTCTGTTTCTGTCTCTTTCCCAATGGAATGTCGGTTCAATGAAGACAGGGCATCTTTTGTCTTTTTCACGGCTTTATCTCCAGTAAAAGGCACATAGTCAGGTGTTCAACAAATAACCACCGAATGAATGGATTAAAATATTCTCATGCACATTTAGGCCATTGTCTTCCATTATCCCAGATTACTACTAATGAAACTGTTTCCAAGTTGTAAGAGTGAAAACCTAAATTTAGATATGGTCCTATCTTCTCTCTATTCCTTCTCCTCCTATTTGAAGATTAAATAACTATTTTTTCAAGTGCCCCCACTGAGGTTACATTTATTCTATGAGCATGAATGAGTTTTTGGAGATTTTCAAGGAGGAGATTGACATGGTGTGTAGACCCCTATGTCAGAAAGATAACTTTGGAAGCAGGATGCCATGTAGATTAGAAGAAGATACTAGTAGCCCAGAATCCAGTTAGGATGCTATTACACATGATGGACACACAAACCAGCAAATTCCGGGACAAGTTCGTGGTGACAGAATGCTCCTGGAACTGCATGGCGGTGTGCAGTGGGTACTGTGACCTCCACTTGATGATAACGGTGACAGTAATACTAATAATGATAACAGTCACCATACTAAACAACACAAATGGATAACACTTACTGAGTATGGATTCTTTGCCAGGAACTCTTCTAAGAAGTTTAGGAACGTGACCGTATTGTCCAAGTTTGCACAGCTACTAGGAAGTGAAACAGCAGAAATTCAGAACTTCAGCCTCAACGACAAACCCAGACCCCTTCCCCTCAATACTACAAACAAGATCTAAAAGTACAATACAGGCATTCAACACGCATACTAATTATACGTTTCTTCTGAAGATGTACTTTGCTATCAGGTCGTAAGCTTTTTCAGATTGTAAACTTCTGGAAGTAAGGTCAGTCTCCTTTTGTTTTATGCAGCAGCAAACTGCATTCTACCAGGGAGCCTGGGAGAGAGACCATTGGCCCCTGTGATGGTCACACTCTCCGGCAGGCAGTGGAACTCTCTGGAGAGTTAAGGGAGCCTCATTTATCCCTCTGATGACAGCTTGGCATTTACCCACTTAGCCTCCATCCTCACTGCTGAACAAAGCTCTCTGTGTGAGGGTGGGGTGGCGGATGGAGGCGCTGAGAAGGACAGGGGTGATGCTGGGCATTGCCTGTGCTCGGGAAACCTTTCATATGTCCTCAAAAGCCAACTGTCTGGGCTCTCTCCCTTCTGACTCACTGCATCCTTTAGGCAGCAGTTGCTTTTTTCCTGACACCCCTTGATGCTCCAGGGATCAAGGAGCTTAGAAGAGACGCTGGAATCGGTGCAGGCCTTCCTGGCGGCCTGCTCAGCTGTGCCTGCAGGCCCTTGGCTGCACCTGGCTCCCCGCTCCCACCTCCTTCTCACCTCCCTCAGCCCACTGTTTTCAACCAGACTGACTTTCAGACATTCACAGGCAAAACCAATTGACACCTTGGGTGGAGGTTTGCAGAGGTGAATTCTGGGGGGCCTTGGCACCTGTTTTGTTTGCAGGGTGGGGCCGTGCTTGGTTCCCCACCCCGGAAAGAAGAGAGAGTTGGGAACGCCTGGACAGCTCCTGAGGCTCAGGGGTCTTCACCGTAGGCAGATCCTCAGGTTTAGCTTTGCCTCTGGGAAGGGTGTGATGAGCACAGAACAGGGAATAAATAACCCGTAATCTCTGCGCTTTGGTTTCCAAATGCCCGAACCCTGAAGCAGTTTCTGTTGGCTTCTGGGAAGAGTAACACTACCTTGGAGTGCGTGTCTCCGAGGGAAACACCTGGAATCATTAACAGAGGAAAGGGCTCCCTCCCCAGTGCTCCTCTGGGGTAGGGTGGGAAGAGAGATATTGGAGAAAGGAGAAGAAGAGGGCTCAGGAGAGCCCAGGGGAGAAAACTCAGTGGAAAGCATCGCTGACTGAATGCCCAGATGCTGCCTGTGAGCTGAGTCCCCTGTCTGAAGACCATGCTGTGGGCAGGCAGTGGTGAAAAGATGGAGAGGGGGCTGCTGAGCCCAAAACCATTGCTGGCCACCACCTTCTCTTAGCGCCCGCCCAGGAAGGGGAGGGGCTCCCCTCCAACAGCAGGCAGCACCCAGCACAGGGACTGCCCAGCAGCCATCGCCACTGCGCACCAAGGCCCCCTCATGGAAAACTCCCAGCTTGCAACTCTGCAAGGCGAGTGGACGCCCCAAGAGAAGGATGGCCCCAGTCTCCCTTCAGGACTGCAGAAGAAATCTTCTGTCCTGACGAAGCAGGGTGTCATGCTGCAGAAATCTGTTCACTAATAACCCTGTAATAACTTGTGCAGCATCGTGTCAGCTCTCACTATATGTACCAACCCTCAAATCTGGACACAATATTGGTTACAGGATTTGCCTACAATAAGGAAATTTTAAACTTGGACCTTCTCAGAAATCCAGCATTTATGGTTTGGCCAATTGAACGGAGGCAGAGGTTATTTTTGGACAGGATATAGAAGAAATTCTATGAAGCCCTGAACTGCTCAGGTGAAAACGTACATATAGTCTCCCTCCACTAACATCCGCCATCTACAGAAGAGCTGCTTGGAGACACAATCTTCTTCTCCAGACTCGACAGCAGGTGCGTTTCGCTAGGTGCACGCGGATTATAGGCTGCGGTGCGCAGCACTGGTCTGGCCGGCATGGGCTCCCCCACCACACCCTGGGCTGCAGAGCTCACACAGGCAAGTAACTGTCGGTCTTTAAGAAATCAGGGGGAAACACACTGATAGCCACGTTTTGCTTCTTTTGAATAACAGGAGTACCCGGCAACGGGGAACCGCGTGAGCGTGTGGTGCTCCCCGGAGGCCCCGCAGGTCTCGGGCTCACCAGTCCCTTCTCCTTCTGACTGCATCCCTGACGCTGAAGCAAGGCTGGGTGGCATCTGCCATTGGAATCATTGTGATTTCGTCTCAGAGCAAGAGCCTGTGCCCCTGGCTGGTAGCAAGAGTTTGGATTTGGACTTGGGTGTTTGGTCATGAGCGCCATGGGTGGTCATCTCCTCATTTGAGAAAGATCTGTGAGAATTTGCTTTTGGAAATAGTATCGCCCATTGCATGAAGGTGTTTCTCCTTCCTTCCTTCCTTCTTTCCTTCCTTCTTTCTCGTTTAATCTCCAAATTGGTCCTGACTGGTGTGGTACAGTGGATTGGCACCATCTTGCGAACCAAAGTGTCGCCAGTTCAATTCCCGGTCAGGGCACAGGCCTTGGGTGCCAGATGGGTCCCCAGGTCGGGGAGGGCAGGAGGCGGCAGATCAATGTTTTTTATATTGATGGTTCTCTCCCTTTTTTTCTCCCTCCCTTCCCTTCTCTCTAAAAATAAATCAATAAAATCTTTTCAAAAATAAAAATACAATAAAATAAATCTCCAAATTGTCCTTCCTAGGTCACAAAACTGGGCAGGGTGTGCCGAGACAAGACTCAGTGGCCCAATAACCTGGAGGCTTAACCGGTTGGAGGCTTCCCCAGCGAGGCTCCCTCCTCCATGGCGCGGCACCTCCCAGGCAGATTCACCCCGGGCTGTACTGGCGGCTCTGCATGTCACCCACTCATAGCTGACCTGAGCATTCTGCCTCCCTTCCTCCCCCGTGCCCGTAACTATGTGGTTTCTTGCAGGTTAAGCAGCTCTGAGAACAAATTTGTCCGAGGTTGTCTACCAACTCTGTGGCTTGGAATTATGCCTAATGTGTTTGATAATTAATTGTGTGACTTTAGACAAGTAACTTGCCCTCCAAGTGTTTCCCTTTCCTCTTGTAAAATAAGACTAGACCTCTACTGACCTCTACTTACTCAAGTAATTCACTCAAGGGAGATGCATCAAGTACCTCCTATGTCACAGATGCAGTCCTAGGGGCTGGGTCTACAACAGATGAACAAAGATAATGTCACCGCTCTTGGGCATCTTAACGTTTGGGAGTAAAGACTATATCTTTATATCTATTTACCTATTTATTCTCTATCATAATTTATTATAAGGAGCCATCCATGTAGAATATAAAAATAGATCCATATTATTTAAAAGGCAGTGTGATAAGGGCAAGGATAATTGGGTGCGGAAATGTGTGCAATCATTGAGTAAGAGCCTCTGTAGCAGACAGGGAGGACTTCAGAGCACAAGGTAATACTGCATGCCAACTGTAATTTTAAAAAATTAGAGGTGAGTATTGGATACGTCTTTAAGTAGGAACAGAACCCTGCAAGGACTCCAGGCTAAGGGGACACCCTGGGTGAAGCCCAGGGGCATCAGTCAAAGTGTTTAGGATGTGAGGACTTTGGGACGGCCGGAGAGGGACAGAGCGTGTGACAAAATGGGGCTGCAGGTGCCCTCAGAGCAGAGCTTATGCAGCTGCGTGTGTTCATGTTTATTGGTTTAGAATGGAAGGCATTCGTTGGGGTGTATTTATGCACAAATACTCACTTATGCATAAATTCTTATATTTTCTGGAATATTTGGGTGTTGTTCTATGAATACCAATAACATGTATCCTCTTGCATTTCATTTCAAAATAAAAAATTTTCAACAGTTGAGCTAACATGGGAGGTGCTGTTAGAAAGCAACGTCTAAATTATGGTTGGGTAGCATTGCTACAAAGGTTGGGTTGTGAGAAATAAACACTCATCGGAAACAGAGATGTACCCATCTTGTTCCAGGTGAAGGATGAAGGCAACCCAAGGAAATAAAACACAAGAGCCTCCAGTAACCTCGATCTCGTGAGATGAACCGGTAACCACTGAGTATAATTTCGGATGAACTAGTTCCTTATTAGTTTGGAAGCACTTGTTTTAACAGTGCCCTCACTCTTCCTGGGTAAGAATCCTACCCAGGGAGTCTTCCCACTTAGTAGCTCAAAGGTGAGAAAAAGAGACAGAAAGTGTTTCTTTCCAGTTTCACCAGACGAGATTCCACTGGGTCGCCCTCTCATTTGTTGATTCTGTTATCACCAGAAGCTAGCTGCCTGGTGGACTCAGGTTTTCTTTCTCCATCTTTAAACCAGTGACTTCCTAGCTCTGAAAACACGGTGTTTGCAATTTAGTCCCACGCCCCCTGCTGGCCAGATGTCACATCACAGCAGCAAAACGAGGCTATTTCAGGGCAGCTCGTGCACCAAGACTATCATACTATTTCTTTTAATTTCTTGGCAATGCAGTATTGGATTTTTTAAGTGGCTATTTAAAACCTAACAGCTTTTCCTCCAGCAGATTATAATAATTTTAAAACACCACAGATTAAATTTGGGGCCTCCACTGGGTCCCTAGCCCTGGTATTAATTAACAAAGCTTGAAACGAGCCGTGATTAATTGCGAGTCCAGGAGCGCAACACAGTTTGATGAATATGTTCAGATTTCAGGGAGAAAAACATTGAAACCGTTGCTTGAGGCAGGATCCTCTGCAATAATAACCACTTTGGTTTCGAAACCGTGTCTTCCCATACAAATTGCAGAGCGCGTCATCCCCGGAGTGGAGTCGGCTGATAACAGGGTGGGAGCGGGAATCTGGAGCCATCTGCACAGCCCGAGTCTTCCTCTTGGTTTTTTTTTTTTTTCTTTCTCGTTTCACCTTTCCAAATTATCAGACTTGAATAATAAATTAAATCAGGGTAGCCGAGGGAAGTGGGTGAGAGATGTGAAGTTGAAAGAAAGGAAGACATATAAACAATTTTTAAAAACACAGAGAAATCTATCCTTGAGACTTTTTTTTTTTTAAAAACATTGATTGGTTGCCTTCTGATGCTCCGCGACTGGGATCGAACCCACAACCTTTAGGTGTTCGGGATGAAGCTCCAACCAGTCTAGCCCCTCAGCCAGAGCTATCCTTGAGACCTTGTTTTCCCTCATTTTCAGAACCACTGTAGAGATGGTTGTCCAGCAGTGCTCAGGGATGGAGGGGAAGATCATAGGACTTTGGAGAGGCTGTGACCACGCTGATTATTTACTCCAGCCGTGGGTTTACAGCAGAGAAAACTAAGATGTATGTCAGCTCAGGAGGCACGCCAGGGAATGGAATTCTGACAACAGCAAGAAGGGAATGAGAAAGATGTTTCTTATTGATGTTTCTCTCTCCTTTCCCCTGTCTCTAAAAATAAATAAATAAAACCTTAAAAAAAAGAAGAGGAAGGAAAAGAAAGATGGACTTGGTCTTGAAAGATTTGGATTGGAGCCCTGTCCCCACCCCCACCTAGCAGCAGGCCGGTTTCGTGACTCATGTGGTTGCCCTAGCCCCTGAGCACTGAAGGGCTCCCTCCACACTCGGTTTGAGGCTCTGCTGCGGCCATCCTGAAATTTTTAGGTTTTTTTTTTTTTTTTTTTTTTTTTAGACAAGAAAGCCTGCATTTTGATTTTGCATAGCACCCTGCAAATTATGTAGCCAGTCCCATCCAGCAGCATAGGATCATAAGCACATCACTCAGCCTCTCAAATTCTCAGTTTTTCTTCTCTGTGAAGGGATTATAATCAAGCCCGTACTGGATGGAGTAATTAAGTGGGGTAATTAGGGGGGAAGATTGTAAATGATAAAGTGCTGTGCAAAAATAGGGCAAACTTGTGGCTTTCCTGAGCTGCGGCAGGTCTTACATAGCAATATTTTTCATGTGTTTTTTTTCCTGGAAATTTACGGGCTGCTTTTATGTTTTTGCTCAAGGTGCTGTCGTCCCTGATTTAACTTCATGATATCTTATATAGAACCTCTACACCCTCAAATGTAGGGTTTCTCTCTTTTTCAAGATGTACGGCTCTCCAAGGGGAAAAAAGAGAAAGGAGGCAATGATGGTCAGAGGAACATTTAAGATACAAGAAATAATTCCGGTTGGAGGTGAGGACTTCAGAAGAAGGCCACGCATAGAAAGATTTAAGGGAAATAGTTAATAGCAGTTTTTCTACCAGGTACTCAAGCACGAAGGTCAAACAAGCAAAACTTCTGGCTATAGCTTTTATTTACCCAAGCATATTTGGAGAGTGAGAGGGTAGCCTTTTATTGAATGGAATGTAGGTGAATACTCTTGTCTTGAATGCCTCTGACCTCTTTCTGTTTCTTTTTCCAATCTCAGTGGAGTGCCATTGTTCGGAGGTGAGGGAGAGCAGAGTGGTGCTCAGGTGGGAACACCCGGAGAGTGGCAGTTACACTGGAGACTATAGGCCAGCATCTTCCCTCTGTAGAGGCCTCCAGGATTCTCATGTAACTCATATGGGGAGAGTGTGATGGAAAAGAAGGCATTAATGGTAGAGGCATGAGTGTAGGTAGCTAGATATTAATAAAGGAAGGAAGCGAAGGGAATTGGGCATGATCAGCTAGGGAGCATAGGCTCGTTCCCTTAGGAAGTTACAGCTTCACACACTCCCCAGGGAACCACTAGTGTGTTCCCTGTAGTTCACTGGGGGCAAGAGATAGAACAGAAAAGAGGGAGGTGAGCACAGGTGCGGAAGGAGCCATGACGGTGACCACCGAGGCCTGTCAGTCTAGCCTGGGGAAAGAGTGCGTTGGTTAGAAGGCAGATCCATCACAAGCTCGAAAAACCTTGGAAGCTGATTGGTTATTTAAGCGTCTGGTTCATCTTGGCTATTTAAGTATAATTATATTGGTCCAGCCTAATATAATGTAATCAGCTTAACAAAGAACCCTTCTTCCTCTCCCTCCCTCCCCCACTCCTCCTCCCCCGCCTTGTCTCTCTACCCTGTAACATGAGCTCATCAGTTCATTGGAATGTTCTCTCCTGAGCGAAAGTGAAACAACAGAACCCAAATAGAGTCACTTTTGCTAAACCCCACCAAGATTTCATTCCTAATCTAATTGTAGTGGCAGTCTCTCCCTGGAGTGGAATTTTAAACCAATCAGTCTGGGGTTAGGGATCAACACTAGTGAGCTAATCTGCTTGATATAACCCCCTTGCTTCCCGGTAGGAAAGGTGATCTGGCCTGGAATAATCCAGTCTTCACCTCCTTGCTCCGCCCTCTTTCTGTCTATGAAAAGCTTCCATTTGAACAACTCTTCGTGTTCTTTTCTATTTGCTAGATGGGATGTCACCTGACTCATGAATTGCTCACTAAAACCCATTAGATTTTCAAGTTCACTCCATTTCATTGTTGTTTAACGCCTTCAACAAGAAAACAAGAGAACCATGAGAAGATTTTTTGAGAAGTGCGTGCTAACTGTGGTCATTGTGAGACCCTTTAGCACATTATAATTGGCCACCCCTCATGCATGCACACACCGTAACTATTGTGGAAGCCTGTATTATGTAGAAAATTTAGGGGGTTTGGATTTTATTTCTTTGTGCAGCCTGAATTAGCGCACTTCTGACCTTTGGCTGTTAGGGCAGCTTAGCTGTCTGCGCAAGACTCACTGAAAAACAGGAAGAAGTGAAGTGAGACTGTGGGGAGGGCGTGATGAGCACATTAGAAAATCAGAAGTGTGATGGGAAAAGAAGCAGGGAGCAGAGGAAAAGGAAGATCAAGGTAGGCTGTGCAGGGAGGTCTATTCAGAGCATCCTTGAGGGAAAAATAAAAAATAAAAGCCTTGAAGTCCAGGAAAGGAAATGGTTAGTATTTCCAGATCAGGAGACACTTTTTTTTTTTTGTTACTTTGTAAGTATGGCTATATTCAGCCCCATTAACGTCGCCAAAGTAAAAAGGCATCTGAGAAGAAGAGCGAGCAGAGCGCTCTTAGAGAAAGGCCCGCTGAAACGCATGGCACAGCACTGCGTTTGCCTAGCACCCCTTCCATTAGTGGGACCGGCCGTGTGCTTTCCCCAGCACAGTGTGGTGTGTGCACACAGCCCAGCAGGGGGAGGGATGAGAGCGACCCGAGTCGGAGGGAAGCCTGCTCTTCAAGAACACCTAAGGACGGCCCGCCCTAGCAGGGTGACCACAGGAGCGTGGTGGAGAAGACTGAATTATTTGGATTTACCTTCTCTTGCTAATTGGGTCCCTTTGCACCACAGGAGACTTCCGAGGGAAAAATCTTATTTCTCTCCCTCTCTCTCTCTTTTTTTATATGGAATATAAGATTTTTTTTTTTTTTTTTTTAGATCTCATTCAATATTCCTTATATATCCTTAAGGAAATACCCTTGAGATGACGCCAGTTTTTGAAAGGGGTCGGGCTGTCCTTCAATCATTGGTTTAGGGGGAGGAGTAAGTTCTTCCCTGACCTGAGACAGGAAATGCCTCTTGTCTTATTTCCTGGCTCTTCTGAAAAGGTCTCAAGTCCAGAAAACTCATCAGCTTTTCTCCTCTTCTTGATCTGAGCCTTTCTGGTCCGAATCTGTCTCTGTTAAGAAGGTTGCTACTGATTTGGGTTTCCTTGAAGACTCTCCACACAAAACCTGTCTGTGGGGGCCGCTGGGAGGTAACCTGGTGATTAGAATTACCTCCATTTTCAAAGTTGGGACTTTTATAATTCCAGAGGTCACTGAGTTATGTGCTTCTGAAAAATAATCATCCTCGACAGTGAACAAATGTCCTGCATCTCTTGGGTGAGCACACTCTGTTGTCCTGGGTCTCGATGCAGTAGTCTCCCTCCATCTCTGGTGCCTAGGTGAGCTCTTCCTCTTTTATCCCTGGTCAAGGGAATAGACAAGGGGCATAAGTGAAGGCACTGGCTTGCCTTGGGCATGCATTTCAGCTGCCTAAGCTCATTCAAATTCATGCATTTGCATTTTTACATCTTGTTTTGTTTGGGGGTTCTATTTTTGCTTTTCCATGTTTCTATTTCTGACCCTTGTAGAGCTGAGTTTTGATAATTAATTGAGATAGTGAAACAAAGAGATAAACAGGTAAATAATTCTCAACCTATTGGTTCATAAGCGTAATTAGAAATTCTGTGAGCTTTTTGCTTTTTCAAATATAATGGGTTAACTACAATGTTTTGAATCATTCGTTTTTTTCTTGGAATTACATCAGCCCAATTTGGCAATTCTGGTTATTTTTTTAAAGTATTTTTATTTATTTTTAGAGAGAGGGGAAAGGAGGGAGAAAGAGAGGGAGAGAAACATCAATGTGTGGTTGCCTCTCATGCCACTCCTGGGGACCTGGCGGGCAACCCAGGCATGTGCTGGGAATCGAACTGGCGACTCTGGTTTGCAGGCTGGCACTCGGTCCACTGGGCCTCACCAGCCAGGGCTGGGGCTCAATCCTGGTTATTTAAGGCTGATCAGAAGCTGTGATTGGCTTGCTACCACTGTTCTCTATTGCTTTTTCTTCAGTGTGTCTTCTAATATATCATATTTCCTTATTGTGGTGTTTCTTGTGTTTCATTACTCTTCATATTAGAAGGTGAGCTCCATGAGGACAGAGAACTTTTCATATTGTGTTCACTGCTCTAACCCAAGCATTGAACAAAGTATAGGGAGTGTGCATTGTTTTCTGTACAAAACAAATGAATTAATATTTACAGGAAGTTTTGATTCAAGTCAATAATTTGTTATAAAGTTCCTACTGTGTTCTATAACCTGTTCTAGTCATAGAATTAATACACAGGATATCAGGGATTCTTCAAGTCCACCCACCTACCTGGATTAACTCTACTGGATGGCACTATCCAAGGCAGCCATTAATGAAGGCATCTTAACATTAGGGAAGGAGCAGGGGCTGAGGGGTTGCAGTGCTCCCCCTGACCACCCAGGTATTAACCCCAGGAAAGGTCCTGCAACTTGGTTTCTGCATCTCTAATGAATAAGAAGCACACCAATTCACTGTGGCTTTGAGAGCCTAAACTAACACAAGCAACGCGAACATCTCATTTGCTTGTCATATAGTGAACATTCAACAAATGTTAATCCCTCTCTTTTTTTACTTTGATAGACAATAAAACCAAGGGGAGAACAAGCTATAAAGTGACGCATTTTCACATCAATAGCTCCTAAGGGGTAGACGTTATTTCCTTTATGAATTCTTGACAGCTCCTTACTTCCAAGTACTTAAAGAATATATACCATCAATAAAAAGTGTTTTTCAGGCCATTAACCTATCCTATTCGGGCAACTAAAAATATCATTTGATTATTAAATTACTACACCTATTTTTCATCTTGTGTACGGTACCCCTTTTTCAACTAGATTCTAAGCGCTGTGTCCTCCATAATGCCTTACGAGTTTTGTGTAGAAGTTTCCAATACATTTTCTTCATAGGTTGTTTAATGAAGACTCTCCATCGTGTTAAATGTTCCACACTTCGCTTTAAGAGAAGCTCCCCGTAATCTAATCTCTACCCATTCCACCTGTAAGCCTTAGATCTGGCCCCCTCCAGGGAATTTCTGATGCAGTTTACACAGCGTAGACAGAGGTCCCTTGCTCTTCTGCGTCTCTGCAATGCCTGCGTCTCTGGATACGCTGCTGCCATCTTTCTGAGCAAGCTCATTAGGAGCTGGTGCCAAAGGACTGTCAGCGCATCTGGGCATCCTCCCAAATCTTAAACAGGACTGGAGAAACATTAGGCTCTGCTGGGGATACAGCTGATACAAGTGACTAGATGACATGAAGCCAACTGCTTGGGGGTTGATAACGGAACCAGACCTCAAGCTTTCAGCCCATGCATAAAAACAGGAATCAGGACAGTAACAGCCTAGCCACTAACCCAGGTTTCCTGTGTGGTCTGGGCTCCATTTTCAAAAGAATCACTTAGAGAGCTTTTAAAACACACAGTCATGGGTCCAGCTCTAGACTGCTCAGGAAGAAGAAGTGTAAAGAACCTGCTCGATTTCCAAGTGACACAGAGTGCCTACATTTTCGCTGTGATGTCCCTCTGAACAGGTCAAAATTTCTCTGTTTAAATAAAAACAACAGTCAAAAAAAAAAAAAAAAAACAAAAAACACCTCCCAGATTTTAGAGCGGCAAATTCCACCCCTTAGAATGACTGATTAGTTAGTGCTGATAGGTGTGGCTCAGTTGGTTGGAGGGTCCCTGCTAAACAAAAGGTCACCAGTTCAATTCTGGACCTGGGCACATCACTGGGTTGTGGGTTTGGTCCAGGTCTGGCGAACACGAGAAGCAACTGGTTGGTGTTCCTCTCTGAGATGGATATTTCTCTCCCTCTCTTTCACCCCCCTTCCCCTCTCCAAAACTAAATAAGCAGATTTTTTTTAAAAAAAGAATCACTATATTTTCCACCTATTGTTAGGCAAAGGTGTCAGTGCATGAGTATCCTGTATGGCTGTTTCCTCCAGGTGTATCTTACATCCTTAATCAGATGGAAACCTGTGTGCCTTTGCACATCCTCGTCCCTCTCTCCAGACTGCCTTTCTCTGCTCCACATGGTGAATTCTCTGGGTAGCGTTATCTCCTTTAAAAACCTTCGTTTGTTGTCACCAGGCTCCATTCATCTCTAATCCCCTATGTGAAGCCCTTCCCAGCTGCCCTACAGAGACAAAGGTTCCCTGCATCACCCTTTCATTTATATTCCTCTCCGTGTCTGCCCTCCCCAAATATTTAAAATCACTTGTTTGCCTGTGTCTTTCCTCCCCGTTCTGTCCTACCTTCCTCAAAAGGAAGGATGGCGTCATTTTTATTCTTAGGTCTCCTCCAGTGCCTTGCCCAGTAGTTAGTATTCACCCAATACTTATTATTGAATTCTTAGGTGAATGTTTAATTAATTATAATAGTAATTATTTCTCCCAGGAGGAAAGGGCTCCAAGAAAAGCTCCGGACTGTTATCCATCCTGTAGCTTTCTCTTCGCAGTGCCCGTCTTCACCCACCCACGCACCCGCGCATCCCAACACCGCGGGCGAGGAAGAATAGCAGGGTCAGGAGAAGTTACGCCAATCCAAAATCAGAGAGTTTGCCTTCTGTCTGTGAGCGAGAGCCGGTTACCTGGGGAACCAGATTTATCTCTGTGTGCTCAGTACAGTACATCTCAATGAGGGCACTTTTAATAAGCAACTGATGTGTAATTGCCTGTATAAATTATGTATCTCTTGTCCAGCTCCAGCTCTGGTGCACGGAGTAAATTATGGAGAAAGCTTCCTCTTGGGATTATTATGTGACTGGTATGATGTGATTGCAGGGCCCTTCAGTGAGTTTTAAGGGGGACCCAATTTACTTATTTTTGGCTTTTGAGTCATTCTTAGAAGAGAAGATGAAAAAGGAAGAAAAATAATCACCAGAATCTGCAAACTCATGTAGCAGGCAGAGAAGAAGCAGAAACATACAATTACTGAAATTTCAGCCCTGGAAAGACCTCGGAGTCACAGAGTTCAAATTCTGAACTTAATGGTTTAGTCACTGGCGTGAGACGTGTGAAGGGGATGCTGGCCTCCGCCTGAACATCTTCAGGGGTGTGAGCCGGGCGGTGTGGCAGAAAGGCCGCCTCTTTGTAGTCAGGCAGAGCAGAGATCCATTGCCTAGTGGCTCAGTCCAGAGACCTGAGCCTCCCTGGGCCTCGGTGTCTTTGTGACATGGGAACGATAACACTTATCTCCCTGGGTGACGACTAGGAGATGAAGATGTACATGATGAGAAAACCGTTTCAAAAATATTAAGTTTATAATAACTGCATCTTCTTCACCCTCCCAATCACAAGTGATGCTCCCCTACAGGCGTTCTACCATTAAGGCCCCCGGGGAATGGAGAGCTGACTTCCACCTTTTGAGAGGGCGGAAGCTATATGATAGGGAAGGGCACTCCTGCCTTGGGGGCTCGTGAGAGGCCCAGGAGGCAGATCGGTGGGAAACATGGGTTCAATATTTGATGAGGGAGTAGAAGCCCTTTCCTTAGGCGGAGTCTAGGGGGAGGCCATTGCCCCAGGCCCTCGCATGCTGGCAGTGCACGTGGGTGGAGTAAGAGTGGGCGTGCAGCCCATTTGAGCAGAGAGAGGACACGAGTTAGCTTCCTGGGCTTCTGTCAGCCTCGGTGAGAGGACCTATGGGTGTCTGAGTGGTTTTTAAGAAAAGCACAGGTGGTGAATGCAGAGCCTTGGAGCTTCCCGTGGAGATGCCATGTCCAGCTGAGAGAAGTGCTCCATTGCAGGGTGTTGAGCCTAAACCCTGGGCAAGGAGAAGCATGTGGCGAAGGCCCAATGGGATTTTCAGTACCAGGAGGGGATGACGGGGGCCCGTCTAGCAAGAGGGGTCTAGCAGGTCCTGATGGAACCAAGAGAACACACCATAACATCACCACCCGAACTGTTTACAAATGAGAATGAAAAGGCTTGGGTGGACGGGTCACTCGCTCAGGATCCCACATGGGTAAGTGGTAAAGCCAGAACTCAGTCCTAGACTGAAACCGCTTCGAAGCTTTGGTGAAGTCTTCTAGGGCCACTATGCAATGAGGCAAAAGCCATGTGTTTGTCTCTCACTCATCCACTTCTTGGACTTGTGTGGTGGGACATCACAGTGAAGATGAGGTGCTCTGTGTCACTTGGAAATGAAGCAAGTTCTTTATACTTCTCTTCTTCCTGAGAAGTAGAATCAAGCTGCAAACAGAATGAAGGCATATCCTTCTGGCCAGAAGACTTGGTTTATTTATCACTTAGTGTACAACACTGTGCAGAACGGTATACAAGGCATGTTCCTTAAACACAGTCTGTCCTTCCCAAGAACCCAGGAATAAACAGCCAGAGTCACAGACACTTATGGGTGAAGAGTATGCAAAGAGCTAACATGAACCGTGTGTTGAATAAATACATGTGTCACAGGAAGATGCATTCATTACATAAAACTAGCACCTGTGCTGGCGTGAGGCTAAGTGGGTGTCGGGGAGGCGTAGGAGGAGAGACTCAGGGCAAAGAGTGTGGCTTTGGAGACAAGTTTTGAGACTGGCATTGGTGGTATGACCTTGGGGAATTTCACCTTACTGAGCCTCAGCTGCCTCATGGATGCACGGGAACATCTTCAGGACCTCATAAAACTTTTCTGAAGGTTAAGTGGAGCAGTGCATGTGAAATGCCTAGCACACGTCCTAGCAAAGCGCAGTCCCCTGGGAACTGCGAACTGTGTGCCGTGTTGCCGTTATTCTGACCATCATTGTGTCTTAGCATGGGCTTATGAGCGCTCTGAAAAGGCCATCGGCCCCTTCTTGATGCACGAGGAGTAGGACATTCAAAGGGAGCCTTTGTTTTCTCCTAGGCCTCTCTACAGAAGATCAGATGTTGAAGCACCCCATGGACTTTAATTCTAGACATGGTTCTTAGGCATCTAGTAAGAAGAACTGTCTCCATTTCCAATTGCTCCAGTGGGCGCGCTCCAGCAGTAGCCCACTGTGCTTGTATGGCAGGCCCTTCATCTTTGCAAGGGATGGGGCTGTCTAGCTCTTCCAGAAATGCAAATTTATCTCCTTACCTACTGCCACCGCCCCAGAAATGGGCACCTTTACATGATGTCTTGCTTTGTTTGAAGTAGTCTTGAAATAATTTTCTCACTTCTAATTCTTTTCTAAAAAGGCGTCTAATGTAGGACTCAAAGCATTAGCAACAGGGATAATTTATTATGTCATGTTTTGATACATTAATATAATTTTATACCTAGTTAAATTGAAAGCAAACTCAATTCAGTCTCATTTTAATTACAGTCATTCTAGCTCTCAGATGTCCATGTTTTATCCTAATTATCAAGTATTCTAATATGAATAAATAGATAATTCCCTGGGCTGTTCTCTTCTGTCATTCCTGAGGTTGAAACTGCCTTTCTTTGCGAATGACCCTAAGAAAGTGAACCACCATCTGAGAAATTCACTTTCGGCGGTGATGTCTTCCCTAAGACCTTTTTATTTTCTTGGTAAAACCTTGGCTGTTAACAATGAGGATCACCTGGACTTGGAAAGTGAGTTGAGATACGTGTATAAGAGGTGCATTCGTGCTTTGGGGGGGTCCTGTAAAACTGAATTCAGACCAGGGTGGATACAGACCCAGGGAATCACTTACGATGGCAGAAGAGCTGATCGGAGACTTCTGCGCCCTGTCTTCTTGAATTAATTAATTGCACTCTGTGCCATTTCCTGGCACCTGAGGTCTTTAAGGACTTAGGAGTTGAAATCTAGTAATGCCGCAGAGGCTAGTCTGAATTTCTTTTTCCTTTGCCCTGATACCTTCGGAATGGGTAATTATGAATACTAATAGCTTCTATTAATTCACTGTCTTATTTGCAGGAATGTTTGCATATATTATCCCTAAATCTCATGAAAAGTCTTTAAAGTAGATGTTATTAGTCCCATTTTGTAGGAAGAGAAACCAAAACCATGAAATGTATACAAATTCCTTATGATTTTATATCTGATGAGCCGCAGACTTGAAATTCAAACCTAGAAGACCTGCCTTTCTCTCCTCAGCAGGGTCCAGATCTCCATAAAGCAGCCTCCCTGGGAGGAGCAGAGGGTGCTGACCTCGCCGAGCGCTTCCCCTGACGCCCTCACTCTGGTGACACTCTGGTGACACTCTGGTGACACTCTGGTGACACTCTGGTGACACTCTGGTGACACTGGTGACACTCTGCGTGACAGCTGCGGGTGGAGCCTGGCGCAGGGAGATGGAGGGTGTAAGCTATTTCCGGAAACAGCCCTGTTCCAGGTGATGGCTCACATCCTTACAAACGGTCAGTGTGCGGGTGGGACCCTCCTCAGGCGGGACCCTCCTCAGGCAGCTGAGCCGAGGGGAGCCACTCACCATAGCGGGCTTCCTGCCTTTGAGGAGGGAAGGGTAAAGCCTCCGAGAGCAGAGTTAGCAAACGTTCAGTGAAAGGCCAGGAAGGAAATGTTTTAGGCTTCGCGGGCCATATGGTTTCTGTCGCAACTGCTCCAATCTTCCGTTTCAGTGAAAGCACACACAGACAATATGTAAACTACTGGGTGTGCCTGTGCTACAACAAAACTTTATTTGAATTTTGTGCAATTTTCAGGTCACAACGTATTACTCTGTTGTTGTTTTTTTTTTAAAGATTGTATTTAGATATTTTTAGACAGAAGGGAAGGGAGGGGGAAGAGAGGGAGAGAAACATGAATGTGTGGCTGCCTCTCATGCGCCCCCTACTGGGGACCTGGCCTGCAACCCAGGCATGTACCCTGACTGGGAATCGTACCTGTGACCCTTTGGATCGCAGCCCACACTTGATCCACTGAGCCATACTAGCCAGGGTTCCTCTAGTCCTTTTAAATGTAGAATCCATTCTCATTCTTAGCAAGCGGTGGGCCAGGTCTGGCCTGCAGGATACAATAGGACAGTCTGACAGTGTCCAGAGAGGGAGGGGAAGGAATTTCAGGGGAAAAGGGGAACGGTTTAGAGCAACAAGTATAAAGGACTCATGGACAAAAACTATGGGGGTTGGAAATGGGAGGAAGGTGGGGAGGGCTGGGGTGGTGGGCTGGAGTGGGGTAAAAGACAGAAAACTGTACAATATCAACAATTAAAAAATACTGATTAAAAAAAAATAGGCTGACCCCTGTTTTAGAGATTCATGTTATTTTTGACTTACAATGTATAATAACAGCTAATAAATTTTGATGACTTACGTACCAGGCACTCTGCTCAAGAAGAACATGTGTTCTGCCCCCGACAGGTGGGCTGCTCCACAGGTGTGTGCTCAGTCTGGTTTGTTTATGGCATTGTTCAGTTTTTGTTTCTTCTCTGTGCCTTATCCCTGGTTGCTCAATCTTTTATTGAAATTAGGGTCTCAAAGTGTACATATAGTACATTTTTATTGTATTGCACATTCCTTCGGTTCTGCCAGTTTTTGCTTATTTTGAGGTTCTGTTGTTAAGGGCATATATCGATATGCTCTTGATGGTTGGTGTTCAGTGGATTGACCCTTTCCACATTAGTGAACACCTTACTTTACGTCAATTTGTTTTGTTTCTTTTGTCCGATATTGTTAATGTGGCCACTCTATCCATACTATGACTCTCGTTTGCATGACATGTATTTTCTCATCATTTTACTCTCAGTCCGTGTGTATCTTTGGATCTGAAGTGTCTTTTGGGTGCGCTTGAATTCTTTCTTTTTTGTCCAATATGACAATCTCAGTCTTTTGACTGAAGCATTTAATCAAGTCATATTTACTTCTGTTCTTGATATGTTTGGAATCCTGTCTGCCCTTTCACTGTTTATTTTCCATATGTTATACGTCTCCTTTTTTCTCTGCTCCTCTTTTTTTATCGGCCTTATTTTGCATTAATTGGATGTTTTGTAGTGTAACATTGTAATTCCTCTAATGATTTTTAAATTATTTTTAATTATTTTATTTATGATTCCTCTAAAGATTTACAAAACATGTCCTGGTCTACTGGAATCTATTTCCGATTGAAACTGAACTCCAGTGGCATAAAAACTCCACTTCCGTGTATCTCCACCCTTCACCCACTTCTGTGTGCTCTTACTGTTATACATATTAAGTCGCTATGTGTTGCAAATAAAACAGTTTTTTATAATTATTGCTTAATATGATTTTATATGTTTTAAACAGGCCAAACAAACAAAAGAGCAAACTAAATTTATATAATTGTTATATGAACTTTGCTTTTATCGTTTCTGATTTTCTTCATTTCTTCCTGCAGAGTTCTCTCTCCAGTACCGCTTGGTTCCCGCCCACCTCATTTGAACTATTATTTCCAAACATGTTACATTTTCACATAGGTCCCAGAAAACAAAACAATATAATATACTGTTTCTTAAATACATCAGGAGTAGAAATAGAAGAAATGAGTAATTATATTGTGTTTTGTAACTGTTTACATAATTGCCTTCACTGGCACTTTTTGCATTATCATTTGGACTTGAATTACTGTTTGGTATCACTTACTTTGGGCAAAAAGAATTTCCTTAATATTTCCTATAAGGAAGATCTGCCACCAGTGACTTCTCTTAGTTTGAGCTTATTTGGAAATGTCTCTACTTTGTCTTCATTTGTAAGAGACAGTTTTACTAGATATAAGGTTCTTGATTGATACGTTTTTACTTTTTATTCTTTGAAGATATCATCTCAATATCTTCTGACCTCAAGTTTTTATGATAAGAAATATACTGTTAATCTCGTACACAGTGACTTTTCTTTTACAGATTTCAAAATGTTCTATTTATCTTTAGCTTTCAACATTTTGACTATACTGTTCGTGTGTGGGTTTGAATCTTTTTGCACTGACGCTACTTGGAGATCATTAAGGTCCTTGGATGTGCTACAGTTTAATTCTTTTAATGAAATATAAAAAGTTTTTAGGCATTTTTAAAAATATTCTTTTCTGTCCCTTTTTCTATTTTATTAGTGACCATCCTATTATGTGTAGGTACTACACATAATTGTGTCCCACATTTTAATACACTCTTCCATTTTTAAAGCCTATTGACTTTATTTTCTAAAGCCCTTTTAGATTCAAAGCAAAGCTGAACAAAAAGTACAGGTGATTTCATATACTCCCCCTAGGCTCTCCCAACATCGGTGTCTTGGTGATGCATCTGCGGTACGTTTGTTACAGTTGACAAGCCAGCGTGGACATCTCTTTATCAGTCCAAATCCATGGTTTCAATTAAGGCTCACTATTGATTTTGTATGTTCTATGGGTTTTGACAAATATAGTAATGACGTGTATCCACCGTCAGAGTATCCTACATAAGTAGTTTCACTGCCCTCGAAATCCTCTGTGTTCCATTCATTCGTCTTTCTTTTTCTCCAAATCCTGGCAACCACCGATCTTTTTACCGTCTTTGTAGTTTTGCATAGACCAGAATGTCATTTAGTTGATATCACACAATATATAATTTTCTCAGCTTTGCTTCTTTCCTTTAGTAATGTACATTTGAGATTCCTCCATGTCTTTTAGTGTCTTCATAGATTATTTTTTTAATATTGCATATGATTTCATTGTATATCGGATGTCCCAGTGTTTATCTATTTACTGAAGGACATGTTTGCTGTTCCAAGTTTTGATAATTCTGAAGAAAACTACTACAAATATCCACATGCAAGGTTTTGTGTGAGCTTAAGTTTTTATCTCATTTGATTACTAGATTATATGGTCAGAGTATATTTAGTTTTATAAACACCGCAGAACCGTCCTTTAGTGTCCATACCATCTTACAATTCGGAGAATTGCTGTTTATCTATGCCCTCATCAGCATTTGGCGCTCTCAGTGTTTGAATTTGAGTCACTCTGACAGGTGTACAGGAGTGTCTCATTGTCTGAATGTGCAATTCCCCGTTGACACGAGATGTGGAGCAGTGTCACATGCTTCTCTGCCGTCTGCGTCTCTTCTCCAGGGGGACAACTGCTCCTTTTCTTTGCCAGTTTTTAATAGGGTTGAGCATCTTCTCATTGTTAAGGTTTAAGATTCCTTTGTATATTTTGGGTGCCAGTCCTTTTTCAGACACATCATTTGAAAATATTTTCTCTCAGTCTATGGCTTGTGTTCCTATTTTTGCCATGTCTTATACAGAGTGAAGGTTTCTATTTTTGATAAAATCTAACTTATATTTCTTTTAGGGACCATGCATTTTTGTGCTGCACCTAAAAAGTTATTGCCAAACCCAACATCATCTAAATTTTTTTTTCTGTTATCTTATAGATGTTGTGTAGTTTTGAATTTCACATTTAGGTCTGTGATGCTTGGGTTAGTATTTATAAAGGATGTAAGGTTTGTATCTAGATTTCTTGTTTTGCTTGCGGACATTCAGTTTTTCAATGCCATTTTTTGTTTCACTGTCAAAATTCAGTTGACTATATTTTTGTGTGTCTATTCTTGGGTTTTCTGTTCTGACCCATTAATCTATTTTTCTCTTCTTTTACTGGTACCATAATGTCTTAATTAGCTTAGTTTAACTAATTCCTGAAGTCAAATAGCATGAGTCTTCCAAATGTTTTTTTCTTCAATTTTGTATTTTTTTTCTTTATTGTGTTGATTATTCTGTGTCTCTCAATACAAACTCTAAAATTAGTTTGTCAGTATCCTAGAACTTTTGCTGGGTTTGTTTTAAATCTATAGATCAAGTTGGGAAAAATTAATATCTTAACAATTTTGAGTATTTCTGTTGGTGACCATGTAATATGTCCCCAATTATTCAATTATTTGGTTTTCTCTTCAGGTTTTTAAATGATTTTACCTCTCTGTTTTACACATTGCATGATGTCTCTTAATCTTTTAGTTCACTGTTTGTTTGTTTTTTTTTCCTGTCACCTAAAAATCTACGCTTAAATCTCTCTGGTGCATTGTTTTATTTTGTTGTTGCCCTTTACACTTCATAATTTCCACTTGTTCTTTTAAAATCATTTAATCTCCTTATTTATATTCTCTATTTGAGGACTCATTATCACTGTACCTTCCTTTAATTCCATATGCATGGTTTTCTTTAGCTCTTTTAACATCTTTACAAAGTCTTTGTCTGCTGTGTCCATTGTCTGAGTGTCTTTAAAGGCAGTTTTAGTTGCTGTTTTTCTCTGGTGTGTACATCATAATTGTCTATGTCTTTGCATGTGTCTCATTTCTGTTGAAAGCTGGATATTTTAAAGAATATATTGTGCATACTGATTCTCACCCCTTGCTTAGTATATTATTACTATTTTAGTTGTTTGGCCATTCTTTAATTTGTTGGCTGACTTGGGGGTGCTATTTGCATTAATTCTATTTCTTCATAGTATGCAGCCTCCGATGTCTTTAGTCAGAATTTTCCTCCTTGTTTTATCTTTTAGTTTGCCTGCAAAGGGGTTGCCTGTAGTTAACTTATTGTGCCAAGGTTATGCTTACACTCTTTTAGACTGTTAGGGTTTTACTCTCTACTACTGAATGTGTATGTGGCTTAGAAGTTGCTACCGCAGTTCAGGGAATTTACATTATGTGGCCTCAGTGCCCAACCAGGGACTCCTAGTTGTAGGTTTCCTTCGTAATCACTTGGAAAGGACACCACATTTACCCAATCTTTCATACTGCAAGAAAGGAGTATCATTTTCTATTTATACCTGGCTTTCTAGTAGTCTCCCCAGCATCACACTAACTTATTGTCATGTCGATGTTTGGTCTGAGCTTGTATTTAGGCTGCTTGTGCCAATGAGGTGGCTACCTTGTGTGATGAGTCAGTGCAAGTCTTGGGAGGTCCTTAAATCTGCCCCATATTCTGTTCTGATTGTTCTTAAGTGGGTGCTTGCTTCCTGAATCCTGAAGGTAACTAAGATCCAAAAATTGTTCACTGTCTCTGTTATGAATCTGTATATTGGCGATTTTCAACCCGTGGGACACAGCACACTGGCTTGCTGTTAAGAATCTTTAAAACACTCAATACCGGACTATTTCATCAGGGGCACTGACCTCTTTTCCCTTTGATTGTCAAATTTAAAAAACAATGACAACAGCTGACATAAAAATAGCTGCCTGGTGTGAATGAATCAAAATTATACCTATTTTTTTGTTAGGTTGGCAAAAATATATACTTTTTGGTGTGCTGTAGAATTTTAGTAATTAGTTTACATGTGCCATGAGATGAAAGAGGTTGGAAATTGCTGCTCTGTATTAACCATCTCGCTTGTACCACAGAGCTATCAGACTTCTTTTAAATTCTCTCCCTCAAGACCTCCATTGTTGTGCAAGCTCTTAGGCATTGAGTTCTCCAGGGTCTGTTTCTAATGCAGCCCCCTCAGGCGGAGCTGCAGAATTCTTCATCTTTATGCACGCCTTCCCTTACGGGCAGAACCCCGGCAACCCTGCGCCAGAGACGGGATGTGGATGTGTTCTCCCTCAAGTGACATCCCTATCCTGTAAATGGGCATCGAACAGGGCTGGTTGCAGTTCCTGGTCTTCTCCGCTTGCCCCTCTTGACATGGAACATTCACCCTATGAGTGACCAGGGGTGGGGATGACTCAGGCCCCAGTATTCTTGGCCTGCAGCTTACCTTAAAGCTTCCTCTGTATGAGTAGGAGACTGGTGAAGGAAGGGTTCTCTCTGCCATGACCACTTATAGCAGAGCTTCAACATGGAGCTGGGCAGAGGGGATGACAAACCCCGGGGTGTACTGTTTTTGGTGTAAAACTATAGTTCTAGACCGGAGGCTGGGAGTAGAGGGAGCCCCATCTTCTTGGCCATACTTGCCTGAAGAAGGTACCCAGGACAGAGTTGCCATGCACAGAACTAACATGGGGTGAGGGAATGGCCGGGGCTCAAATAACATTAACTATCACTATTCTTACTGACATTTAGTATATATTTTTGAATCAGTATTTTCCCCTTTGCTGCATACTGCTATTAGTACAATTCCAGAGATTTAAAATACAGTGGGCCCTCTGTCCCTGTGGGTTTCACCTCCACAGATCCAACCAACCATGATCCACAGTTGGGACTCCACGGATGTGGATGGCAGACTGTATGCATTCTCCGACATCATTTTACATAAAAGATGTGAGCATCTTCTGTGGATTTGGGTATCCGCTGGGATCCTGGATCCAATGCTCTACAAATACCAAGGAACAACTATAATTGTTCTGTTTAGCAATTTTCATTTATCTGTTTGTTTATTTTTCTGTTCATTTATTTGCTTGGGGGAGAGTCTGCAAAGCTGCTTCCTCGCTCATTCTGGAGTCACGCCTTCTTATGAGTAGTTTTAAACTTAAAATTGTCAAATGTTTCATCTGCATCTACTGTCTTGACTTCTAACAACATTACTTTTTATTTTAAACAGGCTTTAGTTTTTATAGGTTCTAATACTCTAAACTTTACATTTTTATACTTCTTTAACTATTCTCTATTTACTTATGCTATATATAGTTACTTGGAAGTCTTTTCCATTACTTTCAATACGTAGCTAACTGGTGAACTTGCTTCTATTTTATCTTTTTTTCCTCTCTCACATGCATATAACAATTACTTGGTCCTAGCTACTCACATGCCTAGTAATTTCATTTTAACTGTTGGATATTGTGTTTTAACAATTACAGAGGCTCCAGAAGACATTTTCATTAAGAGATAGTTGACCCTTTTCTCTGCTGGGCATATAGAGGGTGCAGACGATTGTTTTAATTTAATCGGCTTCCTGTTTGTAAGTTTTCCAGAGCTCTTAATTGCGAGCTTGGCTAGTCCTTGCATTGCCCAC
This sequence comes from Glossophaga mutica, assembly GCA_039655065.1. Taxonomy (NCBI): domain Eukaryota; kingdom Metazoa; phylum Chordata; class Mammalia; order Chiroptera; family Phyllostomidae; genus Glossophaga; species Glossophaga mutica. The sequence goes on from CM077310.1 coordinate 24,285,498, forward strand.
CTTAGATGAAGAAATGCTCCTGTCGTTGGTCACAGTAAGTTACTTGTAAAAAACAACTCCCCGCCTAGATCCCTGCCATGGGTGCTAAGGGATTAGGTCCAAATCTTAGAATATGAAATATTTCTTTCCCTGGGTCATATGAATTTACTCTTTCTTTTATTAGTTTTTCTGAAAGCCAAAGTGACATTCAAATTCCATAAACCAGTGCAATTTATTACTTTATGCATAAAGGAATGATTGTCAAATAGAAATGTTTATAAGAAATCAACAATCGTAGGCTCCGGGCTTTTGTGGCTTTGCCAGACTGACCAATGGGCTGGCTCGCTGGGCAATGGCATCAGCGTTGTTGTGGTGTTTACGGTGGGGGGGGGGTGTTACAGTTACCCATTGTTTTGTTGTGCTTCGCTTCATTACACTTTGCAGTTAGTGATTTTTCATTCATTTGTTTTGTTTATTGGCACCAACTTTTTCAATAGCATTTGCTCACATGTTGGTAACTCTCATTACTATTGCATTATGATAATTTGGGGTTGGCGATATTTAATGTTACTATTATAATTGTTCTGAGGTGCCACAAATCATACCCACAACACAAATCATAACTATTGAACTTAGTCAATAAACGCTGAGTGTGCTCTGACTGCTTCACCTACTGATCGACACCCCCCCATCCCTCTCCTTCTCTGTGGGCCTCCTTATTCTCCCTGACATGATGTTGAAACTGGGCCAATTAATAACCACAGGATGATATCTCAGTGTTCACAGGAAAGCAAGAGTCGCCCATCTCTCACTTTAGATCAAGATCTAGATTAAGTATAGTGAGGAAGGCATTGTCAAAAGCTGAGATAGGCTGAAAGCTATGCCTCTTGTGCCAAGCAGCCAGGTCATGAATGCAAAGAAAAAGTCTTGAAAGTAATTCAAAGTTCTACTTCCGTGAATACACGAATGATAAGAAAATGAAACAGCCTTCTTGAGGATATTGAGAAAGTTTTAGTGGTCTGGATAGAAAATCAAACCAGCCACAACATTACCTTCAGCCAAAGCCTACTCCAGAGCAAGGCCCTGCCTCTTCAATTCTATGAAAGCTGGGAGAGGTGAGAAAGCTTCGGAAGTTTAAAGCTAGCATGGGCTAGTTCATCAGGTTTAAGGAAACAAGCCACGTCCACAACATAGAAGTGAACGGTGGAGCAGCAAGTGCCGATGCAGAAGCTGTAGCACGTTCTCCAGAAAGTCTAGCTGAGACAATTAAGGAAGGTGGCTACCCTAAACAACAGCATTTCGATGTGGATGAAATGGCCTTGCATTGGAAGAAGGTTCCATCTAGAACTTTCATAGTTGGAGAGATGTCTCTGCCTGATTTCAAAGCTTCGAAAGACAGGCTGGTTCTCCTGGTAGGGGCTCATGTAGCTGGTGACTTTAGGTCGAAGTCCGTGCTCATTTGTCATTCCCTAAATCCTAGTGTTACTGTAGGCAGCCGTCAGTTAGAGCGCAAGCCTGGCTGGCCTCTTGGGAGGGACAGGCCATGTGGAGATTGCAGAGAAAACACAGGGGTGCTGCAATCCGGGGGTGCACCACTCCAACCAGCTCCCTTGGCTGGGCAGGCACAGTGTCCAGGGAGGTGGGCTGAGGGCTGCAGCATCTCCAGGCTTCCTGATGGTGGGTCTTGCAGCACCCCCATTTTCCACTACTGTAGACAGGGAACACTGGGGAGTCTCCCCCATTGGCCAAGATGGCAGCAAGCGGGGATTCATACACCCAGTGGCCAAAAGATAAATGGGCAGGGCTGGAGAGTGCCGAAAGCTTGCAAGATGATTGAATAGAGAAAAAGTTTTTTCCTCCTTATCCCTATAAGGACCGTGGGCTTGAGTAGGAAGGGAGATGGTCTTTGAGTTCTGAGTCCACTGTTCTCCTGGGTCGAGGCACCAGCACCTGTCTCACGAGCGTGGCTCTCCTTGCATCAGGCAGCCGGACCTGCATTTTTGGTTATGCTAGGGCCCTTAAGACTTAGGCTAAATCTACTCTGCTTGTGCTCTACAAATGGAACAACAAAGGCTGAATGACAGCACATCTGTTTACAACATGGTGCACTGAATATTTTAAGCCCACTGCTGAGACCTACTGCTCAGAGAAAAAGATTCCTTTTAAAATATTACTGCTCGTTGATGATGCACCTGGTCACCTAGGAAGTCTGAGGGAGATGTACAATGAGATTAATATTGTTTTCATGCCTGCTAACACAAAACCCGTTCTGCAGCCCGTGGATCAAGGAGTAATTTAAACTCTCATGTCTTATTATTTACGAAACACATTTCACAAGGCTACAGCTGCCATGTATAGTGAATCCTCTGATGGATCCGGGCAAACTAAATTAAAAACCTCCCAGAAAGTGTTCCCCATTCCAGGTGCCATTAAAAGTGTTTCTAATTCATGGGAAGAAGTCAAAATATCCACATTAATAGGAGTTTAGAAGAAGTCGATTCCAACCCTCATGGATGACTTTGAGCAGGATCAAGACTCTAATGGAGGAATTAAATGCAGATGCGGTGGAGATAGCAAGAAAACTGGAATTAGAAGTGGAGCTCACGGATGTGATGGAATTGGTGCAATCTCGCGATAAAACTTTAACAAATGAGGACTTGCTTCTTATGGCTGAGCAAAGAAAGTGGTTTCTTGAGATTGAATCTACTCCCAGTGAAGATGCTGTAAAGATTGTTGAAATGACAATGAAAGATTTAGAATATTACATAATCTTAGTTGATAAAGCAGCAGCAGGATTTGAAAGAACTGATTCCAATTTTGACAGTTTTATTGTGGGTAAAACGCTATCGAAAAGCATTACATGCTACAGAGAAATTGCTTGTGAAAGGAAGAGTCAATCAATACTGCAAACCATTATCTTTTTTTAAGGAAATTTCCACAGTCTTCCTCCCCCCACCTTCGGCAACCACTCCTCCGATCAGTCAGCAGCCATTTGCATAGAGGCCAGACCTCTACCAGCAGAAAGACTACACCTTGCTGAAAGCTCAGATGTAGCCTTTTTTTTTTTTTAGCAATAAAGTATTTTTAAATTAAGGAATATACATTTTTAGGCATAACATTATTTGCACACTTAATAGACTACAGTATAGAATAAACATAATGTTTATACGTGCTGGAAAACCAAAAAAATTCCTATGACTCACAGTATTGCAATATTCTTTTTATTGTGGTGGTCTTGAACCAAATTGGCAATGTTGCAGAGAAATGCCTATAGTCCAAGGATGAACTGTAAGGATGAGATTGCATGGGTATTTATGATTTCTGACTCCAGCAATACCAATATTTTGGTCTCTAAGTTCGCTTAAGATTCCAGAATAATGGAAGAGGGTCTCTCACAATGGTCCTCAACTGCATTTTCATGAAACGCCCATCAGCTGCACCTACAGTTACTAGGCCAAAAGGCAGTGATGCAGTAAACTATTGGCTAAACTTCAGGCTTCACGTCAACTCTGGATTGAGTGTTGCCATAGTTACCTTGACTGCTTTAATCATCCCAATAGGAAATGAGATTAAAATATCCAAAGAATAGAAGAATCCAGGGAAAAAAGATCATCCCTGTTTCCTTTTTCCTTTTTTTTTTTTTTTTGGCTGGAAAATTCCCTAGTATCTTTTTGAATCAAAACCTAGGCCCACTTTTCTTGTTATAAAAGCTGAGTAGGAATACACTTTATGCGTGTATCCTGGGAAAACAGTAAGTTGTATGTTTGTGTATTCGTTTGTGTTTGTGTGTGAGCATGTTCAGCTTTTGAAACAGGTCCTCACAGATTATTATGCAAGTATATGTCAACGTCGGAGAAAGCCCTTATTCCTTACCCATTTCCATCCTTGGAAAAATAACCGTGATTTTTCTTCACTGAAAAAAATAGGTTTGTGAGGAAATACAACACAGTGCTGCAGAAACACAGGTAATGCCATAGCAGAGGAGCCCCAAACTCAAGTCTTCAAGTCCCACTGACGGCCTGCCTGCCAAATGCGTGTGCACGGGCGTGGGTGTGCACACATATGTGCGTATGTGCACGCGCATGTAGGCACACCTCCCCAAGCTCTGATACTTCCCATCTGTCAGGGAGAACGAATCTTTCCAATCATTAAAAAAAAAAAAAACATTCTGTTTTCGTGAGGCTTTGAGCTTGCACCCAGGGAAAGCTTGGCAGGAAGCATACGTTTCTTCCTCAAGTTCCCGAGCACGACAGCTGTGCCATTCTCACACCACTTGAGAGAATGTTCCTAGTCTTCATCAACTGGTGCGAGGTGACAGTGGGGCTAAATACAGCTTGTGTCATGGAGCATCCACGAATGTGTCAGTTTCCCTCTTCTTCTCGCTCCTCTGCCCCGTATCTTTTCTTTTTCTTTTTTTATTTTTTAGCCGGCCCCAGTTTTTTTTAGTCTCTGTCACTTTTTCTATCTGGGGCTGCGCCTCTTCTTACAAAAGGTACAGCAGGATCTTGCCTTCCTGGCTGTAGAGCCACTAGCAATAAGTTAAGAAAAATTAGTGTCCATTTCCTGGCTATAATCTAAATTAAAAGTAAGAGGTTAAAAAACAAGAGCTCGCTTTCATTCTGGAGTTCCTCGCAAATTCTGTGCGGTGTTGGCACCGAACGTTCCCTGTGAACAAAAATAAAGGCAACTGCAGTTAAATCTGAGCGATGGCTTACTGAGTGCCAGGCGCTGCCCTAGGTTCTCTGCATCCTCCGTCTTCACGTCTGCCGTTGTATGGGCAATCTTTACCATTACATTAAATTATTAAATTAAGTTATTCAGTGGGCATGAGTGTTTTTACAGGTGAGAAAAGTGAGGCTCACTGACATTAAGTGACTATCATGTGTCACACATTTAATAAATGTTTGCTTTTCAGTAATAGGCTCCTTTCACGTCCGGCCTGAGGACTTGCATCAACAATGCATGGAAATAATGTCCTAGCCACTAGTGCTGCCCTTGCTGTTGTAGCTTGGCCATCCAACAGAACAAACCAGCAGTGACAATATTTGACTTTTTTTCAAGCTACAAGACACGCTCACTCCTTTCCCTTTAGGTGGAATGAGACTTGCAACTCGACGCCCAGGTTTGAAAAATTCTGCTATTTCCAGTGACCACCTCCTTACTCCTTGGACAACGTTCAATACCCCTTGAATGTTTGCTTCTTTGTATATAAAATTGTGATGAAAATATCTGCCTGACAAGTGTTCTCTAAAACTTAAATGAGATAATATATGTGGAAGTGCTATTTTCATTTTTATACATACAACACATAAATATGCATACTCAGTATGCATAAAATGCATTTGCATACACATACATATATATATTTGAGGAGAGGCTGGCTCTATTTGAAGCTCCACGCTGTTTCCACAGATAGCAGATATGTCGGAGAGAATTTGGAAATCCCCCTGCACATGCTAATAATTTCGGCTGATGACGAGCAGTCCTCCAAATGAGGAAACCTCGGTGGCTTAGAGAGATTGTGGTTCACTGCGCTATCTGACATGCATTCTGGTCATGGTCATTATTATCCCCATCGTCGTCATCATTATTCACTTCGTCACCAGTAATCACCTGTCAGTGTCAGCGGTTTCTCGAGAAACTTCTGAATGTAAAGAATTAGACAAGAAAGTTACTGGAAATGGCAAGATTCATTTGGGAATATCATGTGTTCTTTTGACACTCAAGCCCTGCCCTCTATTTTAAGGCACTTGGTTGTTACATGGCTTCTCATCTGATACAGCTTGTGTGTGTCCCTGTGCCTCGCTCTGCTGCAAACATTTGGCTTCGGCTAGTAAGGGCCTTTTTTCTCATCCTTTTTGTCCTCATCTTGCTTTTGTCTGGTGATGGCCTTAGATTATCCTTTAGTACCTTTCACAGGATTCTTAATTATAAAACAGGGGTCTACCATCAAAGTCGCTCTTGTTACTATTTATTTGCAAATATGATCCAAGACTCTTTCATTTCTTTATTAAATAAACAAAATCAATCTCATGATGTCTCACCATTTTAAAAAATTAGAATATTTTTCTGCCTTACTTTTTTTTTTTTTTTTTGGATGTTTACAACCCATGTGATTCAAATGCGTGTCTCACCTATGGATGATGGTTATCAGTAGAGGGCCAAACCACGCCGTTAGTGAAGCGATACCCGGAGAACCTTGGCCGCATCGGTACTGGTGGTGCAACATCACCAGATGCTAAGACTCAACAGGGTGTTGATGGGTTGAGAAATCTGAGGCTAAACATCTCTGTGTTCAAAATGAAGCTTGGCATTCTTATTGATTATGTTCTTCTTACATCATCATGGGATATGGCTGTTATGATTTCAAAAGGAGATAAAAACAAACAGGAAATTGTGAAATGTTCTGGTGGAAATAGTTACTCTATTAACGTATGTCTTGTTCAGAATATAACTTTTGGAGTTCAGTCGAAGCAATCTACTGACCTAACTTCCACAATGTCCGCGGAGACAATGCAACAACAACAACAGCAACAGTAAACAGCTTATTTAAGTCCAGTTTCTTTCTCATTTAAGTTTGTCTAGGCCCCAAGGAGAAAAAGAGGTCATGGTGCAAGTGACAGCTTCTACAGCGCGTTCAGCCGGTGCAGGTGGGCTTTGCCTTCTCGGGCACCGTGGCCCTGTGGCCTGCATTCAGAGGTTTGCCTTCAGCTCGAGAGCCAGACTCATCCCTTGGTTCTGCCCCACTGCTTTCTGTCTTGGCCAGTCTGGTCTAGCGATGTGGAGATGTTATTGCCAGGGAGCCAGGTGATGACCACGGCAAATAGGAAAAAGCAAATAAATGGAGCAAACTTAGCGCTCCTCGCCTTTTGAGTTTAAGCTCTTCTTCCTTGACCTTTGATTTCTGGCAAATGAGACAGAGATTATAGGGTGCAAAAGGTGGGATGGGTGGAAAAGGAAAAGGGGAATAAGAGGTACAGACTTCCACTTATAAGTCATGGGGAGGTAACGTGCAGCTCAGGAAATATAGTCAATAATATTATAATAAATCTATATGATGATATGGTTACTAGACTTATTGTAACCACATATTAAATTATATAAAGGTAGAGTCACTATGTTGTACTCCTGAAACTGTTAGCATAGGTAGCTAGATACTAAAAAAGAAAGGGATTAAAGGGAATAAACAACTAGGTAGCGTAAGCCTGCTTAACCAGGAAGCTAAAGCTCCACGCACTCGGGGAGATAACATTGCCCCACCAAGGGGATTAATACCCCATCCTCCCCCATGTAGAGAGCAGCCCACCCTCCTGCACCGGATCACGGAGGGGAGCAGGAGGTAGTAAGCCCATGTGCAGTAGAAACATAGAGGCCTGTCAGTCTAGTTTGTGAAAGGATCAGACTGGATAAGAGACACAGGACCTGGGAAGATCTAGGGAATGGATTGATTAGGGGAGGAACAAACACAGCCCATGAAAGATGGGAAAGTTCATTGGTTAGTTTCAAAAGGATGCCTAGTCTTTCCCAAGCGCTGCTACATTCTTTCTCTATAGCAACCACGTGGTTCTAGCAGCTGCCTGTGCCCACCCCGCAGTTGGGCAGGACAAATAGGGCTCTGGACATAGCCAGGAACTGGACTAAGCTTTTTTATGGTCTAAACTTTGGTATGGGGCAGAATCTCTGGACATTAGCTCTGTTTCTGGGCTTGATTAAGATAAGGCTAAACTGTGTCCATGGCAAGATGAACAGAAATGAGGCATTGGGAACCCAGGGGCAGTCCTTTGATTTTGTTCCTTCAGATAAATTTTACCTCCAGACCACTCCCCCCATATGGGTCCCTGGAATGCTTTCCTTGGGACACCATGAAAGAACTCCACTTCCACCAGCACCAAAACTACTATTATATTGTATGTCGACTATATTTTCAAAGACAACTGTACTTGAACAACAATAAAAAGTTAAACAAATTAAATATTTATTGAGCACCTATTATAGATCAGACACTTTGTTAAGCAATACAGAGCATCCAACTAATAGGTGGAGGTGACGTACTACCATATATAATACATACAGATTGTTCATTTTGAGGCAATCTGGTGATGATTAAGAATAGATCTTTTCTTTCTGGGAGTAATCTAGGAAGTTGCTATGGAAGGTGGAGAAGATGGAAATGCACTGTACTGTTTGAGTACGTTACACCAAGAGGCAAACATTCCACTCTGAGCATGAGATACGTTGATGTAAAATTGCATACTTTTACTTATTAAGCTATGGTCATTTATGGAGCAAGACAAATTTGTGTTTTAATGAGATTAATCTTTAAAGATAATAGTGCAATATAAAGTCGAAATGTTAGCTTAGCAAATTACTTTGCAATCTTCAAAATGTCACAGTGTAAAATTTCTTCAGTCTGGGTTTTATGTAAGCAAAAGAATGCCTGCATATACCCGGTCATTTAAAGTTCTCTGCCTTATACACGAGCTTTCTGTCAGCTCATCAAACGTGAGAATAAAAGAAACTCATAGTCGGGGGAGAGAATGAGAGGAGTGTATCATTATCATGCACATTTCCGGAAAGGCCCAAGGCTCACACATCTCACAGAGATGGTCACCTGCATCGTGTGATGGAAGGGTCCCTTTTGCAACTCAGAGAATGGCCAGCAGGGATATTTTAAGACATGTCTCCCTCAGCTGATAGTGTCTTAACTAAAGTTCCACCTTTGTCTTAGGGGAGAAGCGAATGGTCTCTACACCAGCCTGTTAAAAGTCCTTGATGTCTGTGGAAAAGGGAGATGCTATGCATTTATTATGAGCTCTCTTTCATTTACTAATTTACTCAATAAATATTTATTAGGCCCTTATTGGGTGGCAGAAACCATGATAAATTTTAGAGATACTAGCAATTCATATAGAAGAAAAATTCCTAATCTCATAGATAATCAAGAAAAGCCAAAACAAAACCACAATCAGATACTATTTTACACCAACCGGAATGACAAATCTTTACAAGTCTGGCAATATTAATTGCTGATGAGAATGTTTCAGAGCTCCCCAAGTGCCTACTAAATTAGCCACAAACTTCTAGCTGCCATTCAAAAGCCTTCATAATTATTTCAACTGAACAATCCTCTAGTAATTTACCAACAGCATATGTACAAGTAAAAACAATAACGTGGTGTTTTTCAAGAATATCCTGCATGTCAAGGAATTGTGCATTTTTTAAATCCTGCGTCAGTCATAATACGACTCACTGTGCAAAACTTATTCATTGTCATATTGTCAATCAAGTCTTCTTTTGCGCTTCCAAACATACTATTATTAGTACCGTAATGATGATGGCGACTGACATATTCCGAGTAATTACTAGACATTAAGTACTGTCAGCTTTATCTCAATAATCGCAAAATATCTATGAGGTGGTACTGTTATTCCTATTTAATGAGAAAAAGTACCAAGGTATAGAAAAGTTTAGTGTCATTGTAAAGTTTAGAGATCTGGCAAGTGGTCATAGCAAATTATAAACAAATATACTCAGACTCTAAGTCCTATTTTATTGACGGCTCACTGCAGCTTCATTCTACCAATAAAGGATCTGAGGCTCAGAGAAGAAAATTTGTGTCCAAAGTACTTCTCTGATGCCAAACTTCAAGACCAAATTCTCTTTTCCTTCTGTACAGGGTGGGACAAAAGGAGGTTTACAGCTGTGAGTATGTGAAACACAGAATTCATTCTTGTATTGTCATTTGTTAATTATTGTGTTATTTTCCACATGAACAACTGTGAACCTCCTTTTGCCCTACCCTGTCCTTATACGGCATCAGATGCTTGTTCTTCTCAGGAAAGCTGCTCCCGCTCAGCTGTCTCAGTGATCTGCATAATGATCGTACCTCATTAAATAATGGTAAGCTCTTGCTCTCTGGGCAGCATGTGACTCAGAAGGCCTACCTCATTCGCTTCCCAAAGTATATGCTCAATAAACATTGGACAGATATAATGAGACAAGTCAGTTAGCAACCTGAGTCTCCATAGTCTCACTTGGTAAATGAAAAAAATAAAAATTGCCTTCCTCGTTTAAGGGGCTGTTGAAGGACCCTTGCAATTATATGCGTGAGCATGTTGTAAGTACATCGTCCATGCAAATGGGAAACACTATTACAGAAATAACTGCAAAGAGATTTAATTTTCATCCCCTTTCAAATAATCTTTGTGAAATTCACCTGACAGGATAAATTCAAAGCTCCCAATAAAGCCTTTTACATTCTCGACTCTGTACGTCTGGAGAAGCTGGTGGCATTAAAAGTGTTACCTGGGCTTAAATATTAAAGTAGCTCTTGAGATCTGATGGCGAGCCGAGCTCAGTTTCGTGCGGCTGTAGAAAACCCGCCTCCTAGGTCTATGTGAATGAAGTTCCCCCAAATGAACTGAGTACTAATTATTTTAAATTCTTGCACAATACATTTGTCTAAAGAAGGAGAGAAACCTTTCTTGAAAACTGATGGACATTGATGGAAACAAAAATCAGAGAAGGAAGGGGCCACGAATAAGGATGCAATAAAAATGGTACTAGCCCATTTCCACGGGCATGGTGTTCTCCGCAACGGACACTCGCATTCGTGGACTGAAGGGCCACCCACCTGCTCATCTCTCACGGGTACTTGCAAAAGTCACCTCCCCAGTGTCAAGTCAGTTACTCAACTTGTGGTGGTATCAGGCAGCTAATTCGACACGTGGGAAGGACAAGATAAGGGCGAAGGGCAAGGCCTCTGCACACTTCTGCACAGAGCGGCTGGGGTAATGGAGGCCTGGCATCTATATTTGTGTGAAAAGAACAGCAAATAATGTGATTAAAAATTATCAATCATGGAAAAGGCCAAAAAGACTTTAAACAAGAAAAAATTTAAATTCTCAGAATGGGAACAACTATCACAAACAAATGACACGCTGAAAAAAATATAAGTAGCACAACTAACAGACAAAGGGAATTTTCCGGGGTTTAAAGCATCCTTATACATTAAGTAGAAAAACAATGGACAAGCCAAAAGAAAAATGAGCAAAGAACATGAATGCAGAATTCACAGGAAAGTAAATGAAAACTATACATATATTCATGAAAAGAAGGCCATTTTTATCTAAGTGTGTTCCTCTCTTGTATCTTAGTACAAATTATCTCTCCCTCTCTCTTGCTCTTACTCTCTCCCTCGTGTTCCAAATATATATTAATTCACCACCAACGAGCACTCTCTGTATAATTTTACCCTCCCACTTGGGATAATTAAAGGAATCTCAATAATCCCCCTTCACACGTTCAATCTAAGTTCCTACCAGGCACTACCTTCCATATATCATATATTTTAAGTCCAAGAGGTCGTTTTCTGTAGGGGAAAATCAGTTCGTTAGGAGAGATTAGAGTGAAAGTTTTCTAAGAGGAGGAAAATACCGGGCAAGCTGGGCGGGGACAGTTCAGTGCCAGCAATGCGAGTCACCTTGCCGCCTATGTCACCTAGCCCTCTCGAGAACACACATCATGACCTTGATTTCACTCCAGGGGTCAGTTTCAGGGGCAACATGTCAAAAGCACTGGCACTCTTGAGAATATTTTGTGAACATCACTTAGCCAAAAATTAGGCGAGGGTCAGTTCTTCGGAGGAGGAAATAAAAGGGACCATTTACATAATCCTGTTTCTATAGCCACACGCAAGGAAGATGATCCACCAACAGGAAGGACATCTGCAAAGCTGATAAGTCGGAACAAAGTTTCACATTTTCTTCAAATAATCTTTTTTCTTCATTCTGCAGATGGTTTATTTCATTTGCACAGGGCTGGCAGGAAACCGCAGTGATTAATACTAAACGGACTCCTTCCCACCGCGGCCGCGCTCACAGGGAAGCCGAGGGGGAGTGCAGGCTTCTGCTGCACAATCAGAGGAACGGCGACTGGGAAATTGGTGTCAGTGGGCACCGGCGCCGCTAACACTGAGAACAAGGCCACGGCGGACGGTGTCGCTTTCTCAGTCACGGGCTCGCAGTGTGAGCTGATCAATTCCTTACAAGAAAAAGAGACAGTGTCACAGAGTTAAGCCTGAAATTCGGCTCTTAGGGCAATTTTCTTTTACTAAATTTAATACGGGGTGTATTGTGGTAGAGAACAGATTTACATTCGCTTTGTCCGTTAAGTGGAAGGCTGCCGTCCCGCGGCGGCCGGAGCAATGAGCCCGGCTCCAATCAAGGGCTTTAGTGTTCCCGGCGATCGGGCCTGTGCTGTCTTTGAGAATTAGGGTTTTTTTTTTTTTTTTCCTTCACTTCTTTATTTGTAGTTTAAAAAGAAAGGGCTTTTAAAAATCTCTTGAACCTTCCCATTAACTTTCTGGGAATCAAAAGAGTTGTAACAATTGAGATTTTTCATTTTCATTGAAGTTAGAAAATCACAGTAAGTCCTTTTTCCTTGAAATAGCTACTGGGGTAATTTACTTTTTGTTTTTACTAGAGCAAAAAACAAAAATAATTGTACTGTTTTTCTTAAATTTTCAATGAATAGAAAAAGTACTTTAATAAATAGGTACAGAATAGTAATAAACAAAATTAACATTATGGAATGTGCCACTTTTCTAAGGTATAGAATAATACCAGTACATTCGGAATCCCCCTGCCCCTGGTTCTGGGCCCCTTCCCTCTTAGTTAGAGACAAACCTGGAGATAATGATTTCCCTGAAATTTGGATTTATTATATCCTTATTTTAAGTACATATGTACACATTATACATGCATATATGCACATGCAAATAGAATATGCATGTATAATATTCATATTGCCTATAGAATATATGTAAATATATAACATACATATAAGAGAATATATGTGAATATATTATAATTACACAAGTATGTTATATATTGTACATCATATATTTATTGTATATTGTATAATATATAAAATTTATTATAATGTAATGTATAAGATATATTATATACGTGGTATGTGCTGTTAAGTCTGCTCTGACTCCCAGCTCATTATTGTCTTCATTGTCATTATGTGCCGAAGTCAGGCGGTTTCGATGTTGCCATCTTTTGCTGCCTTTGCTCTGGGACACACTCGTTGGCGTCTCTGGCAGCCCAGGGTGTCCGTAGAGCCCTCCCTCCTCCAACGCCACGTTTCAGCCGCATCAGGTTCTCTCCCTCAGCCTGCCCACTGTCCCATTCTGACATCCACACACAATAATTAGGAAGATAGGGCGTGGATCGTCGTAACCTCGGTCTCTAGTGACACGTCTTTGCTCTTGGCGATCTGTCCTGATTCTTCCATCGCTGCCCTTCTGCGTCTGAGCCCTCTCTTGGATGACTGGCTGCACCCTCCTTCTTGCTTACCGAGACAAGAGAAGCCAAATCTTTACCGATTTCAATGTCTTTGTTGTCTATGTTAAACTGTATTTCTTCTGAAGTCACCATATATATCACATGCGTGTGTGTGAGTGTGTACATATGCACACACACAGAGATGTTTTTAAATGCCGTAAGTGGAAGGAGATGTTTTGTGACATTTCAGTGATTTCTTTTCTTCATTCAACTTTACCTGGCTGCAATTTATCCATGTGGATTCACAAAGCTATAACTCGTTCATTTCCTTCACTCTGTAATATTCCATTGGATAAATATCCACAATTTATTATCTATTCTTGTGCTTAAGACATTTGGGTTGTTCACAATTTTTTTGCTACCTCAACTGTTACCATCTCTTTTGCATGCCATAGAAAGCCGCTCACCAGCTTCCCCTCATTTATTCCTTCGACGATATTTTCCCACGCTTACCAACCACTTTTGCTTTCCTGGGCCAAAGGCTGTTTCACCTCCTTATTCCTGAACGTGCCGTTCCCTTTGCCCCATGAAGCCCTGTGTGGCTGGTCTGCCTTGGGAGCGCCTGTGTGTTCAGATCAAAGTTTACTGAATCTGATCACCGTGGCTAGCTGTTCCCTTTGGACCCTGAACTGAGCACTGCTAGCGCATTTATCACAATATAAATGATAGCCATACATGGAAGATAAGCTTCTTAAGGAGAGAAACAATTAATACTTAGTTTATCGCTGTATTACTAGAGTCAAGAAAAGGCTGAATACCTCAAATTTCTGACTCTGTTATTTCCATAACACTTTTTCACTTTATATTTATAAGAAATATCTTCTTCTAATAGTATATCACATCATTGATACACAACTCACATATTCCATTATGTCCTTTGCATGGTGATTTCCAATTTGTAGTTTATGGAACACTTACTCCACTCCCTTGTTACTTTAAGAAAATGTCGCCGGAATTAATGTGGATTAGAGTACTACTTTCAATAACACATACATTAATTCACACAATCAGCACAGACATGGATAAATACACCTCCTGGATGATATTCAAAGTCTGTCAGGAATATCCAGGTCATAGTTTAAAAAGTCTTATTTTCAATGGACTTGAAATTTAACATAGTGCTTTACAGAAAGCACACACAATACAATGGCTTTTTTTAACTGACATTATTACTAACAGGAAGTTTTGGTAAATTCTTCTTTTTTAAAGATTTTATTTATTTATTTTTAGAGAGGGGAAGGGAGAGGGAGAGAAGCATCAATGTGTGGTTGCCTCTCATGTGCCCCCTACCTGGCCTGGAACCCAGGCATGTGATGTGCCCTGAGTGGGGATCGAACCAGTGACCCTTTGGTTTGCAGACCAGCACTCAGTCCACTGAGCCACACCATCCAGGGCTTGGTAAATTCTTTTTGTTCAGAGTTCCAGATTTTATAAGTTCAATATTCATATAAAATCACAATAACCTATTTGAAAAATTTCTATTAATCATCTGTTTAGTTTCCAGATTAACTTGTTATACCTAATACAACTCTTGGATATTTTTTCATGAAAAAATATAGCATGGAAATTTACAGAATTAGTTTTAATGACAATGAAATTATAAACAAAAGTTAAGAACCAATTGTCAATTCTTGGACAATTTTTTAATGAGCTGCCTTATTGATCGGGATTGCTGTAAGCATGTGCCTTTGCACTACAAACCAGTTGAAATATTCTGATCTAGCACAGCTCAGAGAATGCTGAGAAGGTGGAGGAATCAGGCAATTTACCCATCTTGTATATGCCCCTAAGTCCAGGATGCAGGAATTGCACTATTGGGGGAGCAAGTGACCAAATGCCATAGATGCATGCTGTGAGCAAGGCAGGTAAACATCCAATGTCTATGTTCTCATTAGTGTTTCTCTTTCTGTGCATATTCAGAGACCAGAATTCTCAATATACATCACGCCAAGGAATGGGACTATGAGTAAGGATCGGCAGTGTTATCTGCATTTTTTGAATCCTTCATCCTTGAAGGTAAAGTATGAAAAGCAAGGGCAGAGAAATAGCCCAAAAGCAGTACATAATGGGAGGGCTGGCTTTTTATATTTTGCTCGACACAGAGAGCACAGAACATATCTAATTGTCTTACTTAGAAGACATGGTAGCCGTGCAGAAACAGCGGTAGACACATCAGATAAAGTGTGCTAAGCAGCGTATTTTGTGGAGGAGCTGTGCATGTCTTTCTCAGCTGCACCCGGCAGCTGTTCGACCCTGGCATCTAAGAGGATGTAGAAAGGAGCTAAGGGCGCTAACTGACTCCCTCCCATATTCTGAGAAATGCAAAGCGTGGACAGATATTTCACTTATCTAGAAGGAACAAACACAAAATAATATCAGACAGGGACTTTGGAAAACATGTTACATACAGTATAAGGGGATTTGATGCATGTCGCAGAAAACCCGAAAGAAAAACGTCTCAGAAAAGTTGTTTCTAAACGGAATACATATCAATGACACCAAAATAAGATCCTTACTTGAAGTCTGTAGAAAAACAGATTTTGACCTTCATGGAATGTGAAGGAGAAGTAAGATTGAAATCAGAGATTTAAATAAGGTGACTGATGAAAGAAAAGACTACAAAGAAGATAAAAAAAACACTTACGAAATCAGATCAGATACACAAAAGACAAACTGGTGATTTCCTACTAAAATGCAGAGTAAAAGGACAAAGAGATGAAGACAATGGCAGAAGATTGTAAGTATAGTGAGGAGAGAGCAGAGATACAATTTAGAGATTAAATAATCGTGAGAAAAAAAACAAAAACAGAAAAATTGGAAGAGAGGCAATCATCGAAGAAGAGAGAGAATGAATTCCCAAACTGATAAAAAGATCCCAGCCTACAGCCACAAAGGCCTTGCTCAGTTTGTCCTAATGTTGTGAAAGAAGCCCTCACCTAGATTCTTCTTGGCTTTCCTCTTTACATCTTAATGATGAAAACCTTGGAAGCTGACATGCACGGAATACCATTAACAACATTACAAACAATAAAACAAGTTAACTTCAGGCATCCCTTCACACTGCGATACGAGAAAATGCACATCGCTCGCTACAGATTTTCAAGACTAAGTGGTTGTTATCCAGAAAACTGGATACTGAACTAAACTCTCCATTGTGTGCAAAGTCAGCAGGCCAACCTGTGCACATTTTCTAAAGAAATTTCTTAAATACTTACTCGCTCTGACTGAAAGCAATTTATTTAATATAAAACTTTAAAGACTGGATATATGATTATGAAATTGAATATAAATTTAAGGTCTATTTTTGAATACAAAATATATGGTGAAATGTGTTAAATTTAGTCAATATCTCAGAATTTAATTTATACCTTATGTAAATTTGAATGAGTGAAAGGCAGGACTGTCACAGGATATAAAGTCATTTATTTGTCATAAATGTGGGAAAAGCTCTTATTTTGAAGACTTTTATTTATGATTGTTAAGAAATGTCATTCAATGTTATTTGATAAGTTTTAAGAAGTCATATAGAAAGTAAATAATCAAATTGATTTTTTAAATGTTTAAAACAATGCCCAAAGATCTTATGTTTAAAAACATATCAAAAAGTAAATGAAGAGCTCAATAACAATGAGACAAAATCTGTACATTCTGTGAAAGGCAAGAGCTAATTTTTTAATGTGTAAGAAACTGATGTATTCAAGAAGAAAACTATTAACAACAGAATAGGGAAATAGGAAAAATCTATAGACAGAAGTTTTATAAGAAAAGAAAAAAATCTTAACGGAATCTTTAAATTGTGAGGCAGTTTTGTAAGAGGAAGAACATGTATTATTATTTTTAAATTAAAGTTGTGTTACTGATGCAGGGATTAATAAATAGCAGAGATGTCATGGTAGAGAGAGCCTAAGTATGCTTATGAATGCAAAAAATCTGGTAAGTAGAGAGGACATGTTATTAATCAGTGGGGAGAGCATGTAAATAATGTTGGACCAATTAATATCTATCTGGAAAAAAAATAATTAAATCCCTACTTCAGATCTACCAAAAAAAAAGTAAATGTTAGGTACCTTAAGGACATATATACATCAGGAGGAAGCCTTAAAACTTTTAGAAAAAAGTTAGCTTGAATTTTAACCTTTGAAGTCCTAGAAGGTTTCTTAAATGATATGCAAAAAGAACACACTTTAATAAAACTTACTTCATGATCATATATATATATATGTGTGTGTGTGTATATACTTGAAAACTTCTGTACAGAAGATACCATAAACAAACAAAAACACCAGGTTACTAACTTGAAATGTGTATAACCAATGAACAATGCATAGTAAAAATACATACTATATAAATCATACAGCATATGTACCAGCAAATCACAAAAGAGGAATCTCAAGTGGCCAATAAAAATTTATAAACTAGTTAACAATTACGAAAAAGGAAAATTGTCAAATTCTCTTTGCTTATAATAGTAAGTTAGAATATAAAATATTTAGAAATACAATAATGTTCTCCACAAAACTGAAACAAATAGTTCAAAAATTTATGTGAGACCACAAAAGACTCTGAAGTGCCACAGTAATCTTGAGAAAGAAGAACAAAGTTGAAGGAATTACACTACCTGCTATCAAACTATACTACAAGGCTATAGTAATCAAAACAGCATGGTATTGGCATTAAAATGGACACATAGATCAATGGGACAGAATGGAGAGCCCAGAAATTAACCCACACCTATATCGTCAATTAATTAATGACAATGGAGGCAAGAATATACAGTTGGACAAAAATAGTCTATTTAATAAATAATATTGGGAAAATTAGATAGATTGATGCAAAAAAAACAAAAACAAACAAACAAACAAAAAAACAAAAGAAACTAAACCACCTTCTCATACCACACACAATAACCTCAGAATGGGTTAAAACCCTAAATGTAAAACTCTAAACCATAAAACTTCTAGAAGAAAACATAGGAAGTTAAATATCTGACATTTCTCATTTCTCTTAGCAATATTTTTCTCTCATATATTCCCTCAGACAAGAGAAACCAAAAAAATAATAATGATAATCAAATGGGACTATATTGTATAACAAAGGAAACCATCAACAACAGTGGAAAGATAATCCACTGAATGGAAGAAGGAATTCACTAATGATACAGCTGATAAGATGTTAATATTCAAAATTTATAAAGAAGTCTTACAATTCAACACCAAAAAAAATTCAGTTAAAAAACTGGCAGAGACCAGAGTAAGTATTTATCTAAAGAAGCCACACAGATGGCCAATAGACATATAAAAATATGCTCGAAGGCATTAGTCATCAGAAATATGCAAATTAAAACCACAATCAGATATCACCTCACACCTGATAGAATTACTATCATAAATAAATCAACAAATAACTGGTGTTGGCAAGATGCAGAGAAAGGGAACCTTGGTGCATCGCTGGTGGGAACGCAGGCTCATGCAGCCCCTGTGGAAAACAGTGTGGAGCTTCCTCAAAAGTTTAGAAATGAAACTGCCTTATGATCCAGTCGGTCCACTCCTCGGCATACATTTGAAGAAACCCAAAATGCTAATTTGAAAGAATGTAAGCACCCCTATGTGTATAGGAGTATTATTTATAATAGCCAAGCTATGGAAGCAACCCAAATGGCCATCAATAGATGAGTGGATAGAAAAAGCTGTGGTACCTATATATACAATCAAATATGGTGCCATAAAAAAGGATGAAATCTTACCATTTGTGACAACATGGGTGGACCTAGAGGATACTGTGCTAAGTGAAATAAGTTAGACAAAAAAAGGACAAGCGCCATACGACTTACTTGTATGTGAAATCTAAAGAGTGAAATAAACACAACAGAAACAGACTTACAGGCCCAGAAAACAGACTGATGGTTGCCTGCTGGGAGGAGGTTTGGGGGGCTAGGTGAAAAAGGCAAAGGGATTGAAAAGTACAAATTGGCAGTTTCAAAAATATTGGTAGTTTCTGAGATGTGAAGTGTAGCACAGGTAATATTGTCAATAATACTGTAGTAACTGCATGGTGCCAGGTGGGCACTTGAAATATTGGGAGGACTGCTTTGTAAAATACGTGATTGTCTAATCACTCTGCTGTACACCTGAAACTGATACCAGATCATGTTGAATGTAAACTCTAACTGCAAAATAAAATGTAAAAAGGAAAGGAAGAAAAAAGAAAAAATAGAGAAAGAAAAATGGATTGGCTTTTTAAAGAAAACACTCAAATAAATAGCAAGTTTATTTTTTTTACAAATTCTAGAGTTAAATGGAATGTGAAATATTTCTATTTTTAAAATGTTGCTCTATGTGGAATCTAAAGGTTTTACATGGGGAGAAAAATGAGTGACAGTCTTGTTGCCCAGGTAACTAAAGTAAAATTCCCTCAGATTAGGAAAGAGAGTCGTGAACAATTTTTTTTTATTTATTCATGTTTCAAAGTTACAGAGACACTGTGTGGCAGTGTCTCTGAAGCCAGAACATCCTCAAATAGAATTGGTTACCTCATCGAGCAAACACAAACCTCAGGATGATGCTTTATGGGAGGTGCAAAAATTAAAAAAAAATTGTGCTTGTTGGGAAATGGATGGATTTGAGAGAGGGTTGAATGCAATGTCTCTTAGTTGTAAAGTTAGAAACAAATTAGGTGTGGATGGTGGTGTGGGATAGAAGAAAAGACGACAATAATAACTTTAACAAAAGAAAATTCATAGTCAAATTACCACTTTGACTAGGGGCACTGGTTAATCAACAATTTCATTGTTTGAATTTCTGAAAGATAGAAAAGAAGCAATTCACAGTGAGAACCAGGCCTTGCATTCTGGGATGGATCAGGATATTTTTAAGGCATTTTTGTTTTTGTTTTCTGTGTGTGTGTGTGTGTGTGTGTGTATGTGTGTGTGTATTTCTTCTTCTCATTTTTCCTTCATTTTCACCTTCAATTATTTTTCTTCTTCCAGCATTTGATACTCAAAGTCTGTGGAGGCTAGTTCTAGAGAAGGAAGGAATACGATTTTAAAGGTGTATCCTGCATGAAGCAGATAAACTAGCATACGCAGTTCTTTAGTGGGACATGAGTAAGCATGCGCTCTGAACAGAAAAACGAACACTAAGGCTTTCTTGCCATCCAGACTGAGAAAGGACCCGAGCATTGTGGGTGATGAAAGAAACACAGCTATGGTCGCCCAAAACTTTGGTTTGAACTTGGGGAATAGCATGTTCAATAATTGTCATATGTACTATAGAATATTTTCTATCAATTACAAGACCAGTGTAATACAGTTTCTCTTTTTCTTCTTCACTATGTTCTTCCCGTTTCTTCCTCTCTGGGTTCCTTTTCTCTCTCCTCCTCTGTGTCCTCCTCCTCATGGTATCTATATGGTTAAGGCTTCTACCCCTTATTTCGGATGTTTCAGGAATATTAGGAAAGGTGTGCACGTGTTTGTGGTGTGGAGGGATCCAATGATTTACTGGAGCCATTTGCATAAATATGCATAGACACAAATGTAACAGGAGTAAACATAAACATTAATTAATTCATTAAGTATTTTATTGAAACTGTACAATATGTAAGCTACTGTCATAGTGAGCTGTAGGGTACAGAAATACAGACTTTTTTTTATCCTTACCTTAAAGAAATGTAGAAACTAATGAAAATGAAAATAATACATAATTATACTATGCACAGTAAATGTCATTCTACATAGTAATTAAGCAAAAATTGTAAATGGTAGACATCAATGACAGTAATTAGCATTGCTCTTATACAAATATATACTTTATAGCTTTAAATAACTTTCATAATATAAATCAGCATCAATATTCGCCGGGTTTTCCGATGCCATCCGCATACGGAGTAGCTCTCTCACTACACTCGTGTGCATGTCCACAGATTCCTCATCCCTGTGAGGCAAGGCCTTGGATCTTAGGCCTGCAGAAGTCTTTTGTGTCTCCCTCCCTTACAGCTGTGAGCCATGGCAAAGAACCCCTGGATGTTCTTGGTGCACCTCTCCTTGACTGGGATGACCTTGGGGAACACATCCAGCTGCCTCTCCTCATTGTGCCTGTAATATCTTGGGTTCTGTGGCACTGTGGTTGCAAAGCTGCCTCCACTTATGCTGGAAGTGAGGATGATGTTTGTCCTCATATAGGTCAGAGATTTGTGAATTTAGGGGCAGGCTGAGGGGAAGAATAAGTTACGGTCAGTCGAAGAGTGGAAAGAAATAGGCAGGGAAGAAATGTAAGAGAGAAATTTAGTAACGGGTACAGAGTGATGGTTCTCAAAATTTAATGTGCATAATAATCCCCCGAGTGTCTTACTTAAAATACAGAGTCCTGGGCTCCATCCCAGGAAATATGTCCCTTGAAAGTGGCCCTGGTCATTCTAGGGCAGACAGGAATGTCTTTAAGGAATATTTGGTTGAGAGGCAAATAGTGAGAGTCTGACCTCTCAGGTGACGGAAGGTGGGGATGGTGGTAAGTCGGCTCGGCGCCCAGGTCTGCAAGAGGGAGCAGCTACTAACTCAACTTGCGGTATTCTGCCCTTTTGCTCCCGAGAACAGCTAGTCTGTCAGTGGTCACAGACAGTTCAGCGGGGGGTTTTCTGTGGAAAGACCTTACAACACCCGGCCAGGGGTGATCACAGGGTAGTTTTTGTTTTGCCACGCACTCTCAGCCACTTTGCACAAAAAGACTTTTGGAAAGTAGTACCTAGACTTTCTTCACATATGCAAAATATTGATTTATGATTTTAGGGTTAGAATTAATTTCCTGCATGTTTTCATGGTCTGCTGATGCATAGAGTTCTATGAAGAGGAAACTACTAGTTTTTAATTCTATTTTCAACATCTGTAATTAAGGTTAAAAAGCTTACAAAGCAAATATTGAAGAAAGGGATGAAATGCTCCCAAGTTATTCCATGTACATGGGATGAAAATGGAGTCTGTCCTGTTCACAGGTGCTCATACAGATGGGGAGGCTCTCTCTCCAAAGGAGGGCTAGGTCAGTCCAAGGAAGACAGAGAGAAGTAAGAGTCTGGGGCAGACTGAAGACGGAAAGGCTTCACCACTTTTCCTGAGGGCGTAGGGGAGAGGAGCTAGTGCAGAGAGGTGACGGGGGTGGGGGAGATGTAGCTGGGGGGTGAGTTGAGAGGTAGAGAGGTGTCTTTCTCTTCCGAGCACAAAGGAAAAAGCCAGAATGGCTCTGTAATCACAAGTGCTCAAGATACTGGAGCAGATATGATCCTTTTATGGTAAAATAAACAAGTTAATGAGAGACTTCAAGCTTGAAATGCAAGAATAAGCAAGAAATAAATTTCCCAAGCAATATGTTTTCTGAAAATGAGAGCAGCATCCAAGCAAATGGAAACCTTTGAAGCTCTCTAATTCTGGACCAGAGGGAGAGAGAGAGCAGATGAATCCGTAAGGTATTTGGAGGTAACTTCAAAAGTTAGATGAAGATGAATTTTGATGTTTAAGTTTAGCAAGCCAGTTTGCACAGAAACTCTTCAAAACACAGTCTTCCTTATATTGTATTTATTTTGTTATATCTGTTAATTATAGTTTTGATTTTTATATGAAGGGTGCAACTATATTTCCTTGACTCTAAGATATAATTGATTTTAAAAGGCACCGCCAATTTCATAACGGATTTTGGGAGACGGGGAGCCGAAAGAACTCCCTAGATCAAATGTGCGCATAGACGCGTACATGTTCCCAAAACATTAAAAGTATTTGAGGGAAGCTATTGTATATCTGCAGGTCAGCCTAGATTGTGCAAGCCTCTCTCTCTGTCACCTGTGCTCAGCCACACACCGTTCCACAAAGCTCAGACGTCACTTGGTAGCACCTGCCAGAAACGCAGGCCAACAGGCGAGGAGGACTTTGGTAGGCACTTTGAGGTCAGCCTTGCATTTTCGAACGTGTTCGACAATGACAGACTTTCCTGCTGCCTAAGCCGAGTCCGTTATGAAAATCCCACGCAGAGCAGATATATCCCTGCAGATTCTCAAACAGACAAACAGGCATTTCAAAAGAAGCTCATTAGGACCCATGGTTTTTCTCCATTCACAGTCCTCGCTAGAAACCCAGGTGACTCAAGAGCGCTTTCTATTTCTTGTACCTGGAAGAACATTGTATAGGCTAGCCTGTCCGAGGAAGGAAGGAGTTGCTTGCGAGGCCTGCTTCTGTCAACAGAAATGTGTCTGCCCACGTACAGACGAAACGCAGCTCAGACAGCAAGTGTCTGGGTTTGCCGTGTGGGACAGACAGCACACCTATCTTTTAAGATTAATTTAGAATCTGAAACACTTTGTTAAAGCCTTACCATTAATCCCTAAGAAATGTAGGGGCTTTGCTGTCTCTAAGTCAGACTGTGATTTTTTTTTTCCGCTCCTGATTCTAAAAGCTGAGATCACCCAAATGGTGATGGTCCCTAGGGATGGAGCAGGAGTACCCCACTTTTTGGACACCAGGGAGCTCAGACAACCTCTGAGTGTCACATTTCAAGGGCAAGAATTTCCAGGGGGACCAGTTAGTTGACTTCCCCGTTAAGAGTCTTTTCATTTTGTAAATTGGAACTCAATTTCAGTTCAGGGTTTCACCTTCAATTTCTTGGTAAAAATAATAGCTCAATGGCTTCCCTTTAGTACCTGCTTTCAAAGACCTGTTGATGGAGGTGGCAATAAAGCCTGAAATGCTACAGTCACCCAAAGTGTGCGAGAAAACTCTAAAAGTAAATGTCCCACTCACATCTCTGATTCCTGCATCGTGCTATTGACTGTACAAATTTTAAGTTAAATATCTAACTCATCTCTAGCTAGGATGGCTAGTAGCATCCAAAATGACTCTCATCTCGAAAATAGTTGTGAATATGCAAAGTAAATTTGTAAGGTGTCCTAAGAAGTATAATTTGCAGTATCTGTGGTTGTGACTGTTTCTCAATGGCTGTTCTCCCTTCGGTTTCTGAAGGCGGGGCAGTCAACCCGACGACTGACTTCATGTCTTTGCTCCCTTCAGATCCACGACGCTGTGACCCTCGTTGGGATTTCCGACACTTGGATAGCCCATCAGGAGCGATGCTGCCCTCACAGCAGTAATGAACAGCGGAAATCACTGTGGACTGGGAGAGAAGCTACTCCAAAGTCTCCAGAGAGTCTCTCCTGTCTGTGACATGTGGGGCGGAGGACCTGGCGACCAGCGTGGAGTAGCAGCACCATCAGCTACACGCCCCAATCAATGGTGAAGTTGGATAGCTCTCCCCTAGTAGAGGCTTGTTCATGCAGAGAGGGGATGAGGTAGTTTTCTCTGTGAAAAACTCCGAGTGTCCCCATCAACGTGTCAGGGAGCAGGGTTTTACCAGGAAGCCAGATATATAATTTGCTTATGGACCAAAAATGAGGGGGAATATTTGTTAGACCAAGACTTCATACTTCCATCACTTCTACACACACACACACACACACACACACACACACACACACACACACTGCTGCGGATGGTGTTTCGTAGTTAGGCGCTTACCTCTTGTCAGCGTCTTATTGCTGAGCTCTCGGGGGCAAAACGCCCACCCCATGCTTTGTTTGTGGACCCCGCCTCTAGCTTACAGGCCACAGCCCTGTTTTACTTTCTTCGGTATCTTGTCATCTATTTTTTCACTTAGTTAGTCATTCCGTGATGACTCATTGACCATCTGTTATTTTCTAGACAGGCTACTAGTGGGTAGGTGTATAGTTATGTAGTCCTGGATTTTTAAAATGGATCATCTTGAACGGAAAGCGTGATACTCCTATATGTTATGAAAGAGAGAATATTAAGTGACTTACCAGAAGTAGAGCGAAGCTGTCGGGGGAGCTCCGAGAGTGGAGACGGGAA
The DNA here is from genome assembly GCA_039655065.1 of Glossophaga mutica. Lineage (NCBI taxonomy): Eukaryota > Metazoa > Chordata > Mammalia > Chiroptera > Phyllostomidae > Glossophaga > Glossophaga mutica. The sequence continues at coordinate 24,310,722 of CM077310.1, forward strand.
GGTCCTGCCGAAGGAGTGATACTGAACCGCCCTGTGTTCAGTATCACAGGTTGCCAGAGACAGGTTGCCAGGCTCTCGGGGGGAGAGGCCCATACTCTGCTTTGGGGCCTCGTTCCAGGAGACAGGCCCTTCTGTGACAGCTGGGGCATTTTAAATGTGATTAGTGACAGAAGAAAACTAAGCACAGATCAGGTTGTGTTTATTTGGTAGTAGTCTTGGTTTGGCAGGCTAAAAATGTGGATGGTATGCGGTGAAAGCAAATACAAATAGTATCAAATATATTGCATTTTGGGGAAATTAACATGAGGTAATGGACAGAGAAGCTTTTTTAAAAAATAAAACTATTTCTCTGGTTCGTTTAGGAGGAGAACATTGAGTGAGCACACGCTAAGGGTTATCACAACAGTCATTATTTTGTTCTCAACCCCATGTTGACAGGTTCATCTTCAACACATGTACTTCACATTAAATAATGAATCACATAGCTCATAGTGTGTTTAAATTCATTTATTTATTCATTTTTTTCCAACAACTTCCTATGGGGCACTTACTGTGTGTTGACTACCATTTGGGGCTCTGGGGGTTCAGTGGTAAAAAAGGAGAGAGAAGAGTACCTTCCTTTGTAAAATTGAATAATGATAAACATGCATTATAGTCCCAGATGATGAGTATTGTAAGGAAAAACTGTAGCAGGATAAAGGTGCATATAGGACCACTTGGAATAGGGAGACCATGAAAGTCCCCCAAATCAGTAAACGTGAGGGGAGCCCTCAGGGAAGTGAGGGAGAAAGCCATGTGAGGACTTAGGGGAAGGGTGGAAATTTCAGGCACAGGATCTAACAAACGCAAAGATCACATAGGGCCTTGTAAGGCACGAGTTTGGGCTATAGTCTGAGCATGAGGATTTGTTGCTTAGGCCATTCCAGCTGCCACGTGGAGAATGAACTGTAGCAGGACAAATACAGGTGTAGGAAACCCTCAGAGTAATGCAGGTGGGAGGAGATGCTGGCAAACAGAGAAGATGGTGAAAATCATTCTAGTTGTATTTGGAAAAATTCTTGAACGTTGAACCACCAGGACTTGCTCCAGGGTTGGGGCATGGGGCGTGAGAAACATTCCACTCGGCTTGAGCAGCAAGGAGAATGGTGATGTATTTACTGAAATAGAGAAAGCTAGAGGTGGAATCAATAATAAGGTAGTAGCGAGGATTGTTTTTGAAAATTTAAGTTTTAAGTAAGAGGTAAATATACACTGCGGCTCCAGGGAGAAGCTGGAGATGGAAACATATTTGGGACTAGATGAGATTACTCAGAGAGACAATTTAGCGGGAGAGAATGTGTCAAGGAAGAAACTTGAGAAGTGCCAACACCTTTCGAGTTGGTAAGAGAGGGAACAACCAGCAAAGAGCACAGAGACAGAGTGACCAATGAGGTGAGACAAAAACCTGGGGTGGAACTGCCCCAAAGTCAAGTGAAGAAAGTGCTGTGAGAATGAAGTTCTGATGTGGCCGGTGCTGCTGAGAGACCAGGGAAGGTGAGCACTGGCAACCAATCATCAGGTTCTATGATACGGATGCAGCTGGTGGCCCAGATGAGAGTGAGAGTTGATAACATGGCAGAGAATAAAGTGGAGTAGGTCTAAAAAAGTAGTTGGGATGAAAAAGTGAAAATAGTAAGTATAAACCATTCTTCTGAGAGTTGTGCTATTAGGGAAGTAAAAGTATTAAGTGGTAACTGGAGGTGTGGGTATGTCCCTTCAGGTGGACTCCCTCATTGCATAAAATAGTGTGCTCTTAGTAAATGACCTAGTGAATGATTGCCAATACACTAGGAAGGGTGAGCCCGATGGAGGTACGAGACAGGGGAGGGCTGCAGGAACGAAGTCCTTGAGAAGTCTCAAGGAGAAGGGGTGCAATGTTCAAGCAGACTTGGCTTTTGCTGGTAGCAGAGAGGGTGCCGTTACTGTAACAGGATGGAAGGCAAAGCATGGGTCCAGATGGAAGGTAGGAGGTGGATTGGGTGATGGGAAAATGCAACCCTTCCCTGCTTAGGCTGTGTTTAATTGAGAGAGATACTGAAACATTTGCTCTCAAGATAGCCAAGGAAGGAACTGAGCATAAGCAATGCAGTCAGGGGAAAATGCTTCCAGGCGCATAGCAGCCCTGTGCGGAGCCAGATACACAGTTCTTGGAAAGCAGGGACACAGATGAGGCATGCCTGACCACCCTGCTCCAGAGAGGGAGGTGGGGGGACCCCAGGGGAGTTCCTCAGGAAAGACAGTCGTGGGCCCTGAGGCTGGTCACCAAGTGCCAACAGACTCTGCGCTGATAAACCAAAGAGCCATCTGTCCCAGTCTGTGGAAGGCAAGATGCTGTCCCCAGGAAGAGTGTGTGTCACATCCAGATCCAGCACACAGACCCAGGTACCCTGGAGGCTTCGGGGGAAAGGCAGAGCGGGTGTGTTGTCGTGCACCAAGACCTGGGCAGAGACTCAAGTTCTAGTGCCCTCTCTCTTCCAAACTTACTTGTGATTTTTGGACAAAAAACCAAACAAACGAAAAGCTTTCTGAACTTTTGGTCTCTCAGCTGTTAAAAAATACTCAGAGGGTAGATCTTATGTTAAGATGTTAAGTGTTCTTAACATAAACACACATACAAACAATAATGAAGGGGGCCGGAGGAAACTTAGGGAGATGATGGATATATTTACAGCTTTCAAGATGGTGATGTACTTAACCGCAAACTCATTGAGTTGTATACATTAAAAATGCATAGCCTTTTATAAAAAAATCCTGACCAGAGGACATTTTTTAATTGCTTTGAGAGAGAGAGAGAGAGAGAGAGAGAGGTTGCCTCCTATATGTGGCCCAACCAGGGATTAAACTGCACCTCAGGTTTGTGCCCTGACCAGGAATCAAACCCGCAATCCGTCAGTGCATGAGGCAGTGCTCCAGCCAACCAAGCCATGCCAGCCAGGGCAAATATGTACAACCTTCTATGTGCCAACTCTATCTTAATAAAGTGCTTTTTTTTAAGGGTGGATATGGACATTGCAGCAAACTCAGCCATGGAACCTGCAAGTCAGGCCTTCCCACTTACTCAGTGAATCTGTGCTCCTCAGCCAATAAATAGCTCAAGCTTCTGGCTCCCTCCCTGTCAGTCACAGAGGAGGGCATTTTAGAAAATAGTGTTGCTGAGCTTGTAGAGATCAGCCAACTCAAAGCACAGGGAACAGCACTGAAAAGAACAACCATTACTGTGACAGCCAGGAGCAGAAACTTCCCATTCCTCAGTGCGGGTCCAACAGTATGCATCTGCCCCAAACAGAGTCCTGGTAAGGGGCTTCCTCACCACCGAAGGCTGGAAGCTGCTCTAAGGGCCCCAAAGGAAGTGGCTGAAATGTGTTTCTACCATTTCCCAGAGAGAATGTTAGGAAAAATGTGAACCGTGTGTGCTAGGAAAGAAAGATGGCATCCACTTCTTTCAGAAACATCAAGTTGATTCTCTTTAATGGACTTTTCTTATGCTGGAATCACATTCTTTTTCTCTTCAGATTGTCTCAATTATCTAAGAGAGAAGGGGAAAAAGACAAATATGCAGAAAACTGGCCTTTGAAGCCAGAAAATAATTTAGCTTAAGGCTTTATCATGTATAGAGCCTGAACTTGTTTTGTGTTGAGCCTCAGCTAATTCTTTTAATAACAACAAAAAGAGGTACCATTCCATGGGACCCCAAAACTTCAGGATACTTCTAGGTACCTAAAAGTGAAAATGGAGCATGGAGAGATAAAACACAAAACATACAGTTTTAAGTTTGTCTGGTCAGAATATTTAGTTTTCTCTGCAAGAAAACATCACGAATTGACTACCATCTTATTTAGGAATTGTCCCTCTTGTTTTATTTTTATTAAATTTTTTACTCTTTGTCATAAATTTCTTTTGATGCCAAATGGACTGTTGGAGAAAGATCAATAGTTTTGAGCTTACAGCATTTTATCGATCTCCTTTTCTCTTTTTTACTTTTCATTTGTCCAAAGGAAAAAAAAAAAACAAAACAGGAAATGGGTTAAAAAGGGGAAGTCATGATTTTTTTTTATTGGACTTCTTTTCTTGCCAAAGTCTAGTTCAAACAAAAAATTCCCTGCCAAGGCAATTAGTGATGGTGCAAATCAAAGTGTCTTCTCGCCTTGTGGGTAAAAGCAGGCATTGGTCTGCTGTGTCCAGAAGCAGGCTTTCATGACAGCGGAGACAGTGTTCTGTTAACTCCAGAGCACACGCAGACAGAAGGAAATTTCAGCGAGGACTCAATCCTTTTTTCTGTGCCATTGGATGCTCAAACACGCACCTGAACTTCAGAAGCGGTTAGGATAAAATTAATGCCCTATGAAGGAGGGTTGTGTGATCTTCCTTGGAGATGCTGAAGAACAGAATGAAACTGCTGGAAGAATTTTGGTGTAAGGCTTTTATATACAAAAAAAAAAAGGACCAAAAATATTTCACTTTTTTTTTTTTAACAGTAACAGAAGATCTGAAACTTAGAGAATGACCTCGCAGGCTCAACTGCCTGCCGCCACAAAAGCCAGACTTGTAAGACAGGTGCTGGTGAGAAGGAAAGTGGTTTTATTTCAGGGGTTGGTAACCTGAGGAGACGGCAGGCTCGTGCCTGAAAACCACCCCCCTGTCTCTGGTCAAGCCAGTGGTTCTTACAGGGAATTGGGGGGAATTTAGGAGGAGGAGAATTCTTAGAGGTGAGTACAGACATGAAGTTTTCTCTTGAGAAAGGGAATTGGGAGTGAGGGGAGGGGGCTGAAATAGAGTCGTACAGTTAGTTCTTGCTTGGGTTCATTCTTCTCATTTTGATATTATCTTGTGATGTCTGTGGTTCATTGTCAGCACCAGCGTTTCCCATTCTAACAGAGTGTTCCAGCTGTAGTGAGAACTTGGCGAGAGGGGAAATATAGAGTTGATTAAAAGCACAGAGTTAATGATATACTTTGACTTGTTACAGGATGTGTGACTTTGATCACTACACTAGAAATAGTGAACTACAGTTACATGAGTGAGGTAGAGAACATGGTGCCCATGTCACCAATGTTGTAACTGGGTCTAAGAAAACCTCAGCAGCCTCTGCCTGGGTCAGGTCTCTCCTTTGTATACCCCTGCCTTCCTTCCCCACTTCTACCTACTCACCGTCAGCTTCCTCTTTCACCTCAGACAAGCCCAAAAATATTTCACTGTTTTTAAACAGTAACAAAAGATATGAAACCCAGAGATTGCCTTCAGGAACAGGCTGGCTGGAACTAAGGGCTGGAGCTTTTCTAGTACCTGTTTTCTGTTTTTTTTTTTGTTTGTTTGTTTGTTTGTTTGTTTGTTTGTTTGCTGGAAAGCACAGGGAGGCAGGTATGCCCCATGGGTGGGCAGCCCCAGGCCTGTGCTCTGAGTCTCTCCACCTCTCTGGGCTCGCTTCCCCAGCCAACTGTGGTTGCTCACTGACCACCAGCGTTACAAGTCTTTCAAACTGCAAACCTTCAGAGGTCCTTTCTCTCCATTTAAAAGGCGTACTGATTTCTTTCATTTCGTAAATCCAGTATTTCTTGAAGAATTGTAATAGCCCCTTAAATAAGAGCTAAGACACAGCATAGGAGTAGAAAAATGTGTACATACGAAGGACAGAGGTGTACAAAAGGAGGCAAATGTCACTGGAGGTTGGTTTCAGAACTGGTCCAAAAGCCAAACATGGATAGTCGGTGGTTGCTTTAGGGGATCATTCAATGGGCACTGGTCTGAGGGGTGGTGAGAGACTCAGAGCGTAATTCTTTGGCCCCACTTGATCATCTTCATTATTGTTCTAATCTTCACCTCCTGGAGGTAAAATAGAATTTCCCTTTGAGTCCCTGAGACTTGGTGAAATCCAGAAGATACGATGTTGACTGTATTTCTTTCTTCCATCCCTGTCCAGCAGCATCTTAAAGGAGTTCTACCTAGACTCTAATCCCACCATTCTCTCTTCCAAAGTCTCTCTAGGACCCATTTATGAATTTGTGTTATAGCTGGTTGCTCCCTGTGGTGAAGCTCAGCCTTTCTTCCTACAGTTCTAAGTCTGCATCTGGAATTAAATTCTCTAGTGATTTATGAGTATTTTGATGGTGGGCATGACTTTTAATTGGACTTTTTCCCTTGTAGCCATAGTCAGAGGTAAATGCTTCTCAATTCTCAGGCACAGTGCAATAGAGTAATTAGGAGTGCACATTCTAGAGTGAAACTCCTAGAGGTCAAATTTTTGTCTCATGATTTGAAAACAGAAGAAAATAATTGGCTGCCTCAATTTTCTTTTCTGCAAGAGAGGGATGGAAAAAATAGCACAATGGTTGGCAAACTTTTCTTTAAAAAATCAGGTAACAGATATTTTAGGATGCAGTCCCAGAGGTAAATGGAGGATATTATGTAGATACTTACATGACCATTCAAAATGTAAACATTTAAAAATGTAAAAACTATCCCTAGCTTATAGGCCATAAGACAATAGACAGCTGTGGAGATTCATGGGCTAGAGTTAAGTGACCTCTGAAATAGCTCCTTTTATTAGATTGATGTAAAAACTAGATGTTTGTATATATAAAGTTATGAGACCATTTCAAACATGTAAAGCATTCAGTGAGATTTTTTACCCTTTCTTCCCAGTGGGAAAAAAGACTTAAAAAGGAAAGGAAACATACAGTTCTCTCTAGCCCAACATCCAAGCTTCTCTTCTTGTCTTTGTATACCATGTGTGATGTCCAATTTCACTAGCTTTATCATGGAGTCCTGGCAAAGCCATCTCTCATTATTTTGCTCTCCTTCACTGTTAAAAAATCTTAACCATTTTTATTTATATTATGAATGTTACACTATTTTAAATCCACGCTTTATCATAAAAGATGGGCATGGTCTTCCAGAATGCCAATGACTGCTGCCTCTCCCACAGAAGCTGTCTTGGCACAAACTACGTTAAATAGTTTAATGTGCCTGAGGCAGCACACACACCCTGCCTGAACTTTGCACTGTGAGCTGGTCACTAAATCAGAAAAATGACACTGGTTTCCTGATTAGGGAGAGGCCACGTAAGTAGAATATGTATAGTAACAAGAGACAGATGTGAACTGGTCCCTTAGATCTTATTTACTCTTGTGACCTCAAACATCCAGTTTCCACACTGCTCTGTGACGATGAGTGTTAAAATGGCCGCGACTGATCCGTGTTTGTCTTGCAGCCACTCTCTTCACCAGATGTTTCTAGGTAGGAAAATTGAAATGGAATGATCAGATTCAACAAATGAGTCACTGGCAGGGACTATTTTGGGTTATAGATATATTGACCTCTTCCCACAATTGAATGGTAGTCACTAGGAATAGTTGTTAATCCGCTGCGGCCTCTGTCTAGGGCGCCAGACCCTCAGCTCCCCTTCTTGGCTGCAAGAATGCCAGGTGAAGCGCTGAGTGTACAGTCTCAGTCTGTTGCATGTTTCAGTTCGGTGTCAACAACCAAATACGGTGGGTCCTCCAGCAGAAATGTGATTTCACGTACCGGGAAACCCAGCTCCAAAATGCAAAGTCACTTAACTAAAGACACTGTGAAGGAACAGAGTTGAGCTTTAAATGCAGTTCTGTCTAGCTATGAAGCCTAAATCCTAACTGTTTTCCCATCATATTCTCCAGTCTCCATCTGCAAAAACACCCACGAGGGACAAGTACTAAGCATCAGTTAATCTTTTTCATGAATCATTCTCCTGGTGCTGGTTAGGAGCTGACTGATGAGAACAGTGGGACTTGAGTAATCAGAAGCTAAAGGAACAGGGGCCAAAGCCAAGAGTGGGGTGAAGGTGTGTGGGTGTCACACATGATCAAAGGTCTGGCTGAATGGGGAGAGGCTTCTGGAGTTCTATGTGAAGTTGGGTAGTATAGACAACAAAGTTTGGGATTTGGCTCTATTGCCAGACAGAATTTCAGTCTCAGTTTCTCACTTCCAAGCTTCATTAGCTAAGTCACTTCATATCTCTGATTCTTTCTCAATTTCCTCATCTCTCTAAAAAAGTGCCACTAACAATACCTGACAATTGTATTATAGAGGTTAGTGATAACTTAGGTAAAACATTTCCACAATCGATGGAACCCAGCGAGCTTCCAAAAGTGGCATTAATATTCTTGTCCCATCAGTGGCGTATCTTTAATTGATGTTATCTCCTCTCTGCTGGAGCTTGGAGGAGGAACTGGGTCTTTCCTGTTTGGGGTGAAATTTGATCAGTGGGCTTATCCCACAGATTCCACAATCACAGGGTGTGACTGCTGCAACATTAGATTTCAGCAAAGTGTTCTTCCACCCAAGACATTATCGTTAGGGCCCAAGAAGAGCTTGGTAAGAAACGTTCCCAAAAGAAGTCAGTTGAAAAAAAGTCAGTCAGAAATCAGAGAAACGAAACTGTCACCATAGGATGGAGACCAATTTTTAGGTAAGCTTATCACTTTGAATCTTTTAAAAGAGGTATCTCTTTCGAAAGAGATAATAACCCAATAACTTCATGTTATGTATTTAGATGGTATATGATTATAAATTAATTATTTCCACCTACATACTTTTCCCAACTTTTGACATTTCTACCTCACAGAGTTCTTTCCAATTTTTTTTTTAAAATACTTTTTAAAGGAACTTTGGTATTTACCATTCTTTGATTTCATTTTTTATTTTTATTTTTAAGGCTGCCCGAGTACAGAAGCTTGTTTTCATCCTGACTCTACATTGCATTCCCACCAGCTATCATCAGGAACAGAGGAGCCCATCCACTTAACAGTTATTTATTAAGCATTTACATCTGCCAGATACTCTTCCCAGAGATGTGGTTACAGGCAGAGGCAAATAAGAAAAACACTGATCCTTCCTTCTGAAAGCTTGTGTTATGGTTACATCTATTAGGAAGTATATAGATTCAGCTTATGTTAATTTTTCTAAATACCTAAATGAAGAGAATCAGGAATGTCTCATTATTCCATTCAAAATTATTATTCTTTCCATATCAAAAATTACAATGGATTCAGATACAATAAACATTAATATTTATCAATTTTTCAAGTGCTTGGGCAACAGTTATGAAATGTAGCCCTTAACTATAGCTAGCATGCACTCTAGTTGGACAGAAAATAAAAACATAAACACAGAGGTAAACAATATCACGTTCAAGTAGTAAATTAAACAATGCTAAGAAAAGTCCTGAGGCTTGGACATTCTTGGCAGCTCATTACTGTGAGGCTTTTTGTGAATTTACAGAATGAATAAGAAACAGACAAGGCAATTTTTGTTTCCCCTTCTTTTTCCTCCATTGTGGGAGCAGAAAAGAAACATCTTAGGAAATAAAGCCGTCCTCCCTTTGTGAAAACCTGGGGTGGCCTCTCATCCAATCAGGATAGGGTTTCCCTTAGCAACCATATCACACATCCTCCTTCCCCCAAAAAACTAGAAATAAAAATCATTTTAAAGGTACCAACTAAAGATGACTCCTTAAACAGAGTATTTGCTTTCTCTCACTACAAATTGGATGTTGATTTAAGCTCTTATTTAAAGAAAATGCACTTCTTATCTATTCTAAACATTTTGAGAAAGTTTGAATAATTTAAAAAACTGTTTATATAAGGTTTACTGATGGCCTTTAATATGGTAACTTAAAGTCCTCCAAGACTTTTGCTTTTTCCTTTTAATCCTGTCCATTGGATTTATTAAATATAACCTCAGTCTGGCTTTAGATATATAATTAAGGACAAATGATTGAATTGTGTAGAATATCATGGCCTCACAAGTTACAGTTAAGTACATATAATTAAAATGTATCTAAACAGTGCACGTACCCACTGGAAAATAGAGAAAAAATATTTCCTTGAAATTCAAGTGCAGAAACATGATGAAATCGATATTATCATGGGGGAGTCTTGAATCAAGTCCAATTTATATTAAAAAATAAATTAGTTGCAACTTATAGTGTTTTAATAATATTTAGGGACACAGCATTGTACTTGTAACCTTATATGCCACTCATTTCATATTGGTTGGCTACAGAATTATAGTTAATAACCTTGGACTGTTTAGTAGAACTCATAAACAGGGAAAAAACCCACAGAGTAAGCAAACTTCCTGCTTTCCTCTTCAGGAGAAACCTGCCTAGATGAGTAATTCTGATGTGGCCCAAAATGTTGCTGGGTTTGCCTTCTTTCTCCTCCTCATTGGAAGAAGCGGTCTAAGCAAGTATTTTAAGAACCTGTGAACGATCAATTTTATTTCTGCGGTCCTTTTACTTTCCATCCATTTGGAGCTTCCCCATGACAAATATGTACCTTAAATTTTGAAAAGTTGAATATAGGCTAGTTATTGTATGCAATTAAAATATGAAAAGTTACTAGAATAAAATTTCTGTTCAACACACAAGTGTTTGAGGAGTTGCCAATGAGTAGAATTTATGTGTCTGATGAAATGACTTCCCTTGTAATTAACGTTATGGCATGTCTTCCTGTGGCCAGAGTCTCCTTCCTTTTCAGAGAGGCAAACTGTGGGCCAATAAAGGGCCCGAGTTCCCCTAAATGACAGCATTTCCTTGTTAATCCAGGTCAAGGCATTGTCCAGTGCAGGATCCTAGTCACTAAAAATAGTAACTCCGTTCACCTCAGTTACATTGTCATTATTCAATCTGCACAGTCACAGCTGGCTATAATTTCAGGTCGTTTTTACCAAGCAGCCTGGTCTACTTTCCTTAGTACAATAGCATGAATGATTTCAAAATAAAACTAAGAAAAACAATTCGCTTACGATAACATCAAACATAATAAAATACTTAGTAATAAATATAAGAAAAGTAGTGCAAAACATATGCTCTGACAACTACAAAACTGTTGAAATAAAGTAAAGGACATGTAATAAATGGAAGACATTCTGTAGTCATGGACTGAACGACTTAACATTGTTAAAATGACAATACTTCTCAAGCTGATTTACTGATTGGATACAATCCCCGATAAAATTCCAGCTGCATTTTTGCAGATGGCAACAAGCTGATCCTAAAACACATGAAAATGCAATGACCCAGAGAAGCCAAAACCATCTCAAAAAGAACAAAGTTAAGACTCATACTTTCTTTTAAAAAGTTATTACAAAGCTAACATAGTTAAAATAGTGTGGAACTGGCATAAGGATAGACATATAAATTAATGAAATAAAATTGAGAGCCCCCAAAATTAACCCTTACATTTATGCTCAACTTATTTTTGACAAGGGTGCCAAAACTACTACTCAGTGGAGAAAAAAATAATAGTCTTTTTAACAAATGGTGCTGTGACAATTGGGTATCACATGCAAAAGAATGAGCTTGAACCCCTACCATGCTGAGTACAAAAATTAACTCAAAATGTATCAGAGCTAAATATAAGAGCTAAAGCTATGAAATTTTTTTCTCCTTTATTTATTTTAATTGTTGTTCTTGTACAGTTTTCTGTCTTCTACTCCCATCCCGGCCCACCACCCCAGCCCTCCCCGCCACCCTCCCATTTCCTCCCCCCCATAGTTTCTGTCCATGTGTCCTTTATACTTATTGCTCTAATCCCTTCCCCTTTTCCCCTGAAATTCCCTCCCCTCTCCCCTCTGATGACTGTCAGCCTGTTCTCAATTTCAATGCCTTTGGTTTTATTTTGCTTGTCTGTTTGTTTCATTGATTAGGTTCCTGTTAAAGGTGAGATCATGTGGTATTTGTCCTTCATTGCCTGGCTTACTTTGCTTAGCATAATGTTCTCCAGCTCCATCCATGCTGTTGAGAAGGGCAGGAGCTCCTTCTTTCTTTCTGCTGCGTAGAATTCCATTGTGTAAATGTACCATAGTTTTTTGATCCATTCATTGACTGATGGGCACCTAGGTTGCTTCCAGCACTTGGCTATTGTAAATTGTGCTGCTATGAACATAGGGGTGCATAGGTTCTTTTGGATTGGTGTTTCAGGGTTCTTAGGATATAATCCTAGTAGTAGAATTGCTGGGTCAAAAGGTAGATCCATTTTTAGTTTTCTTAGAAAATTTCATACTACTTTCCACAGTGGTTGTAACAGTCTGCAATCCCACCAACAGTGCCCTAGAGTCCCCTTTTCTCTACAACCTCTCCAACACTTGTTTGTTGCTTTGTTTATGATGGCCATTCTGACTGGTGTGAAGTGGTATCTCACTAAGCACATCAAAAAATACTCAACATCAATAGTTATTAGGGAAATGTAACTAAAAACCACAACAAAATGCCTCTTCATACACATTAGGATTGCTAAAATTAAACAAAATAAAACAATTGGTCCTGGAGAGGTTGTAGAGAAATTAGAACTCTCATATATTGCTGGAAGAATTGTAAAATAACATAACCACTTTGGAAAACATTCTGGTAGTTCCTCAAAATGTTAAATGTAGCATCATCATGTGTATAATAGTCCTATCCCAGATGTTCTCCCAAGAGAAATGAGAACATATTTCTGTCAAGAACTTCAATGTGAATCTTCGTATCAGCACTATTCATAGTACCCCAAAAGTGAAAGTAACCCAACATCTGTGAATGAACAGCTGCATTCTTATGAATAGATAAGCAAAACATGGGTTTATCCAGATGATGGAATATTATTTAGCTATAAAAAGCAATGAAGTACATGCTACAACATGGATTAACCTCGACAACATGATGTTAAGTGAAAAAAGCTACACGTTGCATGATTCTGTGTATTGGAAATGTTTAGAATAGTGAAAATCATAGAGACAAAAAGGAGATTAGTGGTTGTCAAGGGCTGGTGGGAGAGGCAATGGGGAGTGACTGCTAAGGAGTCTGGTGTTTCTTTTGGGATTGAGGAAAATGTTCTAAAATGAGATAGTGGTTATGGTTGGACAATGCTGTGTATTTATTAAACACTGAATTATACATTTTAAAAGAATGAATTTTATGGTCCATGAATTATATCTCAATAGAGCTGTCATTTTTAAAAGTGTTTATCATCAAGAGATTTGAATGAAATGAGCAGCCACCCCGATTCGCGTGGAGTTGAGGTATTCCCAGGACGCAGGGCTAAAACGGAGACGAGCCAAGCGAGCAGGGCTGTGTTTGTCACTCTGACTCATGGAAGGAATGCTTTAATTAAGATTTGAAAGATAGGGAGGAAATTAGTAGATGAGCAGGGAGAGAATTGCATATGCTGACACCTTACAGTAAGAGGCAGAGATCATTCAAGGGGATAAAAGAACAGTGGGGAGGGCTGGGTGAGCTTGGATTGAGCCCAACCGGAGAGGAGGCGGGGTTCAGGCTTCCAGGTGGGCCAGCGGGTGGAAGAGCCTCTAGGTGTTTACATATCTGGCTCCTCTAAAATGACACAGTCTTCCTTTGAACTTGAGTGGGTTCTCATTGCTCTGATAAGTGTCAGCGTTGGGCAGTGTCTGGCATTTCAGAGGCACACCATATGTGTCTGGAGACCAGGTAAGGAAGTCCAGCATTTTGGTTTCTGGCTTCTGGTTCAATGATGTTGTGCTAGTGGATGTTCCATTATTTCCAGCTCTCTGGCTCCCCTTTCCTTTGTCCTCCTTTGCCTGTTACCTGTCAGCCGGAGAGACTAGACTCAACTTCACAGCAGAGAAGGGCCCAGACAGGTCCTTCTCAAATGCGCGGACACCAAAGGGTGATTGTGCTCTCAAAGGAGGAAAGTGACAAGTGGAGTTCAGAATTTTTGGCTTTTAATTAAGTAACTTATGCCTAGGACTGACAACAGCTCATCTGTTGCCCAGACCTCCCTTGCATTACCGTATGCCCACCTCTGGCCCACCTTTTGCTGCCTGTCAGGATGGCGGCACCTTGTATTGTCAGGAGGCCAAAGCAGCTTGGGGGTAGCAGGTGGAGGGAGAGGATGCATAGGTCAGTGGAAACCTGTAAGAGAGACAGACAGGGAAAAACACATGGGAAGGAACGGAGACCGGTGGAAAGAAGGAGAGAATGAAAGAAATTCTAGAAGTGCACAGCATAGGGTGAATGAAACCAGTGGAAATGAGTCAGGAGGAATAGAAAAGGCTAGGAAATGCCCAGGCAGGATGAACTGCGCTGAAGAGAATAACTCTATCCTTCTAGTCAGGAGACTGCCTCAACTCTCTGGCCCTGCTGAGATCCAAATGCAGGCAGCCCAGCCACCAAAGTGCTGTTTGTGAATTCCCTGGCTCTCTTGAAAATTGCTCCTGAGCCCTGTATCAGAGCAACCAAACAAGAGTCATACACTACCCCATACCACACCCCTTCACACACCGCATTCAATGCCGCTTTCACCTCTTCTGCCCAATTATCTATCCTATTTGCACTCAAAAGGAAAGTTGTGCTTGAAGGCATATTAGAAAATATTTATTTAGAATGCTATCTACCACATTGTGCTGAGGTGACAAGGCTAGGTAATAAATAGGGGACACTTTCTTTAGCGAAAGAAAGAAGGAAATCTAAATGGTAGCATCAAAGGCAGCATTTCTATTTCAAAACACAAGGAAATAATCTTATAATGAGGAGTCATAGAGAGCACTGAGGATGCTGCTGTTACTACATATCCATCTTCAGAACCCTATTGTTCTAGTTGAAAGGGAGAGCAGCAGAGATGGAAAGAGTCAGTAAATTAGAAGAGAGGAGAAAGTATAAATAAGTTATGCTTCCTTAAAGGCATATCGGCAAGATGAAATCTATATTTTAAAAGGGGGCTCTTTCTGCTGTTATTAAAACCTGAAGAACTTTGCAAAGCAGCTAATTTACTTTCTACCATTTATTCTGTGCGCTTGCTTTCTCCATTTCAATTTGTAGCAGGAGACCAGAAGAAAGAAGGGTCAGTTTTTCTTTGATTTTTGTTATTTTCCTTACCAACTTTCTTCTATTTGTTTTCCACCCCTGTGCATTTGCATCGATACTCACACATTCTCATGGGAGAAAAATTGTATTTTCTTAATTTCCTTTTTATCGCAAAATCTCAACAAAATGTACAATAGTTCTTTTAAGAAGAATCAACAAGAACAACCTTCTGGTCATTTCTTCTTGTCCTCTTCCCTCTTTTGTTGAGACCCTGCTTATTACTAGCCAGTAACCTGACACTTCTACCCCATTTGAAGGTGTTCTTCATCTGGGGAGGCAGGCAGTGCCCTTTGTTGTTCAGGTTCTTTTCCCCCCATCGTGGACTTTTATCAAGGAAAATGAATCATCTCCTCACCCTCGTACCCTGTGTGGCTATCTCTATCTATTCCAGAAGGACCTACCTATTCTGGAAAGAGCTTAGATGGACTCTTTCTTCTTTGCATAGTGTTTTTCAGTTTGGTCCTCAGAGTAGGACTGTCAGCAACGAGTGGAAGCTTGTTAGAAATGGAGATTTGGGGGCTTCATCTGAAACTTACTGACTTGAAAACCCTGAGGGTGGAATCCGGTAACCTGTGACTCTTCTGCATGCTGGCATTTGAAACAATTTCTCCACAGGATGCATTGCAAGCCTGCAACCCAGGTTCCAATATAGACTTGGAATTAACCTGATGTCAGTAAGTTCAGAAAGCAGTTGCAAAGGGAGACATAGGAGTGGCTTTATTTAGATTTACTCATGTTTAGAAAATTCAATCAAGAATCCCTTAGGAAACCCATAGGAACCAACCCACTTAATACACTTTTGTGAACAGCTTGTATTCTTTGAGAATTTTCACCTTCACCCCAAGGGTGACTAGAAGACTGCTGTAGTAACTTCATGATTAATAAAATTCCATGATTCTCATTTGCTGAATATTAATTAGTTGCACCCTCTCCCTTTCCAAAGGCTTCCAAAGCCTTATAATCATCCTCTTCTCTAGGTAAGATGCAGGATCTCTGTCCTTGTGGCTGCTTTGAGAGAATGCTAGATCTAGTCCAGCCAGAATGCTGAAATTTATATTGCATACCATGGTTAGACTACGTAAAATTGTTGGTCATTTAAAATAAATATATCACACGAGGCATTACTTGGAATGTAACTGGTCTTTCCTTTTGGAAAAACACTAGTTTATTTGTAAGAAGTAACTTAATGTGGTTTTCTAAATCAGCAGTGGCAATAGATATTATGTTTTCTCACAACTGGAATAAGAAAAATGGAGCTATGGGAAGGAAAGCAATGGATTTTATTCAGCAGCACAGATGTTACCTACCCTGTAACCATCTCTGGCTTTTTCTATGCCTTCTATCTGATGCACTATTATTTTTATTTCTCGGACCTTTGCTCAAGGAAGAGCCAAATGCATATGAAGAGTAAGAAGATGCTGGAATGCATGGGAGAGCCCAGTAACACTATCAAACTGCCCAGCCAGTCTGCTTTTCGTTTCCTACTTTTGGAGACTGAAAGCTAGACTCCAACTCAGAGAATGGGGTGGTGGGGAGATGTGAAGCTGCCTTCTAGACTTAGATAGCTTTGTTTCCAGGAAGAGCGCTGACAGCAGATAAACCCCCTCTGTCTCCTCTGTCTCCAAAAGCTATGCCTCTCCCTTATAGATTTTCTTTATCTGGTATGGATCAAGAGATAGGATCCATCTGGTGCGGATAGTTGAACTGTAAGTTAAAATCTCAGGTATACCTGTGACATCACATTTGTGCATGGCAGTGCACTTGGGTAGCACAAGAAGGTGACGTTTCTCTTTGCTAATTGATAGGCCATCTGTCTTTACATTTAGCCATGGCTTTATTTCTGTATTCCCACAGGTTCCATACTTTATTAGTGCATGAGAATATTAGAGAGAAAAGTTTATTAAGAAATGCTGTTAGTACAGGCATCACAGGTGAGTTTTCTGGGGTGTAAGGCAGAGATTATTAGCAGCAGGGCTTTAATTTGGGAGAACTCTTGAGGTCCACACCTGTGGAAGGTCAGCGAGGATGAAGGACTGGGCAGAGAGAGAAGGTGAGTTGCAATGTGGTCTGGTGACTTTCTTAATGGACCCTATCAGTAGCTCTTGGATGTTGGCAGCATGGGTGGGACAATGGTAGATAGAGCATTATGCTAATTAGTCATCAAGCTTAGGATGGCTGGGAGGAGGGGTGACTTTGGACAAGGAGGGGTTTTTTTGTTTGTTTGTGTGTGTGTTTTTTTTTTTTTAAGTCAAGCTGAGACTCTGACAAAGGGGGCTGATAGGTGAGGGCCCTTCTGGACACATGGTTGGCATGGAGGGGGAAATGCTATTCCTGATGGGGGGTCCAGGGGGCTCATCATAGCATCTGCAACAAGAGGTGAGTGAGCGAGCAGATCCTCTTGGAAGAGCCCACATTGATACTGGCTCATCTACAGCCCAACCTGCAGGCACTTCCCCAAGAGAACATCGCCAAAGGGCTATAGAGCTTGTTGTATGTGGCAACTCTGAGACTTCTTTTTTTCTTAATTCCAATTTAAATTGTTAGCCAAGAGACCAAAATCTAAAATGAAAACTATTGGGCTTGTAGGATTATGTACATTTTCTTCCCACAGTTCTTCCCACAGGACTTCCCCATATGGAAGCATGGCCACCTCTGTTGCGGCCTAAGGGTGTTTGGTGAGGTTCTTGATAACCATCAGAGTTTTGTTGATAGCTTGGAAACTTGGACTTCTCACATACTCAGAATAAACTGCATTGGGGGATGTGGAGAAATGTGGTTTTCAGGCCAACAAGGAATATGATATAATTATTTTAGGAAAAGACAAGCAGGAATTTCTCAAGGGGATCTTCCTTATACACATGGCAACTCTACGAGGGCTAATAGGGACAAAAACACAGGTGTTTCCTAATTTACCCAGCTATCACCTGTTACATCACAGCAGCATCTAAGAAAGTAACAACATAAATCTTTAAAAAAATTTATTGTTGTTCAGTTACAGTTGTCCCTATTTTCCCTCATTGCTCTCCCCTGTCCTGCCCACCCCAACTTTTAATCCTCCCCCCACCCCATTGTCCTTGTCCATGGGTCCTTTATATATGTTCCTTGACTTGACCCTTCCCTTCTTTATAGGTTTTCTTACTCCAATATCTTGAGGACTATTGATTCCACCTAAGAAGAGGCATATGGTTTGAGGAGACACCCATACGGTAATGAGCATTACTTTGTCATCAGGGGGATCTTAGCTCTACTTCTTGTTATAATGGTTTTGGGTGATTACTCTACTGAGGTTTGGTTCCCTCATTGGGAAAACAGACCAAAATTTCACAGACCTCACAGAATTGTTCTGAGAATGAAATATAATAATACATCTAGATTTTAGCACAGTACATCTCAATAATTCAATATATAAGCTGTCATTATTATTACTCAAGAACTGTCAATTTCTGTAAACAACTAAGTAATGCAGACCAACAGGCCTGACTAAAGAACTAAGAAAGCTGGACTTGGGGGTTTTCTTGCATTTGGATCTCTGGGCCTTTCCTATGCTCTCAAGAAGTTCTAAACTTCAGTTATTTTGGGATTTAAACCATTATTTTGAGTAGGACTAATTACCATCAGCTTGAGTTGGAAGTCTGGAATTGTTTCCTTTGGGAAGATAACCTACTTACACCTTTCTCAATCCGCTCATTTTCATCATTATTTTTTAAAATTACACCACTGACACAGAACTCATGGGATAACTTGTCTTAGGTTTCATTGCCAATGAAATTCCATCAGTGAGAACCACCTGGAATGGTTGTCTATTGACATTTTCACTCCTGCTTTTATTCCTTCTTCTCTTGTCCCCCAAAGCAATAATGAGATTTCACAGCGGGGTTCTATTTAAATGTCTGTGGTAGATTAACTAGACAATGGTCTTGTGTCTTGGTCATTAGCAGGCGATGGTATGTCAGGACAAACTTCATAAAGATCAGCTGTTTTGACCTAACTAAACAATGCATTCATTCAAGCAAGGAGCAATTCCCAAGTGTCCAATTTAGCATTAGATTGTTTGAGAAAGCAGTCAGTGTAGACTTGATAACTAATTTGGATAAGTAGATGAAGCTGAATAAGACACATTACTGAAACTTCATTCAAATTTCTTGAATCATAATATTTTACATATTTTAAACACATGTAAATCAGTAGAATCTTTCTATATTCAGGATTCCACATCATAGATTATTGATTAATACATTGTTATAGAATTCCATTTATACCTCCATTATAAAGGCAATTATACAGATCATACTACATTATGTCTTACATAATTTCACTATATGTAATATACTCCTTTCCATATGTCTATTTAAGACACATTCAGCTTTGGTGAAAGTGCCTTTCACCATAGTGGACAGAGGCAGTGGGGACCATTAGGACAGAAAGTAGTTGAAATTATTTTTGCCCTAGGAAGTCATACATGACAGATAATAGAGCAATACCTGGGAAAAATAAAACACAGTAATTTTGAACTCCATACTGATAATGGCTAAGATTCTGTTAGGTGCTACAGATAGAATGACAAACACCACAGAGAATGCCAACCTATGGTATTGGATACACATATGCCCCAGGCTTGATCATTGCCGTATTATTTCTAAGAGATTTTGATCTCTTGCTGTTATACCTTCAATGACAGCCTGTGGTTTCTCTACATATGGTTTATGTTTACATCTGGGTGAAGTATGCAGGTGGTCCTTACCTGCTTGACTTAGCATCAAATTTCTCCTAGAGAGTAAAACTGGAATGTGGACTCCTAGGAGATGCACTCACCTAACAGTAATGAGGCTGATATATATATATTACATATCCCTTGTCTTGTTTTCAGGGTAGAGACCAGCGAAGAAGGCCAAGAATTTTTTGAGCAACATCTATGCCTTCGAATAAGTGTATAATTTCAAAACTTGATATATTCAGGGATTAACACCCATCTGAGTGTGTAAATTTAAAACACTTTGTCCAAAGCATGGTATAAGATTTATTAGTGATCTGTTTCCACAGGAACTTGTGTTTAATTTCTAAGAAATTTCCATTTCTGTACAATGAGGCAAACAGCAGAATAGGACTCCTGATGCCACTGTATATGTGTCCAGTGGAAATACACTTAATTATACAGTGTGATTATTTTGATCATGTTTATAAATATAGCCCATCCACTAATAGGCTATGGTTGCCTATCACCAGCTATTAGGATGGATTAATTACACTGCATTTTCTTAAGAGTAACATTGTTTGCATGTCCCTCAAGCAGCCTCAGAGACACAACATGTCTAATTTAGATGTTGTCTCCCCAAGGACAGACTGCACACACTCTTATTTCAATTTTGAGAGTGTAGTTTTCATTGAATTCCCAGTGAGGCCTCACTCATTCCTGCCTAATGATGGCGATGGGAAGCGACCCAGTTCTGAAGCTCTGAGCATCATTCCCTTGAGCACACACGCTCCAATCTAGAGCCCAGATGGGAAAATGGTACCAATATGGACAGTTAACTTATATATTAGCTATCCTGTATCTTTGTCTATTATGAAAGATAATTCTTAACAGAAAAATTTAAACGATTGATTTTTGGGGTCATAACTGATTCTGGTCTTTATTTCTAAGACATAATATCAGAGCACATGCTTCTTTTATTGACAGGCTTATCTGTGGCCGCTGCCTGACCTCAAACCATAGTGCCCAAGTTGAAAACTGACTAAATTGCAATGCAGTGCCATCTGGTACATTTCAACATATAACATGTTGAGTTTCAACTCTTCTCTACAGATTATGTTAAGCCTTTGGCAACAGGATGATAAACAAGATCAACCAGTACCTTAAAGAACGCTACAATTTCAAGCAAGACATGGATAACATGCATTCAAATGATCATAATGTCAGGCCAAACATAGTAAGTGCCAGACTGTGACAGCAGTGTGAACACGTTTCTAGAATTGATTTTCTCTTTTCTGTTGTTACTGTCACTCCCCTATTTTGTAGAGGTACCTCCCCTCTCTTTTCTGTGCTACTTCCAGACTCTTCTGCCTGCTTGCAGTCTGACTCTAAACCACCTTCCACATAGCCAACAGAATATTTGTCCTTATAAAATATGCAAATATAACCATGTCGCCTCCATGCTGAGATCTCTCCAATGGTGCCTAAGGGAGAAAACCTGAACTCCCTTGAATGGCTTGTCAGGTCTTTTCTGATTTGGCTCCTGCCTACCTGGTCAGTTACATTTCCTCCTCTCTTCCTGGTTACTCCTACACCCTAGCCACACTGAATTACTGATGCTTTCTCACCTCATACCTTTAGACAAGCTATTTCCTTGGTCGACATTGCTTTTCTTGCCCTTCTCTTTCATTTGAATTACTAATCATCCTTTAAGTTCAGCTATACCACAACTTGCCCAATATTCAATGGCCTGAATTGGATGAATAGAGTAGCTTATGTATATCTCTACAGTAGTCCTCAGCATCCTGTGTTGTAAATGCTGGTTTGTGAGTGGAAGTAAGAACAGGCACTGGCACTAAGACACTTGAAAAGAAGAACCCGTCTTACTTATCTTTGTGTGCTGCAGTTGAACATAATGCTACTGATATAGTAGTTTCTTGAAACAGTTTATTGAACAAATGAGTAACACAAAGTGCAATAGAAAGAGTGGTTGCCAATGACCGAGATCATCAGGGAGGGCTTTGGCGAAGGTATATGAGGGCTGGTCTGTGAGAAGAAAGGATTTCAGCAAGCAGAGGTGAGAGAAGGTTATTCCTGGAGGAGCACACACCCCATCAAAGGGCCCGAACAGATACTCGCACAATCTTTGAATGAGGTTTTGAAGTCTGGTGTTAGGTTGCTTCATTAAGGGCTTCTCTTGTCTCCAAATTAATCCTGATTCTCCATGCAGCTCTCACTCAGAAAACTTAACCGTGACTCAGGAAAGCGTGGTGAAGGGCTGACAGCTTGGGGCACTTCAAAAGCTGGCACTGAAGCAGCATGTTTGCCCTGCCTTCTCGGCAAAGTCCTCAGACAGTGTCAGAGTCCTGTTCGAGTTTGTTTTTGCCTTCAATGGGACTCAGACTTTTGTTCCTGACAAATAAAGTTCTCTCACTCATCAGTTTTGTCCAGTTGGATCTAGAATTGCTACTGGATGGGGGAAAATGCCTGACTATTTCTTACAGAATTAGAGTTAATCCTAGAGAGAAAGAAAGTTCATTATTAACTTATTTTTAAAGAAGGAAAAAACAAATTACAGCAGGGTTGTTGACTTCATTCTGGTACATTAGGGATTTGGCTGTTTCGAAAGGAGGGATTTCAAGAGTCATTTTGAAGCATTTCCTTATCGGAGTCAGCCTTGAGCAGTGTCTATATAAACAGACTAATGCAGAAGGGTAAACTATTACCAAAATGACTCAACACCTGCAGATAGTCCATTGGATGCTCTAGAATCCATTTTTTAGTCAATTTACAGTTTTATTGTTTTTGAATGGTCTAGAAAATTGCTTCTATTCTGAATTTTACAACAATAAAAATCATGGAAATATGATTTTACTAACAATTTAATTTGAGACTACAGATTTACATGATACCTATGGAAATTTAACTTTTCTTCCTTTAGAACATTATGTCACCTGCACAGCATAGCATTTTGGGTACAATCTACTTTGGTTCTAAGAAATCACATGGCTCATGCAAAAAAGAGAAGGAAAGATATTCGAATACAGGGAAATGGAGAGTTTTCCTGTTTATCCTCTGCAGATGTCCTTTCCTTTCTTTGCAGATGATTTGTGCTCCCTCAGAAAGCCTTTTAGCTGATTTATATTCATTTTTGCCTTTAGATCTGGAATACTCATTCATTCACAAAAATACACTGAAAGCCTGTATTGGACACAGAGGACACAGAGATTTATTCATTCAACAAAGCTTTGTTTACTCACTGTGTACAAGATACGGTTCCCGCTAACAAGGAAATTATAGCATGTAATAAAGAGAAAAAAGAAAGCCAGTAATACCAATTGAGAGATTGCAGTACTATGCCAGGAATATTATTTTTTATGGTGACACTTAAGAGAGGGTGTGATTGCATCTAACCTTGTTGTGGAGAATGGAATGAGTGTTGAGAGGGGCTTCTGTAAGCCTATAAATTGCCCCAACCTGCCGAGAAACTCCACATCAATGTGATTGACCAGTTGCACATTATTTGGAATATATTGGTTTGTCTCTGCTGCTTTTATTATTTCCATTTTACAACTAAAAAAGTAAAAGTGATTAACTTTAATTTTTTTCACTTTAAAAAGTTTTTTTTAATTTTTCAATTACTGTCAACACACAATATTATATTAGTTTCACATGTACAAACCAGTGACTAGACATTAAATAATTTATAAAGTCATCACCCCAATAAATCTAGTGTCCACCTGACACCATACATTACAGTTATTACGATATTATTGACTATATTCAATATAGTCAATGTTGCACTTTACATCCTCATAAATATTCTGTAACTATCAATTTGCACATCTTATTCTATTTACCTTTCTCACCCAACCTCCTAACAGCTCTCCCATCTAGCAACCTTCAAAATGTTCTCTGTATCTATGAGTCTGTTTCTGTTCTGCTCTTTATTTTATTTTATTTTGCAGATTCTACATATAAGTGAAATCATATGGCATTTGTCTTCCTCTGTATTATTTCACTCAGCACAATACTTTTAGGTCCATCCATGTTCTTGCAGATGGTCAGATTTCATTCCTTTTCATGGCTAAGTCATATCCCATTGGATATATGCTCCATTTCTTTATTTATCCATCTATTGATGGACACTTTGGTTGCTTCCATGTCTTGGCTACTGTAAATAGTGCTGCAATGAACATATAAATGTATGTGTCTTTTCAATGTAAGGTTTTAGGTTTCCTCAGATAAAAACCTAGAAGTGGAATACCTTGGGTCCTTTTTTGCATCTTGTTATATAGTCTTTGTTTTTAAAGTCTATTTTGTCTGGTGTAAGTATTGTTACCCCAGCTTTTTATTGTTTGTTTGTTTATTTCCTTTTTCATGAAATACCTTTTTTTATCCCTATACTTTCAGTCTGTGTGTGTCTGTCCAACCAAAGTGAGTCTTTGATAGACAGCATATATAAGGGTCTTGTTTTTGTTACCCATTCAGCCTCCATATGTCTTTTGATTGAAGCATTTAATACATTTGCATTTAAACTAATTGTTGATAGATATGTGGTTATTGTCATTTTGTGAACCATATTTTTATGTTATTTTCTTCTTCTTAAAGAAGACCCTTTAACATTTCTTGTAATACTGATTTGGTAGTGATGAACTCCTTTAGCTTTTTCTTGTCATGGAAGCTCTTTATCTGCTTTTAAAATTCTAAATGATAGCTTTTCTGGACAGATTAATCTTGGTTGTAGATCCTTGCTTTTCATTACTTTGGATATTTTTTGCCAGTCTCTTTTGGCCAGCACAATTTCTGTTGAGAAATCAGTGTTATTGGAACTTCCTGATAGATAACTAACTGCTTTTTTCTTGCTGCTTTTGAGATTGTCTTTATCTTTAACCTTTGGCATGTTAATTACGATGTGTCTTGGTGTGAGTCTCTTTGGTATCATCTGGTTTGGGACTCTTCGCACATCGTAGACTTCTGTGTCCATTTTCTTCACCAAGTTATAGAAAATTTCTGCCAGTTTTTTTCAAATAAATTTTCAATTCCTTGGTCTCTCTCTTCTCCTTCCAGTACCCTTAAGATGAGAATGCTTAAAATTGTTTCAGAGGATCCTTATCCTATCCTCATTTTTTTCTTTTTCCTGTTCCAATTGGGTGATTTTTCCTTCCTAATCTTCCAAATCATTGATTTGATCATCTACTTCATCTACTCCACTCTTGATTCCATGTAACGTAGTCTTCATTTCTGACTGATCCTTTTTTATGTTTTCTATCTCCATTTTTGTGTTTTCTATCTCTCTGTTGAAGCATGAACTATAAAGTGATCTGCAGATAGCTGTACCTTGTGCTGGTTTTGAAGGTGCCCAGGAGAAGTCAAGCTACAAACCAAGGCTAGCTGCTGCTAGTGCTGGGCCTGGACCCACATATCATGCTGAGGCCAGATGCTGCTTGTTTGAAATATTTTAGGAAAGTCCAAAGCGTAAGCCAAGAGAGGCTGTTTGTATGGAGGAGCCACTGAAAACAGGTCAGGTGTACCCACAAGTTGAGTGGGGTTGGGTCTCAGGGAATGACCGGGGTGGAGTGAACAGTGTGAGCCAGGTTGATGAAGCCTCACATATGGCACCTGCCTTTGGACTCTGTGGTGGATGGACTCAGCAAAGGAACAATGGCCTCTGCCAACACTTCTGTCTGGGATAAAGCTGCCTCTTCAGCTGTCACCCTGATGCCAAACAATTAAGTTTCTCCCCATATGTTCCTGGTGCCTTTAGAACTACTGGCCCAGCTATGGAGCTCAGAGCAAGTGAGTCCAAGTATATCAGTGCCTGAGTCCTTTAAGTGGAACTCCAGGGACTCTATAAGGCTCTGCCTCACTCAGCAACAATCCCCACTGGTTTTACAGCAAGAAGGCATGGAGACTTCTCTTTCTGGCACTGGAACCCTAGCTAGGGTGCCTGGTATGGGGCTGGGATCCTTTGGTCCAAAGGGGTATCTTTGCAGCCAAGATATTCCTCCCAATTTTTATCTTCCACATGGGAGTGAGGTTCTAGCCTCTCCAAGTCTCCATCCCTCCTACCAGTCTTGGTGTGGTTCTTATTTCTCTCCTTAGTTACAGGATTTCTATTCAGTTAGACTGCAGGCAGTTCTGGATGATGATTGTTCTATGGTTTAGTTATAATTTTGATGTGGTTGTGGAAGGATTTTAGTACTGCATTTACCTATAACACCATCTTGACCAGAGCAGTTTTTAATTCTTTCTAATTTATTTGTTACATGGTGTATTATTTAGATTAAAAATATCCCAGGATAGTGTCTACTTTTTGTAGCCCCATACGGCCATTAAGTTTGGAGGCTCAAAGGAATTACTCCAAAATATTTATTAAGTAAACATTCCCACATATACACTTCCCTAGTTTTGGCCTCAGTTTTCTGAAAAAATTGTCTCCATTTGTCTTCTCTGTGTGGAAAAGTAGTTGAAGATGAACCAAGTAAGGACTAACAGCTATTTTCTGGTAACCAGTCTTTCTATTTCTAAGAATACATTTCCCCCTGATGATTGGAAAAAGAGTAGCAACATTATTTAATTAATGGGTTCTTATCCTCACTCCCCATAGGGAAAATAAAATACATTATGCATGTACACAAAATTGTGCATGCAATTTTTGGTATTGAGATACTCACACTTGTTTCTGTCATTATGCCAGTATTTTATGGGTCCTTCTGATATAACAGGAAAAATGTTTATTTGGAGTCAAGGAATAAGGATTCAAGTCTTATCTTTGCCATTAACTAGTTGGTTGTTATTAGGTGCCACATGATAATAGCTTTGTTCTCAGTTTCCATTTCTCTGGAAATTGAGTAATAATAGATTCTCCATCTCCTACAGTTGTTAGTGATTAAACTGAGATAAAGTATAAGAGAATATATTGAGTAATAAAAAGTACTAAATGCATACATTATTATTGGCAATTCCAATAATAATAAAATAAGAAATGATTTATGATATCATTACAAAGTAGTTTGTTTAAAAAGATGGTAGCCCAGTTTGAAATTTTCCTAGAAGAGCCACAGAAAATAAGAGGATATAATGAAATATCCTAATTTCAATTAATGCAACCAGCAAGCTTTTAAGAAATCTGAAATGGAATCTAAGTGACTTGTTTTAACCATTGCTGAATTATAAAAATATATGTTATTCATGATGTTCCTACAGGTACATTATCAGACTTCCAAGAAGTTAATTATTTAGATATTTAAAAAAATAGTATAGATCTTTCCAAGATTTAACATGTCTGTTCAGGAATTTTCTAGGAGACAATGCCAAAGCAGAGATTGACCACATTGCTTTCCAGATTTTTGTTTTCTCCTAATTTTTAACATTGAATTACCACTAGAGATTGAGGGATATGGCAACTTAGTAGATAGCTCTGATCCCCTGAGACTGTTTGACAATCACCCAAGGTGGCACTTCCCCCTAGCAGTCTACAGAACTAGAAAATTTAGAAATTTTAAAACGGAGATGATTTGCATCAGTCACATGTCATCTGCAAAATCTCCAAACCAGAAACAGTGGATATATGCATTTAATTCTGTTCTTTAACTCCTTCCCATCTTCTCCTTACCCTCCTCCTGTTTAAACTGAGCTTTGATCTATGATCGATGATAAACCTCCTTGAGCGCCTGACCTAGAGGGAAAGAGAATAACTTAAATTGAAGAAGAACCCAAGACACCCAGGAATCCTTCTGGGCAAGAGAAATCTAATTGTATGTCATTTCTAAATTCTGACTCATTGCAGGAGCTGGAAAACAACAACAACAACAGAAATCAATAAGCAGATACAGTGAGTTGAGAGATAAATAGCACAAATAAGGAGGCAGACATGCAATAAATAAGTCCATTGATGTGAAACCTTTCTATATAAACAGCTGCTTAAAATTGGTTGGATATAGAGGCCCAGCTGTTAGCTAGACAGTAGGTAGAAAGGAGGTAATTGGATACCATAGGTAAAGGATTGATTTGGTCATTTATACAAATGTCTACTCCCCATTGGCATTTCAGAGAATAAATGCTCAGAGACCCAACTCCAGTCTGTATGCACCATCTATCCACCTGTAATGAGGTCTATGCATCATGTCACTACTGAAACATGGCCTGATTTGTCAGTGTATTTGACAGCTGTCAATCACAGCAGCCACAGGAGCCCACTGGGCATTATTCTTCTGATATTTATCAAATCCAATTCAACAACCCTCCATGAAAATACAGATGCAGATTGCAACCACTCAATTGTATCAGAGTTCCATGCAATGTGTTTTCCATTATTATTCTGGTGAAGCTTTTCATTAAAAGACATCAGAGTGGACTATTTTTAACCTTGAGACTTGACACTGCATACTAAGCAGTAATGAGCTTGGCTCGAACTGCAGTCTTCCACCATGTAACTCATGGTCGTATTGCTTCTTGTTCTATACAGGACGCAGGGTTCCAGCGCTTCCCCTCCTGTGTGGGCCAACCTGTCTACCACAGAATGTAACGGGAAAACTGCAGACTCTGGGGGTATGGAGGCTGCCGAAAAACTGAATCAAAGATCGTTCCCTTGTCAAGCAGAATTTTTAAAATTTATGTGGGGTAATACTATTTTCTTGGTGCCTTTCCCCCAGTAGATCCCAAAGTATTTTATGAGCTATGTACTGCATGTGGGGAAATCACTTACCCTGGCCATGACATTCAGCCACGTCTAGAAAGGAAACAGGCAGAGCCTAGAGGAAGTAATGCGATGTCTTCAAGGTGGCATGCCGAGGGGAGCATGTTCCTGGAATGGCTATTGACCCAAGGTTTTGTTTTCATTTTCATATGTTAGTTGTGCCTTTAAAATAGTTTATTCTGATGCCTGTGGTGAATTTCATATTTTTTTACTTGGGGTTGCAGGCTTTTCCCGAACTTCTACACACTTCTTCAAAATCTCTCCCTTTTTTAATAAGACTTCATGACAGACACAAGGTAGATGCAATACCAAGATGTGGCCAGCTTTGTGTGAAAAAGCTTTTTTCCCCCCACTGGAAAGGCACAACAGTTCTATGAGGTAGAGAGAGCAGGTATATTATTACCTTTAGTTTACAGTTCTGAAAACTACAGAACAGAGAGGCTCATCTGTCTTCTTCAGGGGACAAATGGCAGGGCCAAAACAATCTCAGGTGGTCTGACTTTGAATCCTACGCTCCTTGTGATTTAGCACATTGCTCCATAGACATTTCAAATTGGTAATTCCTCAGTATGTCTCTGGAATTGCAGGAGTCTACTCCTCTCCAGAAATCCATCCCCTTTAACTCTGCTCGATATGGAGACTGCCCTAAAGTTCCTAGCTACTGATCTAGGGCAACTATGAGCGATGCTCAATATTCTCTGCCCTGTGCAGCTCTCCAGGCCCTCGGGTACTTTCACCTGCAGGATTGCTCTTGCCTCCCAGGTAATTTGCCTTCTTGTATTGGTCACTGAGTCCCACTTTCAGCTTTGTGTTCTGTTGTTCAACCTCACTAGCTATTTTTTTTTTCTTTTCCACATTTCAGGTTAGCATCACATGCCAAAATAGCTATTTTGCCAGAGTGGACAGAATAATGTGACATAATGTTTACAGTCAAACATTGTTCAAGAAACTACATGAAGAAGACAGGCCACAGGGATTATCCTTTTTCTCTCCAGTTGACACTCTGCTACAGGTGAGGCTAGCAACAGCCCAAGGTGTTGTGCTTAATTCCTCAATGCAGACTATGGTATTGGAAATCACAAGGTTCTTTTTAAAATGTGGAGAAGTTATAATCTGCCTTGTGGAAAATTATTGCTACGGTGGTATCTGGGCAGATATGCTAATATGCTGGTAGTTCCAAAATTGATCTTTGTTTCTAAGAGGTGCTTCTTCTCCTACTTTAATTTGAAGTTTACATGGGAACTGCCATAACCACTGGCCACTGCCCAGCTCAGGGATCCTTTGAGATTTGTGGAATTGATCTGCTATCTGATACACACTTGATTAATTACAGCCATTCTCTAGGGTTTTGAACACATGGCCAGGAAAGTGTATTTCTCAGCAATGAGTGGAGCATCTGTGGGGAGCGCATGTGTTGACCATGAGGGTAGAGCTCGCAGCTGTGAGTGTCCACTACAACACGACCTCCACACAGCAGAGATTTTTTTTCTTACTAGTGTGTTCCTGGTGCCTAATACAATGCCTGACATATTGTTGAAAGAATAAATAAAGGAATAAATAAATATATAAATAAGTAAATGATGGACTGTTTCCTGCCATGTGAAACACAAACTGGCATGAGAAGATGAGGTTGATATGCAGATAGGAGAATAGAGATGGAGAACATGCCTTCAGTGCTTGAGTTCCTACAACCAGTTTCTCTAGATTCCTATTTCTGATGCTGCCCTCTTGGGGTTAAGAGACCCAATAATGCCTTCTAGTCTAAGCTGCTAAATTTGTTTCTAACACTTGCAACCAACAGCGTGCTGGGTTACATGCCTATATATATCTACACATAATTTAATATAAATGCAAACATTTCCTGTTCCTCTAGCTACCTACGTACCCATCTATTTATTTACTTATTGTGGAAGATGGTAGAGGTGCTACCCAGGGGGGATTGGTGTGACTGGATTTGACTGAATGTCAACATGACCTTAAAGTAAGCTTTATGGGTAATAAAAGGAAAGCGTTTAGAGAATACATAAGGAGCCCATTCCAACAGACAGACCGACTATAGCAGGCTCTTGATAGCTGTATGTGAGACAAGAGAGGACTCTCTTGGTCAAAGCTGGGAGTGAAGACCAAGGAGTGGCAGGAGAGAAGGCTCGGTTGGTGGAACACAAGCAGGGGTTAAGGACAAAGCCTTCATTTAGAGTCAGGGTTTCATACTGCTGGGTTTTCTTCTCTCACTTCATCTCATGTCTCTGTTTCTCTCAATGGTATAAAGAGTGTCTTGATAGAACAAGATGTCTTCAGAAAATGTTCGGCATAAGAAATCAAATGCAGGGTCCAAACTACTCCTGGGTGCCCAGTGCTGCCTGGCAGATTTATATCCATTGCTCAGTTGCAGAGCTTTCCACTCTGCTAATGAGAGATGGACTCCAAGGAGTGGTTTCTGGGTCAGATGCTCTGTCCTAATTGCTCTGTCTCTGATGCTGAAGAACAAACAACACTTTATAGATTGGGGGCGAGCACAGAGTAGCTAGACTGCCCTGTGACCCATAGAGGCTCTTGATAGCTGTGAACCCCACTTCTTCTGCCTGAGTGACACTACTGGGTGTTCCTCTCATTGCTATTCCGGAAGTGTAATGGAAGGGTGCAATGCCACAAAGCTTCTCTTAGAACGAACATACATTAAAATGTAAGTGCCACTGTGAGATATGTGTGCATGTGGGTGTGCATCTGTGTGCTTTATCTAGTTCTAAAGTTGCTGAGTCCTTACTAATTAATTTTACCAATTAATTAAAAATACTGTATGATGGAAACAGAAAAAGGAAAATGAAGCGAGGGAGGGAGGACAGAATAAAGGGAGAAAGGGAGGAAGGAAGAAAGGAAAGAGGAAGGAAGGCAGGGAAACAGGAAGGCAGGAAAATGAGAAGGAAGGAAGAAAGGAAAGAAGCAAGGAAGGAAGGAAGGAAGGAAGGAAGGAAGGAAGGAAGGAAGGAAGGAAGGGAGGGAGGGAGGGAGGAAGGAAAGAAGAGAGGGAGGAAGGGAGGGAGGAAGGAAGGAAGGGAGGGAGGGAAAACTTGCACTAGTCAAGTGTAACTTTTCTGTGATCATTCCAGCTTAACTGCTGCGATATTATACATTGCAAATCATTTAGCCTAGAAAAACTTGCCAAATCTATCACCTCTTAGGTAATTACTGTTTCGTTATGTTGAGTTTATAATGATCTGTTTACAATCATGAATGAATCAGCTCCCAACACAGAAAGCCACCAGCAGAGGCTGGTTCTTCTTGCACCTCTCCCTGTCACCCAGCTTCCCTGTATCACTGCATTTTCACAGAACATCTGCAGAGTAGACACCAAATGCAAATAAGGAAAGGGGACAGAGAGGACAGGGTTACACAGAGAAGATGTTATGACCAAGTAAGTCAGATTAATATCTTTCAATTCTTTAAATAAAAGTGATGGGGGTAAGAAAATCATTTACTTTCTTCTCTTTGGGTCTTAAAAACTGTGTCTGATTTGCAAGAAAGCTGGGCACCTCTCTCCCTGCCCTAGAAGAGACAGCGAGGTCAAAGCAACAGTAATATGAAGGCCTAATGTGCTTCGGGACCGCCACACAGCCTTCAGGTAGAAGGGGATGTGAGTGGGGGCTGTGGAGAGCTCTTTAGCAATAATGGAACGTTTATCCATTCCATCCACAAAGGAGGAATCATCAGGGAGAAAAAGCAAGTGAGATGCAAGAATGGGGTTTGATGACATGGAGAGTAGGAAGCAAGTAACGGAAACAGGATGACAGTTCACTTTCTCAAATTGGGTGGAGAGGCCTCACTCAGTCTGAGGAGCCAATCAGCCCCGACCACGCCTGACCTCGAGGCTGGGTGCCTTTGCGAAGAGCTGTCACTATGCCATGCTTACTGTACGGGTCAGTGTTACTGCTAGTGTGACTAATAGAGCCCAGTTTGGAGCATTTTCTTTGCATTGAGCACTGTATCCTTTCTATGTATAATGTCAGGTAATCTTTACAGGAACCTGGTGAGATAAATATAATCCATTTTACAGGTGGAAAACCTGGGGCTTATGGAAGTACATAACTTGTCAAGGGTCACGAATTATTATGGTGGAATGCCAGAATTTAAACATACGTCTTATGTGATTTCCCATGATGTGTTCTTAGCCATGCTGTTATAGTGACTCACACATTATTAAGAAAAAGTATATAATGTGAAAAAAATGATCTATAATGAAAAAAAACTATTTTTTTCCTCCCTTGCCTTCTAGTCTTTGCAGATAGAGGTGTGCATTTGTCAGTGTCCTCCACAGAAACAAAAACATATATATGTATATATATGTATATATGTATGTATGTATATGTATATCTAGAAACAAAAATATATTTCACAACTATAGAGGCTAGGTCCCGTGAGTGCTGTGCAGAAGCTGGAGACCTAGGAAACCCAGTGGTGTAGCTTAACCTGGGTCAAAATGCCTGAGAACAAGAGAAGCTGATGGTGTAAACCTCAGCCCGAGGGCAGAAAACGTTGAGGAGAGATTTCCCAGCTCAATACGGAGGCATGAAGAAAAGGGGCGATTTCTGCTTCCTCTGCCTTTGGTTCCATTCAGGCCCTTCGCAGCTCGGATGATGTCTGTTCGAAGTGAGACAGGCTATGTGCTCCACTGATTCAAAGCCAGTCCTCCCGGGAAACACTCTCACCCGGAAGTAATCCTTAGTCTGGGCACCCAGTGACCCAGTCAAGTTGACACATAAAATTAATCATAACAAGTTGGTTTCCTTGTCTGAATGGGGGAAGGACTAGAAACGAGGTTGGGAAGCTCAGTGAAAACCACTTTGAAAGACTGGGGGACTGTCTACATCTTGGAGGAGCTACCTCCAAACGTGGAAATGCTCATGTATAACCAGCCATGTAATTAACTTTGTGAGGATGCTCATGGAAGGCACTTGATCATTGAATGGAGACTTTTAATAGACAGCCTTTGGGCTCTTTCTAGCCTTGACATTCTATGAGCCTTTGGCAATACTTAACCCGTACTGCCAGGTATGTTTCTGGATTGCAGGTGACAGCTAATGAGCTACTCTTCTCTCTCAGCAAAATTGTAAGCATTCTTTAATAAGGTAAGGGAGAGCAGGTATTGATTATTAAATACACTTGTATGTTTAAGGCAAATAAATGATTCAGCATACCCGGAGTTGCACAGCAATGTCTAGCCTGAGAATGAGTGTGTTTTTAAAAATCAGTCGCTGTTTGTTTGACACATGGCTGTCTGGGTAAATTTAAATGATGTGTATTTAGAAAGCTTGATATAACCCACTACCTTAGAAACACAGTCATTTATCAGGGACTAAGTTGTTGTTAATAACTTTCCCTGAGGGAACTGCAGGCAAATGGTTATGTATTTGATGATATTGGGCCTTCAGTCAGACATGCTGGGAAACTTAATCTTCCATTTCAGAAGAATAATAGGATGTTGCGTGGTAGAACAGTGACGGGGCTGCAAAACAGACCGCATTGTTCTCCCAAAGTATTAGGGCACAGGTGGGGCTGGGGTGCCTACGAATTTTTATTCAAAATGGGGCCAGTGTTGCACCAGAAGAGGCCTTATACAGATGAGGGGAGGGCTCTCTCATGGAGAGAGACATATCTTGTTTCAGCTGTCGGCAAACTTGAAAATGACCTATTCTAATCTTAGAGTCAAACATCTTTATTTTACTGATGAGGACACTGAGGCAGAGAGTGCTGAGGTGGGATGGGGGTATGATGTTCAAGGTCTCAGAGTAAGAGATCAAGAATTCAGGCGGGAGTAACACTAGGACTCTATCCCCCACGGAGCTTTTCCGCCTGGCTCCAGCAACGGCACAGATACATTGTAAAACAGCGAGGAAGCAGAGACTTGCCAGTTAACACTACAGTCAGCAGCTGCAGGGGACCCTGAGGGCTGGGACAAGCATGGGATACCTTGTGGAGGACGTGAAGACTTGGAGTGGCTTGGCATGAGGATAATATTTACATTGTCGATGATAAACTTGCAGGCATCATGGACCCAGGAAACATTGGCACAAACTTGGAATCAAGGCCGAGGACAGCATAGTTCATAGCTAGTATGCACTGCCCCGGGCAGGAGTGGAGGGAAGTGCTGGTCCCAGGGAAAGGCAGGAAGAGAGAGTTATGAGGGCACTGGCATTTGGCCACGGCAGTGTCTGGGTGAACAGGAAGACGAGCTCTGCCATCTAAGAACCTGAAAACTTTAAGATGGTAGAATTATGTGGGTTTTGCCTTTCTATCTGTGTAGAGAAATAGCCAATATTATAAATCTTTCTAGTTTAGGACTTTCATAATTTTATCCTCAACCAGGGTATTATTGAGGTGAGGGGTTAACTTGAAATGTCACCTCCTCTTTTCCAAATTTCTGTGTACAGCTAGAATATCACCTTACACATTTTCTTCAAGTTTTTTCTTTGTGGATACCTCCCCTGATTAGACTTTGTTATCAGGGCTGGTATTGTAGCTAAAAAATCTTGATAACTCTTGTATCCAGCACAATTTTTAGAAAATAAGAAGTACTTATTAATATATTAAGTAATAAATCCATTAAAAATATTGAGTATGATGTATACAGAACTTTCTAGATGCTTAAATGCTTTAACATCAATTGTCTATTTTAATTTTCACAATTATCTTATGAAACAACTCTAATTATTATTCATATTTTAAAACTGATGAAACTTAAATTAATTATTCAATGTCATGAACCTAGGAAGTGACAGCAATAGGAAGTCTTATAATTATAAAGCCCTAAGTTCTTTCCATTTCATCATGCCAGAGAAAGAGAGAGAGAGAGAGAGAGAGAGAGAGAGAGAGAGAGAGAGGAGACTAGAGACTAAACTGTCTTGGGCAATTGCCTTAAAATTCAAACTCACTTTGCTCATGCACAGCCACCTATCATACTAGAATTCAGCTAATAAACAAACATATACTGATACCTGCTATCTGTTCAGCTGCCTAAATTAAAACTGTCAGTCAGGTTTACACCTGCATTCCACTGTGGACAAAGTCATAAGGCGAGTGGAACAGGTGAGTTATGTATGAACAAAGGGTTCTGGCTCTCAGAAGTAGTAACTATGAGTTCTGAGTGAAGGGACCTCAGAAATTTTCACTGAGAGAGATCCTGGTGTCTGACCAGGACCTTGGAAGATCAGTAGGAATCTGGAATGCTGAAAAGAAAAGAGTTTCCCAATTGTGTGGAATGATTTTACTCTAAAAGCAAGAGGGGGTGAATATGTAAGTGCATCTGAAGATTTGGCGAGAGTCAGGAAGTTAGAATGGAAGGTGGATGGTTAGTAACAGGAGAGACAGAGGAGCCTAGATACGTAGGGTGATCGTAAGAGCTGCATATACCTGGCTGTGGAGTTTGACATAACACTGTAAGCAGCAGACCTTGTGGCAGGGTTTGGAGATGAAGAATAACTGGACCACATGCACATTTCAGGAAGATTGTTCTACTGACTTGGTAGAGAGTGGACAAGCTCTGACGCAGATAAATCTTGGAGAGGTCATTGTAATAGTAGGGATCGGTGCCCCTAAAATTTTATATACATGTTTTTATATATTAATATTTATATACACACATATATGTGTATATGTGTGTGTATATTATATATGTGTGTGTGTATATATATTACCTGGGGATATTGTTGAAATGCAGCTTCTGGTTAAGGACATGTAGATGGGGCCCCAATGTTTTACATTCCTAACACTTCTCAAGTTTTACGTGACAAGCAGCTAGGGGACAGATGACAAGAGTGAGCCAAGGTCGTAAGAATAGAAAGGAGGGGTGCCTCTGGGACGGTTCTGTGGTCCCAGAAGAAACAAACTCTGCCTCTCTTTCATGGTCTAGCTAAGTTTTGTCGGCTGTTCTTTGCATTATCTTGTCCAGAGGTCTCCATGTGCACTTTTACTTTTTCATTTTTTTAAACCCTCACTTGAGGATGTTTATTGATTTGAGAGAGAGAGATGCGAGTGGGAGACGTGGATTTGTTGACTCTTGTATGTCTCCCAGCTAGGGATCAAACCTATCACCTGGGCATGTGCCCTGACTGGGAATCAAACCTGCAGCCTTTTGGTGTACGGGACGACACTCCAACCTACTGAACCACCTGGCCGGGGCACTCATGTGTACTTTTATTTTATTATTTTTTTAATTTAAATTCTTTTATTGTTGTTCAATTACAGTTGTCCGTATTTTCTCCCCACCCCTCTCCCTCACCCCCTCCACACCCACCTCCCTCCCTTGCTTCCACCCTCCCCCTTTGGTTTTCAGGCGTACTTTTAAAAAACTTGCTGTGCCATCATCTCTTTGGGCATTTAAGTGGATTTTTTTAAAATAGAAATTTATCATATGTGTGTGTATTTTCTGGCTCCCATATGAAATTAAAATTCCCTAAAGGTCACAGATTATATCATAATATTTCTTCTGCACTCCAGTGAGCACATAGAACTTGGTACTAATAAACACTTATTAAATTTAGAATGTTCCCCCAAAACATCAGAATATTGCCTTTTTTTGTTAAAGGTAAATCATATTTTTGGTACTGGGGGAGGAAATTTGAAGCTCACAAATGAAAGCTGATCTCTAGACAAACACTATGCTCAAGAATCCTTTTGAAGTATGACTAATTATTAAACTTATTTAATAGAGTGAGATGTTCATCAACAAATGTCCTCCCATAATCTTGCTTTCAAAAGGTAAATCTAACCTAAGTGTTTTCACACACGTATAAAGACAACATGTCTCCCTGCGTGCTTTCACAGCGAAACCTTGAATCCCCATCTGGGTCTCAGAATGAAAATCTCAGGGATCAAGGATTCAGAGAGGCCAGCACAAGGGTGGCCCTTTGAAAGCAATAAAAGTCAGATGATAGGAATGGCAATAGCTGATACCTTTCTTCCTAAGAGAATTTAGAAATGTTCTAAATTTAAATGAGTTAACTCTGATTCTTTCAAACTGTTTTAGATCCTTGAGCTGGTAGAGCCTAGGCATGAACTTGGCTTAAACCCTAGCAATAAAATGTCTTTTAGTTCCACAAGGTTGGAAATCAAAAGGCCACCTCATCCCAGTAAAAGGTCATGGCTTTTACAGATAGACAGATACAGGTTAAATTGCTCCTGGCCCTATCAAATACCAGAATTATTAAGTAATGATGGGCAAGTTATGCAACTGTGTTGGGCTTCTGAATATTCATCTATAAAAATTAGGAAAACCATACTCGTGAGACGTAAATGGCACCTGAAGTGGTCCCGGCTCAGATGTTCTTTCTTTTTCTTAGTCCATTCAGCTTATCATTTCCTTTAAGACTACAGATTAGGATCTGGGGCAACCCAAAACTCCAGGTCATAATATTTACAAGAAAATAGTTTCTTAACTTGTCATAAGCTAAATCATAGCTTCAGTTTTAAAATTTCTTCTGAACATATCAAATGCCTGAGGTTGTCAAAGAAAATGTGAACCATGCAAAGTCAACGCCACATTCTTCTCTACGTTAGGGCAGGTGGCACACTGCCTGGTGTCGTCCGCCACCTTTTGGTTGGCCGGATAAAAAGACAAGAATGTCTTCCTGGATGACAGGGTTCATGCGGCCATGCAGACGTGCCGGTCATTTTAGTGGAATGAGCTCCCATGTGAATTTTCTTCAAGCACATCTTTCTCTCATTTCAACCTTTCACAGCTTTATTCTGTGAAACATGGCCTGTTTCCTTTATATTTTAATACTATATTCATCATTTGCTTGGTGTGTGTTTGAGTCACTTAACCTCATTGCACCTGAATTAACCAAACACAGAATCCAGTGTTCTTAATGTGACTCATGAGTATTTTAATGAATGAAGTGCTTATTTATGTAGTAAAAGGATGCCTTATCAGAAACATGGGCAAATTCCAGAAAAATAAGGGCCAAAAAATAATGACTTTAACCAAAGATACATATAAATAAAAGGACACGGAGGTATAATTTAGTCTGTTTGCTCACTGTGTTCTGTTGATAGTTACAAGAACAATATTAATGTTTTTTATTTTGCATTATGACTTATAATTTATACCATACATATTCTTCAATCTTTTAGCTAATTTAATGTTACCTAAATCACTTTGTTACCCACAGAGTGAAGTTCAACTCCCTTCTACACCTATAACCTTCACTTATTTTTTTATCTGTCCCAGGACTATTTATTGAGCTCATAAAATGCCAGACACGCTCCTAAACTCTAGGAATACAGTAATTGCCAAAACAGAAAAAAATCTCTGTTCTCCAGGAATTTTTTCACAAGTGGAGTAAAACAGGCAATAAACAAATAAATACACAGATGTTGTTAAGGGTCGAAAAAAATAAAGCAGGATAAAAGAAAGTTTGTGGGAGGTGACGCTGTTAGCACTGCTTGTTAAGGGAAAGTTATTTGATGGGTGATTTCTTTTCTTTTTTTTTTAATTTTACTTATTTATTTTTAAAGAGAGGGGAGGGGAGGGAGATAGAGAGGGAGAGAGACATCAACGTGTGAGAGATACATCGATCAGTTGCCTCTTGCACGCCTTCAACTGGGGACCTGCCCTGCAACCCAGGCATGTGCCCTGACTGGGAATCGAACCAGCGATCCCTTTGGTTCTTAGGCCAGCATTCAATCCACCGAGCTACGCTAGCCAGGGCAGATGGGTGATTATTTTAATTATATCTATAAAAGTAATGAAAGAGAGTAAACTAGAAGGACTTCTTAGAGAAGGGCTTTCTCAGTGGAGAGAGTAGCAAGGGGCCAGGGCCTGGATGGGAGTGAGGTTGCTTCCTGACAGAGGTGAGGAGGCTGGTGGGGTGGGGGCCCGAGGAGCAAGGAGAGAGCGGAAGGAGATGAGAGCGGACAGACACATGGGAGGCAAAGTGCTGGAGCTGGGCAGGTGGCGTGAAGATTTTCAGGATAGAATTTGCATAATTGATTCTCAAGTTTAAAGAACTGCTCTGATGCCTGTTGGAGAGGACCTGATGGCATGAAGAGCTGAAGCAAGGTAAGATGACCACATCATTTACGATCTAAACCGGGGCCCTAAACCAGGAGAGTGCACGTTGATGCTGTTCATAGGCATGCAAGGCAGGCACAGCAGACACTACCTTGCGCAAACTGGGATCCGTGCTCACCTGGAGCAGGGAGAGCAGGTGGGGGCCCCTGGAGACAGGATGGTGTGATGGCTTGTCTCCTGCTCGTAGCAGTTTTTCCGTTTGCCCTTCAGGGTCCATTTTCCACTGGTCTCCCTCCTGTTCTTTGCCCCAGCAGCCTGACCTAGGAAGCTGCCTTTGATGGACTCTTGTGCCTTGTGGCTTCAAGGCGAGTTCAGCCGCAGGGGAGCCCCAGCTGGAAATGGAGGGAGGCAGCACGGGTTCCTCTGGCCCTTTCCCTGAAGGAGGATCCCACAAGCTAGGTCCCTCTGGAGACGTCACCCCACCCTCATGGCAGCTTGCTCACACTGACTTTCCTTCCAGGTTCTGGTAACCTTCTCGCCCCTGCTCCTGGGGCTGGGGCTAGCCCAGGGTTCCTGTGCCATACATGGTGGTTCCTTAGCACCCCACCTACCCCTTTCTGGTTAGTCTTTTCATAAATGTCCTCTCTTTGCATCATCCTAGTTTGCCTGTGCCATTTGTATCCTGCGAGAGAGGTCTGGTACACTATCCATCCCTGAAGATCGTTCTAGGAGTGACTCGCTGCAAATTGTGCCTAACAAATGGGATCTCAGATGCTTCATGCTTTGGAATCACCTCCATAAATCATAGCGTGCATTAATTTCTGAAAGAACAAAGAAAAAGCAAAAGAATACTTTTCTTCTGTGACTCTCTCTAAACTCAGGAATTCATTAAGCAACCTTTGAAAAGAAACGTTCAAGACAAATCTTAAAATACTATGTTCTTCAAGTACAGCCTGAAAGGCCTGCTTTATATTTCAGAATAGGTTATCTGATGCCTTTGTAACGGGCAGAGTTTCTCAGCAAAGGGAGTTCCAGATTGTGCCTCTGCCTTTCAAGGAGCTCTCCTTTCTGCCTACCACGAGGCGGTGTCACCTTAAGCAGGGGGCAAGGAAGAGGCAGAGCTGAGTGATGCTGAAGCCCAGCTTTGTGCTGTTAAAAGAAAGGGGATCAGAATAAGAATGATTTGAATCAAAAATAGTTACATAAAGTCAGGGTGAACTCGAAATCAAGTTTGGTGCTAGAGGAAATGCAAATATTTTTATGACAATGCTGAATACCGGGGAGGCTGTACGTTTGTCTCCGTGACCTTGGGACACTGAGTGATGTGGACACCTCGAGCCCCCATCCTCGTCATGCCCTGGGAAGAGATGCACAGGGGAGGATGAGAGGGCGGTTACAGGCTCCAGAAGCCCAGCACTGGCAGAAGACGTGGTCAGGGAGCCCTCCCTCCAACCGTCCTATTCCCAGCACCTGGCACAAAACCCAGCTGTGTGTTAGGAATTCATAACGTTTATCAGGTGAATACAGTGAATGGAGAAAATATCAACAAATAAATGTCAGAATACAGTAAGATAGCATACCATCCATGACATTTACTGCTTTTAAACCGGATTAAGCTGGGGAAACACAAATGAGTCCGAAGAAGAGTGGACGGCCTGCCAGCGTGCAATCTACAGGAGCAGTTGCTCGTCCGGTATTGCCCGTAGCCCACCTGTTTGCTTTAAGTTAACGTTTCAAGTCATGAGTCATCATGAAAGCGTATTGTCACCAGGAGCATATCATCTGTTTCCCACTTAAAAATGCTGAATGCCTTGCTGTTTGATTGATAAAGATAACAATGACTTCATCATCAGGTTTGCGGGGAGGATTTCACAATATTCTAAACGACAAGCGGTTAGAACTGAAGTGCGGGGGGACTGGAACTATTAAGGGAGAACCTAAGAGAAGCTGTTCACTGTGGCCTAGGGACAAGCATTGTCCGGCCTCCGCAGCAGCAGACAATGACTGCGGGCAGAGGAGTGGCAGGGCTTCCCAGAGGAGGACCTGCTTTTGATATTCGGTCTCCCCACGGATTCAATCAATGGCTCTAAACCTCGGAATAGAGTGTGCCCCAATTTTACGTATAGTCTCTACTTGCTCATTTATGGGGAAAGGGAAGTCAAATGGCTAATTAGACAGACTGTTTTTGACCAGCTGGGTACCAGTTGTACTGCCACATGGTATTCGATTCTTTTATTTTCTCACCTCACATTGTCCCAGCAACCGAGAGATTCACTGTTCAAAATTAATTTATTCTTCACACGATAGCTACTTAAAATCTAAGCAAGGAATCTACGCAACAAATGGATCCTTTACGTTTTTTGACAATAAGAAAAATAAGATAAACTCCTTTGATTCTTCTACTAGTCATCAGGCCTGGTTCAAATTCAAACTCAGAAGAGTGTTTGCTCCTCGACTTACCAAGGCCTCCCATTTGCTGACTTCTCCTGTGTGGCACTTATCACACCCAGGGATCCATCGCCCCTTGTTCTCTCCATTTTTGTTATTCTTCAGGGGAGATGTTGAGATCACTTGTTTCTCCCTGAGGAAGAATGTAAGAAGTTACCTCTCTCGGGGGCATTTGCTTTTAAGCCTTATCTCATTGTTATCCTTGATAAACTCATTTCGAGCATTAGAAGAGAGAGTCCTATCGATGATATAAGTTCTGTAGCTTTTGTTCCTTAAGTCGTAACCCACACAACCCACTAGCAGAATCTATTTTCATAGAAAACAATGCCTAGGGCATGCTCATTGTCCTTTCTCTGTGGAGTAAGAGAGAACACTGACTCATCATTTGTCTACAATAGATAGCTTTGTAAGTATTTTACTTTGGATTAATCTTAGCTTTTAATATAAAAACAT
This sequence comes from Glossophaga mutica, assembly GCA_039655065.1. Classification (NCBI taxonomy): domain Eukaryota; kingdom Metazoa; phylum Chordata; class Mammalia; order Chiroptera; family Phyllostomidae; genus Glossophaga; species Glossophaga mutica. The sequence continues at coordinate 24,352,912 of CM077310.1, forward strand.
ATAATGTTTTTCATCCTCATCAAAAGACATTTTTTCATTGCTCTCAGAGAGAGAGAAACAGAGAAAAGAAATGAGAGAGAAACATTGATGTGAGAGAGAAACATCAATTGGCTGCCTCCTGTACATGCTCAAACTGGGAATCAAACCCACAACCCAGGTGTGTGCCCTAACTAGGAATCAAACCTGTAATCTTTTGATTACAGGATGATGCTCCAACCAACAGAGGCATACTGGCCAGAGCTAAAAACATGTAATTTAAGAACAGGGAACAATGACATAGACAAACTTTTTCCACAAATAAGATTTTCATTTTCTCCCTGACTGGTGTGGCTCAGTGAACTGAGTGCTGACCTGTGAACCAAAGGGTCCCGATGTGATTCCCAGTCAGGGCACGTGCCTGGGTTGTGGGCCAGGTCCCAGTAGCGAAGGGGGTTGGCGTGCAAGAAGCAACCACATGTTAATCTTTCTCTCCCTCTTTTCCTCCTTCCTTTCCCCTCTCTCTAAAAGTAAGTAAACTCTTTTAAAATCTTTTTTCATTTTTCCAAATCACTAACTTAGTAAGTGAAAGACTCTCGACTAAAATATAAGTTTCTCAAATTATCGCCCCATGTTTTCCCAAAATTTCACCCTGGTACATTTGGTCTCTTTTGGCCCCTCATAGTTTTACATTTCACTGCTTTCTTTGTATTGAGCTACATATCAGGTGTGTTATGCAAAATACATAAATAATGAAGACCCCAGTATCCTTTCCAGCTACATTCAGTTATTCCAAGAGAAAGAGTTGCCTTGTCCCAGTTATCAGAGTAATTTAAGTCCAGTCCATGGATCAGTCTGAGTTTATGCCCAGCGCTAATGCTGAAGCCATTTTCTTCCTCCTTTCTATGTGATAAAAATTTTAAAAGAACAGAAAAAGCATTAAATGAATATATTTTTGTGGTTGTTTGAAGGTCTGTAATGAGAACAGGAAATACATAATTGAACACAGAGTAGTACAAGGTAAGTCATCCGTTAATAAATTGAAACATACCGTCGTGAAAGTAATAAACTGGAACACTTTCGTCTGAGGTCAGGCGTGTTGCTTTGTAGTTGGACTGTAATTCGCCTTCCCTAGGACAGAGCTGTCTCCTGATTCTGCATGCTCATTGATCTGCAGTCGTTTAATGAGGAGAAGGGTGACCAACAGGTGATCTGAGGAAATTTGCTCTAGTATCCACAGGGCTAGAGATCAGCTGGAGTTTGAACATGAAAAAGTACATTTCTTTATTCTTGAGTTGGTTAGCAGACTGAGCTCAGTTTTCACCATGGCATCTTTCGGGTTCCTTTATGCTGCTCTTTGACTATCATGCCTATAAATAGAAACCATAACATAACCTGGGACATTCTCTTTCATCACCGGGTGAACAGTAGATCTGGGTTCTAGTTCGACCTCTACCACAATTCGCTGTGCGAAGAAAAAAAATCTTTACTTGAAGGGTCTTCATTCAAAATGGTTCCTCCAAATTCTCTTTCACTTCCCACCCATCATATTTCACGGGGGTGCTTAACCCATGAATGAACTGATGCAAGGGATACATTCCAGGAACTTCTAAAAGAAAGATTAAACCAAATCTCAGACTTTATGATGTAGTTAAGAACCTATGGGTGTGAAAAAAAATTGCAGCAGGTGTCTGAATATGAGCACATTCTAATTAGCTGGATTATTCTTTCTGGTGATATTTGATGAACTTGACTCCCAGCTGGGCTAGACCTATACCTAGCATTTCATTCCTTAGTAACTGAGATCTCAAAATGTTTTATAGCAATGATGAAGCCTGAGAACCTGTCTTTGAAGAAGACTCAAATAAGCAGAATTTGGTATTCCAGGTATGGATGGGGCATCTGTTAGGAACAATCGAGTAATGATGCTTTTATCTGAGTTCTGTCAAATTCCAGAGGGAAAGTTGCCTCTGGTACCTTAATTCATGGTGCACTTTTTCAGGTCAGCAAATCTCCCGAAGGAGGAGCACATCTATGAATGGCTTTGAAGGTTGGCACCCATTCCTATTTGAATTGATTTATTCAACAAATTTCCTTGGAGCACCTGCCATGTATTCAGCCTGTATTAAGCATTTTGATGCCTTGACATGGGGACCTGAGACGATGAGTGACATGATAGTGGAGAAACGGGGGGATACCACAGATAAAAGAATCAGGACAGGGAGCCACAGTCTGGAAAATTAGGCCAGGAGGATGAAGAGAAGCTGGTTTTTAAGACCCAACTTAATGTTTAACTAACATGCCATTGATTTTCCTGATTAACAATTAACATACCCAAAAAGTGATGTCAACAAGGCACTTCTTGTATAGCTAGTAACATTTGGAAAATCAATCCCCCACCCCAACCTGTTGTTCACAGTTAAAAGTAAAAAAGATATATTGATAACTGTGAACTTATAAATTGTTTACTTCTTACTGGAGTAAAAAGTCTGCCTGATTTAAGAGCAACAAATTAGAAATGCGGTGTCCAGTAGCAACACATCTGAAGGCTTCCGGGAACGTGGCACCGTGGCTACAACCAATGTTCTTTTACAAGAAATCAGTGGTGCCCAGTTCATGGCAATCGTTGCCCTCATGACAGGCCATTTACCATTTTGAGATGCTGTGCATGTCAAGTTGACCTCACCATGCCCTTTCTGAGACTTCAGTTAAGACAGAAGAAACAAGGAAGACGAAAGACAGAAGCGGAACTTCAAAGCAAAGCCACTTGACTCAATTTCTTTCAAGCTCTTCTTAATAAAGCCAGGTTTAAGCTTCCAGCCCGACTCCAGTTTCTCAGTTTACCTACCTCTGTAGGTTCTATAGGCTGTAGTTCTCGCAGCAAACCTGGCTGTTCCTCTTTAAGTGGGTATGGTCAGAAATCAAAGGAGCTCCCGCCACAGGACTGTCACCTAATGTGCATGCCGTACTGGGACTGGAGTTAGGGTGCTCCCTTTTAGAAATGATGGTAACTGTGGCTATTCCAACTGCACATTTTGGGAAGCAATGTAATCCATCATTGTGACTACCCCAGCATGCCAATAATTTTATTATTGTTTAATCAGGCAACTGTTTATTCATTTTTTATTTTTTTTTCTTTTTCACCTTCAACAGGGTTGACTCATTCTGCTCTCCCATGGTAAGGTACCAGAAGCTGAAATCAGGCCACACCTAGACACAGAATCAAACGCAGAATCAAAGAAGTGGGTTGTGCTGATCAGACTGACCCATCTAATTCTCTTATTTAATCTGAGATTCTTTATTTCAAACTGAAAGCCATGTTTTATTTTCTTTCTTCCATACTCTTTAGGGTTTGGGTCTTCTCATTAGTTCCTTCATTCAACCATTTAATTAATACTTATTGAGTGCCAGACACTGTGCTAGACAGGGGATAAACTGGTGAGCAAAGAGCAAATAAAATCCCTATTTTAATGGAAGCATCAGCCTAGTGAGAGAGACAGAGTTAATTAAGTAATCACACACAATTAAATCTAAACTTTCAACTGTGAGAAGTACATCCAAGAAGTACACAGTGTCCTAACCTAGGTAAGTGTGATTGCTTTTTGGCCAAGTTTGAGGTTTCTTTATTTTTAAAAATCAGTCTGTAACTATCCTTACTATTCAAAATAAATTGGTTCTTGGGCCTTTGAAAGTTTGTACAATAGCTCCATTTTTCTTCTTTATCCTGTTAGTTCTCCAGTGACCCCAGGGGACCAGAGAGACTCTGAGGCCCCTGTACCAACGCAAGCGAACGAGCAGAGCGGAGCATCTCTTGGGAAGATCTACAGCCTCACAATCAGCTTAGCTCGATTAAGTGCACACCCTGTAAACTGGCACGATTCTTTTCTTCTCTATCCATAATTTCCTTACCTGTGAAATGGGGGTAATCATTACCATCCTTCTAGTATGTACAGCCTGCTAATAAATTGCGAAGGAGTAGAATATAAAATTAAAGTAGCATTATTATAATCACTTTTGATATAGTTATTATGGCTACCGCCAGAAGAGCTGAAGTCAATAAACATTAAACATTCCTTGGTATTTTTCTTTTATCCTTGTTTCTTGCCAGAAAGCAGAAAAGCCATTGATGGGAGCTGTTCATTTTCACCCAGGCAGACCGACCTCATCCTGAGATTTCTCACTGATGGAGACCATAAATTTCCTCCACCAGACCTTGGGACACATGATCTGACAGGAGCTTTCCCCCACTGATTTATGACTTTATTTTAATGAAATCTATAATAATTACAGTGCTTTAAGATATACATGTAATGCTTCAACTCTGTATGAAAGAATAGAATAGAATAGAATAGAATAGAATAGAATAGAACAGAACTCTCTCTCTCGGAAATCTGAGGCATAGCATTATTCTATCCTTGGCCCACCCCTGTGAAAGATGGTTGCAGATTGGAATTTCTTCTGGTTGTGGTAGCTTTCAATGCAGGGTGAATAAATCTGTCCCCAAGGGCCACCTTCTGAAAGGATGATCGTCTAGATTCTGAAGATATTTATTTACCTCTGCCACAATTTAGAGACAGACTCTTCCCCTCAGTTTCCCTCTGCCCTTTGCTGCTGAGAAGAAATCCCTGTGGATTTATGCTGCTACCCAACAGCAGGATTTGTGAGTCCAGACCCCGTTGCTGGCACTACAGCGGGTAAGACACATTCATCACAATGGTGCTTAGTCTAATTTTCATTGCATTTCGTACTGCCTGTGCTGTTAAAAACCTACTGCTTGTAAACCATGCTCTGATAGAAAGAATGTCTCCCGGTTCTAATGGCAACACAAGATTCTGTCCTTAAAATCAGGAGAGCAGAAATGAACCATGCTCAACTACTAAAAATATCTTCACCTGCAGCTTCAACCGGCTGCTGAGATATTAGCCGCAGTAGATAAGGCCCGGGGCCATCTTAACAAGATTTTGTCAAAGGGTCCGGTAGGCCAGTGGGTCTCAGAGCACCAGGGACAAAGGGATCTTCTTGGGGCGCTCCTCCAGGCTCATGTTAGGTAAGTGACTCTTTTGGAAATCTTAACATTAGAATATTTATGATCTGGAACTGATCAAATAACTTGAGCTAATAATGAGTCAAAAAGGGTTGAAGGTAGAGTTAGGTTTCAAAAACATCCAGTTGGTAAGATTAGGGTTCTGGGGCTGTGGAAATGAGGAAGCGTTGAATGGACTGAACATCAATCTGGCCAGGGTCTCGTGGTGCTTGAGTACAGTTTCCATGTTTCCAGGGATGACACCTGGCCACTGTTCATCTGCAAAGTGTTATTTAGTCAAACAAAACCAAATATTAAGTCATTTCAAAGGCCATTTGCAAAGCAAATGATTTCTGTGTCTGATTACAAGAGTTTAAAATGAGATGTAAGTTCCTGAGGTCAAAGAATTTCTGGGTTTTATGTATGTATGTATGTATTGAAAATAGCAAAGACACAAGTGAATTCAGTTTAACTTCAGTATTAAATGATACCTTAAATTTCTGCTAAGGAACTAGTACCTGGAGTGACACCTTTCTGAGTGCCAGCTAAACCATCCCCTCGTGTCAAGGCTTTTGCTCTCTTCATGATGTATCCGTGATATATTGCCGCCCATGAGTCCTAGCACCGTTCTGCTAGGAAGGCTGTTTCTCACTGCCTCCCCACTCCTGGGCTCAGAGCTGCACTGAGGCTCTCGTTCAGCAATTAATCACAACCAGCCCTGAGACATCTCCTGTCTTGTGGTCTTTGTTGTTGTATGGTATTGAATTGTTTAGCTTTTTTTATGCCTTCTCTCAAAATCTAGATGATAAATGAAGGGAACGGTCCTATGTTATATGCGTTATAAAGGCAACATTTAATTGGAAAACTTTTGGAGATGACATCTACTTGCAAGATAAATTCGGGCAACTCTTTTTAAATGCCAATAATCTAATTTTATGACTTTCGGTCATCCCATGCTTGCTGAGAGAGAACTTTGGATGTGATAGATGCATGACAATTTTGTTACTTGTTAATAAACTTTGTCCAGATCCATTGCCACATAATTCAGTCCAGTGAAATGGGCTTGGGGTGGGTCCGAGTGTGATCTAAAAAGTCCACACCTGAGCGAGGACATCTGGAGGTCAAGGCCGAACTGGAAGGACTATTCCTGAAAGATTATCAACAGCAAGCCAGATGCAAGGAGAACAGGTGAGGGAGGAGGCGGAAGGGCCAGGAGTGACTGCATGAATTCTGAGCAGCATAGCAAGTAAGCCTTACACAGACAGGATGGTGGGCAGCCCAGAGACTCAGGAAAAATAGAGTAAAAGTGACAGTGGAGTGTACAGCAGGTGAAGCAAACCGCTCAGAATTCAGCATGTGAACTCCGGGCTGGTGGTAGATACGTCTTTTATGGCACTTACAACAACAGCCAGAACAATGGCTAAGTGATGTATACTGCCTTAAAACACTCTACTGACCCATGCCATGGTTTCTTCCGGCTCCTTGCTGATTTGCACAGCTACCTTAAGGCTATAACAGGGAGCTGCTTAGAGGAGAATGCTATGGAGGGGAGGATACCTTGCTCTCCCCACTGATCTCAGTCTGCCATAAACCCTGCTGGCTGGTTGTCCTGCAAACTAGTGCTCAGGTTTCTGTGGGAGCCTGGGCGAGGGGTGTGAGTGGATTGGTGCGATTCCATTTTCTCACTATCAAAAAGAATGTGGCAATCACAATGAAGCTGGGTTAAAGTAATCTCAGCGAGCCCACATTGGAAATACCTGCAATAGAAGGGTGCTTCATACACTAGCCTTTTGCTCAATGAATGTCAAAGAAAGGAGGGAGGGAAGAGTAGTCCACATTATATGTCCTGTGTGGGAGAATGAACCTCTGCACTTTCTCTTCTGGGAGACTAATCGGCATTTTCTCCTTATTTTCTGCCATTAAAACTTGAGACTGAAATCTCATCCAGGCCCTTTCCTCAGCTGGCTGAATCTCCTCGTTCTGAGCGTGCTAAGGAAGTTTGTCTCCGCTCTTCAGCATGTAGTACAGTTTATGCATTTAGATGGAAGAGAGAGAGAGAGAGGTTTAAGCTGGACATGGTGGAGCTGTCACTGACCTGCTCTCTGCCTTTTAACAAAACTCCTCTGCAAGAGTCACGTCTGTAGAATTCCAGGGAGTCTCCCGTTTCTCCACCCAGGGCAGTAAGATCGTACAGCTTGTGCTTTAACAAGTACTCTGACCACAGATTTGTTTTCATCTACCTTTTGGGCTAAATCCAATAATAGCCGAAGCTTCTCCACCAAAGTTTATCCGTGGGCTCCGTAGAGACAGCAGACTGAGCTGAGATATATAAATGGCCCCTGAAGTGTGGCCTGAAATGGCAATTGCCTTGGTCACTCTAACCGGCTGGTGCTCAGAACAAAGTTGCTAATGGAGACAGATTTTCACTGCTGTGTTTTCCTTTCCCTGGCAGCAGAGCCTCTCAAGATCTCATCCCCTCTTCAGGAATGTGAAGTCAGTTGCTTTCAAGATAAAAACGTGCTTCTAGTTACAAACTACTTTCACATCCATTATACAAGGATCCATTGTATTCTTATCATGAATCCAGTGAAAGCACTTATTACAAATCCCATTATATAGATCAATAAACTGAGGCCAAACAATTGCACTGTACCCAAGAAACAAGCAGGGAGCTGTGTGTCAAAATCAGAGCTTCAGAGCTGGGCCAGCCACCAGCTCCTTGACCCCATCCACTGCCCTGTGTCAGCACGTATGCGCTGTCCTACACACGCTAATTTTATTTTGCAACGCAGACAGGACACCAGGCTAGGCTCTGAGCAAGAAGAAAGCAACCAACTGCAGAGTTGTAAAATCACCTGTTTTCAACTCTAATTTCATATTTTGTGTCCTTTGCAAAAGTAACAGAATTCTGAAAGTAGTGTTTTGTGCACCTTTCTTTATATTCATGGCGGTGTTTAAGGCTTGTAGAGAAGTATTTGTAAGAATGTAGAAGTTAGGGAAGAAGGGAAAGAAGGAGGGAGGAGGAAAGAACATTTATTGGGCATCCTTCCCATGACCAGTGCTGAGAGTCTTTTCCACTTGTCTCAATGCACCCCACACTGGGTGGATCATTTGACTTCACTGGGCCTCAGTTTCCTCATCCGTAAAGTAGAGCTGTGATACCCACCTCAAAGTTATAGTTCTAGAGTGGATAAAGTTGGTTAATGCTCATAAAGCATTTGAAATAGTACCTTGCACTTATTGAATATTTGCTGATACCATTGTAATTGTTATAATTATCTTCAGATGAAGAAAATAAGACCAAGAATTTTAAATACCTGACCAACATTTCAGCTGCTAAAAACCTAGGACAAGAACCCAGGTTCAAATCCAAGCCCGAGTTACTGTGAAAGAACTAACATGGCCCACCTGAAACATTATATAATTATCTGGACAGACCTTTACTGACTAGACAAAACAAACATTCCATGTGGGCACAGAGCGGGGAGTGTGGGGAAGAATTCTTCTTTATGGGCCAGAAAAAGAGGAGACTTGTGAGCAAGGAGGAAGCTCACTACCTCTTCAAGCACCAGCCGCCTTTGGAGGAAAACAAGAGATCGCCCTTGGAATCTACAGAAACCGAGATAATTAATGGCCTGTAAATATGAAAGCCTTTCGCATAGCATTTTTCACTGTGGACCTGTCTCTGTTTGAGAATTCTCCAACACAGTATTTTTAAAAACGTCTTCTCTAGCAGTCCCAAAAATTCACTGGAGGAGCAACGGATTGTTTCTCTTTATTATCTCCCACGTGAAAAAATATCATTTGAACGCTACAGTAGTATACGCACGCTGTGTCCTATTAGTAAGAGTTGATTATTTTTTTACCTATTCCATTTTGTTACATTATCTCTGAATTAAGGTGATCATCCATGCAGGTCTTTTGGCATTTACTAAATCACCATGGTAACATAGGGTCAGGTTCCTCTGTGGGGCAGTGAGGCATCTCCCAGGGGCCAGTGGGCCATTCTGGACTTCCCCAGCTTGCTGTGAGTAGCAAGGGGATGCCTGGTTAACAGCAACAGGAGTTGTGGGATGTTGCTTGGTCTTCGTTGAGGAGGTAGCCCAAGGCTCTGCTCTGGGCTGAGTCTTCTAGTCTCTCTAAGAATCTTCTCAGCTGGTCTTCAAGTTCAGCACAGAGAATGGGCCTAACCGTCATTTACTGTTTATGTCTCAAACCTCCCTAAAATAAACAACAAACACACAAACAAATGACTTTCCCTTCTTTCCCTAAATGGCAGGAGTCTCTGTGTATAAAATCCACTCCCAGAAGAAAACTGGCATATAGTGTTTCCTAACAGAGCCTGTGATGGGGGAGGGAGGAGTGAAGACCCAGAACTGTGCCCAATGTTGCAGAAGATACAGGCTTTTAAAAAGACTAATGCATTGAAAGGCAAATATATTGCCACTATCCATAACCCTGACATTTTGACAAATACTTCAGTGTCTGCCTGTGTGATCAAATTGATTATCTCTGAGAGTTCCCTTCAAAGCCAGTCACCTCTGTGGCAACTTCCACTTGGTTCTATCAAACCCTGGGGCTTGAGGCCAGCACGCAGTTTGCATCCCAGAATTCTTTGCTGCTTTGCTCCATTATTTGCACCCACCCTGAAGAAAGCAGTTCAAGGAATGCTGCGAGAGCATTCCTGAGGGTGAGGTAAATATGGTGAATTGCTGAATTTTGTTGAGGAGATAAAGCTTTGTTAGAGGGAGCTCAAGACAATTCATTTTCTTCTCTTTTGATACTTTCACTGACAGAATCTCCAGGTGAGTTGCCCTGTCTAGCTGGGTTTAACTCTGCCTTCTGAGAGGCAACTGTGGAGGTAGAGAAGAACACAGTTCATTGGGATCAACACGTCTGCTAATGGCGTTGGCTTGAGCAAAAAAATGTTAGTTGTGGTGGTGTTGTGGGGGGGAAGGGTAGGGAGATAGTTGATACTTCAATTCGATAGAGGCCTTTAAAGAAGATAGAACCACTAGACTTAACTCACCTCAACTTGAACTGAGGTCTGTACAAACATGTCTTCATTCATTCATTCATGAAATGGTTACTGAAATCTTACTGGGTCTCAGGCCACATGCTAAGCACTGAGAATGCTAAGGATGATTACCCCTCAGATTGTAAGTTTGCCTAGTGCCTCTTCCCAAGGATCTTCCTTTGCCTTTCTAGTCTTTGGCAGGGAGAACAGGAGCTTTGGGTAGAAGCTTTCTCTCAGTCTTTTTCTCAGAAAAGAATAAATTAAAGGGTGGGAGGACATAAGGAGAACAGATTGATATGGAGACACGAAGAAAGGCAGCTAATCTGTGGCACAAACAGTGTCTGCTAATAGCATGACATTCTCCGCATCATTAGTTTGAAGCATATCCTACCTCCAAAATTGTTCATTCATGTTCTCTCTTTTCTAGCGTAACCAACATAAGTCAAATCCAAGTTACCAGCTTTTCCTGGATTACTACGGTGGCTTTTAAAGTAATCTCCTCAATTCCAGGCTCATCTCAAAATACCTTCAATTCAGCTGTTCCTTCAGCAGGTGCATTGTGGAACCAAATAACCTCCTAACAGACCTCCCTGCCTTCCAGTCCGCCCCCCCCCCCCGGAATCCACTGCACGCACAGCCACCAGGTTCACCGTGCTGTTGCGCAGCTGCCCTCATGCTTTCCCACACTCAGGTCTTTAACCTGAGGAGTAGGATCAACCACTGTCTGCTCTCACAGACGCTCTGCAGTGCTTTGCAGCTGGTTGTCCCACACGCCCTAAAAGTAACTGGACTTCTGGTTCCGAAAGCCCTCCGGACTTCCCGGCTCTCAGGCTTCCTAGTGTTGTTCTCTTCCTCTGAAATGGTCCCTGAAAATGTCCTGTTTGCATTCCTCTCACCTTTACTTAAAGCATGTCTCAATACCTCCTCTGCAGCCTGTTGGTACCTCTTCTATGAATTACGACATCCCCTTTTTCTGACAAACAGACCACATAACCCACCCTGAAGGCCCTTTGCATATTCTCCCTCGAAGCTCCCTATGGGCCTCTTGTTGATACCCAGTGGGACCTTGGATGGTTGCAACAGTGTCTTCTCCCTGCCACACTCAGCACAGTGCCTGGCATATTATCATATTATTTTTGAAGAAGCAAAAAAATTAGTTGATGGTACAAACAAACTTAAATAGAAAAGGGTTTTTGAGTGAATGCAGTTGTTAAAACCCTGTCCGGAAATGACAGTGTTGAGAGACGGGGGAAGGCTGGTCTCTCACGGGCTTCTCTCACCCGATGAACCGCTGTTTGACCCCAGCGGTGGGCCCCATCCCTGTTGGGTCAGCTTTAGCAATCTGACTCCAGGGCTGTGAAATTGCCTACCACCATTCCAACAGCATGTGGATGCTCTAAGCATCTCATTGTGTTCTTATTGTTGTTTGTGGGTTTGTTTTTGAACAGCTTAAATAAATATATTAATGGGCAAAGGGCTGCTTTCTTACAGCATAACCCAATATACCCGGCAATTGGACCATTACATTTCTGTGGAAATATTGCTCAGACCTGGTTGCCCAGAGCTTCCATCAATAAGGAGTCTTAGATCTAATCACCTAGGACCTGGCCAGCTGGGGTCTGGCCCAGCATTCTCAGGATGTACTATGGTGAACACAAGCCATGGACAGCGAGGTCAGTAAGAGCCTCTCAGCAAAATGAAGATCTGCCACCATTGCCTATGACAGCAGACATGTCCTTATGGTTTCAGCATCCCCAGAAAAAAATAAAAATAATGTGCAAGCCAAAAGGTAAGCCAAGGGAAAGCCCATATGCACTTAGAGAGACTGCACGCGCTCTCTCTCTCTCTCTTTCTCTCTCTCATTTTTTTCCTTTTGCAAAAGATGCAAGTGTTCATGCTTCCATCTGCTGCAGAGGAGACAAACCTCAACCTCCCTTTTCTAATGGAGGAAGTATAATACCCTGTTAGAGGCTCAGACCTCACCTGGAATCTTCCTGTCTGCATTTACTGACCTTTAGGAGCCAAAATCCATTATCTTAAAATTGGCTAAATAAGGTCTCTCCAGTTAATTTTGCCTATAAAACAATTTTCCTATTCAAGAACACTGAACACCGAACTCCATCTCATCGTAAAGAGGCCATTAATTCTCTGCTACTGCTCGTTATTCTTATTAACTATTCGCAGACTTTTTGCTGGAGGCAAAATGTATCTATTAGAGCCAGCAAATAAGGATGGCTAACATGCTGAGGCCAGCGTCCTCACTCAGGCACTCAGCAAAGCCGGCGACATTGGCCATCACCAGCTGGGCCTGTGCTGAGCATCTGTGCCGGCAGGAGCCCTCAGAGGGAAGGTGGGAAGACAGGCTGTTGGAGCAGCAGAGTCCTTATTCGGATTTGCTTATTCAGAGTGCTCTGTCTTGGATACGTAGTGAAAACTGAAGTTCTCTAATAGTAAAAACTGACTGATCACTTAGATTTGCCTTCTTTCTTTCTTTCTTTCTTTCTTTCTTTCTTTCTTTCTTTCTTTCTTTCTTTCTTTCTTTCTTTCTTTCTTTTTTTGCGGTGTCTACGAGGGGAGGGTGAAAGAGAGGAAGAGACAGGATGATTTCACCCTGGCGCTCTCTGTGAAATACAGCGAGGTGGAGGAGGAAGCCATGAACGTTTCCTGAACAATTAGCTTACTTCTTACAGTTGGCTTTTTAAAAGCAACTCTATTGAAGTATATCTTACATGTCATAAAATCTACCCATTTCCTATGTAAAATGCAATAATTTTTACTAACTTCACCAAGTGGTGCAATTATCTCCATAAATTCATTTTAGAACACTCCCATTTCCCCCAATAAGATCTCCCCCTCCCCATTTACAGCTGCTTGGAATCCATTCACACTCCCTCCCCAACCCCCACCCCTTGCTTCTGAGAATCGCTAATCTACATTCTATCTCTTCAAATGTGCTCTAGGTGACATTTCATGTAAAGAAACCATACAGTGTGGGGTCTTGTATATGGCTTCTTTCATTTAGCATGTGTTCGAGGTCCATTCATGCCACGGTATGTGTGCGTAGTTTCTTTTTATTGCTGAATAGTACTCTGTGTAGAATACACTACATTTCGTCTATCCACTCAGCAGCTGATAACATTAAGCTGTTTCTAGTTTGGGATTATTACAGATTATGCTGCTGTGAACATCTGTGAATATTCAAAAGAAGGTCATTTTATGGACATACTCATATTTTTCAATTCTTTTGGACATAGATCTTGGAGTGAAATGGCTGGGTCATCTGGTGTTTTTGTTTTACCTTTTGAGACACTCTCAAATTGTTTTTCCAAAGCGGCTGCAACATGTTACATTCCCACCAACAAGATATGAGGGTTCCTATTTCTCTGTATCTTCACTAATATTTCTTACTGTCTGTTTTCATTTATTTTTGCCATCGTAGTGGGTACAATATGGTATTTTGTTGTGGTTTTAATTTGCATTTTCCTAATGAGTAATATGTTGAGCATCTTTTTAAGTACTTACTGGCCATTCATGTCCTCTTTGGAAAAATATCTTTATACTCTTTGTCTGTATTCCGATTGGGTTGTTTGTCTTTCAATAGTTGATTGGAAGTATTCTCTGTAAATTCTGGATGCTAACACTTTAGCACATTTGTGCTTTGCAAATATGTTTCTCCCAAACTGTTGCTTATATATTTTTTATTTTCTTAACAGTGTATTTTGAAGTACAAAAGTTTTGCATTTTAAAGAGGCCTAATTTATATATATTCTTTTCTTTTTTTATCCTATCTAGAAAATCTTTGTCCAAGACAAGATCTCAAAGATTGTCTGTTACAGTTGCTTGCAAAAATTCTTTTAGTTTTTACATTTCAGTCTATGATTGTGTTGAGTTAATTTTTGTGTATGTTATGAGGTGAGAATCTGCGTTCATCTTTCGGTCTATGGATATGCAATTTTCCCAGCACCTTTGGATCAAGAAACTATACTTTCACCAATGAAAAAGTTGCCTTGGCACACTTGTGAGACAATCAATCAACTATAAATACAAGAGCTTAGTTCTGTACTCTCCATTCTCTCTATAATTAGCGTGGGGTGTAAGGATTACTACCTCAGTCTCCTGATGGTGACACTGAGGCTGGTCAGTGGTAGAACAGGCTCCCAGATTTAGGTCTTTGTTTCTCTAATGTTCATGCTTTTTTTTTAAAGTAACTCCACAATTTCAAAATTTCAAAATTTCATAATATTGATAAAGGATTCAGGAATCTGCCATTTACCTTTATTAAAGGCTTTGTTGTTGAAAAGGATGCCCATTATCATTCAATATTAGAAAGGATAATTTAGATATACACACCTCCTCCCCCTTTACTTTAGCCATGGATAACAATGTAAGAAATGAACGCTTCACTTGTTCATTCATTTATCCATGTAACAAATCTTTATTGAGTTTCTGCAATGCAGGGAACCCACTATTCCATTAATAACAGATATTTATACTATGCCTTTCATATTCTTCTCAGGACAAACCTCCTGTTAATTGCTAGTCCCCAAATTCTGACAGATGTTAATTCCCTCACGTGCTCCCAACACTTCCTCCCTTCCCTCTACCCCAGCAAGGCAAGACCCAGAAGTCACAAAGACCCTGGCTTGAAGCTCAACAACAAAGCACCTGGCCGGAGGCCAAGCCCTGTCTCACCTGGCACACGCTGCCTCGATGTGTTACTTTACATCTGTTCTTTGCATCTTGACTCTTTCCCGTCAGTCCTGAGAATTCTTGGTTCCTGGATGTCCCCTTTATCTTTCCACTAGGTAGTCAAAGGATAAACTTTCTCCACTTTGTTTTTGTTTTGTGTTTTAAAAAGTTTGCTCTCTGCCTGGCCTGTGTCTGACCTTCTCTTATGATCATCTATGTGATCCCCTCTCACTGTGACCTGCATCCATGTCTCAGCCTCCTTAATTGGGTGCATTTCCACTGAGAATGACTTACCTGATTCTAGATGGCCAGTCCAGCCTTGACCATCAGAAACTGGGCTCTGACCTGGAGCTGGCTGGTCTCCAAGTCCTTAGGATCTGTCTGTCTCCTGTATTCATTGGCATCGCCCTGTTCCAAGGGTTATGCAGCGGTGATTACCACGGCGGTGGGCTCTAGGCTAAGACTGTCAGGTGAAAACTTCGGGTATGCCCTTTACTAGCTATGTAAACTTGGGAAAATTACTCAGCCCTTCTGTGTCCTAACCTCCTCATGCATAAAGTAGAAATAATAGTAATATGACCTTGGGTGGTTATGGCTAGAATTAAAGGAGTACACACACATGTTGGAAAAGCATCTGAAACATAATAAGCTCTCAATGAATTTGAGCTGTTCTTCTATTATGGCTACACCCACCATTGCAACCATCTCCCCGACTCTAGGCTGCTCCTCTGCGGTGCCTTCTCAACACTGCAGCCAGAGCAATATTTCCGATAGATAAATGTGTAGTGTCACTCCTTTGGTTTCAGGTTAAATACGCAAACCTGACCTTGCTGATAAGGCCTTTCTCCACCTAACTTCACCTTTACCCCCTCTTAGAATCACCAGGGACAACATCTTGCCAATTCTACAGTATATTACTTTTTGTACATTTTAAACTTGTTTTTTAAATTTTTTAAAAAATATTGCATGGCCTCATGCTGATCTGCTTTTACTCACATTGCTCCCCCCTGATCCAAATAAGCCATACCTCATCCCTTTACCTAGGTAACTTTTATTTATCATTTCATTCTTTATTATCAGTTCCTTCCCTGGTCCCCTAAATCAATTTAGAAATCTCTTTGAATGATCCCACACAGCACCTTGAACTCCCTGATCATGGAATTAATCATACTCTATTAGAATTGTATGTATATGTGCCTTTCTCTCACACTAGATGATATTATTTAGATCAGGGTCCTGCTTTGTACAGCTCATAGTTTTACACCTAATCTTATGACTTAGGTCATAGTAAACTCTCAACAGCTCTCATCAGGCTTTTAAACAGTTGACAATTGTCTGTGTTTCGCTAGGTGTTTATAAGTAGGGGAAAGTCAATCTACAGACCAAAGTATGAGAATATTTATTACCAGATATAGAGATAGTATTTCATGCATTCTGTGAAGCAGCTTTAGCTTAAGGAAAGGTAGGACTAAAATAGATTGATTAATGCTAAAGAAGACAAATGGAAGAAGATTACAGAGCTCTCTTCGTCTTCTATTTATCTTCATAGAGCAAGTCATAGATCTTCATGGGGGAAAAATCAAACTCATAGCAAAGACAAAGAGAAAAAAGTGCACTGTTGGCACTGACATAATCCCATTTGAAGACTGGTTCCTTCTCCTTTTGGTTACCCAGATGGTGGCATGGGAAATTGTCACCTGGTATGGAGCCCATAGATGCTTTTCATGAACGTGTCTGCATGCATTTAATTTATCTGTCACCTTTGTTTAGAGTAATGTATATACTTAACTAATTTGCCTTGACATAATCAGGACAGGACCAAGAGAAACAAGATGACATCTTTAAACTATTTTATTTAATAAAGTTCTGGTTGCAATCTCCTGGTCCTTGTTATTAGGGAAGGAGACATGGACTAATGGCCCTGACTCTCAGGGTTAGTATGAATTTATAATAAAATTCTCTAAGACATATACAATATCTACACTTGAACTAATGAGAATTGATTTAGAATTGTATTAATTTTTAAGGAGTTGTAATAAACTTTTCTTTTACATAGCTTCTAGTCATACGTTAGCCCTTCAAGTACCAGGCAGCCTCAGAGAGACACATGCATTGTAGCAGCTACGATGGTGTTCGCTCAGCAAATGTGTTTGGGCTTTCCCACGGCCTCTTGAAAATGGCACGGCCCCATTCAACAGGGGTGATCTCTCAGCGGCTTGGCCCCGTTCCCTATGAAAGATAAATGCAAAGGTTTGGAAGCCAACTGATTTCAACTACACTTGTTGGGTGAAAAATTAAGGATTTATAAGAGACCAATTTTGTCTTTATAAAGCTGTGGTTTCAATGAGCTGAAAATGCAATTCTCTTAATGGCTTTTCTATATTCACTTCAGTTCCCAGAGACCCCAAGCAGGTTTTTAAGAAAATTCTCTCACCTCTTAGTTTGAATTGCTTTAAAGTTACTGCCCGAAAATAGTGTGAACACCTGCCTCACTGGGGTTGTCTGTGGCATTATCTGGCCTCACTTGTATTGAATCAGTTGTTCCTAATCAATAAAATATGATCTTTGCCAAAGAAGAAAAACTCTCTGATGCCTATAAACTTAAGCGCCTTTCTTTTTTCTAATTTAAGAATGACTTGCTTGCATCTTGCCTTGTAGAAGTAGCCCATATTGGACTACTTAAATATATATGGCCTAGAAGACTGAGAATAGCAGTCCACAGTTATTAAAAAGAAATCGTTTGGAGGAACTACTCTTAAACACTCTGAAATGGATTCTAAAGCAGACTCCTCTTTAAATGGCAAAATGCTTTAATGGCAACATGGCATCTGGCACAGAATCGTTGTGAGGCGGGTGTGACCTGCGCAGTCTGCACGCTTCTCAAAATAATTCCGCGCGTTCAGTAGGTGGTGATTTCCTCCATTAGTAACATTCATGTTATCATGAGCAGGGTCCTCTTTGCCTCACCAACACCCACTGATGGACACAGCCCTACAAATATTGTTAAACCATGTCAGGGAGCCATAGATGGAGCATTGCTCACTTCATCTCTTGAGAAAAGTAGCTCACCTGCTCTTCGAGGTTGACTGCCACGGACCTCAGTCCTTTCTCGAGGTCTTGGCCATAAGCAGGCAAAGACGTTTTCTCTAAGTGTAGGAGCTGGTTCCAAGGATTTCCCGCCCTATAATTCTAGTCTACAAATATAGACCTCAGCCATCTGTTGATTCCTTCACTCATTTACATGCAGCACAAGGAGAAGGGAGGCTGACTAGGGATTGAAGCCCCATGGAGCTCTACAACTTCAATCCTACTCCTCTGTGGAGCCAGGGAATATGGCTTCCCTGCTTGAAGAGACCGGAAGTGGGGCTTCTTCCCAAAGGTCTCTACCCCTGCCAGTTGCTGCCTTGCTGCCGTGGTCTTAAATGTTAGTACCTCTTCTCCTTCTAATTTAGAGTGCTCTTCAGTCACTCCTTGGGCCCTGGAGGGGTGAAAGAAGATTAGACGCTAAAAAACAATAATTATTCCTGAGTTCCAGAAGATCCAAAGAATTATTTATTCTTTCATTCAGAGAAGTGTTTTGAACATACATACTCTGTCACTTCTGTGAGCATTAAAAAGTAAAAGTTTAAGAAGCATAATTTTCTTCTTAAGAAACTTATCATTTAAAAAAGGAGATACATTCAAAAAGGAAAAGAAGTCTGCCCTACCTTGAGGTCTATACGAATTTATAGGGGAAGCACAGGAAAAGAAACACCGACACTTCTTTGGGGAAGGCAGTGGGCATGGCATAATGCAGGAAAGAGGGTTTGGGCCGGGACCTGAGGGGTGAATGTGTTCGTGTACAGGCTGAGGGGTCAGCAAGATCAAAGACACAGGACGTGTGTGGAAGGGAAATATGGAACACATGGGTGGATCAGCAGAGGTCACTTCTTCCTTTGGGTGGCCTGGTGCACACGTACCAGTACCTCCCAGAGGACAGAAGGGGGAGCAAGTCCCAGGGACCTCACATTTGCTGTGAGGTCAATGACAATGAAGCAGCCTCCTAGACAGGACCGAAGCCCCTTTCCGCCTTCTCGTATGTCACCTGATTTCAGTCACAAACAAGGCAACAGCCCCTGACTTATGTCATTCTGATTAGGCAGGAGAAATCTGTGGGTGTGATTCTGGAAAAGATCTCAAATAAACACCCACCGCGGTTGGTCCTTATTTGAATGTTGTGCGCTCACTCCTTCGCCAAGCCAACTGTGCTCAGAAGCGTCTGCTTCATCTCTGGCACATGTCCAGGCATTTCTGTGAGCCATGAAGCTGAAATACTTTGCAAACCTTGTGAAGTTTATAAAGAGGCACATCATAATGGTGACTTGGAAGTTCATATTTTAATAAATGAGCGGATGGTTCATTGCAAAACCTACTGAGCTTTTGTTGAATGAAAGTAGTAATGCAGCAGGCATTCAGGGATACTGGACACTCTGGTCACTGCGGTGGAGGTAGAGGTAATAATAAAAAATAATTGCAGTAGCATCGCCTCCCCAGGAAGCAGAAACCCATCAGCAGTACATGAATACCTCGTTTCTTATCAGGCTTTGCCTTAGGAGGCAATGACACAGATTGAATATAATTTACTGGGTACCAAGTCCCCTATGTTGGGCGAGCCATTAACTAGCAGATGTGTGATTCTGGAATGCAAAGAAAATAATTTCAGAAAATTTCCTTATGAAGGGGACTTAGTAAGAGGACACTCCAGAGCAGACTCCTCAAAGACTCGGGAGCAGTTCTTGCCATCATTGGGTAGGGTCTTCTTCCCACCAATTAAAACAATAGCAGCAGCACAGTGTAGAAAGAGAGGCCATTGCTTTCTAGACTAGAATTCCATTTTTTATTTTCTCTTTTGTCACCTGCCTTTGGTTAACAGGGATACCTTGTTCACTCAATCTAGAAAACTAAGGAACATGTATGACATCGAGGGCATGGTGTCAGTAAATGGAAAAGCCACTGTGGTTGTTAAAGTTTCAAGGTGACCTGTGAGGTTAAGGCATAGCATCTCTGAGTTACTTCCCAAGACAAGTGATAGTGCATGAGTTTGGAGGAAGAGCCATGGGTATAATTCCTCTGCTCCTTAGGGAGATGCTTCAGTTCCAGGAGGGCTTGATTAGACTACACATATGCCATTAATTGCCCTATTTGGTTTCATTTATTTTACATGGAATAGTTGGGATTTGGGGGTTTAGGGGATGTGATATGCAAATATATGCAAATTGGAAATCATGTTTTTAAAATATACTGTAAAAAGTTGCCTGCATTTCATAGGGAAAAAAAATTAACCTAGTCTCGGGCAGGTTGGAGAGGATATGCTCCAAAGGTAACTATGATTTTCAGTGCGGAAAGTAGAGTGGATTCCAGGGCTCACTTGGTTCTATGATAGTTAAACAGTCACCCCACACTAAGAATTCCCTCTTCTTTTTTGCACAAGTGGTGGAATCTTGAGGTACAGTATGGTTCTGTATAGTAAACAAAATGCATGTGTATGTGGGTGTATTAATGTTTTCATTTATCCAATCATAGAGCAGATAGCAAGAGAGAGCTTGCTACATGGCAGGTTCTATTCTTATGCACTGGAAATATAGCAGCAAATTCTGCTTTATGGATTTTTGGTATTGATTGTACAGGGAAGGTCAGAAGTTTAAAATAACACGTAAAATATATAATAAAACAAAAGGTAAGTTGAAAAATAGGTCAAGGCAAGGGAAAAGGGAGTGTTGGAATGACTATTTTAAAAAGAGTAGTTACCGATAAGGGAACTTTTGAATTAAAAAGTTGAGGAAGTCCTGAGTCAGCGAGTGATGTAACAGGGCCCATTCTGAGTAGGGAGACCAGCAAGTGTAAGAACCCCAAGGAGAAGCATTCCCAGCAAAGGCAGGAGCCATATAAAGGAGATAAGTAGAAAATGAAGAGGGGGGAAATGGGACAACTGTGATAGCATAATCAATAAAATATATCTTTTAAAAAGAAAATGAGGCTGGAGAGGTGGTACAGGGCTTGGGGATGTGTGTTTGTGTTTGTGGTTCTCTAAGGGCTTTGGGGGTGTATGTGGGTGTGTGGGGTGGGTGGGGAGGGCCCTGCCTTCCTGCCCACTTAGGTAAGACATTTCTCAGTAGAAAAGGCGACTCAAGGTCGAAGATGGTTCAGGCCAAATGTCAGTGTATATTCTAGTATTATAAGCTGTCGAGTTTTGCAGAGGTTTATTTGGTACAGCACGATGTACTTGGATGCAGGCATAAGTTAAAAGTCATTTCTCTTGTCAGAGGCCTTTGTTTAATACTTTATGGTACTGCTTATGTATTAAAGCATCATGAGGTCAGTGTCCTTACCTGGTTTACCTTTGTTTCCCTTAACGCCTAAAGGAACTCTCCCAGAAGTCAATACCCATAACACATGTTGGGAGCATAAGTGAACAAAATAGGTAGTAAGAGATCATTAGGGCTTGATGATATAAAACAACACAGATATTAAATAATGTGTAACCCTTATATGCATCACAATGCTTTGTTGAGAAAAACGTACAGTATGCCTCTTATACGTTCCTACCCTTGAGCAAAAAAGGATTGGCAGACATACAAGTTTTCACATGAGCACAGGAAGGAAAGAGCATTTTTCCAAATCACTTTTTCTTCTTAGGTAAGAACCAGAGGCAGCCTCCCTCTCATCAGTGCAAATTCGCTGAGTCATTTGCCACTTGAAATGAATTGAGGGCTGTTAAAGGTTTTAGAGAAGAATTCATTAAATATGTATTGAGCCAGCTTAAGATGGAAATTGTTACAAAAACTGGCAAAAGTTCAAACAGCAAAGCGGTTCAGTTTACGGTGGAGGTATTTTAATCCCGCCTGCACTCAGTCCTCCATTCCGACTGGTGAATCTGGAGTCATGCACGCAGGGCAAGGTAATTGACACAACTGCTCAGGCGGCTGTTCTGAGAGGAAAAAAAAATTGTGATTCCAGCCAGATGTTCCCTCTCCCATAAGGCGTGGTGTTCAGTGAGGTTTCTGCATTCACCTAAATGCTGACACCCTCTGATTGCCTGGAGGTGAGATTTGGGACCATCGGAATAAACACATAATGTGTCTACATGTGCACACACAGCATGCATGTTCTTCCTTGTGCACTATTGCTAGCTTTGCAAATCAGGAGGTGATGGAAAAGGAGGAGGGCACATTTGGATGGAATGAGCAAGGGGTTGGTGACAGAACTGGATTCACATTCCAGGTGAGCCACTCTGTAGTCCTGTGATCAGAGTCATTGCCTAATCTTAGCCTTGTGACCCTCCATATTCACACAGTTTTGAGAATAATACCTATCTCTGTGCCCAGACCTAGTGTCTTATGGGTATTTCTGCTTTTAATGTTTTATGTGTATTTTCTGATATTCTGAAAAAGCATGATCTAAAAGTAACAAGTAAGGGAAAAATAGAGTCGGGTACAGACAATTCAGAAGTTATACAGTCTGGTAACCAACAAACACAAAGAAAATATTGTAAAACCAAATGAACAGCATAGCAATGAAAAAAGGTTAAAGTCCTGATAAATGAAAAGTAAATACACAAACTTTGAAAGAAAAACATGAAGGCACCTTGACCCAAGGGAGTATAGGGAAGGGCGCAACACTGAGCACCAATACTCCAACGCTGAGCTTGGAAACCAGGTCTTGATGCATAAAGGTTGACGTAGGCAACAACGAGCATGTCCAGAACATAGCATGTGGTGCGAATGAGCCTAAGAAAGAATGCGGGATAAATGGGCAGCATGTGCAATACTGTGTTTTGTTTTGTTTTGTTTTTTGCAGCTGGCTTCATTCAGCTTAGTGTGCTGTATGTTCAGGTGGCACAGAAGTTAATGTGTGGGCTGGGGGAAAATCGTTTCTTGACCGGTGAGATTTCTGCATTTAATTGATGACATTTCTTGATGCTAACAATTTTCAACCGGTGCGCCGCAAGACTTTTTAAAACATGCAATACCTCACTATTTGTTTAGTCAGGGGCACTGACCTCTTTTCCCTTAGATTGTCAAATAAAAAAAAAAAAGACAACAGCCAAACATAACAATAGTTGTCCTGTGTGAATGAATCAAAATTATACCTATTTTTTTGTCAGATCGACAAAAAATATATATTTTGATGTGCCTCTGAATTTTAGTAATTATGTGTGCCCTGGGATGAAAAAGGTTGAAAATCACTGCTTTGTGTGCATGAGCTAATTTGCATCACAAAAGTAAGAAGAGAACAGACCGTGCTTAGTCTGCACTTTGGAATGGAATAAATAATATAGAATTGTGAAGAATTAGGTGTTGGTGCAAATGATGTAGGAGCGTACTTGGCTCAGTGTCTGACAGAGTCTACGATAAATATATGTATGTTTTTCCCAGAAAAATAAAATTGAGTAAGGCGTGGGTGTTTACAATCCTGTTTGGAAAGCAGACCAAAAAACCAGAGAGACTAAAAACCTTGCTTTGCTTCACATTAGGTTGGAGTAATCACAGGTGTCAGAAGCACAGCAGAAAGTACCCCTGGAGAGGAGTAGTCAGGATGTACAGAAACATACTGAGCTCCGTCCTGTGCTGCAGAGGGAAATGAACACATACTGAATGTCCCGATAACATCTTGATCTCCGAAGCGAATGATGACTTTTCAACTCACCCAAACGGAGCCTGGCACAGAGAGGCTTCGCCGATTAGTGAGAAGCACTGCGCTGTGCGTAATTGCCCACACTGGAACGCTAAAGAAAATGAGCCTCATTTCTCGTCTGTGCTGTAATAGAACATTAGGTGTTGTCATGTTTTTGATTATCCCTTAAAATCTAGCCTTGATTTCTAGATTCAAATGTGAGACATAATAATGAATGTAAATGTGCTGTAAATTGCATAACAATCTATAGTTTATAAAGCATAAGGAATTGGGATTATTATGAAATCCCAACGGTCTATCAGAGCTGGGTAGAAAACATAGAAGTGAAGATATTTTAATCCTCTGGTTCACTGTGGGCAACAGAAATGCGAGCATTTTGAGATAAATTTCATAGCATCATATCTACTGACCCAGTTATTCCTTCACACTTGATACATGGAAAAATCAATTCACCAAGCATGGCCTGCCAACACCGCAGCCCTCACAGAATAGCTGATGTCTGTTTAGTGCTGTGCTAGGAGATGAGGAAGTTGCAGCCTGTGTTGGAGGGACTCCTGATCCAGCTTGCTGTGTGTTCAAAGGGGAGGCAGTTTAGACGGCATTTGGAAAGCAGGGTGAGGCAGCTCACCCTGGAGATGAAGGGAAACGGTCCACAGCGAGATCCCTCTGCAGATCATGTGGCTGTATGTCCAGTTACTTCACCTCTCTGAGAATCAGTTTCTATATTGTTCTAGTAGAGAATTAGGTTAGATCGTTGTTAAAATGGCTCCCAACGGCAGCCAGTCTGTGTGCTTCCCTAAGGCGAAGGAAGTATGGTGAGGGGGGTGCTGACGGGGTGGAGGAGGGATGTGTCACAGGACCAGTGGTGTGTGGACAAGAGCAACAGGGCTGAGTGTAAAACAAGGTCTTCCTGTGTATTTCCCCATCAAAGGAGAAGTTCACCAATCTAAACCAGCTCCCCTACAGAGTGGAAATTCGTCACTTCCAGAATGTTCAGATTTGGTGGAAGGTTTTTAAAGCCTTTTCCTGAATCCGATCCCTGAAAACAAGCCTCTGAAGTGATGATGTCAGCTGAACTCCTGATGCAAATTGCATGCTGCTCCTGACATGCCTGTTATTTTTAGCTCGTGCAGTGCGCGGTTGCTCTCAAGGACAACAGGGATGTTCCTAAATGGTGCACAGGTCGTGATGGTGCTTAATGGAAAAGTAACCGTTTGTTATTAGAGCATAGTCCATTTGCATAAAATGTTTTTTTAAAGGTTGGAACTTTTTGCAGGTATACATCATTCCACTAAACAGATGAGTGTTTTGGTACTGAAATGTACACAGATGCCTAGTCTTTTGACCCTACCAAAGTCTAGTAGGCTTTTCATTTAATTCTTTGAAAAGGTCAACCTTAATTGCTCTATAATGGCCAGTTAAGTAGTCAGCTGTATCCCCTCATGGGTTCTCTGCAGAAACATTTAGAACAATTGGAGGCTGGATCCTTTTGTGAGTGACAGTGGAGAGGGTGTGTCCTTGGTAAAGAAGGGCCTCTGATTGTTGTAAAGGCCACGCCGCCTGGGGGAAGCCAGACCCGCCAGAGTCTCCTGCTTGCATCTGTGGTCTGAATTGCTGGCCATGACGATTTGCCTCTGTAAATCTCAGCAAGGGAAACTGAAAGGTGGTTGATGGGAACAGGAGGCAAAACGAGAAAGGAGTGGGTGGTGTTGCTATCCAGAGCTTTGCCAATCAAGCTGAGAAGAGCTGTAAAGTAGGAGTAAGAGCCAAACTCTCCCCAAGCCAAGTCCTCCCTGTGCCCATGGCCGGTTCCAGCAGGACTCAGTTGGATGCCAGGGAAAATGGAGGCAGAGGTGCTCAGCCGACCAGGACAGGAGGTCAGCACAGGGCACATTTTGGACAGTTCAGAAATGCAGCATTTCCTCTTCCCAGGCCATTCCTTAATAGATCTGAGCCTCCTCCCTGTCTGGGAGGAAGCAACTCCAAGTTTTTAGAGTGCTAGAGTGTGAAGACAAACTCCTGAATCGCGTGTGTCAGAGTGCCCCCGTGTCTGTGGGTAAAGCCCTAACTTCAACTCTTCTGAGACCAAGGAAAATGAATTGCAATGCTTTAACCCAGAGAATGGAATAAAATATTATTGCAGAAACTTCTATTTTGTTTGCACAGAGAACTTGTGTCTCTATTTTATAAATACTCCCAGAGGCTTTAGACAAAGAGTATTTCTGAAAGATCAATAATAATTACAACAGTAGAGAAGAAAACAGATAAAAAATTGGCATTGCCTTTTAAATTAGATTAACTACTGAGAGTCATAGATCATAGATATTAGGAATATTCAGTCTGGCAAGGGCCTTAGGGATTGGCTAAACTGACTGCTTTGTTTTTCAAATGAAGAAATTCACAGAGGTTGCATTACCTCCCCAAGGTAACAGCTCTGGCTGGTGGCAGGGCTGTTCCTAGAAACCAAGTTTCGTTACTCCCAGGGGATAAGTTTCCTGATTGGTCATGTTTGTGATCCATAACAATCAGAACAATAGCAATGACAATTTCCCAACCAAGCAACTAGAGGTAATTTTGTATTTGGAATGGAAAATGATTAATGCAAACCTAAGAAAGAAGAGGGTGGCCATAGATTTTAAAGATATATATATTTTTTATACTAAAAAATGGTAAATTTGAAGCTTTGGGGCTCCCATGAATATTTCTTAGGCCACCCTGAGTTGTGCTTTAATTAATGCCATTGATTTAATTATATGCACACATATATTTAACAAACCTGAGCTACTTGCATTTATCATATTGAAAAACTAAAGCATATGCTATTGTACTGAGGTCTTAGGTAATTACATTATTCATGTTCCTGCTACATTGTAATATTTTGTATCAGTTTGTATTTGTCTTTCTACATCTCAAATGCAAAACAACCTCCCTTATTGTTATGATGAGTTACAAATCAGAATATATTTATGTCAAAACATGAAAAATTTAAGATTCAAAACCCTGTGAATTTAATAGACTTATTCATAACCCTGAATATGGTACAGACCTTTCCACATTAACTAACTTCTGTGTGTTTTAATTTGCCAATGTAGATCCATTTTAAAATAAATTTCCAGGGCTTAATATGCATTTTAAAAAGTAAAATTATTTCAACTACTTAATCACATCCGCAGTGAGATGACCTCTGTAGGTGTGAAGTTAATACCGTCCTGAAATAAGTGGGTAAAGGAAGGGACAGTTCATATTATTGATGCTCACTGCAGAATTTCATTAAGAAATAATTTCTTTGTCTTGCTGCTGCTTTTTTTTTACATCTTTTTTTCACATTCTCCCTCAGGAGAAAGTCTTGCAAGATCCAATTGAACCTGATATTTGACTGCTTTTATACCTTAGTCACGCGAACAAAATGGAAATGATTGGAAAGAAGTTATCTTTTACCTTTCCCTGTAATACATTAACCTGTAAAGGGCTGCTATTAATATCAAGAATAATAAGAACTGAGATGAAACTCTGATGGATTGTATTTTCTTTTATTCACCATGCCTCCTAACCCATGTAAAGTTATTACAGCCATGTGTTGTATGACACTTTGATCAAAGAAGGACCACAAATGGTGATGGTGGTTCTGTAAAATTATGATGGAGCTGAAAGTTTCCTATTACCTCTTGATGTCACAGCTGTCATAATGTCATAGCACAGCATGTCACTCACCTATTTCTGCGATGCTGGGGTGAACAAACCTACTGTGCTGTCAATCATATAAAAGTATAGCATGTACAAATAAGTACAGTACATAGTATTTGATACTGATAATAAACAACCTTTACTGGTTTGTGTATGTACTATACTTTAAATCATTATTTTAGAATGTGTTCTTTCTATTTATGAAAAATAGCTCAAAACAGTGTTCCATGTTAAACCTGCAGCAGCCTTAAATGTCTTATATTTATTGCTTCTCTCTCTTTTTAAATATTTTATTTGTTTATTTTTAGAGAGAGGGGAAGGGAGGGAGAAAGAGAGGGAAAGAAACATCAAAGTGTCATTGCCTCTGGCATGCCCCCAACTGGGGACCTGGCCCGGAACCCAGGCGTGTGCCCTGACTGGGAGTCGAACCAGCGTTCGCAGGCCTGCACTCAATCCACTGAGCCACCCCAGCCAGGGCATGTTTACGGCATCTCTTAATGGCGTCATTTTCTCTTGTGCTTGATTTGATGTTGTGGTGTTTTGCTCTACATGTCTCCTAAGTGTACAAAATCCACCTCTTAGGTCTCCAGCAAGAAGTCATATCGAGCAATTGACCTGGAAACAAAATTAACAGTTGGTTGAGGATTACCACAGTGGAAAATCAGTGATGGTTATTGTCCAACAGTCAGGCATGTCCCATTCCACCACAGCTATGATCTAGAAGAACAAGAACAAAGTGACAGAAACTGTTAGAGGGTGTGTTTTATTGAAGGCAATGAGACCCACACAATTTTGAGAAAGGCTTCTGTTAAACCTGGGGAAAAGACTAGACACAGAACCATACTCTTCTCAGCCCCATGAGAATCACAGCCCAAGCAAACAGTTCATTTGCAATGTTGAAAGAAAAGGTTGCGCCCAACTATGACGTTGAGTTTACTGCTGGCTAAAAAATGGTGGTTTAAAAAATTCAAGAATTGTTTTTAATTACATGATGTGAAAATGAGTGTCTGTAAGTGCTGATATGAAGGATGCTGAAGAGGAATGTTGAAAACACTCAGTTACCTCATGGTGAAGGAAGATGACTTGCCAGAACAATACTCAATACGGATGAAGCCTTCCTCTTTCGGAGACAAATGCATGAAAGAACTTTCATTCATAAGAAGGCCAAGTCAAGGTTTTTATGGACAAGATAATAGTCTCGCCTGGGGGCCATGTCACAGGCTGCGAGTCGAAACCCTTTGTGATCTGGCAGAGTGAGAACTTCAGAGCCTCGATGTAGCAGGAAGTGCACCCTGCAAGTGCACTCTAGGGGCCACGTAAAGTCATGCACGCCCCAGCTGCTCTCCCAGGGTGCCCTCCAGCTGTGGCAATGCCAGTAACATGGGGAAGTACTGCTCAGGGAATAACACACCTTTCAAGATGTGGCTTATTGTTGATAATGCTCCTAGACATCTTTCTTTTACTGATGACTGTCATCCTAATATCAAGGTCATGTTTCTTCCTCCAAACATTATTTCTTTGATTCAGCCAATGAATTAAAGAGTCATAGCAGCTTTTAGGTCCTACTACCAAAGGAGGAACTTGACCCTGGTTATTGTTGCAAATGAGGAAGACACTGACACAATGCTGACAGAACACGTACAACCACATCAAGACTCTTATTTGGCTTGGGGAGATGTCACCAAGGGGTATGTGAATGGCATCTGGGAAAAGACGCAGAAGAGTTTTGTCCATGACTTTAAGTGATTTGCCCAGAATGAGGAGGTTGCAGAAATCAAGGCTGTGGGGAAGATGACAAGCAACTTAACCCTGGGTATGGATGAGGATGACAGGGAGGGGCTCCCAGAGATTGTCCTGAGGAGGTGAGGGCTGAGGGTTGTTGGGAATGGGACTGGAACGCGTAGCTAGAGAAACAAGAGGAGAGGAAACTGTAGAAGGAAAGCAGGAAGAAACCCCAAGACAATTCGCAGTGAAGTGTCTAGCAGACCTCAACAAGCTCCTTAGAGAGCTGTAAAACATGAATCCCTAACCCCCTCCAAAATCTGCTTTACTAGAGAGGAATGTTTATGGTGCACTTTTGGCTTATAAGCAAATCTAGGATAAAAAATGAAAACCCACGCAAACCACCTTGGACACATTTCTAGAAGAATGACACCTCCTTGAGAAGAGCCTCAGGCAGCTCCTTCAAGAAGTGTTGCAGAAGAAGGCATTGTCGTCACAGAGATGACAGGTCCATGGGTGCTCTTACCCCCAGGGACCTTCTCATGGGACCAGATGTGGCTGCGGAAGTCAGTGATGCTGATAATCTGGACCCTGCGTGGGCCTGAGCTGATAATGTATGTGTTTGTGTCTTAGTTTATAATGCAAATGTAAAAAAATGAATAAAAGTATTAATCAGCTTATAAAATAAGACATACAGAATGAAAACATTTTTGTACAGCTATAGAAAGTGTTTTGTGTTTTTTCTGTCTAAATACTTCTTTTTATTTTTATTTTAACTATAGTTGACATACATTCTTATATTTGTTTTAGGTGTACGACCCAGAGATTACACATTTATATAGTTTGTGATCACCCCAATAAATCTAGTACCCATCTGACACCATAAGTAGTTATTACAATATTATTGCCTATATTCCCTACGCTGTACTTTACATCCCCATGACTGTTCTGTGACAACCAATTTGAACTTCTTAATTCCTTCACCTTTTTCACCCAGACCCCTAACTGCCCTCCCATTTGATAGCCATCAAAATGTTCTCTATATCTGTGAGCCTGTTTCTATTCTGCTTGTTTGTTTACTTTGTTTTTCAGATTCCACATATAAGTGAAATCATCTGGCATTTGTCTTCCTCTGTTCGACTTATTTCATTCAGCACAACACGCTCCAGGCCCATCAGACTTGTTGCAGATGGCAAGATTTTTTTTTTTTTATTGCTGAGTCATATTCCATTTTACCTATGCACCATTTTGTCTTTGTCCATTTACCTATTGATGGACTCTTAAGTTGCTTCCATGTCTTAACTATTGTAAATAGTGCTGCAATGAGCATTTAGGTATATGTGTCTTTTCCATTCAGTGTTTTGGGTTTCTTCAGATAAGTACCCAGAAATGGAATTGCTGGGTCCTTCTTTGACTCTTATTATAGTCTTTGCTTAAAAGTCTATTTGGTCTGGTAAAAGTATTGCTTGCTTTTTATTGTTTGTTTGTTTGTTTGTTTTCATTTTTATGAAATATCTTTTTCCATTCCTCTACTTTCATTCCGTGTGTGTCTTTCGACCCAAAGTTTCTTTTGTAGACAGCATATGTGAGGGTCTTGTTTTGTTTTCCATTCAGACTCTATATGTCTTTTGACTGGAGCATTTAATCCATTTGCATTTAAAGCAGTTGTTGATAGATATGTATTTATTGTTATTTTATTATTCGTATTTTTACTTATTTTTTCTTAAAGAAGACCCTTTAACATTTTAGTTAAATAATACTGATTTGGTGGTGATGAACTCCTTTAGCTTTCTCTTGTACGGAATAATCTTTTTCTGTCCTTTGATTTTAAGTGATAGCTTTCCTGGGTTGAGTAATCTGGGTTTTAGGTCCTTGCTTTGAATATTTTGTTCTAATCCCTTTTGGCCTGCAAAGTTTCTGTTAGCATATTATCTGAGCGTCTTATGCAAACTCCCTTGCAGGCAAGTAACTGTTTTTCTCTTGTTGCTTTTAAGGTTCTTTGTCTTTAACCTTTCCTGCTTCAATTATGATGTATCTTGGTGTGGACACCTTTGAGTTCATCTTGTTTGGGACTCTCTGACCTCACTGGACTTCTGTGTTTTCTTTTCTCCTTTACCTGGTTTGGGAAGTCTTTAAACATTATTTCTTTGAATAGGTCTTCAATTTCTTGTTCTCTCTCCTCCTATGATATGAATTCTGTTATGCTTCATGTTGTCCTAGAGGTCCCTTAAACTATCCTCATTTTTTAATTTGTTCTTATTTTTTCTGCTTGATTGGGTGATTTCTGCTACCTTGTCTTCCAAATTACTGATTCAACCCTGTGCTATTGATTCCTTCTAGTGTATTCTTCATTTCAATTGTTCTTCATTTCTGGCTGGCTCTTCTGTATGGTTTCTGTATCCTTTTTTTATGCCATTGATATTCTCACTAAGTTCCTTGAGTATCCCTATAACCATTGCTTTGAACTCTGTATCTGGTGGGTTGCTTGCCTCCATTTCAACTAGTTCTTTTTCTGGAGATTTCTTCTGTTTTTTTCACTTGAGATTTTTTTTTTTTTTTTTTTTGTCTTCCCATTTCGGCTGCCTCTCTTGTTAGTTCTAATGGATTAGGTAGATCTTCTAAGTGTCTGAGTCTTGGTATGGTGGCATTATGTAGTAGGTGCCTTGTGGGGCCCACTTGTTCAGCCTATGCAATCACCTAAGGTGGGAGCTACAGGTGTGCTCCCACTTTTATGGTGTGTGCACCCTCCTGTTATAGTTGAGCTTTGATTGCTGTTAGCATGTCAGTGGGAGAGACTGACCCCTGTGCCAACTGACTATGAGGACCAGAGGTGACTGCAGAGAGAAGCCATTGTATAGGGCGGACCCCAGGTAGCAGAACTCATTTCAGTGGAGCTCTGGGCCTGCAGAGTTCACCCCTTGAGTGTCTCATGGAGGTGGTTGGGTGGTGCTCCAGGCTGGTCTAAACCTGTCCTTCAGGTGCATTGTATCTGCAGTCTCCTATAAGGTGCAGTCCAAGGTCAACCACAACCTGTGCCCTTCTTGGAGCCATGGGCATGGGCTACAAAGTGATCTGCAGATGGCTACTACTAGTGCTGGGCCTGAGGACACTTAGCAGGAGGTACAGGGCATGCTGAGACCAGATGCCATTTGTTCAGGGTTTATAAACCTTTGATAAAATTTATAGAATTCTGCAGCATGAGCCAAGACAGGCCAAGTGCATAGAAAAGCTACTGGAAGTGGCTTGGGTGGGCCTGGAAGTTCAGTGGGGCAGGGTTTCAGGGAATTGGTGGGCAGGGTGAATAGTGTTGCTGGGGACTCAGATATAGTGCAGGACTGTACCTTCAGCCAGAGGGCTCAGCAAAAGAACAATGGCTTCTGCCAGCCCTTCTGTATGGGAGAAAACTGCCCCGTTAGCTATTGCCCCAAACCCAGACAATTTAGTTCTTCCCATTATATCTCTGGTGCCTTTGGAGCTGCTGCCCCAGCACTAGAGCTCAGAGCAAGTGAGTCCAGTTAAATTCATATGCTGGTCCTTTAAGAGGAATGCTTGGAACTCCAGTAGCCATTTGGCCCACTCAGCTGCAACCTCTGCCGCTTTTCACAGACAGAAGTTATGGGGACTTCTTTTCCGACACTGGGAACCTGGTCTGGAGAGTCTGGTGTGGGGCTGGGAGCCCTCCTGATTTTTATTTGAACAGCTAAAAGTCAGATATTCACCCTGATTTTTAACTACCGCACGTGAGTGTGGGATTAAGTATTTGTCCCTGCTACCAGTCTCAACATGGCTTCTCCTGTATGTCCCTAGTTACTGGACTCCCGTTTTGCCAGACTTGGGTTGCTCCTCCGTGAGGGTTCTTCTGTGGTTTCGCTGTAATTTTGACGTGGTCGTGGGAGGGTGGCAGTACTGCAGTTACCTACGCTGCCCCTTGACTGGAAACCACCTAGGTGTAATGTCTTTGTGTTATTGCATGAGTAAAAAAATTTTAAAAATTTAGAAGTTTTAAAGTAGAAAAAAGTTACAGTAAGCTAAGGTTAATTTATTATTGAAGAAAGAGTTTCTTTATTAAATTTGGGAAAGCCTAAGTGTATATAAATTCTACAGTAGTGTACAGTAATATCCTAGGCCTTCACATTTACTTATGACTTGCTCACTGACTCGCCCACAGAAACTTCCAGTCCTGCAAACTCCATTCACGGTAAGTGCCTTGTACAGGTGTAGCTATAAAAAAATCTTTGACACTATGTTTTTACTGTAGCTTTTCTATGTTTAGATACACAAATACTTACCGTTGGGTTTTAGTTGCCTGCACTAGTCAGTGCAGTGATATTCTGCACAGGTTTGTAGCCTGGGAGCGATAGGCTACACTCAACAGCCCAGGTGTGCAGTAGGTGGTACCATCTGGGCCTGTGTAAGTGCACTCGGTGATGATCACACAACAACAGCACCGTCTAATGATTCATCACTCAGAACTTACTCCCGTTGTTTAGCAATGCATGTTTGTAGAGTTACTGTATATGGATACTGTTTTTAGGAAAAAAAAATGGCTTTAACATATTGCCCCCTCTTGGAATCCAGCCCTTATGTTCGCACTGTGTTCTAATGTCTTTGGGTAAAGAGAGGTCTTGTACAAACACTGCACTCCAAGATGCTTAGAAATACGTCTCCCTCGGATGCCTCACCTTGCCATCCATGTCTGACAAAGTGGGAATTATTCATGGGGAGGAGAGGTGGCATGCACTGTCTGCTGGGAACAAATCGATAGGCATGTCTGGATTTGTGTACTAAACTTTCCTTCACAGTGGCCCTGCGAGCAAGAATTAATTGGGTCTGCAATTACCGATGCAGTTTCTGAATTGTTTGTGCACGTGCGCATGTGAGTGTATGTGTATGTGTGTGTGAGTGCATTTGAATGCAGATATTTACTGGGTTGATTAACATGGACCCATTCTGTAGGGCTTGAAAAACATTAGTCTTGTCTTCAAAGAAAACAGAGCTGCAAGATAAGGCATATGAATACAGTACATGATTAAGAGCATCCATCCTATTGAGTTTTAAGCTTTTCACTATAATTTTGTTATAAGGCAGGTAGTTCTAGGAAGGAAGGAAGGAAGGAAGGAAGGAAGGAAGGAAGGAAGGAAGGAAGGAAGGAGGAAAGGAAGGAAGGAAGGAAGGAAGGAAGGAAGGAAGGAAGGAAGGAAATAGTTTGGTGGATTACTTTAAACTAGTTGGAAAAATTGGTTTTAAAAATACAAGTGTGACAAATCATTGACAAATAAACTATAAGGCATGTCCTCTTATTCATTTGTTCTTTAACACAATAAAGGTTTTTGGTGGTTGATTATGTTTCAGACCCTCTTGTAGGCACCACAGATCTGTTGGTGAAGGAAACAGACAGAAGGAAGCAGCTCTCGTGGAGCTGGTGTTCTTTGTAAGAGAAAAGCAGCGTTAGCCGTGGGTCGCTCACGATCCCTGGGCTCAGTTCAGAATGCTAACTAGTAATAGTCCAGTAAACACCCACAAATTTCTGGGTTGCAGAGTTCCCAACAATATATTGGAATACATACGTTTTATTTTATTTTTTATGTTAAAAATTATTACATATTTCAGAAAATTACATTTGAAATGGAAATCAGCACTCAAGCCTCCAGCTATTAGATTCCCAACTAACAAAGTGACAAGATCTCGCCTGCTGACTCGGTGTCTCTTCTTTAGTTTTTCTTTTCCTTTTTTTTAAATTTTATTTTAATTGTTGATCTTGTACAGTTTTCTGCCTTTTACTCCCACCCCAGCCCACCACCCCAGCCCTCCCCACCTCCCTCCCATTTCCACCCCCCATAGTTTTTGTCCATGAGTCCTTCTTTTTCTTTAACTTTTAAAGTCAATGTTATTTATTGTTTAAATCATATTTTTCAATTGCAGTTTACATTCACTATTAATTTGTATTAGTTTCAGGTGTACAGGATAATGATTAGACACCCATATAATTTACAAAGGATTTCTCCCAATATTTCAAGTACCCACCTGGCACCAGACACAGTTATTACAATATCATTGACTATATTTCCTACACTGCAGTTTATATCTGTGACTCTATTTTGTAACTACCAATATGCACTTCTCTGTCACTTTACCTTTTTTACCAACCATCACCCCTCTGGCAACCGTCAGTCTATATCTATAAATCTGTTTGTATTTTGTTTGTTCATTTAGTTTGCTCTTTAGAGTCCACATTGAAGTAAAATGACCTGGTATTTGTTTTTCTCTGTCTGACTTATTTCACTTAGTATAAAACCCTGTAGGTCCATCTATGCTATTACAAAGGATAATATTTATTTTTTTTTAGGTCTGAGTATCTTTCTATTGCATGTAGCACAACATTTTTAACCACTTGTCGGTTGCTGGGCCCTTGGGTTGCTTTCCTATCTTGGCTGTTGTAAATGATGCTACAATGAACATTGGGGTGCATCTATTCTTTTGAATTAGTGTTTTGGGTTTCCTGGGATATATTCCCACAAGTGGAATTGCTGGGTCATAAGACAGTTCCATTTTTAATTTTTTGAGAAGGCTCCATACTGTTTTCCATGGTGGTCTCACCAGTCTGCATTCCCACCAGGGGAAGTGCCAAGGGTTCCCTACTCTCCACACCCTCTCCAGCACTTGGTATCTGTTGACTTACTGATGACAGCCATTCTGACAGGTACGAGGTGACATCTTCTTGTGGTTTCAATTTACAGTTCTCTGATGATTAGTGACATTGAGCATCTTTTCAGATGTCTCTTGCCCATCTGCATGCCTTCTTTGGAGAATCATCTCTTCAGGTTCTTTGCTCACTTTTTAATTTGATTTTTTTTGTGTGTTGACTTTTATTAGTTCTTTATAAATTTTGGATACGATCCCTTATTGGATATGTTATTGGCAAATATTTTCTCCCATTCAGTAGGGAAAGAAACATACACTTTACATTCAGATACTATAAATTGTTTTGTTTGTCACGGGCTGGATGCCAGCCATCTCTCCTTCCCATTTGGTCTCATTGTGCGCAGTTAGGGACCTCCTCCATTTTCAGTTTTATGCTCCTGGCATCAGTGGAGGTTGAACCGAGCAGAGAGTGCTGCGTGATTGCCTCCTGTTTGGCTTCTTACCACGACGACCTCTACATCTCTCTCAGTATCAGCTTTAAATAGATTTAAAACTCAAAGCACTGGGTGTCAGGAATTGCAAAAGAATATGGAATCTGTAGGTGACCTCATATATTTCCATTCCAAGTTTCTACTCAGTCCATCGTAATAGACAAAACAAACCTCAATAAATTTGTCTCTCATTTTTATAGGGCTGGAGAGGAATGATCCATGTACATTAGAATGAGCCCCTTTCTTTATCATAGAAGAAAGTCTGGCTCACCCTGTGGAGTCCTGGCAGCTGGGCTGTTAGCCATTTTAAAGTCACGTGCCTGAATGAGAGGCTTGGAACGCCGTGGGTATTTATTCAGACCCCAGATCTGTGCTCCTGTGGAGGTTAATTCCTTCTCTCTAACTAAATCATCGTTCCATGTGCAGAAAAGTGATTGCATCAACACCAAAGGCCACTTATAACATTGCCCCCACTGTCCTAGTCCCAGATGTTCTGTCATGTCTTTTGGTCTTAGCAGCAGGTAAGGTTTTCTTGCAAAAGGGGAGGTTCTTCTGGAGTCCCAGCGGAAAGCATCAACATTTATTATCAGTCCTTCAAACAAAAAAGAAAAATTAATCCCCATGAAATACATTCTTTTCATGAACTTAAGTCCTTTACAGCCTGAAAAGGAAGTGAGGAAGACAGAGTTGGGTTTTATCTTACTGAAGTTTTTGATTCACCTGTACACTTTGCTGGAATGGTGAGCGTAGCATCAACTCACGTCCTTGCAGCTCGCTTAACATAGCACAGAGAACCTGCAGCTATGTCACCGCCATTCCCTGCTGTGCTCTTTTAACAAAGCAAGGCTATATCTGTGGTGCAGGTACATGAACAATAGCCCCAGGGCTAACGATGGGGTGTACACAGTTTTTTTTTTTTAATATAATTTACCTCTATTCCAGATACATTGGAGGAAAAAGTTTGCCTCCCCAGGCTTTGAAGACTTAGTACTTTTCGGGAAATTGTGGAGTCAAGTTTCAGCCCCTGTGATACAAAGAATGAAACTAAATATGGTATTAAAAACAAGAGAATCAGAGGAACCCTTTGAATGTACGACGATTATTCATTCTAGAGAGGAAACTGAGAAGAGTCTGATTCGTGTTGGAGCGATTTCTCCGCGTTTTACCAGGCTGCCTTGGCTAGACGAGGCCAGTTCCCTAAGTGTGTGCAAGTGGGCTGCACGTGGGGACCGTGGTGGTGCACAAGGCTGAGCGGACCCCGGCCTCGCGGGGCCTCCACAACTGCAGGGCACCCAGGTGTTCCTCCTATGACACGCATCGGGACGTAAGTCAGTAGTGTGGAGCCCTCAGAAGCCCAGGATGCTGGTGCGTCATGGAAAGACCTAGTGGTGCCTGACAGGGAGGGCTCCTCTGGGGAAGCGATGTTCGTGCCGGCCCTTACCGAGTTGCCTGGGGTTGTTTTTTCTTTATCACCTGTTGATGGAAGTAAGGATGTTCCATGAAGCTAAAGTCTTTTCTCTACCTTCCCTCAAAATGAATATTTTTCATAGTGAAGCTGGATGCCGTATGGTTTGGGCCACAAATGATAATACTTATTAGAATCAAAACAGGCATCCCAGTGTATTACAGCAGAGGGCATTCTTAGATGTTTCCCCATCTCTGTCCACACCCACCCGAGGAGTGCCCAGCTCCTCTTTGAGGTAGCCTCTGTAGTTTCCAGTTCCTGTCATTTTGGCAGCACTGGATTCAGGAAGACAATGAAAGATTGTTAGCATTTCTATAGCCACCGAGTCCAGCACCAGCCTCGTTCAGGCCTCTGATGCCTCCCTCCAGGGTGGGTTCGCTAGCCTCCAGGTGGTCTCCCTGACTTGGGTCTCTTTCCTGTTAAATCTATTCTCCATACTACTGGGCTGAGCTCTCTAATAAGGGAACGTGACAGTGATACCTTTGATGATGATCTGTTTCTTGAACCACAATACAAGGCCCTTCATGGTCAGCCACTTTCCCTTGCCTCATCCTCGAAGTAAAAAAAAAAAAAAAGTACCTGGCCTGTAGTCACAGAGAACTAGTAGCTAAGAGGAGTAAGTTAACTAAGAGAACTTAGCTAACTAGTCACAGTGAACTGTTAGCCTCTGCTTGGGCTCACCATGCTCCCCCCCACTCCAGTGCCCTTGAACGTGCTCTCATCCACTTGAAGCACTTCTCTCGCCCTTCACTCTCTCTACCTCATTAACTTTTACTCTTAAATGCTTAGGTCAAGCTTGAGCTTCTTCAGGAAACCATCTCTTATTGTCCCAGTCTGAGTGAGATGTCTGTCCTCTGCATTCTCGCTGTGCCTGGCTCATGCATCTCTCACAGACTTATCACACGCCATCAACATGATAGCCACTAGCTACATGTAAATATTTAAACTTACAATGTAAACTAGGGAAGCTACTATGGAAAACAATACAGAGGTTCCTCAAGGAATTAGAAACAGAACTATTATGTGATCCAGCAATCCCATTTCTGGGTATATATCCAAAAAAATAAATGAAATCATCTAAAAAAAATGCCTGCTCCCGTGTTCATTGCAGCATTATTCACAACAGCCATGGTTGGGAAACAACCTAAGTATCAGTCAATCAATGCACGGAAATGTGATATCATATATAATGGAATATTATTCAGCCTTATAAAAGGAGGAAATCCTGTCCTTTCTTTTACTGGGACAAACCCGGAAGATATCATGCTTGTAACAGGATGCAGCCAGGAGGGGGGGCCCAAATAGGGATTTGTCATGGGGGTCCAGAACTCAAGGTGTCCAGGAAATATTAGAAAAATATACAGGATGTCCTCACCTCTCCGCTACCCCCCTCACCCCAACAAGGCTAAGCTGGGGGATGGGACACATGGAGCAGGGCCATTGGGAGCTGTGTTGTACAGCAACAGCTTTGCAGCTAACCTTTGGCATGGTCATTTAACATATCTATAATCTTTAACTGGTTTCATAGATAATGTTGAATAGCTGCATCATGCTTTGAGCCAGGGGGATGGGAATGACTTCCACCCAAAAAGTAACTGGGAGACAACTGCCCTAGTTGCAGCGCCTGCGTGAGAGCTTGGAGATGATTGGCTCCACACCATGGGGCCACACCTGCCCAGACTTACCATGGTAGCCCAGAAAAGCTGAAAGAATACGGGAGTGCTGGCAGGTGTAACTGATTGTAGGAGGACTTGGAAATGGGGCTGCAGAGGAAGACTGGCGTGGGGATTTAAACCCAGATTCAGTAGCCATGCGAGGGGAGAGCCACATTGCTTTGGCAGAGTGGGGACCCCGAAGCTTTGGTGAGAGTGAGGACCACATGGCTTTGGGGTGCTCCCTTTTGCCACATGGCTTAGGAAGCAGGAGAGACTGTGCCTGGAAGAAAAGGGGTGAAAGGACTCTTGCTGGTGGGCCCTGAGAAGGTGCCCACCTTCATGAAATCATCTCTCAATTGGTTTTGGATTAACTGGAGATCGTGGCGGCAACACAGCTGATGGTGCTGGGAGCCTGAATCACAGACTTCTACTTCTTTTCCTTAGATAGGTACCCCAGATTAGGGCAGAGGGAGAAGGAAGGACTGCGTGCATCTGTGGGTATCCTAAAGGACTTTAATATTTTAATGAAGACATTAAGTAACTACTCTAAGTCTATAGCCTTAAATAAACGTTTCCTTTCGCTTTCACAAATCTCTGGCATTGAGAGATATCTTTCCTCTGGAGGTGGGCATAGGGAACCTAGTGGGAGGTCCTTGCAGTAATAGTATATCATACACCCCCCTCTTGGGTCTGTTCTGTAACATGCTCAGTGAAATAAGCTGAACAGAGAAAGACAATACCATATGCTATCAGCTTTATTTGGAGATTTTCCCCAAAAAGTGAAGTTCACAGAAGCGGAGAGTAGAAAAGTGATTTTTAGGGGCTGGGGGCCGTGGTGGGGGTGAGAAGTAGGGAAAGGTTGGTGAAGGGTGCAGACATTTAGTTCTAAGATGAATTACTTCTGAGGGTCTAATGGAAACCATGACGACTCCAGTTGAATGCTGTGTTGTGTATTTGAAATTCGCTGAGAGAGTAGAACTTAAACATCCTCCCCGCTCCCCCCCACACAAAGGTAAATATGTGAGGGGTTGGGTGTGTTTGTCACCTCAGTGGGGCGACCTGGTCACGACGTATGCAGACATCAAACTATCACACTGTATTATAAATGTCTCCCAGCTTTATCAATGACAGCCCCAATAAAGCTGGAAAACTTCCAATAATTAAAGTTAAATAAAATTTCAGTTTCTTCGTTACATCAGCCACGTTTTAAATGTTACAGGCACGGTGGCTCGAGGTCACCACATGGGTGTCGCAGCGTCACACCTCCCCCCCACCCCCACAGAGCGCTCTACTGGACGGTGCGGGTGGAGAGGGCGGTGCCGTGGAGAGGGCGGGGACCTTTACCTGTCTCCCCGTTGGGTTTGCTCCCCAGCGCTGCAAAGTGCAACAGATGCTTGCTGAAAATGAGCAAGTTATTAAAACATGAGTTTCGTATCTGTTGTTGACTGCATATATGAAACTACATTTTGACCGAAGGGGATTCTGGGTGGGCAGAATGGGAAGTTAGAGAAGAAAAGAAGGGCCTTGTTCCTGGGAAACCTCTTGCTTCAAGCTCAGGAAAGAATCAAGCCTCTCTCCTGAAGCCTCATTGTGAAGAAAAAAAGGCAGTAGATGTTGCGAGTTTTATTCTGGGAAACTGTCCACAGGACTGGTTTTTTGAGTGGAGTAGGAGAAGTGGTAGCAGGTACAGTGAGTGCTTACCCTAACAGGCTACCCTGTTTCTTCCAGAAATGAAGTCCACGAGACCTTTCCACGGCGGCTGGAAGCCACAACCATTGGTAGCTAAACGTTTAGTTTTAATAGCTAAGAGGAGTAAGTATTTAGTGTAAAGCGGTAGGAGGGGGCATTTGGGTGATAGCACAGCTTTAAATTCTTCACCAGCCACCTCCCCTGCAATCGGTCAGGGGAAAGATGTTGTTTTAAGCCCAGGTTGTTCCCAGGTTGTTTAAGCTGATCAGAAGCAAGGACCAGGCCCAGGAGGATCCAGTGTAATGAGCAAGGCGAAACTATTAACCTTCAGCGAAACAAATAAGCCTCCGGCCCCGCAAACCTGTTATTTTTGGGTTTGTTTGTTTTTTTTTAAGGCTGATCCTGAAAGGAAGAAAATATGAAAGAATAAAAATTAGTTATTTTAAATTGTTGCTTTAATTTTATTTTCTGAATACAATTGCACTATACAGTCTCCTAATTTTGTACTTATTTCATGGCAAGTATTCAATGATCCAGTTTCTATCCCTTTTGAAGTTGGATATGTTTATAGGTTGTCTTGCTGCTTGAAGCCAGCGTTCCAAGGGAAACAATGGTAATTAGTGTAGCTTCCAAAGTTTGAATTAAGCCCTGGAGTAACTCCTAATTTTGAATGGCTTATAATTGCTGGCAGATCTAGCTGGATTTATATCATTTAATAGTTTCCTGTTTCTTTGTTCTTCTTCCTACTTTAACTTTGAGTAGAAATTTGATTAATCAGGAAAAAAATCCCATAATGTTTACAATTCTAGATGTAGCCTTTTGGCAGTGAGACAAAGCTCCTGTTCATACCATTAGCTGAGTTAACCTAGAGACAGCCAAACCTACATGGTATCTTGGAATTTTTTATGAGAATATTAATTAATAATAACACAGGATAAAAATAAAACAACCTTAAACCCACCAACCCAAACAATTGCTCTTTTTCATGCCTCTAATTTTCCCTATCTGTCTGCAAGCACACGCATCTTATCAATTGTACGGTACGTACTACCTTGCAATCTGCTTTTTTCCTCAATATTATATTTCAAACATTTTTAAAACACTCAGTCTTGGAAAGCGGTGATTCTGGAATCACCACAGTAGTCTGAAGAGGACTTTGCTGCCTAAGGAAGCCCAATCAGCCATTTCCGGCTCCTGTCAGTTTCTAAAGGCAGCAGAAAGGAGCTAAGACATGAAGAAGTAACTATAACCCTGTGAGGGATGGAGACAACAAAGTTGCCAAATACTATTGTCTTACAAGACTCCTCTGGAGAGACCAGGATGAAAACCACACAAATTGCTGAAAGCAATTTAAGAAATTGGAGACCTTTCGAATGTGAGAAACAAAAATGTTAAAGATAGTATGGCCTGGAGAAATCTGTTCTTTTTCTAAGGAACATGTGGTAAAGGTGGTTAGTTCAGTGGGTGTGTATATTTCCACGAGTACTATTTTGGCCAGGGAAAGAAGGCACCCGCCACTCACACTGCCCCAGTGGGAAAATGCAAATTCTGTTCTGCATAGCTAAAGGTTTTGGTGGAAGGGACCTCCCTTTGCTGGCCTTAAGAGACACAGTCCTTGCCTTGACCTTGAAAATAAGAATCTTTGCATTACCTGCAGCTATCCAAGCCAGGCAGCTACTGAAATACCATCCTTCTGAAAGGGGCACTGCTGCTCCAGCACGCCCCCCCACCCAGTAATGAGCGAGCACGCCTGCGTTCCACATGTGATGCATGTGTATGTATGCAGTCCCCCCCACCCTACACGTGGTACACACAAGACAGACTTGCCTTTTTCGTTTCCCTCCTCTGCCATGCTGAGATGTTTTCTTGGGACGCAACTCTGGGGAAGAGGCTTAGGTGTATCACAGAGCTGGTGGACACAGGAAAGCACTGAGGATGTGTCTCAGTTTTTGCTTTGGTAACAGGCCTCAGTAAACTTGCGATCAATTTTTTTTCCTAAGTGACGGGTGGACCAATGAAAAGAAAGAGACCTGTCCTTTTTTTTTTTTTTTTTTTTTTTAATGCCTCCCCTAGCACTTCTGATTTGTTTACTGAGGGCATTGTCATACTGGTAAAAGTTATCACTGGGCTGAATTCTCAGAAAGAGCCTGAGGGTGCGTTTCTCATTCTTCCGGTCTCCTGGGGTATCGCATGTCCTCTTTGCCTACTCTTTATTTTTCTGGTTCTCTGTTTTCTTTCTTATGAGGGTTGGACTCCGTGGGCAGCATGTAAGGGCCCTGCCAGTTCTAAACTGTTACAGTTCTGTGGGTGATGTGTGCTCGGCCCTTCATGGTGAGGCTGACAACTCAGGTAGATGCTAACCAGAGGAGGGGAAAGGAGGCGAAATTCATCAAGGGCTTACCCTGCGCTGAGCACCATGGTAAATAATAACGCATTGTGTGATATCCTTTAATCCCGAGCTGTGGGTTAAGAAGTCCCCCTCCCAACCTGAGATGAGGAAGTGGGTCAGCAATAAGCAACTGTCAGAGCCTTCTAGCCAGAATTCCACAGAATCAGAGAAGGAGCACGACTTCCTCTGACTCCCACACCCAACCAGTCTAACTCCCCGTAATACCACGCTGCCCACACCCAGCCCACAGCAAGGCTGGGCCGTCCACGCTCAGGCAGAACCTCAGATCTGAGGCGGGGGATGCAGAAAGGCAGAACAGTGGTGATGGAGACCGGGTTTGCAAGCACTGTGTTATTTGGATAGAGACCCGAGAGAAAGGCTGTGAGAGATTTTTGTGCTTTATTTTTACTAAATGAAAAGTATAAAAACACCATTAAAGGTACTGTGAACAAAATCTCACAGCTCTATCACATTATCTAGAAGTAGTTATCTTAAT
Organism: Glossophaga mutica; assembly: GCA_039655065.1. Classification (NCBI taxonomy): domain Eukaryota; kingdom Metazoa; phylum Chordata; class Mammalia; order Chiroptera; family Phyllostomidae; genus Glossophaga; species Glossophaga mutica. The sequence goes on from CM077310.1 coordinate 24,396,523, forward strand.
TATTGCTTGTTTTACTCACATATAACTATTTCGCTATATTTCTAATTACAGTCTGTCACTTTTGTTCTGTGGTTTCATATTTTTTAATTTTTATTTTTCAATTGTGGTTTACATTCACTGTTATTTGTTTACTGGTTTCAGGTGTTCGGCATAGCGGTTAGACGAATGTATACTTTCCAAAGCGGTCCCCCGACATTTCCCGTACCCACCTGGCACCGTGCATAGTTATTGCAATGTCATTGACCAGGTTAAAATTAATATTATTTCATAACCATTTTGAGAGGCATTTTGGCTGTTCCACTCTATCACGTTCTACCTCCATTCCCTCCAAAACGTGCAGAACACAGGGCAAAGATTAAAGCTACTTGAGGCTAAATGACTTTTTTCTAATGAATTTCTTTTTGGAATGAGTCAAAAACTGAACATATTGATTCTAGAGAAATGAAAACATGTTAGTTCTATAAAAGTTAAGATATTGAGGGTTTGATTCTCTCTCTGTGCATACTTATCATTTCTTTTTCTTTTCAAATGGGGCATCAGTGGCTGATTTGCTTGGCAGGAAAGTGCCCCTTTGAGTCATTGACCACATGGGTTAGCATGAGGCTCTGCCTGCCGTATATGAAAGTACCATTACGTGTACATCCAGAGAGCTGGAGAACAAAGGCTTCAGTTAAAGTCCAACTCTAATCAGAAGAGAGAAGCGGTGGGGGCAGAAAGCCAGGAGCCCTCATTCACGGTCGCCATTTGCCTTGTTAATCCGAGGGCAGCCCCCTGTGGAGGATGAGAGCAGCAAGCAGCAGGTGCAGACCAGTGTGATGTGTGTGGCTGCTCTGGTTGACCTGGACCTGCAAGACAACCTGTTCCAAAAAGCTTATCATCTGAGGTCTCTTTCATCTATCCCCAGAGAATTAGCAGCAGGAAGTTGTCTCGATGGCAGTGGGACTGTCCCCCATAGCTGCCACAGGTTTACAGCCAAGGTGTGCCACCCCCAGACACCCAACAGACTCAGGTGCTCGGAGACTTTGCTGTTGCCCTCAGTGATGAAGGTCACTTGTTTTATTAGTGTCTCTTATTACAAATTGGATCTGTCAGGTCTACTGTTGGTTCTGCTACCCCCTTCCTAATGCGGTTTCTCTCTAACTGGGCCATGTGGTGACTACTGATGGCCTGGGGTTGTGGCCATCCCCAGTCATTGCAGAACTGGAAAGGGTAGAGAGCTGATCAAGTGGGTCTGTCACTGAGCTATGTCACTTCATCCCCAGCAAGAAGCAGGGTCCCCAGGTGCTCCCACTGGAATATGTGCTCTTTGTGCGTGTGCCAGTGGGGTGCTCCTGGCCGGCAGGCAGGGTTAGCTGTTGGGCTTGTGACCTAGCCAGAGCCCTGCCTGACTTGTCAGGGAAATAGCTGGCCCCCACTAGGGCACCAATCAGCCTAAACAGGCCTCCCTTGACTTCGCAGCTGGTCTATTCCTGGGCCCTGGCCCATGCTTGACTCCAAAGTGCTGAGTTGTGTGAGGAACTCTCCTTGCAGAGGCCTGGGCCCCTAGAAAGCTAAGGCAGGACTGGTGACAGTGTGTGGATGAGCCCTGGGGCCTAACTGCATCCCCAGTTCAGGCTTGCCCTCCCCTGAGCTCTGCGTGTCTCCTCTCTGCCCCAGCAGAAGATGTTAGTAGTCGTCCCGCTTCCGTTCCTTTCCCCCTTGGCCACAGCTGCCACAGGAAAGGCCCCTCAGAAGTAACTGCAGATGTAAGGGGATTGGCCCAGCCAGTAGAGGGTGGGTGGGAGGTGAGTGTCCCCTCAACCTCGCAGAGCATTTCCCTGACACACTATAATGACATTTGAAGGGTTCAGGCTTTGATATGTGGCAGGAGTTCGAATTAGAGCTTTTCAGGTAGTATTTTGTGATATCGAGCAAGTCATACCATGTCACTTTGTTTTAAATTTAATACCTAATTTTCAAAGTTTTTGTCACTAATAAATGAAACAAGACTGATCACAGAAACTGATACATAATGAGCTCCCAATGAATATCAGCTAAAAAAATTAGCTGTATAATGTATTATTTATAAACCCGCCTTATGGAGTACACTTAAGCCATGCTAACTACAATTACTGATAATAATATTATCATGCCCTTGTATGATGCTACCCTTACAGAAAATGATAATCAGGCCTTGGGGAGCAAGCAGTTGGTGAGGTGGTCAGCTAAGAGAAAACAGGTATTTGTAGAAAACTGAGTGTGAATGGACACAAGTGAGCAATGGTAGCAACAGAAAAACCATTGGCCACTGGTTTGGGTCTCAAAAGGCTCGAGAACATGCAGACGCTGTGCAGAGTGTGTGTCCACGGCTGGCATGTGTGTGTGTGGGGGGGGACAGAACTCACTGTCAAACTGGCAAGAAAGCCGCCCATAGTGACAGCAGTTTCAGCCAAAAGCCAGAAGAGATGTTTTCTGATTCCCACATAAAAATACCATTTTATTTTCAGATTCTAAAATGAACTGTCAAGATGCAGGTTTATCCAAGGACAGAAAAATGGATGTAAGGTGGCCTGGAGAGCAGGAAGCGTTGGAGGAACTTTCAGATATGTAATGCCGTCTGTGGCACGCATACAGTCTTTATGTTGCTCATTGTGTCCCCATAACTTTTTTACCTTATAACTGCAAATTAGTGTCTCTGGTCACCCAGGTCCCGCATCTTCTGTCCCCAGCCTTTCTTCCTACAAGTTTGGCTTCTTTAGATTCCATGTACAAGGGAGATGGTCTGGTATTTGTGTTTCTTTGCCTGAGTCATTTCACTTAGATAATGCCTGCATGGCTCTTCTATGTTGTGACAAATGGCAGGACTTCCTTATTGTTTATGCCTAATAATGTTTATTGTGCACATGTATGTGTGTATGTGTGTGTGTGTGTTACATTTTCTTTATTTTCTGATGGACACTTAAATTGTCTTTATGTCTTAGCTACTGTAGATACTGAACATGGGGTGCAGATAAGTCTTCCAGATACTGATTTCATTTCCTTCAGACATGGATCCAGAAGTGGAATTGCTGGATCATGGATTCTAAGAGAGTGGATCTTAAAAGTTTTCATCACAGGAAGAAACAACGTAGTTATGTGAGGTGACAGATGTTAACTAAAGTTATAGTGATATATGAAATATTTTTGTATACTTTAAAGTGATATAATGCCATGTGTCAATGATATCTCAATGAAATTAGGAAAAAGGGATGCTTGTATGGAGGTAGGGACAGAATGTAGGGAAAGGTTTAGAATTTTGTCATTTGTCATCTCTTCAATATTTCTGATGCTTTATAGATTGTAACACTTTTACTACACTATTTTTAAGCCTATTTTGCCATGATAAATGGATGAATATTTCTATTCTCCTTTCTTGAAGATAAGTAAACTGAAGACCAGAGTGGCTACCAAATTTGGGCCAAAATCACACAGAAGGTAAAAAACAAGATCAGGGCTGAAAGTTGAGCCTGTAAGGGCAATACAGCCTTTTATTAAATTATGAAGATCTTGTGGTTACACTGTATTTTTAACTTATTTATAATTTGAAATATCATCCATGTACATTTGGAATCTCTGAAATTATTTTAACTTAGGTCACCGGTGAGCTCGAGTAGACAGGATGATACACATGTCTATCGTTGGTTACACACAGCAGATAAGACAGGAAAAGGAAATAAACTGCAAGGCAATATTTTATAAATATTAGCTTTTGCTGTAATTAACACTCAATTTTAACATATTATACTATGGCACAATCCCAAACCACCTGATAATCAGGCTAAAAGGCATAATATGAGTCAAAAAGAAGGAGGAAAGAAAGGAACAAGGAGGAGTATTGTTGCTTATTTCAACCAGCTATCTTTGGGCTTATAATGGAAAGAATTGAAGGATCATATGGTTAGCAGATGCTATTTAAAGTGTGCTTAAGATTCACTGGTGGGCGAGGCATAGGAGTCCATGGAAATCAATACCAGCTATTAAAAGCAGCTGGCACTCAGACACGGATTCGATCTATGGGGGAATCCTGTAGGAGGGGAACAGGCCTCTGATCTCCCCTCCAATGGGTTCTTATACATTTAAGGCCTTCCAGTGATAATACATGTGGACAAAGATTGTTGTGCATGAGTGAACTGGTGATTCCATGGCAAGAAGTACTGACCCCATAAGAGTAGCATCACCGGAAGGGAGGTTGATTCAACTCCTTATTTCATGGATGAGGCTACTTAAAGGTAAAGAGCTTATTGGATTTAACATAGGTCATTCTGTTAGATAATGGCCAATCTGTGACCTCCATCTGGCATTCTATCCACTATTGTACCCTCTCTTCCTTGCTCATAGTTGCATGTTGGATACACATTGTATATCAGCCGTTGCTTTCTCTGGGTTGGCAGTGAAATTCAACAGAGCACTCATTTATTGAGCCTCTATTCTCCAGCAAGCACTGTGCAAACGAGGCACAGGACACAAGACGCAGTAGCCACACTTGAAGACTATATAGTCTAAGGGAGAGGGGGATCAGAATACCCTCGATGTCTGCTGCTTCCAGATTGTTGCAATTTCTCCTGCAGTGCTTGGAGTCCCTAGCTGTGCTCCATTACTTGATATTCCTGATACCCACTGGCCTGTCGCAAACTGACATTTTATTTTATCTTTTCAGTTTCCTGTTCACATCCTCTTCACCTTTGTACTGCCACAACACTGCTCAGGTTGTATTTTCTACCACAAATGTTTCTCTTTCTCCCCCTCTCTCATTTCATGGCAAGTATGTTCTACCAAAAAGTCTTCCATGCTTTCCCCCACCTGTATATTTTTCTTGGCACTGAATTCAGATACCCTGTGGACATCATGCTTATGCCATCTGTAACTTTTCATTGTATATTATACTTATGAGTGTATATATCACTTCCTTTACTAAGCTTTGGATACCTGGAGCAAAAAAATTGTAAGTCTGCTTTATTTCCATATGTTTATCATGCCTAGAAGAGTCATCACACAGCCATGCCTTGGTGAGTAGTAATGTAAATGAATCCAGAGATGGCGTAATATATTTAATTCAATTCAGCACTCATAGGTTGAATATTTACCATAAGCCTGCTGTGGTGAGTGAATGCTCTTTTTATTAGTTATTAAACAGATTCAGTCTTTTTTAATCTTAAATTTTATTTTACTTATTTTTAAAGTATATTTTATTGATAATGCTACTACAGTTTTCCCAATTTTTCTCCCTTTATCCCCTCTCCACCCTGACCCCCCAACCCTCCAGCATTCCCCACCTTTAGTTCATGTCCATGGGTTGTGCGTATGAGTTCTTTAAGTCCTTTTTTCTATACCTTTTTTTATTCCCCCCTGTCTATTTTATGCCTACTAAGTACGCTTCTTCTTCCTTGTACCTTTTCCCCCTTATAGCTCCCTTCCTCCTCCCCACTGACCTCCGTCAGTATTATGTCCATTTCTTTGATTCTGTTCCTATTCTGATTGTTTGCTTAGTTTTTGTTTTCATTGTTTTTCTTTTCTTTTATGTTCATTTGTTAACAGTTGTGAGTTTGTTGTCATTTTGTTGTCCATATTTTTTATCTTCTTTTTCTTAGATAAGTCCCTTTAACATTTCATATAATAAGGGCTTGGTGATGATGAACTCCTTTAACTTGACCTTATCTGGGAAGCATTTTGTCTGCCCTTACATTCTGAATGATAGCATTGCTGGATAGAGTGTTCTTGGATGTAGGTCCTTGCCTTTCATTACTTCAAATACTTTTTTCCAGTCCCTTCTTTCCTGCAAGGTTTCTTTTGAGAAATCAGCTGATAGTCTTATGGGCACCCCTTTGTAGGTAACTCTTTCCTTTCCTCTTGCTGCGTTTAGGATTCTCTCTTTGTCTTTAATATTGAGTAACTTAATGGTGATGTGACTTGGTGTATTCATCTTTGGGTCCAACTTCTTTGGGACTCTCTGGGCTTCCTGGACTTCCTGAAAGTCTATTTCCTTTACCAGATTGGGGAAGTTTTCCTTCATTATTCAAATAAGTTTTCAATTCCCTGTTGTTGCTCTTCTCCTTCTGGCACCCCTATAATTTGGATACTGGAACATTTCAGGTTGTCCCAGAGGTTTGTAAGACTCTCTTCACTTTTTTTGAATTCTTGTTTCTTCATTGTGTTCTGATTGGATATTTATTTCTTCCTTTTGTTCCAAATTGTTGATTTGAGTCCTGGTTTCCTTCCTGGTTGGTTCTCTGAATATTTTGCTTTATTTCATTTTTGGTATCTTTCATATGTTCTTTCATTTGTCAACCAAGCTCAATCAGTTCTGTGAGCATTTTGATTACCAGGGCTTTAAATTCTCCATCAGATAGGTTGGCTATCTCCTCATCGTTTAGCTTTCTTTCTGAGGTTTTGCTCTCTTCTTTCATTTAAGCCATATATCTTTGTTCCGGGCACCTGATAAGTTGTAAGGGGGCGGGGCCTTCAGTATTTGCCTGGGCAGGGAAACCCTCTGTGCTGTGCCGCAGCACTACCTGTTGGGAAGGGGCCAGAGAGGGAACAATGCAGCTTGCCTGCCTGCTCACCTGCCTGCTCGCCTCTAGCACTGTTTTCAACAAACACTTGTGTGAGACTGGGAGTTTCTCCCACTGTGGCAACCGCCATAGTCCACAGCCACCTCTGAGTCTCAGTTTCCACTTACGTCAGCCCTTCCCTCGAAGCCTGCCAACCAGCCACAGCCAGCCCCACCCCCACAGTCCACTGCTTCACCAGGGTTTCTCTCCATCTGCTGCCTTACCAGTCTGGTTGTTCTGTTTGATTGTTTCTTTAATTCCTTGGTTGTCGGAGTTCCATGCAGTTTAATTTTCTGGAACTTCTGGTTGTTTATTGATTTTAGATTGGTTGTTATCCTCCTTTTGGTTGTGTGAGGAAGTAAAGGGTTTCTACCTATGCCTCTGTCTTGGCTGGAACTCCAGATTCAGTCTTGAGCATGTGGATGAGATTGCTCCTTTGACTTCGATCATGGGTGAAATCTTCAGGAAACTGAGGAAACTCTTGGAAATTATGGTAGTAGTGGCATCTTCACCAAGCAGACTGAGGTGTTTTCTGTTAGTTTGTTTTAAGATGGCACCTTAAAGAGCATTTTGGACACTGGGTGACACTTCTTTATTTCTCAAGCTATATCTGCAAGGACATGTAAATGAACTTTGTTTCTTCTTGATTCTCCAAACTCATTAATTCCAGTTCAAGTGTTTGGGTAATTGTTCTGGTTGAGAAGTAGTAATTTGCTGTGTATTCATGTGCACCTAGCTAATGTGACTTCACAGGTTTGGAGGGGAAGCCATTTTGCCAACGCCCTTCTTTCTTCATAGTGAAATATTTTGTCTCAAAGCTTGGTTTGTGTGTTCACAGTCTTTCTTTAAGACTATTTAAGCCACTCTCTATAGACTTCCCATTAATTGCTTTACTGACTCACTTCTGTATCTGATGGCATTTACATTTGACCTCGTTAATTAATAGCCATCCTGCCTGGTATCACAACATTGATTTCCAGTTGCACTGAACAAAAATGGGAAACACACTTCAGTGACTGGCTTAGCGCTCCTCATCACAGTGCAATAGAGCAGGGTTCCGGCTGCCTTTCACTTTCTTTTTTCACCTTTCCTTATCTAAATTCTGTGAGTGCAAATCCAGCCACATCTGACAGGACTTTATAATGAAGTGAGACCCCAGGTTCTATCTATACCAGCTATAAAAATTAACACTGGCCATGCCTTCTGCATTTCACAGTGTTCTCTCACATGGATTGCCTCACTTACTCCATATGCAACAATACATCGAGAACGTATAAGTATCAGTACACTGTAGACGAGGAAGCTGAGGTTCAGAAAAGCTGAATAGTCTGCTCAGGTTTATAGAGTCAGGGTTGTAGAGCCAAGATCTGAGCCCAGATTTTTTAAATCACAGAAAGCATTTTTTTAAATTTCTAGATGACTCTGTACTCTTCTGAAAGTATTCTATACGTAGCAATTCTGTAATACCACTAAATATCCAACAAGTCCTAAAAATCAACCAGTAAACGGGGCCCCCACGCAAACCCTGGAATGGCCACGCTTTGTCAGGATGTGACGGGGTAAGCAGCACGGATCGATGACAGAGGGTCAATTATGCAGTAAATGGCACTTGGAAAATGAGGTAGGTTTATGAGGAAGAAGAAATCAATTTAGATCTTCCTATAAAACTAAACATTAACATAAAATCTAGATGAATTAAAGACTTTCATTAGGAATAAAATAAATTGGGAAAATATATAAATGAATAATTGCCCAATCCTGGAAAAGGCAAAAATTTACATGCTTAAAAATAATGAGAGAGATCTCAAAGGAAGTCATCGATATACTTTACTGGGTAAAATTGTAAACTTCCTAATGTCAAAAGCATAAACAACAAGTAATAAATGGAGAAACATTTGCAACATGCATGGCATAAAAAGCTTAAAACCCTTAATATCTGAAAAGCTCATATCAATCAATGAGAAAGTCATTAAAACAGATAATAAGAGAAAATGAAGGAGGAATATAAATATGTGAAAATGTGTTAAACTATTAATCAAAAATATAAAATTAAAGCAAGAAGTTACTTTTCAAAATTAAGTATACAAAATTTGTGAAGTTCCAGCATGATAAATAATCACTCATTCCCATACACAGACACAAACTGATGTAGCCCTTTAAGAATGCAGTTAAGCTGCATGTATAAAGAATAGCAAAAATATTTATATTCTTTAACCTAGTAATGCTGCTTTTGGGGATGTATCCTTCTCCTCCAAAAAAATTTAGAGATGTGAACAAAGATGTATACATGAAGTATCAATCACAACCTAATTTAAGGTTAGAACAGAAATCCTGATTGTCATAGTCATTATTTTATTCTCACTGCCAAGAACAGGACCTTGCCCTAGGTAGAGGCTTCAAGCAATTTGCTGAATGCTGAAACTAATGAGGGGCTACAACCTAATTTACAATAGTGGGAAAATAGTTCAATATATTACAGTGTGTCCAAATAATTAAATACAATCTTTAAAATCAACAATTTGAGGAATTTTAAATTGAAAATACTATTGATGTAACAGTTTTAATAAATTGGGATACATATTATAGATGTACTATGATAATATATGCAAATATATATGTACATATTTAAAGAGGCACACACCAGACAGAAATGTGTAAGATGCTAACACTGGTTATTTGCTAGAGTTAGAATTATGGATAATTGTTGTTTTCTCGAGGGTACAGTTCTGTATTTTTCAGTGTTCACATAAATCTTGTACATATTTAACTAAAACACACACACACAAAATAATCTGAAGATTCATGTGAGAAGTTAATTGTCATTATCACTAGGTGATATGTTTTTAATTTTTGTAAATTTTCTACAATAAGCCTGTATTATTTTTAATCAGAAAAAATGTTATATTAAAGAGAAACACAAATCATCAGTCAATAAATAGCATGAAAAAGTTAGCAATAAAATGTAGAAAGAATGAACATCCCAGAATCAAGATTAGCAATCAGCCTGCAGCAGGGAGACCCTGATCGGAGTGGTTGATGGATTGCCTTAAAGTCCAAATGAATTCCCTCCCTCCTTCTCTCCATTGCCCTTGCTCAATAGCTTTCAGTGCCCTTCCTCACTTACTCTGTGCTTGGCCAGATGATTTGCCTTGGCCGGTGGGCTTTGCAAATATTAACAGTCATTGAAATGGGCAAGTATGTTGGGGCCAGTTTTCCCCTGTGAAACTGCTGTGAGAACACATCCCATCTGTCCTGCTGGAGGAGAGAGACTTGTGGCTCAGTCACCGTTGTTACCCCAGCTCACCAACAGTTGACTGCCAGACGTGAGGGCTAAGATTAGAACTGCCCAGCTAGTCCAGGCTGAATTGCTGACCCACGGATGCATGAGCTAAATAAATGCTTATTGTTGTAATCCACTGAGTTGTGGGATGGTTTGCTATACAGCATTATTGTGGCAACAGATTTGATTCAAAGGGGTGTAATGACTGTTGATTAGAAAGGGCACAGCAAAATCTCTTCTTCCGGTGCAAGAATATTTATCTCTTTAGAGGACAATAGGAAACATTCTCTTGACAATCAAATTCCCATTGCTCAAACACCGTTCTCTCTGGCCCACTCATTGACCACAAAGGTGCAAAGATTTCATGGGGAAAATGTTTTTAATAAAATACTTTAACACTCTAGCTCCTGGAAAGATTTCCATACCTATCTCTCATAGATATAAATACACTGGCATTCAGATTAAATCATAAATCTATTACAAGTTTAGCTAGTATTACAATGTCTCGGGTTCCAACCGACTGGGGCAATGACAAGCTGTGCTTTCTGGGAGGAGGAAGCTGAGAACAGACTCTGGAACCTGGGCAGCACACTAGTGTATTGGCATTGCATGAATCTTCCCAGAAAAGCAACACCTAATTTTTTTCTGGCTGTTGCTATATACTTTCCATGATTCTTTAAACAGTCAACACCAAACATTAAACCAAGTGCGTGAATGAGAAGAGTGCCAAAGTTTAAAAGCGGACATTCACTACTTATGAACTTACTCAACATCATGAAGTTTCTATCCCTGCACTGTTTAAAGGAAAACAACCTTATCAGTCTGTGGGGCACAGCAGGCTGTCAGGGACCCAGGTCAGCATCTATTTGAATCACAAAAGGAATGATAAAGATGATCTAAACCGTATCAGTATTGTGCTATTCTCTTTACACAATACAGTAACAAGCCTACAGAGTAAGGGTTAGTCCCATCATTTTACAGGATTGTAAAACGAATGCACCAGCTGAGGTCTAGAGATGCAGGGATGCATGCCCAGGTCACAGGCTGGACCATGGCTGAGTCAGGGTCACGTCCATGTTTCGGGACTGCAAGGTCCACTTCCAGGCCGGAGCCTTCTGCTTCCCGCAGTACTGTGAGCAGACACACTTGTTTCTGCTTGTCTTGGAAGTCACACTTACCCTCATAGATCAACAGGTTAGCATTCTAATTTTAAAATAAAATTTAATTTCTAATTAGCCCAGTCCTCTCCTCCAGAGTCTCTTTCATGGAACATGCAATAAGGACCTTTCCCACTGGCCTTTCATCCTTATCCAATCATCCTAAAACTCCTTGGAACATGCACATTTTCACCCAGCAGTGTGTAGTCACTTTACCACGAGCACTTAAAAGATAATGAATTTCCTTCATTTGCTGCTTAACATATGGTACCTTCTGATTCCATTACTAAAATATGATAATTACAAATGCATAAATTTAATTGTAATGTTTACCATGTAGTGCATGGGCTCCTGATTGTAAAAAATAAGAAATAAAATCCCTATATAGCTAATAAGCCTTATTTTGCACCCAAGCAGACCCCCATCTTCCCTCACCCCATTCCCTCCTTTCTTCCATGACCCACCCCCTGCACCCCTTCCTGGGTCAGCCCTTTGGTCAGATGGGCCCCAGGCAGAGCAGTGCCAGCACCTCCATCAAGCCCTGTGCCCAGTGAGCTGAATGGTTTCATGAGGACATCACACTAAGATATTAATTTACAGCTGCTTAAAACCTTCCTCTCTCTGGACTACCAGTGTTTGAATAGGGCCAGTGGTTAACTTAAAAAAGAAATGCAGGCAGAAGAAACTTTAGCATGAAGTATAAGCTTATGAGTCGAAATACCTTTAGAAGTGACTGTTTTCCTGGTGTCCCTGGGTGCACATTGTATAGGTCCTGTCTCCTTCAGTGACACAGCGTCCTCTTGTACCGATAGCCATTAAGTCACATGGAGGCTATTGGTGTAAGAAACCAGACTTGAAACTCAGACCTTTAGATTACATTATAAGTGCTTTCCTATAATTTTATTTTCTGCAGCAATATGTTGGTCTGAGTCAAGAAAGGACTATGCTTGTTATCTTTAAGATGTGTAAAGGAAAATAAGAATACTTAAATTCATTATGATGACAATAACACCAATTTATGTGAACAAGAAATGCCGTGCCCACATATACTGAGTGCTTTGTATCCACATCTGAAAACATATTAGTTAGATCATAGGTAGTTATTTGTTGTGTACATATAACAAGTGAATTTTTACGCACACAAACGCACCACACATACAGACACACTTATGCACATTTGCTGCACAGACACACAAAGACAGGCACACACAATGTGGAAACAAAATTATTTCCTGAGATTTTGGAAAAAAATACATTTTTATATATTATCCTTACCACTGTGTATATTATACCTTTCTGAAAAATCCCAGGAAGGGGGCAAAATAATTGCAATTTCTATTTCTTCTTCATGAAATATTGAATCTGATCAATTGGTAAATTGATGGATTAATTTCTGTAGGAAATTTTCACTCAATCACCTAAATGTTTGCAGTTATTATTTAACAGCTCTAAATCTTAATATTGTGATGGCCCAAATACCTCACTGATAAATTAGGTATAAAATAGATGGAATCCCACCAGATTTCTCTTTGCTAAAGGATAAGGTCTAACAAGTTTCTAACCTTTTCCAAGAGCCTCAGGTCAATCTGACAAACTCACCTGTCCCCATAAATCTGGCTTTAGAAGTACTTGTGGAATTAGGATCTCAAGGCAGTGCTGTAAAAAGAAGGAAGCTAAATAAAACGTCAGCGCCTTTTCCTTCTCTTACCCAGTGAGGTTTTCACCTCTCTTCAGTCTTACAAATTTAAGGCAGAACCAGCCACTAACCCCTCTAGCCTGGATTATTACATTCCCCAGATAACTCTCCAGCACAGATATAGGATGGGGTAGAATTTCATGAATTAGTCCTTATTTGCATAATTTCCTCCAGCAAGTATTTGACTAATAAATACCATGCTGGATTCTGTGGAAGAAACTTTATTTTATTCTTTCTCCACTCAACACATGTTTATTGAGCACTTATTATATACCAAACACTATTCTAGGTTCTATGGGCCAAGCAGTAACAAAACATGTTTAAAAAGTCCCACCAAAAGACATTGCACTGATATTTATTTGAAAGAAAATAAAGATGAAAATAAACAAATAACATTATGTAATTCCCACACCACACCCCCAGATGAAAAAGAGTGTTGGGAGCTAATGGGAACTACTCTGAAACATGTTCAATCCTTTTGCATTAGACCAGAGACACGGGTTACACTGAAAGGCATGTTTGGTGCTTGCGTTGATGGTATGGAGGTGGCAGTTTAGGGGATTGAGAGAAGGCTGAGCTACATGACTTGACCTGTTTGTTCCCTCTCTTTTATTATTAGCTTCATTTTTAAGGACAGATATATTCTTCTTCCTTTTTAGTCAAACTGCTTATATTGTGCAACCTGTCCTGTCTTCTTATTTTATTTTACGCTCCATCAGTAAAAGTTTAGGAGTTAAGAAACAACCTCTTAAATAATGTTAGTAAAGATAAAGTAATCATCTTCTTTTGAGACCTACTGGGCAATATTTAGTAAAAGTGAAGCTATATATACCCTACAGCTTAATAAGTCTATTCATTGATGTATATATCAAAGTCACTCTTATAAATGTGCACAAGGAGAGGTGTGCAAATATGTTTATTTCAGCATTGCTTATAAAGGGAACTATGAACAATAACCTGGTAAAACTAATAAATGAATTCAGCAAAGTAGCAGGATACAAAATCAGCATGCAAAAATAAATTGTGTTTCTATACACAAACAATGAGCAATCTGAAAGGGAGATTTCAAAAACATTCCATTTACAATAACATCAAAAACAAAATACTAAAATATTAACCAAGAAAGTAAAATCTTATACAATGCAAACTATAAGATACAGATAAAAAATAAAGATACAAATAAATAAAGGGATATCCTGTGTTCATGGATTAAAAAATATTGTTAAAATGACAAAATTATCCAAAGCTGGATTCAATGCAATCCCTATCAAAATCTCAATGACATATTTTGCAGAAATAGAAAAACCCATCCTAAAATGTATATGAAATCTCAAGGGATCCTGAATTTCCAAAACAATCTTTAAAAAGCACAAATTTGGAAAGCATACACTTCTGAATGTCAAAATTTACTACAAAGCTACATTACGATGTGTGATATCAGCATCCAGATAGAAATATAAACCAATGGAAGACAGTGGAGATCCCAGAAACACACTCCTGCTTGTAAATAAGATCAAATGACTTCTGACAAGGGTGCCAGTGCTATTCTGTGGAAGAAAGGACAGTTTTTTCTACAAATGATGTTGAGAAAGCTAGACATGCACACACAAAATAATAAAGTTGGATCCTTACCTACTATCATAGACCCTGATAAGTCAAAATGGATCAAGAACCTAAATTTAAATCCCAAAACAACAAAACTCTTAAAACATAAAAAAGAACTCACAACTTTAGCCATGGCAATATGACATCAAAGGAAAAGGTACAATAACAAAGAAGACAAATTTAACTTCATAAAAATGTTTTTAAAAGAGCCTCAAAAGACACCACCAATATAGGAAATAGGCAACTCACAAAATGTTTGCAAATTACATATTTGACAATTAATATCCAAAACATATTGTGAACTCAATGACAGCAACAGCAAAACAAACAAGCTGATTAAAAAATAAAGAGAATTCAAATAGATATTTTTCCAAAAAAGACATACAAATCACTAATAAGCACATGAAAAGATGCTCAGTATCACTAATCATTAGAGAAATTCAAATTAAACTTAAAATGATACTCCTTCACATCCATTAACATTGCTACAATTAAAAAAAAAAAAAGACAGCGAACAGTGTTTAAGAGGACGCGGAGTAGTTGGATCGATCCCTTGTGCTCGGTTGGCAGGAATGTGGAACGGTATGACTGCCATGGGAAACAGTACAGCAGTTCCCCAGAAAACGGAAAATAGAATTTCCTTATGACCCGGCAGCTCCATGTACCGGTGTGCACCCCCAAAGAATTGAGAGGGGGTCTCGAAGAGAAAGTTTTACACCCTTAGTCATAGCAGCATTATCCGTGATAGTTAAAACAACCCCAAATTCACCGACAAAAAAAAATGAATGAGCCAAGTGTGGTATGTACATACAATGAAATGAGTCTTCTTCAGCTCTAAAAGGAAAGAAAATTCTGCAACATACTGTGACATGCTACAACATGGATGAACCTTGAGGACACTATGCTAAGTGAAATAAACCAGTCACAAAAAGACAAATCCTGTGTGGTTCCACTTTTATGAGGCACTCGGAGTGGCCAAAATCACAAAGATAGGAAGTACAGTGATGGTTGCCAGGGGTGGGAGGAGGAGTGGGTGGGCGGTTATTGTCTAATGGGTGCATATTCCCGGTTTTACCAGACGAATAGACTCATGGGGATGTTTGCACAGCAATGGGCACGTCTTTAATGCCATGGAACCATAAACTTAAAAATGGTTGTGATAGTAAACTTTGCTATGTGCGTTATATATTGGAAAAACGGGTAGCTTAAAGTAATAACAGGCACAATGTATCGGTTGATTATAGCATAGGGATTATTAAAATAAGTAAAGCTGATATCACAAAAGATGAGAAAAATAAATTGAGGATACTCTGTAATAAGAAACCTGAGTATACCTTCCATGCTATTTAGGGAGTAATTGAGATTAGTTAAAAATATATATTGTAAATTCTAAGGCAACACCAAATTTTGTTGAAAAAGCAGTCAATTGATATGTTGAGAGAAGACACAAAATAGAATTACATAAAATGCTCAGTTAAAACTAAAGAATGCAGAAAATAGGGAGGGAAAAAAATCAGAGATCAAGTGCAACGAAGAGTGAACAGTCATAAAAATGGTAGCTATCAGTCCAACTATGTCAATGCCACTTTAAATATGAATGGTCTAGATACGCCAATCAAAGACAGAAATTTCAAGAGTGGATAAAAATACAAGACATAATTCTGTGTTGTCTTTAAGACACTCACTTTAACTATAAAAATGCAAATAGGTTAAAATGAAAAGAGAAAGATGCACCATGCTAACACTAATAAGTCCACTGCTAGGATTATATCCTAAGAACCCTGAAACACCAATCCAAAAGAACCTATGCACCCCAATGTTCATAGCAGCACAATTTACAATAGCCAAGTGCCGGAAGCAACCTAGGTGCCCATCAGTAAACAAATGAATCAAAAAACTATGGTACATTTACACAATGGAATTCTATGCAGCAGAAAGAAAGAAGGAGCTCCTACGCTTCGCCACAGCATGGATGGAACTGGAGAGCATTATGTTAAGTGAAACAAGCCAGGTGGTGAAAGACAAATACCATATGATCTCACCTTTAACTGGAACCTAATCAACCAAACAAAAAAGCATAATATAACCAAAGACACTGAAATAGAGAACAGGCTGACAGTGACCAGAGGGGCAAAGGGAGGGAATTTCAGGGGAAAAGGGGAAGGGTTTAGAGCAACAAGTATAAAGGACACATGGACAAAATGGGGGGTGGAAATGGGAGGGAGGTGGGGAGGGCTGGGGGGGTGGCTGGGCTGGGAGTAAAAGACAGAAAACTGTAAAAGAACAATAAAAACTAAAATTAAAAAAAGCTGAAATATCTCTGTCAATTTAAGAAAATTCAGACTTTAAAACAAAACAAAATAAAAAGATCATTGGGGAGAAATAGGGAAATTATATAAAGAGGTCAGTTCTCCAAAAAAATGTGATAATCCTAAATGTGTATACACTTAATAAAAGAGCATCAAAGTATACAAGGTAAAACTCAACTGAAATGAAAAAAAAAATAGATCCACTATTCTTGTTAGAGACGTGAATATCCCACTGTCAGGGACTGACTAATCAAGCAGGCAGAATATCAAAAAGGATACACATGATTTAAATAGTACTAATCAACTTGACCTAATTGATATGTATAGAATACTTCATCTAACAACAGCAGAATAGTCTTCAAAGTTCACATGGAGCATTCATCGAAATAGAGTACTCTATGGGTCATAACAACTTTAAATACCTAGAAAATATAATAGAAAATAAGTATGTAGAAATAGAAAATAAATAAGTAAAAGGGCATGAAGTATTGAGCCAGAATATAAAAGTGGAGGATGAAAAGGGTGAAGCTTTCGTAGGCAGTCAAAGTTAGGTTACTATCACCCTAAAAATGGACCTTTAAAATTTATTTTGGTAATCATATATATTATATTAGATCTCTATAAAGCATAGAGATATATAATTGTACAAATCATTGTGTACACCTAAAACAAATATAATGTTATATGTCAATTTTATCTCAACTTAAAAATATAAAATATGAAATCAGTACAAAACTGTATGTCCAGAGTACTCATAATTTTGTAAAATAAAAGAATTATATTTGTAAATTCGTAGAAGGAAATGTATCATAAAATAAATGATGATTATGAATATTTGCACAGTAGGAAACTGGGTACTTTTTGCTGGTGTTTTTCTTTTCTCAAAATTTATTTAATTAACATATTTCACTTTCACAGTTAAAAATATTTCAGATTCTTGTTCTTAATTTTGATCAAAAATGTTTTTTAGAAACACAAAAAGGTAAAAACAATAATACAAAAACACTTATATTCCTGTTCTCAAATTTTAACATTTTTGCCATGTTTTATTTATCCATTTTTAAGCTACAGGTATAATATTTCATCTTTATCAATTCAATTTTCTATACCTAAAATAATTACTTTTTATGTAACTACAATATCATTATAATTCTGATAAATTTAACAATAGTTTCTTAATATGATTTTGTACTTATTTTACTACTCAGATTTCCCAAATTTTATCCAAAGTATCTCTTAGAGTTGGTTTGTTCAGACTACAATTTAATCAGGAACCAGTCATTGCATTCGACATCATGTGGGGTTCTTTCTAAGAAGTCTGACTAATCGGAACTTCGAGATAAATCAAAATGTTTCATAACAAACATGGCATTTGAAATCTGGGTCCTTAATGTGTGTCAGAACTGACATGGGCAGAGAAGTGAGGCGGTCATTTCAGGAACAAAGATCAAAACGAGGAAACGTAAGAGAGACAGAAAGGTAACAGATGTGTTTGGGAAGTGGCAATTAGCCCAGTTTTGGGTTTTTATATTCAAAAAGATAAGAAATAATGGGGGGTAAATAAACCAAATAGATAGGGTTCAGATCATGGAAGGCCTTGACATCGTTTCCAGTTCACTTGGCAGATAAATGGGGAATGGGAACGAGCCCCAGGTGTGAGCCACCCCCCAGCCTGTAATGCCTGCAGGATAGTTGCTCTGCTTTGTTCATTTGCGCATCCCTGGCACCTAGCCAAGTGCATCTTTTATGATGTTCACAATGTATTCATTGTTGAAAACATGATGTTACTGAAGAAATTTTACTTAAAGACTAAGATGCTAAAACCTCCTTTGGGAAGATTTAGAAAATTTGTCGGTAATGATGAGTAGAATAAGAATTTAGAGAAGAGAATTAACTGAATCCATTGAAGCAAGAAGGATTCACAGAGAAGGGGGGCTTGGCTAAAAAAAGACCGTTTTATCTGTGAGATGTCTTAGGTAAGCCTCATAATAACTGAAAGGAAAAAACCTTAAAGTAGTTGCATAAAATATAAAGAAAAGGAAAACAGCACACATCACCACAGAAAAATACCAATTTACGAAGGTGGACAAAACAGAGAGAGAAAGAAAAATGGAAATATAAAACAATCAGAAACAATAAGATAGCATTAGTAAGTCCCTAAATGTCAATAATAACTCTAAATATAAGTGGATTGAATTACCACTCAATAGGCACAGAGTGGCTAGATGAACTTAAGGAAAAAAGAAGACCCAGTTATACACTGCCCTTAACAGAATCACTTTGGATTTAAGGACATGCATAGGTTCAAAGTGAATGGATGCAGAAAAAGATACTTCATGCAAATGGAAATCAAATGGAAATGGATAGCTATACTTACATCAGACAAAACAGACTCTAAGTGGAAAAAATGGTAACCAGAGACAAAGAAGGTTATTATGTAGCAATAAAGGGGTGGACTCATTATGAAGACACAGTCATAAATGGATACACACCCAGTATCAGAGCACCTAAACACATCACACAAATACTAACAGATCTGAACAGACAAATAACAATGCAGTGAGAGTAGGGGACTTCAATTCCCTACTTTCAGCAATGAATAGATTATCCAGACAAAATCCACAAGAAAAAAAAATAGAACTTGAACCATATGTTATTTCAAATGCAACTGAGACAGTTATAGAACATTTCATTTGTCACAAGCAGAATGCATAAGTGTACATGAAACATTTTCTTGGATAGACCCTGTAATAAGACACAAGTCTTAGCAAATTTAATAAAATGAAAATCATACTGAGTATCTCTTCTGACAACACTGATGTGAAATCAAGCACAAAAGGAAAGCTGGAAAATGTACCAATATGTAAAAATTAAACTATACACTCCTGAACAACCAATGGGTCAAAGAAGAAATGAAAATGAACATTTTTTTAAAATCTCAAAACAAATGAAAATGAAAACACAATACACCAAAGCCTACCAGAGGTTGCAAAATCAGTTCTGAGTAGAAAGTTTATAGAAATAATAGCATCTGTTAAGAAAATAGAAATAATTAAAATAAACAAAAACAAATACATATGTTTAGGAACTGAGAAAAAATGAAACAGTCCAAATTTAGCAAAAAGTAGGAAATAACAAAGATCAGAGTAACATTAAATAAAAGATAACAGAACAACAGAAAAAAATCAAACAAGAACTGTGTTTTTCAAAAAGATAAAATTAAAAAAAAACTATAGCTAGACTAAGTAAATAAGGCAAAAGCCAAATGAAATCAGAAATAAATGTGGAGACACTGGAACTGATACTATGGAAATACAGAGGATTTGAAGAGACTATTATAAACAATTATATGCCAAGAAATTGGATAACCTAGAAGAAACAGATACATTACTAGAAACATAAATTGGGAAGAAATAGAAAATCTAGACAGACCAATAACAAGCAAAGAATTGAATCAATAATCAAAAAACCCTCAACACAGAAAGCCCATGTCTAGATGGCTTTCCTGGTAAATTCTACCAAACATTTAAAGAAGAATTAATGCAATTTTTTTCCAATTCTCCTAATAAACTGAAGAGGAAGGATTACTTCCAACTCATTTTATGAGGCCAGCACTACCCTAACACCAAAGACAGACAAGGACATAACAAATCAAGAAAACTACAGACCAATATCCCTGATAAATATAGATGCAAAAATTCTCAGCAAAATAATAGCAAGACAAATTCGACAACACAGTAAATGCATTTTACACTGTGAGACAGTGAGATTCGTCCCCAGGATGCATGGTTGGGAAAACATATGCAAATCCATAAATGTGATACACCACATTAATAGATGAAAAATAAAACTCTTAAGATCATCACAATAGATGAAGACTGGCATTTGGCAAAATACGACATCCTTTAATGATAAAAAAATATCTTCAGCAGATGGTGTGGATGGAACGTACGTAAACCTAGTTGAGTCCATATATGGCAAACACACAGTTCATGTACTCAGTGGTGAGGCATGGAAAGCTTTTCCTCTAAGAGTTGGAACAAGACAAGGGTTCTCGCTGTCGCCACTCTTATTCAACGTAGTGTTGGAAGCCCCAGCTAGCACAAGTAGGCAAGACAAAGAAATAAAAATCATACAAATTGGAAGAAGTCAAACTATCACCATTTGAGATACAATTTCATATACAAAAATCCTAAAAAAATAAAAACACTGTTGGAATTAATCAACAAATTCCGTAAAGTTGTAGGGCATAAAATCAACATATAGATATTAGTTACATTTCTATAGACTGACAATAAAACATCTGAAAAAGAAATAAAGAAAACTATCCCATTTACAATTGCATCAAAAACAATGGAATAGCCCTGGCTTGTGTAGTTCAGTAGATTCAGAACAGGCCTGTGAACCAAAGGGTCATGGGTTCAATTCCCAGTCAGGACACATGCCTGGGCTGCAGGCCAGGTCCCCAGCTGGATGCACGCAAGAGGCAACCACACATTGATGTTTCTCTCCTTCTCTTTCTCCTTCCCTACCCCTGTCTCTAAAAATCAATAAATAAAATCTTAAAAAAAATTACATACTAAAAAAAATAAAATTCTTAGGAATAAACTTAACCAATGAAGTAAAAACATTTGTACAGTAAAAATTACAAAACTTTAATGAAATAAATTAAATATGACACAAAACAAAGAGAAGGTATTTCATGTTCATATGTCAAAATAATTAATATTATTAAAATGTTCATGCAACCTAAAGCCATCTCTTGAGTTAACACAATCCCTATGATTTCAATAGTTTTTTTCCACAGAAAAAACTAATAGTCTTTTTTTCACTTCCTGTTTTCAAACTATACTTACAAGGTATAGTAATTAAAACAATTTGGTATTAAAATTAAAGTAAACACTTAGACCAATGGAACAGAGTAGAGAGCCCAGAAATAAATCCATTTTTGGACAATTAACTAATTTGACAAGAGAGCCAAGAACACTAAATGGAGCAAAAGACAGTGTTTTCAACAAATAGTGTTGGGAAAACAATAACCACATGCAGAAAAATAAAATTGGGTCACTATGTTATACCACTCACAAACATTAACTTGAAATGGATTCAATACTTTAAATATAAGCTGATGCCATAACACTCCTAGAAGAATACATAGGGAAAAAGATCCTTCATATTAGTTCTGACAATTATTTTTTAGATATGATACCAAAAGCACCAGCACAAAAAACACAAAAACAAAAACTGGTTGCACCGTATCATACTACAAAGTTTTGCAGCAAAAGAAACAATCAACGAAATAAAAAGGCAACCTGTAGGATGGGAGAAAATATTTGCAGATCACACATCTGACAAGGAGTTAATATTCAAAATACTTGAAGAATTCATACATACAAGTCAGTAACCAAAACCCAAAAATCTAATTTAAAAATGGGCAGAGCAACAAAATAGAAATTTCTCCAAAAAGACCTCCAAATGACCACCAGGCACATGAAAAGATGCTCTGCATCGCTAACCATCAGAGAACTGCAAATCTAAACCGGAACGAGGTAACGCCTCCCACCTGTTAAAACGGCTATCATCAAGAGGACCAGAGATGCCAAGTGCTGGCAAGGATGTGAGTAAAAGAAACAGTTTACACAGTTGGCCAGTATGCAAATTGGTTCAGTCACTATGAAAAACTGTATGGAATTTCCTCAAAAATTAAAAATAGAACTACCATACGATCTAGTAATTCCACTACTGGGTATGTACCCAAAGGAGACGAAAACAGGATGTGAAAGAGATACATGCACAACCATGTGTATTGCAGCATTGTTTACGGTAGCCAAGATATGGAAACTACTTGACTTCCCATCAACAAATGAATGGATAAAAAGTGGTATATACCTATACAATGGAGTACTACTCATCCATGAGAAAGAAGAAAAGGTTGCCATTTGTGACAACATGGATGGACCTGAAAGGCGTTATTCTCAGTAAGACGAGCAAGAAAGAGAAAGACAAATAGTGTATGACATGATTTATCTGTAGAATTAAAAAGAAAAACAAAATAAAACAACTAACTCTTAAAAACAGTAGCAAGAGGGTTACCGAAGTCTGGGTCCGGGAACATTGGGAAATGGGGGCAATGCTGTTGAAGGGTATACAAACTTGCAACTAGTAGCCAAATACGCTCCGGAGACCTAATGTACTGCATAGTCTTTTAGACAACCAACAATACTGTATTACAAACTTCAGAAGCACTAAGAGACTAGATCTTAACCGTTCTCACGACAAAAAAAAAAAAAAAAAAATCATAAAAGTGTGACATGATACAGCTGTTAGCTAACACTATGGTGGTAATCATATTGCAATACAGAAACATATTAAATCAACAATTTGTACACCTTAAACTTATACAATTTCATATGTCAACTATATCTCAATAAAATTAATGTAAAAATAATTGAAAGGAAACTACATGAGTAGAAGAGCTAAACCTCCCGTACGAAAGAATTTTAAGTAGTTTGCGCGGTCCAGTCAGAGAGGCAGAGCCCAACTCCCCAGCCTGAGAGTGCGGGCTGCACAGAGCCAAGTCCTCGCAGAGAGGCCAGAGTGAGCCGGGCAGGAGGGCGGGTAACTGGCGCCCCCGCGGAGAACCTGGCCAGTACTGTGTCAAGCAGGCGGTCAGCATTAACATCAGCCGTGCATCACGTTGCTCATCCGTATCTTGACTTCAAGTGATGAGAGTGGCACCTTACTTCCATGGTCTTCTTCCTCGAAACCCATCGTCACAAGAAAATCATCAGACAGATCTACACTGAGTGACATTCTACAAAATGCCTGACTCGCTCTCCTCGGAGCTGTCAAGATCATTACAAACAAGGAAAGCAGGAGAAACTGTCACAGCCAAGAGGCGTCTATGGAGATCCGATGACTAATTGTAATGTGCAATCCCAGGACAGCAAATTCATTAGGCAAAAACTAAGGAATTCAGAATGAAGTATGGGCTTTGATAACAATGTGTTGATGTTGGTTCATTAATTATGAGAAATGTACCATACAAATATAAGATGTTAACATTGGAAACTAGTGATGGGGTACATGAAAACTCATTTTCTCCTACAAAAACAATATGCCATCTCTTCTGCTTTGCTTTGAAATATGGCCTTTATAATACTCTAAATCCCATATGCCTTGGTGTCTGTGTGGATCGACTCTGGTCCATGGATCTATTTATGACTCAGTGACAAGCTCTTTATTTGTTACAATTTTACAATTATTTTAATGTCTGGTAAAGGGAGTGCCTCCTAATTATTCTTGTTTTTAAGAAATTTCTTAACTATTCTCATTTGTTTCCTTTTCCATTTTAATTAAATTTTAATTGACTAGTTTCACAAATGTATAACTCATCAGCATGTTAATGGATTATTAAAATTATGTTTTAACTTAGAAAGGCTTGAACTCTTGTCAATATTGGTTCCTCCTGTGCAGTAAGAGGGTACGTGAACCTGTCCATACAGGTCTTGGTATATAAATTCAGTAGAGATTTATTAAAGTTCAGACAGACAGAGTCTGCAAATATTTAAGATATTTTGCTAAGTATTTTTATCTTTTTTGACTGATATCCTTCATAGTATCTCATCTTGCATTTATTTCTTAAATAATTTTTGTTTGAGCTTAAGGCAACCATTTATGTTTTGTATACTAAAACTGTAGCCAAATACCTCCTGTGTTTTCTTAAGATTTCAAATAATTTTTAGTTGGCTTTCTTGAGGTTTTCCTGTTCACAATGATCATATACTTAGAAAGGATAAGACATTTCCCTCCTTCATTCCAGTTCCCCTCCATCACCAAGACTGGGTGCCCGTCAGCGGGAGACCTCCCTCCTGTCGCCCTCAGCAGGTCCCTCCCCAACGACCCTCTTCTCCTACCTGGTTTACTCTGTAGTTTTACTCATGCACACAAATGCTAGGACTTTTCTGGGAAAGAGTGTTTGGGATATAAATTTGGAAGATTTTACATGTCTGAAAAATGTCTTTGTGTGCCATGCAGTGATAGTTTGGGTGCCAGTGAATTTTCTTGGGAATTTTGCAGGCATTTACCATTGTCCTTCAGCTTCCATTGCTGCTATTGAGAAGTCCAATGGAATTTAAATAGAAATGGTATGTGACAACCTTTTTCATCTCCCTGAAAAGTTCTAATATCTTAATTTTTCCTCTTTTCCTTGAAATTTCTGGATGATGTGGCTTGGAGCAGAACTTTTTTTTTAACTCAAGAATGCTGAAGGAAATAACTTAGTGGGACATTTCAAACCAGAATTCATGTTCTTCAGCTTTTGCAATTTTTATAAATATTACTTTGTGAATTTCCTCTTGACTATTTCATTTGCTCTTCTCTGAAACTCCTTTAAACTGTATGCATGACCTGCTTCGTTGATCCCTGATTTCCATGTCCTCTCTTATCTATTTTCTTCTGCCTCCTTGTTCACCTTTGACATTGCCTCACAGTTATCCTCTGACCCTTCATTAAATATTTTATTATTGCTGTCATTAAAAAATATTTTCTGTGTTGCTTTTTTCATAGCAACCTCTTCTTCTTTCATAGGTGCCATAATTGATCTATTTGCTTCAAGGATAATACTTTCTTTGACTTTTTTTCCTTTGTCTCCAAGCAGGGTCTCTATGTCTTGAAAGTTTTTCTTTTGTTATTTTGGTTTCTGGTTATCCTATTAGAAATTTCCTAAACATGTGGTAAGTACCCATTATATTTATTTATGAGTAAGCCAATAAAAACACCACTGGTTAAAAAAAACAAAACAAAACAAACTACAAGTCCTGCTAAGGGCAGGAGCAAGGATTGCTCCGGGTTATTTTTTTTTGGGGGGGTGGCTAAATAGACAGGGACAAGCAGTGGCAGGTTGCAAGGGAGGTCCCATGATTTGTTATGTAGATGGTCACTTAATTGTTTTATTTCTACTGTGGACCGTAAGTCCTCCACCGTCTTGTTCAGTTTCTCCTTAGGATAAAGCTCTTGTCTACTGCCAATGGAGCAGTAATTACCGGCAGCTCAGGAAAGAAAGAATATCTAGTACTCTACCTCTTTCCCCTAAAGACTTAAAACAAATCCTTTATTCAGCCCTATACTTTGTAGCCTAATGTATTCAGAAGTACCTAATGCCTCCAATTTCTGAGACTCTCTGCTGTTCTGCAGGGTAAGTTAGAATGCACCTTGGTATTCTCAGCTTAAAAAGGATATGCACACAAGTAGAATAGCTGTTTGTATAGAGCCTGAGAGAATCTTTTGAGAAACGTAAGCCTAAGGAAACACAGAGCTAAGCGTAAGGAACTTGACGTGGGAATCCTGAACCCTTAGGTGGGAAAGCAGGGATTCTTACAACCTAAGAGCCGTAGCTATTTCAGCCCACCAGAAGCTCTCTACTTTAAGCAGAGGTCAGAGTGCTCAGAGGAAAGCGGATTTTAAAGTACTGAAGATCTGTTTTACTGACTTTTACAATCCAGTGATGCTGAAACAGTAGATGTTCAGGACCTTTTTAAAAGACTGCACCTCCAACAGAAAAGAACATTCTACCCACTTAGGCATAGAGTCCAACGTGAAATTTTGGTAGCCTAGGGTCTCCAGAAAGCTGTTACGTTTTAGGAATGGGATGGGTGAAGTACTGAGCCTGAGGGACTGAGGGGACAGTGGGAGGGGACCTGGTAGCAGCTAGCAGCAGCCATGCCTGCTGAATTGCCACCACCAGTGGAGGAGTGGTGAACACCAGTGGACACAGTTGATTCAGACAGAAAGTCCCAGAGAAACTGAGGTGCCTGCAAGTGTAGTGCAGAGCAGAAGCAACACCTGGCAAAGTGGTACGGATGCCACAGAAGTAGCGTTTACCTAAATAAATGTGGGACAGTAACCTATCAGCTTCTATAAGTGTTTGCAAGAGACTTAGCCTGATAGGGAAAACCAGAGACTGTGTTATGTGACAAATGGGGTATTTGCACCACAGTGTAGACAGTCTACGTGCCTATAGCTTCATCCACAATCCACATGGTCACAAGTCTCGGAACTGTAGGGGTGTGCCACTCTTGCATAGGACTGTGGCATCGTAAGCTCTTGCCAAGCTGCCTGCTACAGAAAAGGCCCTGCTCGTGTTTGCCCCACTTGGCAAACAAGCTTCTTGTGCAGAGGGAGTGTATGTGGTGGCCTTCAAAAAAGTTTTGCAGCCGTTAAGGAAGGAAAGATTTTTTTCCTGTTACCAATTTGCAGGAACCAGCCAAGCTGTAGGTCAGACTCAGTATATAGCAAGACCGAATCGACTCTGCTTGATTGGTATGCCAATGCTGCAGGCAGTCCACATGCGGGTCCCTTGACCACTCACAGCCTAACCTATCAAGCCCAGCTTCCAAATCTCATCTCTGTCTGCTGCAGGGCACCAAAGCTATTGGATTGTTGTCTAGATAGATATAGGAAGTGGAGTATCAAGCTACAATGTATAGTGAAATTATGCGCCCCTGCAGATATAGTGGGGTGTTTTAAATAGGAGGAAAATAAGGATGGGGGAGGGGGGAGCATAGAAATACCAAAGTCGCACGCACACATGCTTTGATGATAACGTAGACCTTTTGCAACAGTGTCATGGAGAAGAGCACACACTAATTCAACATGTGGTGAATGTGATGCTAACCTTGTTATTCAAAAGGGAATACTGACACTTATCTAGTGAGAGAAAGAGCCATCTATTAAGTACTTTGGTTACTATGCTGTAGTCAGGCACTTTTTCCTCCGCACACGGATGATCTCACTCACCACAATGACAAGAGACAGTCATAATTTAGCCTGTAAGCAGTTCAGGCCAACCATGGAGGCTAAGGGTTAGGAAGAGACACTAGCCACATCCTTCATCTCAGAGCTTTTAAGATATACAGGAAAAATTAACTGCCAGTGATTATTTATTAAAACATCAGGATAGGTTTTCTTAACGCACATTATTCCTATAGAAATATGAGGTGATGCGTAGAACAACATTTTTTGGCTCAGAAAGTTTAGAGACCCACAAATTTGGGTGCCATAAAATAACCTTGTTACATTTAAAAATCAACATCATGTTTATGAAAAGTATGGATCATCTCCAAAATAATTAGGATAT
Organism: Glossophaga mutica; assembly: GCA_039655065.1. Classification (NCBI taxonomy): domain Eukaryota; kingdom Metazoa; phylum Chordata; class Mammalia; order Chiroptera; family Phyllostomidae; genus Glossophaga; species Glossophaga mutica. The sequence continues at coordinate 24,424,273 of CM077310.1, forward strand.
CTTTGAACACTGCCCACATGTTCCAACACGACAATGATGTATCAGAGATGGGAAGGATCTAGAAACCACACTTATTTATACAATGCATGACAATGAAAGAAGATGGGTAGGTGTGAGATTCAAGCACTTAATGATGTTAAAACCTGAAATACAAGGCTTATTACTCTAAGCATCTTAAGAAAGTTTCAGAAATTGAGCTTCGGTGTTATACGGATGACCACCCCTCTTAGCCCATCCAGATGAGAGCTTCGTATGGTGCCTCCAGCGGTAGGGTTCCTTAGTGCCAGAATAACAGCCTTTGTCTTCCACACTGGCTGACTCGTTCCATCATTATAATTCAGTGGGATTGCCACACACTTGAGATATTTCATGTTGTGTTTTACAGACTCATGTCGGTGTACTTGTTCATTGGTCATTCATCCTTCTCAGATTTTCAGATATTTTCCCTAAATGTCAAGAACAGTTCACCTATAGAGCTTCTTGCTCAAATAATTTTTTTTAAGGTTTTCATTTTGCATACTGGTTGTTTAAGGACCATCTGAGAAATTTGTTCAAAATGCAATGGTAACTCTTTCCTGGGTCTAAAAAATGCCGATTTAGACTGATTTAAGAACGTTCCCCAGGTGATTCTGAACTGTGCACCTTTCGTTTTACAAGTGGATAATCTGCAGTCCCAAGAGGGGAAGTCATTTATTTCACATTTCACCACTACCTTGTGACTAGAACACAGGTTTTCTTTGTCCTATAATACTTGGAGCTAAGACACCCAGTTATTTCTCCAGCAGAACATCCGGAAGGCAGTAAGAATACACTGGCTCTTTCTGCCTTTATGTCTTCCTCCTTAGATCCCAACCTAGTTGTACTAGTCTCTTGAAATACAACATCTTGTTTGGCCTGTTGAAATGTAACTTTCCAGGCCACCATGCTTGGCTCTTTCGTTTGACCATTTATCAGGCATTTTCTATGGAGAGCCAGTGACTTGGCTCACTTCCCTACCCTGCCCCAGAGAGCTTCATTTGTGCTGATTACTCTGCATTTAACATAAAAGTCATTAAGAATTCTGTTTTAGGGAATAAAAGAATGCAAATGAGGTAATTACGAGCATGACTTACCTTGCTAACCCCATGTATTGCGTAATCATTAATACTTTCACACGATCTGTTCACAGGTAAAATCAGGAAGATGGGAAGCAATATTCTTGAGATAGAACACAGTAATGAGATTTATTTTGTAGTGGATTCTTTTTCCTTTGGGGAGACTTAGGGAGGACCTTTTAATGTAAGCTGAGAACTAGACAGCTTGAGAAATGGCTGTGTATTGCTGCTTTTAACTTGCACCTAACTTTTGCATAAATTAGAGTCAAGTTGCAGAGGTTTTCTCATAACAGCATTTCACACTTGGAAAGCAGAATTCATCTGAAAAACTCTTTAAGATACAGCCATATGATTGTTTTCACTTACTGGGTAAATGTATCTTCCCACGTAACATAAGTTGGCTGTTGAGTGTTAGAGAGTTGAATGACATTGGGCAGTACGGTAGCCAAATCCAGTCCCGCCCAAGCAACCCTTCTCTTCTACCCGTGGCGAAAAGAAGGTTCTTATCCCTATACCAACACCAACATTGCAGAACAAAGATAGAGTCGAATACCTGCCCAGAAATCACAGAAAATGATTATACAGATAAAGCCTTTGTTACATCAAGGGCTTGCATTCTCTGTTACATGGATTTATAAATTGGAACCTGGATTCATCAAAGAGGGATATTTTAAGGTCCCTGATTCCTCATCTGATTAAAATAAGGAAGCCTCGGTAATCCTGTCTTTAAAAATTTTGTATTACTCTTTTGAAATTCCATGTATATGTGATTAAATGATTTGGTATGAATGCATGGGAATTTTCCCCAGTATTTCTGTCCCTTAACTCTCGTCCAGAATGAGTCCCGCTGTTTCCAGCCCCTGATCTCTGATACTTCAGCCTCTCCGCAGACCTTGTTGCCAGGACATTTAGGATGGAAGTATAAAAGAGGGATGCTATGCGGTGACTCATTTAGAGGATTAGCAACATTACTATTTACATAACGCTCCAAACTAGAACATTCGGGTACCCTTTCAATTGCACTGTTTTTGTTTAATAACCCCAGTCAGCTTCTCAATGTTTACTGCATTTAATTTATCTTACAAAGTCAGTTAACTCTCCTCAGCAGATAATTTCAGCCTCATCTCCAGCCACCCACAAATGTTCTATGCATGCCCAATCACTTTCGACTCTCACCACCTAAAGGCCCCTTGGCCTCACTTCTCGACTAAGAAAATGTGTATTCGTCATTCAGAAGGCGACATAAACGGCACCTACTGAGGGAAGCCATCCTTCCCTTCCCAGTTAATATTAAATTCTAATTTAGAACTCACATTTTATCATACCACACTTATTGCACTTCATTTATTTACTGTATTTTCACACTGTCTCTCATAAGCTGTGATTTCCTCAACCTCTGCAGGATTTATTTTTTTGTCTTTGCACCACACTGTGTGAAATCTGGCCTTTAACGGAGACTTGGTAAAGATTTTTATGAATTAATTAACTAACTAACTAATTAATTAATTAGTAAAATACGTGAAGTTTTGGAAAGTCATCAAGGGGCATGGCTAACCATACAGAAGCTGAAATGAAAATAAAACACAGAGAGATGATCCAGGAAAAAGAGAACAAAAACATGTTTAAATATCATAGAAACTCTTATCATCAAATGAATCCGAAACAGTTGTTACTGAAACCAGCTGTGTGGAAGGCATTTTTGCCCCAGGGTATTCATTCTCTGATAACTTTTAAATTCTATTATGGTGACCCGATTTAAATACAGCTGTTAAATGGCAGTTTAATGGAACACGGATGATAATTATCCCAAATAGATAAGCAAGAGTGATCATAGTCAGAATAAGTTATCATGAAGGAGGTAGGACTTGAGTTATAAATGGAGGGACAAGTGGGATTTACAAAGAAGCATGAAATAGGTAATGTTACGTTGGATAGCCTTTTCATGATTCTCTAAAATGTAAGCTCCACAACCCCAGAAACTCTGTCTGTATTGTTGGCTATGTTACTCTCATTCCCCAGAGCTATACCTTCACATGGTAGGTGCACAAAAAGGACTAAGTGAAAGATGAAAGCAAACAACCCAATGCTCTCATTTTATCTGTGAGTATGCTAATGTTCTAGCCCAGGTGAGATTATGGGAGCCTGGAGCAACAACTGTACAGTGAGAATGGCTAGGTTCAAGTTGTGACTTCACCATTTACCCCATCTCTTTGAGCCTCAGCTTTTAAATCTGTGGAATGAGTAAAGCAATAGCATTTATTTTGCAATTTGTAAGTGTTTATGCAGCACCTAAAGTGTAGTAGACATTCAGTGTTAACTATGTCACGATGCCAATCCATGGCAGAACTGAACTAGAATCTGGGCCTTCTTCGTTTCAGTTCAAACACATTTCGAATAGATAAAAGAAAAAATATATCTTCCTGAGGAGAAAAAAATGTTTTTGATTGGGTTGAGTAGTTATCTATCAAGATGGTTCCTATTTCAGAGCTAGGGAATGTAACTGTTCATTGAACAGAAATTCTGCCATCTGTAATTGTCGGTGGCGACACTAGATCATTTTTATTTCAATTCATCTTGTTGTGTCACTTTCATCCCTCACCTGCCTCCTCAGGGATATGTGGGCTCAGACATAGCAATGCTGAAAGAGCAACCAAAGGGGGACCATGGCTAAGGGAAAGAATGAAAGAAAGGGAGCTCGAATGAAACCCAGTGACTCGACCTAAAAAATGTGAAGGTCCTAGGCAACATCACTCAAGTGTGAACTCAGGGTTTGAAGGAACTGCGACATTGCGTACCTGGTGCTGAAACTGCTGAAATATCTGACATGAACAGTAAGGGTGAGTTTTATATTTGTGAGAAATGTCCCTAAACAGGGGACAATAGACAAAAATTATGAGGGAAAACATAACAGCCAATGCTCGATTAATTTGAGGGAATAGATTTTTATGGGAAAAAATAGACATTGGATATGATTTAAAATTGTTACTACACATTTGAACTAGGCTTACTTTGCGTGATAAAGGAGATGGTAAGCACTCCACAATTTACTGTTTCTTAAGGAAAAATATATTTTAAAAGCTCATTAAAAGGTAATTGAGTCTAGCTGGACATCAGGAAGCTCCAAGAAGCCAAATGTTGATGATTTAAGCGCAAATGAGTCAGAAATGTGTGGTTGCAATTTCATTTCAAATGAATAAGAAAAAAGTGCTTCTAGAAAAATCCATTTTGCAATCCTACTGGACCAGAACCTCTGAAATACACTCTGAGGCACAAAGCACCTGGAGCAATGTCATAGGAGAAAGCAAGGTGCTGGCCGAGGAGAGAGGAGAGTGGGAGAGATTTACTTTGCTAGGTGTCTTTTATTCAATTCTCTGAATGAGAGACTTATTCTGAAAATAGCTATTCTTGTCCATCTGGCAGGAATGTGACAAAATAGAATTGTTAGTGATTTTTCAGTTCTGTGGGAAGTATGCTTTGAATAGAGCTATGGAAATTGCAAACTCTTAGTAATAGCATTATTGTAACACATTATGAGGGGACCCTCGTCTTAATTTCAGCCGTCTTAAAATCGGGAGAATTAGTAACAGTTCAGTTAATATCAAGTTGCTCTCTTAGAAACTTTAGACATTATTTCCACGGCCAGTTTAAGAAACTTACTTAGAGGCACTGTGAGTGTGTCAGCAATTACCCAAATTGGGAATGGAATTTTTAAAAAATTTTTATTTTCCGTTTCCCGAATTTGCTTGAGTTTTAATTGGAGATGGAAAAATATCATCCCATTCTCATGAGGTTGCGAGAGTTTATCTAATTGGATTTAAATATGATTCTAATCAAGAAACATACATTTTCCCATTTGGAAGTCAGAAATGGAAGGAACTGAGAGTGTACACTGACAATTTTCAACAGACACAGAAAGATTAGCATCGAAGTTAAACCTGTTCTCTGTACAGTATTTAAACGACTTATGGGAGAAAGCAGATCCCAAAGGGCATCTTAATTTACTAATAATGTTAAGCCACATGGAGGATCCATCCCACCCCATGGACATTGAAAAGATTTGGCAGGGTTTGTGCAGATGAGAAATGGCAACTATCAAGGGACAGACGCCATTCCCTCCCATTTCATCAACGGGTAAAATTAGTGTCTGATATAAGACCACCTGAGAATATCCCTCCAGTGGTAACTGGGTGGGAAGAGGGAATTAGAGATAAGGGTTAAACTTGAGAAATAAAATAAAATAAATAAATAAATAAAAATAAAAATTTATATATAAATATTTATATTTATATAGAATATCAGATTATATGTATTATATCAGATTGAATTTCTTTTGATTCCTCAAAATGTGTGCTATTAGGATTGGAATCTGGTCTGATATTTTATTTTTATTTATTTATTTTTTTTTAAATCTTTTTTTTTTTTCCTTTTAGATTTTATTTATTTATCTTTAGAGGGGAAGGGAAGGAGAGAGGGAGAGAAACATCAATGTGCGGTTGCCTCTTGTATGTCCCCTGACGGGAACTGGCCTGGCAACCCAGGCATGTGCCCTGACTGGGAATCGAACCGCGATCCTTCGGTTCACAGGCCCGCGCTCAATCCACTGAGCTACACCAGCCAGGGCAGGTCTGATATTTTAAATATACTTTTCTAAAGAAAAATTGATGTATTAATAATCTGGCAAATATTTAGCACTCAATAAGTATTTGCCAATTGAGATTTATAGAATATTTTTAGAATTTTACTTAACTTACAAACATTATAAAGGATATTCAGAATTGTTTTTGGAAGTCAGGTGATATGCTGTATTAGTTAAGTTAAAATTAACTGCTATAGAAAAAAAACTCCCAACATTTAAAATTGTTAGTCTATGGGACTTTGAATCCAAAACAGGTGATCTAATTGGTGAGCAGCTTTTCTGTGGCTGTTACTGATGGACCCAAACTTCTTTGTTTTTTTGGTGTTGACATCTCTTAAGGCCTGAGAACTTTTGCGGAGTCTCCTTCATCCAGGTGGCTGGCGAGAAAGAGACAGAGGAGAAATCACACCTACTTGGTCTCTGCAACCTGTAGTTGACGTACTTCTGCTTACATCTCATCAGTGAGACTAGTTACATGGCCCAAATTAAGCAACAGAGGCTGGGCAAATTATCCCCTGGGTGGGTCAATCACTTGCCAGCAACTGAAAAACAAACAAACATAAATCTTTGGTTGACATCTTTTTGTCTCTTCCACAGTCATCCCTTCCACCACCAAACATGCAGGTGGACATTTTCCCTTACGTGCAGAATAGTTGATCCACAAAGGGGACAACCCAAAATCAAACCCAATTTCTGTTTCCTATTCAAGGGCAGGATCTTTCTATCAGGTCCACGTATGGCTTTTCATTTCTGGAAACTTATCATCCAAAGTATATCTACCTCCTAAATAACTCCTAATATAAAAAGGTGGAGCAAGACCAATAATATGAAATGAAAATTCCCCTTTTCTTTAAAGGAGGTAATAGGGGCACAGAGCAATCACTGATCTGTAACAATGATGAAGCCTTTCAGGACTGGCATTTGAGAAGTTGGATGGCATTTATTTTTAAATTTAATATTATACTACTTATCATTCAATACCAGATATATAAATATCTGGGTATTTTGACATTTGAAATATGACTAAAATAAACAAGTAGGTCCCCAGACTACTATAAGAACTATTCCATTAAACCAAAGCACTTTCCAAACTAAATTAAAACACCCACACACACACACACACGCATACACACACACTTGCTTGTGTACACACACAGAGACAGTGCTGAAAAACAATGATGTAGTAACTATAACTGCATCCCTGGTTATTGGCCCAGTTTCTAAATAAGTCACTTAGGTGTTAAAAATATACACTATGATCAAAGAAATTGGTAATTTATAATGACACCCGAACCAGAAATATATTTTTATGCTGCTCTTCCTTCTTTGTCAGGCCAGATGCTTTCCCAGGGGCGAGTGGGAAGCCTCTTGTTAGTTCAGCAGCAGGCATTTCATCCAGAGGAATTTATACTATGGCTGTTTTTAGATTTTTGATGCTGAGTTGGCCAGAAAGCTCTAGAAACAGACACATTTACATATCGTTATTATATCATTTCCCACTTTCCCCTGAAATTGGTATCAGTGTTTGATTATCTGCCCTAACAAAGGGGAATAGGGATGCAGAGAGATCCCGAAGTCGTTTACATTTGGCTTAAAAGTACAATCATATGTTTTTGGTTTTTTTCCCCTTTCATGAGGTTTTATTTGGCCTAATAATAAAATGAATTTGTGTTCTCAGGAAGACATGTGATTGGGTGTCAAGAAGAAATGTAGTTCAGTATTAAAATTTTGTGATACATAATCTACAATGTAGAAAAGCTACCACAAGATAATCAAGAGTTGATAGGACTAAGCTGCTTTTTATTTGGAGGATAAAGTCTTGCGCTCCTGTGAAAATTGGGTTCCCAATGTGACTCAGTCGAGTCATCACTATAGGGAAAGTCAAAACCACATCAGCACGAACATGTCTGAAAGAAGTGTCCTAAATTTCCCCATCCACTGTTGATTTGCTCAAAAGAATTAAGAAGTTTGATTTTTTTTTTAATAAGAAAATAGAACAGCAGCTATCTCTCCACAGTATGTAAAGGTGACTGCTCAGAACGTCCTGTTTTGAATAGTCTCTGCTTGAATCATGTCTAAAGTATAGGCAGAGAAATAAGAGCAGAAGGACTTGGTGGACTGGCTCATTGTAGAGCAAGTTTTATCTGTGCAAGTTTACTACCAAATTCCACACCATCAGTTTTTTTTGTTTTATCCTCACCCAAGGCCATCCCTTCGTGGGTTTTAGAGAAAAGCAAAGGGGGAGAGAGAGACAAAAGGGCAAAGACAGAGGCATCAATGTGAAAGAGAAACTCTGATTGGCTGCCTCTTTATATGCAACTGACTGGGGATCCAACCTGCAACCCTTTGGTGTATGGGGACAAAGCCCCAACCAACTGAGCCACACCAGCCAAGGCACAATCCATGTTTTTTGAAAGAGACCATCTTTAGTGGTCGTCGAAGTGTCTGATGTTCCAGGGTAGAGGCTGGGTCTCTTTCAAACATGGAGCCCTCCATATTAATGTAAGAAAAACAGGAATAGCTGAAGAAATTTACTTGGGAGAAATTTGGAGATTGAATGTCTTGAACATCTAGGATTATTAATGTTTATTTCTTTCCCTAAGAGGCAAATCCTATACTATGGCTTTCTTCTATTGTTATGGCAGAATACCCGAGTCCCTTCCCTCAAGCTAACCAACCTTTAGTTCCCAGTGCCTAGTCTCAGTTAGAAGGCAAAGACAAAGTAGGACTGGGAGAACAATTTCTCATTTCTCATGGGAATTGTGCTTCCATTCTTGAAGTTTCTCTGGTGCATGTACAGAGTGTTGCACACAGTATTGCATACTCTAAAGAGGTTAAAAACAGTGAAAATAGAGTGACAAAAGAAGTGAAATATGAGTAGCCATGAGAGGCTATCAAGTTGGCCAATGTCTCATAACTGCCTATTCTATCTTCATAATGGGAGAAATACCAATGACTAATTTTCTAGTGTTTGAAACCCTATTGAGAAGTGACGGTACTCAGGTTTTATTTTCTTGGCATATCACCAACCATATTCATTTCAGCATTAACTCAAGAATATCTAAAGCTGAAATGCTGAAAACTCAAAACCATGAAAATCCCACCAAATGGGAAAGTATGTATATGTGAAAGCAAATAAATTATCCACACACTCGGTAGATTGCCTTTTTTATTTCTTAAAAGAAAAGAAATTTCTAAGGAATGAAAGTTGCCAAACATTGCAACAGATTATAGAGGTGGCTACAGAATCTCTTCGGGAGGCCATTAGGCCTGGTTGAATTCTTACTGACCTCACGAATTGTCAATGAGATTTGGGGCCTGGAATAGAGAACTTTCCAGGTCCCTCAGGCTATTTGCTTGTTAAATTTAATAATATCTTAGACATTTTGCCTAAATTTATTCGGGGTGTGTGTGTGTAAATAGGGTGCTATTAAAGAGTCCTAATGTCAGGGTGTATGTTGCATTGTAAACTGGAATGAGACCATCTATAAAAGGTGACCAGGAACAGAAAGAGCTGAAACAGTGACTCCTAGAACCCTTAGTACTGACGTCTGAGACAAGTGCTTAGGAGAAGTACTCAGTGCAAGGACCATTAGAGCCAAGACAAGTTCTTGGGTGACCTCCAGGAGTGAGCATGGGGCCAACGACACATCAGAGGAGCAGGCTAGACATTTTAGAGTCCCTGGGAAAGATGCAGTACTATTTTAAGTGCCACACTGCAAAACTTTAACTGAACACAAGCCATTTCTCTCCAAGTTAGGTTTCCAAAATGCCTGTTCATTGTACTGCTGGGGAAATGTGGCGGGGAAATAAGATGAACGTGTCAAAGGTCGTGGTGGAACAGTGAGTATTTTTAGCCATGAATGAGAGACAAAAAAGGAGATTAAAATAAGTCCATCAGAAGAAAACATATAACTCAAAAAAAATATGTGAAAAGACAAATGGGAAATACAAAACATTGTTGGGAGTCCCAGAGCTGGAAGTACATGGACACAGCATTCTATGGTAATGAGCCTTGGGGGCAGTTCTAAAGAATATCAATTGCTCCTGTGAAGGAAAGAAGGTAACCTACAGCTCAAAATAAGCTAACCAGTGAAAGATTAAATATAACTGATACTTAATAGTGCTTTATTGTTTATAAATGCTCTACAATACATTCCGTCTCTGGAAACGTTCGATTCTTGTGCCATGTAGGTAAACCAGTATCCTTATAGTGACTTAAGTGATTTCTCCAAAGTCATGTAGTCACCATACAGCAGAACTGGGAGTCAAGCCAAAGTCCTGTGACAATAATCCTCATATTCTTTTCTAACATATGCATGTGAACATATGTGGTATAAATACATTAAAGATGAGAAAATTCAGAGTATTTCAACTGGAATATGCCTGCAATAGTGCCAAAAGATGTTGCTAAATACAAAACAAAATTCAGTGTCATTAAGGATTTTCTGTTGTTTTCCAGGTAAATTACATAAAGTTTATAAATAAAGGAACTTCATGCCCAGACGATAACCACTTTAGTGGCCTTCAAAAGCATTGAAACCCAGGCCTCCAGATGTGGAGTTGGGGATGGCATGACCTTGAAATAAGATTCAACAACTTAGAGAGGAAAGGGAACGGTTTCTTTCATGGTGACCATACATGCAAACAGACACTCTCCATCTTGCCCACGGCCTGGCCCCTTCTCAGGGAAGGCAGGTCAGCCAACAGACAGCATACAAAAGCATCCCCTCAAGGGGGTCTCTGAGGGTGTGAGGTATCTTGTGTGGTATCAAAAACAGGGCTTGAAAGTCTAGTCTGCATGAACATCAAAAGCTCAGAATTAAGAGAATGCTACATCTTAGAGGTTGCAACAGTCACTCCTTGGGCTTTTCTATTCTTAATATGTTTTAACATTTACATTTTACTAGGCCATTGATCATCAATTTGAATCCCAAAGATGGGCTTTAGCATAATCTGTATAGAGATGGTTATGTGTACAAATGCATTCTTATGTATTTGGTATAGCATACTCTATTCTAGAAGTTTTTAATTGTTTTAGTAGACTATTTTTACATTTTATTTATTAGCTCATATAGTTCATTGTAAACACAATTAGAAATTTTGTTCTTCTCTGATACACCACTCATTGAGTCCAATTATCTAAATATTGAGAACAAAATAGAGTTTCTATAATTAAATACAGGTTTCAGAATGAGTAGATTCTATCAAAAGTTTATCCCAATCAGGCATAGAAGTATCTATAATCATCATAAACCATCCCATGCACAGTATTATATTCAAAAAAAGATTTTACTATTACTCTCTAGAACTGCTCAAGTTAATTTATACACCCATTAGAGAAATGAATGTGCAGAAGTGCAAAGAATTAGTAATACTTACATGTCATCCTCCAGTCTGACCATTTGTAAGGTCACAAATATATTTTTCAGATGACCACTGAAGGTACACTACTTCATTAGTTGGTGTGATCAAATGAAATTATGTCCACCTGAACCCCGAGGAAACATTTTGGATTACTGTGAACAGATACAGAACAATTCCACCAGTTTTTCCATCGGTAAGCCCTGGCAAATTTGTGGTGCCATGAGACCTTCCTAGGTAAATCACTACATAGGTGATATTTGTTTTCTGTTATCTTTTTATTTTATTTTATTCAAAATTTCAATTATAATCAACATGTAATATTATATTAGTTCCCAGTGTTCAGCAGAGTGGTTAGACATTTCTAGAACTTACAACGTGATCATCCTTATACATCCACAACCCACCTGACAGCATACATAGTTATTATAATATTTTTATTATATTCCCTGTGCTGTATTTCACATCACTGTGCTGTTTTCATAACTGGTAATTTGTACATTTTTATCACTTCTTTTTATTATCTTTAATGGTAATTATTTTTGCATTTAAGTAAGCATATAGTTTTTAAGAAGTGAAAAGCTGCTTATAACAGTAAGAGCAGCAACCCGGCCGTCTTCTTTCACTCCTTCTCGTTGTTTGTGTCCTGCAGGAAACTAAGCTCACCTTTTTAAGTCGTTTCCTTGTTTTTACCTTAATATTTGCATTCATTATGTTTATTCCACAATCTCTTTATTCATAGAGATTTTTTGGACGTCGTCAGTAAACCATGTATCTGTGGTGGTTCTGTTAAACCTTCTGCTTCCATCCTGAAAACACAACACTATTTCATCATTTGGTTAATTCCATAGTCATTATTTTGGGTATTATGAACATGCAAATGTTCTTTGCTGTAGAGTCTTTTTTTGTTTTTTAATATCAATTTTTAATTATTTATTCAGGCAATTTACCTCAACCTCAAAGTCAGAAAATAAAATGAAGCTGATGTTAGCAGTTCCGCCAACACTTAGAAACCTGCACTGTTATCCTCGACTTTGTCTTCAGGGCAGGCTCTCAGCAAGAAATACAAACATGAATCCGAGGTTCTTCTGGGTGTACAAAACTCCCTAAATCATCCCTCCCACCAGAATTAATACACATCAAGAATTTGATGCTTGTATTTCAGCTTCCTTTTTTCAGTGTTAAATAAAACTAGTGAGTATAGATTTCTAAACAATTGTTACTTATCCTATAAGATACATAAAAATGCTCGATTTGTAATTATACTGTATTTTTATGAAACCATTTTTTAAAAATTCAAACTTAAGTGGCTATGAATAGTGAAAGTTTGATACTATTTCAGAAGCAAAAACTACTTTTCTGACTGATGTATTCTGCAGAGACTGTATTGCTGGTTGAGAAAACTCACCACGTAATACCACAAATTTCACTGTAGTTTGCGTCTTCTCAATGAATAATCCAAGCACTAATCATCAGAGAAATGAAAATTAAAGCCACAATGAGATATCACCTCACATCTGTCAGAATGGCTGTCATCGACAAATCAACAAAGAACAAGTGCTGATGAGGATGTGGAGAAAGGGCAACCCTTTTGTGCTGTTGGTGGGAGTGCAGACTGGTGCAGCCACTGTGGAAAGCAGTATGGAGATAGCTCAAAAAATTAAAAATGGACCTGCCTTTTGACCCAGTGATCCCACTTCTAGGAATACATCTGAGGGAACCCCAAACACTAATTAGAAAGAACATAAACACTACTTTCATTACAGCATTGTTTACAATTGCCAAGATATGGAAACAGCCCAAGCATCCATCAATAGATGAGTGGATAGCCCTGGCTGGTGTGGCTCAGTAGATTGAGTGCCAGCCTGTGAACCAAAGAGTCGCGGGTTTGATTTCCAATCAGGGCATGTGCCTGGGTTGCGGGGCCAGGTCCCCAGAAGGTGGCTCATGAAAGGCAACCACACATTGATGTTTCTCTTTCTTTCTCCCTCCCCTCCCCTTAAGCTGAAAAAATAAATAAAATTAAAAAAATAGATGAGTGGGTAAAACAACTCTGGGACATTTACATGATGAAATATTACTCAGCCATAAAAAAAGAAGAAAAATTTACCCTTTGCAACAGAATGGATGGACTTGGAGAATATTATACTAAGTGAAATAAGCCAGTCAGAGAAAGACAAATACCATATGATTTCACTCAGATGTGGAATCTAATGAACAAACTGAACTAACAAGGAAAATGGGACTGACTCATACATAGAGAGCAGGGTGACGGCTGTGGGGGGAAGGAGGAGGTTAGAATGTGGAGGGACTGAGCCAAAAGGAAAAAGGACTCATGGACATGGACAGCAGTGTGTTGATTGATGGGAGGAGGGGGTATCAGGGAACTAAATGGTAATGGGGAAAAATACAATAAAGATTAAATTTTTGAAAAAATGTCCATGCTACCCAAAACAATCTATAGACTCAATGCAACTCCTATCAAGATTCCAGTGACATATTTTGCAGAACTAGAGCAAATGTTGCAAAAAGTTTTCTTAAGATGACTGTGGTCCATAGGCAGCAGAAATACTTTATAGTAGTGCTCATTTTACCACAAGGAAGATAAAAAGACGTGTATGCGGTGAAGATTTAATCAAATTAGCAATATTTTTGACTTTAACAAGAACATTCTTAATTGAAACCTGTAGTCTTTTTCCTCTGAGTACACGGTGTGAAAGAATACAATGGCTACTACTACTACAAAACTAAGATAAGGGCACTGATTACCATCGGTGTGTTGGGTGTGGACGGCCAAAGTGCAGATGTGGGTACAAAGGTCACAGGACCCTGAGCAGGACGACTTGCCTTACACTCCAGCCTGCAGTCAGACCACGGGTCAGGAGTTGGGATTAGCTTTTTGTGAAGGAGGGCACAGTTTTTGCCTTCGATTACTTTTGGAACATGCTGTTCCTTATGGATAACTTGCAACGTCAGAGAGCAGTATTTAATCATTTTCTCTCATTTATCTCCTGAAATATTATAAGATGACCCTGGCATGTTTCTGCTTTGTGAACATTGAAGATCTTTTGCTAGGTCTTCCACAGCCTAGGAGCCTGCGTAGCCTTTTCAAGCATAGGGAGCCACGAAGATCTCTGCCTTTAGCAAAAGTTTTCTCCACCCTCTCCAGCTACTGATGGAAAAGTATAGTCTACTATTTCTTAAAATGAGCAAGAGTATTCAGTACTACATCTTCTTTGTCCAATTGTCTATTGATGGCAATCTTGTTTTCTTACCCATTCAGCCACTCTATGTCTTTTGATTGGTGCATTTAACCCATTTATATTTACAGTAATTATTGATAGGTATGTAGTTATTCCCATTCTTCTTCTTATTCTTATTTTTTAATTCTTCTTCTCCTCCTCGTCCTCCTCTTCCTCCTCCTTCTTCTAGTTCCTTTAACATTTCCTATAATATTGTTTTGGTGGTGACAAACTCCCTTAGTTTTTTCTTATCTGAGAAACTCTTTATCTTTCAATTCTAAAAGAAAGCCTTGCTGAGTAGAGTAATCTCAGTTGTAGGTCCTTGCTTTCTAAGACTGTGAATATTTCATGCCTGTTCCTCTGGTCTGCAAAGTTTCTGTTGAGAAATTAGCTGACAACCTTATGAGACCTCCCTTGTATGTAACCAACTGCTTTCTCTTGCTACTTTCAAGATTCTCTCTTTGTCTTGAACCTTTGGCATTTTAATTACGATGTGTTTTGTTGTGGGCCTCATTAGGTTCAGTGATGCAGACTCTTGGTCTGAAGGCTCCAGGGTGCTCTTTGTGTGGGCTGTGTGTGCCCTCCTATTGTACTCGAGCCTTGATGGCTGTTGGCAAGTCAGTGAGTGGAATCGATTCTCAGGCTGACTGCCTGTGATCATATCTGACCAGCTGTTGTGTGGGAGCTGACACCATGAAGAGGTGCCTTCCAGTCCACTCTTTGGGTGTGTCTTTTGTGGAGCTAACTGGGTGGTGCTCTGTTGTGGTCTGAAGCTGACCACTGGGTGTGTTGGTTCTGTGACCTCTTGGCAGGGACTCTGGTGCAGGCCCAGGTCAGCCACTGCCTGTGCTCACCTGTTGGCTACTTCATGGGAGCTACAAAGTGATAGGAGGTTGACAGCTGCCCGTACTGGGCTTGGAGGCAGCTGGGAGAGGTTACGGGTGAACTGAGGCCATCTGCCAATAGTAGTGGCCCTGGGGCCACTTAGAAGAGATACAGGGAATTCTGAGGCCAGCTGCTGCCTGATTGGGGGTGGTGGAACTTTCAGAGACTTTAGGGAAGTACACAATGTGGGCCAAAGCCAGCTGCTTGTAACAGCCACTGAAAAAGTTCTGGCCTGTGTCTTAGTTGGGTGGGCCAGGTTCTCAGGGAATCACCAGGGTGGGGCAGACTCAAGTTGGATGGAGACCCAGATTTGGTGCCCAACTGTGCCTGCCATCTGGGTTGGGAGAGGGCTCAGCAAAGGATTGCAAAGGTGCAAAATGGTGGAGTAAGCTGTGCCTGCAGCCCTGCCCTGAAGCCAGACAGCTCAGCTCTGTCCCACATGTCCCTGACGCTTTTCCAGCTGCTGCCCAGTGCAGGAGCCCAGATGAAGTGCATCTGTCGGCGAGTAAGTCTTGCATGGGCCCTGTAAGATCAGTTCCTGGGACTCTGGAAGCCCTCCTTCTCACCCTGGATGGAATCCCCTGCTGATTTTCCCAGATGTTGTGGGGACCTCTCTTCCCAGGCCTGGGGCCCTGGGCTGGGGAGTCCAGTGTGGGCCTGGGACCCATTGCTTGTCATAGGGGGACCTCCACAGTGGAGATATCCTCCTTGATTTTTACTGCCACATGTGGGTGTGGGACCTGTGTGATCTGTGTGTCTTCTCCTCCTGCTAGTCTTGATGTGACTTCTATATATGCTTAGTTTTAGGACTTATGTTCAGCTAGTCTTCAGATGGTCCTCAAAGGTGGTTGTTCTATAATTCAGTTATAATTTTGATGTGATTGTGGGTGGAGGTAAGGATGGTGGTTACCTAATCAGCCATCTTGACTGGAAGTCCCCTCTGAAGTCTTATCAACACTATTGTTACAATCCATTTCATATGCAAAAACTTCCCTTTCCATACCCTAAAAAAGTCAACATTGGGTTTCTTTGTTGTTGTTTTGGGGGTTTCTTTGCCCTTTAGTTTTCTTTGAGCCTTTGCTCAAACCTTTTCATCTCTACCAACAGTTTTGTGAGAAGTCATTTGATACAACTTTTCACATAGCCAAACTTGTTAGCTCATTTATTGTTACTTATTCCGTTGAAATATTCCCCTGGAGCCCTCCATCTACTACTTCCATCTGCACTGCTTGCTCTGAAAATTCGCAGTAACATTTTTCAGTGACAGGGCTTCCTTCAGCAATTATCCTGAGAGTTGTTTACAGTTTGGTGCTACCGTGAAGAATTTCTCTGTGCACCTTATTATACATGTCTTTTGGTCAGTGCATTTCTGTTTAAAGTAGTAAACTTAAAAGTGGAATTGCTGTATAATAAACCTTATGTTCAGTTAAGTATCGTCAACAGTTCCAACATGACTGAATCAATTTATACTTCTGTAAGTAGTCAGAATATCAGTTGGTAAGCCTCACAAATTACTTTGGTCAGAGTATTTGTTTTCAGTAGTCGCCATTCTGGTGTGTGTATCTGTGTGTGTGTGTGTGTGTGTGTGTGTGTGTGTGTGGCTTTAATTTGCTTTTACCTGACAACTAATAAGATTAAGCACATTTTATATTGCTTCTTGGCTATGTGGTTATCTCTTCTGTGAATTGATGTTCAAGAGGTTTCCCAATTTGTTGGATTTTCTGTTGTTTTCTTATTGATTTTTCATAATTCTAAATATATTCTGTGCATAATTACTAGATGGGTATAAGCATTGCAGATATCTTCCATTTATGGCTTATTTTCAGGCTCTTTCCTTAGTGATTTTTGGTGAATTAAAGTTTTTAATTTTAATAGAGTCTATTATGTTTAAGTTGCATAAATAGTTAATGCTTTTTGAGGTCTATTTAAGAAATCTACTTACTCATAATCAGGAAGATAATCACTGTTTTCTTCTAGAAACTCTGTAGTGTTATCATTTCTATTTAGGTCATTATACTATCTGAAATTTACTATTGTATGATATAAGAGAGGAGCAAGTTTATCTTTTTTCAGTGTGGAAATTCAATTAATCTAGCATTATTTATTAACTTGACTATATTTTCTCACAACATGTGTGACACTTGCCATAAATCTATTAAACATATACACGTCTACCCTTATTCTTCTAATTTTTTCCCATGGGATTGGTTATGTAGGCCTATGCCAATACTGTAGCTTTATTGAAAAAGTAATATATTTATATTTATTAATATACTTTGATTTTATCTCTTTAAAAATTTTATATGTAAATTTCATATATTACACATATAAATTTTAGAGAGCACTTTCCATAAAATAAAAGCTGCTGGGATTTTTAGGTGAAATGTCTTTGAGTATATAGATTAGTTTGGGAAGAATTGACATTTTTACAATACTGTTTGTTCCCATTTATAAGCACTTTATTATTGTTCACTTAGGTCATCTTTAATTTCTCTGTAATGTTTTTAGTTTTATTTATAGAATTTTTCAATACTTTTTATTACATTTATAATTAAGTATTTGATGTTTCTTTCTGCTCTTGTAAATAGCATGGCTTCTACTTTATGTTCTAATTGATTTTTGTGAATATGGAAAAACATACAATCAGTATTTTGTATTTTGACCTTGTATCTTGGTACTTTGTTCAATTCACATTTTAATTCCAAAGGCTACTTGCACATTACTTTTGAATGTCCAAAGCATTGTAATGTTATCTACCCATAGTAACAATATTCTTTCTTTATGTTAACACTTGTTATTCATTTATTTTTGTCCCTCTCACTGACTAGAACCATCATCACAATGGTGAATAGAGTTGGATATAGCAGGAATCTGCATCTTCCACTATTAGGGGAAATATTTTTTAAAATGCTTCTTCTCTAGCATTTGTATAGGTTTTTATTTATTAATTTTTTCACTTTTTATCCTTGCCCAAGGACATGTTTTTTATTGATTTTAGAGAAAGAAGAAGGAGAAAGAAAGGGAGAGAAACGTTGATGTGAGAGAAATACATTGATTGGTTGCCTCCCGAATGTGCCCCCACTGGGGGTCAAACCAGCAACCTGTTGGTGCAGGGACAACGCTCCAGCCCACTGAGCCACCCAGCCAGGGATGTAAGTTGTTTTTTTTTTTAATAATCATATTAAGAAACATCTCTCCCTATATTTTTAAGCTTATTAAGAATGAGGTTCTGTAACCATAAATTGATGTTGAAACCTATTATATATGCTCTTTGCGTTTACTAAGGTGACGATGTGGTTTCCTTCTGTATTCTGTTAACATGATGACTTGCACTGATGAATTTTGTAATGTTGAAAGAATTTTGCACCTCTGGAATAAATTTTACTCTTGGATATGATATTTTAATTTTGATCTGATTTGTTAACACTCTTCAAAATTTTCAACTATTATTCATAAGACAATTGCTTCTATTTTCTCCTTTTAAATAACTCCTTTCAATTCTTGTGTCCTTTAAAGTTCTTTAATGTTCTTTTTAAGAGCTACTTAGAGAAACTGTGTTGGAAAACATTCTCTATCTGTTCTCCAGAAGACTTTATGGAAAACGGGCATTTTTTCTCCACTAAAATTTGGAAAAATTTGCTAGTGAAGTCAAATGGGCCTAGAATTGTCCTTGTAGAGAACTATTTAATTTGAGATTCATTTCCATAATGCACATAGGAATATTCAAATTTTCTATTTCTTGTGTTACTTTTGGTAAGTAGCTCTTTATAAGGAGTTTACTATTTTTTTATTTTTCAATTTCACTGACACAAATAGATTCAGATCATTTTCTTATTTACTTGTAATGCCTATAGATCAACAGTGATCTGGATATTGGTAATATGTGTTTATCTCTTTTTGTTCAATCTCACTAACAGTTTTATCTTTATTGATCTTTCTTTTCAAAGAATTAGCATTTAACTTTCTGAATGCTTTTTTATTTAATAGAATCTGGATCTTTATTATAGTCTTTCTTCTATTTTATTTGGTGTTAATTTGCTCTTTTTGTTTACTTTTTATACATGATGCCTATATTATTGATTTTAATGTTTTCTATTTTCGAATATGTACATTTAAGGCTATAAATTTCTATCTAAGAACAACTTTAGCTGCATTCTGAAAGTTTTTTTGTATTTAATTTTCATTATCATTCAGTTTAAAATATATTTTAACTCCCACTATCACATGGAAATTTATTACTTAATTTCAAAGCATTTGGGATATTTCTGATGGACATTTAGATATTGATTTTTAGCTTAACTCCACTGTGATTAAGAGAATGTGTTTTATATGATATAAATCCTTTAAACAAATTTTCACACACTTCATGACTAAATATATGGTGTAGTTTTGGACACACCCTGTGTACACCTGAAAGGATTGGATTCTTCATTTGTTGGGTTCAGTGTCCTATGCATGTCAGTTGGGGTAAATTTGTTCATTATGTGCAAATATCATGTACAATTATTGATTTTGAATCTGCTTTTTAATTGTTAGTAAGAGAAATACATTAAAATTTCAGGTATGGTTTTCGATTACTCTCTTCTTTCTGTGCATTCACATTTGCGTTATCCGTTCTCAGACTACATTCTTAGATACAGAAAAGTTCAGAATTGTTATATTTTCTTGTACAGTGGGCCACATATTATAAAATGTCTTTCTGTTTAATAACACTTCTTTCCTTGTAGTCTAATTTTCTGCCATTAGATTTGTTATACCTGTGTTTTTTGTTTTTCTGGTTTTTGGTCAGTGTTTGCATAGAACATATTTTCCATCTTTTTATTTAAATATTTTTATGTTATTATTTATAAAGTGCGTCATTTGTAAAATACTATAATTGAATTTTATTTTATCCAGTGTGATGATTTTTATATATTAATACAATAAATTATTTAGCTCATGACATTTGATAATATCCTTAATATATTTGTTTTGTTTACCTAAATGACACTATTTGTTTTAAATTTGTCTATTTTTTCTGTTTTTTCTTCATAATTGCCTTTTTTTTAGAATTATCAACTAATTTTGGTTATTCTTTTTACCACATTTTCTTTTATTTTTTATACTTATGACTCCAAAGATTACGAGGATTACCTATCCTTTACATATTAGTTTATCTAATATTTATTATTTACTCTTCATATTACAAATAGTTTTTCTATTTCCCTTTTGACTTTTATGCTATGTTTTCATGTATTTTTATAAGTATTTTAATTTTTACATATACTAAAGCTCATGGGTCATTTTTTATTTTGGTTTTATACAGTGGATAGCCATTTAATTTTACCCAAATATTTATCATTTTTTCTTCTTTATTAATGCTATTTATCTGAAATAGTTTTTCTTCTGCATAAAAACCCCCTTTTAGAAGGTATTTACCTATATGCTGATGTTAAAATTTCTAAGTTTAATTTTCTAAAAAGTCTTTATTACTTTTTCTTATCTCTGAAGTTTACTTTCACTGGATTTAGAATTCCAGGTTGAAAATGATAGTTTTTAGCATGTATCATATCATCACATTTTCTTCTGATTTTCGCTTTTCCTATGGAAGAGGAAACTGTCAATATACCATCCATTCTCCTTTGAAGGTAATAGATTCTTTTCCTCTGTTTTTAAGATTTTCTCTTTTGCCTTGGTTTTCAGAAGTTTTGCTATGATATGCCTACATGTGGTATTCTTTGTACTTATACCTCTGGGGCTTTATAGAGCTTCTTAAATTTGTTCCTTTTTATATTAAAAACTCATTCAAAAAAGTTTCATTCAGAATCTCTTACAATATTTTACAATAATGCTTCCCCTCCCTTTTACTCTCCGCTTTCATTCCGATAACCCACTTTTCCACACTACCTCATTTGGCTCTTCTGTTCTGTTCTGTATTCTCTTTTTTTTTCCTTTTTTCTTCCTTTAAAACATAAAATAATTTCTTCTCTTAATCTCTCTAAGAATTGCTGAAGAAGTTCTTTTTGTACATTTCTTCTGCTCCACATTTCATCTCTTGTATCTTCAAATGTATTTTTCCTATTTGTTGCTTATTTGCTTCTTTTCTTCTTTTCTTATTAGAACCTTTTGTTAGCTAACTAGTGACTCTTGGTGGCTGGATATAGATAGATAGATAGATACAGATAGATAGATGGCAGATCATTTAAGTGAGACGCTGAAATGGAAATTGGAAACAGAAGACATAGGAGCATGTCCTGTGGACTTGTGATCATTTCTGTAGAAAGGTAATTGGCTACTCAATTTATTTTTAATCATAGAGTAACACATATCAGTATCTCTAGCTCACTTCTTACAGATTTTCGCTTTTTCAGAAAATAGTCTCTTGACCCACTGGTCAAGGCAGGGAGAATGTACCTACCCCTTGGTTTGTGTTCTAGAGCTGGTTGAGGATGGGGACTGAAATTATCTCTACTTATAACACAATTTAACTTTAATGACTCTTTATTTTTGTCATAACTGCACATGACTGCTTCTGTGTTTGCTGTTCTTAGACCCAAAGCCGTCTGGCTAAACTGCGCTGGAGTAAATACTTCCCAACTCCTATACGAGTGAAAAAGAAGTAGTTGTCTCTCCTTGCTGTGAGAAGATAGGGACCCAGGAGTTTCGAAGCACCTTCTATAGATCTTTCATGTCCTCCTTCTACCTCTGCCTGGTCTCACCTCCCACTTTCCCTGGTACATGGTGCCCCTACTTCTTGATCACATACAGGGTTCTACAGGGCAGATCACCTTCCCATTGTGAGTATATGTCTTCATGGCCACTTTGATCTTTGTTCACTCTCCTGAGCCATTTATCATTCTTCCATTTGTGCACAACACAGTGAAAGGAAGTGTAAGAAATTCCTAATATCGAGAATGAAGGTCTTTGGAGATTTTCCTTTCCAAAATCTAGTTGGAACAAGCTGCCAATGCCACACTCACCCCAGCCCCACTGATGGCCGTGGGGTTTGCCTCTTTAGTTTATTCCTGATGGTTCCCAGCTTTCCAGTGCTATCTTTTGTCTACTTCTGAGTATGTAGTTCTTGAGCAAACACTCCAGATAAGAGACGGGAATGAACCTGGGTTTGCCTTTTCATATCAGGCCATTTGAGAATACTCAAAAGACAGAGACTCCATAAATATAAATCTACACATATCGAAAGTGTTAACTATATTTTTAATCACACCCAGTAGGGCTAGTACTTGCTATCTACTAATTTATGATGCTAAATATAATGGAAGGTAAGATAATCACATTCAAAATTATTTTATAGATTCAAACTGCATCTCCTCCAGTTAGGCAAAATTAGCAAATTTCTACAATGGCCATACATATTTTCTGGACACTCTCTGCGTGATAGAAACTTGACATAAAAAGAATAAAAATAAAATAAACATGGCTGTTGCCATCATATTGGAGGCACTGGTGAATTTTCAAGGAAAAATTGTGTTCAGTGGGATTTGAAACAATATTTTTTCCTAAATTTTCCAACAAAACAATAAGGGTTCTCCAGTGACTTTCTGGGGAGATAAGGGGACTGTTTTGTTTAGAGACCTGTGTCATAGTCATCTGTCCTGTAGCTTGGTGTGCGTGCAGTGATTCACAAACCAGCTCAGAATACAAGTAACAGAGACATGAATTGTCGAAACTTTCAGTTTCCATTCTTAATTTGCTTCGTGTCCTTATATTTCTAATGTTGGGAGAGGGAAAACAATTTAATTAAAAGTATTTCTGCAATGGGTGATTCATTACTTTTAAAAATAAACAGAGAATGGATAATAATCAAAAACTTTCACCTTATTATGCCAACAAACTGTATAACATTATTGTCCCACGATAAAATAATCTTTAATTAAATGTGACTGTTAACAATTATACTACCAATTAATATTCAGAAACTGGCTAAAGAGAAATTACTTACAGGGCATGAAAAATGCATAGTTGTTAATGACATTTAAAATATCCAGTGGAGGGGAAACCGGAGAAAGGAGGTCAAAAGATAGAAATTTCCAGTAATAACATAAATAAGTACTAGGAATGTAATGTACAATACCAATGACTATAGTTAACTCTGCTGTGTAAATTGTACGAAAGTTATTAAAAGAGTAGATCTTCAGAGTTTTCACCACAAGAAGAAAATTTTTTTTTTTCTTATTGTATTCACACGAGTAATGGATTTAACTAAACCCTTTGGGATAAGCATTTCACGATATGTATAAATCAAGACACCATGCTGTATGACTTATATGGTGATGCATATCAATTCTTTTCAATAAACTGAGAAAAGTCCCAAACACTACACCAAGAAGCAAATTACTTTTGCTAATGTAACTTAATGGTTTGTGATCGATGTAGTTGAGCCCGTCCCCAGCTGGGGCAGTGGTGAGGTGGGGAGCCCGAGATGGCTTTTATTAAGTGCTATTATTTATGGTGAATACTGAACTGTCATTACTTCGTGAATACAAATATAAGTAATACGCCTTGTACATAATTGTACACATACACAAATATTACCCTCAGTGGTGTTTCTAAAAGTGTGGTGCACAAATGGCTTGCATCAGAAGAGCTGGAAAAGAAACAAAATAAACACTGATTTCTAGGCCCCATCCCCAATTGACCCAGCACAAATCTCTGAGCCTGAGGCCACGGATCTGCACTTCAACCCTGCATGGTTATTACCCACAGCAACATTTGAAAACCACCTACGGGGTAGGACAGAGGACAGGTGAGCACTTCCATAGAATTATTCTATTTGCTGAGATAAAGAAATCCTGAGAACGTGAACACAGAATATTCGAATCCCTATAGTGCATCTGGTAGACAAACTGTAATCTCTTCCCTATTCAGATCTCATTTCCTTTCTCAACAATGCCATCTGCTGTAATCAGGAACCATTCACAGAGCTGTTCCTTCGGTTATTTATTTATTTGTGCCTATCAGCTTGATGGATAGGGGAGCAGGCTTGGGAGCCTGGGAGCCTATGACCTACTTTGCAATCCTAGTCTCTCCTGCCTTCACTTTTACCCGCAGGGGAATCTGCAGGGGACCAGGGGATTCTGAGTTGGTTTAGACTAGAGATGGCAAAATCGGCCTTAATGTAGCCTGTATAATTGTACTCAGTACCAATCAGGAAGGGCGTTGTGAAATACAAATATGTTTGCTGTTGACATTCTCCTGTTACAATAAAGGTTTCAGTTTACCAAGAAACATGAGAAGATAAATTCTTCCTTCCTTACTCTCCATCCCCCTCACCCCTGACAAACAACATCATTGAACTTGAGTTAATTTTCCTTAGAGAACTTCACTTGTCCTCCTCTTATTTTAAGCTATAGCTTGGTGGTCTTTGTTATTGAACTTGTGAATTATAGTCTCCTGAAGCAGTAGGAGCTTTAGGTCTTCACTGAGAGTCTCTTTACGCCATTCTTACAGACATCCATTCTCACTAAACCTTGTTCTTCACGTTGCTAGAGCAAGCGAAGTCCATTCGTGTCCCAACACCTGCTGCCTTCCTGGATTTATGCATCACTTGAGTTCATCACAGCCTGGCCTCAGGGTGTATTTTGGAATGAAATTTTAAAATGGACAGGCCATTCAACTGTTGTTAAGCAACCAAAATTACTTTTTACATTTGTGTGAAGAATGGTGAAGTTCTCCTGCTATACTGACAGGAAGGGCCGGGATGGATGGCGGGTGATGCTGTTTGTATAAAAACAGAGGCAGGAGTGAGATGAGTTGGGTTAGATTCTATTCCAGGCACACAGTTCAGAAAGAGCAGCGGAGAACTGGATAGAGACCTCACTGCCAACTCAGACTGTAAACAGGTAAAAATACATCCCCTTTGTTCTGGAGGTTAAACTCGGCGAAGAGGCAGTGAGGTACAATTACTAACAATTTGGGCTGAGTGTGGCATTACCTAGGCTTAAGATTCTGACTTGAACATTTCTAAGCTGTGACCTTCCGTATGTTGCATTACAACTTTGTCCCTCAGTTTCCTCTTCTGAAATGTGAAACGGGTCGTTACCTCTGACTTACAAGTTTGGGAGATCGAAATCGTGAGTTTCAGAGTCTGACCCTTATTAAGCACTCAACGAACAATACCAATCACACTTATTAATAAGAGGAAATTAAAGGCATGACTTGATGCCAATAGCTAAATCTTTATACGTCATTTATTCTGCTTGATTTGGAATTCGAGTATAGTTTATTTTAAATAGATTTAGGTTGAACCAGATGAAACTGCTGATATTCAGCTATTCTGATCATAAAACTAGTGATATTATTTGGTTCAGTAAATAGTTAGAGCTATGTATGTATATTTATATATACCTCATCAGTCTTAACATATTGAGTCCTTTTAGGTAAATATTATTTTAATATATGAAAGTGTATCTCAAAGAAATGAAGTGACTTACCCAGTGTCACAAGGGATCAGTGAGGTATGAACACTACTTCCAACATCAGGTTTGGATTCTTGGATCCTACTTTCTTTCTAAGATATCTCTAGAATACATACTGAGTTGGGGAGAATATTTATCATTCTTGTTCCAAGTCACCACGATCTCTTGCCATAGCCTCCCCAATTCCTGATCTCCTTACTCTTTCTCTCTAAATACTATGGTCTATATAGCAGCCGTGCAATCCTTTTACATTGTACATCAGATCATGGGGTAAAATACCTCTAAGGGCCTCTGTTCAATCGTATCGAAATCAGATTCCTTACTGAGGCTCACCAGGCCTGATTTCTGTCTGCCTCCCTACACCCTTTTCCTACCATTCACCATCCTATTACTCTCCTGTGGACAGATGACCCCTTGCTTTTCTTCAAATGCCCGTGCTGGTCCCACCCCGAGCCTGTGTTCGAGATGTGCTCTCTGCCTAGATCTTTGCCTGATTCTCTCCCTCACTCATCCCTCCAGGGTCCAAACGCCACCTGTCCAAGGAGCCATACCTGACCTCACTTCCTAAGGCTGCGCCATCCCCTCTGGTCAGGTACTATCCCTGTTCTACTGGATTGTTTTCCAGTTTCATCGTTTCTGTATTTTTTATAGATCATATCATTTATCATCACCTGATGTATATTTACATGTGCATTTGTTTATTTTCTATCTCATCCATGTAGCTTCCATGAAATCAATTATTTTTGTTCATCCTTGAGATTAAATGATATCTGTTTTTTCCTGACTGGCTTATTTTACTTAGCGTAATAATCTCCAGTACCATCCATGCTGTTGCAAAAGGTAAAATTCCTTCCTTTTTTATGGCTGCATAGTATTCCATTGTGTATATCTACCATTGCTTTTTTATGCACTCATCTACTGATGAGCTCTTGGGCTGTTTCCTGATCTTGGATGTTGTAAATAACACCACTATGAATATAGGGGTTTATATATTCTTTCTTATTAGTGTTTCAGGATTCTTACAATATATTCCTAGAAGTGGGATCATCTGGGTCAAAAAGGAGTTGCATTTTTAATTTTTTAAAGAAAACGCCATACTGCTTTCTGCAGTGGCTACATCAGTCTACATTCCCACCAACAGTGCACTAGAATCCCCTTTCCACACATCCTCACCAGCACTTGTTGTTTGTTGATTTCCTGATGATGTCTGTTGTCCACCTGTCCTTCTTCTTTGGAAAATGTCTATTCAGATCTTCACCGATTTTTAAATCACTTTTTTTGTGTTTTTGCATTGAGTTTTGTTATTAAATTATAAGGGGTTCATATATTTTGGGTATTAACCCTTTATCAGATATATGATTTGCAAACATTTAGTAGGGTTTTTTTTTTAATTTTCTTGTTGATTTTCTTTGCTCTTCAGATGCTTTTTAGTTTGGTGTAGTCCCACGTATTCATTTGTTCTTGTCTTTGCTTTTGAGGTCAAAGCCAAAAACTAATCATCAGGACCAGTATCAAGGAGATTACCACTAATGTTTTTCTTCTAGAATTTTCATAGTTTCAGGCTTACATTCAAATCTTTAATCCATTTTCAGTTAAATTTTGTGCATGGTGTAAAATAGTGGTTCAGTTTTATCCTTCTGCATGTGAGCTGTCAAAGCATTCTTTCTCTCATACAAACTTAAAAATAAAAGTAAAGCCATGGGTTGTTTAAAACCTTGGAGGTAATTTGTGCCTGCCCTTACTTCTGACCCCCTGAATCTACTTGACCCTCCCACACAACCTGGTAGGCCTGCCACCCCAAAACCAGACCCAGATAACAGGCTTCGGCTTACTGGGCCAACGTACTTTCAAACTGAAGCATTTTCTGTTCCTCTAAACTTCTGATATCTATTTTCTAAATTCTGACATTTATCATCTAATTGCACCCTATTGAATTTGTTTCTCTCTTGGTTTGGTTCAGTCTCATATCTCAGCAGTTTGCATTTCTCTGAATCAAGTTCCCACCGCTCTAGAGAGGAAATCTTTCCATCATCCAGGCTGCACTGACCACATACATCTGCTGGCCCAGCCATGAGCCCTAATAAATGAGATTGGGAAAACATATTTCATTCCTTCATTTTATAGATTAAAAACTTCAAACCACATGAAATATAAGATTAGAGCAAAATTCAGAATGAGAATGACTGACTACTGGGCCCACTATTATTTTTATTTTACCATGTCTCAGAAAAGCATAAAATGCATTTTATTAAAAGATAGATTATTTTTATTGCAGAAAGAACATTAATCATATTACAAGTCCAATCTTGATGTAATACTAAAACTGCACTTTCTGATTTAAAAATTCTCAGCAGTCAAAGAGCTGATGTCTGTTCCTTGTAATATGATGGACTAGATATCCAGAGAAAACCTCTTTAGATAAAACACAAAAATAATTTGGTGCGTACGTGCATGTGCTTTTCAAAGAAACCTTCAGAGTCATTCTGGAGTTATCAAACAGAAATTCAAAGAAGTAAGCCACCTCTTTGACTGTATGTTCTGAGCTCACCTTTCACTTGGGGGTGGCTTGGAGCTTTGGGTCTAAGGCATCACAGGTACAGTGCACAGGAGACAAACCTGCACCAGCTGAGAACTATGAAAGTTTCACGCACAAGAGGTGAAAACATAAATCTGACCGGCAGAGAAAGGTGGCGGTGATGCCTTTCTGCTCTGGACTTGGCTTAGAGGACAGGGAGCAGCAACTCCGGTGAAGGCAGGGAAATCTACAGATGCCTAATCGAAGCTTTTAGTGAGGCACTTTCAGATTTGTAAAGTCCTTCAACCAACATTTTAATCCAAAATTGTTCTGGGTTGGAAATAGCCTCTGTTTCTGGATAAAATAAAGACAAGTCCTCTCTAGAAAAACTATTTTAAACACAGGCTTTACAGTTTCACGTAAATTAAGTGCCGGGAGAGGGGCTATCATCAAAAATCATAGAATACATAAGAAAATGATCCATTATGAAGAAGAGTCAGCAGAAACAACAGATCACAGAATCAGATATGCAAGGCAATAGATATTTATAAAAGTTATAATAGATATTTATAATAGATATTTGTAAATTATGGTGCATGTGTTAACAGATATGAAAGGGCTATGAAAGTATGCTAAAGAACAATGGGTTAGTAAAATAACATACTTGATAAAGAGCCACACATAACAACTAGTGAGGAAAAATACAATTATTGAAACAAAAATTTGCTGACCTGGCTGAATGATGGGTGAGTGAATTAGTGAACTGGTATATGGAGCTCAAGAAATAACACTGAATATAGTAAAGAGAAAAAAAAAAAAAAACGGTGTGTATGAAAGAGAAATTGAGACATAGAGAATAGGATGCTAAAGTCTTAGGAAATAATAGAAAAATGGAAACAGTCATATCTGAAGAGAAAATGACAGCATTTTCCATAATTAAGAAAAGATATAGATCTTCAGATTTAAGATTAATGGATCACACACCAAAAAGATGTACAGAAATTTACTGCCAAAGTCCTTCCCATAACAACGTAGACTGGAAAGATAAATCTAATAAATCTGAAATGCATTTGTGAGAATACGTGCAAATTCTCTACAAGATGAGAAAAATATGCTGAGAGCTGACTCTCAATTAGCAACAGAAAAGGCCAGAAAACAGTGAGATATTTCCTTCAAAGTGCTGAGAAAAAAATTAAGAGCAAAATAAAAATATTTAAATTAACTAACTTATTTTTTTATTTTTAAATTATAGTTGACATAAAATATTATATTAGTTTCAGGTGAACAACCCCATGATTAGACAGTTAAATAACTTATGAAGTGATCACCCCCATAAATCTCACACCCATCTAATAACATTAATTATATTCCCTACGTTGTGCTTTATACTCCTGTGACTACCCTGTAACTACCAATTTGTACTTCTTCATCCCTCCACCTTTTCCACTCTTCACCTTACCCATCCTCCCATCTGGCAACCGTCAAAATACTCTCTGTCTCTGTGAGTCAGTTTTCATTCTGCTTGTTAATTCATTTTGGTTTTTAGATTCCACATATAAATGAAATCATGGCATTTGTCTTTCCCTTTGTGACTTATTTCAGTTAGCATAATACCCTCTAGGTTCATCCAGGCTTTTTCAGATGACAAGACTTCATTCTTCCTTATGGGTGAATTATATTCCACTGTATATACACATACCACTTCCTTTTTATCCATTTATTTATTGATGGACACTTAGGTTGCTTCCATATCTTGGCTATTGTGAATAATGCTACAATGAATATATGGGTGTGTATGTCTTTTTGATTTAGTGAGGGTTTTTTTTTTTTGTTTTGTTTTGTTTTGTTTTGTTTTTTGATGAATTCCCAGGAGTGGAGATGCTGGGTCCTTCGTTGTCTTTTGTTATAGTCTTTGATTTTAAAATGTACTCTGTCTGGTATAAGTATTGCTACCACAGCTTTTCATTTGTTTGTTTGTTTCCACTTTGCAAAATATCTTATTCCATCCTTTGACATTCAGTCTGTGTGTGCCTTTCGATCTGAAGTGAGTCTCTGGTCAACAGCATATGTAAGGGTCTTGTTTGTTATCCATTCAGTCACCACGTGTCTTTTGATTGGAGCAGTTAAGCATTAGCATTTAAAGTAATTGCTTATAGATACGTATTTATTTCCATTTTATTATTCATATTTTTATCTTTTTTTCTTTTTCTTACAGACACTATAACATTTTTTGCAATACTGGTTTGGCAGTGAACTCCTTTAGGTTTGTCATGTCTGATAAGTTCTTTATCTGTCCTTTGATTCTAAATGATAGCTTTGCTTGTAGAGGTCATAAGTTCTTGTTTTCCCCCACTTTAAATATTTCTTGCTAGTCTATTCTAGCCTACAAAGTTTCTCTTGTGAAATCAGCTAGCATTCTCAGGGGTACTTCCTTCTAAGTAACTATCTGCTTTTCTCTTGCTGCTTTTAAGATTCTCTCTTTATCTTTAACCTTTGGCATTTTAATTATGATGTGTCTTGGTGTGGGCCTCTTCAGGTTCACCTTGTTTGGGACTGTCTGTGCTTCCTGGACTTGTGTGTCTATTTCCTTCACCAGGTTAGGGAACTCATCTATCATTATTTCTTCAAATAAGTTTCCAATTTCTTGCTCTCTGTCTTCTCATCCTAGCACCCCCATGATGTGAATGTTGGTACTCCTGAAGTTGTCCCAAAGGCTACTGACAATATCCTCATTTTTTGGATCTTTTTTCTTTTTTGCTGTTCTGATTGGGTGTTTTCTGATTCCTTATTTTCCAAATTGCTGATTTGATTCTCTGTTTCATCTACTCTACTGTTGATCCCCTGTGATTTATTCCTTATTTCAGTTAGTGTAGTCTTCATTTCAGCCTGGTTGTTTTGTGTGGCTTCCATTTCCTTTTTCATGCTGTTGAAGTTCTCCCTGAATTACTTGAGCATTTTCATAATCATTGTTTTGAACTCTGTATCTGGTGGTTTCTTTGCCTCCATTTCATTTGATTCTTCTTCTGGAGATTTCTCCTGTTCTCTCATTTGGGACCTGTTTCTTTGTCTCCTCATTTTTTCTACTTTCATATGTTTATTTCTATGCATTAGGTACAGCTGCTATGTCTCCTGGAATCAGTAAAGTGACCTTATGTAGTATGTGTCCTGTAGGGCCCAGTGGTACATGTCACCAGAGCTGCGTGCCTCAGGTACGCTGTCTGTGTAAGTTCTGTGCACTATTCTGTTGTAGTTAAGCCTTGACTGCTGTTGGCACATCACTGGGAGGGATTGACTCCCAGGCCTATTGGCTACAATAGGAGCAACTACAACAGAGGAGCTTCTGTGCTGGGGCCAACCCCATGGAGTAAGACTTGCTTCACAGGGGCTTTAGTGCCACCAAGTACACTCCTTGAGTTTGTCACTTATGGAGGTGGTTGGGTTGAAATCTGGCCTGGTCTGAAGCTGTCCTCTGGATTATCTGGCTCTAAAGCATCCCTGGAGGCATAAGGTCAGCCATCACCTGTACCCTGTCAGAGGCTACCTGGCACAAGCTACAGAGTGCTCTTCAGATGGCTGCTTCTTGTGTTGGGCTTGGAGGTACTCAGGAGAGGCCGAGCTGCAAACTGAGGCAGGCTGTTTTCAGTGCTGGGCCTGGGGCCACTTAGCAGGAGGTTAGGGCTACACGAAGGCCAGATTCTGCTTGTTCGAGAGATTTTTGGAAAGTCCAAAGCATAAGCCAAGAGAAGCCACTTGTATGGAAAAACCATTGGAAACAGCTTGGGTGGGACCACGATTTGAGTGCAGTGGGATCTTATGGAACCACCAGGGGACTGTGGGAAGAAAGCTCAGAAAAGGAACAATGGCCTCTGCCAGCACTTCAAAGGGGAAAAAGCTGCCCCCCAACCCAGCCCTCATCCTGAAGCCAGAGAATTTAGTTCTTCCCCATGTTTCCCTGGCTCCTTTCCAGCTGCTGCCCCTAAGGCTGAAGGCTCAGAGTGAGTGAGTCTGAGTAAGTCTGCATGGGCCCTTTAAGAGGAATGCCTGGAGTCCAGGACCACCCCCCATCTCCCTCAGCCACAATCCACACCGGTTTTTTGCAGCCAAAGTTATGGGAACTTCTCTTCTTGGCACTGGAACCCTGGCCTGGGGGACTTGGTGTGGGGCTGAGAGAACCTTGCTCCTCAGGCAGGAAGGATTTCAGCAGCCAAGATATCCTTCCCTATTTTTATCTGCCACATGTCATGAGACCAGCCCATTCTGCCTCTCTGCCCTCCTACTAGTCTCAGTGTGGTTTTTCATCATATCTTTAGTTATAGGACTTACTTTTAGCTAGATTTTATGTCATTCTGAATGATGGTTGCTCTGTAGTTTAGTTGTAATTTTGATGCAGTTGTGGGAGAATGTGAGTACCACATTTACCTGCCACCTTGGTAAAGACAAAGAGATTATTTATTTTTTGAGATAAATTTCAAAATCAGAAAGGGTACCATATAAAGAAAAAAACCTTATAGACCAATTTCATTCAATAACAAATATTCAAAAGTCCTCAACAAAATAATAGCAAATCAAATCTAGCATTGCATAAATACGTAAATGGGCTTTGTATGAAAATTGCAATGCCAGCTTTATTTTGCAGCCTACCAATACAGTTTACCATGTTAATAAATAATATAAAAAGCTACATGATAATTTCAAAAGATAAAGAAGAACCTGAGATAAATCAACATCAATTCATTTTTAAAAATAGTAACTAAAAATTAATTGATTAAAAGTATTTAATTTTGTTTTAATAAATCACATTCAGTTTTAAAACATTGAAATCAACCTTTGGAAATGCAGGAAGAAGATAAGAATACCCAGTGTTATCATTTCAATTTAATATGGCAAAACAGTTCTTATATACAAAAATAAAAATTAAAGTTAGGAATTACAAAGGGGAAAATAATAGTGATTAATTGTAGATGGAATGATCATCCTCAAAGAAAATGAAAACTAAAAACAAAGCAGAATACAAAAAAATAATATGAATTAGTAACACAATTCAGCAATTTTGACATATTAAATTCAGTAACAAAATAATAATCCATATATCATTTTTATGTTAGAAAAAGATTTATGAAAGGTAATAAGGAAAGGAAACTAAAAATAAATCTAATTAATATATTTGAGATTAATGTGATATAAAAAATATCAATCTTAGTAAAAGATATTAAAGAAATACTAAAAGGGGGGAGAGATGAATTGATAAATAGAAAGAATCAGTATAAAAATAACACTTCACCTCAAAATGACCCATTGATTAAATTCAATTCCAACTAAAACCCCCTTAAATATTTTTATGAAACCTACAAGGTAATTCTAATATATTTTGAAAAATAAAATGCCACAACTTAATTCTAAAAAAGAAAAATAGTTTGCCCCCCTACAATTTATCACAGTCTAATAAGAAAAATGCTCAAGTTGGCCAATGGAAGGAAACAGAGAAAGAGACCTGTGCTTATATAAAACTTACAATATGATGGGGACGACACTACAGACCTTGCAGCATATGATGAGATTGCATGCAGAGAGATGGGACATTTAATTACCATTATTTTTAAGCCGAATGAAATGAGGACAGCATCGTGAAAGCCAAGCAGGAAAAACTTAGAAGACAAATGCAGGGGGATATATTAATGATGTCATATAAATAGGCTGTTGTAAATGATTCCTCAAAACGCTACCATAAAAGAACACTACTTAATTAACTACATTAAAGGTAAGAAGTTATTTTCATCAGAAAAGTTACCGTAGAGTGAAAAAGCAAGTCAAAAACAAAGAGAAAATATTTGTCACGTGTTAATGATGAATGGTTCATATCTAACACTTGCAGCTAATTTCTCAAAGTCAACTTTTTAAAAGATAAGTGACCCAACAGGAATTTAGCTAAAAGTCATCCTAAAAGATGAAACTAAAGCACTGTAATCAATAATGCTAAAATGCATTAGTAAAATAAAGAAATTCAAATTAAAAGTATAATGAGATGCTATTTTGGAAGCAAATGTTCACCAAGCTTCAAGTCTCGCGGCTCCAGGACTGATGACCCGGCGGAGCAGCGTGGAATCCACCGCACCACTGGGGGAACTGTGCATAGTCATGCGTTTTTGAAAAGCACTTTGAATCATTCATCTTCAAAGATCATTATATACATTCTATATTCTAGCAATTGTACTACTGTTAGCGTAGTTAGCTAGATATCAATAAAGTTTGAAATTGCAAAATCATATAAAGTATAAAGTAAATGTCTGCTTTTCTCTCACATTTATCAACTCAATTTTATAGAAATAATCATTGATTTACACTATGTTTTGTGTTTAATGTGAATTTTCTATGTAGTTTCTCATAGCATTCCTATATACCTATATGAATATAATTATATTACATTTTTATATGCCAACAAAATATTGGGTATTGTTTCTGTGACTCGTTTTTTAAAAATTTAATAATACTCATTGAATACAGATTCTGGCAGAAGTAAGGCCTACTTGAGTGTGGTTGATAAGGTAATAATATGGGTGTAATAATTTATAGCTTTAATTTGAACATTTCCCCTAAAATGTCATGTGGTGTGCTTGAGTGTGATATTGTTATGTTACAGAATTACATGCTTATGATTCTGTGATAAAAGACTTTGTAATAAAAGGGGTGTTATTTGTGCCAGACCCTATATATTTTTTTGTTTCTATGTTAGAATATATAGATATATCGCTTTTTATTTTAGAAAAATAATTTCAAACTTCTTTAGAAGTTGCAAGAATATGCCTATATTCTCTGCACATAATGTTATTCTCACAGTTCTGGAGGTAAGAAGTCCAAGATCAAGGGGTTACCAGGTTCGAGCTCCCCTGAGGCCTCTCTCGCTGGCTCGCAGATGGCCGCCTTGCTGCAGCGTCCTCACAGGGTCTTCTTTCCTCTGTGCACACGCCTCTCTGGTGCGTCATTATGCGTGTTCACATTTTCTCTGACACCAGTAAGATTGGATTAGGTCCCACCCACATGAACTCATTTCAACTTAATTCCCTCTTTAAAGGCACTTCCTGGTAATACAGCTATATTTTGAGGTACTAGGGGTTAAAATTCCAACATATGAATTTTGAAGGGACAACTTAGCCCCTCATACCCAGGTATACCAATGTTAACATACTGTCACATTTATACTCTATTTTATACATATTGCTACTTTTTTTATTCCTGACTATTGGGGAGTAAGTTGCAATATAAGACAATATATTCATTTGCACCTTAGTGGTTCAGTCTGCATTTAAAAAAAAAAAAAAAAAAAAAAAAAAACAAGGATACACTCCTAGAAAGCCACAGTATCGTCATCAAAATTATCAAATCAACATTGAGATAAGACCACCTTCTCATTCAAAGACCCATTCAGCTTTTTCTGTTTGTCCTCAAAAGACCCTTATCTACAGACTTAGGGGTCTATCCAAAGTCCTGCATGGTGCTTAGCTGCCAGATTTCTCTAATAACCTTTAATTTGGAAATACTTTCAGTCATTTTCTTGTTTTTCTATCACCTTGACGTTCTTGACTAGAGCAGAGCAGTTGTTTGCAGGACACCTCTCGCTGCCGGTTTGCGTCAAGGTCCCAGCAATCAGGTGCAGATGGCGTCACGTCCATAGGAACGTCACAGCGGTGACGTTAGTTCCCGTCAGGTGCCACATTGGAAAATGCTCAGTGACATTCTGTCTCCTTGGTAGTGAGACTGAGTTTTATCACATATTTATGTTTGCAAGGTTTTTTTTTACACTAATATTAACTGGTAAGCATTTTTATTTATCAGTTGATGCTATTTGATATTTTACTGCTTGGTAGACTTTGCCTTTCTCCTTTATTCATTCATTCATTCATTCATTCAGATCATTGTGGGCTCATCAATTCCAACTTCATTCGGTATATTATAATTTTTCCAATAATCATTTATTTTGACGCTCAAATTGCTCTGTATTTGGTTTTCAAACAGGTTTCCACATCCTTCTGAAATGCCTATTTGTCGCATTGTGTGAACAAAGACTGAGAGGGGACACGGAGAGGAGGTAGGGAATGTGGCTCAAGTATTTCATATGGTGGAGTTTTTGCAATAATCTCTTTCTGACCCAGAGCCCACACCTGCTGGCGCGGGTCTCAGAGCATCGCTAGAGCTCTGCCTGGAAGAATCACTCTCACCTCTGCAGACATCCCTTTTTATCTCCTACCGAGACTCTTCCCCTCCACGCTGCTCATGGCCCTCGCTGAGTCTTTTTGCCTTCTGTCCTCCAGAAATATGTCTGTGTTTCTCCTGCAGATGATCTCTACCCCACTTTTTATTGAAAGTAAAAATAAGCTGCTTTCGAAATGGGGTTATAAGATTGGTACACAGCATCGCATTATAACTTCATGTTTACATACCTCATTTACATTATTCAAGGGGGGATCTTTTCATTTGTCTTTGTCTTTATATAGGTACTCTGATGAAGAAAGAAAAATCATTATCCTTAAATTAAAAAAATAAAAATGTTGATACTAAATATATTCATTGCATTCCTGAGCTCATAAAATAAGCAAATGATGCAGCCAGGTGCTAAAATCCATGGCTTCTGACTGACTCTCTGAGCTTTATTTTCTTTATTTGTTGGAAAACAGGGTCAGTGTATGATCTCCACTTTGAGATTTTATGACTCGGTGAGTTCCTAGCCAGCCATTTTCTACCTAAGCTGGGCATTCTTATTAAAAAAAAAAAAAAGTCAGGCTTATCACATGTCCTTAATAAGGCGTACAAGTCATTATCCAAACAGTGTGTGCTTATCATAGAATGATGCAAATTCAATCATTCGATAGCAATATTCTCTGAATGATAAGCCAGAGAGGGGCCATCGGGCTGTGTGTCTGGCTCGGTTATTAGATGCCTGGAATGGCCTGAGCCCAGACGTTCGCTGTCACAGCCAAGTGCAGCATGGTTTAGGCTGAGCCAGCTGAGGTCACTCACACAGCTCACAGTAGTGTCGTAACAGCAGGATGCAAGCGAGTATTTTTTTAAAGATTGAAAACAATTTTTTTCTAATAGGAAAAAGCCACACTGGTAGTAGTCGTCGGACTCTGGGTATTAAAAATATTGTCCAAGTCTAAATGATGTTATTTGTTATCAATGATTATTCCACTGGTGCATTTGGGAAGGGGGAGATGAAAGTGGTTTTTATCTCATTAGCATGTCTTCACTGGTAACTGTTTGTAATATTAGTTCCCTTTGATCTTCCGTTTGATTATAATGTGCAAAGCTGATATAATCT
Organism: Glossophaga mutica; assembly: GCA_039655065.1. NCBI lineage: Eukaryota > Metazoa > Chordata > Mammalia > Chiroptera > Phyllostomidae > Glossophaga > Glossophaga mutica. Next base: position 24,461,737 of record CM077310.1, read on the forward strand.
GTTATTATTTCCATTAATAACTAAGTATCTCTTGTGGCTGACAAGGCAATTTGTTATTATCAGTCTGCCTTTGTGCAGTGCAAAGAGGGTTCCGCCCGCTCCCCCACCCAGCCCGTGTAAAACAACAGGCGTGAATCTGCTCTCAGCAGCCTGCAGATGCTGCCCTCTTCCCACGGGCTCTGTGAGTGCACAGGACGAAGACAGGAAACACCTTGGCAGGGAGATGGAGCATCAGGGGTGGGGATTCTAATCTGAACACAGTTTCTACCGCAGAGTCTTCAGCAAATTGGGCGATCTAACCCCGAGCAGATTCTGCTGACCCTGGCTTGTTCTCTTGAGGTTTAAGTTGGGCAAGAGAAGGGCAACAAGGACACAAGGCAGGAGTGGTAGCGCAGCTGAAGCTCCTCTCGCAGCAAGCGACGTGTGTTTTCATGGTCCTGTCCTCGGTATTTTAGGCTCCCCGAATCTGAGTTTTGGCAGATTACGAAGGTGAAAGATTTTCAACTCGAGAGACATTATTGTCAGGTTTCTATATTTGTCGTGAATTGAATATGTTTGCCATCCACATTCCCAGAGATGCGGAGATGTTTGAGAAACTTTGACATGTAGTTGGATAATTTTCCTCCTCCTCCAAAATGACTCCACCTCCAAGGACAACGCTGTGGTTGATTAATTAAGAGAGAAGAGACAGTGAGTGGAGTTAGTTTGAGATATGACAAGTGCATACCTTTTAAGTATCTCAATAGAATGAGAGTATTTCAAAACACAAACTTTTTCTAATGGATGGATTTGACATCTTGGCTGTGACATACACTGGTAGACATTTCTTTTCTTTTTTTTTCCCTAAATCTATGGGTTTGCATGGCAGCTTATATTCTTGGAAGCCTTACTTGTTATGACTGTAACTGAACTGCCTCTAACAACAGCACAGAGAAGGCGAAGGAGCTATTTAAAGGGGCAAAGTCAGTCGAAGGCAGCTGTTAACAACTACTGGTGAGGCCTTGTCTGTGGGTATATGTTCTGCTGCATAACAGACGCTGAGGATCTCTGCCCATGGTCACGAAAAGCCATGCACTGCCCTGTTTGGAGGTGTTAGAGAGAATGGAGAGGAAAGAATGAATTACACAAGTCAGATGGTCCTGTGGGATCCTTTCGGGCCAGCGTTGCCCTCTGCTTTTGGATGCTCTTTTGACCTTGAGGTTACTGAGTTCATGGCAGAGACCCCTGGTGATCACATGGATAAATGCAGTTTCAGCTGGTCTTGCCCCCACCAACTCCAGCTATTTCATCCACCCAGATCACGCCAAAGCTGGCAGTGCATCCCCTAGGCGAGGTTAGAGCAAACTCAACACTCTTCCTGCTAAGGGCTTGCACAGGGGGAGCTCCTTCGAAATAGAAGGGTCGGTCACTTAGATGGTACCTGGCTGTGCTGAGACGTGTTCACTCACCCCTGTGTTGACAACAACCAAGAAATGCAAAGCGGCCACCTTTCCCTTCCTGCCCAATGAAGGGTCTTCCCTGAGAGAGGAGCTGTCCTTGTGGTTTCAGTTTATGCTATGATTCAGGACAACTCTTGTACTTTGCTATTTAAAAATAAGCAATAAGGCAAACATTTCAGGACCCCAAGAATCGAGACAAGTCAAAGCATTTTTCTTGGGGAACTTTGTCATCTACATGAAATGAGACTCAACAGCATTTAGATTTCATCTGTGATGATTTCAGCCATGCTTCTTGGGAGGCTTGTTCTTTTTCAAACATCCATGATTTGTTTTTCGTTTTTGTTTTTGTTTTTTGTTTGTTTTGGAGGGGGTGGGAAATAGAGAAGTGCAGACCAGAGATTTGTCCACACAACAGAATATCTTAATATTCTGACCTCTGGTTATTATCTACCTGGATACAGAAATGTTCGGCAGCCCTGAGGCTCCTTCATGACTCCCCTCCCTTTATCTCAGGGTAGGCAGTAAGCAGACTCTTCATCACCAGAAAAACAACATTAAATACTGAGCAGAGACTGCATGTTCCATTTGTCCTAAGGTGTGAAATTTATCATCTGGGAAAGTAGCACAGAGATCTTGATGTGACTCACGTTAGTATAACAGAAATCAGTCGTGATTAGTTAATTTCATTTGTCCCTTCACAACAAGGGAAAAATCATTAATTGCAGGGTGGTGGCAGAGGTTTTTCAGCCCATAAGCTGAAATTTGACCAATGTCCTTTCAAAATACAGCCTGGAAATAGAGGCCGTCAGTCAAATTCTACTCATAAAGGAACCATGTTCAGAGAAACTGATTACCTTCCCCCGAGTGTGGCCATTTTTAGGGGTAGAAACACCTTCGAAAACAAAGCTGAGGTTCTTCATGCTAGTACATATTTTCCCCCTATTCATGTCTTTCTTGAAACAAGACAAGAAAAAGCTACAAAATTTGGAGTGAATTAGGCTCAGGGTGATTTTTAGAGTAATATGTTTCCTGACGTGAAACATCTAACTTTTATTGGGTTGAGTCATAATCCCCGTAGGAGGTGTCGGAGAGGCTGAGCAAGACTTAGACTAATTATTAGATGTAATCATTTGTTGAGCTGTTATTATTCTAACTGCATGTTAGAGAACATTATTCAAAATCTATTCCAGAATATAATTTGTGAAAATTGATTGATGGAACTTTATTTTTCATCAATATAAAAACACTCATTTTTAGTTTTGAGGCATATACTCTTTCATCGCTAGAAACCTGAAGAACACAGTCTCTTAGAAACCATCAGCACTTGGAAATGTGCAAATCTGAGCTTCCCACCCTCATTTTATCAGGTCCTGCTCATGGACAGCTTGAAGGAGTCGGCTGACTGCCCTTCAAATGCCTTGTGAACAGCCTGAGCTAAGTGCGCTGTACTTGGAGCCAGATGCAAGTTTGAAACCATGACCTTGGACAACTCATACAACCTCTCGAAGTTCCACTTTCTTCAGAACCCAAACTTCAAAGGGCTACTGTAAGGATTAAATGACATATATCTGTTTTAGACCCTAACAGCATTTTTAGATAATAGATAATAAATGCCCAATAAATATTTGTTGAATCTGAATCTATATGCAAAGCAAAATGTGGGTATGTGAACATTTTTTCGCTAACTGATTAGAAAAGCTTTTGGCCTTTCTTTACTTGGCAACCAGCTTACATTGCTTAGCGTACAACTGCCTTGGAGTTTAAGAAAAGCACAAAAGCTTCATGCATTTATGTGACAGCCCAGCTCTGAGAGGACAGATGCAAAATCGTAAAACACTGAGGAATAATGTGTTCTGGCTAAACTAGACCTGTGTAGCCTTCCAGGAGCTCTTGTTATTAGCCAGGCTTGTCAAGAGCTAATCACCAGCTTTCAAGTTTTGTAAATCTACTCTGAAGGTTTACTTTAACCTTACCATACACAAAAATGTTTGTATTGCTACCTGCTGATAAGAAAACTATTAGCATTCATTAAGTAGAGCCATAAATCTCTCCCTCTTGGAAGAACAATAATGTGGGCTTCCAGCTGCCATAATGAATGCTCTGTTTAATCTCTCCTTGGGAGAATGTCCTGACTTCAGACCTCTGCTACAGACAGACACTCTGTGAAGGGCGTGGCATTCTGGGAATGCCACTGTTGACAAAGGAATGATACTCTTGCTTGATTTTAGACCCAGAAAGCCTACCAGTGATCATTAAGTGTCAAGCCTTAATTTTTTTATAAGAAAAAAAATGACTTCTTCAAGAAGGTGGAGAGTTAGCATTTATTGAGCACCTACTACAAATGACAGGGACTATACAAGGGGCCTTTTACCTACAGTTCATTTTCTCCTCATAAATACCCTCCAAGTTATCACTCTACCAATGTTGCCAAGGAGAAGGAAAGGCCCAGAGATTGATTTAGTAGTCCAGCATCAGGGATAGAATGCAGCACACGCAAAGCAGTCATTTGAATTTACTTATCTCTGACTCTGGAGCCCAGAACATTGCATGCCACTCCCTGGAGACCTAAGAGCAGGACCTTGTCGCTTAGTGTTAGAACTCAGACTTCTCAGGGTGAAGAACATATGACCTTCGGGGTAGAATGTGGAGGGTTGGAACCTCACTTCTGTTTCAGAGAACATTTATAGCATATAATGTGGAGCTTTCTCTGTCTCGGTGGCTGACGCACTGTTCCAGGGTCTCCACTGAAAGAACAGTAACAATAGTAAACACTTCCTTTGCGAGCTCTCCTTCCCCTTCCAAATGCCCCGAGTGGAAAACACCTGGTGTCCTGTATGATCTGTTGTGGCTGCACAGCTGGGGTGGGGAGCACACACCACTGGTCCAGGGACAAGGGAGGATTTCCTTCTCTGTGGACCAATAGGAAAGATGCCATCTGCCACTGGGCTAAACTGCCAAGGCCCCAGCAGTTTGAATGGCCCCTTGTCTTCCTCCTCGACAAGCTTCTTCCAAGAGGATCTAGATTTCCAGCACTGAGTAACATAAGTTTCTTGAGTAGATGGCAATGAATTCGCTTCATGAACAAGAGGAGCTGAGAAAAAGTAAAACCCTCTGTCCCCAAGTTTGAAAAGGGAACCTTCCCGTAGGCACGGTCGTGTAGAGATCACCCTTATCGTGACCTTCTCTAGACACTTTCCGTCCATGGGAAAGAACTAAATTCAGAGCTTACCGTGTTGGGGTTGTTGAGCCTCAGGAAGTGCTGCATTGATTATTTCAACTGGAAAAATTAAAAATCACCTTAACATAGCTTCAGTCAAGAACAACATGGTATACATTTGGCAGACAGTTGCCTTCTAGTTCAACAAAGGAAACCAAAACAAAAAAACAAACAAACAAAAAAAAAAAACTAAAAAATAAAAACAAGTAAAATGGCTTAATATTTCAGAAAGCCAAATTGAAATCGGTGCCTGATACACTTACTGACAAAGCACATTAGAAGGTGGCCGTGTTCTCTCAGCAGGAAGGTGGTCCTTAGATTGGGACTCCCTCCTCCCAGGTGACTCCCTGCATTGGGGGCGGAACCTGCTGGCTTTGGTTTGTATGATTGACAGTTTGTAGCTGTCTGATCACATTCATAGGGAAATAGCAGCTTTAAACAAGCTTCATACAGGATTACTAGAGTTGTTTTAACACTTTATTTAAGCTTTTTATGTTTAGCATGCTTGAATTCACTTGCACAAGCCTTTTATTCTGTAAAAAAATTGAAAAAGGAAATGGGACAATCCTAGTTAAAAAGGAATTGTTCTTATAATTATTTCATTATCTCTGCAATTTTTAAGTCTCCAACTTGGCTATGATATTTATATATAATATATACTGTATATATAACATACATATGTGGTTTTGTATAACATATATATGCACATATATGTATTTCCCCTAAGAAGGAAATAACAGGGATCTCCATAAATTACAAAGAGAAAATATGTGTGTGGGGGGTGGTGTGGCAGTGGCAGGGGTGGGGGGCAGATAAAATTGCCCCTTCAAATGAATTAAAAATAAAATCAATGTGCTGTTATCATGCTTAATAAGCTATGGAATTGGTAGGTTAGTCTTAGTAGGAATTTAACCATTTGCATGTGTTTTCAGTTCCCTTAAGGCATTTTAACCAATAAATAACTAAAAGATGATTAGTTTCTTGTCTAGGAGAGAGCTGGGTGGACTCCCCAGTTTAGGGTGACGTCAATGACCAGAGCGGGGCCAGAAAGCGATTCCGGCTTCAGGCTTCTTTCGGATCTGACACCTGGCTCAAAGAGGGCCCTTCTTCTCTGTGGCTTGTGTTCCTGCTCCTTGATCAATATGAAATGTGTAGTAGAAAAGAACTGCACTCAGTTACCTCCTGTGTCCTAGACTTTGTGAGCATTTCAAAGCGGCCATGCTATCATAAACTTAGACAAAAAAAAAGTTTCCTTACTAATTTCTGTTACAGAAGGAGAGGTTTCTGGCAAGGTTTTCAGGGGCAAGAAGAATAGCGGAGCGGGGGCGTTCAGCAGGAGGCAGGGACTTTGCCAATAGGCAGAGGCGAGCCCATACTAGAAATGCATGGTTCATAGCAGCAGCCCCATCGAGTGCTGGGCGTGGCTCCTGATACAATGGGGCTGTGGGCGGATATCCGTCAGGACGCGGCAGTCATCTGAGGGCATCGTCAGACCTCAAAATACCCCCAGTTTGGGGTTTTATTAATCCGATTAGTTAAAAACTCTGAATATTATTTTACGTGTGCATTTCCTCATAGAACAAGGCAAATCTGTGTAGTCAAACACTGATTTGATTTTCGTTAGTTAAAATACTGCCTAAATTTATCTAGTGTTACTCTCAAATCAAAAAGCTCGATTTCCCTTATTTCCCTGGAGTTAATTTAGTGTATGGATGATATTGAAGTTGAAGGAAAAGGTATATCATTTGAGTACTTTCTCACTTTTTTTTTTGCATATTTGTAAGTGTCAAATGAGCCCTGTGCATCAATGTGGTGCCTTCATAATAAAAATGACAACAACCTGAAATTATCAATAAAAATAAAGTTTCGTTTTTCAACACTCCTTTATTCTGTGTTCAAATTTTATGGAAAGCTTTAAAATCATTATTAAGGATTATTAAAAGTTCCATTTAAAATGAGAAAAATAGGTGCTATGGTCTCTGTTCCTTGGTATCAAAATCATAATACTGATACTTCCATTCATGCTCATTTAGAGATATTTATTTAGTCAGTTAAATTACTTGGTACAAAATATTTCCAGCCTGCAATCCTGCTAATAAGCCTGGATATTTACCACTGTTCTTTTCCTTTTTCTTTTCCTTTTAAAACAGCTTTATTGAAGTATAATTGCTGTGTAAAAATTACACAAGCTTAAATTATAAAATTTGATATGGAAAACATCCCCAGCATGATGAGGAAGACAACGAAATGTCTATCCCCCACAAGTTTTCTTGAGCCCCTTTGTAACTTGACCTTCATGCCCTTCTTCATAATTCCTCACCCCTAGGACATTATTGATTTGTTTTTTATTATCATAGATTTGTTTATATTTTTTAATTATTTCGTGTGAATAAAATCACCCAGTGTATACTGCTCCTGCCCATTTGCCTTACTGCTCATTGATACTATATTATACAGCATGGGGCAAAAGTAGGTTTATAGTTGTTCATATGATATATGATATAATCATTAATAAATAATAACGCAAGAATAAACTCTGTGTTTTATGTACTCTTTTTTAAATTTTTTTATTATTTTTAATCAGTATTTTTTAATTGTTGATATTGTACAGTTTTCTTTTACTCCCCCCAGCCCACCGCCCCAGCCCTACCCACCTCCCTCCCATTTCCACCCCCCATAGTTTTTGTCCATGTGTCCTTTATACTTATTGCTCTAATCCCTTCCCCTTTTCCCCTGAAATTCTTTCCCCTCTCCCCTCTGGTCACTGTCAGCCTGTTCTCAATTTCAGTGTCTTTGGTTATATTATGCTTGTTTGTTTGTTTTGTTGATTAGGTTCCTTTTAAAGGTGAGATCATATGGTATTTATCTTTCACTGCCTGGCTTATTTCGCTTAGCATCATGCTCTCCAATTCCATCATGCTGTTGCAAAGGGTAGGAGCTTCTTCTTTCTTTCTGCTGCATAGAATTCCATTGTGTAAATGTACCATAGTTTTTTGATCCATTCATTGACGGATGGGCACCTAGGTTGCTTCCAGCACTTGGCTATTGTAAATTGTGCTGCTATGAACATAGGGGTGCATAGGTTCTTTTGGATTGGTGTTTCAGGGTTCTTAGAATATAATCCAAACAGTGGAATTGCTGGATCAAAAGGTATGTCCATTTTTAGTTTTCTGAGAAAATTCCATACTGTTTTCCATAGTGGTTGTACCAGTCTGCAATCCCACCAACAGTGCACTAGGGTCCCCTTTTCCCCACAACCTCTCCAACACTTGCTGTTTGTTGCTTTGTTTATGAAGGCCATTCTGACTGGTGTCAAGTGGTATCTCATTGTAGTTTTAATTTTTTATCTCTCTGATAGCTAGCAATATCGAGCATCTTTTCATGTGTCTCTGGATCCTCTGTATGTTCTCCTCCTTTGCCCATTTTTTAATTGGGTTGCTTGTCTTCTTAGAGTAGAGTCGTGTAAGTTCTCAATTGGTTCTGCTCCAGTCTGTTTATTCATTCACTTCCCGTTGGAGTTTTAATTTGTGTACAGATTCTGTCTATTATGAACTTTTTGTCCAGCATGAACATTTTTAAACAAGTCTTTGTATGGATATACGACTTCATTTCTCTTGGGTACCTACCTAGGATTTGAATGGTTGGACCATGTTACATAATTGATTAACTTTTTAAAGAAACTACCAAACTGTTTTCCAAAGTGGTCGTACTGCTTTGTTGGGTTTTTTGTTTGTTTGTTTGTTTGTTGTTGTTTTTTAATATTAACAGCGTATGCATTACAGTAGCACCATATTCTCTGCAGCACCTGGTTTGGTCAGCGTTTTAACTTCTAGACGCCTTAACAGACTGTATGTCACTGTGGCCTTAATTAACCTTTCTCTGTTGGTTACTGAGAATGAGCATATTTGCACATGGTTATTTATGATCTCTGTATCTTCTCTAGTAAAGTGTCTGTTCAAACGCTCTGCTAGTTTTATCAGGTTGATTCTTATTATTGAATTTTGAAAAATCTTTACATAATCTGGATACAAGGCCTTTATTGTCTATGTGATATGCAAATATTTTCTCCCAGTCTTCAGTTTTTCTTTTCAAACCCTTAATAATGTGTTTCGATGAGGAGAGTTGTTAATTGTGGCAAAATCCAATTTATGAATCTTTTCTTCATGAATTATGCCTTTGATGTTATATATAAGAATTCTCTGGCTACTCCAAAGCCATGATTATTTTCTTCTTTTTTTTCTAGAAATATTAGAGTTTCAGGTTTTATATTTAGGCCTGTAATCTGTTTTAATTTTTATAGATGGTGTAAGATATGGATCAAACTTCATATTTTTTAATATGAATATACCATGATTCCAGCACAATTTGATGAAAAGTCTGTCATTTCTTAACTAAGTCAAGTTTTCAACGTGTTAAAGATTAATCGATCATATATTGTGCCTCTATATCTGAACTTTAGATTCTGTACTGGTGATATGCCAATATCTCAGCCATTGTTTCTTCAAATATTGTATATTTTTATCCTTTTGGTGTTTCGATTACATGTATGTTAAAATTTTGATGTGTCTCAAAAAGTTCTGTCCCCTGTATGTTTTGCCTGAATATTTTCTACTTACCTGTCTTCTATCTTAACCTTATTTTTAATTTTGTCTAATCTACTGATATGTCCAACTACTGAAGTCATATTTTAGTAATTATATTTTTATTTCTAATTTTTCATTTACTATATTATTCATAGATTATACTTCTCCAGGGAAATACCTATATTTCCTTTGATTTGTTAAATATTTTAAGGGCAGTTATTTTAAAGTCTATTTCAAATCGCTCCTATATTTTAAAATACTTATGATTCTTTTCAAATTGTTTTTATTAGTTTTTAGTTGCTTGTTTCTGTATCCAGGTAGTTCTGATTATTTTTATTTAAATGCTGAACATTATGTATGAGAAATTTTATAGCATTTGGATGATGTTTTGTTCCTCCAGGAAATATGCAATTTTCTTCTGACTAGCAGTTTGAGAGGGAGTGTACCAAGTTTATTTATAAAGGAAATGAGATGGTAAACTGCTGAATTTTAGGCTTTTGATGGTAGACTTACTTCCAATTTGCCTTTAATTTAAGACCTCACACTGCTAAAATAAAGGCTGAAAATATTTCCAGGGACCATCCTCCACAAAGGACCCTGAACTACAACGTTCAATTCCTCTGCTCAATCACGCTGCCAAAACCTCTGCCTGATTTTTATTGTCCTGGAACCACGTTTTTCTAATTTTCTCTTGGTCACAGGTGACATGGGATACAGCAAGCTCTGAGGACAAAAGTCACGTGGAACGTTTATCTCACAGCTTTGTCGTGGTCTTTTCCCAATGTTCTTGGCCCCATGAGTCCTGAGTATCTTGTTAGCCATGATGTCTAGTAGTTGGCTTTCTCTGTCCCATCCTGTTTCCAAAAGGCTGCGTCTGCGTGCTATTTTCCTTCTGTGTCTCATGCGATGCAAAGGAAGCCCCAAACTGTAGAAGCAGTGGAGAAACATTTTCTCAGCTCCGCATGTTCTGCACTGTCCTGCTCTACTCACCCGGCTTTACAAAGTTGTTCTCAGATGAAGGACTTACCGTTACAAACCACTCCACCACTCCCAAAGGCTCGGAACCTGTCGTTCTTTCTATGCAATGCCATTCGACCTCAGCTTTTCGGAAAAAATAAACACGTCTTGTCTGTTTTTTTTACTTGATTGGCATGATGAGTTAGGCAGGTTCCTGTATCTCTGAATCTTTATCCAGTTTCCTACTGTTTGAGAACCTAGAAGACAATACATTGTCTTGAGAACTCTCAGTTCTCAAGAACTCCTGAGAGTTCTGGCCTCCACAAGATTCAAGGCAGCTTCGAGCGGTCTTACGTAAACCTCCTTTTCTTCATCCTGCTCATCACCCCTTGACATTCTTGGCATGGAGAAATCCACTCAGGAAGGGGGCACATCTGCTTTTAAAAACCAGCTGAAAGGAACTCAGAAAGAGAGACTAGTCAAAGGGGTAAGAGTTTTTAAAAAAAGAAAACAGTAAGAGCACACAATTCATCTCAGAATTTTGAACCAATGAAGCTTTTTGGCATCTTCTAAGGCCTTCTTTAATGGATTCATTTCAAAAGTATCATGAATCATGCACCTATCAAAATTCCTCTTCTCATTTTTCCTACTTTGTTTCCCTCTTTTTCAGCTGCCTGAATAATCTTTATTAGGAACCTGAGTAGATGTGGTTGTTCAGATACTGCACAGGAAAAGATCCCTGCTCTTTGATAGCATGTGGCCTGAAACCGAATCTGAGATTGCGGCTAAGGACCCATCTTCATATGCAGGAAATGGAGCAATTAGGGAGAAGATGCAACAGCAAGATCCAAGCTTGTGATTAAATGAAATAATTCATTGTACTGGTAATAAATTCAGTGCTCTGGCTTCCTGCTGAGAAACTGAGTGGAGGCTACATGGGGAAGTAAATTGTCTCTCTGGGGAAGGCTTCCCACTGCGTAAGACATGGGCGTGAGTCAGCCTTGAAACTATTTTTCAAGACTCAAAAGCTATCTTCTGTCTCTCAGTGCTCAGTTTCCTCTGCTCCCACTCTATCTGCACCTCTCTCTGCTCTTCCCGACTTTCAAATGCACACTTGCATCCCCCCTTGTACAAATACATTGTTAAGGGAGAAGAGCGGTTTAATACTTGTACTGGAAGAGGGCTTATATGTCATATTGTCCAGGGATGAAAGCTAGGTTTTATCTCACACGGCAGCTCCAATCAGTCACAAGAGATTACGTGAAAAGCTGAGTTGAGGGGGTTTTAATTTTGTGTTCAAAGTCAGTAGGAAAGTGTGGGTAATGAATTGTAACAGGTACAGATGAAGGGATTAGCGGCGTGTTTGCTATGTCGTCGCCACCCCAGATTTAACCCAACACTTTCATTTTTCAAATAAGGGAGATGGAGCCCAAAGGATCAAATGACTTCTCCAAGTCACACAGTTATTAATGGTGATATTAATACTCAAACCCACGTCCTCTTTCTTATTTCTTGGTGTAATGCTCATTCCCCTCCCATCCTTCACCTTTTGAAAGAGTAGAGTAACAGAAAGAATCAGCTGGTTTCAAAACTCAGTCTACGCTGCTGCGTGTAGGTGATTGGTGCTCGAAACAACGGGAAGTTGATTGCTTGCATTTGGATGCCAGTTTTGACTTTCTTACCTAATAGCGTCGTAATTTCTTTATCTGCAACTTGAATTTATTGTATGAATAAAATTCGAAGCACTTGGATTTGGTCCTGCCTTGTATTAAACGTTGAGCCATAATTATGAGTTTTATAGCTGAAATAATATACTTATTCAAGGTGATACTTTTCAAAACATATCGAGTCTAAAATTGGTTGTAATATCATCTGTTTTTCCCCTGTTGAGGTCCTGTAGTCAGTAAGCCTTCACACACACACGGAAAGTATACTTATTAAGCTCACTAAAATTGTAACAGAAGAGTTATAACAATGATTACATGACAGCAAATGAAATGTCCAAGTCTAGATAATTTCTTGTATTTCTTGAAATATTCTACCTGCTCCGAGTACATGCTGTCCCTTGGATCCCCATATGTTTTACTTCCAAAGAAAAGAGTTCTCATTCGCTGGAAGTCTTTATCTTTATTACCCTTTCTAACTTGTCTTTATGCCGTTCAGGAGAACTGTCCCTTGTACTGTTCGGAAGAAAGAGAAAATAATACACAAACACCAATATAAACACATATCAGAATCACAGAGGCCATTTATAAGATGCCCACAGCTGCACACCAGGAGTGATGCCTACAATTTCACTTTAAAATGTGAATAGTATTATAACCCCTTCTGTTGCTGCCAGAATTATTGAAGCTTCTAGATGATTTTACAAGTCATTGGCTGACCTCAAGGGTACTCACCCTGTGTGAGGTATTGACATGGACCTTCTGTGAATCCCCCTGTCCTACTGAGACTGGCCCATGTGTGGTAGAGGGTACACCTGCTGGGGAGAGGCCTGGAGAGGCAGAGCAGAGGAAACCGGAAGCCCACCTGGACAGAGCACTGCTTCCCTGATGTCTTGCCTCCAGGGGCCTTGAGCACCTTGGTGATCGCCGTGATTGTAACTCTACAATTGTACTTCACATGAGGACGTTCCACCCAGGGACAGGCTGTCTCTTCCTGGGCTCCGAGACTGGAAGAATCTCAGACGATGTTGCCACAGTGTGGCAATTGATTTAAATTTGGTGAAAGAAAATGTTAATTGTCTCATTGATGATAATACAAAGTCAGTGATACTTAACTTCTTGAGTACCATTTTTAAATTAAATTACAGAATCCTTAGCATCATTGCTTATTGGGTTACAGACCTATCATGCATCTTCCTTCTGGTTAGTGAATACTTCACTGATGTTTCATATTTCACAACCATGTGAACCCAGGCATGATTTTTTTGCAAGCTGGACTGAGATATCATTGACATGTAACATTGTGTACAGGTTTGAGGTGTGTGATATGATGATTTGGTACATGAGTATTGTGAAATGCCTATCACAATAGGGTTAATTAGCATATCCCTTACCTCACATAATTATTGTAGCATTTTTGTGGATATGTTTGTGGTGAACATGTACAGCTCAAAGACAATAACTTTTTAGTATATTATACAGGCAAGGCTTCTGAGAGTAAAATTTCCAAGCCACAGCTTTGTAAAGTTGTTTAACAGATACAGAGGAATTAGGTTAATTTTCTCTATTTACAAACGTCCTCATTAGCTGTTCTTAAAAGTTCAATTGACAAAGTAATATATATGTATTAATTACAGGGCAGTGATTCTCAGAATTGTGTACTCCAAAGAGCAATTTTAAAGAAATTGATTTCTCACAAACCTCAAAAATCCAGCCATGGATCTCAGTGTAAGCAACGTGGACCTAAGGAAACAAGGGTTTATACTTTAAAAATATCTTTTACTAGAACATTGCTGTAAAGTAACTTTGTAGAATAAATCCTTTAGTTTCTATAAGAAGTAAATCTTCTAAAATTATCATTGAAATAACTCTCAAACAGAAACAAAACTTAGAGTAAGCCTTTGTGCTTGTGTCCAAGAACATGAGCTTGAGAAATCTCATGACAGTGCTTTAAATTTTAACAAATACTTTCACATGCCTGTCCACTTGTTTCTTTTAACTCTTGCCTCCATCCTGTGGGAGAGGCAACATTATCTTTCTGAAGTTGTTGGTGGGGCTGGCATTTTAGCTCTGATCTTATAACTTCCAGTGTCACTAATATACTGTCTTTCTGAGAAAAGTATTTTTATGGTGTTTAAAACTGATAAAGCTTTTTTATATAATCCATCACACATGGACTAGACTGGCCATTATTTCCAAGTGCAAGATGCATATAAAGTTTATGTTTTTAAATTCTTTTTTAAATGTTCTGGGCCCTATGCCTTATGTCATTTGTTGTCAGCTATTTGATTATTTTTTAAAACAAGATGTAATATTACCCTAAGTAAGTAAATCAGCAGGTGCTTAGTAAGTCCTATTGTATGTTTAATTCTCAATAATATTTAAATGGTCTAAAATAGTATTTCCCAGAGTAAGATTCCAAAGATTAGCCATTCAGGTGTGTGTGGGGGGGGCAGGTTTATAACCAAAGCTAATTATCTATTAACTTTAAGAAAATTCACAATAGTCCCTTAAAAGCTATGTGAAATTCTACAGTGTAAATGTGTTTATACCTGAGTACTTACCCCATTGTATATGTGTCTATTTCAGCCTAGAGTATATGTCACTTCCATGAAGGCTGGTGACTAATTCATAATAACTCAAGAACACAGACTTGAAAGTTGGTGCTACACTGCATTTTAGCGTATCCTTCTGAAGTCTCATATGGTTCAAGCTATTCCATTATCTGCTGTGTGTCTCTTCCTAATTTCAGTTCACCGAAGCTGAGGACTGAGAAAGAAATAAGGGTCATTCTTCTGGAAAGGACAATGCAAAGAAGGATTTGTGTTTCTCTATTTAACCTAACGTATTATCATGTCTGTTCACCTCACTAAAGGGCAATGTCACATCAATGATCAATGTAACAACCAGGTATTTCGAGTAAACCAATGAGCCATCCCGCATTGCAAAACGTGGCAAGCCAGGCTTCTTCTACATGGTAGGTGTTAAATAGATGTTTGTCATTGTTGTTCTTAGCATTATTATTCACTACAAATCATTATTATTAATGATATATGTAAAGATGTTAACCTCATTTTATGCAATATAGGTGTTTTCAACATTTGAGTGCATAATGTATTTTCATAAATGAAATATGTTTAAAGATGTTAGTACAAATGGATGCTTAAAGGAACCCTGGTGAAAACTTTTGTAAATTTAAAATGGATTCTTACTTGAATAATTATTATAACCCCTTACCAAGAAAATATATACTTTTTTCTATTACATTGGATAGTCTAAAAATGGGAGTATAACAGAATTGTGACAGGGTGGTGTATAATGTTTGAAATGGAAAAAGATTCAGTGGATAACTGACCCTAAAGTGACAGAATTTTGTGGAGAAGATGAGAAGCAATTATGCCTATAAGAGAAATAGCAATATATTTTGAAATTGTTCCCCTACAGGAAAATCTCCTGAAATTCTGAAACATGTTTTATTGTGGAGGCATTTATTCAGAAAAATATTTCAATTGTCCTCTGCTCTGGATATTTACACTCTGGGGTTCACACAGTCTTTATATGCATGTTCCACGCCAATGATATTTTCATCCTGGAAATGTATTGTCACCGTAACTGAACACCTGCCACAAGGCACAACATTAGACTCGGAATGTGCACTCAAATATCCTGGAGTCAATACATTAGGAATTATCAGAACACATTGCTCAAAAACAGAAAAATTAATCAAATGTCCAATTTTAGTTTTACTTGTGACAGCAGGGCACAATGGACCGCAGAACTGATTAGTTACTTATTAAATAAGAACAGTGGTGACGGAGTTTGAAAATACCAAATCAGCCTAACTGAGCTCCCAGGGAAATGGTAAAACCTAAGCAGAAGCTGGGCCGTAGACACAGGAGGGGGCCATGGCCATCTATGAAAGGTAGAAATGGCAGAGCTTCTTGCTGCTGCTGCCTTCTGCAAAACTTGATACTCTCAGGCTTTAAGAGTCACTCTGGCTGCTCTGCTTCCTGGGTTGTTTGACGCCGGGCAAATTTACCCGCTTGTTCTGACATGGTAACGGAGAAATCAAGGGTCCTCAGGAACTGCTTCTCCATCTAGCAAAGAGTTGGCTACTGAGAAACTGAAGATGCACCCAATCTGGACCAAAAGGACACTACTGGGTTGCATCACGAGATGATGCTGTTAGCCTGTGTTTTATCAGAGGAGTAAACAAAAGACTTGAATAGGACCAATCATACATTCCTGCTAACGCCTTATATGTATCACTAGTCACCATTGATGGCTGGCAGCAAACTATCTGACAAAGGTGTTTTAGTAGTTTCCAGAAGTTAGATAATACGAGCTTAGCATCTGTGTAGCTAACTGGTCTTGTGACATGAACATTTCTGTATGTGGGATGCAGCCTGTGAACTCTGAATATTGGTGTTCAATTTTAAAGGAGGTAGCTCGATAGAGTATATATAACTTTCTCTAGAGCTTAGCATTCTCCCGGTCTTGGGAATAAATATATAGTGACTAATGCCTCCATCTTATCATTCATAGGTTTTTTTTTTGTGTGTGTGTGAGCATTACGAAGAATCCACACCTGTCTGTTGGCATCAATGTGAGTCTCACAAGGCACATAAAGAAAAAAACAATAACAGCAGCTGAATAGTTAAGAAGAAAGTGTCAAGTCTGTCATTCGCCTCTGTATTTCCTCTAAATGGATGCAGAATTTTTTGAAGAATTCGTCTCCAGCTTCCCACAGGCCCTGAAAGAGGTTGGATAGACATCCAAAGTCTTTCCACTATGAAGGTGTTCATTCAGGGTCTAGATTTGGAAAATAAAGGCTGTTTATGTCTCAAATTACCTTCTGCTCAGGCTCTTCTCCACCACTAATTGACACGACTTTGGGTGTGTCTGCTCTTCAATATCCTTGACATCCATCTGCTATGAAGATGAATTAGTTATTTAGGTAACAATCAGCCTTCCTGGTTTAGCCAAAGTGCATCCATTCCTCTTCAGGACTATTAAGCTGGGAATGAACTTTCAAGCTAATGCACAAGGCAATCACTAGCACTCTGGAGAAGCCAGGCACCTAAATATTTTGTATTCGGTAATGAAAAACTTCTTTCTAAAACAAGAGGGATAGAAAGAAGGCAGGAGGAGGAATTAGTGGGGGGAAGTCAATAAAGACCTAGAGATTCAATTAAGAGTTTAGGTATCTGCCAACTTTTATTAGCTCCAACTTTGACTTAAAAGTCAGAGGTCAGCAAGTGGTCAGTGCAGAGGCATGTGGGGGGCAGATGATTGCATCAGGGGCTTGGATACGGGGAGCACTTCATCTCCTAAATGAGTAACAAGAGACAACTGGCCCTAATGTCGGGGAAAATATCAGAGTTGATTCCAGGGAAAAGATACATTTCTCTGCAACTCTCTAGCCAGCGTGTGGGAGTCTTTCACACCACCTGACATGTCAGACTTACGATTAAAATCCTTACAAGTGACCACTCTTTCTCCCCATCCACACATACTCAATCCTTAGAGAACAGAAAGATTTGTTGTCCTTGCCTGACTTAGGGGAAAAAAAAAAAAAAGATATAATCTGTGGTCATTTGGAATTTGTATTTAGTAACAAAGTAGGAAATAGTATCCAAATTTTAAATGTGATCTTTGTTCACTAGGAAAGCATATATATATATACACACACACACACACACACACACTACGTATAAATGTATACATATATAGGCATATTTACTAAACATCAGGATTTGTCCAAGTGTGTTGACGTACTTTATTCCAGAACGTGCACAGAGCAGCATGTTTAGGCAAATATCATAGTTGATGTTTCAGAGCTAAAGAGATGCAGGCTTGCTGGGATGACTACCCTGACTGAAATAATCCAGCTGTTGTTACTTCACATCTAAGGCTTTCAATTTTATTCTTTTAATTTTCTTTTTCAATTACAATGCGCTTTCAGTGTTAACATGTAGTAGTTGCAGGTGTACGGCACACCTGAAATTTCTGTGGTAGATTAACCACAGAAATTGAGATAATTGTTGTCATTTTAAGCCTCATATTTTTGTAACGCAGCAAAGAATAACTAACACATACTCCCAGAACGCTGGCTGCCCAGGTTATACCAGCAAGGCTGGATAGCTGACTAGTTCTCTCTGGTAAAATGATAACCACAAGAAGAAGGGAAATCTATCATTACTTAGAGCCAATGGGTTTCCTAACAAAATTTGAAGATTCCTACCCAAGCATTCCAAGATGAAGTCTTCCTTCTGTCAAGACCTGCCAGTGTACATAGACCTTCTAAAAACATTTCAACATTTCACTTTTAGTGGCACTGACAACCAAGATTAAGATAATTTTTTTAAAAATTCTAATATAAAGGTCAAAAAGCAAAGAAAATGTACCAAGAAAAGAAAAAAGAAATTAGATGAGAGAGTAGAGAGCAAAGGAGTACTTCACCAGAGTCACTAACGTACCCATGAGGATACTTAAAAGTGTAAAGGATAGTACAGTCATAAAACTGGAACAAATGCTATAAAAAGGAGTATTAATAGAACAAATAATCTTTAAAATGGAGAATATGAAATATATTAAATCTTCACAGAAGTATTAAAAAGTAAAGGTAACTTTTCCAGAAAACTGATTAAAAAAAAGGCAAAGTTTGAAGTTATAAAAGAGAAAAAAGACTTAGAGCATTGGGTTAAGATTAATAGTTATTCCAGAAAACCAAAGAATTAAGAAAATTTGCAATAAAAAAATCCACTTTGAAGGGGCACTAAACAACCAAAATAATAAATACTAAAAGACCCATATCATGAAGAAAAAATAAAAACTATAAAAGAGAAACCTATATCATGAAATATTCAAAAACTATAAATAAAAACAAGACCTTAAAATTGGAGAGAAGAAAATTATATGCAACAGATCAAGAATCAGAATAGCATCAGTTCTCTCAAGAGCATCACTTAGTTCTAGAATGTAATGGAGCAATTCTTTGATAATTCTCAAAGAAAATTACTCTCAACTAGAATTCCCTCTCGAGAAAAATATGAGACCGTAGTTTGTTGGGAAGAAGATGCAGGAGGTGAAATGAGACCACTTTAAGTGTGAGAGACACCTGTGTGGGGTTGAGAGATGGGCATGTGTTTGTGGGAGATTAGAAGTAGTGATGAATGCTTTGAGAACCTCTCTCATTCTTGGTCTACAGTCAGATCGCCTTTTCTGATGCCTCTGAATTTAGACAAGGCCATGTGACTTCTCTGGCCACACAATGAAAAAGGAACTGGCCTATGTTCCTTCTAGACAGAATCATTTACATTACCCAAATCTCCACATTCTCTCTGTCTGTAGCATTAAACCCTGATGCCTTGTCTTAAAGTGGCAGTGCCCTTGTTATCCCCAGTCTCTGAAGGACTAGGATGAGTAGAGCTTCGGGACTACTAACAGCGGACATGTGGGGTGGGCAGGGTGCAAATTTTGCTTGTTTTTAGACAGTAAATTTTTGAGCTATTTTCAAAGCATAACATAGCCATCTTGATGCATGTGGTATATTGTCTGTGTGGACCTGCGTTTCACATGGCAGATTCTTTTACATGGTTATTGATATAAAAGAGCAGCTGAAGAGGCAGAGGTAGAACAAACAATAAGGACACAGAAGAGAGAATGAGTGGCTAAGAGATCACAGACTAATGGAAGAATTAACCTTCGACAGGAAGAGAACTACCTCATCGTTTGCAACACAAGACAATGAGCTAAGATGGAATGTGAATGAATATACGATCATCAATATGAGGTCAGGATGTTTTTTTCATATATCCTGTTTTCTGACAAGTGGAAAATGAGGCCATTTGTTGTGCATTATTGAAATTATTGAGGGGTGGAGATGGTGGAATGGTAACGTATCAGGTTCAGTTGGGAAACCAAAAGTCTTTGTATTCAGTCAAAGAGGATGAAGAGTTTACTTTTAGGGAAGTGTACAAATGATTTTCAATCTTTCTCATCTCACGGCACACGTAAACTGATTACTAAAATTCTGTGACACACCGAAGCGTATTTTCATTTTTTGTTGATCTGACAAAAGGGTAGGTATAGTTTTGATTCATTCACAGTGGACGGCTAGTGTTTTGTTGGCTGTTGTCATTTTTTATTTGACAAACTAAGGGAAAAGAGGTCAGTGCCCCTGACTAGTGACGTAGTGCCAGCTTGAAAACTTCTTGCGATACACCAGTTGAAAATTGCCGTTTCACACAAATATTGGAAATACTGAGAAAATGAAGCAAGGTCAAGTGGCCAACATAAAAAGTCTCAGCCCTCTGCTTCAAAACAGAATTCTAAGAGATAGCATGAAGACTGCTAGAAGTCTCAGTAGCATTTAGAAAGATCTACACCAGTATCTTGGTCTACATGAGTAAAGTGAGTAGTTAAGAAATTGCTGCAAATCCTGTATTTTACTACACCTATCCCAGCAGCTGCCTCCATGGAATAAAGGCTTTCCCTTCCCCTCCCTTCCCCAAGTGTGAGTGCCTCTCACTGGCAGATAGTGAGTAGCCAGAATTGCACTGGAAAATGGATTCTAGGAGATGTAGTTTCCTGTTGCAATTTGGTGGTCATCTGTGAAAAGGGCATATTGACTAAAAGTCAATCAGTGTGCCAAGTATTTTGAACATGTATAATTTTTGGAAGCCTCCTGTATTTTAAAGGACCTTCCCACATTTTTATAGTCTCTCATACTATAAATCCTGCTCTAGCCATGCAGAACTCCCTTAAAAACTACATCCCCCAGCTTCCCTTGCTGTTAGAGAACAGGTAATTGCTTTAGAAGTCATGTGTCCTGAGAAAGACTGGTTTGGGATAGAGTTATGTGAGGAAAGGGGCAGGACACAGAGCATTCCATTTTCCCACACCCGTGATAGCAGAAGCAGCCCAGTTCTGAGCTCAGAGGAGTTTATATCCTTCTGTATTGAAATCTACCCAATCATGGAAGACACAGCAGCACCTTTGGTTTTCTAGGCCCACCATGTGGCTCTGGAAGTTATTCCTAAACCTTAGTTTTGAACCTGTTCTTCAACCCTACCAGCAATTCGGCAATGTTTCTAGACTTAGTATGCTCCATCTACTTCAATTTGGCAGTGTTTTTGTTGCCTTTAACTGAGAACACAGGCCAATATGGTGTAATTGGAAAGATTGGTGTAGGCTTAGAAAAGTAGCTGCCAAGATGGAAGGAGATGATCAGGAAGCTCTAGAGAGACAGCCAGGACATGAGCTAATGCTGTATTGAATTGTTCTTTTGACAATGACCTCAGTCTGTGTTATTTTCCTCTAGCGGTTCTCAGCAGCCTGGGTTATGAGGTAGAGAAGGTAAATGTTTGAATTGACTCAGAGTTGTCCTGATTTTACAGTTGAAAGAATTAAGAACTTCACAGTTGATCCATAGTCCCTGGCAAAGAAGTAGTGGAAATGAGAACAGAACCATGTAAGTGAGGGCCACACATAGCAATACATTGCTGGAGATGATATTTTCTCCCTCACAAACTCTCTCCTTCACTTGAAAACCAACAGCCACTCCACAGAAAAGAACCCTTTGTCTCAATTGTCAATTTAAACTCTGTTCACAAATGCTGTCCCATAGATGTATAGAATTAAGATGTAGTTCGAATTTATTTGTTGCTTAAACGTTTAATTTTTTGTTATCTGTATTGAAAGAATTGCAGGAATTTGTCAAAAATTAGCTGGTCTTTCTACCTATACAGCATCAGTGAGAGTGTATATCACTGTTTAGAAAATTGCTAGGAGAAAACATAATTGGACTACTGGGTTACGAAAGCCAAGCACTAATGTCCACAGAGGAGATCAAACAAACAAAACCAAACTATTGCATTACATTAGCACTCCCTTATTGTGTTTGAACTTGAATGTATTCAGGAAGATATTCTAAAAAGAGTATAAAAGAATTATTTCTAAAATATTATTTTTTATATTTATTCCCCTTTTCCCACTCCTGATTTCTCTGGATCTCCTACATTTATACTCCCATAAATATTATTTCTTTGATGTTTCTACGTGATGAGGAGGTTGTGGTAAACAAAAAAAGAAAGTTTCTGCCTCAGTGAAGTTTGCAGTTTATGAGAGAAACTGGCATTTAACAAATTATTAGTATGTAAAGCATTATACATTGCTAAAGAGTGCTGAAGGAAATGAAAATTAGTACCAGAAAGCATGCAATGCCATTACACTGTGGGCTGAGGAATTAGGAAAGGCCTTTCTGAGAAATGAATAGGTTTGCTGAAACCTGAAAACTGAGTCGGGTTAACCACTTAAAGAATGAGTGCCACGTCACTCCAGGTGGAAGAAACCACATGTGGGAAGGTCCTAAAGCAAAAAATTACAACACTTCAGCCCCTACACAAAAGCGATAATTTGAGAAAATTTTAAAAAAATATTTTGGTGCTATTAGAAGTCAGATTCCTGTAATTGCTGTAACACACACACACACACACACACACACACACACACACTCATGCTTGCCTTGTTAAGGCGTCTGAAAGCTCTCTTGTGCTGGTGCATTTGGAGAGACAGATTTCAAGATCTATATTTCTGGCCAAAAAATAAATATTTTTAAAACTTTAACAAATTAGAAATAGAGAGTCTCTGCCGAGCTGTGGATCCAAGTAAACTGGATTTGCCAAGAAAATTCATTTTGAATGTGCTATTTTCTTCCATGGCCATGTGGTCATGAAGCCTTCGTGGTTCTGTTGCCTGGGTGTGCACCATCTGTGTGCTTGTGTCAACTC
Source organism: Glossophaga mutica (assembly GCA_039655065.1). Classification (NCBI taxonomy): domain Eukaryota; kingdom Metazoa; phylum Chordata; class Mammalia; order Chiroptera; family Phyllostomidae; genus Glossophaga; species Glossophaga mutica. Next base: position 24,484,390 of record CM077310.1, read on the forward strand.
ATCTCAGATCTTCCTGGCCTTGGATTAACCTTCTTTCTTGAGCTCCAGGTTTTCTGAATGGGTAACGTTACTTCAAATGACTACAGCGGATTTGAGAGCTTTTGAAGCCTTGCTGAAGAAAGTGCATTATGAATACACTTCAGATCGGCAGCCATGAGTTTATCTGTCAGGAAAAGTGCATTGGGCTTTTAGCGCATAAACAAGGGAAATAAAACACCCCAACGTGACACTGAAATAAAGGCGGGACCTGGAGGATCCATTATGAAATTACTGGTGCCTATTTAAACAGCCAAGGGGGCTTGTGACATCTGCCGGTGAATTATGATTGACGACATAGGAAAATAAAAGTATCCCCGAAGCTGGTTCTAAAGCAAGGGTGCCATGCGAGGAGTGGTGGGTGTTGAAGAAAAGAGTTCACAAATCGTGCTCAGCTCAGAGAACAGGGGAGAGGCAAACTGCTCGTTTTATTTATGTCTTTGAAGAATGTTGGAAAAAATGCTAATATTGCCATTTTTAGATTTACTTAAAGCTGAAATCAATGGAGCAAAAGCAAAACCCACAAGGCCAGCCCAGCCTGATGGTTAGGATAATGCCCACTGTGTGGTTCATTAACTGTGTGTCTCATTCATCATCTGTCCCCGTCCCCCAGGAGGGTTTCCCGGGAGCAGGGCTGGAGGCTTCCTGGGTGGTGTGCTGAGGAGCCGGAATGTGCTTCTCCAGGAGCACGGCATGGGCAGAGGCGTTTAACCCTCACAAACCCAAGGCGGCCTTGTTATCGGAGATATCTGTAAAACCCCTTTACTGTGGGGAAATGCGTGGCTTCATGGGCACATAGGCACGCTCTGTCATAGCTTCCAGCCTAGATGCCGAGGAGAGGGACTTTGCAGGGAGAGGCCATGGCCAGGGGAAAACCCGTCGATGCCTGAAAACCCTGGGAAAATATAAAATGGAAATAAAATGAAATCACGATATAAAAATGTACTAACTCTAATATAAAGTCAAAAACTATCTCAACAAGGCAATAGTATTGCAATATGGAAATGTTCCAGTGAAATGGCATTAATGCCTAAAGAGGAAATGCTGGCTTCTACACACTGAAGTGGTCTGCAAAAAAGAGCTCCCAGTACAAAGGGGTGCAGTTGTGTTGCGGGTGATTCAATTACTTCCAGCAGCGTTGCTGACAGCAATATCACTTTCCGAAATGCTGCATAATTCTTTTTGAAACTTCTGAACAAAAGTAAGGGTAATATTTCTCTGATTTACATAATAGTTGTGTTCCAGGGAAATTCAATATATATTAAAACTGTGCAGGAAATACTTTTTTGTTTTTATGTAAAATCGAATTAGAGTCTAATTTCAGATAATTATGTCGTTTTCCCTCCTATACGCCATAATTATAAACCTCCCTGGTGGAAACGTGAATATCTAGCAGGCGGGCGTGTCTGTGTCGGCCCTGGACGTCCTCCCTGGTCTCCATACTCATTTTCCAGATTCTACTCGGGTCCATTTGCCTGGAGGTCTGAAGGCATCTCCAACTCAAACATGTCAAGCGCGCCCTCTGCCTTCACTTTTCCTCCTCTCGGTAAACGTGAACGTCCCCTCTGCAGTTTTAGTCACTCAAGCCAAAACTTCAAACCGCTTGATGCCATTCTTCCGGTTTGCCCTACGTCCAATCTGCCAGAAAATCCTGTAAGCCCTACTTTAAAAAATACCTAGGTTCCAAACACTTCTCCATCACCCGGGTCCAAGGGGCTAACAGCGTCTGCGTGCGCTAATTCAACGCTCTCCCCCTCGACCCAGACTTTACCAGGTCCCCGTGTAGGGTAGCATATCATAGCGGCCAGGGAGCCTTTAGAAGTGCAAGTCCGCCTGAAGCTCCTCAACATTCTCGGGGTCCCCTCCCACCCACAGTCCCAGTTCTAGCTCTCACCGCCTTTTCCCTGCCTCCTCCCTCACTTCTCTCATCTGACCCTCTACCTCCTTCCCCAAAGTGTTCCAGCCACCCCGGCCTCCTGGCTGCCCCTGGAACACACCAAGCGTCCCGCCCCCACTGGGCTTTGCACCTGCCCTCCGCTCTGCCTGGACTGCACTGGCCCCAGGCCTTGCTTCCTCTGCCCCTTCAGTTTTCTGCTCACTTAATACTTCTCCTCCCCGCTTTGGTTAATGGTATTTTATTGTGCATTTAAAAACTTGCTTTTTTTTTTTTTTTTGCCTTTGTATCTTTTTTAATTTATTTTTGTTTCATAAATTACTTTATTGTTGTTCAATTACAGTTGTCTTCATTTTCTCCCCACCACTCCCTCCCACCCCATCCAAACCCACCTCCCTCCCTTGCTCTCACCCTCCCCCTTGGTTTTGTCCACGTGTCCTTTACAGTAGTTCCCAAAAACCCTTTTCCCCTCTGTCCCCTGCCCCCTTCCCTCTGGCTATTGTTAGATTGTTCTTAATTTCAATGTCTCTGGTTGTATTTTGTTTGCTTTTTTCTTTTGTTGATTATGTTCCAGTTAAAGGTGATATCATATGGTATTTGTCCCTCACCACCTGGCTTATTTCACTTAGCATAATGCTCTCCAGTTCCATCCATGATGTCCCAAAAGGTAGGAGTTCCTTCTTTCTCTCTGCTGTGTGGAATTCCATTGTGTAAATGTACCATAGTTTCTTGATCCACTCATTTTCTGATGGGCACTTAGGTTGCTTCCAGCACTTGGCTATTATAAATTGTGCTGCTATGAACATTGGGTTACTTAATACTTCTCACTGTGCCTCAAAGAGCTGTGGAGGGAGGATATGCCAGACCCCGAAGTTGACCTGGGACCATGGAAATGGCAGAGAACTAATGAGGGGCAGGGTTTGAGTGTGGTTTAGGGAGAAGACAGATACACAATTCTGAAGCTGTTACTGTGAGAGAAATTTAGAAGGATATTGAATCCTGGGTGAGGAGGGGTTTTAGACTTTTATCCTGTAGTTAATGGGCAGTCGCAGGAACTTTTTGAACAGGGAGTAAAATAACTTAAAAGTGTTCATCTGGAATAAAGAAAGAACTCAGAAAACTTGGAGTACAAGGGAACATTCCTCAACATGAAGAAAAGCATTTATTAAAAACAAAATCCCTTCCTAACATCGGACTCAATGGTGGAAGACTGAGAGCTTTCCTCCTCAGCTCAGGAACAAAGACACCAAGTTTCACTATTGCTTTTAGTGTTGTACTGAAGTTCCAGCCAGGACAACAAGGCAAGAAAAAGAAATAATAGATGTTTACATTAGAAAAGAAGAAGGAAAGCTATTTTTATTTTCAGACAACATAATCATTTGTATGGAAAATCCTTTAGAATCCACAAGAAAGTTATTAGAGCTAATAAACAAATTAGGTGAAATTCCAGGGCAGAAGTTAAATACAAATATCAGTTGCGTTTTATACTCTAACAATGAACAACTTAATAAGGAAATTAAGAAAACAGTTTCATTTACAATAGCATTGAAAAGTATAAAATACCTAGCCTTAAGTTTATCCAAAGAAGTGAAATATAATACTTGTATAATTAAAGCTATAAGTATTATAAAAATAAAGGCATAAATAATTGAAAAGACATCTCATAATCATGGATTGAAAACAATAGTCTTATGATGTTCATATTACCCAAAATTATCTATGGAAACAGCACAAATTTCAGCAGCCTTATTTTTTTATAGAATGCAAAAGCTGATCCTCAAATTCATATAAAATTTCAAGAGACTCCAATTTCACAAAACAATCATTAAAAAATAAACAAAGCTTAAGATTCATATTTCCTAATTTAAAAACTCACTATGAGGTTTTATTAATCAAAACAGGGTGGCACTGGCATAAGGATAGACATATGGACCAATAGTATAGAATTTGGAGTGCTGAATTAAACTTGTACATCTATAGCCAATTGATTTTTAACAACAGTGCCAACACCATTTACTAGGGAAAGAAAAGTCTCTACCGCAAATGGTGGTGGGGATATTGGAAGGTTCCATGCACTAAAGAATGAATACACACATACTCATACATGTATTCATATATGTATGCACACATAGATAATTGTACATGCATACATGCATACATACACATTATTTACATCATGGGTGTTATATATTATACAAAAATAACTTAAAACAGATAAATAACTTAAATATAAGAATGAAAACCATAAAACTTGGAAGAAAAGATAGTGGTAAATGTTCACGATGTTGGATTTGACAGTGGATAGGTTTTTTAGATAGGATACCAAAAGCATGATCAACAAAAGAAAAATGTTAATTGAATTTAATTAAAATGAAAAATGTTTGTGCACCAAAGAACATTACCAACAAAAAGAAAAGACAACCCACAGAATGGAAGAGATTATTTGCAAACATGTATCTGATAAGGGTTTGATATTCGAAATATATAAATAACTCACACACATAAAATGATTTAAAAAGTGGGCAAAGGACATGAATAGACATTTCTCAAAAGACATACAAATGGCCAATAAGTGCATGGATAGATTCTCAGTATCATTGCTCTTTAAGAAGATGTAATTCAAAATTGTAATGGGACGTAATTTCACACCCACTCTGTTGGTGTTATCGGTTGAAACGTGTCCTTCACAATTTATATGTTGGAGTCCTACCCCCTTGCACCTCAGCATTTGGCTATATTTGAAGATAGGACCTTTAATGAAATAATTTAATCAAAATGAAGCCATTAGGGTGGGCCCTGGTCTAATCTGACTGGTGTCTTTATAAAAAGAGGAAATCTGGACATAGAGACAGCAGAGGTGTGTGTACACAGAGAAAAGACCGTGTGAGTCCTCAGGAGGAACCAAACCTGCCAACACCTCAATATTAGATTTCTAGCCTCCAGAACCGTGAGAATAAATTTCTGTCATTTGAGTCAGCCTGTGGTATTTTGTTATGGCAGCTATTGCAAACTAATATAGATGGTTATGATCAGCAAAATGGAACACGAGTATTGGGGAGAATATAAAGAAATCGGGACCCTCGTGCTTTGCTTGAGGGAGTTTAAAATGATATAGCCACCATGGAATAAAGTTTAATATTTCCTCAAAAAGCTAACCATAGAATAGCATATGATCCAGCAATGCCTCTCACAGGTATATATATATACCTGGCATAACTCAAAAGAGGACTTCAACAGATGCTCATGTTCGACTGTTTATTTCTGCATTATTTACAGTAGCTAAAAGGTAGAAAGAACCCATGTCCAACAACAGATGACCGACAAACGAAATATAATCTATATAGTGAAACATTACTCAGCCACAAAAAATAAAGTTTTTTACACATGTGACAACATGGATAAACTTTGAGAACACTATGCTAAGTGAAATAAGCCAGACGCCAAAAGAAAAAAGTATTGTAGGATTCCACTTACATAAAACATCAAGAACAGGCAAATTCACAAAGAAAGCAAGTCAGAGAGTACCATCCTCTGAAGGAGGGGGAAATGAGGAATTATTGTTTAATCCCTACGGAGTTTCTGTTTGTGGTTGTGACAAAGTTTTGGAAATATAGAGTGATGCAGACACTGGCTAGAAGTGTCCGAGTCATTATGAATGAAATAAACATACACAAGGACTACTGAGTCTGGTGGAGGAAAAAGGACGACAGCGTGGCTTTTCTCTCAAAGGGAGCAAAAGCCACGGCCTCCACCATGACAGGCCTTTATTCTATACCTCCTCACATTACAAGATGGTCCTCACTCACAAAGGAGCCAATGCCCCTAATCACATCACAGAAGAAGGATATTAGCAAATGAAAAGGCAAGAGTGGTTGAGCTGGTTATACTGGTCCTTGCAAGGTTTAGCACTTGCTGGGTGAGGGAGTTTTAGCAAGAAGCAAGTCTCAAAACAGTTTAGGAATATTGCAAATCTGATTCCCCACGAGAGAACCTATCTGTGGGCGTGGGTCCTGTGCATCTCCGAGTTGGAGCTGGGCCCACGCCACGCAGAAGGGTCTGCCACACAGAGTGAGGTGCTCGCACAACATTGTGAATGTTATTAAGGCCATTTAATTCTACACTTAAAATATTTGAAATGGCATATTTTACATTATATATTTTCTCACAAAAATACACCACCTAGGTCTCATCCTACCTTAATAGAATTAGAATTTATGAAGCCAGAGATGAGTTTATTTTTAGTTGTTTTAGCATTTGTTTTTATGGTAGTTGTAGGGTTTGCTATTGTTTTCCACTTTAAGTGAATTTCATCATATCTTCTAACTGGTTGTTGTTTATTTAGGCAAACTCTGCCTATTTCTACATTTCATATTGTACCAACCCCCCTCATTGATTTCTCTTTTCTTTTTGCAATGGTTTTTTAATTGATCTCTTTCGATGTGCATAATCTTCCCCAACTTAAAAAGAAAGAAAGTGCTGGTGCATGCTGCAACGCACCTGAATCTCGAAAGTACTACGCAAGGGTGAGCCAGATGTAAAAGATAACACATCGTATGATCCCATTTATGTGGCACATTTAGACTAGATAATAGAAGGGCACACAGCACAGACTGGTGTTTGCCAGGGGCTTGGATAGGGAACGGGAATGAGAGACACCACTCAGTGGGAAAACAGTTTTGCTCTGAAGTAAAAGAAATGTTTTGGTGCTAGTAGAGGTGTTGCAAGTACAATGTTTTGAATGTGCTAAATGCCCTTAATATTATATTATGTAAATTTCACCTCAAAAATCACTTTAAAAATCAAGTTAAAGGGGTAATTTGCAAAGGTAAAACAAAAATTTTCAAATGCCAAAAATACCAACTGCCATATTTCTGTGGATCTATAACTGCCCTCTCTATTCTACTTCATTTTTTTGCTGTCCAACCATTCACCAGTCCGATAATATTTCAGTTCCTGGGGCTCTATGGTTAAGGCTTAAATTTGGATAGTATTAATCCTCCTCATTATTCTTTTTAAAGTTTGTTTAGCTACTTCTATATACATTTTAAAACAGGCTTGTATATCTCTAGTAAAAAAATAACTCTTGTTGGGATTTTATTGGGATTGCCTTAAAATTATAGATTAATCTTGGTAGAACTAGAATCAAATATATTGAATTACTTATCTACAGACACAAGTATTTCCATTTATTAAGATGTTTTACTTTTATCAGTAGTATATAGTTTTTAGTATACAAATCCTGCACATGTGTTGTAAATAAAACATTTTATTGGAACAATAAAAAATTGCTCTTTATATTGAAAGACTTTGTGAATCATATAGAAGTTGTCAAAAATGTTACCAAGAGTGCCTGTGGCCTGTGTCCCCTTCACTCAGCTTCATTCTGTGATAAGTGACCACATGACAATGACCAAAACCAAGAAAGTGATATTAGTACAATACTATTAAACTACAGACTTTATTTGGATTTAATCAGCTTTGTCATGCAATTGTGTGCATATGTATTTGTAGGAAATCTTATCGAATGTAAGTTTCATGTAACTGACATCACAATCAGAATGAAAAACTATCGCATTTGTTTTGAAATTACAGCTTGTCCCCACCCCAAAACCCCTGGCAACCACTCTTCTGTGCTCCATTGCTATAATGTCATTTCAATTAGACAGTGCTACTTCAGTGGAATCAAATATCATGTAACCTTGGACATTAGCTGTATTTTTTCCCCCTTGGTCTATGTCCTTTGAGATCCATCTAAGTTGCTGCCACTGTCTCAAGTCTCTTCCTTTGTGTTGCTGAGTGGCGTCTGCAGTGGTTCACAGGTTGGGGCTGTGAGAACTAGAGCTGCTATGAATGTTCGCAGACAAGTTTTTATGCGAACATTATTTTTACTTTTTACATTTCCTACACTGAGTGCCTAAGGGTGTGATTGCTGCTTCACAAAATTGCCAAACTGTTTTCTGGAGTGGTGCGCTATTTTACATTTGTACCAGCAACTGTGTCAGAATCCAACTCTTCTGCTTCCTTTCCAGCCCTTGGTGTTGCTCGCTTTTTCTATTTTAGTCATTCATGCGTCCTGGTGTCTCATCGTAAGCTTAACTTATATTCCCCTCAGTGTTAATGATGTTGAGCATGTTTTCATGTGCTCATTTGCTATCCATATGTGTTCCTTGGTTAAATGTCTGTTAAAGATGTTTGTTCCTATTTTAGTTGGATGGTGGTTTTTCTTACTGTTGAGTTTAGAGTATTCTGTTTGTATTTTAGATAGAAGCCTTTTGTCCAATATGTAATTTGAAAATATTTTTGAAACTGTGGCTTGTCTTTTTTATTTTATTAACATGTTTTTGCATATTAACTATTTTAACTTGTAGGATAAAATGACCAATTTATCTGTTTGTTCTTTCATGGAGGGTGTTTTTGGTGGACTCTTTTGCTTATCCCTAGATCACAGGGATTTTCCCTCCAATTTTCTTCTTAAGGTTTTATAATTTGAAAACATTTAGATCTATGATCAATTTTGAGGGGTTTTTTTTGCAAAATTTAGGTTGAGGGTATGTTTTTGTTGTTTCAGTTTTGTTTTCTTTTTTGTTGTGTAGAGTCCAATTGCTCTAACACCATTTGTTAAAGACATTACACTTTCTCTATGGGGTTGCTTTTCTACCTCGGCCGAAAGTCATTTGGTGGTTTTGTGTGGATCTACAATGGCACTGTGTATTGAGTTCCATTGACCTATGTGCGTAGTCTTCTATCAGTGCCACACTAGCTTGATGCTGTGATTTCTAATATTTTGTGGAAATTTTTTACATATCGGTTCATGAGGGATATTTGTCTTTCACTTTTTTCTTGCATTATTCTTGTTTGGTCTTGATCTCAGGATTACCCTGATCTCATAAGATGAAAGAAAAGTATTTTTTATCTTCTATTTTCTAGAAGAAGTTGTATAAATTGGTGTTATTTTTTCCTTACATTTTTAAAAGGATTTGTCCCTGATACCACAGAGTTCTATAATTTTCCTCTCAGGAAGAATTGTAAGTGTAACTGCAATTTTTAACAGATTTATTGAATTTGTTAACTGGATTCAGGTGAGCAATTATTCTTGTGTAAATTTTGATAACACATGTCTTTCGAGAAATTGGTCTATTATACTTAAGTTGTCAAGTTCGGAGTGTAGTATTGTTTGTAGTATTATGCTACTATCCTTTTCCTGCATGTGGGGCCCCTCTCTTGTTCCACTGTGCAAGTATAGGCAATAGGTCTCTTCTCTGTTGTGTTTTTTGTCTCTCTAAAGGCTTACCAATTTTATTTGTCTTTACAGAGAAAGGGCTACATTTTCATTGATATTCTCAAATGTTTTTCTGACTTAATTGCACTGTTTTTATTTTTTGTACTACTTTCTGACTTCTTGATTTGAGTTGTTTCTCCCAGTTTTGCAAGGTGGAAGCTTAGATTATTTATTTGAAAACTTTCTTTTTTCCTAATATTTTAATTCTATAAGTTTCTCTCTGAGCACTGCTTTATCAGCATCCCACAGTTTTTCTGCATTCTATTTTTAATTTCTAATCAATTCAAAATACACTCTAATTTCTCTTGAGACTCTGAGACTTCATCTTTGAAAATCCTTAAACTCTTGAGGCTTCATCTTTGACCCATTGAATCTTTAGTGTGTTTAAAGATCCTTTAACTTTTTAAAAAATTTTAATTGTTGTTCAAGTACAGTTTTCTGCCCTTCACCCCCATCCCAGCCCACCCCCCAGCTCTCCCCACCTCCCCGGCCCCGTCTCCACCCCCTCTTGTTTATTGTCCATGTGTCCTTTATACTAGTTCCCCCCTTCCCCTGAAATTCTCTCAAACCCTTCCCTCTTTCCCCTGAAATTCCCTCCCCTCTCCCCTCTGATCACTGTCAGCCTGTTCTCAATTTCAGTGTCTTTGGTTATATTTTGCTTGTTTATTTGTTTTGTTGATTAGATTCCTGTTAAAGGTGAGATCATGTGGTATTTGTCTTTCACCGCCTGGCTTATTTCGCTTAGCATAATGCTTTCCAGTCCCATCCATGCTGTCACAAAGGGTAGGAGCTCCTTCTTTCTTTCTGCTGCATAGAATTCCACTGTGTAAATGTACCATAGTTTTTTGATCCATTCGTTTACTGATGGGCACCTAGGTTGCTTCCAGCACTTGTCTATTGTAAATTGTGCTGCTATGAACATAGGGGTGCATAGGTTCTTTTGGATTGATGTTTCAGAGTTCTTAGGATATAATCCTAGCAGTGGAATTGCTGGGTCAAAAGGCAGATCCAATTGAGCGCGGGCCTGCGAACCGAAGGATCGCGGTTCGATTCCCAGTCAGGGCACATGCCTGGGTTGCCAGGCCAGTTCCCGGCAGGGGACATACGAGAGGCAACCGCACATTGATGTTTCTCTCCCTCTCTCCTTCCCTTCCCCTCTAAAGATAGATAAATAAATAAATAATAAAAATAAAAAAAATTAAAAAAGAAAAAGGCAGATCCATTTTTAGTTTTCTGAGAAAATTCCATACTGTTTTCCACAGTGGTAGCACAGTCTGCATTCCCACCAACAGTACACTAGGGTCCCCTTTTCACCTCAACCTCTCCAAAACTTATTGTTTCTTTGTTTATGATGGCCATTCTGACCAGTGTGAAGTGATAACTAATTGTGGTTTTAATTTCCAATCTCTCTGATAGCTGGCAATACTGAACATAAAGGTCCTTTAATTTTTATCATCATTTTTTAAGTAAGATTTTTGTAAACATCATCTAGTTGGGTCTGTTTTTCTTTAAATTAAATCTATTTCTTTTAAATCTTTTAAGTTATAGCTAATGATTGGTTTTAGTTTCACCATTTAAATATCAGTTTTTATTTTGTCTCTTTTTTTCTTGTTTTGTGTGTTCTTTGTTTACTTTTTTGTTGCTCTTTTAACTATTCAGCTTTGAGAAAGAAGGAAATCCTGCCATTTGCCACAGCATGGATAAAACTTGAGGGGATTACACTAAGTAAGATAAGTCAGACATTGAAAGACAAAAACTGTATGATATTACTTATACGTGGAATCTTAAAAAGAGATTATAATGATAGCTACCAGGGTTTGTGGGTTGGAGAATTGGGGAAATGTTGAGCAATAAAACTTCGGTTAGGAGATTTATAATTTCTGAAGATCTGATGCACACCATTGTGATTATAGTCAACAATAACATATTACATATCTCAAAGTTTCTAAGAGACTAGATCTTTCTAATGTCTTCATCACAAAAAAATGAAGTACAATTAATGTGATGTGATGGAGGTGTTAGCTAAGGCTACAGTGGTAATCATACAGCAACATTTAAATGTATCAGATCAACACACTACACACCTTAATCTTACACAATGATATATGTCAATTATATTCCACTTAAAAAAAGATGTGTGAGTCTTTATGGTAGAAAGACAAGGCTGTCTACAGAGTGACCATATTAACTTTCTGGAAGTTGGAATTAGGAAGAGCAACTAATTACACCAACTTACACAGTGAACAAAACGGGTAGTTGGAACAGAGATAAAGGAAAAGCATGTAAAGAGAGTCATGGAAGAGGATGGGACATGGGCTTCACCTGAACTGACCTGGACCCCAGACACAGCCCCATGGTGAGCCTCTCTGTGCTACCAGCCGTAAACCTGAGAAATGAAGGCGTGGCCCTTAGTATCATCATTTCAGGAATGGGTGGAACATGAGTGTAAAGTGACACTGCCTGTACTTTATTCTTATTCTGATAGAACGCAAACTTCATGAGAGGAAGAAATATGTCCGTTGTCATCACCCTTTTTAATCTAATGCCTAGTATAGAGCTAAATCCTTAGTAAACACATGAATGAATGAATTTGACCTCCTTTCAAATGGCAACTATGCCGTAGTCATTCATCTGCACCTCTCATATCACTTAGCAGTGTTTTTAGTTTTCTTCAGAATTCTGCATTGGAGTACTGAAGTCAAATATAGTTATTATTGCTTTTTCTTCAACCCCCCATATTATCTGGTTCGCTGGCCCCTTGATGTGCATGGATAATTGGTAAGTGACGTATAAGAAAATCACTTAAACTGCTCACCTCTGCTGAAGGAGTTTATATATCGTAAAATGTGTACACTCGTCATCCATGGTGCATCATCACTTACCTTGAGTCACTAGCAGATATTCTCAACCTGGATATTCTCCATTCTCTAGTTTCACCTCGTACCAATTAAATAAAATTATTGAGGAGTAAAAATGGGGTATGGACATGTTTTAAAATAACTTCAGGTTATAATAATGTTCAGCCCAAATTGAGAACTGTGTGTGTTACAGATATGCTATTGCTTTTATAATATTTTGCTTGTCTTTGGCTGGGCTCTGGGCTAAATCTAATCTTTTTGTTCTCATTGAATTGATTCTACAGCAAGTGCAGGGGCCAGCAGCTTCATTAGTAAATAACAAAGGGTACCCTTTCTGTGTGTTTGCTTCGAACCAGCTATACCAACATCTAACTGTTTGTTCTAGGCATTTGCTCAAATTCGTTTAGTCAGTTAAGAGCCATAATCTAAGGATGGCTACACTGGGTCACGTGCAACATGGAGGGGAAAAAATTGGGGCTGGAGGGTGCAGTGCCGCACAGAAGAATAGTCTCCAGCAATCCGTAAACACTTTGCTCTGCCCTATTCAGATGCCAGAGAACAAAGAACCACTAGGTAACATTGGCAGACAGAACATTGATAATTGGTAACATAAACACTTCACTTTGCATTCCCCTCAGTCCAAGAAGTAATTGGGCTAGGGTTGACAAGTGAGCCCAGTGGTATGGGCAGATTCCCCCAGGATCTCAGGCAAGCTTTCCAGCTGAGAATACCGAGCATGTTATAAAGGGACCACCATCATCAAGTCAGCCATTCTGGAACGTGAATTGCTTACTTGTCACTTCCAGCCAAGCACAGTCTGAGTTCTAACAGGTCACCACCTGTTAGGACATCATAACCTTGAACTACTAATACCTTCTATCTCTTTGTCCTCCCTTTCTTCTTTCTTTTTCCCACATTTTAGGAAGTGTGAAAATTCAGTTCTCAGAAGCTTTGAGGGGAATCCTGTCAGGGGAATCCCGTCATCCCTTTGGAGTCCTCTCCCCATCTTATCTACAAGCTTGAAGAGGCAGAGGAGGGAATTGGCAGGCGGCTTTCCCAGCGTGAAACCAGATAAGGTGCAGCTGGAGCTGAGTTTATTCCTCTCCAGGGCAGTGCCAGTGCATCCGCCTTCTTCCTAATGACACTGCTTGGGACTTAAACAAATTTAGATGGTGGGTGTCCATTTGTTTTAAGAGCATCTTGCTTTTATTCCTCACCCCCACCCTCTGCCTCTCACCTGGACATTCACACAGAACAAAGTGCTTTAAAAGTCTTTCTGAAAATCTCCATAAAGGGTAAGTCCCTTTAACCTGCTGTTAATTGTTTTTCTGAAGCCAAGAATGAACCCCAGCACTCCTTTCCTTTCATTTTAATAAAGCCAGACAGTCCTCAACACCCCAACTCCTTCCTTCTGGTTCCTTCCTCCAGTTACCCCTCCAGGGGCCCCCACTTATCCCCACACCTTCCTGTGCTCATTTTTAGCCTCTTCTGAAAAACCAGAGAGACGAGGGCCTTCACTTCAGTCATACTCATAGGTGACATTGTCATTTCCCCTAGTAGTAGCCTTCTCTACGGTGAAATAAGAGACAAAAAGGAGATAGATTTTGTCCAGATGAAAACTGCATGGCTAGAGATTCTTCCTGGGGCCACTGAAGTCGGAATCTTGACTCCTACTTTGAGTTAAACTGCTGTGTGGTGTTGGCTTTTCCCCAGAGCAGTTACTTGGTAAACAACCTGATAGAAATTTCTGTGTGTATTGAATGAGATTTGACTCTGAGTAACTATGCATTCTGATGATAAGATAGTATAATCTTTTGTTTATTTGGCTTTGTTTTGCCTTGTTTATGTTCAAATGCCAGTTAGGACTGGTGTATCTTGCTGAATGCTTAGGTGTTGACATCTTGAAGTGTATTTTTAGTGTTCATGCCAGAAGTGTGTGGTCAGAGTGATGAGATCTGAGGAAGATTAGACGTTAAAAAACAATTAACGAATAAACAAACAAAAACACCCAAGAGAGTTAAGGGGTTTTCTAAACTTTGTATTGTAGATCAAAGTGTTTTCTCATGCCTTCCCCCTCTTTCTCCTTCCTTTTTTCCATAAACTTCCTTCTTTCCCATCTGCAGTTTCACCGCAGGTGCGTGGAAAATCCGTGTCAGTCTTAGACTCCATGACGCTTCATGTGTCTTGGCTGTTTTGAGTTAACTTTTCCGCAAAGGAATAAAGTGTTTTGGTTTATTTTATGAAGGCCTCTGTATGTGTGTGATGTACATATGTACATATGTACATGATAAATATGTGTGCATAAATAATGTACACATGTGTACATATGTGTATGCCTATTATATATGCAGATAAAGTTTCCTTATTAAAAATAATTGATTTGTTAAAGAAACAAGAAAAGAGAAACAAGAACGAGACAAAAATAGCAAAAATCCCTCGTGGCTCCACCATGCGATAGAAATACTGGTATATTTTCTTCTAGCATTCAATCGTTAAGTTTCTGTTTTTACTTAATATTATAGGTTAAGGAAAATACCTTATTTCTGGTCCTTTGCAGTCAAGTGTCAAGCCTGAGACGGAGGTATGAGAAGGGATCGGAATCCCACCGCAGCTGCAGCCTCGCCTCAGACACCCAGGACATAAATGTCTCTGTCGGTGACAACTCTTGAGAAAGAGCTGACCCCCCTTTTTAATGATGAACCCCGTAAATATTAAACGGAAAGGCCTTGCGTTTTATCTTGTGAGTACTTCTCAACATAGAGAGCAAGGAGGGCACATCATTAAGAACTCAGGGGAGACAGTGCAGAGCGCTCCCCAGCCACCTGATTAAGACTAAAGCTTTGAAGATCAGCGCTCTCTGTAGCAGGGGCTAATCGCTGCCGCACAGACCCCTGGGTGAAGCCTACACAGGAGGAATTACTGTACATTGGTGTGCCTGATACAAAATTGCACTGATCATTTTTAAGATTTGGCAGGATATGGCAGGTGCATTAATAATTCCCTTTGAATAAGGAATCCTCTGCTATGAGCTGGCGATATTTCTTCTCTTTTTGCCCATTTTGGCTCAATGGCATGATGATTTTTTTTCCCTTGGATTGTATCCGGTCACAACGGGAGGAAATGCAGGGCCCGGGGTAGTCTTCAGCGAATTTCCAGTCACTCCGAGTGCTCTGCCTCATTGTGCAGACAGGATTACTCCCTCTAACTCGTGGCGAGATACTTTTCCCTCAGCCTGTAGTGGCAGGGAGGGCAGTTCTAATATCATGGACCAGCTGCTGGGTTCCTAGTGTTCAGTCTCTTTTCAAATCCTGCCCTCTTTGGCTGCCCTCTGGTGTTTCCCCACATTCTTCCCCAGCCTCTGCCTTCTGACGCTGGTGGCTGACTACCCTTAAGGCCAGCTTTATGGGCATGGAGCCCTTGCACTCACCCTGGGTCCTGCTCAGAGCAGCCTCATGCTCTGCAGACACCATCTTGAAATTCTTCATGCTTCTCTCTTTGCATTTGTGCTTTGAAGGGAAGGAGCTGAGACAACAGAGGATGCACCAGGACATGCAGCTTTGGCTCCTAAGTTCCTGCCTCCAGCTTCCTCCGTGTTTCCCTGGGTTAGGTTCTCAGCTGCCTGCTACCTTTTACTCGGTTATCCCGGCCTAGTGATTTCTGCCACACTCTGCTCCCCAAGTCGTGTGAAAGGGGGCCACTGTCAGCCTTGCTGTCTGCCCCCAGTGGGAGCTTAGGTGTGAGTGTGGGGTATGTCCAGACTGGACTTACACCCTGTGGTCTCTTCGGGTGGAGCAAGGCGGTAGCCATCCCTGCCCTGGGCTTGGCATGCAATGCCCCGAGCTTTTTGGTGACTCACTGAAGGGGTTGTGGATGCCAGAGCGGGGTGGGTCTCACAGTTATCCTGAAGCCAGGTCAAAGCAACCGTTCCTTGGGAGTCATCTTCTGCGGTGGGTCGGGGCAGCAGCCTTGGGGAAGGGAGGGAAGCGTGATCTCCCTGCATTTTTCATTGGCCCCACATACTATGCAGTCAGCCCTGGCCACCTTCTTCCTTAAAAGAGCTGCGCTCTCCGGAGTCCATGCAGCTGTGGGCCTCGTGAGGGACAGATTCTGATCTTGGCTGCAGAAACAAGTCTGTTTGCCCAAATGAACCCCCATTCCTCTTGCCATGATGATGGATCCAAGAACAGATTCATAACACGATTCTGACCTCAGGAGCTTGAGAGAATGTCTCTTGAGAGATTTTAGGGGATTAATTTTAGATACAGCTGCATGAAGAAGAGATTATTCTCTCCTTTTCCCCTCAGTGTCTTTGGGTTCAAATTTATGCCTGGGCCTGATGCAGCCACAGTGACAAAAGCTGGAAGACAAAAACTAAACCTGGAGAGGGCCAAGCTGAGAGATGCAGAGAACCTGACTTTTTGAGCGTGATGAGGAATCGTTAAATGTACCCTGCCTTTGGACTGCTGTTGTTTTTTAGACATAGCGCATTGAGATTTCTTTCACTTACAGCTAAATTTACCCTTTCTTCCTCTTTCCCTTTGATTTCTGCTTTCAGTCAGTCAATATCATTTTTCCATTGTAACGGTGAGCCAATTAGGCTTAGAGAAACTTATGTGAAACGTACAATGCATGTTTTTGTTTCTCTAACTGGGATAGTTGGCAGTCTCACCATAAAAGCAGCAGAAAACACACCTGGAAAGATGAAAATACATACTCCTCAAGTAAATATGTCAGTCAATTCAGTCCATTTTCTTATACCTTCCCTTTCTTGTTTATATAAGCCAAGTAAATGTAAACCCAAATGTTCGCTGTTTCTGACACCAAACCTCTCCACCCGAAAAGAGGCTCCGAGAAGAAAAAGTGCAGCAACTGGTGAGCTGATATACACAGGCGCGCTCTTGCTGGGATCTGTGGGAATGGGGGAAAAAGTGATTGACGGCGAGCAGGCGATGGCTGCGTTAGGGTCTGCCTTATTTACTTTTCTCCTTTTAAAACTCTACATTGTTTTCTCCCTGCTAAGTGTGATGTCCTCGAAGGCAGAGATAATGCCTTACTCATCTTTCTAACTCCAGAGACCAAGCAAACTCAGTACATAAAAGGCTTCTAATAAGGATTTGTTGGCTTAATGGCTAAATTAATGGATCGATACGTGAAATAGCAAATGAATGAACACAGATGACATTTACTATCTCTACATTATGACTTAACGTTTTATTCCATAATGACATTTTCTACAGGTAAGTGGTAGATCTCGTGTAAGTTGTCAGTCCTTTGAGGGAATGGCTTGAGTTTCGAAGGAGTCAGAATGTTTAAACAAAACCTGTAACAGACTTGCTTGGAAGTGGTAATGAGGAGCAAGGCAAGTTCCTACCCCAGCCATCTGGTCCAGACACTTGTGCCATTGGAGGGAGAGTCGTGTTCTCAGATAGAAACCTTCCTTAAGGACAAGAGGGAAAGGGAGCATTTAAGGATATTGGACTTCGCCAATGAGAACCGTGCGTTTCATAATGAAGGTAATTTGGGAAATGAGATTTTTAAGTGATGTTATACCCCTCAAAGTTTTTCGATAAGTAATTAATAGTAAATCATTTTAAATAAAAATTAAAGAGAGAAAGGAAGACCAGAGAAGTAAATGAACAGTACTGAAGTTAACATTATTTCATTACATAAGTCAATACTGTGATTTTACATTATTTTTTCTTTTCAAAGGTCATTTAGTTTGTGTATTTCTACACGTGTGTGTGCATTCATGTATGTATCTTGTTTTAAAAGCCATTTAGAAATTAAAATAGTAATATATGGATGGCTAGGCATTTAGAAATGAATGTAGTCAAGGTCATAATCCTAGGCTTGCTGTGCAGATCAAGGTCATCGTGCTCCCAATGATGCATACAGGCAACTGTGAGTATTGCAAGGTGAGGGCACCGGAAAGGATATTGAAACAGCATATAATTTCTAGTGTTGTAGGTTATGCCATTGATTTTCTTTATAAAATGAAATACAATGTATTGTTAATAGTTTCTAAGCCATAGATACGCTGTGTTGTTTATCTAGACTGATGCTTAATGTTTAAATGGATTTTTAAAATTATAATTTAGGTATAAGACAGAACACAATATTTTACATACTGGCCAGCAGGTCATAGTGAAGTAACAAGAATTCTGTGGGACCTGTCGTAGGAAGGATTGCTTTGAGACACATTCTCAGTGCTCTCTAGGAGATTTTTTTTTTTTTTACATTTACTAAGTCCCATTTTCTTGAAATGTAATTGACATATAACATTATATTAGTTTCAGGTGTACAACATAAGGGTTCATCATTTGTGTATATTCCAAAAATAATCACTACAATAAGCCTAGTTAACATCCATCACTGCATATACTTACCATTTTTTTTCTTTTTCATTGAATCTATTGAGGTGACATTGGTTAATGAAATTGTATGGTTTGGGATATATAATTCTATAATACATCATCTGTATGTTGTATTGTGTGTTCACCACCCCAAGCCAGGTCTTTTTCCCTCACCATTTATCCCCCATACCATCTTTGACGTCCCCACCCCCTCTTCCCTCCGGTAATCACCATATGGTTGTCTGTCTCTGAATGTATTTTTTGCTTTCTCCCTTTACCTTTTTCACCCAGCCCCATAACACCCTTCCTCTCCAACAGTTGTCAGTCTGTTCTCTCTGTATGAGTTGGTTTCTGTCTTGTTTCTCAGTTTATGTTATTCAGCAGGTTCCAAATATAAGGGAAATCATTGGCATTTGTCTTTCTCTGATTGGCTTATTTCACTTAGCATAACATTGTCTGGGTCCATCCATGCTGTGGCAAAAGGTAAAATTTCCTTCTTTTTACAGCCAAGTAGTATTCCATAGTGTAAATGAACCACCACTTTTTCATCTACTCCTATTCTGATGGGCACCTGGGCTGCTTCCAAACCCCAGCTGTGGTAAATAATGCTGCCATGAACATAGGGATGCATTAATTCTTTTTCAATTTGTGTTTCAGGTTTCTTCAGATACATCCCCAGAAGTGGAATTGCTGGGTCATAAGGCAGTTCCATTTTTAATTTTTTGAGAAAACTCCATACTATTTTTCACAGTAGCTGCACCAGTCTGCATTCTCACCAACAGTGCATGAAGGTTCCCTTTTCTCCGCAACCTCTCCAACTTGTTTGTTGATTTATTGATGATAGTCATGCTGACAGGTGTGAGATAATAGCCGATTGTGTTTTTAAATTATATTTTATTAATTATACTATTACAGTTGTGTTGATTTCCCCCCTTTTTACTCTTCCACCCAGCACTCCCCACTCCCTCAGGCAATTCCCCCACCATTGTTCATGTCCATGGGTCATGCGTGTAAGTTCTTTTTGGCTACTCCCTTTCCTATACTGTACTTTACATTCCCATAGCTATTCTTTAACTATTTATTTGTACATCTTAATCCCCTCACCTCTCACTCATTCTCCCACATCCACCCTTCCATCTCTTTAACTTTTGGCATTTTAATTAGGATGTGTCTTGGAGTGGGCCTTTTGTATCCATCTTATTTGGGACTCTCTGTGCTTTCTGGACTTACCTGTCTATTTCCTTCACTAAATTCGGGAAGATGTCATTCATTATTTTTTTCAAATGGATTTCCAATTTACTGCTCTTTCTCTTCTTCTGGCACCCCTATGAAGCAAATGTTGGAATGCTTAAAGTTATCCCATAGGCTGCTTACACGATGCTCATTTTTTTTAATTCTCTTTTCTTATTGTTGTTCTGATTGGTTGTTTTTGCCTCCTTATGTTCCAAATCATTGATTTGATTCTCAGCTTCATCCACTCTACTGTTGTTTCCCTGTAAATTGTTCTTTAGTTCAATTAGTGTATTCTTGTTTCTGACTGGATCTTTTTTAATGCTGCTGATGGCCTCACTAAGTTCCTTGAGCATCCTTATAACCAGTATTTTGAACTCTGCATTTAGTAGATTGCTTTTCTCCATTTTGTTTAGCTTTTTCTGGAGTTTTGATCTGTTCTTTCATTTGGGCCATGTTTCTTTGTCTCCTCATTTTGGCAGCCTCCCTGTGTTTGTTTCCATGCATTAGGTAGAGCTGCTTTGACTCTGTGTCTTGATTATGTGGCCCAATGTAGTAGGTGTCCTGTAGGGTCCAGTGGCACAGCCTCCCCTATCACCCAAGTGGGGTACTTAAGGTACATCCTTCATGTAGGTCGAGTACACCCTCCTCTTGTAATTGAGCCTGAATTGCTGTTGGCAGGTCAATGGGAGGGATTTACCCAGGCCAATTAGCTGCAAGTATTGGCTGTGACCACTGACCACCAACCTCCACTCTCTCTGGAGGATCAGCTGTGCCGAGGTAGGGCAGTGGTTCTCTGACATGATCTGTAGCTGTCATTTGGGTGAGCTGGCCCCTGGGGTTTCCCAGGTGGTGCAGGCCACAGTCAGCCCCCTGTGTTTTACCCAGGGCCACCCTGCCTGAACTATAAAGCCATCTGAGATGGCTGCTATTTGTGCTGGGCTTGGAGATTTCCAGGTGAAGCCAAACTGTGACTCTAGGCTGCTAGTTCTGGGCGTGGGGCTCACTGAAGGCAGCTGCTTCTTGTTTGAGAGGATTTACGAAATTGCAAGCATGAGCCAAGACTATTCATATGGAAAAGCAGCTTGGGTGGGCCCAAAAGTTGGATAGGACAGAGTCTCTGGAGATCTCCAAGGTAGCTCAAACAGTGTTAGCCATGTTGATGGACTCTCAGATACAGTACCAGTCTGCTGGCTCTGTGGGAAGAAGACACACAAAATGGATAATGGCCTCTGCTTGCTTTGATACCAGACATCTCAGCCTCCCCCTGCATGCCACTGGTGCCCCTCAAGCTGCTACCCTGTCACTAGAGCCCAGAGGGAGTGAGTCTGAGTACGTAAGTCTGTGTGTGGGTTCTTTAAGAGAAACTGCTTGGGGCTCCAGAAGTTTTTTCCAAGGAATTAATCCCTGCTGGATTTTCAGCCAGAAGTTGTGGGCACTGGAGCCCTGGGCTGCGGGGCCTGGTGTGGGGCTCAGATTCCTTGCTCCTGAGATATCCCTCCCGAATTTTTATCCACCACATGTGGGTGAGGGACCAGCCCATTCCATGTCTGTGCCCCTCCTACCAGTCTGGATGCATGTGGTCTTTTTAATACTGTAGTTATCAGACTTCCATTCAACTCAACTTCTGCCGGTTCTGAGTTATAGTTGTTCTATATCCTATTTGTAATCTTGTTGTGGTTGTGTGAGGAGGCAAGCCGTGTTTACCTACACCACCATCTTGACAGGAGGTTTATCGTGGTTTTAATGTGCATTTCTCTGATGATTAGGGATGTTGAGTACCTTTCCATATGTCTATCAACAAATTTTATTTTATTACCTTTTCTCATTTCTTTCAGGACCTCGTAAACTTTACAGAAAGAAATGTCTTGCGTCTAACCTGAGGTTTTCAAACTATAGCAACTCACATTTCTTCCCGTGTCTTTCTTAGGGAAGAATGGCTGGTGGCTGGTTCTGTTTATCTCTTAATCTAGTTGAGGATCGTCCTGATACTACCCTGATCTGCCCTCTGCTCCAGCCCAGGTTATATGCCTCAAGCTTGCTTTCTTTCTTTCTTTCTTTCTTTCTTTCTTTCTTTTCTCTATCTTTTTTTTCTCTCTCTCCACACACATACTTCGTCCCCCCTCCCTTCCTTCCTTTCTTTCAAGCTTAGTACTTTAACAAATTGATTTGGCAATATGCTTGAATTTTTTTTTTCAAATGTCCCAAATTGGTTGTTCTTCACTGTTTATTTCTTGCCTATCTTGGATACAGGACATTCCGCCACTGCAGAGATTCCCTGATGGGCAATATCACAAATACACATCCCCAAGCAGCAACCATTTAGGGACATAAACATAGAAGGCTATGGAGTTCCATTTATTTATCAGGGACACTGGGGACAATGCCGACATGGGAATGCACTGTGGTAGCATTCTCCAGATGTTGAGAAGTCTGGCTTGGTTTTGGACCTGCTGGTAACTATTTTCTTTTCTAATGTAGACGTAGCACCTAAAGGGAATCTCGGGTCCCCGAGCATGAAAGATGCAAGGAAATGGTGAATTGAAAGGTCCCTGTGGGTGCAAGTCTGAGCTGACTGACTGTGACTATGGTGACATTCATTTTCTGCCTCCTGCCAGTGCTAAAATCATGGTTAGACAGAAGAGCAGAAGTTAATTGCCTCAGGGAAAAGGTCCCTGTTTTAATTGTCACATTAAAGTTCACGTAGCATTCAAGTTTTGAGCTCAAGTTTATCTTAGCAGCTGGGCTCAGAGGAGCCATGGAATCTTATGTGTGTACCTAATGACTCTTCGCCAGAGAAATTTTCCACTTCCATTGAGACTGGAATGGAGCAACATTTATCTTGAACTAGAGTTTCAAAACCTCAGCAGGTCCTGGAAGCCCGGGGAAAGAGGAAACTGGACTTTGTCCGGTAGGGGTGGGGCAGGTTTGGGTGGGATACACCACAATGGATTAGCCCCCAGGAGGTGGAGGTTCAGGTGCGCTGAAGTGACTGATAAAGGTGGTCTTGATTTATGTTATCAACTCAGCTTCAATAATACTGAAAGCAATGACACACAGCTTAAAGAAGAAACCCTGAGAATGCCAACATTTGATTGATTGGCTGTGTAAGCGGCTAGAGAGCAGAAAGCTGCTGATAACAATGACTCGGGAGTCGTAGAGCAAAGGGAACTTTTTTATAAGCAACTAGCATACCAATGCAGTTACCACCTTCCCTGCAATCTGTATCTTCCCTTCTTCACTGCAATCTTACATTTCCCAGGAAAACCTGTAGAGCTGCTGAAAGTGATGCCAGATAACCTGGGCTCTAATTATGAACTCAGGTTCATCATGTGATCACACCAGGTGATCTTGGACAAGCCACAGAGTATCTTTGGGCCTCCATTTCCCCGTTTTTAAAGTGGAAACAACATTATCCTCCTTTCAAACTTAAAACGATTTCAACTATTTTGGGGGTTACTAAATAAAACATTGCATGGAAAGCAATTTTTAACACCATGTAGATGGTGGGCCCTCAACCATTTGGGGAATCTGAGACCACTCTACCTTATACAACAACATACTCTGCATACTCTGAATTTTCCTGATCTGAAGTTGTGTAGCTGTGTCCTGCTTGAGGTGCCTATATTTTCTCCTGAATGCATAAGAGATTTGTCTACTAAATGAGGAAATCACGGCCTTAAGGAAAGCTGTTGTTTTGTCTGTTCCTTTAAAGTTCCTGCAGAGACCCAGATAGCCGTGTTTGATTCAGTTTGGTTTATGTTCATCTATTGAGCTTCTGCTAGCGTTCGGCATTGTGCTGGACACTGTGAAGTGCACAGTAGTGAACAGGACATAGAAACTGCCACAAGAAAATGTGACGTTTGTTAGAGAACTAGGTAGTTCTATTAAAAGAAGACTGTGAATAACACCTTGGAAAATATAAGATTAATATACAGCAAGAGTAATGAAGAAGAAATAAAAGTAATTTCTTTTCATTAGATTTTACTAGATCTTAAAGGAAAGAGATGTTCAGATTTCTGTTTCCATCTCTTGTCCTTCTGGAGGAGGCAAAGGGCAACGCCTCTATGAGTCATGCTGGATTGCTGGTGGTCAGGGGTAACCCCGACACAGTGCTGGGTCCTGGTCCCTAGTTTATCACAGTGTGTAGAGAGTATTGGACAGTTATTTAGTCTATTATACTTTTATTACCATGCAAGGCATTGAGTCTTTCAATGCCAGTAGTTGTTATCTGATGTTAGACTTTCTGGCAACTTCTCACACTCCAGTGTGGTTGAAGACTGATTTTCTCTCATTCAGTGGAAGATAACCTACCTGTTAAACCCTTCTATCCCAGAAGAAACTTACTTTTAATCTTTTATGTAATGCATCACAATTTTCTTTTGCTTCATGTTTTCAAAAACAACACATCCTAGTTTCTGCTCATTATTCATCTTTGAGTATCTTCCCTAAACTCTCTCAGCTCATCCAAATCTCGCAGTTGCCGCACACAGAACTCCCTCGGGAGCTCCCTGGGGAGGCTGCAGCCAGGATTTGGAACAATGAACCTGATGACCCTCGGCTCCTCTTTGTGTAAGGCCTACCCATTGTTCGATCTGAACACCACAAGATACAAGCTACCCTAGCAAGAGTATGGCACTATAAACTTGCAGTCAGTTGGCCAATTCCAAGTTGCTTCATTGAGAAAACTAAGGAATTTATGTTGGCATTTGAGATTAACAGCAATAGCAAAAAGAACTGACCCTTTAAGTGTTTCTCTAAATCCTAAGATGTTTTCTGAATGGACCACCCAGCCTTCTGCATCAGCTAGCTAGCTGAGAAGCAAACCATACTCTGCTTGCTTTCTGCAGGATTTCTCCTTCCTGGGTTAAATGTGTTTAACCTTTGGAATAAAGTAATATGATATTCAAACATCTCCTAATGAGGCTGTTTGACTTAGGTCTTCAAGATTTTATTCACCTGAGTGGTTTTCCATGCACCTATTAAAAAAAAAAAAAAAAGAAACAATTGCTAAGTTTAATACCAGCTCTCTTTCGTTAGGAAACCAGGGACCAAGACTGTCAGCCCCCTAAGACTCCTTGATTATGTTGTGCTAGTGCTTTAGCCACTGGCTGCTTGGGCTCAGTGAGGCTGCAGTCTAGGCTCATATCACTGACGGTATTAACAGCCTTTCACAGTCTCTAAGAACTCTTTCCTAAATGTGCAGAAGGAAGTGGGAGGTTGCTATCTGTTCATAGGTAATATGCATCATATTTATCATGACTGTTACAGGAGTGGAAAAATCAACCACCAGAAATAAATCTATTCCCAAATAACTCCCTAATATTCATGGCTGCATTTTAGGGTAAAGACTCAGGAGGGGCAAAAAGCATCCTGGATATGTGTAAAATGCCCTGGGCTGGGGAATCAGGACACCTGCTACTAATTAGCTAAAGAAAGTCTTTTGGGATCATGGTCCTTGACACAGACTCAGCTTGTCTCTGCAGAGCCCTGAGGGATCAGGAAGTCCCCACAGGACCTAGAGAAATAGGGAATTTGGAAATTTTGCATAGCTCCTAATACGTCTTCTTAGAGAGAAGTACCCCTGAGAGGTAGATGCACTTGGGTTAGAATTCCAGCTCTGCCCCTTGCCAGCTGTGTGACCTTACACAAGTTTACTTGATCTCTTATTACTCATTTGTCTCACCATAAAATGGAGATGATGATTAATAGCATATTGGGGTTTTGAGATGCATAAAGGAGATACAAGTTTCATTGTGCTCTAGTGCCCGACACTCAATACATAGACACTATTATACAGATTTTAGTAATTTGTTAGTAGAATTGTCTTTAGTCTGGATCTGTTAAATGACCAGCTGATCTTAGAGATTAAATCTGTTAAAGAGAAACAGAAACTGAAAAGTATAATGAAGACAAAAAACAGCTTGGGAAAGCGGAGTGGGGTAAGCTAGTCTAACAGAGTTGGTGAGAGGCCCTCATGCTAAAGGAAAGGGTTCAAATCCTGGCATTTTGGTGGGAAGGTATGACAAGGCTTGAAGGAATGAAGGGAAAAGATGTATTTAAAACAACAAGCAAAGCAAATCCCTTTAACAATTCCTGCCTTCCTAGCCTCAGTGGAATTGGAGGAGTTCATGAACTAATATCTACAAAGTACTTAGAGAGTATCAAATAAAATAACTGTAGAAACTCAAAGTAGTATAATAATTGCATTAAATATTATCTGAACATGGTAAAAATATATAGTTAACTATACTTTCTCCCCAGAGGGTTGAGAATATACTTGCAATGTTTCCATTAATCATCTTGAGGACAGAGGGAATTCTAGCTAAACCATAAGTTTGAAATATTGCTGAAGAATTCAGGTGGATATTGCATTTGGCCAACCTAATTTGCCATCTGAATTTCTAGGACATAATTGCAGTGTTGTCATTATCCTAATACTAATGATAATAATAAAAGCCAAAAAAAAAAAACTCTAGACGCTGTTGTAAGCACATTTGGATGTTAACTGCAATCCTGATAACAAATCCTGAGAGATAAGATAAATATTCCCATTACAGAGATGAGTAGATTGAGGTTGAGGAGAGTCACCTGGTATCGCACAGCTAGGAAGTGATGTATTTGATTCTACGGACCAGCAAAGCCTAGCTCCCGCACCATGTTTTGTTCATTAGCATTTAAGAGAGTTGGGCAGGCTGGGAGTATAGAAGTAACGAGGCTCTAGTTTCTGTCTTAACTAGAAGTTCTTGGCATAAACGCCATAGAGCCTCTCTGAAGTCTTCATGGAATGCCCAAAAGTTCTTGACATATTGTATCTATAACACGATTAGGCATTTTTCTGGGGAGTAAGTCTAGAAACTTGATCAGATTCTTGAAGGAGTTCATGATCCCAATAACGGTGAGAACCACCGTGCCCAACTTGGGCCAACTCTGTGTATTGGACCGGCTCCATAAGTATGCTTGGCAGGGCCTAATCCTTAACTACTTAGTGCAGATATGGTGACAGTCAGGCGTATGTTTGAGGGGGACGAAGAGGTGGGTGGAGGGGAGGGGTGTTTCCAGGCCTGGGAGTAGGTGTCAGATTCAGGATCTTTCCTTCTCGCAACTTCCTCAGTTGACTCCTATCCTCCTCGTTTTTTGTTTGTTTTGTTTTTGTTTTTGTTTTTTATTTGTTTGTTTGTTAGTGAACCAGAGATACTGGAGAAACTACCAGTGGCTGTATCCAGCCTCGTCCCAGGCCCTCCTCAAATACCAGCTCTTCAGTTGCAGGCTTCTGACCTTCACAGAGGAGTTAGCTACACCCTCCTGTGTGTACATCTTGGTATAGATCCCCCTTCAAGACATTATATGTGTTCATCCTCTTCATTAACTTTGCATTTTTCTTGGTCAAGAACTACATCATATTCATCTTTGTCATTTTATGTGTAAAGCAGGGTGCCTAGAATATAGTCAGTAGTCAACAAAAGCTTTAAAATAGGCAAGTGGTTGGATAGATGGATGGACTGAGAAACGAATATACTTGTTATACTCTAGAAAGCTAAGGCATTGAAGAAGATGTCTTAGTAGATAAGAACTCACTAATGTGGGGATGGGCTATACAAAGACTTACCTTAGTAAAATTGATGATGAGTATGGGAAGGGAAGGGAATACATATCATCCATGAATTGGTGCTTTCCTTATGCTAATGGATATAGAAGGATGATTTGGTGTGATAGAATTTTGAAAAGGGCATAACTTTTGCATTTAGGATGATAAAGTTGGGTGATTGGAAAGCCACAGCATGCTGCAAAACTCAGATCAGCGTTCCAGCCCTCTGCAAAAGGCACGCTGGAGCTGACTTCCAGCTCCTGTTTTATGTAATTTAGTTTAATAGACAATGAAAGCTTTCTTGATCACAAAAGCCTAATATTAGCATCTAAGTAATGTATTCAAGTTGCCACCTACCCGTGTGTGCTATAGATCCTTGGAGGAGCCTAATAGGACAGGAGAATTCCTGCTATTTTAGAGTACCTTTGACAGTGAAGAGGATAATAATCTTAAACATTCTGTCCAGCTAGTTCAGTGAAAGTTCCCGGCTCGTTAGCCGGGCTAATCTTTGAGTTATCTGTGTTTGAAGGGAAAATGCTGTTATCTCTCTTCCCACCTTTTCCTGCCGTGAGCCACGGGACAGTGCTCTCTGCTGGAGCCCATCCTGATGGCAGCATCCCTGCCACCATGGCAACACCGTCCTTTGCAAATATGAGTTAATATGAGTCCACCCTAAAAAAGTCCGAGGGCTCTCTTGAAGTATAATCAGAATTCTCCAGCAGGATAACCCATAAGGGGTAACATGAAAGAATAAGCATTTCTGAATTTTACTGAAAGCCCCCTGAATTCCAAGACTTACAAAAGAAAAATCCAATCTTTAAATAGAGAGATAAAAGGAGTACACTTTAGAGAGGCAGTTGGGTACTTTATGCAGTAGGGTAATTTGTGATTGTATACTTTCTAGGGTGCACTAGAATATCCTTTCCACATTCCGATCAACCTGTTGCCTGGCACATCAGGAGGATAGAACTTGAGAATAGAGAGATGTTGTCTGGACTATTTCGGTAGAACTCACCTGGTCTTTCAGAATGTAAAACAGAGCTGTTCGTACATTTGCTACTCTTTGGTGTAAAGCACACAGACTTAATGAATATGTTGCCCTTCTTTTGTCCGTTTTGTTCAGTGAGGATAATAGTAGGAAAGTTCTGAAATTTTCACCGAAATGAGCCTGTTCCACATTCCTTGAATCTAGGGGCCTCTGGAGAAGTCAGGAGTGTTACTCCTGTGACACTGAAGCTACAAAGAGAATTTTTTTTCTCTTTTGGCATTAGTTTATCACTGAAGTTTCACATCCGTGGGGAGACGTTTTTGTCCTATAATGTAAGAAGCCGTGGATACACCCGTCGGAAACTGGCAATGCTGGCCTCACCTCCCAGCCCCAAACCCACATGTTGGCCAGTGGTTTCAGCAGCCAGTGGGGCCCAGAGCTGGTGGAGAGCTAATGGCTCTGCTGTGGAAGCTGAAGACAGGAGGTCAAAGAGATTAGATCCACACCTTCTAGGGTTATGGGCCCCTGACTCTGAGTCAAGTACAGAGGAAAGCTGACAGGTAAAGGAAATAAAGGCACTTTTAAAGGGCACAAACTCATCTCCCTTTTATATTTGGGACCAATGTTTTATAGACTCAGGCTCAGAGGAGTGCAGCGACTTACTTAAAATCATAGAACTCATAGCTGCTGAAAGTGGATTGATTTAACTCTGTACTCCAAGCAAGAGTCATGCTACTAAATTTCTGTTCTTTTTAATAAAAAGAATAGCAGCTGTTTAAAGCTATTCTTAAATTTTATCCAGATATTATTCTAGTGGCTTGCTACATTTCTTTTATTCCCTTAACCACACCTTGTTGTTGTACTTCTATCTTCATAAAGGCACCACAAGGTCAACGAAACAAAAGTTTGTCTTGTCTTTGCTGACATCAGTAGGAGTAAGAGCAGTAAACGTATATCCAGCAAGCTCAGTCTCCAGAACACCTTAACTTTGACTTCTACAGTGAATCCAGTTCAGTTTATGCGCGCGCGCACACGCACGCGCGCGCACACACACACACACAGAGATTTTTAGTTTTAGAGAGAGGAGAAGGAAGAGAGAGAGGGAGAGAAACATTAATGTGTGGTTGCCTCTCATGTGCCCCCTACTGGGGACCTGGCCTGCAACCCAGGCATGTGCCCTACCTGGGAATCCAACTGGCGACCCTTTGGTTCTCAGGCCAGCACTCAATCCACTGAGCCACACCAGCTAGGGCATGGTTTAAAACCAATTTTTAAAACCAACTAAATTTGGGAAGCCTTTGGAATTCTGCGTTTACTTGAAGATTATAGGAAATTGAATTAAAAGGCTCTCTGACTTTCTGCTAGCTCAGATACAGACTGAGCCTCAGACTGGATGCTGCTTTGTTGGGCATTTCATCTACAACCTGCCTTTTGATCTGGAACATAGGGGTAAGAACTCATGATTGGTTTAGTCTCATTGATTGGGTGCTCAAGCGCTTGTGAGAACTAAAAGGCCATGATATTGCAGACACAGTTCATTACCCCATCTACAGGGTTGCTAAAAGGGAGTCCTGAAATGAAAGCCTGAGCATTACCCCTACCTCCATCTTAACCCCTTTAGTGACTTCCTTTTACCATCAGAGCTCCTCTTTCTGATATTCAGTCTGGCCACAATCTGAACCCTCTTTGGGCCCATCTCCTACCCTACCTGCCACATAGACCAGCACTTGTCCTGTTTCCTTGAAAATTCTAGACCCTCCATCGAGAATTTAATCCTTGTAACTCCTCCACTTCCAAGGTCAGCAACTCCAGGAAGCCTTCTCTCTGTCTGCTTGAGACTGTGTTAGGGGCTCCTCTTATGCCATCATAGCACTCTTTATAGGACACTCATCACACTGTATTCTGATCAGTTTATTCCAAGAACTCTTAAAGAGCAGACACCCTTTCCTCTTCAAATACATATTCCAAGTGTCAGCCTTGGCAATGTAGTAAACAGTAAATGGATTCTCAGTGTTTGTGCTTTAAGAAGAGATTGGTGGACACACAATACAATATACGGATGATGCATCATAGAATTGTACACTTGAAACCTATATAATGTTATCAACCAATGTCAGCTGAAGCAATGTAATAAAAATAAAATAAAGAGATATTGGGAATACAAAGTATATGACTTCACTTGTACAATCTTGTAATTTTTTGGTCTCAGTTTTTGAAACCTAAGTAACCTATACACAATTAAAAAACCCCACAAATTTACTCCAGGTATATCCTAGGACTTTTGAAATTTGTAAGCTGACATTTGTGGTTCAGTTCAGGTACAAACTGAATTCCCAGGTGCTGAGCTGTGACAAGGCTGAAGGTGAATTTAAAAATGGGGGTACAGCTGAGTATAGACTGTAGAAGGTAGCATGTAAAATTCAAAAGGTTTCAGCTCTTGAGCTTATAGGTGGAGACTGATACCCAAGTCCAGGAAACCAGATCAATAACACTATCAGCTTACTAGTGAATAATAAAAGAAGCTGCACTATTTATTGAGAAAATGCCCACACAGAAAACCTCTACCATTCCAGTCACCTAAAATACAAAATTTGAAGGCTTTGAGGGGTTTTTTTTGTATTCTTTTATTTCCAAGCATTAACAGTGCTAAAAATAATAGTGGTAATAATAATAATAATAAGCAGGCTTCATTGAGATTTACTATGTTCTAGGTACCATTTAAGGTTTAACTCTTGTAAGATATACAATCATCCTTTTGAGATTGATAGTCCCATTTTAAAAATGAGAAACAATGAGACAAAAAAATAACTCTCCCAAGGACATGCCTAATTAATGGGGCCACGATCTGTGCCCAGGCAGCCTGCTTCTAGAATTCACACTCTTCAGTGTATATTGTATTGACACCAGTTCCTGTTATTTTACTGCTAAAGTATATCCCATTTCTTTTCACACGTTTGTACCTTCACATACATGGATTTTGTTACAGCCCCGCTAACCAACCTCTGGATGAGTCTCCTGGCCTCAGGTTCCCTTTATTCTGGTTCGCCCCATGATTCCTATGTGATCATTAAGGCAATATAGTATTGGTAGAAAGCATATGAGCTTAAGAATAATACAAATTAAGGTTTAGGTTATGACTCTATTGTTTTGACCTTTTGCCAATTATTTACCTTCCTAAGTAATTCCAACATTTTGCATCAAGAGTCTTCCAAAGAATTAAATTTTAAAAATAGAATTATACTTGGGATATGGTAAGTTTTCTATAAAAGTGTAGTTTGATTGCTAAAACAAACTATGTGCATTAAGAAAGAAATAAAGAATCTGTTTCCTACCCCTGTTTACATTCTTCTTGGTGTAAAAAAAATAAACAAATCCCACTCTCTTCAGCATAATATCAGGTCTTTCCAAAAAAAATCCAATCATTGTTAATATAACAAGAATGGCTTGCAAGACATCTATGTAATGCAGCATCAAAGGAGAGTGGACTGGAATGCACATGCATGAACAATGACGACTTCACTGTACTAGTCAGTGGAGGCAGTAGACACCTTTGAGTGAGCGTGTGTACTGTGTGGCTGTCACATTCAAAATGACTGAGTGAGTACAGCAACAAATCTGCATCAAATTGTGTGTTAAACTTGAACATTCTTCCATGGAAACTATTCAGATGATTCAGAAGGCCACAGCTATGGGCAACTGGTGATTGGCAGCTTCATCACAACAATGCACCTGCTCATGCATCACATCTGATACAGAGATTTTTGGTGAAGCATCAAATCACCCAGGTGACAGCCCCGCCCCCCCCCCCCCCCCACAGCCCAGATTTAGCACCCTGTGGCTTCTGGCTTTTCCCAAAACTAAAGTCACCTTTGAAAGGAAAGAGATTTCACACCACTGATGAGATTCAGAAAAACACAACAGGGCAGCTGATGGTGATTGGGAGAACTGTGTGAGGTCCCAAGGTGCCTACTTTGAAGGGGACTGAGGCATCATTGTCCTATGTACAATGTTTCTTTTATCTTGTATCTTCTTCAAAAAACATCTCTATTTTTTATAGTATATGGCTGGGTGCTTTCTGGATAGACCTCATTTTCAGGATCCTCTAAGATCTGAATTCAATCAATCTTCTAGTTTATTTTGTAGTCACTTTTAGGTAACACATTCTACAACACTATCCAATTACTTTTGAGATCCTTTTAAATTGACCCTATTCCATAGCTTTGCTTACAACATGTTCTCTATGCATGGTGCATCTGATTAAATTGTACTAAGGATCCAGCTGTTTTTCAAAGTCTGCATCCTTTAATTATTACTCTTGAGCATAAAGGTGGCCCCCTGAATCTAAGTACCTCCAGACATTCTATCTAAAGCCCATACATATATTTGGTATATTTTTAGGAGATAGATGTCTCAAGTTACTGTCAATAGAGAAATTAACACTAACTTATAAAAGGTTCCCCATCATAGCCACAGCCTATGGAAAGGCAGTGGGCGTGAGAATAGGGGTTAAGAGACTATATGGGAAAGGAGTGAGAAAAGCAGAAGACAAAGACAAATAACTTCAGAAAGAGAAAGTGAAACACCAAGGACAAACACACACACAGACACACCATTGATCTGGAGCATAGCTGCTCACAAAATTGGCTACGGGGGTTGCTATTTGTTATTGGAACCAGAGGAGGTGCCTCACAGAAACACTAGTTCTTTGAGTGACAAAGATAGACAAAGAAGGAATGGTTCCCGCTGGAGATGCAATAACCATGGGAAAAAAGGAAGTAAAGGGGGAAAATTAAGGGCCCTGAAGGCATGCTAAATTATTTTTCATCTCTCTCCACCACCTCCTGTGTATCATCTATTAAATTAACTGCACTTGCACTTGAGTGTTCCAAAGAAGCACAGAAGTCTTAAACTAGAAAGTTATCCACGAAATGTCTTGGAATAAGAAAAAATGTCAAATAAATTCCAACAAAATCACTGTAAAAATCAAGAAGGAAAACATGAATAAAAACTTTTCAGCTTATGAAAATGCTCCTTCCAAAACCAAACACAAAGCAGAAGAAAAATATTGCACAAATAACTAAATTAAAATAAGCATGCTGAAAAAATCATCAAGAGATTTAAGAAGGCACACACACAGCTAGATTCAGAAATGCAAATCTTACACAAGAACAGACTCCACACACACATACACAAAAAGAAAATAAATGAAATAAGAATTAAGGTCACTAAGCTGAGATAAAAACAGGAACATCTCATAAATGGAAAACAAATTACAATATGCCCAAGGGTGAATATGTAAATGAAATTTAGTAAAGGGAATTGAAGAAAGGCAAAAAAAAACAACTAAAAGACTGTAAATAAAATGAACAAAAGAAGAGA
Organism: Glossophaga mutica; assembly: GCA_039655065.1. Lineage (NCBI taxonomy): Eukaryota > Metazoa > Chordata > Mammalia > Chiroptera > Phyllostomidae > Glossophaga > Glossophaga mutica. Next base: position 24,517,995 of record CM077310.1, read on the forward strand.
ATCAGAGAGAAGGAGAAAATGAAGGTAAGCAAAGAAAGTACAACAAACATATAACATATAATCGATGTCCCTGGAAAAGATTTAAAAAAAAAAAGAAAAAGTACTTAAAACTGTAATTCAAAATATAAGAAATAAATTGGTTTGAAAGTTTCAAAGGCCTCACTGTACACCTGATAAAATTAACCTAGAAAAGTTAACTTTGAGGAAATCTTGCAAAATCATTGGGGTTTAGATGCCTGCCCACAAAGCCATGTTTCCCAGACAGAAAGATCATTTTTTTTTAATAAGGATGAAAACTGAGGCTGGCATCAGACTTCTCGGGAGCAACATAGAAAGCAAGGTGACAGCTGTACAGGGGCACTTTAAAGAAACTCAAGGAAAAATGATGTCAAGATTTTCTATCTGCCCAAGCAGTTCTTGTGTATACAGAAAGGCTATGAAAAACAGATTTGAGAATGTAGAAAACTGTAAGTTCATAAGCACTTCCTAAGAATTCTACCAAAGCATAAAATTCATGAGAACAAGAGATAATCAGGGAAAGTTCAACAAAAGAATTCATGGTAACGTGTGTGTGTTTGTGTATATACATTTATATATATACACATATATATATTCTATGTGTGTGTATATTTATCCTATATGTTTATAAACACATACCAGAGTACCAAAGAGATAAAAAAGACTGAAACAATGTAGACATATGAGTGTAATAGTAGTTTGTAAAAGTTATATTACATGAAAGAAATAAAATAATGTAACTGAAATGTATTGGAAAAGAGAAAGGAGAAAATACAATAACATCATTGGCTTTTTTATGTTAATAGATGAACATCAAAAGCTGCCATTTAAAACAAGTGGTATAGGTTACAACTAAACAGTAAAAAAATTAAGTGAGAAAATAGGTTTTAAAATAGAAAGAAGACAAACTCAATAGAGAAGGACACATTGTAAAAATAATATAATCAATAATCATAACATAATTAATAAGGCAGTTTTGAAGTCAAATATACCAATCATACAGTCAAGGTAAACAGTTTTGGTTCCCCTTCTACTCCAGAGTGAATGCTTGCGTTTCCCCTGAATTCATATGTTGAAGCCTAATGCACGGTGTGGTGGCATTTGGAGATGGGATCATGATGGGATCACTGACAGGTGATTAGATCATGAGGGTGGAGCCCTCATGAACAAGATTAAGTATCCTTCAAAAAGAGACTCCTTAGAACTCCCTCACCTGCTCTGCCATGTGAGGTTATAACAGACGGCTAAACACTGAATCTTCCAGGGCCTTGATATTGGACTTCCTACCCTCAAGAACTTGAGAAATAAACTTCTATTGTTTATAAGTCACCCAGTTTACAGTATTCTGTTATAACAACCTAAACAGAGTAATTCACCTACTTAAATAAAGCAGATTTTCAAGTGGGATAATGAAGCAAAATGCAATTATTCTATATACAGAAGATACACATAAAATATAAATATCTGAAAAAACTAAAAAGAAACACTTGGCAAATATACACTAGTAAAATGAAAACTGTAAGAAAGCAGAGATTGCAAACTTGATATCAGAGAGAATCGAATTTAAGAAAAGTATTGCATAAAACTTATACTGAGCCCTGGCTGGTGTGGCTCAGTGGACTGAGTGCCAGCCTGTGAACCAAAGGGTCTCTGGTTTGATTCCGTCAGGGCACATGCCTGGGTTGCAGGCCAGGTCCTCAGCTGCGGGTGTATGAGAGGCAACCATACATTGATGTTTTTCTCCCTCTCTTTCTCCCTCCTTTCTCCTTTCTCTAAAAGTAAATAAATAATTTTTAAAAACCCTATACTGATATATTATAATGTTGAAAATCTATGATTCCTAATGAATATTTGACAGTTATGATTATCTCTGCATGAAATAATAGAGATAAACCTATATAAAGCACAAACTACAGGAACTTCAAGAAATAGATAAAAACATTAATAATAAGCCCTGGCCAGTGTGGTTCAATTGGTTGGAGCATTGTCCCATACACCTAAATGTTGTAGGTTCAATTCCTAGTCAGGGCACATACCTAGGTTGCAAATTTGATCCCCCATTGAGGAACATGTGGAGGCAACCCATCAATGTTTCTCTCTAAAAAATATTTAAAAATCAATATCACATATCCAAGGATGAGGATTTAAAGAATAACAAAAAATAAAGTCTTGCATGAAAGAATTTCAGAACAAAATAAAAGAGTATAAGAAAAACAATGATAATGAAAATAATACATAACAAAATACGTGAGATATGTAGGGCAATCCCTAAGTAAATAAATACAAGAAATAACAAGGGAATTAAAATAACAAATGAAATCTAACAAAAAACAGAGGCAATAATGAAGGAACAAAAAAAGAAAAGACATAAGACATAACATAAATAGCAAAAGGGAAAAAATAAATCTTATCAGGAATGACAGTAAATGTAAATAAATTAAACACTCCAATCCAAAGGATATGTTAAGGGCAAAAAACAAGCAAAGTGCTGAGTTTTGGAAAAAGAAACCTGGGAAAGAGCACAGTGACATCCGTTACCCACAAGCAGGACCAGAGGCAGGGAGAGGGCGGGGCTGCCGGCTCGAGCCGGAAGGGGGAAGAGAGCACTGACATTTTCCTGAAAATACTTTTCTGTACAGTTGTGACATTTGGAGGCATATTAATGTTATCTACATATTCAAACAAATTAAATCAAGATGGAAGTAAAAAAAGAAAAATCTAAAGCGAAATGTCAACATACAAATAAAACCCACTAAATTTCAAATAAATAACAATCTTGCTGAAAGGTAGGAAAAAAGAGCTAAACCAAGTAATTTTTTAACGTGGAACTTTGAATACATATCCTTGATGGCGGGGGGTGGGTGGTAAGGGAGTGAAAACAGATCTGGAAATCTTTTTAATAGGTCAGGATTTTTTTTTAAGGTTAGGATTTATTTTTTAAGTGGTATAGATGCAGTAGCTCTAAAATTATTTGATGTATTGAACAGTTTTAGAACTGAGCAAATGTGTAACCATGATAATGTTACTGGAATCCAGAGTTTTTATTCCGTTAGAAAGATAGAGATAGGGGGTGGGGGAAGGCAAGGGGATGGCAGGCAGAATTAGCATCAGAGATGGTGATATGGCAAGAGCCCTGTGCCTTGCAGTCTGAGAGTTTTGCCCTGTCGAGAGTGTGCTTTCGTATAGCCTGTAATACACTTGGAGTCTGTCTGAGCTCATTCCCCAAATATGCCAATTCTTCCATATTCCTCAGACATTCTCTAGGATGAGCACATATTTTACCCTCCAAATCTGGACTCTTTTAAGTGTTAAGGTCATACTAGCAGTAACTCTAATAGCCACTGGCAAACAGGAATATATGATCTTTCCATACATACTCCTCAGGCTGCCTGTGGCCACTTTTGATCTTTATTTCCCCTTCGTGGCTTTCATCTTATAAGTACGTTAGAGTAAAGAAGAGCAAGCCTGAACTGGGTCCCTCATACGCCCCTGGAAATAGCCCTTTCCTTTCAGGACCAGCAGTCAGAGGAGGCTAAGTCACCCCGAAACATACATCATCAGAGTGCTTAAAATCTAATGCCCATCGTTAACTAGTAAGAGACTCATTTCTCTCATTTGTAAAATGAGGGGAACAATAATTAGCTTATTGGTTGGTACATAATTAAACAAGATAGCCTATTATAAAGTACTTGGAGTCATTCATTGCCCTCAATAAGTGGTATTTTTACTTTTATTGTTACTATTGTTTTTCTTTAGCATTGACCTCCAAGGCTAGCTTGAAAACACAATCTAATTTTTCATCAATAACCCATTACAGATCAAGTCATCTATGAATTTATTTAAACCTCTAAAGGAACTATAATTCCTGTTTCACTTCTTAAAGTAATGACTTCCATAAACTTTATTACCTACCACGTACCATGGCATTGCCTTTGAATTGTTTTAACTTAGCTCTTCCAAACAGCAACAGATTCTTCACAGTACTAAAAGCCTGGTATTTTGTACATAAATCTGTTCTGATCTAAGTGTGATTGACAGCCTTTCACACTTACCATCATTCTAGACCCACTGATTTTATTTTTATTGTTTTAAATTCAACTTGAACCCAGAAATCTGAAAACTAACCCCAGCTTCATGAATCAGACAAAGGAGGAAGGTCATTCAAGGTCTTCTCACTTACAGTCTGTTACCCAAGCCTTTCGTTGGGGTTCCAAGGGTCTGGATGCTTTTGATCCCCAGCTCAATAGAGAGATGACTTTACATGAATGATCCTTAACATAGACCGATACACTAATATCCTCACACTATCAGATTGGTATGCATCCTCTCCCTCAAAATGAAAGGAGGTTTTCAAGAACCTTTCTTTTCTGTGTCTTCCTTTTCATGTTAGCTTTGTCTGGGATTCAGATGGATCGTTGCTCCGAACAGCAGAACAGTGGAATCAATAATGGGCTTTTTTTTTTTTTTTTTAGTGCATTTTAGGGATTAGCGCAGTGCTGTCTCTCTGTGAGAGACACAACAGAAACATGAGATGTGATTTACATCTTTGTAGCCCCAAAGTCTAGTAAACTAGAAAAAGACATAAAAACTAGAAAGCAAGACAGCAAGCTTCATGTGCTGTAAAAGCAGAAAGAAATGAGCATAAAAAAGAAACTGGTATACCTCACTAGTATACACAAAATCCTTGATGAGGGGAGGAATCAAATAAGAAAAAAATATGTATACGATGTATTATTTTATCAAATATGTGTGTAATTATTTTATACATATTTAATGTATATAGTTTTTCAGATATCTATCAAAGCTATATAATTTAAAAGCAGTTTCCTGTCACACTCCCCCTTAATACCAATAAATCATGTTCAACTCTTAGGGATTTTTTCCTAATATTAGTGGCAGTATTTCATAACAGCATTTAAATAACCCTAACCCCTATTTTTTAAGTTTTACATAGGTTCTATTGACTTCCTAATGTTTAAAAGGGAGTTTCACTTTCTTCAATTCTATAAACACATTTTCTCACATAAACACACACACTCTTACTCGTACAATTTTTTTTCTCCCATTTTCCAATATATGCTATAATCTTTTTCCCAAAGTTATGCTAATAAAATTTTTACTTAAAAATATAGCTTTTTAAATATTTACTGCTAAGTAATTTTGAATTTAACTTTCAAAATTTAGGCTTACATTTCTCTTTCTGTAAAATATTTTCCTTGGGGTTGGTTGATCTCCTCCTCTTCCCCTTCTTTCTCCCTCCCTCTCTTTTTCTCTCCCCCATTTTCAGGGACCTAAGATCCATTTATAAACAATTGTTCTTTTAGCAGTGTAAATAGCCTCTCAAATTTTGGTGACTAAACTTTAACCTGTCAACTTTTATTTCTTGGAGACACCCCTCTGGGTACCTCCCTCTTCCCAGTGTGGGCTGGTGCTCACCCAGCTCGGACACACCTGTAGTTTTCAGACTACCTTTGCATACAAAAGAAGGCTGGTGTAGCTCAGTGGATTGAGCACGGGCCTGCGAACCAGAGGATCGCGGTTCGATTCCCAGTCAGGGCACATGCCTGGGTTGCAGGCCAGTTCCCGGCAGGGGACACACGAGAGGCAACCATACATTGATATTTCTCTCCCTCTCCTTCTCTCCTACCCTTCCCCTCTAAAAGATAAATAAATAATAAATTAAAAAAAAAAAAAAGAAGTACAGGATTCAGCATCCTGGCCCCTTTCTTTTTCATTGAATTGCGTATTTCTCGAATACTGTGTCTTCCTTGTTCTTGATTAGTTTCCACATTTTGCTGAAGCATTTCCTTTGGTAGCCTCCTTAGAAAGAATACTTAGGAAGTAACTGAGTACACACATCTAAAATTGTCTTTGTTTTTTTAACTCATACTTATTTCATAGTTCAGGTGTAGAGAATTCTAGGTTGGAAATTATAGCTCCTCAGAACTGTGAAAGCATTGTTGAACTCTCTGTTGTCTTCTAACACTGATGCCCGTGAAAGATTCCTTAGCTTCTGTATGTGACACTTTTTCCTATTTAAAAGTTTTTAGGCTCTTCTAGCCAATATTTTTGAAACTTGACAATAACATGCTGTGATGTGTTTCTTTTCTTTTTACAGTCATTACCCTATTTACGTGTTGAGCTCATTAATCATGAAGCCTCTGTTCTTTAATTCTAGGAATTTTATTTTATATTTTTCTTATTTATTTTGCAAATACCTTTCTCTGTTTTCTCCATTCTATTTTCTTCTTCTATTAGTTAAATATGAAGAATAGGAATTGTCTTATCATTTTTCTATTTTCATAGTTTTTTTTTAATTTTACTTTATTTTATTCCTTTCTGGGATTATTCTTTGGATTTATTCTACAATTCTGAATTGAATTTTTTATGTATGCTTCCGTATTTTTAATTTGTAAGAGTTTTTTGTTCTCTGAGTTTTTCTTTACTACCTCATTTCTTTCTTATCTCAAAAAAAATAAGTTGAACCTTGGTTCTCTGATGAATGCAATATTTTTTTAGTGTTCTTCTGAGTCTTGGATTGCTTTTCTCTCCTCCAATTTCTTTTTAAAATATTTTTGTTTAGATCTTTAATCTAGCATCACTTAACTGATGATTAATACTTAAGGAGTGAGTAACCAACAAGCTCATGGGTTCTATACAGAACTCATGCCTTGGAGGGGCTTCCTGCTTTGTGTGGTTTATTGGGCTGGGGAACTGAGGGACCCCTTCCTATTAGCATGTGCAGATTTCAGTTCAGTTTCTCAGAAAGAAATCATTAATCTAGATCTAGGAAGCTCTAATCAAGAAACACGAGTTTCAGGATGAAATGGCCAACCTAGCCCCAGGATAGTGTCGCAGAGTGTTACAAGGCCGGCTGGCTGGCCTTTCCACATGGGGAATGGAGCCTGGATGTGGGGGACAGACCTGCCATTCCACGTGAAGACTTTCAGTCACTCCCAGTTCCCATAAGTCATCAGCGAGGATTGCTAGTCAAATGTCCAAACAGGTCACCTCTTCTAGGAATAAGTTTCTCGTTTTCTGTCTGGATAGGGGGCAGTTTCCTCTCCATGCTGGGTGGAGGGGTATCCAGAGGCCAGAGTCCAGGAATAGTTTTGCCAAATAAAATAAGGTTACATCTGTCTTTTCAGAAACCATTTTTTCCCATATAAGTTAGGACCGAAATTAATAGTCTTGGTTGTTTACCAGCAGTTCAAACTTAACTAGACATATGCATTTTTTCACTTTCTAAACCTTGTGACTCTAATGTGGAATTACCAAAGACATTGAACTCCTGTTGTTGATTTTAGGCCGGTCTGCACTTCTGCCTTCCTGGGCTGGAGTCACTTGTTTCTGAAGCTTTCTGGGGTTCTGTGGTAGAAGCGAGTCCTCTCTGGGCCCCGCCAGCGAGGGTTCAGTTTCCTCTGTGTACCAACACAGCTAGACTAGCATCTTCCACCTCGTTTCCAGATCCTGACCTGATGTCACTGTTTCTTCTCATTCTCTCTGTACTCGAGGGTTTGTATGAAAACACAAACACACACACTTTTTACTTCCACTTTGGTGGGATTTCACACGTTCTTCAATTCACTAGGTTTAATCAGGACAATAACATTTCGGAATGTGTTAATAATAAGCCACAACGAAGATCTTATCATAGCTGTCTGATCAAAAATAGAAGACTCACTGCATGTATTTAGTTCCCCTTTTCTCCATACCCAACTAGATGACACCCAGTGGGACAATGAGTTTCAACTGTTTTTTGGGGAAGACAGAACCTATTAACTGACTGACCACAATGGGGGGAGCTACAACTCAGTTCCTGGACATGGGAAGACTGTAAAGAAGAACCTGGTTTTTCCCACTTCACTCCGAGACTGCTCATCCTTCAGAAACACCTGGTGCCACCCCCACTGGTGGGGAGAGGCAGGTTGACAACAGGTTTACCGATTTAAAGTCAGTATATGGGACACCCCTCAGACTCCTCCCCCTGTGCTGGGCATCCACCTAACTCTCCCTCCATCACACCCCCACCTTGATGCATGAGTGCTCATTCTCCGAAGAAGTACAAATGGGAAGGGCCTATCATGTGCACCCTCACAGAAGAGAGCAGGAGTGATCTCTGAGGCCCAAAGCAGGGGGATTCATTGAAAAATATTTGTGGCGAGGACCTCAGTGTCCTTCCCTCAGTTTTGCTTCCAGAATTCTCCCAGGCAGGTATTTCTCACCTCACCTAAGAAGTTAATAGGAGATTCTCTGGAGATATAAGAGCCCAGAGCAAAGATCTCCCTCCAAATGCTGATATTGAAGGGTCCCTTAATGAAAAGGACAACTAATAACTGTATTGCTACCCAGAACTGAGGAGGCCTCTGCATATCCACACAGATTCCAGTCAGCCTTCTGTGGCCTCGCTCTTTAACGTGAACACACTCGGATGGGAACGGATATGGATGACCCAGCTTCAGACTTTTGAAGATGCCTCTGATGTGAAAGGAGAAACAGCCCGAAAAAGGAACTTGGAGAAAAATGGAACAATGCATGGAGCACAAAAACCTCCAAACGTTATTATTAATAATGTCTGTGAAGAAATGGAAGAGAGTAAATCCATCAAAGAGAAGAGTACTGAAAAATGACATCATCAAACAAGGAAGAGAAGTTGTAAATTATACATGAGTAAAAGAATAATTTTTAAAAAATTGGAAGATAAAATTACAAAAATCTCCCCCCAAAAGTAAAACAAATTAAAAAAAAAAAAAACAGAATGAAGATAACATTAAGGGTAAATTAAGGAAGTGTGCGGTTAGTCCAACATTCAACTAGGAGTTCAAAAAAATAAATAGAACAGAGGGGAGAAAATGGCCAAAGACGTAATAAGAAGAAATTTCGCAGCTGACAAAGGCTTCAGAGTGTCCAGAGTATTTGAGTTCCCAGTATAATAAACCATGCCTACATGTATGCGCATGCCCACACAGATGTAGGAATAGTATTCTGAAATTTCAGAACAGTGGGACACGAGAAACAGTGATCACACAAAAGATACTGGATTCAGAATGGTGATGAATTTGTAGTCATCAATCTGTGATCCCAGAAGTTAGTAATTCTAAGGGGAAATGATTTCTAATCTAGAAGTCTATATTTAGCTAAAATATCTACTCATGTTTAGGGCCCTGATTCTCAAATTTCAACGTACACGCAAATCCCCTGCAGAGCTCAGGAAACTGCAGATCTCATTCAGTACTTTGCAGGTGAGGCCGGAGGTTCCACATTTCTAACAGATGCCCCCTCCCAACCCCAGAACCTGGGACCCTGCTGGTCACTGACCCACATTTAAAGTAGCAAAGCTTTAGAAGACAGCTAAAGAAATTGAAGGGAGTAACCAGATAAGAATAAGTCACAAGATACTTGAATCAGGTGAATAAATACAAGAACCTGATAAACAGAAAACCTAAGGTCACAAATATGCACAAAGCCCAGAGAACACCCAATTCAGACTGTAATAGGTCAACAGAGTATAGAAAGTAGAGTTTTCATGGGAGAACATGAAAAACCAGATATTTTCAGAGATTTAGGAAGAAAATAATTTTTCAGGTATTGGAGATAATGGGAGGATTTAGAAAAATAAAATAGCTTTAGGTACATAGGAAATATGCAAATTTAAAAAGATAAGGCAGTTATTACTTCTAGGGAAAAACATGTATGAGAAATAAAAACATACTTATAGTATATTTCTTGGCTCAGTATTGAACTATATTTATAAGGTCATTATTTCAACCACAATTTGTTGTAGTTTGAAATGTTAGTAGAGATTGCAAAATATGCGTTAGTGGTCACTAACAAAAAAGGAAGTAAAAAGAGTCTAAAATTAATAAAAATGAAACCACAGAATAAATATATTTGTCGAAATTTAGAGGATAGCACACAAAAAAAAGGCTAAATACTTTGAAAGAGGCTGCTACTGTGGAAATAGACTAGGGGTTGTGAAGAAATAAGGCAAGGAACTGCTGGTTTTTTGTATAAGTTTTTTAGCATTATCCGACTTTAAATTTCCTATAGGTATGACTTTGATAAAAATTGAGTATGAGGGTATACAAGTGTATAGTTACATTGTGAATGAAGAAAAATGGCAAAACCTTATTTGTGTGTGTGTCCATCCTGCTGGACTGCGACACTATGGCTAACTTTGTTATTTGCACCCTTGAAAGGGGTCTGAAGGCTTGGGAACTGGACACTGGGGACTCAGTGCCCATTCACTGCCAAGTCTGATGGTTCTGCTCTTTGTGTCCACCCGTCCCCGCCAGCAGACAGGGCCCTGGCCCCACAGGCCCAGGCAAGGAGTGCAAATCGGAAGTGGCAACCTGGTCTTCCCTGTGTACTCCCCTCCTTCTGACAAGCCACAAGAGAAGGGCACTTGCTACTTTTTCACAGGCCGGTGGCTGGATCCGGGAAAGAGAGAAAGAGGGTTTTCTTCAATGAGAAACAAACAAACAAACAACAACAACAAAACATGTTGTTGTTATGCAAAACAACAAAAATGGGCAAAAGCATTCTTCCCCATGAATCATTTCCAAACCGTATTAATAAGTTGGAAGATGGAGAGAATGTATTTTGCTAAAGAACTGGCCCTCTTTCGGTGCTCCCGTATTTCCCAGCCATGCTCACTCCATGGCTAGCCCTGGGTGGCCGTTCTCCAGTGTACACACTGCGTAATGAAGGAATGTGCTGACGCGGATCATCCCAAGCACCTCGTAACCTCCAAGCACTTACTTAAATCTGCCATTGGTGTTCACTTCCTTTTCCAGAGGATATTTTGTTTGGCTCGTATTCATTTGAATATCCTGATTTGATGCCCCTGCTATATTGCTCATGTAGCTAATAGCTAGGAGTGGGTTTAGTTTCCAAATCTGTTCTGAGTGGGAAAGAAGAAAAACTAAATGTGGCTTAGTAATTTGGTATGGATAATGTGTACATCCACACACGAATTCACGTAGGCTCCTTGACCCTGCCGTGGTGGACAGAATTCTAATTAAGAGCAGACTTCAACTGAAATAATAGTTCCAACATTTAAGAATTCTCTCTATTAGCCAAATGTCTCTAGCTGTTTTTTTTTTAATTTATCCATCCAGCCAGCCATCCATTCATTCATTTGTTCCTTTATTTCTTTATGCATTCTACACTTGTTCATCCATTCATTCACTCAGCAAATACACAGTGAGGACTGTACTACTACATCCCAGGATCCGTGCTTGGTACAGGGAAGAGGAGGAGCAAATAATGCAGGTATACTCTTGGCTTCTTGAAAGCTTATAGGCCAACCTAATGCAGTGATCACAGATTTATCTGGCACGCCTATTGAAAATGAAGATTCCTGGGTTCTAGTCCTGCAGGCTCTAATCAGCAGATATGGGTTTGACCCTAAGAATAAATTTTAACTAATGTTCTAGGACAGCCTGGGGTAAACACCCTCACTTTGGAAGTCAGTAGGGGTGGAATTGTTCCAAATATCAGCATCCAAGTAGGTCACAGACTTCCTAGCATTAGATTTCAAGGACTTTCCTAGATTTACCTGATTCCATTGGCATGTACACTTCCTACTGATGCCATTTTTTTTCTGCCGCTTGGCTAGTCAGGCAAGATGCTGTTCTGGGGCACTTGCGTAAGTGCTCATGGGTGCTCCGGGACTGTGCTAGTGGTTGTGTTACATGAGCCTAAATAAGCTACGGTGGCTCCTATGTTATAGGGGCAGCAGGCAGATGCTGGTCAAGGGGGCTGTTACATTAAAGCCATCTCACCAGATCCAGCTACAAGAGGATACACAACTTGAGGGGACTTTCACAGCGGTCCCCATGGCTTACCACAGAACAGACAGCAGACATGCATTGAATGGAGCAGAGGTCCTCAAACTGTAGCAGGGATCAGAATCACCTGAAGGGCTTACCAAAATCAGATTTCTGACCCGCACCCCACCTCCAGCTTTTGATTCAGGAGGTCAGGGGTGGGGTCTGTGAACCTGTATTCCTAACAAGTCTGGTCCAGGAACCACCCCCTGAGAACCTCTGAGCTAGCGTGGCCAGGAAACTATGTACCTCAGCAAAGTAGACTTCAAGGCACGTCCATTTCATCATCTTCTATGAAAGAGATCCACCCCAATGCAAATATCTGTAGAGTCTGGAAATGTCATTTGCCAAAGAAATAAAAATCATTTTCTATTTACAGATATGATGCTAATTTCTACAGCAAGTGGAGATGATAGCAAAATTGTGTGTGCATGTGTGTTACATGACAACGAGTGGGCTCCAGCTCCCGGTGACCCTGTGAATGAGTGATGTCCACAGTGTCCTGTCCTCAACAGCACTGCTCAGCTCCTGCAGACTCATGCCTGTGGTCTCTGTTATGGAGTCACTTTATCCCATATTTGGTCTTCCTCTTTTCCTGCTGCCTTCTGTTTTTCCAGCCTAATTCTAATGGTCTTTTCCAAAGAGCTCCGCCTCCTCATTAGGTGCCCAAAGTAGGACAGCTTCCGTTTTGTCATTTTTGCCTCCAGTGATGTTTCAGCCTGAATTTGTTCTAGGACTCACTTGTTCATCTTTCTGGTGGTCCAGGGTATCTGTACAGCTCTCCTGCGACACAAAGCCCAAATGGCTTGAATTTGCTTTCTTTTGCCAACAGAGAACCCCACATTCTGGGAATAATCTTATCACCATTTCAAGTAAAACCAATAAGTGTAGGTCTCTTTTCTAATGCCTCAACTGAATGAAATCATCCTTGATTTTAAACTCCAGTGAAAGTTTTGTAAGCTGTGTCTTCTTATCTATTTCTCTTAGTGTATAGTTTACAAAAGAGTACTGAACCCCAACCTTGACTCAATTTTCAGCTAAATAATTTTATCTTCTAATTATAAAAGTAACACATGAGCATTTAAAAGTAAAATGAGAAGTTACAAAAAAGCTGTATATTCACATGCATATTTTATGTATTTGAGGAGAGTTTTCACCATGTAATATTATTCTATCATAAGTATGTTTCTCATAGTATTAAAATATTCTTTAGGAAAAAAATCCCATCCAAAGGACAAGGTGAAATAGGAAAAAACAGAGCTGTACCAAAAATAGTTGTATGTGTGGAAAGGAGACAAGGTGAAGTTGCAGGTGGAAATTAGCTTTTATTGTTTAATCAAATTTTGCAACACGAAATGAAGAGATGGGAAAACAACATGCAATTCTCAAAGATAAAGTTGCCCTGCATTTTCACAGAAGTGCAAACAATTACATTTCATCTACCTACAACTCCCAGGTGAATGGAGTGTGTTTTCCCACTCAGGTCTAACTTTCAATGCTCTGTTACTGTGCAAATATTGGTTAGATACCTTTCTCTATCCTCAAGCTGTCTTTTGAACACTACTCCTCTATCCAATAAATATACCATCTTAATGCCCAACGCTATCTTTATAACCAAGAATCAAGACAGTATTTGGGGTAGCCAAGTAAAATATTTCTTTTTCACTTACCAAGAAAACCTTTGGTAGTGGTTTTCAGCTTTGGCTGCCTAGTAGAAATGCAGGGTGGCTTTTAACAAATACCGAAGCCAGACACCCAACCTACAGTAAAAGGATAGGCAGGACCTGGGAACTTGCTGAATATGTAAAATCTCAAGCTCCATCTTGGGACCAATGAATCAGAAATTCTGGGAGTGGGGCTCAGACATCAATACTTAAAACCCATCTAGGTGATTCAGGTGTCTGCGAAATTTTAGGGTGTCCAACCTGTGGCCTGCAGGCCGCATGCAGCCCAGGACGGCTGTGAATGCGGCCCAACACAAAGTCATAAATTTACTTAAAACATCATGAGATTTTTTTGTGTGTGATTATGTGTTGCAATGTATTTAATGTGTGGCCCAAGACAACTCTTCTTCTTCCAGTGTGGCCTGGAGATGCCAAAAATTTGGACACTCCTGTAGGCTACTGAGCCACTTAGTTAAGGGCAAAAAAAAATTGTTTAACTTGACAAAATTATTAAAAACCACTAAGTTAAGAGCATTTGCTTGGCACCAGGCACTGCACTAGCTGTTTTATGTGGTTTTACATGGATCATTTCAACAACCCACTCAGGAGGTGCTGTTTTCATTCCTGTTATTTCCATGAAAAATCAGACACAAAGGTACAGTTGTTTGCCCAAGTACACACACACAACTACTAAGCGATGGATTTAGGGTTTATGTTCAGCAGTCTAATTCTAAAATCTCGGGCTTTGAGGACGGTGACAACATCCTAAGGGCTCTGACTGTGTGCCTCTATTCTGCCCTCCATTTTGGTCCCAGTTACCTGACCGACCTCCTCAACTATCAAAATGTTAATTGTGGTTTAAATACCCATCTTACCCTCTGTAAGTAATAGCCTCTGTCAGCAAATTTCAGAGGGCTTTCCAGCTGGGGCCTCCTTGCTATTTTGAGTGTTTCAGTCAGCAAAACAGGGCATTTGAGGTTTATTGTAAAGAGGAAAAACTATTCAAGGCTCTGAGGCCATGATCTATCATCCAGGTCACACTCACCTTTGGCAGGATCAAAAATGCAATTTCTGGAACTTGAGCCTCTTCATTTTAGTCCTATGCCTCTTTATGTTCTCAAATCAACTTGTCTTGATTACTGGACTTGAACTTGGATCACTGGCTTATGAGCTGAAGCAGTGATGCCCTAAGTAGCTCCTCAGAGATCTGGATAGTATTTTCTATGCAGTAAGAGATATAATGTATGGGGAATTGCCCTGCAAGGAGTAAAGCTCCATACAGCTGTAAGGCATTACTATTAAGAACATTTACCACAAGGGAGAGACTTAAGCAATTAGGAAAGAAGAGTTTGGCTTGTTTAAAGGAAGACAGATTCTCCATAAAATAATTTTAGATGATGAGATGGATTCTTTCCATCTCCTTCTTGGCAAGACATAGGGCACTGGGGAAATCACCCTGTATCTTTAAGTCTTTGTTCAAGTTCTAATCTGAAGTTAACATTTTTATAACTGGACCTGACAAGTCTTTTTTTCTTTCCCTGATTTTCTGGACCACACACTGCAGTAAAACAAATTTGTCCTTGTGTCTACGATTTTCTTCCCCAGGAAAATACCTAAGCAGGCTTTCCTCTATTAACATCATTCCCTCCTTCTCTATGACCCAAGAGCACAGTTTCCCGCACTTACCCAGGAGACCCAGCTCTCCCTCCCCATGTGTGCCTCATTAGTTGCTCTGGCCCTGCCACTGGCCCATATCCTGCTGTGCTCCTGATTACGTTGACCTGGTTCACCTGAAGCTCTCCATGAGCCAGTGGTTTCTTTACTCATGAGATTCTTTGTGCTCAACCCAGAGAATTGTTTCCCAATGTTTGTCAAGTAATTCATTCACAAGCAAATGTTTGAAAATAAAGTAAAGCAAAAATAGTCTGGGTATGTAAGGTTGAGAACATGAAAGGAAGCAGCCAAATGACCTTGCCAAATTGGGAAAAGGATCCCGAAGTCTGTCCGTCCACAGGTAGTTAGAAGGCTCAGTTCTGTCCTCTTCTGCTTTGCTGTCGTTCGAGTCCACACTTGCATTCCGATGGCCTTAAGTCTACATCTGAGCTGGGGGTTTTAAATCCAATCATAAAGATTCAACCAATATCAGCCTTTTTATTGTGTTTCAGAGCCATCTGAGATTACTAGAAAGAATAAAGGGGGATGTCATCAGCTCAATTCCCACACTAAGTCCTTACACTAAATAATATGGTCAAGAAAAGAATCATGATAAGTTCTATGCAAGATGAAAAGGGAATTAAACAAAACTATGCCTGGGAAGTTTTAAAAAATCTCCCTGTTACTTGGAAATCAAGGCTTGGCAGACTGGATCCCATAGCCCTTCACAGTCACTCCTGGTCTGTGGAATACGTGGCTTTGCATTCATACGTGAGTCTAGCCAGTGGTGAAACTTACACGTGGAACAGAAAGAAAGTAGAGGACGTTCTTCTTTCTAAAATGGTAAAGCATCTGTGTTGTTTTACCAAATGGAACACCTCCATTTCAATGACCCACATGATGGGATTTGTTATTGTTTGCACCATCTCCCAGCAAAGGGGGGGAAGGGAGTAAGAGGTAGAATGCTCATAACCCTTTTCTCTAAAGAAGCTGCAAATTTGCATCTGAATGGAAAAATCAGGTGGGCTAAACTGCGAAGATAGGAGATGCTTCTCCTTTAAACATCTTAGTTTTCAGTCCAATTAAATTTATGTCCTTAAACCTAAGTCCATTCCATATGTCCTTTCTGCTTGTATATGACAGCAGAAAGAGAAGCAGTAACTATGGGCACCAAATGTATCAGGTGCTGGATGAGGAGAACTCTGTCTTCTAAGATGACTGAATTAAAGACAGAATGTGTGTGTGTGTGTGTTTTAACCCAAGTTAGCTTTTTAGCTTTTTACCCAGTTTATGCTCTCTCTCTCCCTCCATTTCTCCCTCCCTTCCTCTCATTTTGCTCTTTTGGGCCTTCACATTACTCAGTTATTCATCTAGTATCCAAACGTTGGCCATAACTTTTCTCTTGCTTCAAACAAACTAGACTTTGGTGGTCCCACCTATGTTTTCATGGTATTCTAGCTTTCTACTCCACCCATGGTTTGATGGCTCAAATCCAGAAATGAAAGATTACTGCTAATACAACAAATCTAGCTGGTAACAACTTCTTTTGTTCTACATGTAGAATCCGTGAAGGTGCATAAAAGGAACTATAGATCAGCCCTTGTTTGCCCTGCTGCCTAATGCAAGCAGATCATTTAAGGAAGAAGAAGAAGGAGAAGAAAGAGAAGAAGAAGGAGGAGGAGGAGAAGGAGGAGGAGGAGGAGGAGGAGAAGAAGAAGGTTTATGTGGGTTAAAATCTGAGGTATTAGAAGCAGGACTTTTGTTTGCAGAAAAACAAGAGGTGATTTTTTTTTTTCTAAAGAAACACGAGGGGTGAAGGGAACCCTCCTTCTGACTCCTACGCTTTACACCCTCTGGAGCTCCCACCCCCCTCCCCATTCTGCTCGGTGGTCTAGGAGACTCAGCCACAGGGTGAACGTGGTTTCCGCACTCCTGGTCTGAAATAAAGGCATAGCCTGAAAACAGTAGCTATGCTCAGGCCCCTTGTACAAATTTTAAATCTAGGTTTTAAGCAATGCAAACAAACATTTTCTGGCATGAGGCCCAGCCTAGATCACATCTAATGATGACGCAGGATGGGAGCCAAAGCCCTACATGAAAATGAAAAAGTGGAAATTAAAGAGCATTCGTTGTCTTGGACTATCCTTCTGTGTGGTCATTCCACCAGAGAGATCAGAGACGAGCAGATACCTCATGGAATTGTGAGGATTCATCATCCTGGCTTCAATTTCATTTGTCTTTGCTAGTCTGAAATGCGTGAAAATGTAGTTACAGAGGAAAACAAAACAAGCAAGCAAGCAGACAAATAAACAAACAGAAAAACTGTCTCTAACAGCCAGAGGTGTTGCTTCTAGTTTAGACTCCATCATTTACTGAACAAGTGACTTTGAGCAAATCAATTTTTTTTTTCATTTTACGGTCGCCAAATGAAGATAAAATGTCCTGGTGTCATTGTTGCTCAAGCGAGACCATACATTTTTAAATGTTTAGGAACGCTAAAGTGCTCTGAAACACTCAGAACTGTGATTTTCATTCGGCTACACCACGTCTTTCCTACTAGGCTAGACGCTCAATCTCCGGGAGGGGAGATACTTGCTTTATCTTGTTTGTAGCCAGCACAGGAGGGGCCCAACACAAGACTGTAACTTAATTAGTATTCAGTAATTATTGCAGAGTATTGCCCAATAAATTCCCTGACCTTAACCCCAATTTTCCTATTGCTTTTGCTAAAAGGGAATATTCCCAGTATGGAGTTTTAACTTAATGAGGAAAATCCCAAGCCATTATTTAACGTGGTGATCAGGCATATGTCAGAATTTCAGCTGTCTGCTTCATCTTCCTTCCAAACGAAAAATGACATCTTCCCTTCTTTCCCTGAGCAAAGTTTTATGCAGACTATAAAACAACTCCAGGGGGTGTGGTTATAATGAGACAGCCGCTTCCCAGGGGTTTCAGGCAGCAGCTCTGCACACAGATTTGCAAGCCAGGGGTATGATTACATCTCCATAACCACCCCCTCTTCACTGCTCAGCCCCCATTCTAATAGTTCAGAGATCCTTACGGCTTACTTCATTTAAATAGAATGATAATTCTTAAAAGATTGCAAAATTGCAAGTTAATTGTGTCTTCTGTTTTGTGCATGCAAATGTTTCAGGCTCTTGAATGCCAGTCTCTTTGGCATAATAGATCTGATGCCGCTGTCCTTAGCTCTGCCCCTGAGGCACTGGGCTCAGTGATCAGAAAACCTACTGGAGAGCCTAGTGCCAGCAAAGAATGCAACTCAATTAGTTCAGATCTGTACAGTTTTCTAGACTGCATGGGAAGAGGCAAATCCCAGGAGACCCTCCCAAGGAATCAGGACATGCACAGTGAGGTAGGAAGCCTGAAACTGATGGGGTCATGTCTTGATTACTGATTAGTACAGGGTGCTATGAGCTCTGAGGAAGGAGAACCCCAAGGCACACTTGCTGTGAGATGACCAGATGCAAGGAGACCGCTCCCTCCACGTGGAAATTTGTCTAGAAGCAGGTGAAGGAGGACCTCTGATTCCAAGATCCAAAGCTGAAGTAAGTGTGCAAGTATTTGGGGAATTTAATTGTTGTTTTTAGAATTAGATAGCATTCAAGGCATGTTTTAGGATACTTTCCAACCAGTCAACGAACATTTTTCTTTTAGCCCTCACAAAGTGCCAAACTAAGCACTGTGAGGATATCTGTAAATTAGCTAGTCAATGGCTTACACCACATGGGAAAAACAGAAGGAAAACAATGAATAAAGGCAAAAAGTGACTGGAAATTTACAGCTCCCTTTTCCCCAATAAATCATAAGTTCAATGAGAACAGAGGTGGTTACTATTTTTTTAATTTATTCTCAATTCGGTGTATAGCACAAGATTTAACAGGTAATAGTCAAGAACTGCTGGACATATAAGACAATGGTAAATGGTGTGGGTCAGACTGTATATACTCAAGAAAATAAATGATAAAGAAAATACTTAGTAGCTAAAGTAGAACGGTACACGTAGGAGCAGCAGATAGAGATCTGTTAGCATGGTTCTTTCCTTCTTTCTTTCTCTTCTTCCTTCCTTCCTTTTTTTCTACCAGCTTTATTGAATATATAATCCACATACCATACAATTCACCTTTAAATTGTACACTACGGTATTGTTTAGTTTATTTACAGAGTTGCGCAATAATAACCTGATGTTTAAGACTTTCATTCTCTCTGAAGGAAATCCTGTAACTATTAGCTGACATTTTTTATTCTGCCCAGCTCCAGACAACCACTAATCTATTTTCTGTCATTATAGGTTTGCCTATTCTGGACATTCCACATAAATTAAACTCTACAACATGTGGTCTTTTGTGACTAGCTTCTTTTATTTATCATCTTTTTGTGATCCATCCATGCTGTAGCATATATAGCACTAAATTCTGTTTTCATAACCAAAAAGTATTCTATTATATGATATATCACATTTTACTTACTCATCACTGTTGATGGACATTTCTGTTATTTCTACTTTTTCTGTTATTTCTACTTTTTCTGTTATTTCTACTTTCTATAATGACTAATAAAGCTATGAAAATTATAAACAAGTTTTTTGTGTATATATATATATCCACACACACACACACACACACACACACACACGTGTATGTGTTTGTGTATGTTTTTATTTCTCTTAGGTACACGCCTAGGAATGGAATTACTGGGTAATGTGGTAGCTCTATGTTTAACAGTTTGAGAAGTTACAAAGCTCTTCTAGATGGACTGCATCATTTTAGATTTTCATCAACAACATACGAGCATTCCAATTTCTCTCCAGTCTTGTGAACACTTGACATGGTCAGTCTTTTTTTATTATAGCTATGCCAGTGGTTACAAAGCAGTATTTTACCATGATCTGATTTACATATCCTTAATGCCTAATCACTTTAAAAAAGACCACTCATTTGCTTATTGGCCATTTATGGTAATGATCATTACTTTCTAGAGAAATGCATATTCAAAAATTTCTCACTTTTTTTTTTTACTTGGGTCATTTGTTCTTTTATTATTGAGTTAGGGGATTTTTATGCATTTGGGATGAAGTTCCTTATCTGATACAGAATTTTCACATATTTTCTCAGTCTGTGGATTGTCTGCTCATTTTTTATGGCATTGTTTTTAACATAACAGTCCTTAATCTTGATGTAGTTATATATGTATGTATGTATGTGTATATATGTGTGTATATATGTGTATATATATATATATATATATTTGCTTTATTACTCTATCTTTAGGGTTGTACGTAAAAAAACAGTTTCTTAGTTTTGTATCTAACTGTAAAGTTATAAAGCTTTACCTTTATGTTTTCTTCTAATAGTTTATGGTTTTAGTGCTCACATTTTGAGTTAATTTTTGCCTATGATGTGAGTTTGGAGAGGGCAAGGGGCCATCCATTTTGTAGCTTCATTTGTTAAAAAAGACAATTCTTTCCCTTGTTAAATTGTCTTGGCACGCTTGCTGAAATTTGATTGACCATATATGTAACTAATTTCTTGACTTTCTGTTCTATTCTAATGTTCAATACATTCACTCATATGCCAATACTACAGTTGAGTTTAGTAGCTCTATAGTAAATTTTAAAATTGTGAAGTATAAGTGCTGTAACTGTTTTCTTCTTTTTCAGATTTCTTTAGTTATTCTGGGTCCCTTGCATTTCCATGGGAATTTTAGGATCACTTCATCAATTTCTGCTGTAAAGCCATTTGACATTTGGTGGGGATTATGTTAAATCTGTAAATCAATTTAGGTAGTATTGATATCTTACTTAACCATATTAGATCTTCTGATCAGTGACCATGAAATACCTTTCCATTTATTCAGGTCTTCTTTAATTTATTGCAATAATGTTTTACAGCATTCGATATATTATCTTATAATTTTGTTGAAATTAGACTCAAGTATTTTACTCTTTGTGATATTTCACATGTAATTGTTTTTTAATTTCATTTTCAGAATGTCATTTTATTGCTAATGTAGAGAATACAATTGATCTTTGCATATTGATCTTATAATCTACAACATCCCTGAAATCCTTTATCAATTCTAATAGTTTGTTTAGCTTATTCATTAGTATTTTCAATTCATCGCTGATTCTTAAAGCTTTTACTTGGGTGTGGCTTGTGTTGGGGCCCCTCACATTCCTTTTGCGGATGCGGATTACCTAGACAAACCTAAAGTGTTTCATGTCAGTATCTCATTGTGTTACACAGAATGGTAAAGCAGTGAGCGCTCAAGCATCGATAATTAGTAACAGCTATAATTTCACTACTTTATCAAGACCAGTCTTATGTGGAATTTTTTTTTCTTTTCTTTCCTTTTCTTACATGCCAGTAATTACAATGACTACTAGTTCAATTTATATTCACTGCCCTTATTTGTAGTTTTGAGGCAGGATAGTAAGAACCTAAGAAAACTCTTGGGCAACTGAAATGGGGAAATGACACAAAATAATTTAACAAGGCCAAACAATTCGAACAACGTACAGATAACTAGTGAAGTGTGAGAACTTATCTTCCCTAACCAGAAACACTTGAAAACAAATGGCTTATACCTCTCCCTCCTAACCAGATAATAAATAGCTGAAATCACCCTGGTCAGGGAGATAAAGAACAGAGAGACTCAATTAATGCCATTTCTGCCAGCCAAACCCAAGAACAGATAAAGTCAGGGAAACAAATAACAAAAAAAAAAAAAAAAAAAAAAAAAAAAGATTACAATCAGACAGACCCCAGGTAAAAGAGGAACATTCTCTCTTTCAGAAACTGATCGGAGAATAATCCCAAACTCTCCTCTGCACTCATTTTGATGCATCAGCATATTAAAAACATACCTGGAAAGCTGATGAATGTTTTGCTGAAACTGTCCTTTAAGATTCTCACCTGCAGAGGAGAGATAAAAACCTCTTAAGACAAAGGACACCAGTGCAGGCTCTCTCTGGAGCACGCCCATGCCTTTCCTGGGGCGGGAATGTTTTACTTTCTCCTGGACTCTAAGGGTCCCACAGAGACTGGCAGCCTGGGGAGCGGCAGACAGCAGCAGCTCATGCTGGGTTTAGCCCTGAACCCATGTCCAAGGCCCCCTTTTCTCTGACTTTTCCCAGTGAGCTGACAGCAGCCCTGCCTGGGCTCACTTTTTTCCTGTAATGTTTCTCGAATAGAAATATTACAGGAGAGAGCCCAAAGCAGAGCACCACCTGGGCTCTCTCCTGTTGCTTCTTTTACCCTAAGCCCTCCCTTCGTCTCACTGTCCCCAGCTTTAATGAACATACTCTCAAAACTGCCCGGGCTCATGTTGTGAAAACTTCCCTGCACGAAGTCAAGAACCCACACACCACAGTCCTGAGGCAGACCCACTTTGGGCCTGCCTTGTCCCTTTCTGGCAACAGTTACACCCATCGTGGCTCTTGAATGATTAGTACAAATGCCAGGAGAGTGAAAAATGCAAAGAATATTTCAGTATTAATATTAGAGGAGTTTTGACCTGGAGGTCCCCTTGAAACGGTTTCAGAGACTCCTGGAGTCTGTGCGCCACCCACGGAGAAGCACTGCTGTATTCCACAGGGGGATGTTGAAAGAAAGAGAAGAGATTCTCCGATAGGAGGAAAGGCATGGAAGTAAATAAGGGAGCAAGCAACACATGCTTGTTGGACTTCAAGGAAAACCACTTCTCTAGAGAGAAGATCCCATATTTAAAAAGATATAATGGGGCAGGACTGAGGGCAGATGGAGTATTTTAAGAATATTAATGTGGTAAGGCAGGAAATGGACAGCCTTAAAGTTTGGCAGTCGTGTTCAGGATCTGTATAGTGATTTTGCTTCGACATTGTTTTTCTCAGTTTGGTCTGGCTCCTGACTCCTCGGTTAAGGACAATAATCATTGATTTTCGCTAAAGTGTATTTGACATACAGTACTATGTTAGTATCAGTGTCCAACATAGTAACTTGACATCTACAGACCTTACAGAGTGATCACCACAATGAGTCTAGTGACCTTTCATTACTGTATAGTTATGACAAAAATCACTGACTATATATCTCCTATGTTGTACATTATTTCACCATGGTTTATTTATAACTTAAAATGTGTACTTCTTCCTTCCCTTCACCTTTTTGTCCATCGCCTCACCTTACTTGCCTCTGTCAACCATCAGTTTGTTCTGTGTATCCATGAATCTGTTTCCATGTCACTTTGCTTGTTAATTTGTTTTGTCCTTCAGATTCCACATATAAGTGAAATCATACAGTATTTGTCTTTCTCTGTCTGACTCATTTCACTTAGCATAATACCCTCTAGGTCCATGTTGTCACAAATGGCAAAATTTTACGACTACATAATATTCTGTTTATCTATATGTATATACATATATTAACTAATTCTTCTTTATTCATCTGTTGATCGACACCTAGGTTGCTTCCATATCTTAGCTATTATAAATACCGCTGCGATAAACATGAGGGGGCATATATTCACTGACTAATACTTTTTATTTCTTCATACAAATACCCAAAAGTGGAATTGCTAAGCCACACCGAAGTTCTATTTTTAATTTTTTGAGGACTTTCCATTCTATTTTCCATAGTGATAATGCACAAAAGTTCACTTTCACCACATCCTGGCCAACTCTTGTTATTTGTTGTGTTTTTGATAATAGCCATTCTGGTGGATGTGGACTTGATTCTCATTGTGATTTCAAGTTGCTTTACACTGATGATTGGTAATGTTGAGTATCTTTTCGTTGGTCTGCTAGCCATTTGTCTCCTTTGCAAAACTGTCTGTTGATATCTTCTGCCCATTTTCAATCAGATTATTTGGTATTTTGATGTTGAGTTTTATTTGTTCTCTATATACTTTGCGTATTAACCCCATATTGGGTATATCATTTGCAAATATCTTTTTCCACTCAGAAAGTTGCCTTTTTGTTTTGTTAATGAGTTTCTTCACTGTGCGAAAACTTTTTAGTTAGTTTAATATAGTCCTACTTGTTTATTTTCTTCCTATAGCCCTTGACCGAGGAGGTATATACAAAAAGCACTGCTAAAACCAACGTCAAAGGCTTACTGCCTGTGTTTATTCTGGGTATTTTATGGTTTTAGGATTAAAGTCATTAATCCATTGGAGTTTATTTATGTGTTTATATATTTATCGATCCATTTATTAAAAAGACTGTTTTTCACCATTGCAGATTCCTGCCATTTTTGTTGTACATTAATTGACCGTATAAACATGAGTTAATTTTTGGATTTTGTATTTAGTTCCACTGATTTATGTGTCTGCTTTTTTGTGCCAGCACCATATTTTTTTTTATTGTGATAGCTTTGTAGTATAGTTTGAAATCAGGAAGTATGGTACCTATAAATCTGTTCTATTTTATCAAGATGGTTTTGGCTACCCAAGGTCTTTGTTGTTGCAAAAAGATTTTAGGGATCTTTTCTAGTTTTGTAAAAAGTGCCAGTTGCATTTTGCAAAGAATTGCATTATTTGTAGATTGTTTTGGTATTATGAACATTCTAACAATATCAGTTCTTCCAGTCCATATAATGATATATCTTTCCATTCATTTTTATAATTATCCATTTCTTTCATCAGTAATCTTTCAGAATATGGAAATTTCACCTCCTTCATTAAATTTTTTCCTAGGTATTTTATTTGTTTGATGCATTTGTAAATGAGACTTTTTTTTTTCCCAATAGTTTATTATTAGTGTATAGAAATGCAACAGGTTCTGGAGTATTAATTCAATATCCTGCAACTTTACTGAATTTATTTATTAGTTGTGATAGTTTATTGGTGGAGTCTTGGAGTTCTCTATATATAATATTATGTCAAATGCAAATAGTGACAGTTTTATCTCTTTCTTTCCAATATAAATGCCTTTTGTTTATTTTCCTTGGCTTATTGCTGTGGCTGTTTTCCAATACTATATTGAATAAAACTTCTTACAGTGGACATCTTTGTCTTGTTCTTAATCTTAGAAAAAAAGCTTTTAGCTTTTAATCATTGAGTGTGATGTGAGTTGTGGGTTTGTCTTCTCTGGTTCTTATTATGTGGAGGTCTGTTTCCTCTGTATCCACTTTATTGAGAGTTTATCATAAATGGATGTTGAATTATGTCAAATGTTTCTTCTACATCTATTCAGATGATCATATGATTTTTATCTTTTGTTAATTTGGTCTATTGTGTTAACTGAATTGCAGGTATGCAACATCCTTTTATTCTTAGAATAACTTTTCTGGGTTCCTCTAATTTAAATAAAGTCAAGGGTAATAATATTTAATATCTAGATCTAGATCTTATATAACCCTACTATCTATGCTATAGGCTAAATACGTATAATGGCACTATGAAATAGTGGGACAAGTATTGAATTTTGAGTAGGAATTTCTGGGTTCTCTGCAGTTTTCATTTATATTAAACTACAGTATCTCAAAGATAAAAATGAGGCAACTAATACATATTCCAAAAATTTTCTGTGGTGAGATAAGATAAATTAAGGGGATGATAAAGTAAGAATAATTACAGAATCTATTTTATGAATAATTTCCAGAAAATATTAGAACATTTAATAAAACCTAATTTGTTCTCCTCTTGTTAAAATGTATACTGAGATTTTGAGACTGGCAGAAGTTTTTGTATGAAGTCAAATGATATTTTTCATGCCATTTTTGTTAGTCATCCCTATGCATCCATTGATCGTATAAAACTAGGATACTTCTAACTGGACGTTCCTGACTCATTCATACACTTGGGATCCAAATGCATGTTTGGTTACATCATAGGTTCTTATTAGGATTTGGAAGTCACTGTGAGAAATTTTCATCATGGGGAAATGAGTCAGACAACACAGGTTGTTCGGAAGCCAGATAGGAGAATAAGAAGGTGAAATGTTTAAAATAACAATACGGTGGATTTGGGTCAGTTTCACCCACACTCAGCTCTCCTCACATTCTCTGTGTGCACTGGGAAATGAAAAGCTGTTTATGTAAACGGTGTAGGTATCAGAGCTCAAGCAAACCTACTGAGGAGCCCCTCTAGGGAGGCAAATTTGTTTCCACATTTGACAAAGAAATGTGAGCAATGCTGGACTGAAATGGCAGCCACAGTGAGTGCCAAGGAGAGGCCCAAAGCACTCTGGGTAGTTGCCACCAAACATCCATCATGAGGGCAGAGGCTCACTGGGTCAGCCTGTTCCCAAGGTACTCCTAGAGCCTCATAGGAGCTGACCCCACAGCAACACAGCCTGGGCAACGTTGGTGCCAGGATGAACAGCAGCCCACGGAGAGATCAACAGTCCAGAGGTCAGTGGCAGCATGACCAGCGGCAGCTTATGAGAAATAGACAACTGTCGTACTAGACTGTTGTAGGCAACAGGAGCAGCTTGACCAGTTGCCAACAGAGTGTCCACAGAACCACTCTGAGCAGAGTGGCAAAAGCCACAGCCACTCCAGACAAGATTTACAATAAAAAACTGGAGCGGGGCAGGATACCAGGTCTCACCCTGGAGAGAAATGACTTGAGAGTACAATGAGACATCTTAGAAGACTCCTGGAAATATCACCAGGACAGAGCCTCTAAAAAACAAGGATTCATGGGTTCCGGTGACATAATATCACATGCAAATAAAATCAGCCTGACCAACATGTATTGTAAACTTTTCATGTATAGTCACGGTGTAAATGAATTCAGGTAAAGAAAATTCCTTTAGAAAGTCATGTGAAATGTTTATTATCTATCCTCTCATAGAATGAAAGCTCCCTGAGTTCTATAACTTCACCTGTCTTATGTGCTGCTTTATCCCAGTGCCTGGAACAGTACCCAGTACCGAATAAGTGCTCAATATACACTCCCAAAATGAATGACCAAGATATGGACAAAATCACAAAGTAATATGGTTTAAAAAACAGGCAGAGGAAATAAAAAGAATTAACACTTATTGAGAAAATGGTGTGAGAGGAGCTTTCCAGAAGAGATAATAAATCAATTAAAAAAATAGAAGATAAAAAAAAATGGAGAATTTTATGTAGAGGGAATAATATTTACTGAGGTATATATTTAAAGGGTTGCTGGAGCAATCATCTAAAATCTTCGTGGTTGAAGAACTAGTAGTAATTGCTTTTAAAACCCATGAAGTAATGACAATCAACGGTAGTTCTTGGGTAACTGTGCATTTGGTGACAATTCACTGGACAAGGAAAGCCCACTGAATCTATTGATGGAATTGATTTGTTGGTCCAGAGTATTGATTCTAATTCTTCCCATTTCCTGGAAGAATCCATGTGCAGAGAAAGAAAAATGCTTTTTCCTGGCTCACTGAAAAGTGGTTGCTGCTTTGGAAGGAATACTAAGGTCTCTAGCCTTCTGTTCTTGAGTCTTTAGGCTTCAGTTAAATACTCTTGTGCATCACACTACGTGTGTACTTTTCCAAATTCTAGATGAAATCATGCCAAACTGTCCTTCCAAAAAGGCTTGTCTCCTGTTAAAGTATTTGAGGACATTCATCAATGTCTCTTATAAGATACCATGATTGATGTGGAACATTCTCTTTCACCTTTTTTGATGGAAAAAAAGTCTCAGTCTCAGGCGACACTGGCTCATGGGTACATGAGGAGACCCACCAACAACAATTCAAATTTCCCATCACCACCTACAAAAGACCACAGGCTCTTATTCCATGGTCTCCAGTGCAAGAAAGGCTCTCCTTAGTATCACTCGGAAGCCTTTCAGGTATTTCTAATCGCATCACAGAGATCCCTCTGGCGTTTTTCCACTCCAGCCTTCTCAGTGGCAAATTGATTTAGGTAGCTTCTCTGGAACCAGAATAATGTTGTTGAAGAAGATTCAGACCTGCCCATGTGTGTGTTTTTAAGGGGGTCAGATCAGATAAATTAGAAACTGATGATCAAGAGCTTATAATTGTGTTTCAGTATCTGTGGGAGAATCCACTTATTTATCTCTATAGGATGTGCTATCACGTACTTTAAGGCAGTACTAGCTATCTCACCCTGGAAAGGTAACATAGAGTGAGTGTCTTAGGACGCGATGAGCAAACTTTTGCCAATTGCAAGGAGGGTGATCATGGGTAGGAACTATGTCAGACATACGTATATTTTTTATTCGAAGGTGAGAGCCTGAGGAAAGCCTGTTTGGCCTAGAATCTAGGTCCTAGATGCTGCTGCTCCTGGTTCTTGGCGCACTCATGCGCACACGCAGAAGCCCACGCAGAGACGAGCAGGAGAACGCTGTGCCGGGTGAGTCACAAGGCAGTTTTCCATCCCAGAAAGAAACCCTGTCTAGTTACTTCGCAGGTTGTCCTTGTTGGATGCAATCCTCTGTAACCTATCCCACTCTTTTCATTTTGTATTTCCTCCAGTCTCTAGATCTCTAGCCTATTTCTCTCCCTCGAGGGGTTTAAATAGCCTTCTGAAAATCCCTAAGATGGAAAAAAATCTTTAGGAGCAAAGGTGAGAACCTTGCTCCATAAACTTTTAGGAGGACTCACATCCCAGGAGTCCAGGTTGACAAACAATCTGTAAAACCAGGAAATGCACCTGCGTCCAGCTGGGCCTGCCCGCCCCGCCCCACCCCACCCCACCGCCCCAGTCCCTGCTGCAGATTTCTAATCAGGGTCCAACTGCAGAGAACGCTCCCTGGGTCTCCAGGGAGAAAATGAGTGTTGCACAGAGGTTAAAAGAGCAGGAATTAAGAGCTGTGAGGTATTGAGTGGTGGAGTCAGTATGTGTGTACCCTAAGGGGAGGGAGGAGGCAGGGGTACTGAGTGGGGGTAATAATGAGGCCCGCTGGGTTAATTCATCTCTGTCCTGATTACCTCTGAATTGTCTCTAATTTATCCCTGTCACATTATTCTGATGGAAACCCGAATCACTGCCACCATTTCCCCTGAACCCAAAATCAAGTAAAAAGGAAACAAGTGAATGATTGGCATTCCTGTTCTCCTTGTTTGAATTATTTTTATATAATCCACACTAATTTTACTGTTAACAGTTATTATTGCTAGTGGATTTTAAAATATCTTGCTAAATTCTTATTGTTGATTTAAGGGGGGAAATGGCATTATGCCTCTTTCTGAGACGCAGGGCGAGCCTCCAGCAAGAGCTGCCCAAACCCAATTTATACATTTGCAGGGCAGCTGAAGTTCCAAGCCTTCTTCAGGCCGGCACAGAAAAGAGACTTTTACTTGTGCAAGTCGGAAGACGATCTTTGTGCTCTTACAATTCTATTTTGTGAAAGCGTTGGCTTTTACAAGACACTCTTTACTTTGTACTCTGCCTTCTGCTTCTCAGCTCCATTCCTCCTTTTCCCGGTGCACATGTCTACTTATCCCCCACATGCTAGTGTGAAGGTACACTAGGAAAGACTGTAACCCAGATAATAACCACTGGCTGCATAGTATTCAATTACGACTTCTCTTATTTCTCCAAGGATTACTTAGGACTCTGTCTTGGCTGCTGTTTGGTTCTTTGAGCAATCATTACAGGCAAGAGGGCAAAATGGCAATGCATTAAAATTTTTTAATAAAAATAGAAATGAAAGACAATCCCTATAGCTTCATTTCCAAAAGAGGGTAGAGGGGTGAACTTTTAATAGCCAATAAAAGCTCAATAGTCAGGAAACTAATGGCTTGATTGTAGGTGATGGCATGATCCAGATCCCTAGAAAATAATAGAGCAGCTTCTGCACTGGTAAGGACTCCCAGCAACGGAAAAAGAAGGTATGATTCCCCTAATGATCCATTAAAAACTTTTTTCCCCCTGAATTAGTGAAGCCCTTTCCACATTCCTGACGGGAAACAGGAGGGTGAAATGACACCAGGAAAATTAAATTATAATAAGTGAGAGAAAATGCCTGCAAAATTAGAAATTTGCATTTTTTATCTCTTTTAGTCATCTTCCTATTGTGTGGCCTGGGAAAAATTAGACTCTTCCTATTTAGCATTGGCACTGTTAGGAAGGTATGGTAAGACATTAGGAAATTTTAAATTGTTCTCTTCACTATCGCTCTCCTTTCTATACTCTATTTACTTGCGGACTCTCATTCTTCTTGCTTCTGCCTTGCTTTTCTTTATCCCGAGTTGTCTTCCTCTGCAGACTAGGAAATAAAGGATGTCCTACCACCTACTACCTCCCACTGCTGGTAGAAAAAGTCACCTTATAGACTGTATGGAAAGGTCAGGTTGATAAAGATTGAATCAAACTGAGAAAAAAATGGTTACGGTCAAAACGCTAAATAAATATCTATAAATGTGAAGTCTTGTGTACAGGTCACAAATCAATTACACCAATAAAAAAAAAGACAGAGAAAATATGGTTCATTAGCAAGAGGTGAAACTGATGGGGCAATGTTAGTTGGTGTTAAATATAATGACTCATCAGTATGACGTGTCTTACGTGAGGTTGAATTGGACCTAGAATAAGGGGGATAGAAATCTCACTTCTCTCTATGCCTAAGGATTTGCTACACATTGTGGACATCACACCCCCGGGAGACTGGCAAAGAGGAGGTAAGGTCTTGTAGAAGGGAGACTAGAATGAATACCTTAAAATAGGTATTTTTACCTGATAATGAAAACACATATGTTGGGGAAGGTGAGAAACAGCCAGGAGCTACATAGTCCTCCTTTAGACTAATACTACTTCTTGGGTTATAAAATGACAAAAATGTTACTACTCTAAAAGTAGAACTAAAGCCAGGGTTGGACAAGTCTTAATTATTTTATTTTATTCCTCACCTGAGGACATGTCATTGAGAGAGAGAGAGAGAGAGAGAGAGAGAGAGAGAGAGAGAGAGAGAAACACTGATGTGAGAAACATCAATTGGTTGCCTCCCATATGCTCCCTGACCAGGAATCAAACCCACACAAATTCTTAATTTTAAAATGCTATCTTTTAAACCATTACAAGCCTCAAAAAAATCTGTAAGTATAAGAATTAAGATCTTGCCTATTTTTCCCTCTGTGTCCTGAGGGAGATGGGCTCATGTCTTTAAAATGAAGTTTTTTCCATTGTTGAAGGGAGACTCAATCGCCAGTCTTTTTTGTTTTTGGATATCCTGCTTTGTGAAATATTTTGAAATGAGCAAAATGGCATGTATATGCTGGGAATCAATTATCACTGGCCTCTGCACTGTAGTGGTCACCTCAGAAAACAGTGGAAGGCCCCGACTCATTGATTGCTCCACAGCGGAGGCTGGGAAGGCGGGAAGTAATAAGAAGGTGCCCCACGCTCTTCAGGCACAGTGGTGCTTTTCAATTATTTATGCAGTTTAATCCCATTGAAAAAGCACATTCTCCAAAGAACACCCCCAGGTCTGCTGCAGGCTGGAGCTGGAGAAAGTAATATGGGGGAAATGAGAGCCAGGGCTGTGCTTCAGGGAGCTGGTCTGACCTTCCTAGAGACCCTGGGTATTAAAACAGGCAGTTTGCTTAGTTAATAATAACTATGCTGTGGACTTGTCATCTTCAAAGAACTTTAATTAATCCTTATAACACCCTAGTGGGCTGAAGAAGGTAAGTGTTATTATCTCTACTTCATATGAGGCAAATGCAGGCACAAACAGAGGAGGGAAATGGTCTGCTCGAGATAGCAAGTGTAAAGTTAAATTTGGCACTAAGCAATACCTTAGGCCATACGCCTTCTTACAGCAAAGTCCCCTTGGTATTGTATTTGGGGCAGAACACATGGGGGCTGATGTTAAGAGCTACTAAGGGGCCAGGCACAGACTGCAGCCTGACCGAAATGTCTTACCTGAGACATAAGTAGTGAGGAAAGGATGAAGCGTGAAATCGGAGGGAAATTGATCTGGGACAGAGAATATCGTAGAAAAGGAAAAGAAAGGGAGAAAATGAGACTCTCCTGTTTTCCTCTGAGCACACAAAGTTATTAACCCCTGATTCAGTGAATCCTAGACTAAAATAAAACAAATAAAATAAAATGCTATTATAACTTCCAAGCTTTAAGTGCTATATAAACAGAGACTCAGGAAGAAATTGAGGCATCGGGCTATATGAAAACATGGCTGTTATGATGTATCTGAATGGGAGGATGAGGGGCTGGGGACCAATGTGGGTTGATCTTTATTTTTCCTTCTAACTCACAAAATTCTTCTATTATCTACCTAACAATGTCTGCCTCTGTGATTTCAGCCTATGGAATTTATAATATTCATTATATGCAGCTTTGCAAACTATTTTTTGTTGACTCTTTTTAAATTTAATTTATTGGCATAATATTGGTTAATAAAATGATATGTTTCGGATATACAACTTCATAATGCATCATCTGCATATTCCATTGTGTTCACCACCCAAACTCTAGTCCCCTTCTGTCACCATATATTCGACCCCTTTGCCCTCTTTATTCTCCCCCTTCCCCTGTTCCCTCTCTGTCAAGCACTATATTGTTGTTCATCTATTTCATTATATTTCCTTTATTTGTTGCTTCGTGTTTTTTATCTCACTTATGAGTGAAATCAAATGTTTCTTGTCCTTTCCCATCTGACTTGTCTTGTTTAGCATGATACTCTCAAGAGTCATCCATGTTGCTGCAAGTGGCAATATTTTTTTTTTATGGCTAAGTAGTGTTTCATCGTATAAATGTACCATATCTTCTTTATTCAATCATTGGTCAAGGGACACTTAGGTTGTTTCCGCTGTGATAAACATAGGACTACACATATCTTTATGAATAAATATTTTCAAAATTTTCAGGTAGATACCCAGAAGAGAGATTGCTGGGTCTTATGGTAATTTTATTCCTAATTTTTTGAGGAGGCTTCATCCTGTTTCTCATCAAAGCTACACAAATCGACATTTCCACTAGAAGTGTATGGGGATTCCCTTTTCTCTACATCCTCTCCAGCACTTGCCATTTCTTGCCTTATTGATAATAACCATTGTAACATGGAATGAGGTGAAACCTCATTGTGGTTTTGATTTGTGTTTCCCTTATAGCTAGTGAAGTTGTTCATCTTTTCATATGTCTGTTGAGCATCTGTATGTCTTTTGGGAAGAGTATCTGTTCAGGTCTTCTGCCCATTTTTTAAATTGGATTGTTTGTTGTTGTTGTTGAGTTGTATGAGTTCTGTATATATTTTAGAGATTAGCTCCTCATTGGAGGTATTATTAGCAAGTATCTTCTCCCATTTGATTGGATGCCATTTTGTTTTGTTTTGATGGTTTCTTTTGCTATGCAGAATCTGTTTAGTTTGACAATCAATAAGGAAATATCAGACTTAAATGATACATTAGATCAAATGGACATCATATTTAGAGCTTTCCATCCCCAAATGAACAAATGTACATTTTACTCAAGTGCACATGGAGAATTTTCAAGAACAGACCATATGTACAGGCACAAAACTAGTATCAATAAATTTAAGAAAATGAAAACCACATAACAGTAAGCATATTTTCTGACCACAATGCTATAAAACTGAAAATTAACTATAAGAAGAAAGCTAAAAAAACCCTCACAAATATGTGGAGATTAAGCAACATGCTACTGAACAAACCATTGGACCAAAAAAGAAATAGAACAAAAGGTACATAGAGATAAATGAAAATGACAATAAAATATATTAAAATTTTGGAATGCAGCAAAAGGGTACTAAGAGGAAAGTTTATAGCAGTACAGACCTACT
This sequence comes from Glossophaga mutica, assembly GCA_039655065.1. NCBI lineage: Eukaryota > Metazoa > Chordata > Mammalia > Chiroptera > Phyllostomidae > Glossophaga > Glossophaga mutica. The sequence continues at coordinate 24,551,866 of CM077310.1, forward strand.
TCAAGAAACAAGAAAAATCTCAAACAATCTGACATAATACTCTTAAAAACTAGGAAGTAAAGAACAAACCAAACCAAAAGTCAATGGAAAGAAGAAAATAATAAAAGTTAGAGCAAAATTAAATGAAATGGAGAAGAAAAAAATGATAGAGAAAAATTGATAAAACAAAGAGCTGGGTTTTTTAAAAGAAATAAAATTGGCAAACCTCTGGCTAGACTCACTAAGTAAAAAAAGAAAAAAATGTTTAAATAAATAAAATCAGAAAAGAAAGAGAAGTTACAATAGACACCACAAAAATACAAAGTATTATATAAGAATACTATGAAGGCAATATGCCACTATACTCAATAACATAAAAGAAACGATAAATTCTTAGAAATACATACATTTTTAGACTGAAACATAAAGGACTAGAAAACCTAAATAGACTAATCAATTGTGAGAGAAATAATAATCAAAAACCTTCCCCCAAACAAAAGTCCATTTTGTTACCAGAGGGCTTCACTGATGAATTCTACCAAACATTAGAAGATTTAATACCTGTCTTTCTCAAATTCATTGAAAACAATTGAGAGAGAGAGGAACTACTCCCTAATTCATTGTCCAAGGCTGACATTACCATAATACCAAACCAAGCAAGGACAACACACAAAACAGAAAATTACAAGCCAGTATCTCTGAGTACATAGATACGATAATCCTAAACAAAATACTAGCAAACCAGATAAGATAAAACATTGAAACAATAATACATCATAATCCAGTGGGATTCATTTTAGGGAGACAAAGATGGTTCAGTATATCCAAATCAAGTCATGTGACATACCATATCAACAAAATAAAAGATAAAAATCCTACGATTATATCAGTGGATGCAGAAAAGGTATTTGACAAGATATAATATCCACTTATGATTAAAAACCTCAATGAAATAGGTGTAGAAGAAAAGTACTGCAACATAATAAAGACCATATATAAAAACTCTCAACTAATATCATACTCAATGGTGGAAAACTGAAGCTTTTCTTCTAAGATCAGGAACAAGACAAGGATGCTCACTTTCACCACTGTTAGTTGCTTTTTCTTAGAAGGACTAAGTTAAAGACTCATTCAACTGCCTTGCTGATAGTGAACATCACTCACAAGATTCTATAGTCATAAGATTAGAGATTAGAGGACCCTAAAAAACATCTCATCTAAAATCCTTTTTTCTCACTGAGAATATAGAAGGCCAGAAAGGAGATGTGACCTGTTCAAAGTCAACAAAGCACTAAGTAAATGCAGAAAAGCTGGAAACCAGGTTTCCAGTTTTATTGCTCTTATTAAAGGAAATTCTTATGTTTGTACTCATAATATTTCCATTAAGAATCTGTACAGTGGAAATCTTTGAAGGAGCTACTAAACATGTCAAACACATAAAATTGATGATGGTGGACCCTAAGGGAAAGAGAGCCAGAGAGACGACTGGAACTCACCCTTCACCTGCATGCAGCTCAGTGGTTCGGCTTGAAAGAGCTTCAGCTGACAAAGCTAAGGCTTGCTTTCTGGATTGGTTAACACAGTGGAAAAGGAGAAAGGAGAGTGTACATTCCTTGGCATTGTGTTTAAGCTTTCAAAATTATCTAATCCAACAAGGTCAATAAGTGTTCCATTGCCAGTTGAGAGAGAAAGTAGAACTGTGGGTATATTTCCTTAGCCATTTCTCTAAAACAAAGTAAACCATGTTAGGAAAATCAAGTAATCATCTTGTTCCTTCTGCATTTCTAAAAATAATATATTTAAAAGGCAAAATAAAATTATCAGAGAACACCAATAATATACTAAAGAAGGAATTGGAAACGGAACCTGAAATGAGACTTGGGATATATCCAGTGGCTCCATACACTAATATAAAATGTCCTCAGCTTATCAGAGATAATTTGATATGTGTGTTGGAAAGGGAGGCATAAGGAGAGCATGAGGAGAAAATCATGATAAATTTGTATTAGGACATGTCTCATAATTTTATATTATAAAATAAAATTTTATATTAGAATGAGACAGGCTTTTTTATTATAAATGTCAAGAAGAACAGCAACAGAGACAGAAAAGGAGAAAGTAAAGACTGCAGTCACCACAAGAAATGGAGATAGCAGGAGCAGAACTGGAAAGAATGTGTGTATGTGTTTTGTGTTTGAGTTAATGGCTTCGTGTTAGGCTGGGGAAGAAAGGGTGCTGGAAGAAAGATTTTGTCTGAGTTAGCTGGTGGTTTCTCACCCACGTGTTTGTTTTCAAATGAGGCATCAGCCACTGCCTCTGCAAATGAGCACACTGAGTGGAAATCATTTCTCCTCTTCTCAACCATCATACGAAATGGACACCTTCAAAGGCAGGTCATGTCTCAGGAGCAATAAGCATCAGAAGACTACAGAATTAGTCCCTTCCCCTCCAGTTGAGTAGCCCATGGGAGAGTGAGATGGCCCTCCTGTTGTAATGCAAAAGGTTTGTAAATAACATAGGGGATTTTTGCTCCTGTAATTCTCATCAGAATCCTTTCTCCTTTCAGATACAGTATGCTTCCCCTACTTGATGAGTCCAGTGAAAGAAAGACAGAGACGAAAGCTTTGATAATTCCCCAGACCTCTGTCCTCTCTACAGCCTAGACTCGCCGTTCCATGAATGCCTCTTTAGGAAGCTGCAGATTTCTAAGCCAAAATCTATATTACTACCTTCCCCAAACACGCATTTCTTTCTGTAAAGAAAATTATAGTGAATCATACATTTTTTAAGTCAATAAGTTTGGACTGAATCAAAGAAAAGAACATTTCTCCTAGGGTTTGGTTTCTTATTTTATATTTGCTGTGGCAGAATGCTTCATTTCGGACTGAGCATTTATTCATTTCCTCATGTTCGCTGTGTTAGGAAAGCCATTTTCCAGCAGCCATTCCACCTCCTGTGCACACCCACACTCCCAGTAGTTGAAACAATTCAATTTACCCTTCAAATGTTAGCCCTCCTTAATGCCCCTAACAGATTGAATGGCTTCCATTTCTGTCTTCCTACAATAATTTGTTGATAAAAGTGCCATTAATGTCAATTAAGTAAGGAAATAAATGGATGAATGAGCATAACTCTCAGGCTCTGCTGTGAGAGTGATGACTTCGGAATAAAAAAAATCTTGGATTTAAGCCCTGCCTTCCCCATGTGGTAGATCTTGGACCCTTGGAGCCTCGGATCCCTCATCTGTTCAATGGGAATAACAATACGGACCCTACAGGATAGTTGTGAGATGTAGGTACCATGTATAGAATGTGCTCAGCACAGTGCACTGGAAAGGGCTCAATAAATGTTACCTATTATTAGCTTACTGTATTATAGTTAATTGTGCATGCAATTTTATCTTATAGGCAATGAGGAGCCATTAAAGCTTAATAAGAAGGGAAGTGACATTAAAAAGGTATTTTAGAATCTGAACTAGAAAATGAGGAGGGAAATGAAGAGCTGAAAGGTGATGTAGAGGAGAAATAAGACAATCAAAATCACGCACTTGGATACATCGAGACCAGATGTCACCCTGGTGGGCTGAGCAGGGGCTGAGTGAAAACACCCAGCAATAGGCAGAGGCCGTTCTGGGATCCTTGACCCTTCCCTGAAAGTCTCCTTGTCCAGTGACTGCCCCTTGTGGTGCATGTACTTTCTATTCCACTTCCTGTATCTGAGCACAGGACTGAATATCATTGCCTATATTACGCTGAAGATCACTCCATTCTCTTAGCCTCAAAAAAGCAGCAAATCTAGTAACAAAGTAACTCGCTCCTCACATTTCTATTTCTCCTTAATTTTACTTCAATACTTATAGCACTCACACACACCCACACCCCCCACACCCCCCGCCCACATACACACATACACACATACCCAAAATACAAGAATGAGGTTTTCTGGGTATAAACTCTAGGGCGCTGTCCTTTTTTGGTCAAATTCTTTTCATAGGGACAAATAGAAAAGATTTGAATAGGGATTGCTGTTATGAAAGGGAAAGCTGGATGAGCAGAAATTAAAATAAAGAGGGATTACAGTTAGGTTTATGGGGAATGCCCTGAATTTCAGGACGGACATATAATAGGGGAAGTTACACAGAACAGTTCTCAGAATCTTCTTCCCTGATATGTGAAAAACAGGAGAGACAGTGTCTCATAGGGAACTTGGAGCAGCGTTAGGTAACTAGGTTTCATGTTACTAGGACGTTCTGAAGGGCCCTTGGCAGCCCTGGTCTCCTGTGCCTTCCAATATGAGTCTAAAAATAGAAGCTACACTTCTAGTGGGAAGGAAAAGCCTACCTGGCACCCCTCTAATCCCAGCGAGGGCTCTCAGAATCCAGAGAGATAGCAGGACTTGCGGGGTTTTCATCACCGATGATGTGCTGGTGCTACTTCAATCAAATCAGCGGCCCCAAGACTCCATTACTCCGCTACCGAGATCTCCGTGACCTTAGTTGGCAACAGGATGTAGATCGCGGGGAGCTGAAGTAACCCAATAAAAGAGGCATCGTAGCCATTTCAGGAGAGTAAAAACCATTTAACCCCCAATGTAATGGCTGCGACATCTGTCTGAGAAAGGAAGAAATTGGTTTTAACTTATGTTGCCTGGGCCTCAGAGAGAAATAAAAAGGCAAAGTGGAAAGGCAAAATTGTTGAGCTTTTCTTGAATCTACCTTTTAGCAGTTTGTGACTCCAGGCACGAGAAGCGCTGGCACGCTGGCACGGAGTAAATCTAATCACACTTAGACACACCCTTGTAGTAAATAGAAAGAAGACATTACAGGGTTATAAGCTTCCTGGAGATGAAAGCGGGAAGAAGAAGCCAGTGAAGGATTATGAAGTTAGCTGACCTGCTGGTAAACAGAGAAGAGTCACAGAGGTGAGCGTGGCCTCGATAAGCCCAGCGTGTACCTGGTATTAACAGGGGCTTCTGTGACAAAGTCTGTAGGGCTGGAGGTGGCTTGTGGGGCTGCCAGAGCTTAGCAGAGCACGCTGGGCTTAATCTGCCTTTCCTTGCCACCTGCAAATGGCTATAAAGAAGTCACTAGAGATGGCTGTTGGGACCTGCCCTACTCCTTGTCCCTGCGAATCTCATTTCTGTTTTGTTACAGCCACTTGGATCTCCATATGCAGGCAGGGTACGGTGTCATCCTGACATCTTGGACTAACCCTGTTCTTAGTAAGGAATGGAGGAGCACCACTTAGGTGGCTCGGGACTCAGCTTCCAGGTGGTCTGACTGCTGAGTGACTCTGACCTTGTATTGCAGGTCCAGAAGTTTGATCCCAGTCCAGTTCTGGAAACAGAAAGGATCAGAGTATTGAATTATATTATAGAACAGAATAATTATATTATGGTTCCCAGAATAGCCCATTATGATAATATATAATATATTGTACATTTATAACAAGATATTCATATAAAATTATAAGCACAACTAATCTGACAACTAGACTAGGATACAAACACACACACTCAAGTAGAAGTTTATGTCTTACTCAAATAAATTTCAAAACAAGTAACTCATTCACACAGTGGTTTCCAGGATCCAGAATCCATCCATTTTAAGGCTCCACCACCTACCACATGGCTCCCCAAGTCTCCATGTTCACCTGTATCAATTCAGCAGGAGGTCACAAGCAGAGAGAGTTGTTGCGGGGGGGGGTGGGGGAGGTTTCTATGGGCCAGGCCCAGGTGAGCCTTCTTAGCCTAAAGTGGGGGCCCTCTGTCCTTCAGTGTCTCTGTCCAGCTGTAGGTGGCTGCTGGACCCAGTCCCACACGCAATTTTTATTCCTTTGCTAACCACATTTGAAAGATATTTTTGGATTAGAACCTAGGTCAGATAAGAGAGACCTGGACAGATTGCAGTAACTCCTCATCCTGTGGAATGTTCTGCCATGGTAAATAGCAAGCATTATAACACAAGTGTTCTCAGTTTAAGTAACAGCTGGGAGGCCCCTCTCTCTGCATGGAGTTAAAAAGAAAGTTTCCTCACCCTTAATTTTCTGATGCATTCCAAACTCCCCTGATTGTGCAAAGACAAGAAGCAATTCTTCCAAATAAGATTCCAAATAGGCCAAGCTTTTAATTACACTTATTAAAACTATTACAACTGCTGTTACTTGTATAACTTATTTTCTTTGCAAAGCACTCTTTAAACACTTGTGCCTAAATAAAAGAATGAATTAGCAGACATTAATTACAAAGTCAAGGAGTGGAGAGTAGTTGACTTGGAACTTTGACCTGAGGTTAGAAGGCCCAATATTTTGGGGGTGCTTTTTCCTAGCATTGACACTGTCTCTCCGGGTTTCATAATTCCCTTACCTGAAAACAGAGGGCTGTAAAAACTCAGCGAATATTGAAAGGATCAGATTTTGTTTGAACATTAAGAATAGTTCACATTAAGGGCCTGTTACATATTCATAGTTGCAGAGTGTGCAGATAAAAAATATGACTTTTGAAATTTTATTCTGTGATCATTTCTGAATCCATATGTACTCATTAAATGCCATTGAATACATTTTTAATAATGAGAAGGAATTTGACAAACGACCTGTCTTGGCTGAACAAAGAGATTTAATACAGCAGACCTCACACAGCAGGGAAAATACCTGGAGAGTGTTAAAATCCCATTTGCTAAAGTATATTGTATTATGTTCAACCTGTCCATTTTAAGACTGGCTGCTTATAATAGTCATCATGATGGCGCTGTACAGTTCTATCTTAGTAACCAAAAGGGCAATTTATCCCATGTCTGCAAAATAAATAGGTTTAATGCTAGTTCTGAGTTCATGCATGTCCTAATAATGCCCTTGCAGGAAGCAAAAACGATCCTTATAGCCACTTGAAGCTCAGCCATAGAGCAAGACTTCAACATTTTTCCTTGTCTGTGCGATCTCTTTATTCTCCAAAGACTGAGATCAATAGAGAAGGTAAGAAATAACCTTCATATAAATTAGTTAAAGAGAGAGAAAAAAAGAAACCTCTATTAATGATCAAGAAAACAAAGAAGAAAATCATTATGTATTGAGTTGTCTCACGCCAGGCACTGTGCTAGGACATTTATACCAGGCCATTTAAATTTGGGGATGGTCGAACAGAGTTAAGCTTATGTAGGCGAGTTTCTATTAGGCAATGGATTCATTTTTTTTTAATTATTATTTTTGAAAATCTTTGCCTGGTCTATCACCTTCCATTAGTCATTAGTGCAAGTCCAGAACTCTTCATGCCTACGCTTTCTAGCTAATGATTACCTAAGGAAGAGGGGGCTCGATCTCCTGTTTGGAAGATTTGGGAACTGCTGAATATTTCAGAGTGCCTCACTGTCACCCAGATGAACTGCAGTGTATCCATCTCCTTCACAAGCCCTATAAGTTGATACCGCCTACCTGGTAAACCAACTAGTCCTGCAGGAGAGGCTTAGAAGTGATGACGAAATGGGTGTCTCAGTCTTCCTGCCATGGTGAAGCGCAGGTGCTGTATGCTCTCATCTCTCGGATTCAGGATGATCATTTGTGTGCCGTGGGTGTGAAAGCTGGTTGGCAATGTTTCTGATTTTGGATGGCCGACTTGATTATTTTTGCAGTGCTGACGCAATGGCTCTGTGTTACCTTAACCCTTGACCCTTGATTTCTCAGAATAAAGGGAGAGATTCCTCAACCCCTGCTTTTGCAAAATATGCAAAATAAATAAAGTCACAATGTGGTCCAAATTCAAAAATAACCAGCTTTTTTAATTATCTGATGTTCCAATTATCATCAGTGATGCTGAGCTTCATTCGTGTGGCTAACCACGAGTTATCTGTACAGATCACTTTATCTCCCCCTATTTTCTCTTTTGGAAAGCAGATGAAAACCACATGTTTCTCAGGACTTTAAAGCTCATTTTTAGCAAACAGCATAATTGAAAACTGGTAACACACTGAAGGCACTGTGATAAATATGATGAATATAAAGAAATAGGATCCTAATCATAGTCAAATGCTTAGAGATTATATAGTTAGTGCAGCTTACAGTACAGGTTAAAAATTCATAGCAAGATATGTTAGGTGACTTTTCCAAAGTCACACAAAAGAAAATACCAGACTTGGGCATTCTTAATTTTCTAACAGAAACCTGAGGATACCTCTTGTGCCACCTCTCAAAAAGAGATTACTTATTTCCAGATGTCCCTTTCTCCATTTCTTTCTGCAATAAAACAACAAAACAAGCCCTATATGTTAATGGCTTCTATGCCTTTCTGGTTACTTTCTCCCCCTGTCCTATTTTCTCTTACTGTATTCCTGGAGGCTTTTTTTTTTTTTTCCTTTCTCTTCAGAACACAATGCCTGTAATTGTTCTATAATGTAATTCAATACTCTCATCCTTTCTTTTCCCAGTACTTGCCTACACTCTTTTTCAGCCATCCAACCCCTGGTATCTGGTGCTCCACCTTAGAAATCTCTACATCAACTGTTCCTTTCCCTGACCTTCCCCTCTTTTTAACTCAGTTACTCTAAAGCTTACTTTACTATAGCTCACCTCACATCTAATCTTCAGCTCACTAACACTACCAGTTTTTCGCCAACTCTGGTCTTCCTCCTCTCTTCACTTTCCTCTTTGTCCCCCTTAGATTCCATTGCCCATCATTACATACGGTCCTGAGATGCAGATACCATCTGCGCTGTCCTTCCTCTCTGGGTCTAACCTACCCCAGTGACAAAACTGCTTGGAACCAACAACTCTCCCTCTTCCGTGCAGCCAGACGTAACAAGAGAAGTGATAGGATCAGGCCCACTGGGTTAAATTTAAAGTAATAATCACAAAGCTATAATGGGCACTAAACATGCCCTAGACACCCTACTTACATAGATATTTTAATTTCTTATTCTCTAAAATATGCTCTTTGTTGGCCTCCCTCTTATCCCACAGTGCACACATTCTATCGGTTGCTAACCTTACCTAATATTTCACTGAACTAAGGGAGACCAGCAAACAAGGAAATCCTTTATCTTCCTCCACCGAACCATCAATCAACTACTCTGTCCTCTCTCTTGTTACAAGAGAGGAATTTCTTACCTCTTACTAAAGGCAAATTTCTCCCAATTGCCCAGCACTTTTTACTACTTCAAGTTTTCTATTTCCTCAGTGATCCTTTCCTTTATTCATTTACTCACCCAACAAGCCTATATATGAGTTTACACAAAATAGAAAAATGTCTTTGATTTCATGGACACCGTTAAAAGAAATCTGAATTTTATTTCAAATGTGAATTTGAATCTGAATTTTATTTCAAATGTGAATTTGAATTTGAATAGTGGCATGACATGATTAACATTTTAAAAGATAACAAGGCCATTGTTGAACTCTAGGGAGAGTTAGGGAATAATGCCCCTTGACATCTGTTGCAACAGAGTCGGGAAGAGAAGATGGAAGCTTGGACTATAATGTCAATAGTTGATGTGGTAGAAATGCAAGATAAACATTTTAAACTAAAACTAAGATGACTTGCTAACCATGTGAATGCGGGGCTATGGGGGAGCTAAAGAGCTAGGAAGGATACCGAGTTCTGGGCCAGAGAAACTGGATGGGTAGTGGCATTGGTCACGGAGACGAGATGATAGGGAAGGAACAGGTTTTGTTGAGAGCAAGAATGAGGAATCGAAAACACGTTTTTGTATAAGTTAAGTCTGGGGTGTCACTTGGATAACTATGTGGAGATGTAGTTGCATGTACCTGTGTCTCCACGCCTGGAAAAGGTTAGAGTCGGAAACAGAACTGTCTCAGCTTTCAGTGTACGAATGATAGTCCAAGTTGGAAGTCTGGAGGAGATCAGCCAGGGTGAGAATTCTCTAATCTCATGGTCTAAGCCAATTTTCTTAACTTCTTGAACTATTGTTCATTTTTAAATGAATTGTGAAATATTTCAAATGTCTAGAAAACTACAGAAAATAATAAACTAGCTTTCAAATAACCACTATCAAGATTTAAATAAGGATCTTAACATGTTTGCCATATTTATTGAGATGTCTTTATTTTTGTTCTAGGAATTAAAGTATTATGGAAATAGCTAAAGATCTGAACTGCTATTTCTTCTCCCCTTTCATCTCTAGAGGTAACCATTTTTTTTCCTGAAGTTGTTATCCTTCCCATGAAAGATTTTAAAATTATATTTTCTATATACATATAGATCCACAAATTTGTAAATACTGTACCTTGTTTAAAAATTTAGATTGCCAGTATAATACCTTGCAATTATTTGCCAATTCTCATTTCACACACAGTTTTTTTGAAATTTATTCATGCTGATGTAGATTAATTATATTTTACTCACTATACACAATACAGCATTGCTTAAATACGCTCCTCTCACCCGTTCCCCAGGAATGGAAAGTTAGACTGTCTCCCCTGAATCTCTCTTTCCCTGGGCTTCAGTGAACTCCCTTGCAGATGTCCTCTGTGTGTGCAAATGCACTGCTCCAGGGTTATTCTAAGAAATAAAGTACCTGGGTCATAAAGATAGGCATCATCTCTTTTATTTTTAAGTATTGCCAAATTGATTTCTAAAAAGGTTTTTCTAGTGTACGGAGTGACCTTAAATGTACGAGCGTTCCTGTCTCCTCGCCATCTCCAGGAGTGCCGGTGTTTTCAGTTTGTTTAATTGTTCCCAATCTGTTACATGTGAAAAGGTACTTCAGCGTTGTCCTTTTCCCTGTTCTCAGTGTACTCTAGTTTTCAATCTTGTCACTCCATTAAACGTGCTGCTTCTATTCATCAAGAATCTCCACACTGTGGCATCAAATAGATATCCTTTGTCTTCATCTGACTCTGCAACGAAACAGCACAACTCGGTCCATCATTTCCTGTTTGAAGTATTGTCCTCTCAAGCATCTTGACAGCTCACATTTGCCCTACTTTCCTGACAGCTACTTTTTAGTCTCTTTTCTTACTATTTTCTAGAGAACTGTTCCTAAAGACCCAGGTTTAGCCTTGAATAATTTTTTTTTATCATTTCTTTCTAGGTAATATGTTATTTTCCATGACTTTAATTACCAATTTTATGTTGATGCCTACAAATTATATTGCTCTACACCTCTGTGCTTCTAAGTTCTGCTTGATATTTCTACTTTTTAATTTATATATTTATTTCAATTACATGTATTGGGGTCATGCTGATTGATAACATGATATGAGTTTGAGGTGTACCCTTTTCTAATACGTCATCTATATATTGCATTGTGGGCTCACCCCCGAAGTCTAAGCCTCACTCATCATCATACATTTGATTCCCTTTCCCTTAACATCTGTTAAAATGGCTATTATTAATAAACTAATAAATAACAAGTATTGGATAAGATGCAGAGAAAAGAACCCTTGTGCACTGCTGGTAGGAATGTAAATTAGTACATTCACTATGGAAAACCATGTGGAATTTCTCAAAAATGAATACTAGAGCTACCACAAGACCCTCTTCTGGGTATCTGCCCCCAAAATTTGCAAACACTTATTTATAAAGATACAGGGACCCCTTTGGTCATTGCAGCATTATTCAAAATAAAAAAGGCATGGAAACAATCTAAGTGTCCTTCGACTGATAATTGGTTAAAGAAGTCATACATATATACAACGGAATACTGCTCAGCCATAGAGTGACAAAATATTACCATCGGCAACGACATGGGTGGATCTTGAGAGTATCATGCTAAGTGAAGTAGTCAGATGGAAAAAGACAAGAAGTATTTGCCTTCACTTATATATGGGATATAAAACAAAAAGCAACAAATGAACCAATTAAAAATGAGTAAAACTCATTGACACAGACACCAGTATGGTGGTTACCAGAGGAGGATCAAGGGAGTATTTCTATTTTCATGTATCAAAAGCACCTCCAGCTCAACATTTGAAAATGGAATCCTTTATTTCTATCACACGGATTTCCCCCGAAATGCCCTTTTTTCAGTAAATAGCCCATCATCACCAATAGATTACTAATTCTAAAGCCTATGCATGAAGTTCCTAACATCTTCTCTCAACCTTCCTATATAACTTATAATTTGGATATTCCATGTTTTCCTCTGGAATGTATTTTGGATTTCTCCACTAATCTATTTGGTCCCTGCCACCACTGTAATCAATTTTACCGCAGTCTTTAAAATTATACTCTGAAATGATTTCCTCGATTCAGCTCAGTAGCAGGCAAAGTGAGGTTGTAAGACTGAAATCAATTTATGACTCTTTCCTTCTTATATTTGCCCACTGACTTCCTCTTCCATCTATAGCGCTTGGACTAAGTCTAAAATCATTACTGTGGGCTGGATTCCTCTGCCGGCTTCCCCACGTGGCTCCCAGCACTTTCCCTCTTTCTCCCAGTGTTTCCCTCAGGCTGCTCTTCCAGGGGCTCCTTGAACTTGCTCTTTCCTGCCAAGAACCCATGACTATCACTCTTCTCTTCAACCAAGATGTTACTCATACGGCTTCCGGTTTTTCGGAACTCAGTTTCCATGCAACTTCCTCAAAGAGACCTAGCTGGACCATGGCATCTAGGGAACACTTCTTGTTATTATTAAACATACTACCTTAGTCTTTGAAAGCTCTGTCCGAATGATGTGCTAATACTTTATTTGGGAAGTGCCAAACCAAGGCCATGAGAGGAAACATAGGAATGTGAAGCGGGGAGGGATGGGAAGCAGACACAGGGGTGTATGTTATGGACCAGCCACGGCTTCCCCACTCCGAATGGAGAGACACAGCCACAATGCCGGCCTGCCCGAACACACACGCATCTTTGAACTGGTTGGCCATCAAAACCGTGCATCAGAAGGGGAAAAAACAGAAGCAATGTCTGCTCTGTCTCCCACCCTGCCCTCCGAGAGGGGCGTTAATCTGCATTTCTAGCCTACGCCATGGAGCTCCTTGGCATCAGTTCAGGAATCGAGGCCTAGTATAAAAAGTAATCAGGATTTTAAATAAGTAAATTTTCATACATCTGTATGTGTAAATATTTACAATTTATTATGAAGTATATGATACATAAAATATAGATATGTTTGCATGTACACATACATACGCCCACATACATATATACATAAACATACTGCTTAAGGAAAGACATAAAATATACATTTCTGGACTCACAATGCAGTTTAAAAAAGAAAGCATTACTTGTGAAACAAGTCTCCCTCATTACATGTCTCTTTATATTTATATTGCATGTCTTTATATTTAAATACTTAATCCATTTGAACGTAATTTTTCTATATGATGTGAGGAAGGGAGGCATATTTTGCTCTTTGAGAACATACAAGAGTTTTTCCCTAAGAACATGCCGTAGTTACACAATAAGCAGCTTCCTCAGACACAAATAGGCGTTACTGCCTTGCTTATTTACAATGCCAACTCCCCGCACAGCGGAATTCCGTTCCCGCGTGGCTCTTCTAGGTCCTTCATTCTGCTCTGCTGGTCCCCTTGTCTAAGCTCTTATTAATCCTACACTATCTTAATCTCAATAGTTTTCAAATAATTCTTGATGTCTCTTGGGAAAAGTTTCTTGCTTGGTTCTCGTGTGTCAGAAATGCCTTAGCAATTCTTGGCTCTACTTCTGACTGTGCTAATTTCACATCCAGCTCATCCAATTCCATGAAAATAATTCTGTTGGGATTTTTAAAGGTGGAATTGTATGTCGAGGAAATCAGATATTACTATCTTCTACTGTGAACAATATGTATCTCTCCATTTATTTGTCTTTTTAAATGTCTTTCAATTTTATACTTATATAATAATTTCCACAGAAATCTTGTACATCTATTAAAAATAATTTTCTCTAAGAAACTCCTATTTTATGTTTCCATTAGAAACAGCCTCCTTTTTCACCCATGAACATCACATGTTCTAACTTTTGACTTTCAATCATTGATCTTATATTAGCCAACACTGATAAGCTTTGTAGTAACTTAAATAAATCTACCTATAGATTATTTTCACTCTTCTGATTAGATTGTCATATCATTTAAGAAAAAAATGATAGTTTCATTTCTTCCATTCTGATGATTTATGCTTCTTTTTACTTTGTACCAACCAGACCCTCTGTTATAATGTTCTCTAGATGCACTGATTGTTACTTTTTATTTTTGAAGAGATTACTGTTCTCTTACCAATTTTCCACATTTGGACTTACTTCCTGAATTCCCCAAAGTGATTGATGTTTTTAGTTAAGAATGCAAAGCGGAGCCAAAGAGGCGCAGTCTTTGACCCGTGACAGAGGCACAGATTTGCCATTCAGACTGCACCCCACCTCACTCCCACCACCTCACTCTTGTTTACTGAAGCTGCTGCCGAGTTTGAAGCCTGAAGAGCTTCTGTTATGAGAACAATTATCTCAGCTTCAGCCTTGTACCCTGTAATTTCCAGCCAAACAAATTGTGAAAGTAAGGCGTGGAGGGAGTATTCAGGGGAAGGGCGGTTCCCTTATCCACCCACAAATTGAGAAGAAGAAGGGTTAAATTCTTTCAAGCAGTACAATTGTCTCTAGAATAAGTAATGCTTTTTGAAAGGAAAGCAGTCATTCAAAGGAGGAAAGGAGGCAGGGAAAAAAAAATAAAAACTCAGGAAGCAATGATTTACTAAATCAGTTGTTTTTATAACTGTTTACTTTCCAGCACAATTATTTTAAAATTCCTGCCATTTAGAAAATATATACACTTTCTTTTTTTCCCACTCCTCCTTCTATATACCTATTCCTGTTCATCCCCACTCACACGACATAGGAAGACCCAGCCACACTCCACCGTAGAACCAGAGGAATTGCCGCCTGTCAGGCCAAGAGCAACCAAGGGCACTCCCAGAACCCACCTTGGTCCCGAGAAGAAATAATCCCACATAAATCAAAGACTTTTTTCAGCCTTTTCAATGACTAAATGTCCTCTCTATGTGAATTTTCAGGTAACTAAAGTTTAAGGCTTAATAATTTAAGTATACCATCCATATCATCACTTTTGATGGAAATGTTTCTAAAATGTATTGCAAACTTATTTTCCTTACTAAACAGAATGTTCTAGACAAAAGTTAATCTTTTTTTGATGACTCAAGGCCATTGGCAGGGCTCAAAAATAGCGATGCCCTCAGGGGCAATGGCAGTACTAAGGGCGGTATGGCCAACACTAACTGCCCATAGGCCGCTGGGCATGTCCATTTAGTGTCTGTTCTGTCTACTCTCTTTCTGGCACCTGTCAACTTTCCAGTGCGCTGGCCTCTAACAGGCCCCTGCTCTGCGGCTTCTAATTTGTTACCAGCTGCAGCCTTGGAAAAACTGGTGGTTGCCACGGGAAACAAGGCAACTGAGGTTATAAAATCAGTAACCTGAATATCCCTGGCTCTGGCCTAAAGAGGGTTTTACGTTTTGCCTCCAGAAAAGGGAAGAGTATGAGCATTGGATAACTCTCTTCCTTGAGGCTGAGAGGCTTGGTTAGGGTACTTAGGGCCTTGTTCTTTTGAAACTATAGCAAAAGGAAGGAAACTCTATCAGAAAATCTTGTCTGTCTTTGACCCACTTGTTTGGGAGAACAAATGGGGATTCTTTCTTGTATAAAGTGTTGGTGAAGGCTCCGCATATCTTTTACACAGAGATCGCCCTATGGGCAGGGCCCACATTAAGTATAATCAGGAAAACAGGACCGTATTCTACCAGGGTTCTAAAAACCGGTCTAGTCAACATCAGAACCTGGTCAGAAACCTTCTGCTAGAAAAAGCCATTCTCGTATAGTTGTCGATGGATCACCCACCTTGAAGAAAATACCTGATTATTTTCACAGTTATTTGCTCTTGTTATAGATACTTGGAAGCATTAAAGTAAAGCTAAAAACTGAATTTCTTGAAAAATTGTGGAGGGTGGTTCAGTAGATCTTGGGGATGGCAAATCATCTCAAGGATACCATTCTTTGATTAATTTTTATAGATATCTATATGCTGCCTATAACCTTTCCATGTCACTGTGAGAATTTTTCTTAAATTAATTTGAAGGTTCCCAAAATATGAACTCTAAAACACTGGCAAAAACATCCAAATATTATGTAATGAATAGTATTTGATCATTGGATTACTCTTTTTCTGTCTCATTGTTTTGACCTCTTTCTGCCTTTGCCTCTTTCCCTCTTCTTCACTTGGGCGCAGAATAATAACAGGAACCCAGTTATCACGATCTGTATGCTAGAGCAGAAAAAGACAGAAACCTAATTAATTAGGCATTCCTTGACCTTAAGTACAAAATATGGAGAAAAATGACAGCCAGATGACTCAATCGGTGTTGGTGCTAAGACGATGCAAATCTCTTCAACTAAGGTGTAACTAGACCTTGAGAAAAGGAGCAGCATGAGACCGAGGTGAACAGCCAGTGGCACTTCTCCAGCAGAAATGAATGCGTCCTGTAGGTGATGGGAACAAAGTGAGTGTAGCATCATCCTCATTACTGGCTGCTACTTCTACTGCTGGTTAAAATGGAAAGCCAGTTCTGAGGTGCCCTTGATTGAAGACTGAGGTCGTTTAGGGTACTCACCACAGAGAATTATCATCCAGAGAAACACTGAGCAATATGGTTCCTGAATTTTTCCTAAGGATTTCCTCCACCACCTGATTTAGGGGGGCAGTTCAATCTCTAAGATCCACCTTTTAATGTCCATAAAGTTTGACAACCTTGGTTACCATCTTCCATTTTTCCTTTGGGTTCAGGTGATGCCCTTTTTCACCATCCTGCTCTGTAACCTTGTTGTCTCACTTTTATGGATCTTATCATAGAATTCCTTTCCCTTTGGCTTCTTGCTGATTTTGGCTAATTTCAGAGACTCTCAGGAAATGAAAAACTGAGAGAAGAATGAAATCTGGGTATTTGTTTACTCTTTTCCCTTCATTCTGTTTCACCCCAACTTGTCTGCTTCCTTCAGCTGGAAGTCCTCTCTGTACAGCTGCTTCCCCTCAGGGGTCAGGACCTGTTCCTCTCCCGGCCTTTTTGGCCACTGTGGTAAGAGCTCTTAACTATCGCTCAGTCTGGGAGACTCACCTTACTCCTCTGATTTCTCACACTCCTCTCCCTGCCATTGTAAAGAGTCTCTTTATTAAAATTATTTTATCTCCTACTTTGAGTATATCATTTACTTCTGCTAAGACACCTGGGCATCTGGCAAAGGTGGAAAAATAAAAAAGGCAGATTCATTGGGGGAAGAAGATGGAACCTGGGGACATATACTCATGGGATTCACTCTGGTACAAAAAATCCTCATTACCCCACCACGGAAAATATGATTTAGGACTATCCCTTTGCAAAAATAGAAACAAAAGTTGTAATGTCTCCACTAAAGCATAGCACAATGAAAAGGATATTGGAACTAAAGTCAGAAGATCTAGAACTGAGTCAAAACTTCCTTTTTACTGCTGCACATATTTTGGAAAGGCATGTAAAGTCCTTCAGCTATTTTTTCCCTATGACGATGTTCAGCCTGAGGATCAAATGAGATAATAATAAGGAAGCACTTTATAAACTGAGGCACTGTATGAGTAATAGTTGTTATTATTGTTATTCCTTTAGATTCCCCACTCTCTCACATTCTTTTTATAGCACTTCATCCATTATATTATTCAGAACCTAGTTTTGATAAACTTTTTTTTAAAAGATCTTAGATCTAGTGGGTTTGAGAAATACTGAATATTATAGTCCACATGGAGAGTCATAATACACCCTAATATGCTAAAGACCCTGATAAATCATGGTATTAAAGAACCTTATTTTACTTAGTTTAATTTATCAGTTCCCAAAATGATGTGCCAAGAAGCCATTATATGCTTCTTATATGCCTCTGCAACTTATATGATCATTTGAAGAACTAGTATCTCATGGAAATGCCCGGTAAATGCAAGGATTTCTCTATATTTACCCAAGCTTCTTGGAGCCTTGCTACTCCAGACTGACCTCTATAGGAGCACGTGTGAAATGCATTCAGTTCCTCAAAGCTAAAGGCATCAATTAATCCAGTGAGTCACAACCATTTTTTAAAAACAAAATCCATTTTAAAAATCACATAGATGTTGTAGTCACATGAACTTAATTGATTTACCAAGATATTGGTAATTCTTTTCTCTAAAACTTCAAAAGGAAGTAAAGGACCTCTACAACTCTTTATAATCATAACTAACCAGCATGCAGCTTGAAGGGTGGGTAAGGGATGTCACGTGGCAGATGTAAAACTGGTTGGAGCATATACAATTTCAGGGCATTATGCACAGTGCAAACTTCAACACCACTTTTTTTTTCTAGCAAAGAAGTGCAAATGAGTGGGTGTAATATCAACACAGATTTAATGTTGATCCACTTTTCATTCATTTTTAAAGGAAGTGTGTATAAACTCCAGTACTTTAGAATAATGAATTGTTAGCTATATGTCTCTCATTTCATGTCAATAAACACTACTGAGGAAAATTAAACAGTTGCCATTAGGTTTCTTCTGGGTGGTAAGGATGAGGCTGTGATGCCCACACTAGTGACTAGTGAATAGAAATATAAGTATAGAAATAGAAATAGAAGTGTAATGAATAGCAATAGACATATAATATAAAATATACTCTCTCCAAAAGATTTTGGGTATAAAAAGAGAGATTGGAAACTGCTGGTGAATGTCTGCCTTGTATCACCAAGAGGCTCATTTGTTCAAAGTGAGGGCTGTCATTCTCAGTAACTTTTTTTTTCACTCAATAGGTTTCTATTTCAGTTGTTCCCTCTTTTCTCAGAAGCTTCTTGGCATTGTGGTTAGAACAGAGATCTAAGCTTTGAGGAATAAATGAGAGTAAAACCAAGAAGCTATTTAAGTTTGAAAGGCAAATGTCATCATGCCTCCGTGCTTCCATACAGCTCTCTTTATCTGTGTGGCTGTCAAACAGCGTGAAGGCCTGCGGGGATAGATACCTGGCAGACTTGGCTCTGCAACGGGCAGCCAGCAACCTGACTTTCTGAGCGTTTCCAAAAGGTTTTCCCGGGAACAACATCTCACTGAACTCCAGGTTCATGCCATTGGGTAAGTGTTGTGGTACATACTTCCCATACGCCTAAATGAGTGGTAAATTGGGTCGTAGGGACTTTCCAAATGAAGACTTCGTGTGGATTTGTTCATCTAATTTGTGAGCAAAATTAACCAATTCTGTAAGCATCCTGATGATCAGGGCTTTGAACTGTGCATCTGATAGGTTGGCTATCTCTTCACAGCTTAGAGGAATTGGCTCTGGGGATTTCATTTGTTCTCTCTCTGGTTTGAGCCATTTTTGGTGGGGCTTTTTTTTTGTTTGTTTTGTTTTGGTTTTAGTCTGGTCTCGGTTATTACGTATCACCAAGCCCTTATTCTATGAAATGTTAAAGGGACTTATCTAAGAAAAAGAAGATCAAAAATAGGACAGTGAAAAGATAGCAAACTCACAGCTATTAAGAACCACACCTAAAACAAAAGCAAACTAAGCAAACAACTAGAACAGAAACAGAACCACAGAAATGGAGATCATATGGAGGGTTAGCAACAGGTGTGTGGGAGGAGGAGAGAGGGGGAAAAGGTACAGAGAATAAGTAGCATAGACGGTGGGTAGAAAATAGATGGTGAGGGCAAGAAGAGTGTGGGAAATGTAGAAGCTAAAGACTTATGACACATGGACATGAACTAAAGGGGGTGAATGTGGGTGGGAGAGGGTGTGCAGGGTGGAGGGGAATGATGGGGGAGAAATGGGACAACTGTAATAGCATAATCAATAAAATATATTTTAAAAAAAGACTTTGTGTGGAA
This sequence comes from Glossophaga mutica, assembly GCA_039655065.1. Classification (NCBI taxonomy): domain Eukaryota; kingdom Metazoa; phylum Chordata; class Mammalia; order Chiroptera; family Phyllostomidae; genus Glossophaga; species Glossophaga mutica. The sequence goes on from CM077310.1 coordinate 24,571,667, forward strand.
TGTCTTGAAGGTTGTGTTACTATGATCCTTTTTTTGTCTTTCTCTCAATCTTACCTCCGCATAGTTTAGGATCTACATAAGAATGTGAATTTTCCAAAGGAACACACCCCTTATTTGACTCCAGTCTTCTCTCACTCTTATGTTCTGACAGTGACTTTTCAAGGCTCAGATGCAGTTTGTATGATTCTAGGTGTTCCCATGTTTACAACATGCAGTTGCCCACAGAAGGAGCCTTTGAGTGGCAGCCTTGACACGTTCTTCAGCCCAGAGTTTGGGCACAGTGTTTATGAAGTCATAAGAGGTCGCCCATGTCAGAGAGAAAGGATTTATGGATTTCCGGAATCTGTGGGTTCTCTATATTGCTGTGCTTGCAGTTGGGCGAGGTAATAAACAGAAAGAGGGCCACTGACTTGCCATTTATTATGGGAAGTGGCAAGATGGGTTTATCAACAAGTAGACAGGAGAGGCCTTATGAAGTCAAAAGAAAATAAAATACTTGCTTGTCTTAGAAATGTCAATATCTCTCTAAGTGGAAACTTGGTCCCTAGCAGGTCTGGTGGAAAAGATTAGATTAGTTTCCTATTTATTCCAGTTGGCAAAATAAAATACTAAGTATGAATCCGAAGGTGTGGGATATAGGCACAATTTTACACAATTGATGAATTGTCCTTGTTTCCATTAGTGACTCACCTTTTCATTACCATGTCACTTACGTTTAAAGCATCAACAGCCACTTATTCCCAGTAACTTTCTGACTTTTGGATTTCAAGTTTAGAGGTTACACCCTTTCAGGAAGTAATTTTGTTTTTCCTCATTACAAAAGACTGCTACATTAAAATACACTCGTGTTCTGTTTATCTCATAATTATACAGAAAGCAAGCCTGTAATGAAGATTTTCACTTACGTGATCACTGTTCAAATCATAATTATCATAACTAAATTATTCTTAAGGGATTATTTACCTGTATTCATACAATAGTGGCAATAAAAGACTTGACTTCATTCAGCTAGCAAAATTAAGACAAAATGTATTAAATACCTCTCTGTTCTCTCTTTCTATCTCTATCTATATAAGTATATCAATATATATTTCTAAAGAGAGAATATATATATATGAGAGAGAGAGAGAATATATGTATTTGATAAGCATTAGCTGTTACTAGGATGAAGAACAGATACCTGAAAGAATAGTTAGGAATTTTTAAAAACTAGGGATATCTTATGATGTCCACTTCTTTATTAATTAAAAAAACCCTTTATTATGTTAATGATAGATGATGAGAAATCATAAATAGAATTAAAAATAAAAACACTGTCTTTGTGTTCAGTTGTTTAAAATATTGGGGATATGACAGAAATAAATGCCAAACAGGCAGAAAAGGCTACAAAAATTCACCACTCTGAGGTCCCTTGGTTGTCGGCCCACAAACCAGGCCCTGCACAGGGAGGGCAAGAGAAGAAAGAGGCAGGCCCTCCAGCCTGGAGGCTGCAGGGCAGTAGACAAGGGAGCTGACTCCTGCTCGTGTGCAGGGCTCGCCCTTCGGGTATTCACAGGGTGAGCGGATCTCTGCACCCACCCACCAGCATCGCAGAAGTTTGTATAGAAGCCCTAATGCGGTTCAGGCACAAGTCCCATCCAGATGGTCTCCGCAGTACTTTACTGTCTCCGGGCTGCATCCTTGAACAGTTTCCACTGTGGGAACGAGGGGGCAGAGCTCACATTCCTGGGACAGAGGAGGGGGTGAGGAGCCTCCAAGGGTCTCTGTGCAGCGGGAGGGTCAGCAGGCAGCCCTGTCCTCTCAGTCCCTCCTCCAACACCCTGCCTTCCGTGACTGGCTCTTAAGACCTTAACTCCCCGCTCTGTTCTGTCCTGTGTCCTGAGCGGTCAGGAGGGGCTTTCACTAGCATAGGTATGTCTTGTCTAACAGCTAGCTGGCTGCATCGGAGGCAGATACTGCAGCAATCGTAACACAGATAAAGATGATTCCCAAAACAACCTTTTCCACCAAGGGCCCCATGACCCTAACCACTGAGCTACCAAGTGCCCAGGCTGGGGGCCAGATCTGGGGTAGGTGAATGCTTGAAAGAAATAAGTGGAGAGTGGGATAAAATACTGTTACCTCTCCCTATCTCTTTTGGTTTTGCTGCAGCTCATGGTCTGTGGGTTCCCTGTCCTTTCCAAGCCTTTGATAGAGGATCCAAAAAAAAAATCATAATGAGAAGTGTTGATGATATCCTAGACCTAATCCCTTAGGTATGACACCTTCCACTGCTCAACATTTGGAAAAAAGAGATGTCTGTGCCCATCTTCCTGTCTTCCTGCCAGCTTTCTCTCAATACAGACTTTTTTTTGGCTTTGAGCTTCAGTTTTTTACATTGCCTAAGGATAAGCCTGGAACTTTTTATCATCCATGATCCAATTAGCAGAGACGCTAGCAGTTCAGCTTGCAACAACACACAGGCTCAAGTATGATACCCACAGAGAAAAAGAAACATATAAGACACTCTTTATGCACAGCTGGCTATCTATTCTCCCTGTGATCTCATAGCAAAGGCCCAGGCAACTTTGTTAGCTGCCCAAGGTTACCATTCAAGTCTGGAGTGTCTGAAAAAGGAATCATGTAAGATGGTGCAAGTTCACTAAATACCTTCCACAATCTGAACCTTTCTGACAGCTATTTACTGCGTTTTTGTTTTATTTGAGACAGGGCAATAGGAAAAAATATTTTATTTGAGGATAAAATTCCCAGGAAAGAGTGCATTTCCACGGTGAACTAAGAGGCACCAGTTTGCATAATTTTTTTTTAATCCTGAAACTTAGGAAATTATGCTTCCTATGTATGAGTTGCCTGTGAGTTCAAGGGGAGGAGACTGGGGTCCTCTTTTTGGAGTAGAGCAGAATTCAGAATGACCTTGGTTCAATTTTCTCAGAGTTAGTGCTTATGTAACAGTCAGTATTGGTTCAGGACTGGAGGAGAAGCAAAGAAACACAGAATGTTTTTCTGTTCTGCAGGGCTACATGTTTTGACGAGATTCTCATGCACACATAGTCAATTTGCAATCGGTCTAGTGGTTCTCAAGCAAGAGAAGTACCCCCACCCACCAGAAACTTTCTGTTTGTGTGTATTTTGCTTTGTTTCTTTTAATGACCGGAGTGCTATAATGTAGTGTGGTGGTTGTGTTGATATAGAAATCACCTTAGAGATCAAAGATGCTAAACCTCTTGCATTGATCATCAAAAGAAAAAGAAATGTTTCATACAAGATGTCAAACAAAGCAATCCTTTCACTCATAATTAGGAGACACTGTGCAGGCTCTCGCACGGCTGCCCCGGGCTGTGCGCCTCAGTCCGTCCCCTTGGCCCATCCTCAGGACAGAGAGACCGAGCTCCTATGCCGGGCGCTCCATCAGCCAACTTAGGTTAAGCTACGCTGCAGTCACAAACAACCCTACGCTGTCAAAGGCTTATAACTATAAGGGTTGCTCCTAAGTAAGGTTCCACGTCCATGAGGGGCTTTCTTAGGGCTCTCATCTGTGTAATCTTATATCAGGAATCAAGGCTAAAGGAGGGGAGCTCTCTGGGGTGTTGTCAGCTGACATTCTACTGAGGGCATGAAAAGATCATGAGGTGGCTCTGACGCTTGTGCCAGAGAAGTGGCACTCATCATTTCCATTCACATTTCCTTGACCAAAAATCATACAACCAAGCCTAATATCAGTGAGGCACAAAATAAATCCCTTTTCAGGGAGACATGGTAAATATTTTGGACAACAATAGGATCCACTTTAGGAGAAGTAGAATGGAGAAAAAAAGGCTATTATAACAAAGCTTAAAGCTGTCTCCAGAAAGAAAATCTGCTATTGATCATTAACCTAGAACAAGTTTCAGAAAAAGAAAGTGAAAACCCAATATCCAAGCTTCATTCTCTAGTCACTCAAACCCATGAATATGTTATTTCTAAGATAAATAGGGCTTCGGCTATGTGACTAAGTAAGGACCTTAGATGGGAAGAATATCCTGGGCTTTCTGGTAGGCACGACCTAATCACAGAAAACCTTTTCTACTAGAAAACCTTTTCTACTAGAGTCACAGGCAGAGGCGACCATGTAAGAATGGTCTCAGATGCTGACTTTGAAGAAGGAAGAGGGACATAACCCTGGACATGTGGGCAGCCTCTAGAAGCCAAAAAAGCAAGAAAATGCTTCCTTCCATTGAGCTTCCAACAAGGACTGTAGTCATCCTGGCACCTTCCGTTAAGCCCAGAGTGATGGACGACCTACAGAACTATAAGATAGTTGTTGTTCTGAGGCACCAAGTTCTTGGGTAATTTGTTATGGAAGCAACAGAAAACTAATACATATGATGACTTGTATTCAAAACATAATTTGAAGTGAACCTTAAAGTATATAAACTGTGAAATACCCAGTTAAAATATAGGCAGATGATCTGCACAGACACCTCACCAGACAAGATATTCAAAAGCCAAATAAGCATATAAAAGGATGCACACCTCATTTGCCATTTGGGAAATGTAAATTAAAATCACAGTGAGCCCTGGCTGGGGTGGCTCAGTGGATTGAGTGCCGGCCTGCAAACCAAAAGGTTGCAGGTTCAATTCCCAGTCAGGGTACATGCCTATGTTGCAGGCCAGGTCTCCAGTGGGGTGTGTGAGAGGCAACCAATGATGTATCTCTCATACGCTGATCTTTCTCTCCCTCTCTTTCTCCCTCCCATCCCCTCTCTCTAAGGAGTAAATAAATATTTTTTTTAAAAAAATCACAATGAGATACACAGAATAACTAAAATACATGAAATTACTGGCAAGAATGCAGAGCAGCATAAACTTCCATCATTGCTGGTAAAAAAAAAAAAAAGTTCGGAAAATAGTGCTTCTTACAAAACTAAACAGTTCTACTATATGATCTAGCAATAACACTCCTAGGTATTTACCAAATGGATTTCAAAACTTATGTGAACAAGAAAATCTTACATATGAATGTTTATAATAGTTTTATTTACAATCTCCAAAACTAAAAACAACTAATATGTTCTTCAATAGATTAATGGAAACACAACTTAGTAATCCATGCAATGGAATATTATCCAGACATTGAAAGAAATGAACCATCAAGTCATGTGAAAACGTAGGTGAATCTTAAATGTATTTTATTAAGTAAAAGAAGTCAGTCCGGCCCTGGCTAGTGTAGCTCAGTGGATTAAGAGCAGGCCTGTGAACCAAAGGGTTGTTGGTTCAATTCCCAGCCAGGGAACATACCTGGGTTGCAGGCCAGGTCCCCAGTAGGGGATGCATGAGAGGTAAACACACATTGACATTTCTCTCCCTCTCTTTCTCCCTCCCTTCCCTTCTCTCTAAAAATAAAAGTAAAATCTTTTTTAAAATTTGTTTAAAAAAGAAGCCAGTCTGAAAAGGCTACCTACTATATAATTTTATTTATATGACATTCCATAAAAGGCAAAGCTACAGAAATGATCAACAGATTGGTTATTGCCAAGGGCTTAGTAGAGGGATGTGGGTAAATTACTCAATCATAAGGGAATTTTTAGGGTAGTTAAGTTATTCTGTATGGCCTTATAATGGAGGATATTTACAATGTGCATTTTTTCAACATTCACAGAACTTAAGAACAAAGAGTGAACCTTCATATATATACATTATAAAATATCATTTAAGATTTTGCAGAACCCCAGGATGAATTTCTGGCTATGACAGATGATCTAGGGGGTATTACAGCCTCATTGACAGGAGGGAGCGGGGGGAAGGAAGCTGAACTAAGTAACATACTGGAAATGCACAGAGTCTTTAGACCAATGGACAAAGGAACTCTTTACAAGCACTGTGGTCTGGTTGATAGTTACTTTCCTCTGCAGTACGGATTGACAGTTCTGAAAATACTGCACCTGTATATTGAAATTGAACAATTAAGAAAACAGGTGGTGGAAGGGGAGAGCAAAGTTTTTCCCTACTGGAGTGAGATATTAGAGGTAAGCAAAGAAACAAGCTGGAATGATTCATGTGATAACGTGTAATGTTACATAGTTCAACACAGCAATACACACACACGCGAGTTAGCGTATACACATATATTCCCTTGCTCTGTCATCTGAGAGGATGTACAGGTAAGAACACCCCAGTAGCCAAAACTACACCTAGAACTGAAATCTTGACTTTCAATACTATTGTACAAGAAATAAAATAGGGCTCTTTGGAAACACAATGATTCTAAGATTGGGGCGGGGAATGTATGAGATGAGCCTGAAACACCGGATAGTGCCAGGAAGTGAAGAAATGTTGCAAACCCACGAGACACACACACACATACACACGATGATGGAAGCATGACAGGATGCTGACAAGCACCGCCTCAGTTTGGTCATCAAGGTCAACAGCAGCAGTGTGTCATGGAGAGAATATAAACTCTTGATATGATGTGGTGAAACTACTTCCTTAGAGCCTTCCTCACCCAAACTCATAACCCCAGTCTAATTACCGGAGAAGCAAATTCCAGCTGGGGAGCCTTCAACAAAATGCCCACCCCGTCCTCCCCAGAGCTGTGAGGGTGATCCACATACAGTCCACAAAACGGGCACGGTCAAGGGAAGCCTGAGAAGGGATGGATGGCGGCTGACTGTCAGACGATATTCTGGAGGAGATCCTGAGGCAGAAGAAGGACATCATGTAAAAACTAAGGAGATCTAGATTAACTATAGACTTTAGTTAACAATACTCTATCAATAATCGTACATTAATTATGGCAAATGTAAGATGTTGATAAGAGAGCAAACTGGGCATAGGGAGTCAACCCCAAGAAAGAAGACACCTACCAAAAAGAGCTCCTTGTAGCTAACTGGGCTCCAATTTTAAAACAAAACTTAGCAGTCCTTTCTAAACAGGGGCCGCTCATGCGAACAGCACTGCAGAGATGTCTGCTCTAAGCTGCCTGCCTCCTTCTCTGCACTACACGCCTCCCTCTCTCAGCTGCCTGCTGCCCGCCTGCCCTGTGCTCCCGCCACCTGAGCCACCCCTTATGAAAGAGTTCTTGGACTCCTTATGCCTATCAGTAGGACCGCTGTATCCCCCTTAGCACCTTCGTTGAACAATCAGAGCAGCTCCATTTTGACTAACCAAGACTGCTTTGTGGACCAATTCAACTGCAAGAATTTGGAGTCCTCATTTGCATGAGGATGGACCTATCACGGGCCAGGGGTGGAGAGATGTCTCTCTATATCAGTCAGCACCCACTCTGGCTCACTTTTCCTTTCCATCGAAAACAAATGATTGCATTTTCCCCGCTGGAGCTGAAACACTGAAGACATCTTGCTGGACCAGAGCAGAGCAGTCTAGCCAGAGAGGGGCCTCGCGGTAAGGACACCTCACGGCTGTGCTGTTCCTTAGCTGTGCTGTATTTCCCGTTGAGCTGTTTGCCCTGGAAAAAGTTTCCTCCTTCACTGCGCCCTGAACTGAGGGTCTTGTTAATTTTGAACCGATGCCAATGATTATCGGTTGATAGGAGAATATGGAAACTCTCTTTATTGTCCTTTCAATTGTTTAAAAATCTTAAACCACTTTAAGATGAAAATTTTACCCTAAAAAAGCAGAAAAGATAGTCTGCAGACCCACTAAACAATGCAATACATGCCCCCCCCCAAAAAAAAACACCACAGGAAATTAAGCAAACTGAATTGGACTTTGAAATAAAACTCTTAAAATCCTCAGAGAAGATAATATGAGGAAATAGTATTCAAGCAAAATAATGGAAACGTCTACAACACATTCAGGTAGATGTGAAAAGGAGCCAAGATCTATCATTTAGGAAGACATGGTCTCAGTCAGTTAGTTTGACTGAACTAAAGAACATTCTCAGTCACCCTCAGGTCTCCCTTGATTTACTTGCTCTGCTCCAAAGTGAAGACATAACCTTGATTGAATTCAGCCGGGCAGTGTTAAGGAGTTTAAGCAGATGAGTGTCGTGTGCTGTTCCGGATTTGGTTGAATTAGGGAAAGCTGAAAGCTGGGGAATTGGATAAAGGTTTTTCTAATACTTCAAGTGCAAAAATATTACATGTAACAAGTGCTGAGGTAATGAGAAGGAGAGAAGGAGGATATGGATTTTAGACACATTGAGGAGGTGGAATCAACCGATGTTGGTAAGTCATTGTGTGTTCAGGTCTATTCAGGAAGAGGCGGTCTGTATTAAGTGTGACTATGTCAACACTAAATCTATTCACTGAAACAAGGTGTGCACATCCATTCATTCCTTGCAGAGACCTCCATTAAGTGCCTATTATTTACCACGCACAGTTTTAGGTCCTTGTGATAAAACATGGAATGAGACAGACATGGCTCTTGCTCTGAAGGTGTTCAAAGCCTATTTGGGGAAAAAACAGACACTAAACAAATCATTACATAAACATTATTTAATGTGAAATATGCTATAAAGGGTGCTTTTAGAGAATGAATAAGGTGATGATATCAACTGTGAAGGTTAGGAAAGCTTTGCTAAGCATGTATAAAGTTAGAAAAAAAAAGAATGTAAGGACAGATGCCTGATGATTCTTATTTAGGACAATGTACATTTGTAGAGCCTTTGCTGTAAACTTCTACTGGATAAGTAAAAGATGCTTCCATCTTCAGCATTTTCCAGCCAGGTGAGGAACACTCAAAATAATTTCATACCACAGGTTGCTAATATCAGCCCTAATCCATGAGGATCACGCCTACCACACGCACACAGAAAAAATCATGGACCATCAGAAGAAGCATTAGGAAGGGTAAACAATTGGATAGGGAGTCACGCTGGCCATAACACTGCAGTTGACTCTGTTCGTTTTTGTTTCCGTTTTAGAGAGGCGCTTCTCATTGTTTTTGAGATGTGTGAGGCAAGAATCCTCCCAGAGGCAAGTGCATTGAAAATCTCTAAAGAGTCCCTTTTAGCATGAGAAAACATAGGCCTCTACTTCCTTCAATCCTCTGTCTTTCAAATAGTGCCTTCTCTCCTTCACATAAAACTTTTCCTACTTTTTTTTAGCTCATGTTCCAGCCCAGAGTGCTGGTTTTAAAGCTACAATTCTACAGAATATGTTACTAAGAAATGATAAAACAGAAAATTGAAAAAATCTGAGTATGGAGAGAAATTATTTGCTGTAATTCTAACCCTCTCCAGCTGTTAGCACTGGTTCTAAAAGGGAGATAATAAGCTATTGCACAGGGTTGTTTGAGGATTATGTGAAATAGTACATTCAGAGTGGTTAGCAGAATAAGGGCTCAAATGTTAGCTATTATTATAACTATTAGTATTATTATTGTTATGCAACCATTATTTTCCATTATGGCCTTAGAAAGTTATCTTTCTTTCCTGCTTCTCCTCCGGCAGGTTCTCCCTGCTACTTTCTCACTTCCAAGTACGTTTAAATCTTAATATAATTTCAAATGTTTTTGTGTATGTGTGTGAATTATTTATACAGCTTTCAATTTTTTTTACTTGGGTTGCCTAATTTTAGAAAACACAGGAATAAGGAAAAAATTAATACCTCTAAGTCTGCCCACAAGCAGAAATTAAAATGTATACGACAGACCAACTTCAAGGGAAATCTTTTACCTTGCATGCATTATGAGTATTTACAGCCTGTTGTGAGCTGGGAGAGCAGTCTCAGAGGGCGTTGTCATGTAGTCTACCTCCAAAGTCACAAGCAACCTGGGAGGCCTGAGCTTTGCATAGAAGCCACAGAAAACCAGCTAGATGAGTCCAACTTCCATCACCACCAGAGGTCCTCAGGGGACAGCCATACCTTTCTGCTCCTGGGAGATGCAGCAGGAAGCTGCAGGGATGAAATTTCGTGTGTGGGGGGTAGGACTGTGCCATTATTCCTGGAACAGCAGTCACACAGGGGGTAAGTAGGGTGAGTCAGCACCGTAGACTTGTGAAGCTGCAGCTGGGCTGTTGCCTCCCCATTGCCCCTGCTGGGATGGTGGGAGTTCATGAGGTTCTCAGGGGCGTGTTAAGCTCAAGAGCATTTGATTGGAGTAATTACCTGGGAACCATCTGACTAATCTGCACACCTAACATCCAGGGTTGGAGACATTATTTCTATGGAGTGATAAATGGCAACTACTTAATTGTTTGGAGAAAAGGTGGTATAGTTTCCGTTTGGCCTAGTTCCCAGTCTGGATAACCATGAATGCCTTCCAAAACAGCCTTAATAATAACATTCGGTAGACAGCCAGACCTCCTGCCTTTCATATTTCTTAGAGGCAGTATTTCTTATGTATATTCTCCGGGGAGGGCTAGAATAGTATTCCTAATCTATTTTTCCTATTAGGGAAAAATGAGATAATATAAAGAGTACGGCAAATGCTCGAAGTCATACGCTGGATATCAATACCAGAGGCAATAATGAAACACAGATGACCAGTCCCTTAGCAAACTAGATTGCGTGAGAATGAATGGTGTAGGATATTGTATTTGTTTTCTTTTTTCCCCTGAAATGGGAGTGAAGAAGGATGTTGGATATTTACAAAAACCTAGCACAATCCCTCATACCAAATGTTAAGTGAGTAAATGCTCCTTCCCTTCCCCTTTCTTTTTCTCTTCTTTTGCTTTCTTCCTTGTAGTAATTACCTGGGAACCTTCTGCCTAATTTGCACACCTAACATAGAGGGTTGGAGACATTATTTCTAGGGAGTGATAAATGGCAACTCCTTAATTGTTTGGAGAAAAGTTAGTAGAGTTTCAATTTCATCTCTGCCAAAAATTAATTCAAGCTCAGCCGAATCCTCCAGTAAATCTGTCTGTACAGGAATTAAACAAAATATTTCCTCTCCCTCTTTTCTGCTCCCTTCTCTCTTCTAACTCCATCTTTCACACATTTAAGGTACAGAGATGGTATCTGGGTAAGAGTTAATCAATCAAAGTCAACAAATGGTGACTTAATACAACAGATCCTAGAGAAAGGAGAGCTTTCCTCTTCCCTTTGGCCCATGGAAACTTGAGAAAAGGGGGAAAATCACTCTTGTGAAGTAGTGTTTGATTTGTCACAACTTCAGGTTCCTCGAACTCATTCTTGCCCAGCCCCACCGCCTGCTGGTGCCTGACCTGACAGAGTTCATGTGAGCCTCAGAGGAAGTGCTGAAAGGATGTGGAAGGGAAGTTTGGCAGTAGAACAAACACGCTGTGTTCACAGCCACCGTCTTCTCACACACCTATCCGATTAAGAATCTGGGGCCATCCTGAATAAATCACATTGTAGCTTTTGCTACAATGAAGTGAAAGGAGGTGCTGTGTGCCCTGCCGAAGCCAGACTTCTCCTGGGACCCTGGCAAATGCACCTGGCCCAGCGTCCCAGCACAAAGCGGAGCTCATCTGCTCCATTCAGATGTGTGGCAAGCTTCACGGCAGCCTCAGTACATGCCACGTGGCAACTGCCTATAAGTTGGCCAAATGCTCACTTCCCAGAAGGCCTGCATGCTTGGAATTCTTCTTCAATGATCAGTTATCTGTACTCATCTTCATGATGTCTGAAAGGCATTTCTGACCAATGGTGGGAAACCACACTCTAGCCAGTGGGGTCCAGTGTGGAGCTATCTTTATTTTCACTTGTCTTCTTTAAAGGAGGACACTTTCTCAGGTACAATTTCAGTAAATTTAGGAATGTCAAAATAGAAACAATGTTCAAAGTCAGTGGCATCTTACACTTTCTGGTCTGTGCTCACCTTCATGACCAGATTCCACACTAGTGACTATGCCCTTCCTTCCTTCTGCCTTTCTACACACACATGCACACTCAAACACAGCTTACCGTTTGCGGGGAGACTACTGTGTTATTCACAACTGGGGGCTTTCCATAGTATAGTTTGGAGCAAGGGGGCACTCCTTTGGAATTCAGGTTGTGTTTGTGACCAGGATTCTGATGTCGGTGAGTGGGCTGACTGAAGAAGAACTCATCAGAAAAAAAGAAATGGCAGGTATATACCCTTGGTCCATTAACAATGCCTCAGACATCCAAGAAGACCTAAAGAGTCTTAGCAGAATATATTATCTCTTCCTAAGATTTGTCCACTGATTTAACTTTCACAAATTTAGAAGTAAGAAAAGAAACAGCTATAAGTAAGAAACTGTACAAACTAATTAACTGAACTCATGTGAGAATTAAGTAGACAGGCTCATAGAGCTTTGATATCTGTTTAATAGAATAAGGCACGGAAGAAAGAAATGAGTTCCCTTTCATCAGGGGGCCTCAGCTTTGAGGCAGCTGACCTGTGGCTCCTGACCTTCCTCCACCCACAGCGCATCAGTGACCAGGACTCCAAAGGCAGGAGAGTGGACCATAAAGTGTGCCTGTGATACTCTCAGGGGTGGGGACCATTGGACAGCTCTGGGTCCACGTGGAAGGAGAGACTCTTTGAAGTGAGCCTTCACAGACACAGCAGCAAGGATGACAAGATACCCTCAAGAAGCCATAGCAGCGATGAAGTCCCCACCACGAGATTGGAGAGTGACATGCAGGAACCTGTGAAACAGACTGGGAATTCCAGACATGTCTACAAGGTTTTGCTTCAGTAGAAGGTGGGGCCCCAGCCCTAAAAACATAGGAAACTGCTTCCTTTCTTATTCCCAGGGAGCTATGTCCTGAAGAAACAATAGTAGGCATGGAACAGTGAGATGTTACGGCTCACACTCACCTGAGGGAGTTCAAGAGCAATGAGGTGAGCCGTTGCAGGTCACATGACCTGCAAGAGGTAACTCTTTGGGTGCAAACAGTTATTGTGCCTCTTAGTGAATGAATCATCTCATTGCATTGGCGCAGGATTTGTTTAACCCTTTAGCGTATGCCCACCTTTGAGTGGCAAGGGAGAGCAGCATTTGTGAGCATGGTTTCTGGGTAGCTAATCACCTGGGTGTGAATCCTTGCTCTGCCTCTCACTAGCTGTATCAGCGATTTCCAACCTGTTTATCTCATGGCACACATAAACTAATCACTAAAATTCTACAACACACCAAAAAGCAGATTATATTTTTTGCCTATCTGACAAAAAATAATAGGTATAATTTTGATTCATTCATACCAGATGGTTATTGTAGTGTCGGCTGCTGTCATTTTTTTATTTGACAGTCTAAAGGAAAAGAGGCCAGTGTCTCTGACTAGATAGTTGGGTGCTGCATGGCTGGTACATCCTTGTAGCACCCCAGTTAATAATTGCTAAGCTGTACTAACTTACTAACTTTGTGCAAAGCCTTTATCCTTCTAGTGCAAGTCTTTTTCCTAGGGATAGTAGAACAGCATCAAGGGTTTTCATGAGAATAACTTCTTAGGAGTAATTCCTTTAGACAAAAGTTGATATGAGTAAATCTCCTAAATGAGATGATAGAATAGTTTTTGACTCAAAATCATCTAAGAAGCAATTAAACAGCCACAATGATTCTAACTCAATGGATGAAAAAACAGGGAAATAGAGTTTGAGTGAGCTGGAAGGACATACTACAAACACATAACATGCACACACATGTAAAGGTGCCAGTTAAGCCCTGGCCTGTATGGCTCAGTTGATTGGAGCATTGTCCTGTAACCAGAGGGCTGTGGGTTCAGTTCCCAGTCAGGGCATGTACCCGGGTTTCAGGTTCCATTCCTGGTCCAGGCGTGTACAGGAAGCAACCTGGTCCATGTTTCTCTCTCGCATCACTGTTGCTCTTTCTCCCTTCCTCTTTCTCTAAAAGGAATGAGAAAATGTCCTTGACTGAAAGCAAAAAAATAAATAAAAAATTACAGGTGCCAGTTAAGAGTCAAGTATCAATATATCACCTAAGAAATAGTTCAAAATAAATCAGAGCCATATATAACCCAGTGTTGATTTTATTTAATAATATGCCAAAAAGGATGAAATAGACTTCTAGGAAATCATCAAGAGTTCCTATCATTGTCTTAAATATTTCAAAGTCTAATTTATGGAGGAGGTGGAGACTCACAATTGTTGAATTGTTGGGCGCCTAGGCAAACTTTTAGAAAATATTGTTTTAATTAACTGCAAACCTCCATATCTATTGTTTCCATGATTTAAATCAACTCAGAAGGAGTGGCAATCACTGCTCCTCATCACAAAGTGCCCTTGGAACATTAGTCATACAGCGAGGTGTTGTCAAATAGACTCGATTCTCCCGAACTTCTCATTTATTTATTAATCTACAACATTGGTGTCGAACGTCTACTGTTCGCTGACAAAGCGAACAGAGAGCTGGGGACGCGGACGCTGCTGGAGTGAGTGAGTGCGCCGCATGGAGGAGAGGAGCGGTACTACCGGAAACCACACGTGGCTGTGCCTGTGCTCGCCTGGAGGGACACATGGGCTAACGAGGCAGGCTGGTGCGGGTAGATGTGCGCGTGGGAGATTGTTTCAAGGAAAAGAAAAGGCTTATATTGGGCTGTAAAGCCGGGTCTGGGGTCTTATGCGTGAGTGGGACTTAGCCGGGCATAGAGGGTGAAAGAACATTCCACACAAGAGAAGCCACGTGCGTTCAGGATGGCAAGCATGGGCGTGAGACCTTTGGGTAACCCCACGCCACTGAGTCTGACTGGGCGCAGGGTAAGGAGGAGGCGATGAGAAATGAGACTGCACAGGTAGGTGGGGGACGGTGGGAGGTATGAGAAGCCTTGCATGTGAGCCTAAGTGATTTGGACCGTACTTAGTGGAACCTAGCTCAAGGAAGTAAAAAATACTGGAAACGGTCATAGTGAAAGTAGAAGTTTTAGGTGCTCGACTGAGACCAATGATCTCACCTGAGTGATGTAGAATGTGTAGCAGAGCAGGGCACAGCCAGACTGCCTAGCATTAGGCAGGCGCTCTGCCTAGCAACTCAGTGACCTTGGGCAAGCTACCTAAGCTTTTCGTGATGCGGATTCCTCATCTGTGAATATGACTAAGGCAGAGGGCTGCTTACAGGACTGAATGAGTCCGTATGGCATGAAGACCAAGGCGTGGCATGTACGAAGTACACAGTAAATGTGAGTGATCATTGTTAGTACCGAGCTCTGATGGGAGACTGTAGGATTCCATCTGAGCAAACTTCGAGCTTTAGCAAAAGCGGTAGACAAAGGTCAACTCTGTCCTTTCAAAGTGAGAAAGAAAGAAACATCGGTAACAGAAGCTCCAGCAACTGCAACAAATAAACATCCACGGAATACTTGTTACTCTAAGCAAAGGACTAAGTTTGATGGAGGAATTTTGACTGTTACTTTGCTATGAGGATATTTCCTGAGACAAAATAAAGAAATCAGCTATTTCAGATTTCTTTAGATACCTGTACAACTTTTTAAAAAGGTGTGATGTAGATTTCTGATGCAAAATTCAAAATTCGCAAATGGTTATAAAGTTAAAAAAGGCTCCCTATTTTCTCTGGCCTCTTGGAGGCATCCTTTCTCCTGTGAGGGAATTAGTTTTTATTTTATTTTGTTTGGTTTGGTTTGTTTTTGTTTTTACCTTCTGGTACTCTCCATCCTAGAAATGATGTATTATTTCACATATACAAACAAAACACATGAACACAAACACAGACTGATAATTATAGAGATATGTTTTATATAAATGATACATGACATAATTATTTTTAAAAATAAAACAATATATCTCGGAGCTCTTTCAATAGCAATATCAACAAAAACGTCTCATATTTTAAAATTGCATATTGTTTTCTTAGAAATATATATAACAATTTACTAACTATTTTTTATTAATGGGAATTTGATTTTTTAATAGTTTATTGCATATACAACCCTGTATAAATATGATTCTATGTAATTTGACATAAGATAAATAGTACCTACAGGTGGTATTTCTGAGTTGAAAGTATTTGAATTTTTAATAAGCAATGTAAAATTGTGAAGAACATTTGCGAAGAATCTTATTCTATTTCAAAGATTCCAAGAAGTAAAACAAAATGAATGTCAAGTATGTGATTAATCTATTTTATGTTAGATTTAGCTTAACTGTAAGGTATAACACAGTTCTATTATGTGTGTGCTTTATGTACTTTTATCAGCTCTTTTGTGCATAAAATATATATGCCCATTTTTAAAACTTACGATATACTTTCACCATTTCAAATGCGCATAGGCCTTATAGGTGTATCTTTCCTTTTGTTATATAAGTTGCTCATTAATGATTCATATGATGCTGAGTCCTTCTTCTGAAATGCAGCCTCAACTCTCAGCACTACATCCCTAAAACTCAAATTTGATCATGTCAGTTTAGTTCTTAAAGCCCTTTAGTGGTTTTTCACAGCCTCCAAAAACCTCCTTGGTTGAAACCCCTGGGCGGGCTCTCTACAGTGCCAAGCCGCTCTGTTAACACTGTGTTTTCTGCGGTCAGAGAGGACAGCCGCACACAGCACAGTGGGAATGGTGCCTTTGCAATTAGGCAGCAGCCAACCTCTTCCAATGAAAGCTCAGTCTCCACTCTGAAAGGTCCAGTGCTCCTTTTTAAGGGAGAATTTCCACAAGCATTAATTGGGAAAAGAAAGCATTCGCACCTTGTTTTTCATCTATTGAATTTACTGGGGTGACATTGGTGAATGAACTTCTAGAGATGTCAGCTGTACAATTCTGCAACACATCATCTGTATATTGTATTGTGTCTAGTCTCCTTCCATCACCGTTTATCCCTTCTCTACTCGCTTCTACCTCCCCAGCCCCCTTTCCTGCTGGTAATCACCAAGCTGTTATCTGTGTCTGTGAGGGATTTTTTTTTTTTTTGCTTTATCTCTTCACCTTTTTCACCCAGTCCCCAAACTCTCCCCTCCCCTCTGACAGCTGTCAGTCTGTTCTCTATGAGTCTGTGTCTATTTTGTTCATTATTTTGTTTATTAGATTCCATATTTGAGTAAAATCATATGGTGCTTGTGTTCCTCTGACTAGCTTATTTCACTTAGCATAATGCTCTCTGGGCCCATCCATGTTACCACAAAGGGCTGAGTAGTATTTCATTGTGTAAATGTGCCAAAGCCTTTTTTATCTAGTCGTCTACTGATGGAGAAGGGCTCTTTCCAAATCTTGGCTATTGTAAATAATGCTGCAATGAACGTGAGGGGTGCATATATTCTTTTGAAGTAGTGTTTCAGGATTCCCAGAGATGGAATCACTGGGTCATAAAGTAGTTCCACTTTTAACTTTTTGAGGTAACTTCATACTGTTTTCCACAATGGTGTTTGTGGATAGGAGGAATTAACATCATTAAAATGTCCATACTACCCAAAGCAATCTATAGGTTTAATGCAATTCCTGTCAAGATATCAATGGCATATTTCACAGAAGTAGAATAAATATTCTAAAAATTTGTATGAAACCACAAAAGACCCTGAATAGCCAAAGAAATCTGGAGAAAGAATAACAAAGTATCACTATGCCTGATATCAAACTACACTACAAGGCCATAGTAATCAAAACAGTAATCCATATATATATATATGGAACAGACTAGAGAGCCCAGAAATAAACCCACACCTTTATGGTCAATTAATATTTGACAAAGGAGGGAAAAACATACAATGCAGTAAGGATAATCTGTATTCAATAAATGGTATTGGGGAAATTAGATACATGCAGAAAAATGAAATGAACACCCTCTTACACCATGCACAAAAATAAACTTGAAATGAATGAAAGAATTAAATGTTAGACTCAAAACATTAAAAATCCAAGAAGAAAATATAAGCAGTAAAATCTCAAACAGTTCTCATAGCACCAAGTTTTTCTGATATGTCTCCTCAGGCAAGGGAAACAAAAGATATAATAAACAAATGAGACTACCTCAAACTAAAAAGTGTGTTCACAGCAAAGAAAACCATCAACGAAATGAAGAGACAGTCCACTGAATGGGAGAACATATTTGCCAGTGATGCATCTGATAAGGGATTAATATCCAAAATTTATAGACAACTTATACAACTCAACACCAAAACAAACAAACAAACACTCCAATTAAGAAATGGACAAAGGACCCGAACAGACACTTCTCTAAAGAGGGTATCCAGATGGCCAATAGACATATGAAAAGATTCTCAATGTCACTGATCATCAGAGAGATGCAAGTTAAAACCACAATGAGATGTCACCTCACACCTATCATGGATAAATCAACAAACAACAAGTGTTGCTGTGGGTGTAAAGAAAAGGGAAGCCCGTGAATTTGAAATCAAACAGACTTGTACTTGACTCTCTACTCTGCATTCAAAATGTCACTTAACTCTGTTTTCCATTTGTATAAAATGGTGAAAATAACATAGTTTATAACACCAAGAGATTTTGTAATGAGGTATCAGGTAACCTATAAATACATGTTTGTAATTATTGTTTTTTCACTTCTCAGCTTTTCCACTAACAAGAGATATGCTTTAATGTCAGAAATTGACTTCATAGTTTCATGGCTTAGATGCGAAACTGCAATCTACACCCTGTAGAGCAAATACTGCCCACTGCCTATTTTAAGATGACATGTTTTAATAGGTTCCTATTATAAATGTTTTTAAAAGTCAAAATAAAAATAATACTTTATGGCATGTGAAATTACATGAAATTCGGGTTTTATTGTTTATCAATAAAGTACTTGAACACACTCGTGTTCTTGTCCTCATGCACCACCTATAACTGCGTCCCCACGGCGATGGCCGGTGAGCTGCTGAGACGCAGACGTTGCGGCACTTACTCTCCGGGCCCTTATCAAAAGAGGTCTGCCGATCTCTGACCTAGCCAATGCTGTTACTGTGGGTGCATGTTACTATACATTGCAGCACATATCTTACATGCTATATATACTATTATTACATATAGTATATGGTAGTGTTATATATGTACATATAATGTCTATGTATTATATGCACACATATATGTATATATCTATGTATTATATGCATATGTATACATGTATGTATAATCTATGTACTATATGCATATGTGTGTATAATAAATGTATTATATATAGTATTTTATATGTATATACTATATATACTACAATAATAGTATATTATTAGTAATATACTATTACTATATAGTATAGCAATAATACTATATATACTATTATTATAGTATATGTATGTGTATATATATGTTCCTATGTGTATTTCTACTTTTAGTGGTGTATAAGATATGTAAATTGGCTATAATATTTTAGACATGTTCCATTCTTATTAAATAAGATGTTAGATTATGAGGTTACTTATCATCTGCACCATTAAAAGACATCTGAGGTTTGTTTCTTAAAGCAGTCCTATGTCTAGCCATTGAGTCAGGGGATTGCATTTTGGCTACTAATGACTGTAAGCATAGCAGAATCTTGCCTTTGGGACGTTATCATGACTGCCTTGAATTAAACTTACATACCGGTGTAGTTGGATCACCCCAAAAATCAGAGTCAGAAACTCACTAGCTTTTACACCTCATTGAATGAACTATTTTGTGCCTCCTGGGTAACGGATGTTTGCTTCATACATGTCTATGTGTATGATGGAATTTGGTCTAAAGTTTTACTTCACTACAAACTGACAGTGAGTTATAGGTGAGTAGCTAACCCTCATTCACTCAAAACTGCAGGCAGACAGACCTCAGAGATCCGGGGACGGTTCCAGGTCACCACAGTAAAGGGAATTTTGTAATAAAGCAAGTCACACAAACACTTTGGTTTTCTTGTACATATAAATGTTATGGTTACATTATACTGCAGCCTATTGAGTGTGCAATAGCATTGTGTGTAAAGTAATTACTATACAACTTAATTTAAAAATACTTGATTGCTTTAAAAAAGGCTACCCATTATCTGAGGCTTCAGCGAGTCAAATCTTTTTCTAGTGGAGGTTCCTGCTTCAGTGTGGAAGGCTGGTGACTGATCAGGGTGGTAGTTACTGAAGGTTGGTGTGGTTGTGGCAATTCCTTTGTTTTTCAGTGCGTTTGTTTATTTATTTGTAGGGAGAGAGAGAAAGAGAGGCAGAGAAACCTCGATGTGGGAGAGAACCATCCATCGCTTGCCTCTCATGCCGCAGCTTCTACATCAGCACTTTTTTCTGCTCCACCTTGTACTTCTAGGTTATGGACGTGGCTCCTTTCTTTAAACCTCATGACCCAAACTGTCCTGGCTTCAGACTTTTCTTCCGCACCTTCCTCTCCTCTCTCAGCCTTCATAGAATTAACTGAAGAACGTTAGGGCCTTACTCTGGATTAGGCTTTGGCATAAAGCAATGTTGTGGGTGATTTGATCTTTTATTCAGACTGCTAAAATTTTCTCTACATCAACAATAAGGCTGTTTCACTTTCTTATCGTTTGTGTTTTCACTGCAGTAGCACTTTCAATTTTCTTCAAAACCCTTTTCTTTGCATTTACAACTTGATTAGCTCTTAGCAACAAGAGGCCTAGTTTTTCACCCATCTCAGCTTTCAACATGCCTTCCTCACCCAGCTTAATTATTTCTAACTTTTGCTTAGAAGTGAGAGACACGCAACTCTTTCTCTCACTTGAGCACTAGGAGGCCGATGTAGGGTCATTAATTGGCTTAATGTCAGTACCGTTGTGTCTCAGGGAACAGGGAGGACCAAGGAGGGTGCGGGATGGGGGATGGTTGGTCCTTCCGTGGAGCAGTTGGAGTGCAACATTAATTGATCAAGTTCACTGCCTTGTATGGGCATGGTTTGTGGCACCCAAAATAATTACGATAGTGACATCAGAGGTCACTGATCACAGATCATCATAACAAATAGGATAATAATGGAAGAGTTTGAAATACAGAGAAAAAACCTAAATGTCATACAGAAACGCAAAAGCAAGTACGTGCTGTTGGAAAAATGGCACCGACAGACTTGCTCAACTCAGATTGTCGCAGACCTTCAATTTGTCAACAAAACGTAATTTTATGCAAAGAGCAACAAAAGGAGCCATGCCCGTATTATCATTTCAAGAAAGAATCAGAGAGTTGTGCATAATCAAGTCTACTGGGGAAACTGGAAAGGTCGTAAATCCACTTGATATTTTGTTGACAGATATGTTTCACACTTAACTAGTAAACCATAAAATAATTATTGAGTATTTGTACAATCTTTTTAGAAAAGATTCTTCAACAGAGCTTTCTCATTTAAAAAAAAAATCTAAAATGTCATACAACGATTTATTTATTTATTTTTCTATCTCTCTATCTATTTATTTTTCTGAGTTCCAAATATAGAGAGGACTGGAAAACACACACTTAGTGAAGGGCTTTCGATAGGAATTTTAAATGACTGCGAGCAGCCCAGGGAAAGCAGTGAGAGGCAGACCCCGTGGGCATTACTTCCTTGGAGAGGAGAAGCCGGGTTGGCCGACCAGCCCGGTACTCCAGTGCCTTCCTCTCTCGCTGTCTCTTGCATGTACCTCTCCTTGTGTTTACAAGAGACACATGAATAGCGGTTTGGTTGGTCTTTCAATGTAGAAAACATGATCTTTTTTTAGCGTGGTAAGCTGAAATGTGGATATTGTGTGTAAATTTGCTTGAGTCAAGCATTTGGATCCTAAAATTATCTCGATTGTGTTCATTCCTTCATTCAACCAATAGGCATTTATTTACTGTCCACAGGGTTCTGGGAAACTTGCTAAAGATGAGAAACACTCCAAAATTTTACATGTTTATAAGGCTTTACAGCGTATAGAGTTATGTCATAGTATACTACCTCTAATAAAGATATGACTCTGCATAGTCCGAATTTCCCCAGGCTCCCTCCAGCCTGCGCGTGAGAACATTGGTAGAAATAACTCAAATCTGTGGCTCACTTTCCCACCCTCGTGGTCAAGTACATCAAGATTCCCCCTCACCTTCTCTACTAATCATGCCTGGGGGTACCCAAAGGTGTCATATACATAACGGTTAAGAAACAAAAAACTGGGGCTATTTAATCCCCCCCCCCCATTTTCCCTGGTGTCCAATGTCCGTAAAGACAGGGGAGAGTGGTGAGTTGCCCTCTCACTGCTCCTGGCACCTCAGCTCAAGACACGCGTTCTCTGGACACACTCTCCTGACTCTTCTTCCCACAACAACCTCAGTGGCACCTCAGGATCTCGGGCCTTCCTTCCATCCTGACTGCACCAGAGCCATGTGGTGTCTTCCTTGCAGAAAAAGTGGCATGGCTCCTGTGCCCCACCCTCTTTCCTCCTCCTCTTTTCACCGGGACACTAGGTCCTGCCCTGCATGTTGCAGAGCCTTCTCTCAGCTCTGCCTGCAGTACCTTCTTTTCACCACGAGAGCTGTTGGTCTTCCTGGTGGGAAAGCAGATGCGAGAGGAGATTCCAGCCTATCTTCTCCATGCCCCACTCCTTCCAGTTTAACCTCCTCTTAGGTGCTTAGGCATGAACTCCCTTTTTCTTCCTGGCAAACTGAAGTGGACAAATGGAACCCTGGGTTCTGGTGGAACATAAATTTCTTCCACAGTCACCTTGACAAGTAGACAAAGGAAGCACAATTCACACTGCACGGAGACCTGGGTGACCAACTAATACACCTCTGATCCCACAGTTAGGAAGCAGTAAAGCAGGAATTTGAGTCCAACTCTTCTACCTCTGAACCCTTTCTTTCTCTGACCCTAAATCGTAAAGTGATTGCAAGTAAAAGCCTTTGGTGGTCTGGCTTTTCATCCTTTAGTCAAATTTGAAAAGAAGAGGATAAACGTGTGTCCTTGTCTGCTTGTTCTTTTTTTTCTCCAGAAGAGAGATTCTTAAGGCTGCCTCACACTGCATATAAATCAAAAATGGGGGAAAAAATCCAGTTTGATCATGAGCTAAAATCACATCCTTTTATCCCATAATCCTTATAGACAATGACTGTGGAAGCACATAATTGGGAAGAAAGAGTATTTAGCCCCTGGTCTGCCACCTGAGGCTTGAGGAAAAATAAAAGCTTCTCTCTCTGGAAAGGATTTAGTGAGGTCAAAAAGACCAATTGACTGCATTCTGTATTAATGGATGGATATTACTTATCTGATGTTGTGTTGGGGCTTCCTGAAATATTCAAATATTCAGAAGAGCTCTTCCCTTGAATCCTAACCACGAATACTGCCTTATACGTACATTTTAAAAAACTGTAGTTTAAAGTCCAAAAACATTTGGACTTTTTATCAACAGTTTTGGTTTACAACACTCAGTAGGGTAAGTGTTTCCTAAGCCAGATGTAAGAGCCATTCCCATAAGACATAAAGGCAAAGGAGATACAACTTATTCACACAAAGCCTGTTTAAACACTCCCATTTTCATGATCCCATCAACCCTCACAATGAGAGATCAACCCTTACAGTTGCTCCGTCTCTTTCAATCTACTTCTACTCCCCACCAGGGCTTCCCAATGGATTTTGGTACCACAGGTCACAGGGCTCCCATATCAAGGACCCCAGAAACTTCTCCACCCCCTGACCGTGACCACTTTACCCACTCCCATGCAAAGGCTCTAGGTCCCCAGTGGCAGGTCGCATCCAGACACCCTGGCCCTCTGGTCAGTGGTCTTCATCTTGATTCATACCGCAGGTTGGGTATCTCTTTATATATAATCTTTGAACCTCGGCTTTCAAAATGCCTCCAAACTGGGGTAAATTAAGCAGACTTGTTGGAGGCTTTATAATCCTGGGAGGGGTGGGGGTCAGTAGGGGATCCTTTTGGTCACACCACCTGGGGTAGTACTGTATTAAAACCTTTGTTTGGACCCCATCAACGCCATCGAGGTTGTGGGTGTTCGTGCGCTGGGCCAGGGCCAGTGTGGTTGGGGTCTCGGCGTTGGCTCCTGCTCTGGGGGGCTCGGGGCGTGGATTCGGGCAGCTCCATCATCTGGGATTAGCGTAGGCAGACACTGGAGGGAGTCCGTGGCTGCTTGCAGCCTTGGTGGTCAGAGCTGCTGGCACCTCCTCTCCTCTTCCTCCACAGGGGTGGTCACAGCTGAGGGGATCCCTTTTGGTGGCAAGCTATGCGGGACTGGGGGGAGTGATGTAGGTAAGTGTGGCCTGTGCTTTACAAGGTGTCCCTTTCTGATCTGTGAGCTCCACTGGGTAGTGCAGCTTCTCCATGACACTCCAGAGCATGCTCATCCCTGTTTTTCTTTCTAAGAGGTGCTGAAAACTCTTAGTCCACCGATCTAGCTGATGTCACTTTCCTGCATGATTTTTGTTGTTGTTGTTGTTTTAAGAAATAATGATGGTACAAGGGTAACAGGAATTTTTACATGATATTGAATTTAGTTGGGGTGCTTTCATGGAGCTAAACTCAATTGCAACAAGCAAGGACCCCCAAACCCCCCAAAAAAGAACTAGCTGCTTTCTGGTTTTCTCTGAAGGCACCAATGACCATTCTTAATACTGAGATTTGGCTGAGGAGACTCAGAGGACAGGAATTTCAGGCAATGATGAAAGAAGGATTTCTTTCTTCTTATAGAAAGATCTGTTTAGACTGGAGTGGACCCATTAAAGGGTGTTGGAAATGTCTCTCGGTTTGCCAAGATTTGGGTTCTAGGCCTTTCTGAAGCGCTGTGGTTGTGTCCGCCACCACACTGGGGATCGGGGCCAGCCCCAGCCCCAGAAAGAGGGCATTTCCGGAGGAAGTGTACTGACTAATCTAAATTGCTGGGTGATCCTCCCAAGGCAGGATATGCAGTTATATAAATTGATCTGTGTCGTAGGGAATGGAGGCCCCACCAGGATGCGAGCCCCCCAGACATGTCAGCTGGAGATCAGAAGGCTGAGAACCCCAGGATGAATCCACATGGAGGCGCCAGCCCCTGCAGGCTGCTCAGTGCCTGAAGGCTAAAGTGGTATATGGTTATAGGCACCCGAAATGCGTGGACTGCTGGGATGAGTGTTTGTGGAAGTTACAGGTAAAGGGGTCTCCTCCTCCTTCACCGAAATGATCTAGTTGGTCCTTCTAGCAAGCAACATGCATGGCCGAGTTTGCAGCTGC
Source organism: Glossophaga mutica (assembly GCA_039655065.1). Lineage (NCBI taxonomy): Eukaryota > Metazoa > Chordata > Mammalia > Chiroptera > Phyllostomidae > Glossophaga > Glossophaga mutica. Next base: position 24,596,618 of record CM077310.1, read on the forward strand.
TGCTTCCTCCTTTTGAAGTGCTGGTTCTTGAACCACGTCTTTATTACTAACTCATCAAGATGAGTAGCCAAATTAAGTTCGACCGCAGTAACTCGATGTGGGAACGTGGTCTTTGCCAGTGTATCTTTTCAGTATTCAGACCTGCTCTGGACTAAATAAACGTTGCGCGTACCAGCAAGCAGACCTTGGTTTTTCTACCGTAATATCTGTTAGAAGTAGAATGATTCAAACAGCTATGTGGGTTTCTGAGCTCCTGAACTCATCTGTGTTGCCTTATGCATTTAAACACCAAGAATATTAAAAAAAAAAAAAAAAAAAAAGAGGTTCATGTGTGCATGGGTGTGTGTGTGCATGTATAATCAGCCCAGGAGGAAAAGAATATAGTACATGGTGACCAGGGGCATTTTGTTTTGCAAGCATAGTTGCAGCAAAATAAAATATCACCATGAAACCTACAAGGCACAAGTGAGTAGAAAAGTAAACAAAATCAACTTTTGCTTGTTTGCTTCGGTCAAAGGCACAGTGCACAAGGGTTATCAAGCTTCTTTTTTTACCATGAACCACCTCAGAAATCTGACAGCACATGAGTCTCTTAGAATGTTTTTCAATAAACACAGCAAAATACATAAAATTAAAAAGTAAACTATATCTAAATATAGTTATCAAACTATTACTAAATGAGTCATGTAGTTATACATATGCTTTTTATTCATAATTTGAGTCGCAAAATCAGAGTGACAAAGCATCGATATGGAAACATCCGTAAGAAAGTCGCAAGTACTGCTCATACCACTATACTTTGCTGCCTTCACTAATAACGAAAAGAAATGTTTGATTGTAGTCAGGAGTGAGGGAAAATAAAGACTCCACTTTTCCTCTGGCCAAGCTCTGGGAGCCCCTGCTTCTGTCCTCATACCTTCCGGGGAGTTCACGGACTCTCGGTGAAACACGGGGACAGTGGGCAGGGCGTAGGTTGAAGAGAGCGCCCCGCGCTGAGTGTTTCCCCGCTTTTCTGCTCGGAGAAAGTCAGTGCACTGAAGCGTTCCGCCGGGGTCCTGCTTCGCTCTCGGAGGCCCTGATTTGCGAAGTCTGCTGCATGCCCATCGGGATTCCAGTCATCATCCTTCTCTGCGTCTCTTTGGTCCTGATGTTTAAAACTCACTCCTTATATAAAAGGGTGTCTTCTGGCTTACCGGAGACATGATCGGCATCTTCAAAAACTGCGCAGCAATGATCCACGTCCCGGTTAGGGCCCTTAAAGAGAGTGGACGTTTCCCCTAGCTGCTCCTTGGTAAACCTGAACCAGCACTTGTTCTATTCTCTGCAGATGGCCTCCGGAAGAACAAAATGCCTACGCACAGAAGTGGTGCAGGCGGGTTACGGAGACGCAGGAACTTCGCACCAGGCCAGGGATCAGAGTACAGACGGGAACAGGTGTGCCCAGCCCACTCAGCACGGAATGAGGGTGCAGCCACGAGAAAACTACCACCATCAGGGGCAAACCGAATGCAGATTTCGCAGATTAAGAATGAGCGAGGAAAAAAAAAAAAAAAAAAAAGAATGAGCGAGGAGCCAGCCAGCGCCTCCAAGAAAGGGGGTGGAAAGATTAGATCTTTGGTGTTAAAAGTTTCCAAGACTTGTAAGACAGACCATGAGGATGTTTGCCTGTTTCTTCAATGTCACTCTGGAGCATTATTTCACAGCATCGCCCCTGCCCCACCCCCCCCCCGCCCCCACACACACAGTATTTAATTTTCTAGGAGAGAGCAGGGCCTTTGGCTTTACTGAAGTGCCCAGACTCTACAAAGTTAAGTGTTAACTTGCTGGTTTTTATCTCATAGAGATGCAAATGATTTATGTCTCATAAAAAAGGTAAATCCCCAAACTATGTTTTTTTTTTACCCTAAAGGGTATTAAACAGTTTTGTTTCTAATCTTACCCTAATGTTCCTCTTTTATTTTAATCACCTATAAATATCCAGTTACTCAGCTTACCCATTTTACTAGTTCCCTCATCAATGAATGGGTTAGATAAAATTGTTGACATTTGCCCTTGCCGGGTGCCTCAGCTGCTTGGAGCATTGCCCCTGACACCAAAAGGTGGTGGGTTCAGGGATCATACCTAGGTTTCAGGTTTAATGCCTGGTCGGGGCACATACAAGAGGCAACCGATCAGGGTCTCCCTCTCTCTCTCTCTCTCTCTCTCTCTCTCTCTCTCTCTCTCTCTCTCTCTCTCTCTCTCTCCCCCAATTAAAAAAAAAAAATCTTGGAGTGAGGATTGAAAAAAATGTTAACACACGTTAGTTGTATACTTGAGCCATGATTTGAACTTCTAGAAACTGTATTTTGGTAGTTGTTTGTACTAATTCTTTCTAAAGCCAGTCAAGATCATCCTCAATGTCTACCAGTCACAAAGTCTTCATTCCTGGAAAAGAGAGAGTGGCCCCAGCAGTAGGTATACACTCTGAGTCGCCCTCAAAGTGGAGGACCTGAGCTGGCTGCTCCACCCGAAGAAGTTAAGGCGACTGATCACTTCCAACACAGATGACTCCAGGGCTGTCAGCCTTCGGAGTGAGTGCCTCACAGTCACCTCCAGGGCTTGTTAAAATACAGAAGGTCGCACCCTACCCTGGAGATTCAGAGGCAGCAGGGCTAGGGCGCAGCCTGAGAATCTGCATTCCTTACACGTTCTCAGGTGTGCCGGATTCTGCTCCCGTGCTAGACTGCTTTGGCAGAGGCGAGGAGACAGATTCAGGGAGCCTGAGGCCTTCGTTTCCGAGTTCTGCCCTAACACACTAGTCAGAAAGATGCTTTAAGACTGGTAAGTTAGCCTCTTTGAAAAGAATTTTTTTTTTCTCCTGTGAACTTTATTGGTTTTAGTTAGATGCTGGGCATATTTCTTTGCTTCGTATTCTGTCTTTCCTCTACATTTCTTCATTTTCTCTTTGAACAAGGTGCAAGTGCAAGTTCAGCTTTGAGCTCTCTCAGGACCCAGCCCTCTGCCCACGTCTGTGGTGCACAGATTTGTAGTTTCACTGCTGGTGATGGCTGAGCGACTGTGGTGCCCCGGCAGCTGTACCCATTCGCCTGATGGATTGGCGCTGCCAGGGCTGTAGGCTGTCCCCCCTTTGGCATCACGCAGAGAGATGGAAAGTTTCTCATGAACACGCACATCTCTCCATCAAGCTCGTGCCCTTTGCATTTCCGCCAGCCAGGGTCATGCTGCAGGGAGCAAAAGATGTGAAAAGGAGCCTTTTTCTTTCTTTCCCTTAAGAGACATGTTATTTCTCCCTAACACTTCTGTGCCTGTCTATATGTTCTCTTTTACTCACATTTTCATTAAGCTCACCAATTAAATATCATTGATTAAGCAATATTCTGAACAAGCCTCTGTATTAGGCTCCCAGGGATACTAAAAAACAAATAACACAGTAAGGTGTGAACCTTGCCTTTCAGGGGCTCATAATATCTTCTTTTTCTTCTCTTTCCTTTTTGAGACATTAAACCACCCCGCACCAGAGCCAACCTCAAACTAGCCCCGAACCTCATACCAAGTTACTGACTTTGCAGCTTTGTCAGCTCTGGTCTCCAAGACGAGAATGTTTTATTTTCCCCTCCTTCTCGTCTCTGTCCTCTGCGGCTGGGTTGCCATGTGCTGCCTGGGAGAGGCCTGCTGCCTGACTCCCTTCTGGTAGCTATTGTCTTAGAGACTGAAAATGTGTCTACTTCTTATCTTGCTTTCCCGAAAAAAGTTCCCAAAACGAGCCTGTTCAGTGTCAGACATACTTGTTAGATTCGCTGGAAGCTTCCGAAGTTATAAACCCAATATGCTGTGCTGCTATTGAACTGTGTCTGCACACTGGCCGGCCTTCCCCTTGCTTGAGGGCTAGGTACCCTCTGCCCCCTTTTAACTGCGGCATGCCCAGATTTCTTCCAAATTCAGTCTTTCGCAGGCTCCCCAGCTGGCTGAGCCCAAGGCCAGCACGTGCATGGTGTGTTCTAACCCTACCCGAGTCCCTCTGTCTCCCTTTCTCAGTTTCCCAACCTCCTTTCCCAGTAAGGAAAGAATAAATGTAATTACACTGAGTCATTACATTTCATTCTGTTTCCTTTACCTACTCTCCTCAGATTAAAGCGCACGGGAGGGGCCATAAAATGAGCATTTTTGTGAAAGAGGTAGTTTTACCTCGGTGTTCTTTTCTTGTTGACAGTTGAAAGGGCACGTTGAACCGAGAAAGCATTTGTCTCTGTCAATCAGAGGCCCTGATGAAATCAATAGAACCTCTTTATCTGCACTCATCTCCCAGCTGCAAAATGTTACATTTTCTGCTGACCCATTAGGGAATTTATTCATTCCGCCTTCCATTCCCACTGAGCCACCCTCCACCACCCCACTTCTAAAGGAATCATTTTGCCCCTGAATACTGTCTAGGTCATTCATTTTGCATTTAGAAACACTTGCTTCCTCCTTTTCCTTCTTAGTGTGCCCAATTGTCTCATCTAGATTTTAAAGCATCCTGAGAACAGGATTTAGCAACTTCTCTGGAGCTGAACTGGCCTGAACTTTAATGCTAGCTCTACTTACAATTAATGTCTGACCTGGGAGAAATTACTTTATTTCCAAGTTTTCATGTGTGTGATGGGACTATGGATACCTATTCTGAGAGGGTGTTGTGAGCATAAACTCATTAATAAACCATGTCCTACTTTGTATGCTCAGCAAATCGATATTCTTTATCTGATAGCTACTACTACTGTTGTTATTTCTGTTGCTGCTTTTATTATTAGTAGTAGCAGTATTATTATGTTTACTTAAGTTGATTCACAGAGACTAGGCAAAGAGTATCAACAGTCCCTATGGCTAACAGTGAACTGTTGTTAATGAGAAGATACAGTGTTTCTATTTGTTAGCTTTCGAGAGACTGAGTCTATTTAGGTGAACGCACAGACGGTAAATAGATGACAGAGACCTGGACGATGACCTTTCCTCCTGGCTTGGGAAAGTATGGAGCAGGTAGATACAGTTACCCCGTTGCTATTGTGGATTTTTATTTCTGCTCTGTTTTCTGCCTCTCAATATCCAGGTTATGTTTAAACAGTTGAAGCCAAAAGCACTTGCTGTTTTGCAGGTTTTGATTTCCAAAAATGTTTACCACTTCAGTTCAGCCAGAGACAAAAATCCTTTTCAATTTCCCCAGTCTCCAATTATTCATGAAAAATATCAAACTGAGAAACAAAGGCTTTTCTTTAGGAAAAAAAAATGAACGAGTATTTTTCAACCTCAGCAACATCAAACAATTTTTCACATCGAATAGCAACAGCTTCAAGAGAAAAGGCTGTGATTCCATCATGATGCTAGGGAAACCCTTCTTTTTCCTGGTGTGCTCTTGTGTTAATAATTTAAAAGTCAGCAATTTCTCAACCAAATTCTTTTTTGTTTACACGTATTGCCACCAGCTATCTCTGTGTCAAGATGCTGCCCCAAATCCTGAAGCTAAAACATGACATGAATGAATTGATATACACATTTTAATGGGAGTCAAAAATAAAAAACTTAAAGAGCGATGCACTGGACGATCTTCCCTTTAACATTGGCGTTCTGGCTATGTTGTTCAATGAAGACTGAGGTACTGTAGTTTTTGGAAAGATGTATTTTGCTCCAAAATAAAAATGCTACAAAACAATAATTTTGCCAACACTTAATCCCCTCCTATTGAGTGTTCCAACAAAAGTATCCACATTCAAGAGACACAATGACTTGTGTATTATAGCAATGTCAACGGTATTTTAGCGTCGAGGGTAAGCGTATTAGATAGTTGCCTTAGTGAGCGTCTGTCCACTCAGCTACTTAGATGCATATTAATAAATAATAGGAGATTTAGTCAAGACTGGGGCTACAGAGCACCAGCTCTGCCCATACTAAGTTCTCTAGGGACTGCAGGTACAAGACAAAGTGCACCTTCCTGTGGAGGGGAAGTTAGGTTCAACTGGGGAGGCAAGAGGCAGACATACAGCAGAATAAAAGGATGCAAGACAAAAAGCTTCCAAGAGGCAGAATGTACTCAAACCCCAATCAGCTCCTGGATGGCACCACAGGCCAGGCGAGGGAACGTGGCAGGCGGAGGTCCCCGTGGGACCCCCCCAGGAGGCAGTGGGAACTGAAGCAAGAGTGCCCCACAACACGGTCCCTCCCTTTACTGAAGTTAGAGGCGGAGCTACATAGGGCTCCAGAAAATGGTTTCTGTTCCTTGCAAAGTAGTCTTTATGTTTTAAAAATACACTTTAGATTTAACTTTAGTCTAAAAAGAACTCTCATTACCTAGATACAATACCTGGAAGAAATAGATATCTTTAAAAATATTAGCACTGAGCCCTGGCTGGTGTAGCTCAGTGGATTGAGCGCGGGCCTGCGAACCAGAGGATCGAGGTTCGATTCCCAGTCAGGGCACATGCCTGGGTTGCCAGGCCAGTTCCCGGCAGGGGACACACGAGAGGCAACCGTACATTGATATTTCTCTCCCTCTCCTTCTCTCCTACCCTTCCCCTCTAAAAGATAAATAAATAATAAAAAAAAAACCCACCCTGGTTTATATAAAAAAAAATAATAAAAATAAAAATATTAGCACTGATTCACAAATACCAAAAAAGAATTTGTGGAATTTCAACACATTGAACCCGGAAAGAACTCGAGTATAAATAACTTAAGACTTCCCTTTCGCAGGCCAGCAGTGGGGCTCAGAGGTTTGCAGGGACTTACCCAGGGACCCAAGGGCACATCGCTCAATGGTGGCAGGGCGGAGCTGGAACCCAGGGGCTCTGTGGCCAAACTGAGGTCACTACCGGTCGTAGCACATCACCTCTCTCCCTTTGGTTCTGCAAAACAGGATGTAAAAATGGAAGTGTACAGTGCTCAAAATCTAAAGGCCAGCCATTGGCTTGTCTAGATTGGAGCCAATGGCTAAGAGAAGTCATCGTTTTCCAGGGAGCAGCAGCGGTGGTGAACAGTCCTCAAGAACGCATGTCCTTAGGGCCCTGTCCCTCTTGTCTCTTCTGTTTTTAACAATAAGGGCAATATGTGAAGCTCAGATAGAAAAGAAGTACTTTTCCAGTTGCCAAGAGAATGAGGTATTAATCTTGGAGTTAGAAGACCTGGGTTGGGCCTCATTTTGGTCCCTTACTAACAGAGCACCCCAAACCTTGAGTTACTCATCTATAAATTATACTCCCTAACTCAAGGGACACGTGTGTTGGTACGTGTAGAAGTTCTTTCTATACAAAACAGGCCTCCACAGAAGTGATTTAACATCTTCACATTGGACAAAGCTGAGAAAACCAAAGACACATGACATGGAAAGCTAGTAACTGAATTTTTTTTTTTTTGGCATAAATAACAGAGAAGTATTTAAGATTTTTTTAATCCTCACCCAAGGATACATTTATGGATTTTAGAGAGGGGGGAAGGGAAAGAGAGAGAGAGAAAGAGACAGACATTTGTGTGAAAAAGAAACATCGATCAATTGCCTCCTGTAGGTGTCCCAGCCAGAAATTGAACCCACAGCCTCCTGTGTGCCCTGACCTAGAATTGAACCTGCAACTCATTAGGTGCACCAGACAACAAGCCACTGAGTCATGCAGCGAGGGCACAAATGTTATTCTTTATCTTACAACTAAAAGAAGAGTGTGTATACTCAAATCAGAGAGACATTTACGTGTAACTTCAGGAAAATGTAACTAGTTTTGAAGAAGGGCGTTTGAGATTCACGATCATACCGTGAACAGGAGCAGAGCCATTTCTGCGTAAGCCCCATGACACCTCCTGTCATGTAAACTAGTGTCTTTCGTATACAGTTGGTGCTTAATAAAGCATACTGCATGAATGATGGAATAAATCGTTGAGAATAGTCTCCTAACTTAGTATCTTTTGGTACTAAAAGAGAAATGTGAAATCCTTCTTTTCTATGCTGTAAATAAACTCAAAAGAAACTTTTCTCAGACCCTCAAATACGTACGCTCACCTCACTTCATATTTAACTTCTTTCTAAAAGAATCCTTTCTGTGGCTCATGCCCACAGGTCAGCAAATGTTTTCTGTAAAGGGGCTGAGAGTAAATATTTCCAGCTCTGCGAGCTATGTGGTCTTTGTCACCAGCATGAAAGCAGCTGCACTTATGAATGGGCACAGCTGGATTCCAGCACATAGACACTGGAATTTGAATTTCACCTAATAAGTCCTGAAATATTATTCTGATTCTTTTCAAACATTTAAAGTTGCAATGCTCGTCTTAGTACAAAAATAGGTGACCAGCTAGCTGGACTTGGCCCAGGGTGGAGTGTTTAGACCCTTAGCCTATCCAGATGACAGGAAGAGTGTTTTCTGCTTTGGATTACGGTGCTGTCTCCCTGACACTCTTCAGAGTCACCCACCAATCCCATCTGAGAACATACTTAGGAAAATGTCTAAATGCTGCTACCCTCTGTGGAAGGGATCTGGCCCATCTTGTCCAGACGAATTAACCTCTTCTCCTTGTGATGGTGGTAACTCAACAAAGTGAAGAGGTGTTAGTGTTCTTGTGTCCTAAGGTTCCGCCTTCCTCTGTCCTCCCCTGTCAACCTTGGGTTCACTAAGACATTCAGGCTGTTGATAGACTCTCCCTAACTCTCCAGAGAATTTCCAGGGATGGAGAGAAGACACATTTAATGCAACTCTCTGTTCTCGTAGGTTAATAGGACATGGCCCCAGCCCCTTTCAGCTTCAGAGCTGAGAATGGCAACCCAGACTCCTTGGGCGGTCCTCAGTGGCATGGCATAATAGAGCAACTCAAGGCCATTAGAAGCTAATCTAATGAATGCTAAAAACATTATTCCGGACTGAATTTGGTTAGTAGTGTGTGTGTGTGATTTAAATGGGGAATGAGGGAACAGGATCTGCAGTGGCTTTTGCTGTGGGCACCCTGCTTTCTTGGAGTGGCTTGGTTGTGAGCCATCTGAAGTAGAAACGGTGACTGACTCCAAGCAACTTCACTTCATTGCGCTAAGTGAACTTGAACATCACTTCAGTGCTGACATCTTGTGATTCCAATATTCTGCTGATGTATTATTTTAGAAATATGCATCATCTGAAAAATGTTTCTACTTATTCTTTTCTTTCTGTGGCATTATTAAGCATTTTTAAAAGATGATAATAACCAATTAAACCAATTTTGGTATTATTTTAGAAATATGCATCATCTGAAAAATGTTTCTACTTATTCTTTTCTTTCTATGGCATTATTAAGCATTTTTAAACGATGAGAATAACCAAATAAACCAATTAAACAGGGTATATCACTAAAATTGCAGGGACAATTTTCAGGAAAATTGTTATCAATTCTGAAGGATCAAGTTACACTTAAATTGTAGGAAAAAATGTTTGGCTTTTAACAGCAAAAATTGTCATTCTATTTTGTATTTCTTTGGCATATGAATCTTAAACAAATCGTGGGCTTCTAAAGCCCAGTGTTGGGACAAGGTGTCTGCTTCATTCATTTTACCTTTTTTCCCCTCCAAGCTACCTCTCTCCCACCCCTCCCCCCAATGTCTGTGATCCAAACATCAGCAAGAATTTCTAATCTAGTGACCACATGCCTATTGGAAAACACATCTCTTTATTATTGTCATACCAAACACCCACAGACATTCATAGACACACATATTTTTCAAATGCACTCGCATCTGCTCCATACTCTAGAAATAAATGATTTATTTTTGTGTAAATGCTGACCTGAAGATTCCAGCTGTCAGTGTTTTAGGAAATGCGGTAACTAAGGTAGCGGTGTGCCTCCCCCCACCCAGCACAAACATTGCCCAGATGCCGCTCGTCAGACACAGCTGAGGGCTGTTTTCAGACGTGGCGTTTACTGATTCCACAGCGTGTTTCCTTTTGTGTGGCTCTTCCTGAGCCAGGGCGGTGAACTCAGATCCGATAATCACCGGGCCTTGTGATTGCGGCGGCACTCTCTTGAGGATAATAGAAGCCCCTCTATGAAAATCAGGGCTTCAAAAGAAGAGTCAATCTTCTAATTTTTCTCGATGAAAATAGATGTGAGATTTCTAGAAAGAATTGTATCTTGGGAGACAGGCATCCCCTTTTCTGGTTTTGTCTCCCCCCTAAACCTCGCCACGGCAGATCGTGAGAACAGCAGGATGGAAAACAAATCCGTGACATGACACACAGCGATTAAAATAATGGGCTTTGTTTGGAGTTGGGCAGTTCAGGGGTCTACTCCTGATACAGCTCCTTACCAGCGACACGATGTTAGAGAATTCAGTTCAGCTTTCTGTCCCTTGCTTCCCTCATCATTAAAATAGGTGTGGTTGCAGTACCTATTCATTATTCCTTTAGAGGCAAGAAATAGAAAATTCTACTTAGCTGGCTTCAACGATAAATATGTTGGATTGGCTTGTGTATTTTGAAGAACAGAGATAAAACAGTTGTCGGGGTTTGTTTAATTCTGTGGCTCAGGGACGTCATCGAGAATCCAATTCCATTTCTTCTTTCTACTGTCTCCCACTGTGGCACTTCACTCCAAGTTTGGCTCTCTTTATGGGGACGAAATGACTGTAGCAGTTTCAGTGTCTACACACCCAAACTGTCCTCAGGAAGAAGACAGAATCGCTGTTCAAAGTTCTAAACAAGATCACATGACAACCTCGATCGGAGGACTAAGCCCATGGGAACAGAATGCTTTAGTGGTTTAGGTCAACAGAGACCCACCCCTTGGCTTGGAATTGCATTTAGAATGTGTAGTGGTCCAGCCAGGTGGAGCTCTGCTACAGTAGTAAGACTTGGTGACATTTTAGAGGCTTAACATAACGGAAGCTAATTTCTGATTTAAGTCATATGAGTCTCATGGTGGTCAAGCAACTCTCCCTTTAGCTGTAACTCAAAACCAAACTCGCTCAGTTTTGCATCTCTGCTATCTTGCAGCTTTCAAGGCTCTCCCTGAATCATCTAATATATGAGAGCTAGGGTCAGGTAAGAATCAGACACTACCATCATTTCCATGCACTTTCCACTAGCCAGAACAAGTCAAATGCCAAGTCCAAAAAATAAGGAAGGGAGTCCGAAAAATGTTGAGTACGTAGAAATCAGTGAGCGCTGAGAGTTTTGAGCTGTTCTTTGAAAATTCCTTTTCATTCTTCTACCCACATACGGAACACACTCACCCTGTCTTCAGGAGACATGCTGGAGATGTCGGTCATTTCCTGCATCCATCCCAAAATCCAAGTGGTGCATGGGCTTCTCCATTAGACCTGATGTATCCCCTTCTAGACGATCAACTTGTAAACTAAAAGGCAGAATGATCTCTTTCCCATATACACGTTCAGTACATAATAAACCTAGACAGGATAATCACACCGCATGTTCTCATTTAGAATAGGGGAGAATGAGAAATGTAGTAGAAACTGACTATTGAGTGGATTCTGAAATCCTGAGATTCTAGAAATGTGACGTTTCATGTCCAGGAGGCACATGAGGTTCTTCGAATTCTTCATTCTCCTCTGGGGGAAGTTCCCCTCTCTGTGTTCACCAGAGCTGTTGGCTCTGCCCTGTTCTACATTCTGCCACCTGCCACTCTCTGGCCTCCGTAACCTGTCTATACTGGACTTTTAAAACACACCCTCTTTCAAGAGCCCATAGTCTTCAGATCCTGACTTTTAGTCCTGAACAGTTTGGAGAGCCCAGGGTTCCTTTAAAACTTCAACACCAATGCCTCTTGTGTCCACACTCTGATTTTTGTTTGTTTGTTTCTTTTGTTTTCATAATATAATTTTCTCAAAAAAAAGTATTCAGGGCTGGATTTATTTGCTTCTATTCAGTAATCACAAGCTAAGTTATTTTTCCGATGTAATTCTAGAATGTGATTGACTTTATTTCCTTAACTCTGCATCCCTATCCCTTTTCAATGCACAAGCTGCTCCCCTGAGACTATCTGCAGCATTCTCAGGGGCAACCGCATTCTTAACCTGATCTTTGCTTTGAGTATTTTTCACTGCGAAGTTGCAGCTTGAATTACTTTAACTGAAAAGCTCCACTGACCTTTGGTTTCTCAATGTGTTTTTAAATCCCAAATCTTTTGGGGACAAGGAGCAGTAAGATTTTCAACCATCCAAGGTTCTGAATTCCTGGGCTTTATTTATTCACTTTATTTCTGCTTGCAAATCATCCAGTTGTTTCTGAATCTCATCCTGTTCCATAATACCTTTCCAAACATAGCCAAAAGTAGTTAGCATGCACTCTTTTTCTCCGTATCTTCCCCTAAAGTTATAAGCTCAGTAGGTTTGTCCTTCTAGTAACAGAAGTCTCTTTTACAAAATTACGAGCCTCTGGAAAACGTGGATCTTCAACTTTCCAAGGGAAGGCAACAGGTTTCTCGCCCAGTGGTCTTGACTCATAACCCAGTGTTACATGGTTCAGGACTTTTATTTTGTTGTTACGACAGCCTACCATCCCTCATATCAATTTTTCTATTAGTAAAGATAGAATAAGCTATGCCACAGTAACCTGTAAACTGTTCTGCCTTGCACACCACTCAAGTGATTTTTACAGCACTCACACATAACTCCTCTAAATATTTTCAGATATTATTTTACACATTTTCATGAGTGTTAAATGAACATCACTCTCATTCGAGTTAGAAACACTGAAGCTCAGAGAAGTTACATGATGCACACTTCATTCCATGGGTCAAAGGGGAGAACACCACAGTTTCGGTTATTAATGGTCTTTCACAATGCTACTCTACATCTTTGCAGCCTCAACATCTGCTTAAGTTTTCTGCCACAAATCTCATTCTGGAATCCAGTTCCCTAGAGGCCTGGCCATTTATGTTTCCCGAAGAGCTTACCGCCCAGAAATCCCAACGCAAAAATAGAACCATTTTGCTTTTGTGAGAGCAGCATGCCCCAGGTGGGCACAGATAATGCTGAAATCCTCTGTTTTCTTAGTTGCTTTTATTTCTCTGTACTTAATGCTTCCACAAACTCATTAAAAGTATTTGAATTCATTGTGTGTCATCTATTGTTCACAACTTGAGGTGCTTTTACAGAGTATAATTTTAAATTTCTGAAGAAGTGAATTCAATGGAAACATATTTCGGGAAATGAGTTCTAGAGGTCGTGTACTCTTGTCTCCTACCTGCAGGCAGAATTGTCCCCAAGCCCCTATTTAGAAGTTGTTTATTATCTGACTGGTACACAGTGACCCCGAGAAGCACATTGCTTAGGGGAAACAAAACATAAAAAGAAGAAATCTCACTTTAAAAATAAATACATGAATACCTACATGGTGATACCACCCACAAACCATCCAGGGTGTAGAGAAGTAGTTTCTATACGGCACCCTCTTCATCGTGGAGTTACAATGCCTACGCATTTTCTGTTACTTGGATTTGATGAAATAGATGCTCAAAAATCTAGTGTTACCTATCTGAAAGTCACATGTGATTTTAGTTGTATGGGTGACAACATGTATTTGTTGGTTTATATATTTGTTCACTCAGCAAGCTTGCTTAATGTTTACTATCCACAAAGTACTGTGGTAGACATCAGGAAAAAATAACTAAGGCAAACTCTTTCCTCTATAACAAGGACTTTTCAATTTTTAGCTCATGATCCAGAGTAAGAAATACATTTTATGTTGAGCCTTAAATATAAATACCCATCAAACAGAAACAGAAATCCATGAAATAATACCCTAACAGCACTTTTTCTTTCCTGCCTTATTCTCCTTTGTGTCTCTATTCTTCTCTCTTAAAAAAAAATAAAAAACAAACTTCTCATTAGCGGCTGTGAAAAGACATTTTGCTACCCAATTATGGGTAGTAACCCCGGGTTTGAACTTACCGCTCTAGAACCAAACTATTTCAAGAACACTCTGAGGGCAATGACAAGCATGGCCACCTTGCAGGAAGGAGCTCACAGAACTGCAGAGTTGCAGCCTGCCCCAGACATACGGAATTAGAGTCTGCTTTGGAACAAGACTCTTTACATAATTCTTGTGCATTTAAGTTTGCGTAGCAATACTCCACTTGTCTCAGTGCAGGGGACTTTCTATGTCCCAGAAGAATTTTGAGGATATATTTAAATCTTCACACATTTTAAAAATGATGCATAATATCTGTATCATAAGTTGTAAATGGTTTTAAGGTATATGAAATTTGCATTTTAAGTATTGTTACTTTAAATGAAGATATTTTCATATCTGATGAAATTTGATACACTAATCTTTTTAAACCTATGATTTTCCATTTATGAAAATACATAAACCCTTCTCTAAGTCAAAATGTGCATCCTTTCTTTTCATTCCAAAAATTATAATTTTAATCATCTCCAATGAATTTTCCCCTAAGATAATAGTTTCATACTTGAAAATCTATCACTGTATCAATTTTTTTGCTTTAAAAATATTTATACACACATCAGGTTGTCAAAACTTTCTTCTAGACCATGCCACATTGCAATTGATCAAGAAGAACTAATCTCTTACAAAATTTGATAGGTAATTATTAAATACACAAAGTTCTTTTTTCTGGCAGTTTATCTCCTAATGAAAGAGATGGGAACATATGAAGAACTGAATAGAGAAAGGTTCCGTCAAAATAGCATTTCAAATTCTACCCTGCTTAGTCCAAGACAGGGTGAAATCTTTATCTTGTTAACTGTGAGTGAGTAGAGCAATGACGAAAGATACTGCGATTTAAGAAAAAGACCAGCGTAAGTATGATTAATTTCAGAGGAAATTTAATTTTAAAAGGAGTACATATGAAAGTTGAGAATATGAAAATTAACGTCCTAAACACTATTCATTCTCGTGTACCCTTTAGAAAGTCTTTGCTTACCCCAGCTCTAAGGGAACCGCAGTTTGAGACCTACTGCCCAGGAGAAGGGGCCTAACACACATATGACTAATGACAGCACCTGTGCATAGAGCCATGAAATACCCACTATGCGCTACACGGCACCCATGAGCAAGTGAAGGCCTGGTGGGAGAGTCACACTACCAGAGCAGGGGATGGTTAATCCCTGAATGGAATCAAAGAAACCAACATAGAAATGCAGAATTAACAACAAAAGATGAGACCAAATTTCAAGGTACTTCTAGGCTGAACTTCTGTTGGGCATTATTTGCAGAGTAATGACCCTATCTAGACTTTTAAAAACGGTGGTTACATGATGAGATTTTTCTCTGGTGATCTAAATTTAGGAGCTTCTAACCTGGGCTTAGGGAATGCCTAGAGGCTAAAGAATGTTTCTAAAATGTGAGAATTAGTATCGATGCTAAAAATAACAACAACAACAACAACAAAAATTTATTTTCCTCATAAATGCACTGCTTTTTTTTTTAATGTATGAAGGTTCACTTGTGGTAAAAGTTAATTTGGAAGGGCATCAGCACTCATGCTAGTTTGTGAGTTTGGCAAGGAGTTGGTCGGAAGGTCGTTCCTGAATTTCCACCATCAACAGACATTCGCCATGAGGGTGTGGTCCAAATATTTTATTGCTGTAAAAAAAGTGATCACTTTTCTGGTATAAGCAAGAAAGTTCTGATTATTCATTAAATACAAAAATGGAATCAGCTGGCATAGGCCTGAGAAAGGACATTCAGTGATGTTCAAAGTTATGAAGAACAAAAATGGAAAAGGTCTATGTTCTCTTCTTTAGAGAAACTTACTTTAGGCAATCCCAACATTTAAGAATCTGGGTTTATGGGCAGGCTAAATTTGGAAACTAATTATTCACTTTTTAAAGGATTCACAGCAGGACCTAAGTCTACAGAAAACTCTCTAGCCTATTTAAAATAGAATTCAATTCACATGCAACTTTTTTGAAGCTTTCTTATTGTACCAAACAAGGTGAACTCGTAAACCAGTCTGGTCCACTCTTTACTCACTGTGCCAGGAGGAGATGGAGCCCAACACAGTTTAGAAACCCAGAGTCGTATCTATGACTTGGTGACAGTCCACAGGTCATCTTTAAAGCAAATGAGTATAGAATCTAAACAACAAAATAAATGAACAAACATAACAGAAGCAAAGTTATGGATGCACAAAAGAAATTGGTGGCTGCCAGCGGAAAGGAGGTGGGAGATGGGTGACCAAGGTTAGGGGATGAAGAAATACAAGTGGGCAGTTTCGAAATAGCCATGGAGTATGAGGTGTACCATAGAGAGTATAGTCAATCACATTTAACAATTCTGTATGGTGGCAGATGCTAGACTTAGCAGGGTGATCACTTTGTAAGGTGTACAAATGTCTAATCACTGTGTTGTACACCTGGAACTAACATAATATGGTATGTGAACTGTAATTGAAAAATAAATTTAAAAAATATCATTGAATGAGATAAGAAAAGTCATAGAATGGAAAAATAATTTTACAAAATGAAGGAAATACATATTTTACATACAAAAATAAACAGATACTTTCGGATGCATAAATTATCAATGTAAATATCATACAACCTTGCTGCAATGGCTACAGGTATTGGATAGGAGTCAACCCTTGACCCCTAGAATAGTTACCTTTGAGAAACCTAACAGGGAATGATTTGACAGTCCATCAGATCATAATTCTTGAATAATCTGAATGTGAGTTCTACCATGGGGTAGAAAGATTAAGTCACCAGAGGAAAAGAAAATGAAATAATTGAGTTATTGTGGCAGTAAATATGTTAGGTCACTTTTAATTACAAGAAAAAGAAACCCAATTCAAATTAATGCAAGTTAATAGTATACAGATAAATGGGATTCAGGAATAGTTGAATTCAGATGGCCAAAGAATGAAAAAAAAAGTCATTGGGAATCTCTTGGTTTTGTTTTCTCATTTATTTACTTCATTTCCAGGCAATTTTCTACAAATGATGACAAAAATAGCCACTGGCAAGGCCTCATGAATCATGTTTACCGCCAGCTTCAGCCAGATTTATCAAACTAGGGAAATTATCTGACGTCACTGGGAAGAAAGTTCGTTTCCGGAAGAAAAGTTCCCCACTGATGACAATCCCAGCCCAGATGAGTGCTGCATACATTTCAAAGGTGCAAAACTGCATCAGTTTCTTTGGAAAAATTTCCCCCAGCAACACTTAGGAGAGTCACCAATAAGTTTACTAAGAACTCGGTTTGCAACTGGAAGTTATTCAGGGTTCTTAAAAGCTCTGCAACTCTTCCTGCTTTCTTGCTGCTTTCAGAGGCTCATAAACACCGCCCACCTTGTCAGTGGCTTTGTGGACTTCTGCAAGTTACCTAAACCTCAGTGAGTATCAGGTTCTCATTAGTATGACGGTAAGAAGAGTGTCAATCTTGAAGAGCTGTGGAAATAAAATGATTAAATGAAATATTATTTGTAAATCTCCTAGATTATATTTCGACATGCAGTGGGTTCTTATGTTTCTTCTTTCAGACAGTGGACGCATAAATGCTACTTATGACAGAGCAAAGAGCTCCTTTGAGTACACCTGAGCTGGGACCTCTTGTCGCAGCTGAGTGCCCCAGAAAATACCCTGCACGCTGTCCAGAGCCAGGCGCTGGTGTGAGCTCTCCAGCTGACGACATGCAAGACCTTAGGTGATTCTCCTTGCTCCTTTGCGTGTGAAGTTTCCTTATTTGGAAAAAATAAGTGGTTGGACACATTTACTTCTGGAGCTTCTATGTATGTAATATGTTCTATGTAAAAATTCTTAAAATCAAAAATTTTAAATTTCTACACCCAGTTAAAAGACTTTTATTTTCAGGGGCAGTAAATTCCAACTTTACCGGTGTAGTCAATAGGGCGTTTATTGCCGCACGTAACAAGAAGACTGAACAGAGGGTGATTTCGGAGTGGATTTACTCGGCTGCTCTATCACACTTTCATGGGTCCAAATTCCTTCCGTTTTCCACTCTCTCATCCTCGGCAAGTTGTTCACAAGACAGTTGCACCAACTCCAAGCAACACTGTGCACACTGCTGTCCAGAGAAAAAGAGACACTCTTTCCTCTTTCTTCCGAAGCATTTCTTAAGAAAAAGAAATGTATTTTCCAGAAAACCCATAGCTAGGGTGACTGCATAATTTATATTCCAAACAGAGACTATTCTGAGAGGGAATATGGGAGGGTGGCTGGCTTGCACTCATTATGTGTGGCCCTCTGCTTGGGAGGAGGGCTGGGTTTTCCTTTTTGGACACTTGCAGGGTGAGTGTCTGCATACAGACTGGAATGGTTGCTGAAAAGACAAACAACAGTGTCTGTTGAAGCTGTTAATAACGGCCCATCTCCTCTCCTGCTGCTCTCTGATTCACATCTACACTCAGAACTGCCTGTAGTGCTGTTGCTTGCCTCTGTTCTTACTTTCCCCTTTAAGAAAAAATATTGCCACCTACCCATTGCCCTCTGGGCCCGACCTGCCTAATGATTCTCCATCATTAAGGCAGCAGTAGTCTATTCTGCCTCCTCCTCCACCTTCTACACACTGTGTGCTTTGGCCCCTTTTCTGTGCTCCGATAGGATTTGAACTTTTGCCTCTACATCTTCCACTGTAGAGGTGTCACCTGAGTGTTGATTTGTCATTCTAATCTTGGAACTGAATAAATGGGGACAGAGAGTGTTTTATTCAACTGTGTATCTTTGGCGTCTAGCACTTTCAGGCGCAAGTCGTGAAACTCAAGTTAATTACGTCAGAGAAAGAAAATGCCTTATGATTTCACTCATATGTGGAATCTAATGAACAAATGAACAAACAAGGAAAACGGGGACAGACTCATAGACGGAAAACAGGATGACAGCTGGAGGATGGAGGTTAAGGAGTGGAGGGATTAGGCAAAAAGTAAAAAGGGCTCATGGACATGGACAACAGAGTGGTGATTACAGGGGGAAGGGAGGTACAAGAGGAGTAAATGGTAATGGAAAAAATACAATAAAAATTAAATTTAAAAAAGAAATGGAGAGGATAAAAGTGATTATAAGCTCTTAATAAAGTGCTTTGACGTTAGATATCATTTATCAATTCTGCAGCATACTCTAGTTTGTACTCTCCATTTTTCCTGTTACCTTTCTCTTTGAATACCTTTAACTTGCCTGAATATTTAGTATGAAAGCCATGAGTCATACCAATGATGTAGTGACAAAGTCATTTCAAATGGCTATGTCATCTCTAGAAAAATAATTGTATATTCGAGTATTTATATTACTGAAGTGAAAATATTGGGAATAAAATAGTGTCTTCCTGAAAAAGAAAAGAAATGAATGAATTATAATCTGGGAAAGATGCTGTGACTCCTTTTCACCAAGAAGGGCCTGCGATTGAGGAAACAGAAATTGGATCCCCAGAGTCTTCATTCCTAGTGTCTCTCCTACCCAATACAGATAAAGACGTCTCCTCCTGGTGGGGTCTAGGAGGGGAAAAGAACAGGCCTGGCTGCTAACAGTGTCCAGGGATGGGCGAGACATCCTATTATTCGGGTATAATTTACAACTTTCCTCTCATAGACATGAATTTATTTTGTCCTTAAATTAATTAGAATTGGACAGGCCTTTAAATCACTGCTGGTTTGTAGAAGGAGGAAGACAGTTTTCAATGAAAAATCGAGGAAAGTTTTCCACCATTTTCCTGTCCCTAAAAGAGACAGAGAAGAGAGAGGCTGCCTCCTACAGCGTGTGACTTCCAGCTTCCCTGAGGAAGGGTCGGGCACAGGAAGCACATTTTAATGGAAATTATGTCTAAAGACAATGGGGCAAGAAGAAACTGCCAGGGAAATGCCTTTGAAATTATCACAGGTCTGGATCCCACTGCAGTTTGGGTTATACTATTTGTAACTTTTTTTTTTAATTTGGCAAAATAAGGTGACAAATTCTACCACATAGGGTTATTGTGAAATAATTAGGTTATGGAAGTAAAGTACCAAGAACTTAGGCTTTCAATAAATGCTACTTAACTCCCTGTCCCTTAAACTGAGGTTCAAGTCTTACCTAAGATGAAAATGGAATGATGGGTTCCTAAGGGAGGTAAAAAGCTTACTTTCTGCAAGCAAAGGCAAAAACAAAAGTGCTACTGCGCAACTACATAATAACACCACCAATTCTTCATGTATTTACTCATTCCATGTAATTTTTTCAGATAAATTTCTTTTTCGATATCCTTTTCTTAGCTTCTGTAAACTCTGTGCTCTTCTCAATTCACCCTATACTTCGAAATCTAAACCCAAATCTGTCGGTCACCTCCTCTTTTCTTCAGATATTAACTGAACCCCCTCTACGACCTAAAAAAAAACTCTCCCCAATTAAAGCAGGAAGTGATGTGTTATCTCTTTATCTTCTTTTTTCATGTAGAGATCAATGATGAAAAAAGAACATTGAACCTAGTGCATGCTTATATTGCGATATGCATTGTGCATTTAGTTTTTATTGAAAAATTTAACCTGATCTTTTTCAAAACAATGCTTGTCCTTGATATATAGGACTGTTTTGCAATTTTATCTCTTAGAAGATGAGACTCTTTTTGAATTACAGCCTAAAGGCTCTTTTTAGAATTGTATGTTCTTGAAGATGATATGGGATAATCCTCTTGAGATATCTTACAGCTCTGAAGCTCTGTGGATCTATGAGTCAGTGGTATTCTGAGCTTCAAGAAAAGCACGCAAGTTCTCTTAATGAGAGCAGAGTCAAAAGGTTATATTCCTTATTGATGAATCCACAGTACAACCCTACTAGGACCGCAACCGAAGTACCCTCATAGACTCTTGTGACAGCTCGGTTTTAGAGAGGAGATGCAAATATTGGCCTAGACCCAGATATTTTTAAAAGACAATCATGGGAAAATGGACTGTCATCAGAATGCCCCAGGTTTAGAGAAAGGTGAAACAGAATAGCTTACGTCTACTCTTGAGTCTGATGGCTAAGTAGATAGCTCAATTGCAAAAGGTCTTAGCTCTCTGATCAAGTAGATGTTCAACAGCCATATTTAACCTTGAAGCAAAAAAAAAAAAAAAAAAAAAAATGAGTAAATGTACTCTAATATGATTTTCTGGCCCAACTGGTATTTAACTGAAGAAAATCAACCTGTAATTGAACAATTCTGAGTAATGTTGACTGAGGCACTGAGTGCTTTTTTTCTCTTGATCTAACAGAATAAAAACTAAAAGCTGCATTAGTTCTTTTTTTCTTTAATTAAGAATACAGCATTACCAGGCTTTAGAAGACTGAACAGCCTGCACAGATGAATTGCTACTTAATTAAGCTTTCTAGGAAACTTTTGAAGGCAGCAGATTGAATATAGGCTCTTAATTTTTTACAGTTTTTAAAAGAAGTTTTAGTTGTTTTACTTATGGTTGATAAATTGTTTTAATGTGAAATCAACAAAATGTAAGTTGAGAAAAATAAGCCAATAGTTGTGTTTTTTTTAATTGCTAATGTCAGGAGGCAAGTATTGAGACGTTTCATTGGACAGACTTCTAAATGTGTTTGGAAGGCATATACATGGTCTCATGCCATGCTTTAGATGGGAATTCTAACAACAAACTTTCTAAATTCTAAGGAAAAAATGTTTTTATTAAAAGCACTAAACTTAAATGTTCTTAGCCTCTTTTACAGAGCTGTAACTACTACATGAGTAAATTTAAGCTTAAAGATCTTTGAATGTAGAATAATATTACATATCCTTTAAAACCAAATTAAAATGTTTTTGAATTTCCACTCACTTAACTAGCAGTGACCTCAGTCTTTCATGTAGGTTATACAGGTTTCCCCTCCAAATATATGTTGGAATTCCCAAAGACATTCTATGTATCCTCAAACATGTGCTTGTCATCCCTCAACCACCGCTAACATCCAGGGACCAAGAAGTCGGCCATCCCATGAACAGATCAGGGGAAGGGTTTCCAGTGCCTGTCAGGCACAAGAGCCACAGTGAAAAGTCTGCAGTCCTCCAGATATGTGAGGTTGCTGGAGCTGCTGAGCTAATGCTTTCCTCTCCATCACTTTGAATGCCACTAAGTTACCATTTTACAAGCCCATTTTACCTTCCATTCACTTCTCAGAACCAAAAGAACCAGTCAAGAGAAGTTCTCTGGAAAAAAAAAAAAAAAAAAAAAAAAAAAAACACCTCTGCCCCACTGTTATGCCCTTTGATAATATGAACAGTCATTTGTCTCAAGGCACAACCACCATGCCAGGATGGCAGAACGAGGTGGTGTCCAGCCTGAGGTTATTCTGTGCTCTCTGTAGAATAGCACACCCCTCCATCTTTCTAGCTAGTTAATGAGTCAGGTCCCAGTCAAAGATACATTTCTATGATTTGATTGTCATCCCTTCCTGTAATCACATCTCAGTTGGATTTTTCAGACTCATGTTTAATTTATCAGCCATATTTTTATGGAATAAAGAGAGAGAGATGCAAAGAGAAGTGTTGGGGAAGATATGTTTAGAAACTTTCCCTGTGAATTGCATAAAACATCCAGGCTCCTGAACTGCTTAAATGATTAATTACAGATCATTATCACTTATTATATACCTAAGTTGTAGGAAAAACACTGCTAATTAACATAAATGTCCAAAATATATGACAGTTCCTTTTTCTAGGAGGTTAATAATTTAGTTCAGTAGTTTTCAAATGAGTTGTATGTTTTTGTTATTAAAGCATTTGTTTGTGTTTTTATTATGTTTTTATATTTAAGCTATTTTTAAACTTATAATAAAACCCACACTTTTGAATGTGTTATATTCTAATTTTTACACACTGGTGGGTATTGATTCATCAACTTGTCTTGCCAGATTAACTTGGTTTAGAATAAAACTTTGTTTTCTATCTTAGTACTAATAATTGAATTTTTATTAATGTGTAAATGATTAGGAAAGATGTAGCTCGACAATGGTTTGGTTAATTAGGTCTTCAGATATATACAAGGTACAGTTGTATAAGGAAATACAGTATCACACTTCCACAACTGCCACACAAGTTCTGCATCTGCTAGGTTCCTGTACTTCAGCTGGGACACGTTGCCTTCTGATATTCAGTATTTAAATTTTAGTATTTATTATAATTTTGTTATTTTTTTTTCTGAAAATGTTTCTACAGATGTAAGAACAAAAAATTAATACCCTAACTTTATAGAAGACTCAAAAATCAGAAAAAGAAAATAACAAAATAATCGAAATAACCTGTAAAGTTTGATATTTGGAGTGAGTATTAGAGTCAGTGACCAGGGTATCTAAGTCCTCATTTTTTCTGTGATATTAAAAAGCTCATAAGGTTAAATGTTATCAGGTACATTTTACCTAACAATGATACTTTTAAATGGTTCCATAATTTATTTATTGACACTCTCCAAATTAAGTAACTACCATATTCATGAGGTGTGGTTAATAACACAAGTCTGAAACAAAGTCCAGTATTTCTGTTTCAGACTTTTGAGTAAGTTTTATTGAGACATGTTCTGAAATTGCAGCAGAACTATCTAGAAAAAAATAGTATCATTTACTTCTTATCAGCATATATTATGTGATTCTCAATGGTGGGCACACAAAACAAAAAGTAGAACTGAATTGTATTTTTACCTTACTATAAGATGACAGAATTAAAAATTTTCTATGCTATAAAATAGACTCCTTGCTTTTTCTGGATGACTTTATAATAATACAACATTTTAAACTTGAAACAATACTACTAAAATGTTTGGAAGTCCACTCATCTAGTTAGTAGATTATAAAGTCCTTGATGATAATTAAAATATTTCACATTAGATTGCATTCAAATTTTTTTTTAAAAATTGACATCATAGGACACAAATGATGAGGAGTGATAATGATAATATGTTTTCTAGAAAAACGCAGAGAAAGCATGAACCACCAAGTTGGTCTTCCTGAATCTCCCATTGATTTCTTAGAAATTAGGAGACTTTAAAGCTATGTTGAGAGAAAGTAAAAAGAAATATAGCATTAACTAGGGAAAGATAACAGTAAAGGCATGTAGATTGAGGTAAGCTAAATTCTGAAGATAAATGTCGGTATTTACTCCATGGTAGTAATTATTTACATTCATAGAGTTACACATACAAAAAACAACTTATGCGTACTTTGCTTCCATGAAAATAGAGTAGATGTGCTTTTCCCAGTTTCTCCCAATAAGTACAAATGAAAATACTGGGTTTTACACATAAAACATAAGAATACTCTAAAAGGTGAAGTGAAGAAGGCACACTGGCTATGGACTTGGGGCCAGAAGAGCATCCTTTGGTCAGTTGAGAGTTTTCTTCTTGCCTCATGTATCTCCAACATTGAGCTAAAGAATCTGGCGACTCAGAAATGCCAGCACATAGAGGTAAAAAACAAGAAAGTCCCAACGAAGGCCTATTCTCTTTAGATGAAGGGCCAGAGAGGGGCAGCCTAGGAAGACAGGGAACTTGTAGACAATACCATCTACTTCAACCAAATGTCAGAGAAAAAATTGTTGTCTCACCACCACCCATGTTAGAAAAGTCTGAGTGGGGAGCCTAACTTCAACCTCACCTGTATTAGCAGAGTCTCACTCACCAGGCTGTAATGAGTTACCCCAACACCCCCACTGGGGTGCTGTCAAAGAAGGCCCAGTAGGGAGTTAAGCTCTTAGTCAACACGCAGGTGGCAGTTCAAATTTGATTTGTGTATAAAGACTTCCTGATCCCCTAAGCCAGGATGTCCCTTCCACATGCTCTCACAAGGGCTCTCTGAGCAGGTCCAGGACATCACGCAATATGATATTCCATTTGGGTGTTGCAGTCTCCCTGGGATGATGATGTCCTTCAGTGTAAGGACTGTGACTTTTATTCTGTATCTCTAACAACATGGGGTCACGCTCAGTCATGTTTGTTTTATGTTTGAATAATACTCAATGTTACATGAGAGGAAACAAATACTGTGGATGCCTGGACTGGCTGTCTTCAAATAAGTGGAAAAATGTCTTATAAAGACTAAAAGACTCTTTTGTTGTTGTTCTCCTTCTTCTGTTAGCTTCAAGAGTCTGAACTAGGATTCATACATAGACATTATGGAAAGATAATTTTCCACTCAATAGGAACAGGACAACTTGAAATATAATATTTCATTTCCCCATTGGCCCAAAATGTCATCTAGTATTATATATTGATAATTTTCTCATTGGGTGGACATTGGATGAGAACCAGTAAGTTATTAGAGATAGGTCTGCTCACTTTTAACCAGGTTTAATTTTTACCTTTTCCAGCATTAAGCTATCAAAAATTTGTTTTATGTTCACAAATGAAGGACATTTAAAAAATAACAAAATGACATACTATGTAGCTTGAGGTCAAATATTAATTATCCCCTTTTTTCAATCAAAAGGAGACAATTTTCTCATCTTCTGTGAAAGAAAAC
Source organism: Glossophaga mutica (assembly GCA_039655065.1). Classification (NCBI taxonomy): domain Eukaryota; kingdom Metazoa; phylum Chordata; class Mammalia; order Chiroptera; family Phyllostomidae; genus Glossophaga; species Glossophaga mutica. The sequence continues at coordinate 24,621,993 of CM077310.1, forward strand.
CAACATAGGCTTCCTTTCAATTTTCTAGGCTTTTGTTTGTTTTGATATGATTGTGTGCTTGGCTGTGCTTTTGTTTTGCTTAATTTTAAATATTTATTATGTTCTTAACACTGGTAACAATATACGGCAAGTTTTGTGATTTTAAATAGAATTTATTTAATTTATTTTTTCATTGTTGTTCAGTGACAGCTTCTGTACTTTACTGCATTTACTCATTAGAAAGGCCTACGAATTGAAGCTTGAATAGTGTTTTATTCCACAAATAAAGAAATTGAGATACAAATATAACATACCTTGCCTGAGGTCATACATGACAATCCTAGTTACCTTGGATGGACTTTTCATTATATGGTAGATATTTTTCACAATTCAAAATGTCTGAGTTTTTGAGGTACAGTTTTATTGAACTACATGTTATAAAGAAAAATGCACAAATTACGAGTGTAATTTTTAATGTGCTTTTCTTTTTATAAATTATTTGTAAATTATTCTATTGTTGATTATTCTATTTTAACACTGTAATTTCAGTAGCCATTCCATAGTCACTCATTATATCTAACAACTTATTTGTAGATGTTTTGAGGTGTTCTACGCACATAATCCGATTGTCTACAGCAGGCTTTCCTTCCTTTCCGATGCTTGTACCTCTCATTTGTGTGTTTGCTTGTACATTTGTGTTGCATTAATGCATTGGCCCGTCCTCAACGACAACCTGACAAATCATGGTAACAGGAAGTCTCGTATGTTTCTCAAGTATAATGTTTGCCCCGATGTTTTCCTGCCTATAATTTATCAGACTATAGAGATATGCTAAGACTTTTTGTTTGTCTTCTGGTTTGTTGGTTAGTTTTAATTGGGAACAGAGTTTTTTAATTAATAACTTGAATTTCTAGAAAAGTTTCAGATTTATATAACAATTATGTACATACTACAGAAAGCTCCCAAATACCCTCCCACCACACACACACACACACACACACACACACGCTGTTTTCTTATTATTAACATCTTACATTAGGTTGGTATATTTTTACAATCAATGAATCAATATTTACAGATGTATAATTATTAATTATAATCTATATCTTATATTGTCATTCACTCTCTGTGTGGTAAGATTCTATAGGTTTCGGCAAATGCACAATGCCACACATTCATCACTACAAGGTCATACAGAAAAGTTCATCATCTTACAAATCCCTGTGCTTTTTCTACTTATCCCTTACCCACTTCCTGCTTGGCAAACACGGGTGTTCTTTCCTTATATTTATTTTTTTTCTTTTTTTAAATATATTTTATTGATTATGCTATTACAGTTGTCCCATTTCTCCTCCATCATTCCCCTCCACCCTACCCACCCTCTCCCACCCACATTCCCCCCTTTAGTTCATGTCCATGGGTCATAAGTTTTCTAGCTTCTACATTTCCCATACTATTCTTGCCCTCCCCCTGTCTATTTTTTTCCCATTATCTATGCTACTCATTCTCTGTACCTTTTCCCTCTCTCTCCTCCTCCCACGCCCCTGTTGCTAACCCTCCATATGATCTCCATTTCTGTGGTTCTGTTCCTGTTCTAGCTGTTTGCTTAGTTTGCTTTTGTTTTAGGTGTGGTTCTTGATAGCTGTGAGTTTGTTGTCTTTTCACTGTCATACTTTTATCTTCTTTTTCTTAGATAAGTCCCTTTAACATTTCATATAATAAGGGCTTGGTGATGATGAACTCCTTGAACTTGACCTTATCTGAGAAGCACTTTATCTTCCCTTCCATTCTAAATGACAGCTTTGCTGGATAGAGCAATCTTGGATGTAGGTCCCTGCTTTTCAAGATTTCAAATATTTCTTTCCAGCCCCTTCTTGCCTGGAAGGTCTCTTTTGAGAAATCAGCTGACAGTCTGATGGGAACTCCCTTATAGGTGACTGTCCCCTTATCCCTTGCTGCTTCTAGAATTCTCTGCTTCATTTTAATCTTGGCTAATGTAATTACAATGTGCCTTGGTGTGTTCCTCCTTGGGTCCAACTTCTTTGGGACTATCTGAGCTTCCTGGACGTCCTGGTAGTCTATTTCCTTTGCCAGATTGGGGAAGTTCTCCTTTATTATTTGTTCAAATAAGTTTTCCACTCGTTGCTCTTCTTCTTCCCCTTCTGGGACCCCTATAATTCGGATGTTGGGACGTTTAAAGATGTCCTGGAGGTTCCTAAGCCTCTCCTCATTTTTTTGAATTCTTGTTTCTTCCTCGTCTTCTGTTTGGTTGTTAGTTTCTTCCTTCTGGTCCACTCCATTGATTTGAGTCCCAGTTTTCCTTCCATCTCTATCAGTTCCCCATGCATCTTCCTTCATTTCACGGATTGTAGCCTGCATTTTTTCATCTAGTTTGTGAGCAAAATCAACCAATTCTGTGAGCATTTTGATGACCAGTGCTTTGAACTGTGCATCTGACAGGTTGGCTATCTCTTCACTGCTTAGAGGAATTGGCTCTGGGGCTTTTATTTGTTTTCCGGTTTGAGCCATTTTTGGTGGGGTTTTTTTGTTGTTGTTGTTTTGGTTTTAGTCTGGTCGCGGCTATTACATATGAGGGGTGGAGCCTTAGGTGTCCCTCAGGGTGGGGCAGCCCAGTCGCTGGGTTGTGACGCTGTATGTGGGGGTGGGGCCTGAGAGGGAGCAATGGCGCCTGCTCCGCTCTCTCCTGGATTCAGTCCCCTCCGCCACTTCCCCTCCGCCTGGACCATCTGCGCACTTGAATGTGAGACCACCTGGTCAGTCAGCCAGCCGCCTTGGGCGGCCTCACTGGGTCTGCACAGTTGCCCCCTGTGCCTGGGGACCGCCAGGCGCCGCCTGTGCACCTGGGAACTGCCAGCCGCTGCTTCTTGCGTTCCTGGGTTCGCACCTCCACTTTCTCCTGCCGCGACTCCGCCCCTCTTACCGGTCTGGATGAATGGTTGTTGGACTTCCATACAGTTCAGTTTTCTATAAGTTCTGGTTGTTTCCTTGTTTCTAAATATTTGTTGTCCTTAATTTTGGTTGTGAGAGGAGGCACAGTGTGTCCGCCTATGCCTCCATCTTGGCCGGAAGTCTATTCTTTCCTTATATTTAAAGTGAGGTTCTTATAAACAACTTGGAGCTAGTCTCATGTCTTTTATTTACTCCAACAGTCTCTGTCTTTTTATTGGTGTATTTAGACCACTTAAGGTGATATTTAATATAGTTGGATAAATATCCTGTTTTTACTATTTTCTATTCATTGCATTTATTCTTTTTTTTTCTTTCCTAATTTGTTTTCCTCTGCCTCCGGTTTTATTTGAGGACTTTATATTACTCCATTTTCTGTCCTCTCTTACCATATCAATTGCACTTTTAAAAAAAATTTAAATCTAGGTTGTCCTAGACTTTATGATATACATTTATTACTAAGCCAAGTTCATTTTTGACATCACTGTACCAATTCACATGTAGCACAGTACCTTGCAAGACAGTATTTTTATTCTTCCCTCTCATCTCTTACAGCATTGCTGTTGTTCAATGCAGTCATGGGTTATAATTACCTGGTACGCTATCGCTGTTATCAATTTAAACAAACATTTATTAGATCAATAAGAATAAGTTAAATGAAATAATTTTTCCAATTTCCTTCCTTCCTTCCTTCCTTCCTTCCTTCCTTCCTTCCTTCCTTCCTTCCTTCTTTTTTCTTTCTTTCTTTCTACAGATTCAAATTTTTAACCTGTACATACTTTTTGTTTCCTCAAAAGAGCTTATTTTAATCATTCTTGCAAATCAGGTCTACTAGAAAAGCTTCCCTCAGTTTTTGTTAGTCTGAGAAAGTATTTATTTCTCACTCAGTTTTGAAGAAAAACTTTATGTAGAGTTCTAGGTTGATGTGCTTTTATTTTCAACACTTAAAAGTTTCACTTTACATGCTTCTTGTGAGTGTATTTTCTGACAAGAAGTCCAATGCAATTTTTTTCCCTTCTTCCTCCAAAGATAAACTGCCTGCTCCCTGGATTCTTTAAAGATTTTTCTGTTTTCTCTCTCTCTCTCTCTTTTTTTGGCTTTTGCGATTAAAATATGGTATGCCTACGTGCATACTTTTTCATACTTGTCCTGTTGGTGTTCTCTGAGCTTCCTGCTGCCGTAGTTTGGTGTCTGCCATTAATTTTGGAAAATTTCCAGTCATCGTAACATCACATATTCATTCTGATAAATTCTCTCTCTTTTCTCTTTCTGGTGTTTTCATTATACATATACATATACATGTGATATATTTTTTAATGGCCCCATAATTCTTGGATATTGTCTGTTGATGGTTTGCTTGTTTTTTGTTTTTTCTGTTTTTCAGTTTGGAAGATTTTATCCGTATGTTTTCAAGCTCCTTAATAATTTCCTTGGCCATGGCTACTCTACTGATGAGCCTGTCAGAGGTATTTTTCATTTATGTTATAATGTTTTATTTCTAGCATTTCATTTTGATACTTTCATTAGCTTTCCATCTGTCATCCGTTTCTGCACATTGTTCACTTTTCCACTGAGCCCTCAACATACTAATCATGCTTATTTTCAGTTCCCTATCTGATAATTCCAAATATTTTGTCATATCTGAGTCTAATGCTGATGTTTGCTTTCTCTCTTGAAACTTAAAAAAAATGCACCTTTACTAAGATAAAAGTGATATATAACACCCTGTAATTTTAAAGTGTACAACATTGTGACTTGATATATGTATATATTGCAAAATTATTACCACAATAAGGTTAACGCAGACAGCATCTTGTATAATTACCTTTCTGTGATGAGAACATTTAAGATATACTTTCTTAGGAATTTTCAAGTATGTGATACAGTATTAACTAGAGTCACCCTGCTGTACAGTAGATCCTCAGAATTTTTACATCTATAGCTGAAAATGTACACCCCTTGACCTTTTCCCCTACCTCAGTCCTGGGAAACTGCCTATTTAGTCTTTGGTTTTATGCATTTAGAGTTTGCATCCACATAAGAAATTGTTTTTTCTTGCCTTTTACCACAGCTTGCAATTTTTTGCTGCATGCTGGACATGCTTTATTAAGAAACACAAACTAAGGTACTTACAGTTCCAGTGTGAGGTTTTATGTTAACCCAAGAACTGGACTGTGTTTAATGTTTTCTTATAGCTTTAGATGCTAGAGACTTCCATTTTCTTCAGTTTTCTTTTTATTTTATGCTATTGACTTTGGGATTCTAATAACTTCTTGTTAAATAGAGTTTATGTCTTGCCACTCTCTGAGTTATCATTTCTTATTATCCTGGAACCCTGTTCATGGTTGGTAAGGCAAAGGTGGGGAATGTGCTCTACTGTTCTGTGCTGTTGTGGTTAAATCTCAGTTTGTGTGGGTCCCCTGAGCTGTGACCTTCAGAAACTTTTCATGGACTTTTTTCTCCCTTTCTGTGATCCTGGAAGGGTAAAGGATACTCTATGTGTTTAGTTGCACATGCCACAAGCCAAATGTGTCATTAGTAAGGTTGTTTGTCCCAGAGGACAGTCCTTTCCTATGGAGGATGCTCTGGGCATATTTCAGAATGGCTATTTCCCCTTACTCTGCCTGAGATGTGAGGGAATTGTCTTTGCTCACACTCAATTGTGAGTGGCTGCAAAATTCTGGTCCTTTGGCATAGTGACTCCTAGTTAGAGCTACATGTGTAGTTACCTAATGGGTGATGGGAAGGGCACATGACAAGAGTCTGAGTAAATACCTGGGTAAGATTGGATGTGCCGTGCTACATACAGGCAAATAATCAGTCTTCTAAAGTTCATCAGCATTGTCAAACTCATCTCCGATATGACAAAATTGATTCTCTGAGAAAGAAATTATTACCTAAATGCAATATTCAGAGCAACACGCTGGAAGATTTTGCAAGTTCCTATATTTATAAATTACCTTGCATATAAAGCCTCTCAGATACTGTGTTCATAAAAACATTGTATCCTTTTACATAAAACATATCTCTTTAGTAAAACTATTAACCCAAAACTTCACGTAGCAGCTTAAAGTGTTGTTTTATGACAAATTCTTTCCCTGAATGTTTCACACTTGGGCATGCAAATTGATGGGAATACATTCAATAGAAATAGTTCTTCCAGGCCTCTCAGAATGTTGCACATTTGGAAAACATAACTAGGCTGATTAAATTCTAAAAGCTCCACAGGGAGATCTTCCATTCCGAGAGAACAGCAACACAATCTTAAGAGTAAATAAGCCACTCAAACTCTTTTGCTTGCGCATTGACAATTCATGAAGACTTTCATTTTTAATTTCCTTGTATTTATTCCTTTTTTTTTTCTGGGTGGGCTGAACTTCTACTTACTGAGGCACTAAACCCTTTACTACACGGAGGTAAAAGCAATACACAGAGATCGACCTCGGGCACAGCGAGGGACTGAGGGAAGTGGCTCTACCTCCGAAACAATGAAAACACATGCAAAACAACACAAATCAACCACTTCAAAAAGCTGACAGATAACAAAAGCCACTGCAAGAACTGAAAACCATCTAACCAAAATAAACTGCTGAAACGCGGTGAGACAGTGAGATCTGTGAAGTTTTCACGTTGGAGCCATTCCTAGCCCCTCCCCTCCCCAGACCAATGATGTGGCACACAAAATCCCCCCATCCCCATCGTTGACAATGATGCGATCTGGTAGCTTTTGGAGCTCAGGAAAAGCACAGTTACCAGAGCAGAATGTTTTGTCTAACTTGGAACGCCTTTAGAAATTGGAATGAGTTCACTATTTGATTTAACTCGGAGCACAGTCTGGGTGGGGTGAGGGAGTGTGGGGGTGGGCGGTACTTAACCTCGGGGCATCACTGAAACAATGGCAAACAACTGGCAATATTTCAACTACCTGGGAATTTAAAAGAAGTCTGAAGAACTAGACAAACATAGGGAACTTCTAAAAGCTCAAATACATTCTCGGAAATCTAAAAGTCTGTCCAGGCTGTACACATGCTTGGGAAAGTCCAGGGAAAGCAAAGATGGCAATCACTCACTTCTAGCTGAACTTGAAGCCCTGGGAGAGAGAGACAGTGGAAGCTAAGACTAAGTGGAGTCTAAGCAAAGACAGACTTCTCTCTGAAGTTTAAAGCTGTGCTTTGTCACACAGATCCACTTGGGAAAACAGGCCGAAGTCATGTATTCAAAGCTTTTAGAAAAACCTGATGAATACTGGTAATTTGGCCACTAAGTTATACTGATCAAGGTATGACTCTTAGGAAGCTAGGCTGAAAAATAAAAACAAGAAATCAAAGGGGAAAATACTAGCACAAAAGTGAGTAACCCATCGCAAACGCTGATGGGAAGTAAAAATCTATAGAATTCGCCCCAGAGTGCTAAATAATAAGCAGCAATAAGAAATATGACAACAAAATGAAGCTGGCAAACTTTGAAGGCAGAGAGTTCTGAATCCAGAGTTATTTCAACATTTTCTGACATCTCAAATTGACTATAAAAATTTCAAAACAGACAAACTAATAGGAAAATGTGCTATATAAACACGAAGGAAAATTAGCCAACAGAAAAATGTTCTCAGTGGGATATCAGTACAGAGGTAGAGATTATAATAAACAATGAAGTCAAAATTCTAGAGTTGAAAATTTCAAGTAAAAAAAAATGAAAACAGTAGAGGGACAAAACAGAAAAGTTTCGCTTGCTGAATAATGTATCAGAAAATGTGCAGGTAGATTAATAGAGATCATCCAGTTTGGGTAGCAGAAACAAAAAGAAACTGAAGGAAAAAAACCCAGACTTTGTGACCCAGGGAACCCCACTGAGTATGACAACACAATTGTAACATAGCCTCCACAAATAGAAAAGAGAAAGAAAAAAGTACTGAAATAATGGCCTAAAAATTCACACAAGTGATGAAAACACTCATTTTTACTTCCAGTATAATAAACACAAAGAAATCCACATCCTGCAACATCACAGTAAAGCTGATGGAAGTGAAAGACAAAAAGAAAATCTTGAAGCAGCAAAAGAAAATAATTTTTTTATGTACAAAAGACCCTCAGTATGATTAACATAGGATTTTTTATTAGAAACCATGAATGCCAGGAGAAAGAGGAAAGACATTGGAAAAGACGGTGAACCAAGAGTCTGCTTCCTGTAAAATCCCCCATCAAAAGTGGAAAATTTGGGATAAAAAATATTTATGGATAAACAATAACAAAGCTTTTCACTAGTAGATTCATTGCCCTCCCAAAATACTAAGGGCAGTCTGGTTTATAGGAATGGAAGAACATTAGACAGTAATTCAAAACCATATTGAGAAATAGAGAACACCAGTAAAAATATCTTAACTAGACATTATAAAAAAGAGCATAAAATATTTTTAGATTTTTTTGTAACTTAAACTCTTATTTGTCCTGAGAGGTAACTAAAATAATCATTATAAAACAATGACAATGGGCCTACAATGTATATACAGATGTGATTTGTATGAAAATAGTATTTAAAAGGAGTGGGGATGACGTATTAAAAACATTTTTCTGCAATATCGACATTAAGTCAGTATTAACCTTAATTAAATTGTTTGCAGTTAAGACGCTAATTGTAGTCCTCAGGTAAAACATTAAAAAAAATCCAAAAAAATATATACTGACCAAGGAAATTTAAAATAGGCACTATAAATATCTAACAAAAAATAAAGCGGAGGTCAGAAAATACTGAAATAAACAAGAAATAAGACATATAAGAACATATGTTGAAATGGTCAATATATAAAATCCTAACTTTTCATAAATTATGTTAAATGCACATGAATTAAACACCACAGTTCAAGGCAGAGATTAGTAGGCAAAATGGATTAAAAACAGCACATAATTCATCAATATGCTTTTAACAAAATGCATACTTCAGATTCAAAGTTACAAATTGCTTGAGAACCAAAAACTGGAAGAAGGATATACCATGCATGCGGCAACCGGGGGAGAGTGGCTATTCTGATATCAGACAAAATAGACATTTAGGTAATTTTTTTCATATGTGGCGAAGAAAGAATTTCTTTTCAGATAAGAGGGGCAATTCATCTGACAGTATAACAAATATAAATGTGTAGCTTCTAACACAATTTATACAAAGTGCATAAATCAAAACTGACTGAAACAAGGGGAGAAACAGAGCGTTCAACACTAATAGTTGGAGGCTTAATAACACACTTTGAACAAATGGACAGGACTTCTAGGCGGAAGGTCAGCTAGGAAACAGGAGACCTAACCAGCAGTATTAACCCAGTAAACCGAACATTTACAATACTCCACACAGCAACTGTAGAATATCCATTCCTCTCAAGTTCATAAGAAACATTTTCTAGGACTAGCAATGTGTTAAGCTTTAAAAGAGTTACTTTTTGTTTTTTTTTCAACTTTTTTTAATTTTTATTTTAATTGTTGATCTTGTACAGTTTTCTGTCTTTTATTCTCACCCGAACCCACCACCCTAGCCCTCCCCTCCTCTCTACCATTTCCACCCCCCCCCCTAGTTTTTGTCCATGTGTCCTTTATACTTGTTCCTTCCCCTTTTCCCTCGAAATTCCCTCCCCTCTCCCCTCTGGTGACTTTTGAAATTATATAAAACATTTTATCTGACTACACCAAAGTTAAATTAAAAATGAACAACAGAAGACATTTGGAAACTTCACAAATATAAAAAATAAAAATAAATAAAAACCCTGAAAAACCAAAAGACACTGTAAAATATATTAGAAAATATTTTAGGATTAATGGAAATGAAAACAAAGTATACAAAACTGATGGGATTCATCCAAAGCCCTGCTCTAAGGGAAATTTATAGCTTTAAATGGCAATATTTTTTAAAAAAACAAGAAAAATTAAATTAATAACCTCATTTTCCATTTTATATAATTGAAAAAGAAGAGCAAACTAAACCCAAAGAGCAAAAGAAAACAAATAACTAAAATTTACAATAAAAGATATATAATAGAAGAAAAGAATATATAAAAAAACTATATACCCAAAGCGTTATTCTTTGAAGGGGTCAAGAAAAGTGAACAAATTTCAGCCAGACTGACCAGCAGAAAAATACTCAAATTACTAAAATACAGAATGAAAGAGAGGATATCAATACTTACATTGCAGACATAAAAAATAATAATGAAATAGTGTAAAGAACCGAATAACAACAAATTAGATAACTTAGAGGAAATAAACAACATACTAGAAAGACACAAACAAATGAAACTGACACAAGAATAATCATAAATAGTCCTAAAACAAGCAAAAAATATAGAATTAATAATATAAAATTAACAACAAAAGAAATCCAAGGCCAAAATGATTCAGTAATAAACCCTACCAAAATTTTAAAGAAGAATTAATATTGACTTTTCACAAACTCTTTTAAAACTAGCAGAGGAGAGAACAGTTCTTCCCTCATTCTTTGAGGCCAGCATTACTCCAATACCAAAATCAGACAGAGCCGTCACAGGAAAAGGAAGCGATGGAGCAAAATCTCTTTTGATTACAGACGTGCATTCAAAACCTCAACAGAACACGAGGAAGCCAAATTCAGCAACACAAAAAATACATATTGCACACCACGACCAAGCCTAGTTTATCCCAAAGAGGAAAGCTTGTTTTAACATTTGAAAATACACCATACAAATTAAAATAAAAATTATATGACCATTTTAATAAACACAGCAAAAGCGTTTATCCAGCACTGTTGGGTGATTAGAACACTCACTAGTGATGTCAGAAAAATGGCTGAATGGAAGTTTTCTACCTTTTTCTCCCATCAGAACACCCATCTTGACGAATACCCATAGACAAGAGTGTCACTGGGGAAGCCAAGGAGTCCAGCAAAGAACTTCCAACACACTGTTGGAGGAAAAAAAATCAAAATCAAAATTTCAACTCTGGCGCATTGAAGAAAGTAAAGGAGCACGTTCACTTTACCTGCATCACCACGCCCTGAAGGCAACTAAACCTTCCCTACACAAAAACTCTCCCCCAGGGGAAAGTCTCCTACTCCCTTCTCTTGTCACTCCTATGCATTGCTTTTGTCAAGCTCACCAACTAATTTTGTCTTGATAGGATAGAAACCATATTTTATATAGCTCAGTTCCTAAGCACCTGTACTCTGCAAATCACCTTGAACACAGCAGGCCTTGCTCAGACAATTGTTATTTGAAGTTGAGGATTCAAGTGATAGCGATGCCCTATGGCTCTTACTGGATTGTTTAGACAAGATGCATAGGTAGCTCCGCCTGGGTATCATCTTCCCAGCCATCAGCCACGAGGCCTCAGGAGCCCACCCAGCCACCCAGGGAAACAGTACTTATATCCAAGGGCAGGAGGTGAAGCGCTCTCCCTCAAATTAAGAATAGACATGTACTACCTTCCTGCATCAACAAATGTGGAATCTAGAGATGAATTTCAAGAGAATCCTTATACGCTGTTTCTAATCAGCATCTTCATTTCACCTGGGATAGGAAACTATTTATTTTGCATTGTGATTCAGTAAGAGACACATTTAAAAGCTCAGCCAGAAACACATTAATTCCCTCCTGGGTACAGAGTCATGGAAAGAAAACTCTTATAGTCATACATGGGAGTCTGTATAGTTTCTTAGGGCTCCTGTAAGAAGATAATACAAACCAAATCTCTTAAACAACAGAAATGTATTATCTCACAGTTGTGTGGGCTAGAAGGCCAAGATCAAGGTGTAGGTAGGATTGTTGCATCTGAGGGCTGTGAGGGAGAATCTCTTTCATGTTTCTCTCATAGCTTCAGTTGGCTTGCTAGAATCTTTGACATTCCTTTGCTGGGAGATATATCACCCTAATTTCTGTCTTCACCTTTGCTTGGCCCTCTCCCTGCGTGTTCCTATCTGTGTGTCTTAATTTCCTTTTTTTATACCAGTCATACTGGATTAGGGTCCATCCTAATGACCTTATTTGAATTTGACTTCATTCCCTTGTATAAAGACCCTGTGTTGGAATACGGTCACTTGGAAGCACTGGTTGTTAACGGACTCCAAGGTACCTCCTTTGAGGGGAGTGGCCAGTTTAATCCATAAGAGTCCCGGTCTGCTGCTCATCCTGCATGCTATTGTTCATCTGGGGTGCTAATTTTACCGTATACTTCATTGATTATTTCTTCTCTCCTGGAAAAAATGTCCCTTGGTGACGTTAATACTAATAAGAACATACAGTTGCATTTCTTTCCACCAGAGACAACTTTCTCCTTATAAGATGAGCTCAGGTGAACAGAATGCTACTACTCGAAGAGAGAGCCTCAGGAAGGAAAGAAAAATTTGGCTGATAAAGTTCCACGTAACTGCGGAGTAGACATCTGGCAGGCATGGCTTTTTTACGTGAAAGGAGATGGAGAGGGTGAAAGACATGGGCAGGTTTTAGTACATGCTCCTGGAACGCAAGACGGAACCTGGCGGTCAAACCTGCATAACCGGGTCACCATCTGGAGGGGCCGCTGGCTACAACACCTGGGAGCATCTTAGTCTTTGTTTCCTGTCAAGAGCAGCTGCTGTGTCCCAGGCTCTTACTGTCTTCCAGGTAGTGTGCTAAGCAGTACCTTACATTACTGCATCCTGTGCTCCTTGGCAGACCTGCGAGGAAGCTTGTGCTGATGAGACATGAGGCTCAGTGATGAGTGATCTTTTCCAGCCCTAGTTAGTGATGAACCAGACTCTGAACCCTGGTTAGTTGCTCTCCACGTTCCAGCCTTTGACCACGTGTTGCCATTGGAGTTAACATCGTTCCTCTTCCCAGTTTGCATTGGTCCAGCTGAGTGGTAAGAATGCTACACTAGGCTGAAGTCAATGGGCACTGCCCAGCTGGCAAGCGTGGTGCACTAGGAGCATATCAGAGGCCTGAGAACCTAGCTCTACAGCCAAGCCTATTCCATTGTTCCTTCTGTGGGATCCAGAGCTGGCTGGTACACACACACACACACACACACACACACACACACACACCAGTGGGGTACATGTGAACTCATGCCTGGCACGAAGGACACATCTGATCCTCTTCCTGTGTTATCACGTGCAATAGACTGAGTGTGTCCCTGCTCCCAACCACGTAGTTGAAATTGGTCCTAATGTGAAAGTGTTAGGAGGTGGAACCTTTGGGAGGTGATTTGATCATGAGGATGGCCCTCATAAACGGGATTCATGCCCTCATGAAAGAGAACTGGAGGACTTCCTGTTCCTTCCACCATGTGAGGACACAAGGAGAAGGTCATCAGGAAGCATGCCAGCTACCAAATCTATTGGCGCCTTGATCGTGAACTTCCCATCCTCCGAAGTGTGAGAAGTGTCTGTTGTTCAGGCCATCTAGTCTGTGGAGCTCTGTGATAGCAGCCCAAACAGACTAAGACACAATGTCCGTCCCAGCACACCCTGCTACTCGGATCCTGCCCTGCTCCAGTGTACCCCCAAGGTAACTGTAGAGTAAATGGCCTTTGTTTGACATGACTTCCTCTTCCTTTAACTTCCAAATCTCTTATTTTTCTATAAGGTGCAAGGCAGCCAGATTTTATTTGATTGTGCTTTACTGTAGAGGGATCATTGATTATATAAATGCAGTTTAGGCAATAAGATTTGTCAGTTAAATTCTGCCTTTCCTTGGTGGTTTGGTAATTAAACTTTCTACAGCTTTCAGAAAGCTTTAGGGAAATGTGCACGAGTAGAAGCATGTATGTGTGTATGTCTGCACATTCCAAATGTATAGTTTAATTAATAGAAATAAAGGTTAGTTTATTCTTTTCTACATCAGACCACTCAGCAAGTTTATCGTGACAACCTAACCTTAAAGCAAGTGCTCAGATTCCTGTAGAAAAAATAAACAAGTCTGCATCTTTGCCTCCCACACATGGGCACACAATCCTCGTTTACAGGAAAATGTGGCATTGGGTTTTCCTGACTTCTCTATAATTTTTGAAGTTAGGCTTAATGTTAACTAAGGGAACTATGTTTTCTAATCCTGATCACTTGGGTCTATAGAGAAGGAAGAGAAGGAAAAGTCAATGTGGCTTCAATCTTATTTAAGCAATCTTCTCAACCTTCTCTGAAATAAAACAACCTTAGAGAGAAGGAAGAAGGGCTCGACAACGTTGCTCAGACAACTCAGACTGATGAGGACGTGGATCTGAACCCAGTACTGCAGGGATCTGAAATTCCTGAGCGGGTTGGGTTTGAAATCCAGAACTCTTAATTCAAGGGGTTTGTATTAGTCTTTTTTACCCAAGGACTTCCACTCATGTACTATGCCAGACAAAATGCAGTCAAGCTTCTTTTGCATTTTATTGAAATATATATTCAGAAGAGTGTCTGGATCACAAACAGAGCACAGAGAGTTTCTACAGACTGAACACGTGTGTGTCCAGCACTCAGACCAGGAAGTGAAACATTACCCATACCCAGAAGCTCCCTCATTCTCCAGCTTTCCCTCCACACTATGCTGAGAATCAATCAGGCTACTTAAAAAACGATTGTGCCTACACACCTTTATTTACCTAGAGTCAAACCACAAAAAGAGCATAGGAGAAGGCCAGGGAAAGGGCACAGTCTCTCCCAAAGCTTGGCTGTGGGACTGGTGACCAAGTGGCTGGTACAACTTACATTAGATCTCTGGGATGCCTGCACCACTGGGCTAAGAAATAGGGACATTCCTCATGGAATTCCAGCATGGAATCAGCCTATAGAGTTCTCCCCTTCGAGGGTACCTTTCTTGTTCTCCTCCTCCTACCTGGAATTAGGCAAGCATTTGAAATGATAGCTCAGCCTTTGAATCCTAATTGGGGTGGGGGCTTTGTCCTTCCCATCTTTCTTTAGGACTCTCCTGCCCATGTCTGTTCCTGTGACTTCTTTGGGAGGTGACTTGGTGATTTGATCATGAGGCTGGCATTCCAAAATGGGATTCTACCCATGTTCTCTGTTCTCTGGGGTCCTCTGCTTCAATCCCTGGTGCTTCCCTGATATTACAGATAATTTTTGTTCTGGGTATTATTTAAGCCACAGACTTAAAACTCTAATATTTTTAGATAATGACCTCTGTCAATGTCTTAGGCAGCACGCAAAGGTGAATTTATACTCTCCATGTT
Organism: Glossophaga mutica; assembly: GCA_039655065.1. Taxonomy (NCBI): domain Eukaryota; kingdom Metazoa; phylum Chordata; class Mammalia; order Chiroptera; family Phyllostomidae; genus Glossophaga; species Glossophaga mutica. The sequence continues at coordinate 24,637,100 of CM077310.1, forward strand.
GTATATAAAACATGCGGTTAGTTATATTAGCTCTATCTATGACTAATATAACTAAATTTTACTTCATTCACAACAATCCACATAGGTAAACAACATTTTTAAAAACACTTCTCAGTTAGAGATGGAGTCACTATAAAGTGGTGTGGTTCGAAAAAGTTTAGTGCTTCTGATCAGGAAGAAGTTTCCCCAAATTCCCTCTCTCCTAAACCAGGGGATTCGTGGCTATTGGGAACAATACAATTGTCATAAATTCTCTCCATCCTGATCCCACATGAAAAACATAGATTTATTTTGTACCTTTAACAAACTAGAGTTAAAAGTTACTTTTGAGTAAGTAGTAGATTTTTGAGTAGACAAAATATAAGACTAATTCAAAATTAATTTGAGTTAGTTTGGCTGCGGACTCGGTGAACTTGACAAGACATCCATTTAGCACTTAAGGGTCTCAGTTTTATCCCAGGAAGATGTGTCTGTGGCCTTCCCTGTCTGCATGAGGACATAAAGACCTGACAGTCCACTTTCACAGTGGAGGGCTGTACAAGAATAAATGACTATGGCTTTTCCATACTGCCCAGGGGCCAAGACAGGGGCGCACTTTTTGAGTCATCATTTTGCCTCCAGAAATCTGTTGCTTTACTACACAAGCAGAGGCAGATTCTCACGAGAATTATGCTCAGTCTTTTATAAACATAAAGATCACCAGCAGCCCTTCGTCTGTGCTCCAGGAACTCTGCCCAATTTTGTCATAATGTGTATCCACTGATCTTACAAAACCAAGTCATTTACTGGCTGGTGGTTGGGGCAGTTATGCTTTCTGGGGCAGATGGGGGAATCAACACACAACTTACTAGCCAACTTGCAGGGATCACACCCCGAACCCTGGAATCACTACCAAACATACTGGATTAGATTTTCTGGAACACAGGGTCTATTTCTATGGGATAGGCAAGGATCTTACTCCATATATAATAAGCATTTTTTAACTAAATTGACATATAACCTCCTCCGAAGATTTTTTTAGGGTGAAGGAGAAAAAAAATACCTGTTATCTATAAGCAAACGTAGAATTCTGATATCTCTGTTAAACCTAAATCTGGGCTCTCGAAGGCTGTAACTCTCTAATTCTCACACAAGATAGGTTGAATGTAGAAAGGTTATATTGCATTGTCATTAATAACACACGCTGTACAACCAGACATCCTGACTCTGTGATTTTGTAGCTGTGTGACCTTGGAAGTATAAATTATTCTGTGTGGACTAGTTTCCTCCTTTGTAAAAATTATAGTAACATCTGCCTTAGAGTGTCGTGAGGATTAAATGAGATAATATACAAAGAACAAGAGCTTAGAGCAGTGTCTGTCACACAGTAGGTCCTCACTGAACTGAACCTTTTATTATTATTCACATTGTGTACCCTTAAGAGACATACAGGAGTCAATTGTTTCATTTCCATTACCCAGCACTAACATTTCCTCTGGCCTTTTAGCAGCGCTGCCTTCTCAGAATATCAAGATATATTCTTAATTGTGGGGAGGAAGATCCACATGATCCAAATTATTTCGTGCCATTAAAGCACTTATATTCTAAATGATGGGCAATCAAATCTCACGCTTCAAAGACCAGGTTGATCATTAAAAAGTCTCCATTCTTCCTAAATGCAGGTGCTCTACTGCTGTTGGTGACATAATGTCCTTCCCACAATGAGCAAGGATGGTTTAATAGGACTTCACCTTCACTAGGCAATTTCCTGCTAGTTAAGAGTGTGTGCTTAGAAGCCAAATTATGTGAATAATAGTCCAACTCCTTCATTTACCTGTTGTTTAACCTTGGGTAAGTCATTAAATCTCTCTTACCTGAGCTTCTCTAGCAAAGCAGTGGAGGTGGTGACAGCAGTTACTTCAGCACATGGCTGTGAGTGTCCAAGGTGACAAGCTGATGAATATTAAGCTTTTAGCCCTGCCTGGCACAGATTATCAGTTACAATGTTGTTATTATCTCTGTCTGTTTATTTGTGTCCTATTCATGTCATAAAAGGCTGCTACAGCCTGATAATTTACATCAAAGAAGGATAATGGCCCCATTGTCATTTTTAAGAAAACTCTAGAATAACCCCCATTACAAACTATACTAGCAAATAACTGGAGGTCCATTTCATGACATACAGAGGTTCCATTTTTTAATTGAATGATTAACTGATAGCTACAGATAGCCTGCGGGAGTCCGAACCTGGTGTAATGGTTTCTCTTCTCTGATCTCAGACTGTTGCTATTTGTTGCTTCTAGTCCCCCTCAGCTGACAGGGCAAAGAAGTAACAGGTCTGCATGCTCACCAGTACGTGTGTACATACTTATATCTGTAACATGCTAAATGTGCTCATAGTGGTGTCTCTACTCCATTACTTCACGGATTATTCGAGCCTCTTATCCTTGCTTATTTCCATGTAACCTCCCACTCCAATGGTGGGTAACATGGCTCCCACCATCTGCCAGCCTTTGAATCCTTTGATTCAAACACAAACTCATGGTGGTGGCAGCACTGTTCATCTCCACGCCTGTGGAACAGCTCCATCAACTGGAACAGAGTGCTGATGCCCAGGCTGGGCTGCCTTTGGTGCTGCGGACACCGTTTCCAGTTGCACAGCTCAGGGCCTTCTACCCTCACCGCCCCCAGCGAGGTGTTCCATAATCTGAGAAACAGGTAGATTGCGTTGTCACAGTCTGCATTCCGTTAAGATCCCGTGATCTTTTGAATGAATTTCTTTTTAAAATATTCCATGTTTTAAGGTCACTCCTTAATGATGTAAAGGTCTATGCAGTAAAGTTTTACAGATTTCAACCAGTGTGTACTTTCAATATCTGCCATTCCAGTGCCATACAGGATAATCCCATCTCCCTAAAAATTCCGTATGCTTCATCTGTTCAATCTGCACCCCCAATTCCTCTAGTGCCTGTTGATATTTTTTACTATCTCTTTAGTTTGCCTTCTCTAAAATGTCATATAATTGAAATCATAATGAATGTAGCTTTTTGAGACTGGCTCCTTGCACTCAGAAATATGCATAAGTCCAACCAATGTCTTTTTACAGCTTAGTTTATTTCTTTTTATCTCTGAATAATAATATCCTATTGTGTGGGCATATAATAGTTTATTCATTCACCTATTGAAAGATATAACTGCTATTTAATCTTTGAAGATTATGAAGAAAACTTATAAACATTCATATGCAGGTTTTATATGTATACTTTTTTTCACCCCAGCTTTATTGAAATAGAATTGACACGTAACATTGTGTAAGTTTAAGGTATAAAAGTGTTGCTTTGATACACTTATATATTGCAAAATGATTACCAATATAATGTTAGCTAACACCTATATCACATCACTTGATTATTAGTTCCCTTTGTTCTTTTGTGGTGAGAGCATTTAAGACCTACTCTCTTAGTAACTTGAACGTCCATGATACAGTATTAGTAACTATAACCACCATGCAGTACATTAGGCCCCCGGAACTTAGTCATCATGTAACTGGAAGTTTGCACTCTTTGACGAGCCCCTCCCATTTTCTGCCGTTCACCACCCCCCTTATCCCCAGCCCCTGATAACTACTATTCTAATGTCTGTTTAGCATTTTTAGATTCCATATACCAGTGATATCATATAGTATTTGTCTTTCTCTGACTTATTTTACTTAGCAAAATACTTTCACAATCTATCCACATAGGTTTTACAATTGGTTGTGTAAATAGCTAGGAGTGAGGGCGATAGATGCTATGGCAAGACTATGTTTATCTCTGTAAGAAACTGCCCATGTGGCGGTACAATGTGCATTCTCATCAGCAACAAGCTGGAGTTCTCATCGCTCTACATGCTTCACATACTTGCCAACAATGGGGACTATCAATTCGTTTTGTGATTTTGGCAATTTAATGGGTGTGTACTAGTGCCTCGCTGTTTTTCCCCCTCTGCGGTATCTCGTTTTTAATTTGTAATTCTATAATGACAAATGATGTTGGGAAGCTTCTCCATGTGTTTATTGTCCATCTATTATTTTCTTTGTTGAGGGATCTATCAGGTATTGCCCATTTTTTTTTCGATCGACATCTTCAATTTATAACACACTCACATTTATACACACATTTTGTGTTAACAAGTACAAAGGCAAAGAACCTCAAAGAATCAAAGCAACTGCATATCAACTACATTCAACAGAGTTAATACAGTGTCTCCACTCTTCATTTCCTAAATCCAGAAGGAAATTGTAAATGCATCCCACGAGTGGACTCCATTTTTAGAAGTTGGAGACTGTGTGTGGTTCTGCACACACGTGGGTTTCTACAGAGCTGAACTGAAATTCCATCATGTTCTGGGCCAGATCGGCAAGAAGAAAGTCATCCATTGCTGTTTGAGTTTCAGTGCTGGTGAAGAACAAGCTCCCCAGGGTTTCAAAGCCAGAGTGCATGGTCTGTGTTTCTGTACTGTTCAACTGAACCTTACTTTCTAGGACAGATATGTTTTTAGCAGTGGCGATTCCTTCAGTTTGGGTCTCTGTGTCAGATGAATCAGTACTCATGGAAAAGCTGAAGAGTTTAAGAAGACTTCCCAGAGGCAGAGGAGGGCTGCTATCTAAAAAGAAGTTCAAGTCTGTCTGTGCCTGTGTGTCAAACATTTCGAGGCCCAAGAAATTAGAGTTTCCCCTACAACTGTAGAGCCGGGCAGAAGTGTCTGCAAGTCAGAAGTCACTTTTGGTTTCTATGCCCAGTGATTCTAGGACTGGCACCGTGGGCATGGGGCTAAGCTCACTCTCCTCAGTTTGAGTCTGGGTATTTGAGGCTGAAAAGAACTCTTCGGTATCGAAATCAGTCACAGAATTCTGGGCTGGGCCAGGTGGGAGCTGGGTGTCGGGTCCAGTATTTGTGTCAGACAGAAGACTATGATTGTCCGGCGCCTGGCCAGGCAGATTACTTGACAGAATGTTTTCTAGGTCCCTTAAAAATCCATAGTGTGAGTCTGGTTATCTGTCATGTTCTGGGAAGGAGACACACTGTTCTGTGCACTGAAGTTTATAAGTGGTGCAGGTTTCTCAACACCTTGAGTGAAAGTCTTAGGGTGGTTCTGAGGGAACAGACCATGAGTATGAGTCTCTCCTACTAAGCTGCTGCTTATAATATTGTCTGTAGGAATACTGTGTGATGAATGGACACTCTCCAAAATGCCTCCACACAGTACAGCTTGGTCCCTTTGGACTCGGTCACCTGCTGGACTTTGCATTCCACTGGTTTGAGTTTCTCTGGAGAGCCCACGTGACTGGAAACAGGCATCTGAAAACACATTGGTCTGAGCAGCTATGGATGAAGTTACCTTAGAACTGCATTGCCTCATTTTTAAACTGGGTTGCTGCTTCTTCTTGTTGAATTTTAAAAGTTCTTTATGTATTTTGTAGATGAGCCTTTTATCAAAATATGTCTTACAAGTATTTTCTCACAACCCATGGCTTTCTTTTCATTCTATTTTATTTACCTTTTTTCATTGAATTTACTCAGGTGACACTGGTTAACAAAGGTACACAGGTGTCAGGGGCATGATTCCAGGACACATCATCGGTGCACTGCGTTGCGTGTTCATCACCCCACGTCAGGTCTGCGTCCATCACCTCCACTGCACACCACCCTCCCCCCGCACCCCCCTCCACTCCCCCCGGCAACCACCACACTGTTGCACTGTTGTTCACATCCATGAGTTCTTTCTTTCTTTTTTTTCCTCCTTTTTTGTTCAGTCCTTAATAATGTCTTTCTCAGAGTGAGCAAGAGTTTTTAATTGATAAAGTCCAATTTTTCCCTTTTATTCTCTTATGGATTGTGGTTTTGGTGTTTTACCTAAAAACCCATTTCCAGACCCAAGGTCATCCAAATTTTCTTCTGTCATTTTTTTGTACATGTTTAATAGTTCTTGTTTTCCATTCAGGTTTAAGATGTATTTTGAGCTCATTTTTGTGAAAGGTGTATAACATCTATGACAAAGTTCAATTTTATGTATCTGTTTTGTGCATGGGGGTGTGTGATTGTCCCAGTACCATTTGCTGAAAGACCAGCTTTCTCTACTGAACTGCCTTTGTCAAAGATGAGTTGACTATATTTTTGAGGGGGTTTTGTGTGTGTGCCCTCTCTCTTCTATCCCATTAATCTACCCCTCAATTTTTCTCTGATATCGTGCTACCTCAATTAGCGTATCTTGATCAGCAGTGTTGAAATGGATAATGTAAATCCTTCCTCTTCATTCTTCTCCTGTACCAGGTTGGCTCTTCCAGATCTTGTGCCTTTCCATACAACTTTTAGAATCAGCTTGTCAATATCTATGAAACAGATTGCTGGGACTGTAATTGAGGTTTTGTTGAACATAGGGATCAAGTCGGAAACAACTGACAAAATAATATTGAGGCTTGCATCCATTGGCATGGGGTATCTCTCCACTGATTTAGATCTTTGTTTTCTTTCATTAGAATTTGGTTCTTTCTTGTATTTTGTTAGATTTATGCCTGAGTAGTGCATGGCTTTTGATGTATTCTAAAAGTTTTATTTTGTGTTGTATTTGTTTAACCAGTGGTTAATTGCAGGTAGGTAGGAAACAAATTGACTTTCATGTATTAAAAACTTGTATTCCAGAACCTTATTATGCACACATGTTTGTTAGTTACAAGAGTTAATTTTGCTGCTGCTTTGGTTTTTCTACATAGATAATCATATCAGTTTCATTTCTTCCTTTCCAGTCTTTGTATTTCCTTTTCTTGTCTTTCTTCACTAGCTAGGAATTCCAGTGCGATTATGAATATGAATGGTGAGAGTGCACATCCTTGTCTTGACCCTGGTCTTAGGGGAAAATTGATGTGACAACATGATTTTTCTTCTTAAGCCAGTTGACACATTAAATTACATTGATTAATTTTCAAATGTTGAACCATGCTTGTGAGTCTGGAATAAATTGAACTTGTCATGGTCTATACTTCTTTTTATAATTTATTAAATTTAATATTTCTTGTTGAGGATATGTGCATCTTTATTTATGAATGATACTAGTGTGTGGTTTTGTTATTTGGGTAAAGAGGTCTCATAGGATAAGTTAGCAAGTGTTTCCTCTACAGCTATTTTCTGAGAGAGATTTTTGAAAACTGGTATCCTTTCTTGCTTAAATGTTGTGTAAAATTCATTTGTGCTTTGTTTGTTTGTTTGTTTGTTTGTTTTTGGAAGAACTGTGTTGGTTTCTATTTTGAAAGTTACTAGTGATGATTCAATTTTGTTAGGAGGTATAGACATATTCAGATTATCTATTTCCCATTAAGTTTTAACTGTGATTTTCAAAGAATTGATTCATTTTATCTGTTAGAAAATTTGTATGCATAAAGTTGTTTATAATATGACTTTATTATTTTTACAATGCCTATGGGATTAATAGTAATGCTTATTTTTTATTTTAGATATTAGCAATTTGTGCCTAGACAGAGATCCATCAATTTTATTGATATTTTGAAAGAACAAAGCTTTTGGTTTTATTGATTTCCTCTATTGATTTACTGCTTTTAAAGTTATTGATTTCTATTCTAATTGTTATCATATCTTTTCTTCTGCTTACTTTGGCTTAAATTGATCTTCCTTCCCTGGTTTTATAAGATGTACATTGGTTTATTTATTTAAAATGTCTTTTTTTCTAATCTATATACTTAATGCTACATATCTCCCTTTTTCCTTTTATTTTTAAATTATATCACTCCCATCACAAAAACTCCCAATGGCATATTTCCTTCTAAATGATGCTTTTGTTGCATCCCGTAACTTTTGACAACTTGTTTTTTTAATATCAGTTTAAACTATATTTAAATTTCTCTTGAGACATCTTCTTTGACCCTTATGAAATTTAGAAATGTGTTATTTAATTTCTAATTTTTTGCAGATTTTCTAACTATCTTTATGTTACTAATGTCCAGTTTAATTTTATTGAGGCCTAGAAGCATACTTTTATGATTTTTATTCTTTTAAATTTTAAGGTACATGTTATGGTCTAGTTCAGAATATGGTTCATGTCATCAGTAAAGGTAAGATGAAAAAGAATGTGTAGTTAGCTGTTGTTGTATAGATAATTATATAAATGTCAAGTAGATCAAGTTGATTAGTAGTGCTGCTGAGATTATATTTTACTTATTTTCTGGTTGCTTGATATATTAGTTTCTGAGAGAGGGTTGCTAAAGTCTCCAATTAAAGCAGTAGATTTGTCAGTTCTATCAGAATTGCCTCGCATGTTTTGATGGTCTCTTGTTAGGTGCATATATCTTAAGGACTGTCATGTCTTCTTGAAGAATGGAAACATTATATAATATATCCCTTAATTTCCGTAAATGTCTTAGTTCTAAACTCTGCTCTTTCTGAAATTAATATAACTATTCCAGATGTTTTGGGTTAATGCTCTCATCATATGTCCTTCTCCATCCCTTTACATTTAACTTATCTGAATTTTTCTATTCAAAGTGGGATTCTTTTAGGGAATAGAGAGTTGGGTATCTTTATAAATTCACTCTGACAATCTATATCTTTTCATTGTTAAATTTAGATTACTCACATGTATGGTGAGTATTAATACTGTTGGCTTAATACCTGCCATGTTTGTAACTGATTTCTATTTATTGTTTTATTCTTCATTTCTTTTGTTTTTCTTGATTATCTATAAGTGAGCATTTTATAATATTCCATTTCTCTCCTCTATTAGTGTATCAGATATATCTCTTTTTATTTAGTGGGTGACCTAATATTTTCATTTTAGAGTTTTAACTAATCTTAAGCCACTTTCAAATACTACCATACCACCTTACATAAATTTCAAGTAACTCATAACAGACTGTGCTCAATTTTTCCTTCTCACCCATTGTGATAACAATATCATTCTTTTCACTTGTCCACATGCTCTAGTCACCCAATATAGTGTTAATATATTTTTAATAGTTGTCATTTAAAAAATGGAAAAACGAAGGAATTTATTTTTACTTTCACTGTTCCTTCTCTCGTGACGTTTCGTTGTTGGTGTTGGTATGCAGGCCTGAGTTTTCATTCTGAGCTCATTTTCATTCTCCCTGAAGAACTTTCATTTAAAAAAGCTTTTCTTGCAGGGCAGGTCTCACAGCAATAAATTTCCCCTGTTTTTATCTTTGAAAAATCTTCATTTCTTCTTCATTTTTAAAAGATCGTTTCACTGGATATAGAATTATGGGTTGGCAACTTTTTATTTTTTGTTTTTTACTCTTTAAAAATCTCATGTCACCTTTATGCTAATATGGTTTCTGCCAAGAAGACCACCATATTTCCTATTCTTCTTCCTGTATAAGGAAGGTGTTTTTAGTCCTTCCCCTGGCTTCTCTCAAGATTTCTCTCTGCCTATGACTTTGGACTTTGACTTGTCATTTCTAGGAAGATAGCCCTAGATGTGTTTTTGTTGTTTACCCCCCTGAGTGTTCCTTGAGCACCTTGCATCTGTGGTTCAGTTTCTGTAATTAAGTTCTCAGACATTGTTACTTTAAATATTCTTTTCTGCTCTATTCTTTCCTCTCCTTCTGGCATGCTCATTAAGTGTATGTTACACTTTTTGAAATTGTCTCACAGTTTTTAATATTTACTTCTCCTTGCATTTCAGTTAAGAAAGTTCTATTGACCCATGTTCAGATTCACTGATTCTTTTCTTAGCTCTGTCCAGTCTACTGATGAGTGCATCAAAGGCACTGTTCTTCCTGTTACAGTGGGTTTTATTATTTCTAGCATCTCCTTTTGACTATTTCTTAGCGTTCCCATCTCTCTGCTTATATGACCCATCTGTCTACGCTGCTTTTAATGTCTGTATGTGCCAGATGCTTCAAATCTGTCTGGTGTCCTAGTTTTTCTCTCCCCTCTGGAAATTTGACTTCCCTAAGACTTCCTCGGAGAATCTGTATAAAGGATTCACCAAAGGATTCACTTTAATTTAAAACAGTGCTTTAATTTCAGTCTATTCCCATGACATTTTAGGAACCTGAACTTTTAAACGTGATCTAGCGAAGTACATGAATTAGAAACAACCTAACTAAACAGATTACCTCGTCTGAAAAATTAAAATCCTTGTCTTCTTTTCAAAGTATTAAACTCGAAGAAGAATATGTAACTCTGATGGCTTCTATTCTCTTTTCTAAAGCTTTATATAAACTGCTACTCTTAAAAACAAACAACAATGAAAACAAAATCTGTTCAGGGTGAGGAAAGGAGAGTGTGGAGATAGATATAATAACAGAACTGCTTTAAAATCCACCTGAAAATGAAGAATACAAAGAAAATATTCCGAAAGTAACATTTGTTAAGATAAGGTGTTCCAAATTAATTCTCTCCAAAAATATAACAGAAGGCAGCAGAGGTTTATGAGGCATTGTATAAAGAGAAACATTCACATGTTCACTCACTCAACAAATATTTTCCTAGTGATTCTATTTACTAGACATTGTGAGGTGGTGTTGCTAACTCATCCTGTGAAATTATGCAAATCATCTTATCTTTTTGAGTTTCAGTTTCTATACCAGCAAAACAAAAAGAAATATATTTGCCCACAGTTCTAATTGTGAAGTTCATATGAGGTAGGGATTGTGTCATTTGAAAACGTATAGTTTTATTTATTTTTAGTTTACTTAAATATAGTTTACACACATTACAATGCATTGGTTTGTACGTATTGTGCTTACATATGAAAGAAGCTACTTGAAACTACATTAGAGAAGCTTGGCAGGGATTATAATTTTTCTTTAGCCTTACTTATTTAAATTCTTATTTCCATAGTGCCACCTTCCAAGCTTCGTTATATTCTTTCCTTTCTTTATGGAAACAAAGCTCAGTTTTCTGGCTCTCTTTTATTATTTATCCTCCTAAAATTTTTGCCTTGATTTTACAAAAGTAGAGATGCCTTCCTAGTGCCTAACATCTTAGATAGGCAAAATGTACCATCCTTTTTACAGTGCAGATGAAGAGAGTTGAGCTGAAGAAAAGCAGCTGACCAAGTCAAAGGCAGGGTTCGAGAAAGTGACAAGAAGCTTCATTCTGTCCATACAGTTGCCTTCCTGTAAAAAGTACAGAGCCATTAGGTCTGCAATTAATAACAGTAACAACAGTTCTTAGTCAATGTGATCCCTACTTCTCCAGGCTTTCTATGGGGGCTACTGCATTGCAGCCACCATCTCCTCCTTGTGGCATTCTCCCTTGATTCACTGAAAAGGCATTACCCAGAAGGGGGATTTATCTGTATCTACTTTCCTCACATGGGAAGAACTCTCCAGCCAGAATTCTGAGCCTAATTTCCACTTATTATGCTTACCGGAGCAATATGCTGTGCTGTCCACAGTAGATAAAAACCGGAGACTCTGCATTATACTCATTGAATGACTGAGAAATAAATTAAGTTCTAACCACAGCAAATGAATAGCTGCAAGGTGCATTGGTTTATCATAATACACCAACTCTCTCTTGCCTTTAGAACTTCTGTCATCATGCACACAGCAAGCTTGCTTAGCAGAAGTTGGATGGAGCATTGCACAGGGTATTTGAACTTTAAGGAAAATCATTTGTCCGACCTCCTGGAGGCTATTAATGTATCCTGCTGTCTTTTCATTACATCTTTCCCTTCGCACTAGAATCCCACAATGACACGTCTTTAAATTTCATTAAAAATTAAGAGCACTAGACTCAGGAGGTAAAAAGGTAGGCGACTGAAGGAAAAACATAATGGGAAAAATACCTTTCTTGGAATCAGAAAAAGTAGTTTGACATTTAATTATTATTCGAGAGAGTAAAAAAATAAGAGCGCTCTAAAATGAAGTCACTGGACCAAAAAAAAATTGTGTATAACTTGTCATGTAAAATAATGAAATCCCCCAAAAAACAAACAATAAATTGAAGACAGAGACAATTTTATTTCTACAAAGCATGAAGCAAAGGTCCTTCCCCTGATTTTTATTTATCCACATTATCTGTTGGAGCTATAGAAAAACAGACTAAAAAATTATTGTTCTAACCTTATTTTTGTCATTGTTGGGGTTGAGGTTCCCTTGTTGTTGAGTTAAATTCTCCTTATTTTGTAATACAAAAAAGTATTAATTTGGGGAAAGAACTAATGATGCTAGGAAATAGTAGATCATTTGTGGCAAAATAAGTCAATCAATAAAATGATTAGTTAAATGACATTGATAATAATACCATGATGTAATGTTAGGGGTTTTTTTGTTGTTGTTGTTTTTGTTTTTTATTTTGTTTTGTTTTGCTAAGCAGGGCATTTCAGAGAAAAAGTTATAACACCCTTTAGAGATAAAAATAATGCCTCAAAGATGATGAACCTAAAATAATAATTTTAAAAATGATTGAGTCTAAACAAAGAAGTAGTTTGGGCTACTAAAAGATATATTAACAACTCTAAAATTCATTCACATCCACACTAACTCTATTAGATCAAAAGAAACGGAGGGTTTTCTCTCCATTTTAGATAAAGAGAAATTGAAACCAAAATAGGAATCAGGGCTACTATGGAGAATAGAATCCAGCTTATCTGATTATTAGATTAAAGCTTTTTATTAAATATCAGTATCCTTATTAAAAACACATACACACATCTCAAAAAGACCTTTATTATTTGATATGATAATTCACATTTATTTGCAGATGGCAGTATCCTATTAACTGAGGACCTTCAAAAGGCCTCTCCATCATTTAGAATTCACAATCACCCTTGTGGACTAAATACATGCAAGATAATTAATAAGGATAGCAGTTAAAACAGCAGCAACCACAGCTAACCATTTTGGGGTGTTCAGTAGAATAAACATTTTATGTAAGTTATGTCGATCCCTTTTCACAAGGTCCCTGCAAGGCAGTGTTACCGATTCCTTTGTACCGATGAGGAAAGTAAAACATGAAGAAGTTACATGTGACTTTAGTGTATTAGGTGGTTACACTGGATTTTGTACGTACTTATCCTACTTGAGCAGTTTGAATGCTTCCAGAATATATGTAATTTTTTGCATTAAAATGAACCTCAGGCAGGGGTTTGGTCTTTAGAAAGGGTAATGAGTTTCTAGGAAACACTCTCCTACATGAAAGTGTGATCCAAAGATTTCAAAATGCAGCTTTGCTCTGGCTAAGTGTCAATTATTTTGTGTCTTTCATTTAGAAATTATGTATTTCCCTTTAAAAACACTTTTAACTGGACAGAAGCATGCAGAGCAAAAGCACACAGTTAGAGTTAAAGATTTAATTACAAATGCTAGATTATCATGCTGGTGTAGGCAGGCGCACTCAGGAGGGAGCTTGTACCCTCAAGCCTGTGAGTTAGTCTCCAGCACCAGCTGCTAATAAAATCTCCATTCTACAGAAAAGGCCAGTAGTGTGATTTCTAGCCAGCTGTAAATTCTTTGGATAAATCTTCCTTGGAGCAAACAACGCTGAGACAATTTAAGAAACAGTGATACCTGGAGAAGGAGAGAACAGAGAGAGAGAAATGGTAAATCTGTTTGTTTCCTATGAGTCACTAAAACAACCATCCCAAATGTCCTAAGAAGGACATTTCATAACCTGTACTTTTGCACTTCAACAGGTAGGGATATATCTGTAGCAATGTTCTCCCAGCCCTCAAGACTCCTTCGCGCATCCTGGCTTACTGTGTTTTTTTCCCTAGTTTGATAGAAGCTATACAAGCAGAAGAGCTCGCTGATCTAAAGTTAAGGTCCAAAGGACTTTGAAAGTTTCACTCCATGTCCCAGTAAGCAAGGTCCTGATGCTGAAAAAAATGTAAGCTAGTTTTGGTGTGGTATGAAAATAAAACCAAAAATTGGAAAGAGCTTTCAATGGAAATCCATCAATTGTATCCCAAAATTTATTCGACAACTTTCCGCAATGTTTACTGAGCACCTATTATTTACTTACCAACTGTAACTCTCCTTGTGCCCATCTATTATAAGCATCAGAGTTACCTGTCCCCACTGGCATGCCCACATTTGTTCCAAGCTCTGAAACGAGCATTTCCATAGGTAAGAGAACTTCTCTGAATGATCTGGTCTGGCCTTGAAATTGACCTTCTGTGACATTTCAGTCATATCACTGCAGATGGGTCACTAAAACCCAATAAGATAAGGCAAATAGAGAGGATATGAGACCAGAGCTTGCTGTGTGCTTTAAGAGTGCTGTAGGCACAGGAAAGGAGTTGTTTTCTGTTCCCAATGATGAAACATCCAGGGAAGTAAAATCGGGTATTGGGAGCATATGAAAGCAATGAGGAAGCTACAGCAGCAATGTCAGGCCTGACACCAGGGAAATCTGTTTCAGTTTCCAGGATCCAAGGTCTTTGTCTTGGTGCAAAAGCATGACTCTTACGTTCAGTTTAGGGTCTGTCACAAACTAGGCAATGCCCTATCTGCTAGGAGGTCAATGCAGTTCTCGGTAGCCTGCCACTTGACCATCTGAGTCGCATCCTGTGTGGAGCAGGTAAAGGGTAAGTGTAGAATCCTCCACTGGGAGTCCTGTGAAATGACACGCACTGCCTAGGAATAATCCCTTCTGCCAAGACAGGGCCCCGTGAACAACACAGAGGCAGGTCCCTGTATACTCTTTCTACTCTGTGAAGCTTCCTGCTTTTGCTGATAGCCCATCCTTTTGATGGTGCCCACATGCGTCATACTAAGCATCCTGATACCGACAACGATGATCCCTGAGCAACCCAAAGAGAGTAAGAAAAAGCAAAGGAGAAATTTAAGTGGGCACTGGAGAGAGGATGACAGGGGTTACTGTGGCTAAGGACTAGAGAGGAAACGCAAGAAGAGGTACTGGGCCCACTCCCTCATGGAAACTCTACAAAGCAGTCACCATCTGATATAGTCAGTCTCTCTACCTGGAGACTTTACCCTGTTTGTCCATCTCATGCAGGACCTTCCTCTCACTTCCCCTCTGTCTTAGTTTGCTTGGGCTGCCAAACGAAATGGCACAAAACAGGGTAGCTTAGACACATTTATTTTCCCATGGTCTGGAGGCTGGTGTCTGAGATCAGTGTGGCAGCAGGGTCAGGTCCTGGTCAGAACCCTCTTCCTGGCCACTGTCTCATGCCGTCTTCCCTTAGTGCACGTGCACAGAGAGAAAGAGACCTCTCTCATCCTCTTCTTATAAGGTCTTCAACCCTATTGGATAAGGACCTCCCTCACAGGACCTTATATGGAAGGTTAGGACTTCACTGTATGAACTATGTAGCACACTGTTCAGTTCCTAGAGCCCACCCTAGCTAAAAACATCTTAGGGGGTTGATTTGGCTGAAGTACCTCCTAGCTAATCACTTCTGATTAATTTCAAGAGCTTCTTTCTAACCCAGAAGTCCCAAATGTTTTCCTGTGGAGCCTTACAGCTCAGTAAACCTTTGAAAAAGTCTTAAACTTCTCCATACAGTCTCTCAACTTGTAAAGACAGGTTGGCCTTGATCTTCTAATGCTATATGGGGCCATTCCACACTCATCACTAGGCTTCACTGGAGCGCATCTGTTGCATGTTGAGCGATGAGTGAGCCTGGAAGACAGGGACAGTGTCTCAACGGGTCTCTCTCCACGTCCGTGCCCACAAGCCTCCAGTGCCATTGGTCGTTCTCCCTCTGGCTCACCAAGAGGACTTTCCACCCCTCCTCTCTCCTTGGACCTGTGATACAATGGCCCCTTTATTCATGGGTTCACTTTCCACAGTTTCCGTCACCCATGGTCAACCACGGTCAGGAAAGATGAACTAGAAAATTCCAGAAACAAACATCGCTAAGCTTAAAAAAAAAAATTATGATGATCTCTGAGTTTATGCTTTATGTAGTGTATATTTTTGTTGTGGAAAATCACAGACTATTTAAGAGTTTGTTGAAATATATTTATAAGACAATAGTGTGATGGTATTTATTTTGCGAAGTGCTGTGAGTGAGGGGCTGTTCTATATCTTGCCTCCTTCAGGAAAAGTGGAATATGAATGTGGCCAGATTTTTAGTCTTTGTTTTTATTTTTTTAAATTTGAATTGCATAGCTAGAGTCCAGCCTGCTCACCTGCTATAATCTGTCTGGATGTTGCCCTCTCATTATCATCTGCCTTAGCCCAGCAGTCATGGCTGGATTCAGACCCAGGCCGTTCTCAGGCTTCCCCATCCAAGGCAGCGAAGTCTCCATGGCATAAGGTATGACAGCTGAGGCAAAGTTTACACTTGCCTTCCATTTCCTTATCACTTCACATGGACGGACTCTGAGCATCCAGTTTTACGAACAAATCTCCAAATTACTTACTACAAACTTTTTTTCTCCCCAGCTCCCACCCCCAATGTGTACGATGTTGACTTCTACAGTTCCCTACCATGAGACTAGAAAAACCAAGCTCACTTTTAATGGGCAATGCATTCAATAGCCTTCCACTAGCAGATATATTTATGAATGGAGTATGTATAAAAGAGAAGAAAAATATTTTTCTTATGTATCTTGCCTAATTTTCCTGGTACTAACTTCTGAGTTATTTTAAATCCCAGGCCGGAAGATTATGCTTTTGTGATGAGCAAAATCAGACAAGGTCAATGCCTTTGTGGAGTTTAAAGTCTAGTTAGGAAATAGATTTCAATCAGATAATTAACTAAAATAATGGGGATATTTCAATAAAGAAGTGTGCTCTGCTCTGCCCTGAAGAAGTACATGATGTGAGTATTTAATAAAGAGGCTAGATTTCGCTTGGGGAAATGAGAAAAGATTCTCTGAGGAGGTGTTTGAGTTGAGAACCGAAGGTTGAATAGGAGATACTTGCAAGAAATAGGGAATGTTTCTGAAAAAGGAAAAGACACAGCCTGGGGCACAGAGAACATGGCACATTGTGCTCCCAAAATAAGGCCATTTCTAAAGCCCAGCAAACAGAACTGATATGAGGTGTCTCAACCAAATGTTAGTGGTTTCATTTTTATTTCTTGTTCTTCCTCAATTAATCCATAAGAAATCATTGAAAGGAATGATTTTAAGTAAGGGGTAACAGAATCAGACTTGGATCTAATATGGCACATGGCTATAAGAGAGGTGAGGGTTACAGAGGTGTTGAAGATGATTACTCCTAGGTTTTGTGTGTGTGTGTGTGTGTGTGTGTGTGCGCGCGCGCGCGCTTGCGCACGCGCGAGCACCTGAGTGAGTGGTGATACCACACTGGCTGAAGTAGGAAACACTAGAAGAAGCACAACATCTGGAGGGAGATCACCAGTTTTGTTTTTTAGTTTTTCTGGAAAACCTGTAAGTCTCCCCAGAGTAGACATATGCTGTGAATTCTTACACTGAGGAAAATCAGGAATAGGAAACAGTATGATTCTGTGATAAGGAGTTGAGATTCTGAAGCCAGATTGCCTGTGTCTAAATTCTGATTCTTTCATTTAGTCGCTGTGTGGCCTCAAGCAGTTACTCAACCTCTTAGAAGCACTGTTCCCTCATTGGAAAAAATGGAGCTAATAATACTTATCCCCTGCAGCTTTGTGAGAATTAAAAGAAATAACACATGTACACGTAAAGTTTTAAGAACAGTGGTTGGCACATAATAAGCAGTTACCAAATGTGAGTTGTTTCTTCTTATTCATCATTATTGTTGTTACCATCATAATTACCAGTATTAAACAAAGGAAGGTAAGTCTGCAGAGGACACATGGTTAACACGGTTAACGCAGGCATTGTCAGCACGCCAATGGAGATGATCAAATGGAAAAAGAGAGGTAAAAAGAGAAGAGAGATTAGGAATGATGTCTCTAACAAGGAATGAATGGCCAGGCTTCAAAGCTCAGATGAAGACCTTGGCTTTAAGGGGAGGCAGGACAGCTTTACTGTCGTCTGGGCAGGGGTGGAGGAGAAGAAGGAAGCAGACAACTGTTTGCTCACAGGGAGTTCAGGGCTTCTGGGCTTCTCTTGGAAAATATAAGATTCTCCCTTGAGAAAGGTGGTTATAGGTGTGCCAAGAGGGGAGAGGGAAGGCATAGGGAGTGAGTAACCAAGCACTTTAGAATATTAAAGTTTGAAGAGTCTTGCAGTAGGAGGGAGAACGAGCTGGCTTGATGAAATATGGTATGAAACTTGGGAGTCCTGAGGGACCATTTGAAGTTGGTGAGAATAAGTATAAAGTAGAAACAATATGTTTTACTTTATACCTTTTTTAATCACATAGCAGTTTTATGATATAGTCACAGACACAGTGGACATTTGGATTCCACAGGGTTGATGTTTTAACAAAGAGGGGTGATACTTAACAGAAGGCTAAAGGGATGTACGGCACCATTGAAATGATGGACGATGGAGGCCAAGCTGGATGGGGGCGCACTGGAGGAGTGGATGGGTAAGACCAGAGAGAGGCCCAGCAGTGGGGGACAAACAGGAAGCTAGAAGAGGAGCGGGTACTGTGAGTGAAGATGCCTGTTTTCAAGCTTTTGAAGGGGAACTGCCAAACTCAGCCTCTTCCTCCCCAACATCTTTCATCTTCTCCGTAGCGGTTCCTGCCCCACCTCTACACCAATGACCAAGCCAAGTAAAATGCCTTTATTTGCAACCACTGAGTTCATCTAGATGTCGTATTACGGAGTCACTTTTTTTTCTTACTGTCAAACCACTGAATAAATGAATCATATATGTTACTTTCATCTCTCTTTCCTTTCTTTGCCTCAGGAATCTTATTTCCATTATCCACTCCTCAATGTTACTAATGTTCCTCTACCAAATCTAATGATTTTTTTTTCAAAGATTTTATTTACTTATTTTTAGACAGAGGGCAAGGGAGGGAAAAAGGGAGGTAGATGTTTCAGAGAAACAGCAAGGTGTGACTGCCTCTCACACGCCCCCTACTGGGGACCCAGCCCACAACCCAGGCATGTGCCCTGGCTGGGAATAAATAGAACCAGCCACCAGCTGGTTCTCAGGCCAGTGCTCAGTCCACTGAGCCACACCAGCCAGGGTGAAATCCAATGATTGTTTTTTATATTAATCATCACGTTTGAAGAAAAAGTAAGAACTTCGAAGAGCAAGAAGTAGAGAGGGAAGGTCAAGTGGAAATACAGCTTTAAAATAAAGGTATGTAGGCAGAACTCAGGAAGGCTTGGTTAAGGCACAGTGCAGAACCTGTGGAAAATAAGGATCTCTCGCTGGAGACCGCAAGAGACAGGGATGACCTCAGCTGACTTTTGCACGCTGGGTTCCCTATTCAGACTTAATTCTATAGCAGTGGGAGAGTATTAAGGATTTTTTTAGCAGAGAAATAGCATAAAGACAGGGCTGTTTTAGGAAGATTAATCTGTTGAACTTCACAATAAATTAAATATGACTAAAGTCTCTGGATCTAGTTAGGAGGATTACATTCCATCCAACAAGCATTTATTGAGCTTTCCTATGGCGTTCTGCCCTCCTTTGTCCTATGACACTGTCCTATGGACAAGCGACATGCTGGTTCCAGGCACAACACGAAGTATTTACAATAAGGCATATGCTCCCCAGGACATTATCAGTCCGGTAACAGGAGCTGTAGGGAAGAATGTGGGATAAACAGCTCTAATACAAGGCATTAACGAAGATGCTTCAAACCAGAAATGTTTGTTACATTTTCTGTAATTCTCAAGAATTAATCAGTAACACCAACTGAAGTGAAGGGTTAGGAGAGGATCTCACCTATTTGACATGAATGGGGTCTTGCAGGATAGAATATTGGTCCCACCAGTCGGTGGGAATAATTGCAATTGCACTAAATTGGGGCTTTGGTCACTATTACTCTATGTTCTCTATATACTGACTTTACAGCTTCCAGCCCCAAAGGCTGTCAGTGGGCTGGAGCCTCAGGACAATTGTCAGGGGAGTTCGGGTATGGACCACACTCCACTCTCTGAACGTTCTTACTTGAGGGAAACCAGAACTAGGCTGCTGGAACCATTCAATTCCTGCAGTAATGAGATATCGTTGACTATTGATCTATCAAAAGAATGTATTGATGATCTGTCCTGTTGGTAACCAGGGAGCAGTGAAAAGAGACAAGAGGAGGGAGTGGCAGAAAGGGACAGAGGACGTGATGAATGAGCCAGGCCACCGGGCCATTTTAAGAGACTTGGATTCTACTTTCTTTGGGTCCCGGGTTTGGGGTCGAGGTTAGTAGCCAATGCAAGAGGCAGTGAAGGCTGCTGGAGAGGACGCAGTACGGGTCAGCTACAGCAGGCTGACTCTGTGTCCTCAGGCAAATCACCTTTCCTGGACTTAGTACCCCCACCTGTAAATTGAGGACAATAATCCATGACCTTTTGTTATTGCAATAAATGAAAAATGAGATGCTGTGGGTAAAGGACTTTGAACTCACAAAGACAAAGGAGCTCTTACATTAAATTCCTGGGGAGCGGTGTCAGCGTCAACTAGCATTTATGAGCGCTTGTTCTGCGAGGCGCACCGCTTCATATCACATGCGCTGAATTAACTAAAACTACAGATGCCCCTGCTGGTGGGAAGTTTGCCCTTCACAGGTGATATAAATATATTTGTAGAACAAATCAATGTTTCCAAGG
Source organism: Glossophaga mutica (assembly GCA_039655065.1). Lineage (NCBI taxonomy): Eukaryota > Metazoa > Chordata > Mammalia > Chiroptera > Phyllostomidae > Glossophaga > Glossophaga mutica. The sequence goes on from CM077310.1 coordinate 24,657,686, forward strand.
AGGGAAAGAAAGACTTTTTTTTAACGTTCATGTCTCCATGTTTGGCTGACTTGATAATTTTAGTCATTTTAGCACTTATATTTCTGGTCCTGACGTGGCACCCCAGGATCCAGCAGGGCCCATTCAGAAGTCGGACCCTGCAAACTCTGTAGTCAGCTGTGGAGGCGCAGCCTGTCCAGGGCACAGCCACAGGCGGGAGGCAGAGAACGCACGGACAGACCCCGATCGCAGGTACTAAGCATGAGATCTCGTGTTGGAGACTGGAAGCGAGGGGAGGAAGTGAACGGGTCTTGGAGAGGTCAAGCCAGGAGCAGACTTGGATCCTGCTGTTGGAGTTGGGGGAATGTGTATGACAGCAGAAAGAGAATTTTTTCTATGTCTAGGGACAGTAAATGGCTAGGCACCTCACGCTGCCGGCCTCAGTGCTCCGGGAGCCTCTTATGTGATGTATGACCGCACCTATTTTCCCAATAAAATTAAAGAGACTTAGTTAACCTGAAATTCTCGGCCCTGCTGGGCTGGTGGATTGGAAATTTCTCCCCAGGCTTTGGAGGCTGAGAATGCAGCTGTCAGAAGTGGAATTCCACTACCACCTAGTGGGCAGTGAAGGAGCTGCCCCCCTGCCTCTGCTCACTCCAGAGAAAGTCAACCTGAGGCGGAAGGAGACAGTCCACACAGAGGTTAGAGTCCTATTAAGGTTAGTGAGTCCACAGGCGGAGGAGTCCTTTTATCAGCCACCGGAAGGAAGGCATCTCTGACCATTCCAATGGGTGAGGGAAAGAAGCTGGGAGGACAGCTACTACCCCCGAGAGTGTGGTCCCCGTGACCCGGGATCAGGGGCTGTGTCCTGCCTGAGACAGGGTGGTCTGACCAGAGAAGGGCATGGAGCCTCACCAGAGTAAACCCGTATTCATGTTTGAGGCCAGGAACGGTCGTAATCTCCTGCAATCAGCTCACTGGAGTCAAAGACCAGAGTTAGGTCGTTTCCGTCTCCTGGGTGCCCTCTGTCTCAAGCACCGAGTCTGTAGGTCACAGTGGGGGCAGAGTTTTGATCTCAGATGCAGGACTTGCAGATTTATATGTTAAGATAACTGATGTCCATGTATGTATGGTCACAATGAGACTAAAACTTAGTGTCACTGCCCATAAATAGCTAATAGTCTATAGCAGTTGGTAGGCACATAAACAAGAAATTGCAAAGAGCCTGTGAGGTTTTTTTTTTAATTATTGAATTTGCAGGGGTGACACTGGTTAGTAAAATTATGTATGTTTCAAGTGTACAATTCTATAATATATCATCTGCTCATGGTGTTGTGTTCAACATTCAAAGTCAAGTCTCTTCCCATCACCATGTACCCCGCTTTGCCCTCTCCTACCTCCCCTACCCCCCTTTCCCTCTGACAGTCACCATAGTGTCTGTGTCTGTGGGAGCTTTTTTGTTGTTTTCGTTTTTGCTTTGTTTTGTTTTGCTTAACTCCTTCACCTTTTTCACCCAGACACCTAATCCCTCTGACAGCTGTCAGTCCGTTCTGTGGATCTGTGAGTCTGTTTCTTTTTTGTTTGTTTATTATGTTTATTAGATTCCACATATTGGTAAGATCATATGGTACTTGTCTTTCTCTGACTGGCTTATTTTACTTAGCATAACACTCCCCCTATATATCTGTGCTGTTGCAAAAGGCAAGACTTCCTTCTATTTTATAACCAAATGGGATTCCATTATGTAAATGTGCTACAGCTTTTTTATCTACTCATCTACTGATGGGCACTTGGGCTGCTTCCAAATCTTGGCTATTGTAAATAACACTGCAATGAACGTAGGGATACATATATTGTTTGAATTAGTGTTTCTAGTGTCTTTGGATGTATTCCCAAAAGTGGGATCACTGGGTATAAGGCAGTTGCTTTAATTTTTTAAGGAAACTCCATACTGCTTTCCACAGGGGCTGCACCAGGCTGCATTCCCACCAACAGTACACGAAGTTTCCCTTCCCTCCACATCCTCTCTAACACTTGTTGTTTGTTGATTTATTGATGATGGTCACTCTGACAGGTGGGAGGTGATATCTCATTGTGGTTCTAATTTGTATTTCTTTGATAGTAATTGACATTGAGCATCTTTTCACATTTCTTTTGGCCATCTGTATTTCCTCCTTGAAGAAGTGTTTATTCGTGTACTTTGCATATAAAATACTTTGTATTTTTTAATTGAATTGTTTATTTTTTTGGTGCTGAGTTATATAAGTTCTTTATAAATTTTGGATATTAACCTCTTATCATTGGAAAATATGTTCTTCTATTCAGTGGGTTGTCTTTTCATTTTATTGATGGCTTCCTTTGCTAAGCAAAAACTTTTTAGTTTGGTGTAGTTTCATTTTTTTTACATTTTTTCTTTTGTTTCCCTTCCCCAGGGAGATATATCAGAAAAAAAATATTGCCACAAGATATGTCCAAGATTTTACTGCCTATGTTTTCTTCTAGGATTTTTATGACTTTCAGTCTTGCATTTAAGTCTTTAATCCATTTTAAGTTTATTCTTGTGCATGGTTCAGGAAGGTGGTCTAATTTCATTTTTTTCTTGCACATATCTGTCCAATTTTCCCAACATCATTTATTGAATAGACTGTCTTTACACCATTGTATGTTCTTGACATGTACAATTGTCATATATTAATTGATCATAGAGGTGTGGGTTTATTTCTGGGCTCCCTATTCTGTTCCATTGATCTATGTGTCTGTTTTTATGCCAGTACCATGTTGTTTTGATTACTACAGCCTTGTAGTGTGGTTTGATATCAGGTAGTGTGATTCCTCCAATTTTGCTCTTCTTTCCAAAAATCACTGTTGCTATCAGGGTCTTTGTTGTTCCATATAAATTTTTGAAACATTTTTTCTAGTTCTGTGAAATGCTCCTTTGGTATCCTGATAGAAATTATGTTGAATCTACAGATTCTTTGGGTAGTCTGGACATTTTAAGATGTTAATTCTTCCTTTCCATGAACATGGTATAGAATTCTAATTATTTGTGTCTTCCTCAATTTCTTTCTTCAGTGTCATAATTTTCCAAATACAGGTCATTTACGTCCTTGGTTAAAATTATTCCCAGGTATTTTTTGAAGCAATTGTAAATGGGATTGTTTTCTTAGTTTCCCTTTCTCATAGTTCATTATTGGTGTATACAAATGTTACTAATTTATGGATATTTATTTTGTATCTTGCTACTTTACTGAATTCATTGATCAGTTCTAGTAGTGTTTTTCATGGAATCTGTGGGGTTCTGTATATACAGTATCATGTTATCTGAAAATAGTTACAGTTGTAATTCTTCCTTCCTAATTTGGATGACTTTTATTTCTTCTTGTCTGATTACTGTGGTTAGGACTTCTAGTACTATGTTAAATAAGAGTAGTGGGAGAAGACATCCCTGTCTTATTCCATTTTTAAGGGAAATGCTTTTAAGTTTTGCCCTTTGAGTATGATGTTGACTGTGAATTTGTCATATATGGCCTTTATTATGTTGAGGTATGTCCCATCTAATTCCATGCTGAGAGTTTTTATTATAAATGCATGCTGGATTTTTATCAAGTGCTTTTTCTGAACCTATTGATGTGATCATATAATTTTTATCTTTCATTTTGTTTATGAGCTATATCATATTTATTGATTCGTGGCTGTTGTACCAACCTTGCATATCTAGAATAAATCCCACTTGATCATGGTGGCTGTGTGATCTTCTTAATGAGTTCCTGCATCTGGTTTGCTAATATTGCTAATGATGTTGAGAATTTTAGCATCTATGTTCATCAGGGATAGTGGCCTATAATGTTCTTTCTTTGCAGTGTCTTTATCTGGTTTTAGAATTAGGATAATGCTGACCTTGTAAAATGAGTTTGGGTGTCTCTCCTCCTCTTTGACTTTTTGAATAGTTTGAGAAGAATAAGTGTTACTTCTTCAGTGAATGTTTGGTAAAATTCACCTGTGAAGCCATCTAGTCCAGGACTTTTGATTGTTGGGAATTTGATTCCTGCTTCAACTTAATTGGTTGTAATTTTTCTATTCAGATTTTCTGATTCTTCCTGACTCAGTTTTGGAAGACTGTATGTTTCTAGGAATTTCTTCATTTCATCTAGATTATCCAAACTATTGGCATATAGTTGTTTGTAATATTTTCTTACAATCCTTTGTGTTTCTTTGGGGTCAGTTGTTATTTCTCCTCTCTTTCATTTCTAATTTTATTTATTTGAGTCCTCTGTTTTTCTTCATGAGTCTGGTTAAAGGATTGTCAATCTTGTTTATCTTTTCAAAAAAACGGCTCTTGGTTTTACTGATTTCTTTTGTATTATTTTTTAGACTCTATTTCACTTATTTCTGCTCTAATATTTATTATTTCCTTTCTTCTGCTCACTTTGGGATTTGTTCTTTTTCTAGTTCCTTTAAGTGTAAAGTTAGATTGTTTATTTGAAATTTTTCTTGTTTCTTGAGGTAGGCTTGTAATGCTATGAATTTTCCTCTTTGGGCTGCTTTTGCTGTGTCTCATAGGTTTGGGGTTGTTGTGTTCTCATTTTCATTTGTTTCAAGGTATCTTTAGATTTCTTCCTTGACCCCATTGTTAACTCATTCATTTTTTAGTAACGTGTTATTTGGCTTCCATGTCTTTATGTGTTTTTCAAGGAGTTTTTTTTTGTGTGTGTGTATGTAATTCATTCATGCTTTCATACTATTATGGTCAGAGAAAATGCTTGATATGATTTCAGTCTTCTTAAATTTACTGAGATTTGTTTTGTGTACTAACGTGATCTATCCTAGAAAATATTCCATGTACACTTGAAAAGAATGCATTTGGGCTGAAATGCTCTGAAGATATCAACTAAATTTTTCTGGTCTAGCGTGTCATTTAAAGCCACTGTTGCCTTGATGATTTTCTGTCTGGAAGATTTATCCATTGATGTCAATGGGGTGTTAAAGTCCCTCCTATGACTGTATTACCCTTGATCTTTCCCTTTATGTCCATAAGGATTTGTTTTATATATTTAGGTGCTCCTCTGTTGGGTGCAGAAACATTTACAAGGTTTATGTCCTATAGGGTTAATTTTTTGTGTCAACTTGGCTGGACCATGGTACCATGTTTTCGGTTAAACCCTAAAACAGATGTTGCTGTCAAGGTATTGGTCATTTTGGATGAGGTCAACATTTAAATCAGTAGACTTGGAGGAAAGCAGGTTATCCTCCATTATGTAGGTGGGCCTTACACTACCAGTTTAAGGCCATAAGAAAAAAGACTGAGGCCCCCAGAGAAGGAAGAAATTTTGCCTCTAGACTTAGGACTCAAGCAGCAAAATCAATTCTTGCTTGGATTTCTAGCCTGCTGGCCTGTTCTGCAGATCTCAGGCTTGCCAGGCCCACAAACACATGAGCCAGGTCCTTAAAACAATTATGTCCAGACAGATAGATAGATAATCGGTATCTGTTATTGATTCTGTAACTCCGGGGAACCCTGACTAATACAGGGCTGTAATACCTATTCAAAGCATTTAATCATTGCAGAGAAGCTTATTCTGCCCAGGAGGCCAGGGGGGATTTATATTCGTGGTAATACTTAGGTAACTTTGTCAAGGACAGATAAATTGAAGTTCCCCACATAAAGAAAGGAAAATCCATTTTCCAGGTGAAGGGGATACCAGAAATGACCTGCTCAAAGACACATGCTGTGCAAGTTGAGCGGTCCTCAATAATTATAGTCTACAGTGTTCACAGGGATAAGAGCCAGAGATGAGAGAAGATAGAGCGGATTACCTAGAATTGGGTCGTGAAGGGCTGTATGGCTAAGGGTTTGGCCTTTATCAGAGACGCTAAGATATTTGATGTTATGAGTGTGAATACATAATGTGAAGTGAAGGTAAGAAGTGAGATGTCTGAGATGTTTCCAAGGCTGCTAGGGATTTTTTTCTCAAATTCCAGTAAGAATAATCCATAGATGTGCAGATTTGGGAATGAGCCAAATAAAACCCTGTAGAAGCAGAAATGACATCTCTCTCTCTCTCTCTCTCTCTCTCTCTCTCTCTCTCTCTCTCTCTCTCATTATCTTAATGTAAGAAAGTAGAGCATGGTGGGTAAGAGCTTTGGCTCTGCCATCAGCCTGCGCTAGGTCACGATCTCTGTTCAGCTGTTAGGTAATCTTGAGCAAATTACTCTCTAAACCTTAATGTCCTCATTTAAACAGGCTAATATAGTAGTACCTGCCTCAGAGGGCTGTTGAGATGGTTAAATTAGATCATGCCTGCTGAGTGCTTAGCCCAGTGCCGGGCACATTGCATAAGCTCACTAAACATTCTTTATGATTGGACAAAGGCTATTCGTGCAAGCCCCTAGCACTGTTTGGTATAAAGTTGGCAATTTTATAAAGGTTAATTTCTAATACCAGTCCACCCCATTTTTCAAATAGCCATGCTGGCATATGGTCGGGAGCATATGCTTCTGCCTTCTGTCTTTGAGGATGATCCATTACGGCTACAATCATGTCCTCGTCTTACCAAAGGGGAAGGAGAAAGGCACCAGTTCTGACTGTGTCAGCAACAACCGTGGATGCAGAGAAGTTGGGAGGAAACATCACTGACTTACGCTGATGTGCACTCTGGCTATCGTGGAACCTCTGTAAGGGTGGTCGGGGGTGCTGCTCTAACGTCGTGTTTAAGATCAACTCCACGCAATCTTCACTATGTCAGGATTCCTGCACTTTTTGTACAAGCTCTAAATTTCTGCTGTGGGGGCTGTGGTGGGGGTGGAGTGACCGGATGGCCAAATGATTGAAAAGTAGCCTCACAGAGAGCCCGAGGCAGCCTGGTCCTCATTAATATTTTGCTCAGACCCCTGGGGCCAGACTGACTACTGGACAATCTCACTTGTCATCTGCCTAGAAGTTGGTATCAGAAAATTATTCTCCCTACAAGGTTAATGCTTGTTGAATATTCCTGGGACACGTATGGATAGGTACTGGGCAAAACATATAATCAGCTCAAACATTTTAAGCCACCACGAATTCGCACATCTATAAAAATAATCACTCAAACTTGCACACACACACTTGGGCACCATTCCACCAACACAAATACACATACATACATCCCAGGTGTCAAATAAAATCTAGGGTGCCTGCATCTGCACTCAGCAGAGTCCCCAGGTGAGCCTCTCTCAGGTGGGACTCTCCAGAGCTCGGGACTCAGCTCTCTCGGAGCCTCTGGACTCCCTCTGAAAGACAGAATGTTAAGAGAGCTGTTGAGTTCTGAAACCTATTCTGTTAAGTTCAGAACTAAATCTCATATTCAATGGAAGCGGCTATTTTTGAGGTTAGGATTTAAACAAGATTCATTCCCCCAAACTACTTTTGATTTTTCAGCTCTTTTGTTTTTGTGCTCATGATGTTCCAATGTTTCATATCTTTATGTTATATTTTAAAATACTTTCCATTTCAGGCAAATATGTATACATAGACACTTGCCTCCAAGCTTACATAACAGGAACGCTACTAATGACATCTGCAACACCTCCACTTTCATGCTACTTTTCAGAAAAATAACTATTATACCATAATTTAGACCTCACCTAATTTATAACCACGGAAGTTCTCTCCAAAGGTCTTCGTGGTTATGAAGCTCCTGAATCCCATTTCTATAAATCCCAGAGTCACACAGTAGGTCCTGTTTGTCCTAGGGGCATTCTCTAGTTCCTAAATGTCTCTCGAGGTGAAGGTTGGGTTTTGAAACATACTGGTACTGCAATTTAAAAAACATGGGCCTGCGAGTTATTTCTCCTATTGATTCATTGTTGAGAGTATGAAACAGGATTGGTCCACCCAGTAGTTAAGGGCAAGGAGAACTGGGGACCAAAGAATGAATGCAGAGCTTGAATGGGACAGACCTGGGCCTTGACCGTAGCCTTGACATGATTCTTTAGGGCTCAGGAGTCACTTACTGTCCAGGACTCAATCTCCCATTTCTTATAGGACTGTATTAGCTGAATTAAATCATACACTTTCAAAAGCTTTTAAAAATGGACATTCTCAAACAAAATCTTCTAATTAAGTCAATGATGATACTAAGTACGGTAGGTATTTCTAAAATGAGTGGATGCAGCGATGTGACGCGCACTTTCTCCCTTCAGGAAGGACCGTCCTTTCTGCACAGCTGCAGCCGCAGTCTCAGTCCCTGGCTGGAGCCACCGGCCTCCTGCCAGCCCACAGCTCCTCAAGGGCAGCTGTGCCCCATGCCTGATCATGGCAGGGTCTAAAGGTTTGGCTCCCTGTCTCAACCCGCAGCAAATCCCAAGGGCCCTCCCAACAGCAGAGTTTCCCATGGGATTGGCCAAAGACTCAGATGGGGCTTTATGGCAGCTCCACTTGTTCTGATTCTGCTTCCCCCCACACCCTGCCTTACACTAATCCAAGCGGGCTCAGAATCGGCGCCCTGCTCTCCGACTGCACGGGCACTCCTGGGGACGCAGCTGTGATATTAACTAATGTCACACCCTCACTGTGCTGCAGGACAGTGGCAGATTTTCTGTGTGCGTGGCCCATGGAGCCCTGCACAGGTTTGCATGGGAAAGCAGTGGTGTGCAGGGGACAGCAGTGCATGCTCAGCCTGGGGAGGTTCCATTGTGCTGTGGGGTGAAACCTCGGACACCAGCTCACCCTTCCTCATCCTGCATTCTCACCAGTGAAACAGGCCTCATTAGTAGAACCAATATCAAGGTTTACCGGAAATACTAAATAAGGTAGCATATTTTCAAGGAAGAGCATCCTAATGGCATTTAGCTGCACGCAAATTCAATGACATCTCTCACAAAACTGTAGTGGTGCCACATGTAAAAATGGGGCAGTGGGAACAACCGAGCCTGAAATAGCCCACCCAGCACGTAAGGGAAGGGGCTCCGGGGTGTTCCTGCTGGGAGTCATGTCTGGTGCCAGGTTATGCCTCAGTTTCCCCATCTGTAAAATACAGATAATAACAGTAACTGTTGTAGCATGCTTTGAAGATGGAATGATTTAACATATGCGAAGTGTTCAGAAAGGAAGCTGACATACCAAAGCTCAAAAAAGCGTAGCTCCTAAAAAGCTATTACATGCTTGATAAAAAAGGAAAGCACATTTTAAGAAAACAAGTAAACATACAAATAAATACATAATTAAATAGATACATATATTTTTTAAAAGAATGAATGGATTTTAGGGGTTTCTGACCTTTGACATTAAGGTGCATCAGTTTTCACGGGGCCAAGGAGGTGAGTGAAAGCCACTTCCCCCCACACTGGAGGAAGAAAATGAGACAGTCGCCGAGGCTGACTTAAGAGGTGCTTACTTGAAGAAGTTATGAAAACTCACACAGGCCTGGAGTCACGACACCCTGCACAAACTGTTCCAGTTAATGAGAACTTGAATGAGTTTCCAAGGTTCACTTTCAATGTATAGCCTTCCTTTACTTATGGCTGACTCTGTAATTTAACACTCTTATGAGCAGAATTTCTGCTGTAAAATAGCACTTGTCACAGTAAATGTAAATAATTGCATTATTAATATCAAATACATGTGAAGTGCTTAGAATGGTGCCAAGCACTTGGTAAACACTATGTAGAATTTAGTTCTTAATATTGTTTTGCAAACTAAAGCCCATAGACACTGAAGACCACTTGAGATCGGTCCGTCTCCGGTCACCTGACCGGAAACTCCGGGCTACCGTCCACTCTGCTGTGTGAAAGGTATGGAATTAGTGAGAGAAGCCCTGTCTGGATGGAGGGTCAGTACTGGGACACCCTGTTCAGCTGCCTGCCCCCAACACCCTTGCCCCTGCACCTCCTGAGTGAACTCCGGCCCATGGTATTCAGTGGGACACAATCTGAAACCGCACGGAGGGTGCTGATTCTTCCAGCTCCGAAGCCCCACAAGCGCTAATGAGATTTACGCAAATCCAGTCACGTTTCCCAGCCAGAGGCCCCTTGGCAAGGCAGCTTCTCTGATCGGGGTTTGCAGCCTGGCATCTCACAGCAGAACTCGTTTCTATAAGCTGGACGGGTTTCATTCGCACTCTCAGGACAAATAAAGACAACAGCCGACAGGCCGACCTCACATTCCGTCTGGACCACACGAGCCAGGGAGCCGTGGCCAAGGTTTCATTCCACTCATCACCACTGGGTCCTTCCTGGCAAACTTGGGGAGGCAGGGATGTGGTTAACAGGGACCCAGCTGCACAGCGATTGGAAGCAAAGGAGAAAATAATTAAGTTTACCCATGCCTGTAAGACTTGGCCTGTGGAAGAGCACAGAATCTCCTGATAAATAGAGAAGTTTTGCCATCTGTTCCCTTGCATCATCTGTTCAAACTTTCCTCCCACTTTCAGTCACAAGTTCCGGGACCTTGGCTCTCCAAGAAGGCCTGAACCTTGTATGCAAGAGCTACTATAGGAATAACAGCTAAGTGTTGCCCATCTGGCAGCTGCTGAACCAAAACCATTGCCAGGTGGAACCACTGACCCATTGGGCTGTAGCTTTCACCACTGGGTCTAAAGCAGCCCTGCTGACCAGCCAGCACGTGACTCCACTCTGCTGGAAGAGGGGAGGGGAGAGTTCGCCCCAGGTGGACACAGGTGTCGGCACTTGGGTTTTCCCAGTGCCAACATCCTAGCATTTGGAAGATGTACAGAAATTTAATTTCATAGGATTAACATACCATGGAATGCAAGCAAATTTGCTTATTTTTTTTAAAAAAAGGGAAGAAAATTACATGGTAAGGAGCTGAACCCCAGCCTGGACCTGGGTCTGGACTCACAGGGTCTACTTGCCCATAGAGGGCACCAGCGCCGCGTGGCACGGAGCTGACCCACCGATCATTGAGAGGACTCTAGGGGACGAGATGAAGCCGCTGAGCAGTCCCGTCAAAGCATCTGTCCACGGGGCCTGGAAAGAGAAGCGGAAAAGGACAAGGCCCGGCGTGGAGGCTGAGACCCCAAACAGGGCTTGGGGCAGCGGCAGGAGGGAGCCCAGGAGTCCCTGAGGTTCTCGGCGCCTGGGCGGGCCGGGAAGGGGCTTCAGAGGTTTTTCACAGAGGGGCTGGGATGGCAGGAGACCTTGAAGGTCACGGGCTGGTGGAGACACTGGGGCCTAACCTAGAGAGAGGTGGGCCTGTTCAGAGAGCCGCCTTGCTGGCATGCAGCCTTCTTTCCACCATCTTGACGCGCGCCGCCCAGGGAAGCGAGGATGAAAGCCCGCGCTGGGTGCGCTGCAGAGAGCGTCTGTCCTCGGCGGGTGTCCGCTCGTTCATGGAGAAGAAAGAGTCCACGTGAAGGAGCAGCCAGGAAGAAATGGGGGCAGGGTCAAGGCTGTGGCTTTCTGCCCTGGCTCCAGCGTCTGTGGCCCAGGGGTTTCAGAAAACGATTTATAAAAAACGAACCCACCTGGACTACAGGTTACTATCCACTCATTTAAGGCAAAGGATGCCTTTTGTTCCCCACGTGATTTCTATTTCTTGATTTTTTTCTCTTTCAAACCTAGTTGATATTTTTGAAAGAAAACTACATAAAATAAAGTGGGGATAGATAAGAAAAAGGCTGGCCAGAACTGGGATAGTCTTTAAAAACTGTGGGCCCGGCCCTGCCCTGTGTGGCTCAGTGGGTTGGGCACTGCTCCTCGAAGGGAAAGGTTGCCAGTTCTTGTCCAGTCAGGGCATATGCAGGGTTGCAGGTTCGGTCCCTGGTCGGGCGTATACAAGGAGCAACCGATTGATGTTCCCCTCTCACATCAGTGTTTCTTTCCTTCTCTTTCTCCCTCCCTTCCTCTCTCTCTAAAAATAAATAAATAAAATATTTTTTTTAAATGTGGGCTCTCTGCAGGCCAGACCGGGAGCTCCAGGAGGCAGGCGCTGGGGTGTGCCCTGCACAGAGACTTAACGGGTGCGTCAGTGCACATTTCAGAATTGAGCCCACAGGGGCGTAAACAACTGGGAGGGGGCAGTGGCAGCTGCGCATCCCTGGCTCAGCCTCACCAGCAGTCTCCCTTATGGTCTTAGCTTCATGTCCTTATTGCAGGGGTGGGGGAGAGGGAAGAGGGAAGGACAGCACATTCATCAGCAGAACAGGCTTCCCCAGAAACCTACCTCCAGCACCACTCCGGTCTCCCTGGGGCCAGGCTGTGCTCCTGGGTCAAGGGAGCTGAATGTAGTAGCACTTGTCAGTAGGAGTTCCTGCCCCAGAGGGCTGACACAGTTGTACAAAGAGGGGAAGAGGAAGAAGAGGGATGGGAGAGAGGGGAGGGAAAGGAAGAGAAGAAGACTGGAAGGAAAGATGGAAAAGGGGAGGGAGGGACAGAGGAAGGAGGAAAGCCTGAGCTCGAAATTAGAGAAAAGATGTCGACTCCAGCCCCTAAGGAGACTTCAGAAAGTCAAATTCTTTGAGCTTCCATTTTTTTCTTAAATTTATAAAGTGTGGATACAATATCTACTCCACAAGTATATTATAAAGATTAAATATTTAGAGCACATTAAAAGTCATTTTACCAACTGTTCTGTAGTGCTAATCATTTTTAAAAATAATTGCTCCATCATGAGAGCATGATTGGTGACAGCTAATTGGCACCACAAGTCAATTTCCAGGAGCAATTGTAGCTCAGCCTGGGCTCCATAAGCCTCTGCTCCCAGATCTGACATAAAATGAAATGGATACTGTATCTTGGATGACGTTCTCAGGTACTGAAATTTTACACCGGCTGAAGGAAATTGCTGACATTTTAATGAGCATCATAGTGCAGAGTGTCCATTAGATGGCAGCAGAGTTCTTCCCATGTTATATCTACTTTCCCAGGCATGCTAATCAAAGAAGTTCTATAGGAAACTAAGTGCTGTTGAAAATATGCATGCCACACCTTGACTGCACTCACTTCTCTTTGCAGACTTCTCATAAGCTCATGTTGCTTGTCTTCTCTGGAACTGGAAGTCAGCTGTCTCTGTAGAAACATGGAGTGGAGGCACACAGGGATTTGGGAGACGGGCACACTGCCTTAGCCAGGACTGATACATGTTTTACCACCTGGAGAATGGGCATCACAAGAGTACCTGTCTTGGGGTATCTTGAATTTTAAATCAAGTTATACTGTAAAGCACTGTGCTCACTTTCAGGGATAAAATAAACTCAATAGGCTTGTAATTTCTCATTTTTCTTTTCTTTTTTTTAACACATGGACCTTTTAAAAAAAATTTTATTTATTGATTTTTAGAGAGGGGGAAAGGAAGGAGAGACGTACAGAAACCAATGTGTGGTTGCCTCTCTCACACCCCCTACTGGGAGCCTTGCCCACAACCCAGGCATGTGCCCTGACTGGGAATCAAACCTGTGACCTTTTGGGTTGCAGGCTGGAGCTTAATCCACGGAGTCACACCAGCCAGGGCTCATTTTTCTCCTTAAAAATTAGCAGCTGCAGTAACAGCCTAAGGATAGTGTCGCAGGAGGATAACATGGTATTTTAGACCAAATATCTGCTTGCAGCCTTTTCTGCCTTCTTATGGACTAGACAACTGCATCTGGAGAATGTCATCCTTTTGTTAAGAAAACACTGGGATGAGACTTCTGCTCCAGTGAGGTGGCCCAAGCTGGGTGCTGTGGCGTCAATGAAGGCAAGACAGACACTGAATCAAAAAGTCAAGGTCGGCAGCAGTGTGAGAAGAGGACCATGAACTAGAAAGAGTCTCCGAGATGAGAGGGCTGAGGGCAGAGCAGCGAGAGCCCTTCTCATGGACTCAGACAGCCAGGGACACGGAAGGACAGGGTGCCGTGTAGGTAATTCTGGATTCTTTGGGCCACTCTGATGGGACCACCCTTCCCATCTCCAAGCCTTCCGCGAAGATCTCCCGCACACGTACTGCGTTCCTGGTGCTGTGGGTACTGTCCCACCAGTGGCAGAGGGAAGGAGCATCGCGGGTCCTAGAGAGAGAAGGGCTGAGATACGGGCAGTGGATGCTCCTCGGGGTCTGCAGAGATGCCAGGGAGAGAACTTTCCCTACTACTTGGCCATGCATTTAAAATAGACTCAACTTTTGCCCTGGCTGGCATAGCTCAGTGGTTTGAGTGCAGGCCTGCAAACCAAAAGGTCGATTCCCAATCAGGGCACATGCCTGGGTTTCAAGCCAGGTCCCCATTGTGGGGCACGCAGGAGGCAACCACACATTGATGTTTCTCTCCCACTCTTTCTCCTTCCCCTTTCTCTAAAAATAAATAAATAAATAATTTTTAAAAAAATAAAATAAAATAGACTCAACTTTTGATTTGGAAATAATGTCAAGCTCACAGAAAATTAAAGAGTAATGATGGCACAAAACACCCGCATGCCCAGTGCCCACTCTCACCTCTGTAGCAGTGGTCTGTTTGCTTTGGCATTTGCTCTATCCGTCCACCTACCCTCTCCCACGTAGCTCCTGCCTTCTTTTTTCTGTAACTTTTGAAAGTAAAGCATAGTCATTGTGGCTCTTGGCATTTAAATAAGTAGTGAAGTGTGCATTTCCTAAGAACAGAAATATCCTTTCACACACTCACAACATAGCTACCAGCTTCGGTAAGTGTAACTGAAGCTCGGCACTTTAGTTAACTAGAGATAGCTTTGTTCTGTCAGCTGGCTCAGCGAGGCCCGGGATAGCCCTTTTCCTCCCTCAGCACGGGGCCCAGTTCAGTGACTTGTCAGATGTGCTGTTAACATTTCTTTAGCCTTATTTCATCTAGGACATCTTCACAGCCTTCTTGGTTTTCTGATATTTTTGAAGAATACCACTTACCCCCTATTTTAACAAATTAGAATTCTCCTCATTTTGGGTTGTCTGATACTACTTCATGTTCAGCAGACTCATTTTCACCCAGAGTACAACACAGGTGGAGTGGAAGCCTTCTCAGGTCTCACCCATGTGGTCTATGATATCCATCATCCCCCACTGGGGATGTTAGTTCTGGTCACCTGCTCAAGGTGTATGATTTCTCCACTGTGGACTTAGCACGTGCTCCCCTTGCAACAATAAAGCAAGGTGTAGGGAGACACTTAAAATCATGTGACTGTTGCCCCCTTTCTCAAGTCCCCCCCGACCTAGCACCCATGAGTGATTTATTTTTGAGGCCATTGTTATGGTGGTGGCTGCAAGCGACAATTGTCTAGCTTTTGCTTTGCACTATGCTCACTGCTCAGCACCCGGCCTTCCTCTACAACCGAGAGCCTCCTGCTCCCCCTGCACCTATTTATCTACCGACTTCTTCTCTGTTTGGACTTATCAACTCCTGTGTTCCCAATGGCTCATCATAATTCCTCACCGTGCTTCATCATTTTGATGCTTGATGTGTTTCAGACTGGGCCAAAGGGAACCCTTTCCTGGCTCCCGTGGCCTTGTGGCATGTTCTTGTTGTGTTTCTAAGGAGTTTCTGACACAAGGTTTCTCCTCTGGTGCCGCCCGATCAGCTGCTCCTCCGAGGAGTCTCATTCTGTGTCGCGTCAGAGACTGGGGTTTGGGCAGCAGGCACCCTAAGTGCTCCTGGGCATCTTTACCTCCGGACCCTTACACTGGTTAGAGACAGGAAACAGATGCACCCACAGACACATGCACACAAATGCATGTGTGCACACACTCATACATGTGCACATGTGTGCATACATGAGCATGTGTGCGTTCATAGTTTAGAAATCATGGGTTCTCATCAATGGTTCTAGTTCCCCTCCACCCCATGGAACTTTTTTCTTGCCTTCCCGGACCGGAAGTGCACTCCATTTTAATTTAAATAGTAAACAAATGTTAATTCCAAGAAAATAGAGGTTCTGTGACCAATTTGACAACAAATAATAGACTTACAACAGCACAGGTAGAAAGTCTCAAGAAATAGAACTGGGAGGAGTAAATGGGAAAATCAGTACAAATCTTTCCATTTGTTTATACATTCATTCAAAAACCATTGTGCAGTGCCTGGTGAGTATCAAGCACTATTTTTACGTGACGGGGAGACGGCAGTGAACAAGAAATTAAGTCTCTACCTTTCAGAACCAGGTCATCAAGCAGTGTCGACACAACCTAAAATTAATATGAAGTACATAACAAACGTTCATGGTGAAATGCATTGCCACAGACCAAAGCAGGGCAAGGGCGCAGGGGCCTGAACAGGGAACAGAGGTTGATACTTACAGAGTCTTTGGGGTGCAGGTCTTCTCATCAGCTTTTATCTGAGATAAGACCTAACGGAAGTGAAGGAGAGCAGCCATGAGGCATCTGAGACAGGAGATTCGGGGAAAGGGTAGGTGAAGCGGGTGTGATGGAGAAGGAGTAGGGGGTGTGCGGGGCTGCTGTAGCCAGAGCGCAGGGATGCGGGGAGAGTGGTAGGAGCTGAGTTGGAAGAGGCAGAGCCCGGGCAAGGCCTGCGGGTCCTACTCTGGGTAAGACGGAAGACACTGGAAGGCTTTGAGCAGAGCAGCGGCAGGGCCTAACCTCTGTGTCACGACAATCAGTGCAGCCGCTCTGTGAGGAACACAGCGCATGCGCACGCAAGGGAAGCGGGGAGGAACAGCTAGAGGGAGATGGTGGGAGCCAGAGAGGAGCTGGAGATGGTCGCAGTAATCCAGAGGCCAGGAGGTGTGCACTCGGGTTACAACCAACGTGTGCGCCGTGAAGGTGGAGACCAGCTTCCATTCCAGCATGTATGGACGGTTACCAGGTGCCACACACCACCATAAGTGATGTGGAATCCAAAGAGGAACAATACACAGCCCTGGAGGAGCTCGCAGTCTTCGGAGACCACGGTAGGCTGGACAGACGCGTGCTCAGATATCAGGAGTCGCTGTGACAGGTGCCGTGACAGTGACTGATAATGGGGCCCACCAAGTGTGGCAGTCACACAGATGTAGGCCCCGCTGTCCGTATATGTGGGCTCAGGGAATGCCTCAGACAGCACGTGGTTTAGAAAGAGGAAGATGGACAAGATCGTGGGGATCTTGGCTGACGGTGAGCACCTTCGGTTACTGAGTTTGCAGTGACCGTCAGAGTCCTCCTTGTGCCCTTCTGAGTTCTGTCACCCATACCTTTGGGTGCCCATGGAATTATCTGCCATGATTTCCCAACAAACTCCACTTACCTAATCCCTCCTGAGTTAGTTTCTTTTCCCTTGCCACTGATGACTCTAGTCTGAGATGCAGAGACGAGGAGAACGTGGAATCAAGAAGTCACATGCAGATAACCTAGGTGGGCATGGCAAAGGAGAGAGAGAAATCAGAGACGATGTTCACATTTCTGGCCCAGGTAGGACAGCGACATCATTTAACACAGATCTGTTTTCAGATCTGATGAGTTTGACCTTCCTCCAGGATGTAGATTGTACACCTGAAGTTGGGGGGCAGCCACGGGGGAACAGGAGTCCTGGAAGGCATTGGGAAGCATTGGCAATGGGGCTGTGGGAATCTGCAGGGACAGGAAGTGTCAAGTGCAAAACTCCGAGGAACACCTGAGCTGTAGCCAAAGGAGAGGAGCCAGCAGGAAGGAAGGAAGGTGAACAGGAGAGGAGGAGGCCAGCCAACACCACAAGGGGAAAGCTTTTCCAGTAGAAAAAAATCAAAGTTCTTCCTCAGACTTCATCAAATGACCTATTTGTACTGTGTCTATTTTGTTGTACTTCTTGATACAGGTGAGTTCATTCCTGTCCTGAGCTATAACTTAAGAGCTTGTGCTGTGCTCTGTTGCCAGACTCAGCAGAGTAAGGTTCCCGCAGCCATCACTCAGCAGGACCACACCGGCCAAAAGCAGTGCCCCGTAGCACTGCGCACAGTCCTGTGAGTCCACACGATGGTGTTTCATGGACTAGGACTTCTTTAAACTGGAGGCAGAACAAAGTATGACTAATAATTCAATATGTTCTCTTACTGATAAAAATAATGAAGTACAAATTAAATATACATTTTCCTGCAGAGCTTAGTTGGAAAAGTCCTGGCTTGCCTTTCTGTCGCCTTTGGTGTTTTCTTGGGGTAAGCTTTTGAACAATCTTAAGAGTGTCTCTTGACACTGTTGTTATAAAGTTTTGAACTCTTCCCTCTTGTGTCCCAGATACATGAATTGTTTCCAGTTTGTCAGTCTCTCAGCTGTTTGCCCTCTTATCCCTCCCTCCTCGTTCCTTGTATCGGACTATAGGGACATGTCTTGGGATCTGTGGGCCCCCGGGTGCATAACTACATCTTCCTGGGTCTCATGTTTTCCCATGTGCAGATTGAGGAGATTGTTGTACTTACCTTTAAATACCCACCTCAGCTATTTTCTCTTCTTCTACGTCTGTTCAGTCTTTCTTCTGCAACAGAGCTAGGTTCTGCTCCATGTACCACCTCTGACTCCCGGTGCAATCGGGCATCCCAGCTGTTTCAGCACTTCCCACAACACACCACGAGGGACCGTCAGCTTCTTCTGTCTCCCTGTTCAGTGAGCAGCTTGAGGTCAAGACCACCTCTTACATTCCTGTGACTCCCAAGCTCAAGGGCCTGGTATTCCACAGATGTTTGCTAAACTGGACCAAAGTTAGTCCCAAAGATTGCCAATTTCCTTTTTAACCCTAAATACCTTGATTTTTTCTAATTCTAAATGCACATTCGATTTATGTGTCTTTCTTGGGTGTGTGGATGCTGTAGAATGTAATGGAAATTTTGTTCCATGTCTTATCTTTTTGTTTCTCTATTTATTTTACATTTATTACACAAAACTTCTATGAGAAGGTGGTAAGATATTGTTCCCCTTTTTATAGAAAGGAGAAGATGCAGAAAAAGCAAGAAAAGTTTCAAAGATATTCTGGGAAGTCAACTAGGAATGAACCCTTGTCTTCCCCCAGGTTGGGCCTGAGGGGGACAAAGGACTTTGTAAACACAAAGTAAAGGGTGTGGCCAGGTCTGTGGTTTACAGTGGAAGGTGTGGTACCTACAACTTGTGAAAAACTTTCAATATCTCAGACTATTCTCCTCAGGGAAGCCCTTTAAAGAGCAATTATAAGTGCACATAGAGCTTCGAATTCTGTGGTCAGTCGAAATGATGTTCAATATTCACCAAAACAGAGCATACACTCTGTGTGCGAGCATGGGGGCGGTGCCAAATAATATCTATGGGTCATCATGTCATTTTTCATGAGCTTTTTTAAAGCCCTGTGAGGAAACCAGCCCTGTGGCCCCATCCATCACTTCTAACGCTGGCAGCAAAGCCATCTTTGGCAGGCCGGCGCTCTCCGAGCCAAGCCACCAACTACCACTCTTTCACACAACGCTTCCTGGCCTCACCTACGTGCTGCTAACCACAGAGGCAACGCCCTCATTACTGGGTTGCACGGAGGCCATCAAGAGCAGGAGTGGGTAGCTGGGGAAAGAGGCCATCTGAAACCAATTTCAAAGTGCAGACAGTAATTTGTAGAGAGTCGAGCGTGGGTGTGACAGAAGGGTGATGGAGGGCTTACAACGGGCCAGAATGGGCTGCTTTGGTAAGAACAAGTGGGGGAAGCGTGGGAGAAGCTTTTGCGAGGGGGCACTGTCTGTAATGCCGAGCTGATGTGTCTCTTTCGCACGTCTCCTGGGAATCACTGAACCTCTCCTTTCTGCCTCCATATTCCCACAGCACACTCTCTGTGTGTTTTTGTAGTGTTCGTGGCAGTGGCCATGGATCCATCACTAACATCTATGTCCACGTTCCCTGCCGGACCTGGGGCGATGCGCATCCTTCATTGATCTGCATCTCCTCCACGGTTTCTGCAAGAGTGGCTGCCACATTTTCTTTTCTTAAGTAATATTTGTTTAGCTTACGTAACTTTATTACTATAATAAAGGTAAAGCAAAAGAAAAAAAAAAACATTGGTGATGCTTATTTTGAGGAATCAATGAATAAAATACATAAAATCCAAGAGTTGAAAGATTACATTCTGACTCTTGAAGGTATGTCGTATTCTGAATAAGGGGTTATTTATGATAAAACAGTAACCTTCTTACCACCTGAGGAAAAACATGGACAGTCGTTTGTGTCATTTGATGACTGTGCTTTAGAGGATAGATGAAATTTTTTATGTAAATCAGTATAACTAGACCTTCCAAGTGTGTTTTATTTTGATAAACATTAACCTTTTTCTAGAATAATGACAGCATAGGGAAACAAAGGTAATAAAACTGTAAGTAGGGAGGATGAACTGGATCTCACCCAGCTAAGAGCCGTGATCCTTGGAAAACATGTAAGTTCTCAGACAGCGCAAAGAAGAAAGGGTTAGCTGTCTTATGGGTTGAGACTCAGGGAATGTTGAAACAACTGGCCTTTGGAGGGAGTGTTGAAATAATATGTTGTTTTAAGAGTCTTCACTGGGAGACTAATATTTCAACACATTTCAATGACTTCCTTGCTGCAAAATGTTTAGGCTTAAAAAATGAAGCTGGTAAGTAATAGGAGCTTCTAAGAGAAAAATCACTCAACTTAGATAATTTTATGACAGGGAAATTGGGGACTTCGTACTGAGAAGTGTTCCCAGTAAGCTCACCCCACACTGCCTATTCCACTGAGCACTGTTTGAGTTGGGCCTGCTTTTCAAATTAAAATTTTAAATTAGTGAGAGACAAATTTGAGATTCCCAATTTCTCATGAGGGAATTACTCAAAACCTGATGTTTAAGGGACAAAATCTGATTTTCTGGTAACCATGAAAGAACCCATCTGAACCTGCTTATCATCACTCTAACGGGGATTATGAAGAAAAAAACAACCGCATTTATTTTATGGGACCCAGGAGTCTGAGAGCCAGGAATGCTTGAAATTAATTTTCTGAGTATTTGGGAAATTAAGATAAATATGTCCAACCAAATCCTACACAAAGTGATGTTTATTTTATAGTCATTTAGTGAATACCTGTATGAGAATAATCCTGTGCTTTTGTCTCGTCTACTGAATTTAAGTGACAATTCAGTTGCATAAGGTCAGAACTCTCCTATCCCAGTGGAGAGAATGTAAGTTTCACTTTTAAGATGAAATGACCCGAGTTACGACAGCTACACCTGTTAGGCTAATGCCGGTAACTGGAACTCGGGGTCTTTCCCCATATTTATTCATCCTTTACCTCACATAAGCCTTCTATTTTTATTCTTTTGATTTTAATTTGCCCATTTTTATTTCTCACTCAGCAATCTAAATTGAACTATTATTATTGTCATGCACATAACAACATGGAGATTTCAATAGGTAACCTAGACTTCCACAGCAGCTCAAAGGATGCTCTATAAGCATCCCTAGGTTTCCAACAAATAGCAAAAGCTTGCCTGTTGTATATAAAACCAGCAACTTTCATAAAGGAAGTGTGATGTTTTACTCTTTATGGTCACTGTTGGAAATGAAGGTAAGTAGGTTTAGGTGGTGTTTTTTTTTTTTTAATGGTTACTAGAATCTGGGACCCAGGAGTGCCTGAATCTTGCAACCATGTCCTCCACTACCCCACAGAAGGGTGGCCAAGTGACGGACATAAAAGGATCAGTGACCAAATCAGAAACAGAGCATCAGATCATGTTACCGCAAGCTGGGTTAAGGCTCAAACCTTCACACAGTGCTCTCTGAAAAGCTGGTTAGACGTACGTAACTAATATCCACATTCAGTTCAGTGTTGAAGGCTGGCATCTACCCAGCCCAAAGCCACAATTCAAGTATTAGACCTCTGATCAGCGGCATGAAAGAAGGAATTCAAAGGATATGGCACCCAAACTGATGGCGTGTATACTGCGTGGAGAGAGAGCACCGGAGCACTCAACCCGCCCTCGGTTGTCAGACCCTCCGTGGGCTCTCGCGGTCAGTCACCCAGAAGAGATGGAAGAGATGGCATGCCTGTCACATGCATGATTAATGGGTCCAGGCGATGCCTGTAGTCCAACTCAATTAGCAACTTCTGTTTTGGTGAGGGGAGGCAGCCCTCCCCATGTTCAGAGCAGAGGTGGAATGCAGTGAACTTAGGCATCTGTTCGCTCTGATGGAAGCAGGCAAAAAAACAAAACAAAACAAAAAACATTCCAACCTTTGTGACCTTCTCTTCATGGCTCACGATCTGAGGACCGACAACTAATGTTTTCAATTCAGGTCATACCCCTTCCTCCAACCTGAACAACAGCTCTTAGGCAAAGGTATCAAAGACCTAGTTTGTGCTCAGAGGAAACAATAGCTCTCTCTATTCTCCCAGGCTCTGTTCCTGTTCCAGAGTCTTCTTTGATGAATTACAAAACATATAGTAAAATAGTTTTATTTTAAAGTTTTAGATAATTTTAACGTTAGATCAGTAAATGGTTTCTATTCTCAAATAATTCTAATTCTTAACATGAAGTGCACCCATCCTGTCTCATCCCAAACCATTCCTCTGATCTCTTCATCCCAAAATCAACTCCTCCCAACTTTTCAAGTTATTTCATGATTGTTGCTTCCTTATTTCTGAGTAGTGTGTTGATTCTATGAGCCTTGAATATTTTTATTTATTTTAAGGATGCTATATTGCTAACCTGCCACCAGAGATAAGGGTTTAGCTTTTCCCTATCACTACCAACCAAGGTTGGTACCAACTACTCCCAGCTGTCAAACGTAGTTGTATCACAAGTTTTAATGAAATAAATAGGTTTACATTTTTTTTGTAACTAACAAAATATTATTCACTGCTGTGACCCTACTTTCTTATAAACCCTCTGTTGTTGTTATTGTTTTTACAGTTGTTCCCACAATTTTTCATTTGTCTAGTTTTCTATGCACAAATGAACCGACATTTTTTCCAATGGCTGCAATCTCTCTGCTATAGGCCTATCAGTATTCTTTTTCATATATTCAAATATATCTTCTTTTCTGGTGAACTCCCAGAGACATCCATTCCTGAGCTCCTGTTTTATTCTGTACTGTCTTGTTCCTCCTCTCCTACCCAGCTCTCATTCTGAATATTACTTTTGATGATTACCTGTGTAAATAACCTTTTTATTGGATGTAGCATGCTCTTCCTGATCCCTTGTATGCTTGAATTTTTACTCAAAAATATTCTAATACCATTGTGAGAAAAAGATAAGGATAAGTTAATTTTTAAGTCCCAACATATCTAAAATATTCTAGTTTGCTCAGTTAAAGAATTTTATTTTGAAAATCTCTTCTTTTAAAATTTGAAACTAAAGCTTTGTTGGCGCCTCCCTTCCAATTTTATCATTTAGAATCTTGCTGCTGAACTGATTTCTGAGGCTTTGGAAGGTAATGGTCTGCAGTGGTTAAGGGTGAGACCACCTGGGTGTAAATTGCTGCTCACTCCCTCCACTTGGCAAGCAACCTTTGCCAAGTTCCTTAAACTCCGTGTGTTCCTTTTTCCCTCTCTGCAAAACATGTGATAAAATTCTTTGCAGCGCAAGTCTGTGTCTTGGGTATTATTATCTTTAGAAGATTTTAATTTAGATAAAGGAAAATGTGTTTTGGGTAACATTCACCTTTAAGAGCCTTACTGTTATGATGGATGAAGACAGTTTTCAGCTGATGGTCTGCAACAAAAACAGGCTGTTGAAAGGGACAAGTGGCACTGGGCATGTCCCACTCACACACACAAAGTTATGGTGCATCAGTTTCTGAAAAATAACACGTGCGAGAACCATGTTTAAGTTTTAGGCTTCTAATTATCACTTTATTTTTATTATATGAAAAATATAGTCCACCAAGAGCCAAGAATTTTCCTTCTGGCTGGGACTCTTTTCAGCCTTAAGCTCTTGGGGTTGAAACATTGGGAATACAGAGTGTTACTTGCTATGACAGGGGGAATATCCCTTTCCTGAGAAAATAATTAATACATATGCTGCAAACAGATAAAATTAACTAGACAAATAAAATTAAAGTTTGGGGTTTTGTGATGGTTTTTTTGGCGGGGGGTTCTTTTGCCTAATGAGCGGTCTTCTGAAAGCCTTTAAAATGCTAATGTGGAGTGCAAACCTACGAGATTCACTATGCAGCTTTGCTGATTAAGTCAACTACAGATTTCTCTGACTTTCAATTTTATATTAATATTCTCCCAAGCAAGTAAATATGCGTGAAAAAATGTGTGTTTATATTTCATTCACCATCAGGTCACTACCAGTTCCAGCTATGAGGTGTGCAAGGACATTTTGAAGAGCCCTCACAAAAAAGGGGACATTTATTCAATCATGCAGGACGCACCAATCGGTTAATAAAAAGGGGGGGGGGATGTGAGGAGGAAGGGCAGGAATACAAGCTGCATTAGTTTAGGGTCACCAAAAAGCACAGGTTAAGTTGGAATTAAATGTGAAACATTTATTGGGGGAGGAACAGCAGCCGGAGAGCCTTCAGGCCTTGAAGCGCAGTCTAACACTGCCGAAGCATCCCACCTTCCAAAGAATGGGCGGGCCTTAGCTGGTCATTGGCTGAGAACAGCTGCAGTGAGAAGTCTTCAAGACCAGCAGATAGAGGGGCCAGTCAGTCATGCTCCCCCCACAGAAGATCTGAACTTGGCAGCAAAACTAGTCGATCAGTTAAGGCACAAGTATGACAACTTTATTAATTTGGTAATGATTCATCGTTTGTCGGCACCCAAGCCTCTAATGTCTCGTGCAGAAGTGGATTGTCCTCCGCGTTCTTGTAATCGGGGCTGGGGCTGTGCCTCCCGCTCGCGGGTGTGGGGCTGACGGTGGAAACACTCTGGTTTGGAGCTGGACCATGTGGGCGTTTGGTTCCGTGCCCTTGAGTGACTCGCTTAACCTCTCCTTCTCAGTTTCCGTATCTGTACGTTGCAGCAGCGCTCCTAACGGACTATTCTAAAAGCTGAAATCGCATGTGTAAAAGTTCTAGGTAAGAACTCTAAAAATTACTCTTAGCGGAGGCTGAGCCTCAGGAAATATATCCGGGTAACATGTGTTCTTTTGAAAGCAGAGGCTTTCATTTAATGCATGGTTGTCTTCGAGAACAGAAATCGGTAAGAACCCTGTTCGTGAGGTTCCTATTAGAAATCCCGTGTCACAAGTATCAAACAAGTGTTTCGACCTAAGGAAGAATCTACTACATGTTCAGAGTTAGCTCATGTGGCGTGCGTGCTGTGCTGTGGCGCCTAAGTCAGAAGTCTGTTAAGGGTCTTATGAACCAAGGTTGGGTCCACGTACCTCATTCTTGCACTGTTGTAGCCACACATTTGCCATGACTTCTTTTCCTAAGGATAATAATGTTACTAACATGTATTGATGACTCACTATGGACCAGGTACTGTGCTACGAGAGAATCTAATTCCACGTGTTGTCTTTAATATCCTGAGAGCGTAGTTGACATTTCCTGAACCAGTATTCATTTTGTAATCACTACGATGTTCTATTTAGAAAAAACAAAAATTAGCCAAAGCTCCTTTGGGAAGGGCTGTGATTGTTGGGCAGTAAACGAACAGCAAGTCGTTGTCATCCCGTGAATCTCGGGAGCTGGTCAAGTGGAAGGAAAAACGTTTTACTCTGAGCCTCCCCGTGTTAGAAGGCGGCGGTACACGGACGTGCGGCTGTCCAAGGGTAAAGGGAGGGCAACCTGATGATGAAGCAAACAGGGGTCCGACTGTGAGACACACGGTGGAAGCAGGGCTAATGTGTCTGTTTGCTATGGGCGAACAGAGGAGCAGACACATCTTTCATTTTCTCATTTAACTTTCCTTTTTTGATAACTTGAATACATTAAATGCACTGAATCCTGGAATGTGACAGGCTCTGTGAGGGGAAAGGTCAGCCTTTAGAAAGGTGGTTCAGAACCATTCCCAGACTTAGACGGGATTTTTCTAGTCGCTTAATAATGGGATGAATATAAATTGCTTTGTATATTTGCTTAAACTGTCTAAGCCTCAGTGTCCTCACTTACAAAATGAAGCTAAGAATTGTAAAGAGGGTAATTATGAGAATTTTATGAGGAAATATATTTTAAGTAGTTTTCACTGTGGCTGATTCAAGTGAGCTTATAATTACTATCTTTATCATAACAAAGACACTCGGCACTGACTCTTTGTACTAGTATTAGTTTTGTGAACATGTCTTCTGTTTATTAAAATTCCCAATCTCTTTCATAAATCATGGGATCCCCAACTGGGTAAAGCTTTCCATCTGCCTTCTTGAACACAAGGACTCAGGGCCCACAGCTACTAGAAATCATCACCTCAATTACTACACCTTTAGGAGCTGCCCCAGCCAGTCCTTGCCATCGGTATTCTAATAATACATGCTATTGGCTTTACTTTTCCCAAAACCCAATGCCCTTGTTGCAAATACGGTATCAACTTCTCCATTAATTCCACTTTGCATTTTACTCATAAGTCAGAAAACAAAAACCAAGTTTACAATTGCCTTTTGTTCATCCAAAGTAGGTTTCATAAATAATTAAGAGCTCCTCGGACTGAAAAATGAGGAAATCACCTCAGTTAAAGAATGACATGAGTAGCCTGGAAAAAGCAAACAACGTCTCAGCTTCTGGGGACTTCAGCACCTCTTCTGTATCTCTTCTGCGTTGAGCAGAGAGGCACTTCACTTCTACCAGCTACTACTGCTGCAGGGAAAGATTAACACATGAGTGGAATGCACACAGTGTTTAGTAACATAAAACAAAACAAACAGAAACACAAACAAAACCATTCAATATACACTCAGCACTCTCCCCAGCACAGCACAATATCTTGGCAAGGTTGGCTGGGAATGATAATTCACCAAAGTCAGTATAACGGAATCGAACCGCAGTTCCTATGGGGTCTTCCGCTGCATTTGTAATATTTCATCTTTGTAAATTCCTACTGCTACAAATATTAGTACTAAAATAGTTCTGAAAAAATATGGTAAAATATTAAACTTCGAACAATTATGCTGATTATACTCTTTATTTATTCCTCAGTGCGCTTAAATTATTTCCCAAAGTTTTTCATGGCAAAAAAGGTTTAGGTAAAAAAAAAAAGTGACTTATGTGGTATTGTAGAAACTGGGAGAGACACATTTGAGTTCTGCTTCTGCTTCTGAGTAGGCTATCACTCTTGTCAATTCTTAGTTTCTATCTAAAATACTTTGTATTTATTTTTAAAACTCTATAAAACCATTCAGCTACATTTTTACTTGTCTTAAAAAACATTCTATAGCTTATAAAAAAGTTAATGTAAGGAAATACCTACTACAATACCTAGCACAGTAAATTATCACTAGATACTACTTTTTCCCGAAAAATAATATTGTTTTGCTTTTAATAAATTCTATACACAGCAAGAAGAATGTGTTGATGGGGTTTTTAATGCCCCTGGTAAACATGAGCTACTTATGAAAATGGTCAAATGGTGACATACACTGACCGAGGAAAGTAGAGAAATGGACTAGTTTGGATTTGTGGCTACAGTGGTGGAGTCAAGAAGTACTAAGTGAATAATCATATCTATTTTAATCACACTTTGGTGAAGGCTAAATTAAATTTCACAGATGCAGACAGATGGACAGAAGTACATGGAGGTTGAACAAATTCCTATTAAAACAAGAACAAATTTAAACTATAAAAAATGAAGAATACCCTGTTTCACTTCCAAAAATCCCAGAGAATAATAAACATTCAGAAAGAGATGGAAGGAGGGAGAAAGAAAGAAAGAAAGAGAAAACTTTTTCAAGAGAAAGTATAAAGCCATGAACTTTAAAAAAGTAAATAGATATGCCCAGCTGTGGAATCATTTAATAGCACTCTTGAATAAAATAAAAAGGTGAAGGCATCTGAGCAGAAATAGCGAAAATCAAAGACCGAAAGGGAGAGATTTCAAAGGCAGGATCAAAAGCGGTGAGTGACCGCGAGTTTCAGCGAGAATCAAAGCTCCGGCTGCAGGCCTCTCAGAGTGAGCGAGAAAAGGCTGGCTGGGATGGGCTTCCCAGACGGGGTGGCCAGGGTACCAGCCCTGGAGGAGAGACGGCAGAGCCTTTGTGTAGAACTCCTTTAAATACATCCCGGTAAAGAACCACTGAACAGAATGTGGTCATTTCTCAGAAAAGGAAGAATAAAATGAGGGAGCAGCACTGGCCACGGCAGATTAACAAGGGAGCAGTACGAAGGGATTTCTGGGCAAGAGAAGCCTCCCTGCAGAGCCTTTTCTGTGGTGAGAGAGACAGGACACAGGGTTCACCCCTGGCTGCCAACGGCAAGTGGGAGAAAGTTGAAAGCAGTGCGTACGAAGGAGGGGAGGAGACAATAGTAACGTTTGTTGAGAGAAGCAGAACGATGGCACTGCAAAGTGGGCATCAATAAGCCCTATAAGTTCCAGTGAGAAAGCTGTGTCAGGAAACTGGTCCCAATACCTGAGAAGAATCACAGGAACGGTCGACAGTGTGGCCGAGGCACTCGGGAACAGAAAGGAGGTCTCCTTTTCTTCTGAACCTCGATGAAAATGTAGAACACCCCCAAAGCAAGAATTATTTATAAAGATCTGGTTGATCAAGCACTTACTTTCCTCTAAATACAGTGTGTCACAGAAGGCGTTATCAGACCGGTAGAATCCCATCAGCGGAAGCGAGATAAAAAGTATCAGGTGAGCCAGCGATGTGTAAAACTGCAGGGGCATTTTTGTGCTGTCACCGAGGCTTCCCTACTGGAAAGTTCCTGTCGTGTCAGATTGTGGAGAGCAGGGAAGGGAAGAAGGAAAGGAAATAAATGAGGTGCAAGCTGACTGTAGTCAGGTCTTCCAAAGATAACATCACATTCACACTGACAAAACAATTACCATTGGCCATAGCAACGCAAATAAGGAAAACTGTCCTAAAGCAAGGTATGAATCAACAAAATAAAATGCAGACCATTGGAGTGCGAGTTGAAAGAAATTCCAGCTGTGCTGAAGAGGTGGATATTGAAAACAGACCAACGAAGATGCTTGGTGCATGCGTTGGAGAGAGAGAAGGGAAAAATAAAATTGCGAAAATAAAGTAAGAGTAAAACCAATAATAGTAAAGAGCAGGTGACTTGATAAAGTACCTGCCATTTGTCAGGCTCAGAGTGCCTCACAGACATCAACCAGCAATAGAGTCCCAACCACCCGTGAAGTAAGGTAGGTGCATTACAATGAGGAAATCAAGGTTTACAAAGGTTAGGCGGTTGCCCAAGGTCACAGAACTATGAAGTGGCAAAACCTGGATGCAAACCCAGGCACTCTGCCTGCAGTCCAGATGTCTGATCACTGTCATACACTGCTGATGTAAACTAAAATGTAGGGTTTTAAAAAACCATTACCGATAACCTTCTACCTGCATAAAACCTTAGCATTTAGGGAGCATCTATGTCCATGATCCCATTAGTTTTGTTAGATCACCATGAGAAGGACGCTACAGAAAATAGCACTCGTTTCTCACAGGGGAGCAGACAGCTGCCCAGGAAAACCGTGAGTCTCACCCAAGGTCCTGCAGTTAGGGGTGGGCCTTTCTGACCTAAATCTTTCTGTCTCTTTGATTGCAAGTCCTATGACCTTTCCACGATGTAGCGGTTGACTCGACCATAAAGCAAGATAAGATTGATCAAATTCTCAATGTCAGTGTTTTTAAAGAATGCATACAAATATTTTCCACCACCGAGCAGGGACCGATGCCGCATCTCATCGCAGCGCAGTGAGATGAGCCCGGAACGGAGCTCCCATGTGCTCATGCGCCCGTTTGGGTGTGCAGGTGTCTGGGGGCGGTGGGGGTGACTGTGGCAGGGAAACAAGAAAACAGAAAAAGAGAAAAATGAGACTTTCCTAAAACTAACATGTGAGGAGAAGCAGAACCCATCGTATTCACTTTCTGACCGTGTGAAGAATAAACCATATGAGAATTTTTTCCTTGGGTGCTTTATGCACACTACTTTATGACTTGATTTTTATTGTTGGCACTCTTACAGATGTCTCCATTCCCCTTTGCCCACCTCCACCCAGCCCACACGGCCCCTTCCCTCAGGCCATTACCACATGCTTGTCTGTGTCAGTGGGTCATGCCTATCCCTTCACCCCCTTTATTTTTTTTTCTAAACATTCAGTGTAGGATTGCCTCTCACATGCCCCCCACTGAGGGCCTGGCCCACAACCCAGGCATGTGCCCTGACTGGGAATCAAACCGGCAACCCTTTGGTTCGCAGGCTGGAGCTCAATCCACTGCACCACAGCAGCCCTTCCCCTCCTTTCATCCAGTTACCCCTCCCCACTCCCTGCTGACAGCTCTCAGTCTGTTCCATGCATCTATGCCTCTGTTACTATTTTGTTAATCACTTTGTTTTGATTCAGTTAACCAAGAGGTCGTTCTTACCTTTGGTTCTGGGGGTGTGTGTGAGAGCGAGCGAGCTGTGGGCAGGTTTAATGGTGGTGTGGTATGGTACGTAAAGCAGGAAACTAGTTACAAAATACTTACTAAAAAGAGTTACAAAGAGAATTATGGGATCTTACAAAATGAAAGTGAGTGGAAAGAAGAAAATGAGAATCATTTCTTGTGATTCTTGAGAATCACATGAATGTGGAAAACAGCACAGAAAAGTACTGAAGTCAGAATAACATACTTTGAAGAGGAGAAGAATATAATTCATTTAAAACATTGATAGTAGAGAGTCTCAAGTTTTTAAGGATTTTCTACTTTATGGAAATTTGAAGGGGCTTTTGTGATGGTGAGGTAAAAACTGTACACGGGTAAAATTTAATTTTTAAAGTAAAAATTAAAATGGCTGCCTTTTTGTGAGAATATTCTAAAAATGATGGTGTGCTTTTGGGGTGTCAGGTGTCACTACACCTGTTACTGGGGTCATTGTCACGAGCATTGATGGCATGTCCTGCGGTGCCCCTGGCTGAGGACCCGTCTATTTACTCAGCACCATCACGTTTGGGGCTCTGGCTCCCTTCGGTGGAAAACACTCCGCTCTCCTGCTCGTTTGGAGACCGTGGAATAGACATCATCCCCGATTCCGACCACCCACCTTATCGTGAAAGAGGAGGTGAGCTGGCTCTTTGTCACTCTTCACGCCATGTGGAATACGGACACATGATCACAAATTGAGGCAACAAAGATTTACGTTCAGAATAACGAAAAATAAATTCCTGCTGTTTACTCATGGGAATACATCACTGAGGGGAACAAAGCTTTCTTTCCTGGAGATGGTCAGAAATCGTTTCCTGTTTGCCTTCAGATATAAATAAAAGCTTTCAGAGGAGGCGGGGTTGGCTGAAGGGAGTGACTTCCAAGGACCTGCTCGAATCCCCAGTCTGTATTATTATAAGTTGTCACCTGTTTATCCAGTCAAGATGTGCTATTAATCTAGACACACACTTGTGCTTCAGTTCCATCCACCCGCAAGTAGCTTTAAACAGTTAATGGACTTTTGAAAATATTTTCAGTTCTGGAAATAGTTGGATACATAGGGAGTAAAAGCACTGAACAATCTCTACTACTTCAGATAATAAAGAAATAAATATTGGATTTCTCTGTTTTAAATTGCTATTTGCTTTCCCCCCCACTCCAACCATTCTTTGCCCAGACTGAGACAAATTCGTTTGCTTTATTCACCCAAAATATAGAATTTGATGTTTCCTTCCTCCTACAACTTCCTCCTCAAATCCCCTACCTTCCCAAGGGCTGTGAAGGTGTTCTCTGCTTCCTTATCCTTTCAACCAGTCCCAGAAAGTTGTTTCCCTTTTCATTAAAAGGTATAAAAATGTCAGTGCCACTGAAAATACAATATCTTTATTCTCATCGTCTAGGAGGCAGGATGTGGCGAGGGTGTTAAGTGTCGGCCCAGTCAGGTCTCACTTCCTGCTGTATAATCAATCCAATGTGGATCTACCAGCCCCTGTTATGTCCCAGCTTTTCCAAAGAGATCTCGCTGCTAATCTGACCTGGGCTGCTCTCACTCAACTACCTGGGGAAACGTTAACAATAGCTGGGACTCTCCCTCTCCTTCGTCCACCTCCTGGCCCTTCGTCCATCTTCAGCTTTATAAAGATGAAGGAAATTTGTTACGACGGATTCGCACGGCTTGGGAGCGGCTTGCTGAATGATTTCATAGTCCAGCTAATTAGCTGTGAAGAAATATAATGCCGCCCTTACATAGCTGGTTTCAGTTGGGATGGAAAGGCTCAAATGAAAGCCTCTGGAGAGGCAGAGGGGAGTGGAGAGAAAGAGAGCATTCTGGGGACTTGGCCTGATGATTTAGTAGGTGACCAAATGGCAGGTTTACGGTGCTAATGTTGGAGTTTGATGCGCCAGCTTTTCGACTTGTACTTTGTGTGCCAGGGTATAAAGCGACCCTGAGGAGTTCCGTGTTAGTCCAGGTGGAGGGAGAGAGTGGGGAGGGAATGAAGAACGTTTTGACTAGTTGATTTCCCTTGGTGGAGGGTCTAATGATGACTCTAGCAACCAAGAAGGCAGACCCCTTGAATTCAAGTTTAGGGACCATTACCACAGTGGTGGGTGGTCTGGAGGCAAAATACAGTAGTGATTAAGAGGCTGTACCCTGGGACCATGCTGGCAAAGGCTGGGGCTCTGTGGTCTTGTGAAAACAAACCTCATAGCTTTGTCTCTCTTTCCTTAACCATAAAATGCAGGTAATAATTGTATCAAAATAAGATAATATATGAATTACGCTGAGCACAGTGTTCAACATAAGTAGAGGGCTCAACATTAGAAAAATAAGGACAATAAGAGATACATAGAGGTGTCTGAAAGAACGCCTTGATGGAAAAATGTTTATGGAGCACCCGTTGTGAATTAATACGTGCCGATGCTGTTCTGCAAGAGAGAAGGATATTCTGGGCATGGCCCCTGCCCTGGTTACTCTTATTCTCATTGGAAAGTCAAAATACAGTCTAAGTATGAAGCTATTTAAGTAAATGTAAAGAAAACTTAGGAATTCAGGAAAGGGAGCAGTTATCATACATTGGAGTAACAAATCTCATGAAGTATTAGAAATATTTAGAGAAAACTACAAGATATTTTGTGGTATTTCATGAAATAATTAGAAATGGCAGTAACAGAGGGAAGGAGAACATGACTCAGAAGACACAGACTCAAATCCAGTAGCTTTGTCACCTTCTCCTGTGTGATCCTGGGAAATCACTTAACCTCTCTTCAACTGAGTTGCTACATCTGCAAAATCAATAGAAGGTGCAGCTCATGGATTTTGTGAGCTCAGGACAAGGTAACTTAAACTGAAGTGCCTGGATCTGACTTTGCACTGGGGAGTTTTTCCAGAGGCAAATATGAAAAGAACGCAAAGTCAGTGCTCACTTCCTCCATATGTGTGTGCCCCATCCTCTGTCCTCAGCACAGAGCTGCAGCTCCTCTGGTCGGATTCCTTCGGTTCCTATACCATTTTGTGTGGAAGAGAACAGATTTGGCAGGTTCAAAGGCAGTTGTCAGTCTGCCCCTGTGACTCTTCAGACAACTTGTTTCTACTGCATCATTCAGCTGCCTGTCAGATGCTCCCAGACCAGAGCTCCTATCAGTGATGGTCCAAGTAACAGCGCCCAGGACTTGCTGCTCAGCTGGTCTGGCCTTGACGTTTGGCTGTGGAAGTTTCACTGGGAGCCCCCGGTTAACTTGCTCCCCACCTCTTGGCCCTGTGACAGTCTCGTGTCACAGGAAGGTGAGGAAGAAGAATTTGCTGATGCTGGAAGTTGGGGATTCTTCTAAAGCAAAACCCTGGTTCAGTTTTATGTAATCCCTTTGTATTTCCACCCTTGGGCGACTCTGTCACCTCTATAGGATCTAAAATGCCTTTTAGTAGAATGATGAAGAGACCCAATGTTTTTGCTCCAGGCCACCTGAGCACTGGTTTCCTTGGTCCCCTCAGTTTCACCAAGCACTCTCCTCTCCCGACACAGTATTGTGCTAGAAATACACGTGTCAGCAAAGCCTACAATCGCAGAGTATTTGATGAGCAACTTCCTTGAACACACCAAAGTGTGTTTTAGAAAATGTAGTCAGAAATTTCCAGATTTTAAACTTCTATTTTCTTCTTATTTTTTAAAGACATCTTCTATATTTGCATTTGTACTACAGATGACTCCTTTCTTCTAGGGGAAAATTTTTGATAGCTCATGGTTATTTTTACAAGTCCATTATATGAATCCCTGTGTACCTACCTGCAATCTGTCAATCTGTTATTTTTCATTGTAGCTTTACTGAGATACAATTCAGATACTGTACAATTCTCACATAAAGTTCATACCATAATTCAATGGTTTTTAACATATTCACAGACTTCTGAAGCCATCACCATGATGAATCTTAGAATATTTCAGAACACCATAAAGAAGTCCCATCTCCATTAGCATTCACTCCCTGTTTTCCTCTCACATTACCGCCCCTCTCCAGCCACAGGCAGCCTCCAAATCTATTTTCTATTTCTATGTAATTGCCTATTTAGACATTTCATTGAAGTGGAATCATACAATATGTGGTAATTTTTGACTGGCTTCCATCATTTAGTTATTTTCAATATTTATCCATGTTGTAACATGTATTAGTACTTAACTTATTTTTATTGCTACATAGTATGCCACCGTATTAATATCCCACACTTTATTTATTCATCCATCAGTTGGTGGATATTTCAAGAGTTTGCACTCTTGTGTATTATGAATAATGCCATTATAAACATTTATATTTTTGTTCAGACATTTCCCTTGGGTATACATCTGGGAGTGGGATCGCTGAGTCATAGGGTCATCCTATGTTTAATGTTTTGAAGAACTTCCTGACTTCTACAGAGGGACTGCACCATTTTACAGTCTCACCAGCAGGGCATGAAGATTCTAATTGCTCTCTGTCCTCGCCACCACTTATTACTATCTGTTGTTGTGATTGTAGCCATCCTAATGAATGTGAAACCTTCTGTTTCTTTACTGTTCTCTTTTGATTCTTTGACTATGTCCTTCATGATTATAAGTAAAAATTAATGCAGGCTTATCTCTTCTCTAAAACCAAATTATGTCCAGTCCCAAATATGTCCCGGGTGGGGATGCTGGAGAATGTGATAGGAGGAAAAACATCCACCACAGCAAAGGGCTGGTGATTCGAACAGGATAAAGCACTGACCTGTCACTTTTCCTGGGCTTTCCTTCCCTCTCTCAGCATTTTCACCAGTGGAACCAAAAACAAACATGAATGAGAGGAAACGGACAATGCCCAGTACTACTTCATTGAACAAGAGAGACTAGCAGAGGGAAGTCACTGCCCTTAACTCACAAAAGCCAGGGGGAGTGGACTGACATGAGGACAGGGATTGTGGACAGAGAGACTGTCTTTCAATAACAACAAGTCACTTCAGGAAATAAAGACTTACCCAGAACAAACAAACAAACAAACAAACAAAAAGGGCTGGTCCTACTTGACAAGGAGTCGGGGCACATTATTCTCTGTTTTCCTCGTAGGACATGGCGTGATGTCGTGCATGTAACAGGAATGTTGAGGTGGTTATTAAATCTGGCATTAAGGGGCACCAACTCCATGTTAGACACCGGGGTGTTTTATGTATGTTTTTTGCAACAGCTTGATCAGGTAAGTGCATGCGTGTGCATGGTTGCGTGTGTCACTCCCCTTTCACTTGTGAGGAAACTGAGGCCCAGGCAGTTTAAGAAACCGGACTGTTTGTATTTGTAATACAGTCAGTATGGCGATTCGTAAGTAGCAAGAACAGGATTCAAGCCACATCTGCCTGACCTGGAATTCTGTAGTTTACTCATTATATCTATAGGCTCTGGAAAGATATTTATTGACAGAATGGATAAATATTCTAAATATCAATTGTAAAACATCAAGCAAATGAAAAATAATTCTTTTTGGAAAAATAAGTATATAAGTGAAAAAAGACATAGATGAAGGAGAACACTAATCTATCATTTACTTATCTATTGATAGATTAAAATCTAAATGCATCTACACCGAATAATTTAATTTTTATTTCCACAGATTTTGCTGATTATAATTACAATTAGTACAGAATCTGTTGTAATAACTTCACAAATGCCAACTCTTACCTTCTCCCACAAAAATCTCTGAAAGCCTCACAACTGAACCCAGTTGTTCCTCGAAGTGACTTGGAGGGTTATCACCTCTGCTTGCAAACAGTCCCTGGGCTGCAACAGCCACATGGTACCAGCAAGATTCTTCCTTCCCTGCCCCAGTGTCCTCTTCCAGCCATGCCCACCATGGAGTGTCTGTAGCCCTGTGAGAAATCCTGCCACCCTCTCCATGCCAGAGCCCAGCTCTTAACACATCAAAGCTCTACAGGACTTTGCACAGTTGGGGGTAGAAGGCTCCTCTCCTATCCTTTCTCACCGGAGCATCATCAGAGCATCCGTGCAGAACTGGTTGTGCTCTGGGGTCTGCCAGGAAGTCGCCACACCAGGCAGACAGCTCAACTATCTTACAGCTGCACCTCACTTTCCACAGAGCTCAGATCAGACCCACCAGGGCTGGTTCGAGGAACTCAGACAGCCAGGTCTGGCCATTTCGCACCCACTCTCTTTCACACAGGCTGCTTTTCCACATGCCGTCTAACTCATCCAACTAGATGCCAGCGCGCTGCAGGCCTGGCTGCGTCCCCATCACGCCCACACATGCCTGAGTCCCCCCGGGGGATATGGCTCAGGCTCAGGCTGGGACCACTTCTATATTATTTTTTAAACGCTTACATTATTTCAGAAATTTGATCACTTTTTTTGTATAGTTTGGTACTGAGGCAGGGAAACCTTATATTCTGCCAAATATAATTTGAGAATTGCAGTTTAAATATTTTTCCATCCCCCAAAATGCACCCAATCGAAAAGGATTAGGATGAAAGTTATGAGGCAGCTTATTAAAACAAGAACATGTCAACCTCATAAAGGTGGAATGTGTTTCATTGCTAAACAAACAAAGAATTGTGCGTCTCTGCGTGTGTGTGGCTTGGACTAACAGAATTTAAAATTTAAGAGGTTTGAATTTAAGAGAGAGCAACCGATTCAAGATTAAGAAATGAGCTCAGTGACAAAGATTTAAAATCAAAACACAGATTAAGAGGTCATCATTATTTTTATTTTTTAAACCACTGAGATTTATTGATGTCTTACTATCCCCAAGGCACCAGAGGAAATCAGGAAAAATAGAGCATGCCATGTAAAAAAATAATTGCAACTTTGGAAAACATACTTCAGCCCTGACCGGGGTTGCTCAGGGGGTTGGGCATCATCCCACAAAGGGAAAGGTCACCGGTTCGATTTCTGGTCAGGGCACAGGCCTGGGTTGCATGTTCGGTCTCCAGTCGGAGTACATAGGAGAGGCAGCTGATGGATGTTTCTCTCCCTGTCTTTCTCTCTCCCTTGCCCTCTCTTTACAGATAAATAAATATTTAAAAAAGAAAACATACATTATAACAAAGTAATCTCTCTCTCTCTCACACACACACACACACACACACACATATTTGTAGCCCCACGGTTGCCAGAGAGAGATTCGTTCAACATGACTCTTCAGCACGCACTCTTTAGGAGTCTGGCAGTTTCATGAGGTAGATAAAAGGCAAGGAGGTGCCAACCCACTAAGTTATAAAATCCAAATAATAAGCATAAGCCGTAGAAGGATGGGGCCCTTTTTGAAAAAGCGATTGTAACACAGATTTAACCTCAGATTCCATGTGGTTTGGCTGGGTGGCATGTGTCAGCTCCGCTTTCTCTGACCCAAAGCCCTCTGCTTAGAGGTTTAACTCCACCCAGCACCTGAGCCAGTTATCAACAGAGTGAGGCATGCTCTCCAACCAATCATCAGATGGTTCTAGGGATGGTTTTGCTTCTGAAGACCTACTGTCTTTGAACACAATCTGTGGGGGGTCCCTGTCCTGGGCACGAGATGTGGGGGGGCTCCGCCTGCAGAACCCCTCGTCCATCACAGATGAAAATAAAACTATCAAGACATGATCTGCTTGGGGAGGAAAGGTGGTCAAACTCTCAGAGGAGAAGGGCCAAGAGCCCCTCCCTCAATGGGGCTTTTATTGGGTTCCAATATACCGGAATACAGGCAAGGATCAAACAATGGTTAACATTTCAAAGAAATCTGAGGGCTTAATCTGAGTCAGTGTCTGTCAGGAAAGGGGGTTGCAAAATTTGGGGAGACACACCCATTTCCTCCTCGGACTCTTTATCATTTAAATGAGAGCACTCTTAGCAAACAAAGGAGGTTTCACAGGACTTTACAAATTCTTTCTTACGCCCGATCGCCAGGGGCCTCTCGCCCTCATAGTTTCAGGCTTTAAGAAGACATCCAGACAGGAATGGAGACTCAGGCTATGTCAGAATAGCCGGGGGCAAGGGTCCATCACCCCCTCTTTGCTGCGGCCCTCCAAGTCCTTCCATGAGGGCCTCCCAAGTGGTCGTGTCTGGCTTAGGTTGCCCCTCCCATGAGGAGTCTTGCCCGTCATTGACTACGGACCAAGCACTGGGGCCAGAAATGGATGAGGCAGATGCAGGCACTCCAGCCAGGAAAATAAGCTTTGTCTCCTTAGTAAGGAGAACAGACAGAACAGACCCAGATGAAGCGGGTCCCTAGGCTCTTACTCAGCCCACCATGGGGTGAGGGTTACAACTCCTGAGACCAGGCCGAACAGTCTACAACAACAATCAACCCCTAAGGTTCTGGCCCAGCCTGCGCTTCTGTCTCAGTTGATTGTCCCTCTATTCAGTTTCCTGAGTCAAGAATCCTAACCCAAACCAGCCTTGTCTACGCCTGAGTCTAATTCTTGCCACATAACTCTTTAGTCATAATCAGAACCTTAATTCTATCTCCCATCCTCACTTAAGTATCTTTTACTTCCTGAAAACCCTTGCTCTTGGGGTATGTGCCCCAGAATGGAGAGCCATTGTTACCAGCACAGCTTCGACCCGGGCTTGCTTTGCCTTCCTTCCTTCGACGATGTAGATTCAATTGCTCACTTTCCCCTTCAGCCTTCCTCAGAGCCTCGGTGCCATCTTCTCTCTCCGCCTGTCTATGCCACTTGCGCCTCTCCTCTGGGCTTCAGATTCACACAGCAGCTTCACGAATGTCTCCATTTCTACCACTCATAGTTTCCACAAACTCAACACAGCTGCATTAAGGTCTCCCTGACACCCTCCACACCCTGCCCCGACGCAGTTAGCTCCTCTCTTTGTAGCGCATCTCAGGGTTTCTGCATCACTGCCCAAGCCAGAACCTAGAGACTTTTCTCCATCATTTTCTTCTAATATGGGCCAGTTAGTTATTAGGCATTGTTGAGTCTGTCTACTAAGTTTCTCTTACTTGTCACTGTCTGTTTCATCCAAATCCCTCTGCTGTGGTTCATGTCCCCAGCATGTTTTCCTTGGGCTCTGGTCACAGCTTCCTCCCTGGTATTGTATTCTGTCTCCCCTTCCCAGAAGTCAATCCACACTGCAGACTGTAATATTCTCTCAAAGCACATTTGATTTCTGCCATTTGCTTGTTTAAGCCCTGGATGACTCTCCACTGTCTGCAAAATAAATGGCAAACTCCTTAGGAGGAATGTGTAGTCTTTGTAATCGGCTCTCCTGCTATCCGTGTTATTAAG
The DNA here is from genome assembly GCA_039655065.1 of Glossophaga mutica. Lineage (NCBI taxonomy): Eukaryota > Metazoa > Chordata > Mammalia > Chiroptera > Phyllostomidae > Glossophaga > Glossophaga mutica. The sequence continues at coordinate 24,697,250 of CM077310.1, forward strand.
AGTTTCCCATATGACTCCCCCATTGTGCCCATTGCTAGAGCTGTTACTCCTCACCGCAGACGAGATACTCTATTGAACTTCCAGGCCTTGGCTGGGAAGTCCTCTCAGGCAGTGTCCTGCACACACACGCACACTTTCCCTGTGCCTCCCCCCTAACCTGTACATATTTCAACTGTAGCACTCCGCTAAATGTACTATTGTCACATTTTATTTTCTGCCCCCATGAGGCAATAAAGTGCTTGTGATAATTTTTATTATTCTACATCTAGTTAATCATTCTCTCAACAATGATTGGACCAGGGGTCCTTTGCTTTGGGTGGGCTGTGCTGTTTATGGTGGAATGTTAGCAGCCTCGCTGACCTCTACCTAACAGTTGCCAATAGAACATTCCCCTGGACCTTCCTGCTTGTGACAACTACAAAGGCCTTTCTGCACCATTTTGATAAAAGTGTAAATTGGTGCAGTCACTGTGGAAGACAGCATGAAGTTTTCCTTAAAAATTAAAATGTAGAACTACCTCATGATTTAATAATTCCACTGCTGAGTTTTTATCTAAAGAAATCAAAAATGCTAACTTGAAAAGATGGATACACCTCCATGTGCACTGCAGCATTATTTAAAATAGCCAACAAATATGTGTTTATATATATATTATGTTATGACTTAATATATATTATATGATATGTATAATTAATATGTATTTTTCAGCCATGAAAAACAAAGGCTTGACAACCCAGATGGACTTTGAGGGCATTATGCTAAGTGAAAGAAGTCAGACAGAGAAAGAAAAGTACAGCATGATCTCTTTGTGGAATTGAAAAAAAAAACAAATAAACAAACGAAAACCAAGCTCTCACAGAAAAGAATGGCGAGACGTGGGGGATGGGCAAAACGGGTGAAGAGTGTCAAAAAGTACACACTTCCAGTTATAAAACAAGAAAGTCATGAAGATGTGATGGCAACTCTTAATACTTCATTGCATACCTGACAGTTGCTAAGAGAGAAAATCTTAAAAGTTCTCAATACAAGAAAACATTCTGTAACTATGTATAGTGACAGATGTTATCCAGGCTTATTCTGGTGATCATTTTGCAAAATATACAAATATCAAATCATTACGTTGTATACCCGACACAAACATAATGTCAGAGGTCAGCTCTACTTCAGTAAGAAAATTAAAAAATTAAAATTAAGATGTCTTCAGATATTTCTAAATGTTCTTTCCAGGGGTAGAGAGAGGCCAAAGTTGACCCCAGGAGAGAAGCGGTGATCTAGTTCCTAGTTTTGCATATTGTTTAACTAGATAGTTGGACGAAGAATGAGGAAGGGTGGGGAGATGAAGGAAAGAAAGAGTGGAAGGAAGGAAAGAAGGAACAAAGCAAGGGAGGTGGGGGGAGGGAACCTGGGGAAATATATGAAGGGCAGGGCAGAGAAACATGGGACCCCTGGTTATGAGGACGAGAACCATCACTGCACTCAGTGGAGGGTCAGCGACTGATGGGCCCCAGATTAAACTGTTCACTGCCATCACAGCAGTAACCAGGCACAAGCAGGAAAAAAAATGAAAAGGAAACTACACCAGTTACAGAACAGTAAGGAGGGAAGGAGAGAGAAAGCAGAAAGCAAAAGTTGCACTAGCAGAAAACCAAGGTCGCCGTGTACATTAGTGATGTGCCGCGTGGCTGGGAGCACAGGCATTGGAGCCACCTTGCTGGGCGCCTACCCCACTCCACCAGTCACTTCCTGACTTCAGACTCCTCACCTGTAAAATGAAGGCAGTGGTACTGATGCTACGTTGGTCTGTTAGGAGGACACAGGAGATACTCCACGTAAAGAACGTAGAAGAGTGTCTGGTATGTGTGGAGTGCTTCATAAGTTGCAGCCAAATATAGTCCCTTGCTCTTTATTTATTTCTCCTGTGTAATGTATGGGCCTGTATTCAGACTAGAAAGACTTGAACTCCAGCGTGGACAACAGTGTAGGAGATGGTAGTTCTGAGATACAGCTGTGGAGCCACCAGAAGTCTAAACATTCCTTGGCATTCACACTGTCCATCATTTTGCTGGAGTGTTCGGGTAACACATCTGCATTTTCAGGCCATGTATCCTTGCATCTTTGGTATCTCCAGGTAATATCTAGTTCGGAGGAAAGTTTCAAGTCAAGTCTGGAGTCTTTTGTCTCTACCTGTCACTCGGTCACACTTGGCTTCCCACAGAAACCATTAACCAAGAAACACTCAATAGAAAGCCCAGAAGAACTGGAATCGGATTTGGCCTGAGAATTTACTGCTGTTGACCTGGTCATAAACTTCTTCATGCCAGGAGCCTCAGGTGCTGGAGGTGAGGGCAGTGGGGAAAAGCGACTTTTTGCCAGCTGCTCCTAAAGGCAGGGTGGAATGGAGCTGTGTCTGAAATCAAGACGCCTGATTGTCGCAGCGTGTGCATTGAGGGGGGCCCCCAGCCCTATCGGGGTGTAGTATCAGCATCGGGTTTCAGTGGGTAGGAGAGTCTGCCCCCCAAGTGAAAGCAGGGCGTTACTCTTCTCAGGGAGAAAGCTTGTGAGCCGGTGGGATGCGATGGCCAGGCCCCTGCATGCAAGTCCCCGCGGCGGGTAAGGAAACAGCAGCTGCCTCTGTCCTTCCGCGTGCCCGTCCCTGCTGCTTTGGAGGCTAATGCTGGCGGACCGGCAAAGGACGCTTTTCAGGATTCCAGTCTCAGTTCTGCTAATATCGGTCTTTTCAAAATTACATTTAACTTTCCTGGACCTCAGTTTTTCATTAACAAAGGGAAATGGCTGGACGCTTTCATTCCTAAAATCCCTGATGTTCTGTGGCTTCCATGAGAGTGAGGCAACAAAGACACGCTCCACACCATGCGGGCGGTCTTCGCAGTCTGTCCTCGGCTGGCCGTGCTGTCTACCTGAGGGTGGGCGGGCAGAGGGGCGGTCCTCCCCGCGTGGCCCCGTCGCTTCACGTGAACCTCCACACACCGTGAAACTTCTCGTACTCTGTGAAATCCGTTAGGCTCAAAATTACTCTTATCTGACATTTTCATTTTTAAGTGTTTATCATTCACACATTTCTCCTCTTCCATTAAATTTATCACTCTTGAATCTTCCCAGGATAGGTACTAGATTGTATGTGATGGTGTGTGCAGTGTATATGTGTTGGTGGAGTATATGTGTTAGTGTTGTGTGTGTGTTGGAGTGGGTATGTGTTGGAGGGTGTGTTGGAGGGTGTGTGTTAGGGTGTGGGGGTGTATATTGGTGGGGTGTATGTGTTAGTGTTGTGTGTGTTGGTGTGGTGTATGTGTTAGTGTTGTGTGTGTTGGTGTGGTGTATGTGTTAGTGTTGTGTGTGTTGGTGTGGTATGTGTTGGGGTGTGGGCGTGTGTGTTGGGCTGTGTCTGTGTGTGTGTCGCAGCAGCGCAGCAGGCAGGGAGCGGGACGAGGGGCCGCTGTGATGAGCGCCCACAGGGCGAGCAAACAAGGGGCCTGGAGAAGCGAGGAGCGCTCGCCTTCTCGGCGTCGCCGTGTTCGAGTGGTTCAGGTTCCTGCCCCCTCCACGTTATCCACACACACGGGCATTTGCCTTTTGGTTCTGGAATAATGGGTTAGTCATTTTTGTGTTTTCTGCTGGTGATCAAGCATAGGAAGTAAACAGAGTTAAATCTCCCCAATTCCTTCTGGAATTTTATCAATCATTGTTCGCATGAAGTTTTGTGATCATTCATTCTTCTTTTAACAGTATATATATGTATGTATATATATACTGTGTATGTATGTGTATATACTGTATATGTATTTATTTATATATATACACATATTGTGTATGTATTTTATATTTATATATACCGTTTAAGTTCTACATGTGTTTGCTCCTTTCCTTCTCATGGCAACTCTGTGAGGTAAGTACTACTATCATCTGTGCTTTAAGATGAAAAATGTATCAGACAGAGAGGTTAAACAGCATTCCCCAAATTGCTTAGTGGTGGAGCCAGAATTCAAAACCAGACACACTGACTCGAGACCTCATGTTCTTCCGCAATCTATTTATACTTCTGCCTAGAAGTTGAGATGACCCTAAAAACCTCACATTAGATATCAAACACTTCTTAATGAACTGGTGTAACCCACACTTACAGACCCCTGGGATCAGGATAAGAGAGAGGTTAAAAAGGCAAGGTAAGCGAAAGCTTGAAACATTGAATACAGAATTTCTCTGTTACATTTTGAAGCAAAGGGCAGAGAGGACAGTAAGAATCTTTATATTAGTGGTTACATGTACACCACAAAACTTTAGCTAGCAACTAAATAGCCTCATCAACTAGCTTCAATCTACCCTTTCTGCCCACATACACGGTTGGTATATAAATGCATGTGGAGCTTTAAAAAAACAGTGCCAAAAGCAAGAACTTCCATTCACTGTTGCTGGGAATATAAAATGGGACAGATAACTGGGAAAACAATTTGGCAGTGGCTTAAACCACTAAACATCCACTTGCCTAAAACCCAGCCATTGCACTCTAGGTATTTATGCAAGAGAAATAAAATCATATGTCTACAATAACTTGTTCCCACATGTGTACAGCAGCATCATTCATCAGAGCTCAAACCTGCTAACAGTCCCACTGCCCATCCGCTGGTGGGTGAACAAACAATTGTGGCATATCTAGACATTGGAATACTACTCAGCAACCAAAAGAAATAGAATCTTGATATATGCAACCATGTGAATGAATCTCAAAAACATAATTCTAAATGAAAGAAACCAGACACAAGTACTATATACTGTGTGACAGATTCTTATCAAATTTATAGAAAACACAAGACAACTGTTAGAGCGGGGTGGGGGCGGGGCAACTAATCACCAGCAAATGTACACAAGGTAACATTTCTGGGTGATGGCCATGTCCTGTATTGGATGATGGTGATGGATGCATAGCTGTATAGATTTGCTAAAATGATTGAATTGTATGTGTTTAAGTAATAACTCAGTAAAGCTGCTTAAAAACATTTTAGCCTTTCTCTAGACTTCCTAAACCAGAGCTCCCCAACACTATTTTTTTAATTGTGGGAAAAAATATATAACATAAAATTTACCATTTTAACCATTTTTAAGTGTATGGTTCAGTGGCATTAAGTACATCCATGTTATTGGGTAACTATCACCACCATCCATCTCCAGAACATTCTCGTCATCCCGAACCAAAACTCTGTGTCCATCAAACCCGAACTCCAAATTCTCCCTTCCCCCTCACCCCCACAGCCACCAGTTCACTCAGTCGCTATGAATTTGGCCGCTTTAGATGCTTCTGGTAAGTGGAATCGTATCTTCGTCCCTTGGCGTCTGACTTACCTCACACAGCATGTCCTCAGGGTTAACCTGTGCTGTAGTATGTGTCAGAGTTTCATTCCTTTTAAAGGAAAGAATTTTCATCCCACTCTATGTTTCCACAACATCACGGATGCCCATCCCCCATGATGGACAGTTTCCACATTTGGGCTATTGCGAATAATGCTGCTATAAATATTGGTGTGCCTTGGCGCTGTTTTAAAGATGTGTATTTCTTTTCCTTTGGAGAGAAGGGGATCTGTGGCTTTAATTATATTTTCAAGGGAGTTTGTGATCCAGATTCTAGCCATGTGGCTGACTATAGAACGTATGAAAACAGAAAGGTTTCATGAAATTATTTCCTGGGAGGGGATGAGTCTATCGATTCCGCATAAATCATAGACTCACTAGAATCTGGCAATGACACAGAGATAACGTCTGTCATCTCGTGAGCCCTTCATTATGTCCCAGGCTTTTTACCAGACACTTCTTGCTCATTGCAACATGATCCATGCTTATGGAGCACTGGGATGCTCAGTCATTTACTCAGGGTCAGTAGAGAATCGTCATTCAGACTCAGCCTTTCCTGGGCTGTGTTCGTGCCCTCTCTCCTACACTGCCCCTGGAGAGATCATTCATCGACTCTCCTGAGTAGTTTGCAAACTGTTGTCACATGGTGATGCTGTGTAGGAAAGATGGATGATTTGATCCAAAAAACAAAGCAAGTATCTCTCACATTTTGGAGTATAATCAGCCGACTCTGATAGCTGGAAGGAAGGCTTACAACTGAAGAATGGTTGTTTCGCTTCGATTTGGGGCCCTCTATGCAAAAACTAAGGCCTTTGGAATCAATCCGGTTCTACTTAAGCTAAATCTTTGTTTTCTCTTTATTTATTTTAATTGTTGTTCCTGTACCGTTTTCTGTCTTCTACTCCCATCCCGGCCCACCGCCCCAGCCCTCCCCACCACCCTCCCATTTCCATCCCCCGCTAGTTTCTGTCCACGTGTCTTTTATACTTGTTAAACTACGGAGTGTGTTCCTCCCCCCAGCTGGAGCAGAGAGGAGAGACCACGTCTCCATGGCAACCAGGCCTGCAAGGTGTTTGGCCAGCCCTCCTTTTCCAGAACTCGCTGACTCTCAGGGAATCTTCTCCCAGGTGCCAGGAGAGGAGACACAGAAAGCCGTGTGTGTTTCTACCCCTAATTCGAAGCAGCCTTTCCTACCAGCATTTTCACAGTGGTCTGGCAGTAGGTCAAGCAGATTTTCTACAGATGGAGACTGTGTTCCGATGCAAATAAAAGTGGTCTGGGGTACACTGGTGCTCCTCGCTCCGACAGCTACACCCTCACCTGGGTTTTCAAATAACCCCCTTGGCTGCAGCTAAGTGATTCTCCTATTTAAATGTAGACACCTGTCTCTTCCTTTCTGGGGCTTTGTTCTCTGAGCCCCCGTTTCTATTAATAGAGACTTTGGCAGTGAATACCAAGAGGGGAAGCAACTGCTCAAGTATGAGGCTCTCTTGTTGCCTACAAATTCGATCAAAAGTGTCAGTTTAGGAATAAGGCAAAACAGGGATGAAGAGACGTATGATTTATCAGAGTGACAGGGTTCACGGGGGCCGGCCTGAGTCGCGCTGCTGCATTTGCATTCATTACACAAACACGCCTGCTCTGCTCAAAGCTTGCCACGTCCCAACAAGAATCCACGTTCTGTATGAGCAGGGGTTGTACTCCCTTCATCTTTGTATCCTTTCCATCCCCAAACACCCAAACTGTATTTTTGACATTAATACTTTAAAGGCATTTCTGCTTATGTTTTGCTGCATTACCAGGAATAACATCATACTTATATTTCCTACTTTTAGTGATATTAAAATCGATAAGGTGTCTCTCTGTCTCTCTCTCTGGATTGATGACATACATACAAAAATATCTCAAGAGGGATAGCTTCCTGTCCCTGAGGTCTCTGCTCCCTACAAACCCATGGAGAAGTTTAAGAGAACCTTATTACTTTAATCCCAGGCCTACGAAGAGGATTAGGATGGATGATCCCAAAGAGGAGAGGGATGAAAACTTGTGTTACAAGAGGAGGGAGGGCTTCTCAGAGGTGGTGTGCTGCTCAGCGGGAAAGGGCAGATGGGGGATGTGAGGTGGCAAACACCTCTCCTTCCCTCGCATACCACCTGGATGCTTGCCTCAGCTGGCGGCTGGTTCTCTGGGGACCATGGAGGCTGGGCACGCAGCAAGCATAGTGTTCTGGGTAGCTGGGCTGAAAACCCGCACAATGAACTTGCACTGTCAGCACCTGTATGTGCCCAATGACCTGAAGAGCCCTCGCCTGCTTGACGATGGCATTGTGTAGCAATAGGACAAGGGTGAGGACTGAGGCGGGTAGGGAGTCACAATTGTGGGCCTCCGTGTTCATCTGCACCTGGCCGGTATACCCTCAGAGTCCTTGTAGCACTGCGGGAGGAAGAATGAGCCAGCAGATGAATTTCTATTGGGCTGGTGAGTTGAGGCCTTGGAACTGGGTTTGATTGAACTTAGCTGGGGTATGAGCATTACAGTGAACATTTTGAATTGCTCACCATTTGCCAGGAATTGTTCCAAGCACTTATATTTACTAAGGAAATGGACCCTTACATTGTATGTATGAGGAAACCGAGGTGCAGAGGGTTAAGTAACCTATTCAAGGCAGCACAGCCAGCAACTGTAGAGCCAGCATTTGAACCCAGGCAGTGCAGCTCCGGAGCGTGTGCATTCCATTTAAATGAGGCATGCTTTACATCTATTGGAAGCTTAAGAACAAGGAATAATGAGAAACTTTCTTATCCTGATGAGAAACTCATCTGCTCTCCTGCCCCCACGCCCACACAATGTTTTAGGGAACAGGCCTGTGGCTCTCCTGATCTGCCCTCAGGTACTCCTAGGAATAATGTTCGGTTTGATCAGTGCATGCTGCCTTGGGGTGAGGTGCCTGGGAAGTCACTGCTGCACTCCTCAGAGCTGGGAGGGAGGGACTGGGAGGTGCAGAAAACGAAGTCTCATTTCTCCTCCCTCTCTCCCGCATCTACGTGCTTATTCAAAGTCCTCCATCTGCAACCTTTCCTGGTCTAGATAGCAGAGAATGATGGGGAGGGGTGGCTGGGTATACTGGTTTAGCCCAGTGGATTCTGATAAGTATGCCTGTCTTCTTTTTAAAAATGTTTATTCACTTATTGATGTGGAAGAGAGAAACATCAATTTGTTGTTCCACCCATTTATGCATGTATAATGCATCGATTGGTTGATTCCTGCAGGTGTGCCCTGACGGGGGATCAACCCCTCAACACTGGCACATCGGGACAACGCTCAGACCAGCTGAGCCCCCTCACCAGGGACCGTGCATGTCTTGGAAGTGGAGTTTTCCACAGAGGGAGCAGATCCAGGCAGGCCCTCAGTCCTGTTTCTTCTTTCAGGCAGTACATGAATATTTATTTCCTCCTCTGCCTTTTTTTCTTCCTGAGTAGAAGCCAGTTCAGCCTCCAAACAACAAGTCACTCATTTTAAATAGCCTCCTGCCCTCTTGCAAACAGCTTTACACTCAAGCAAACAGCACACAGCCTGGGAGGTTTGTGGTGTTAGTGGATTGCCCCTGGACCCCATCCAAGTCCCATCAACCTGTGCCCAAGCAAGGTCTAATGGGATGCGCTGTCTCAGTGCATTTGATTTATTACACCCGAGCCTTTTAGCAGCGAGAGAGGTATTCCTCTTTTCCCTCCTTTTCACTCTGTGATTTTCCCATTACCAAGGTCAGTTCACGTGGCCTAACCAAAAGAAGAGTTCATAAAAATGGGTAGTTTTCTCTCAAGCGCCCTCAACTCCCCATTTCTGTTCTCACCCACCTCGATCTTGCTACTCATACTCCTCTTCCTCTCCTTCAGCTTCGTTTTGTTCTTCTGCCTCCGTTTCGTTTTTCCTTTCTTGCCACCCCAGCACCTTTTCGTTAGACGAAGAATACTGTGCAGCCGAACAAACATCTTGTAAATTCTTCAGAGTGTTCTTGGCTCTAATTGTTATTTCTTAAATTAGAATATAATTCCTGAACAACTGACTTGTGGCCTCAGTTTCTGAAGTGTGAGAAGAACAGATTTGAGGAGTCTCGGGGGTGAATTAAGAGATCAGTTAGGAAGCTACTGTTACAATACAAGCAAGAGGTGATGGTGTTCGCTGAAGGGGCAAAACCAAGAAGCACTTAGACATGACAGTGAGGCAGGGACTCTGTATGGGGAAACCCTTGCTTGGGGAAACCCTTGCTTGGGAAAGCATGCACACGTGGCAATTTAGGGTCGTCCATTTCCACAATAAAAGCCATCTAGTTAGAACTAGTGTTATTCCTACTCAGGAGCAAAGAGCAACGGCACCGACATTTTTCACGCCACTGTGTTCTGGAAGGACAGGAACGAGGCAAATGCAGCACCTGTGAATAATGAGGCAAAGTAGTTGTCCCAGTGGCCAAATAAACGTACAATTTTACCAAACACACTCAAGGGAGAAATTTCCTTCTAGTGCTGCAGGATTGTAATCTGTTGTGCCTGGGGAAAAAAATCCAACTTTTTTTAGGTACTTATTTCACAAGTGAGTAATAAAAGGAACCAGCCAGGCTGAGCTCGCACTGGTACTGACGTTGGACTTGAATTCTATCTCACATTGAACACAGGTCAAAGAAAGATCTCCCAATGCCCGAGTTCAAAAGAAGGAAGCCACCATGTCTGACAACATAAATGATAAACTGCCCAATTTTATCTCCAGTAGCCTTATATATTAAAATATTCACTTCAGAAATGGGAGTGTTAAATAGTTTAAGTAATTAAATTGGGGGTTTAAAACATGAATAAAAAATAATAAAAATGTTTGAAAATAATCCTAAAGGGAATTATAAAAATAAAAAATTATCATTGAAAATGCATAAAATCAATACATTCTTTAAATAGATTAGACAATACTTCAGAGAATGTTAATAAAAATAAATCTAGAAAAATTGTCAGAATGGTTTTGGAAAGCCCAATGAATCCTAAGAAGAATAGCATAATAATAATAAAACTAGTAAAACTGCAAAACACAAAAGACAAAGAGACAATCTTGAATACTTGCAGAGTAAAAATCAATAAATAAGTAAAGATTGCTTATGGAGAAATGACAGATTTGTAGGTGAGTTTTAAATAAAAATTCTGAAAGGAAAAAGAATGATTTCAAAGTTCTGAGGGAAACCAACTGAATTACTATCTAAGAAACTGCACAGCAAAGTCACTCTCTGGGCAGGCGAGAGCAGCAGGGTGGGAGAGGGGACTGGGGACACCTGTAACTAATCAACAATAAAAGTAAAGTAGAGCAAAAATAAAACAAAAACTGGCAGAATTCACTTCAATGACTCTCTAAATGCAAACGTGAGTGTTAGTGTCTCCTGTTAACTGGAGGATCATTTCATGGGAAGTATTTGCTGTCTCCACAGATAGATGTTAACTTTTGGAATTTTATTATGTTTTTCAAGAGCACAATGACTTTTTTCCTCTGCTCATCCTTAGAGAGGGTGAATTGCATTTAGATAGCATTTGGTGTCGAAATGGAACCAAACAACTCCATTAGACTATATTACTCTCACATGGTGTACGCTTGTGAGATTGTTAACAATTTAAACATGAAGGGCCTAAGCAGCTATGCAGGGGGAATAGAAACCTCAGACTGAGGCAACGGGACTAGATTTCAAATATCATTTTTCCCATTAGTACAGCATTTTGAAGTGAACTTCTTGGCTGTCTTCTTTAGCAGTCAGCCCCGAGCTCCATTTTTAAAATCTTTCCTGGTCGTTTATGTTAACTGGGATAGAAGCACCGTCGTGCGAAGCCTGACTGGACTGGCTTATGGCACTTTTCGCCTCTTCCAGAAGTGGCTTTATGATGCAAACGTGGCGATGGCGCATTCTGGGCTCCAGTTCCTGCGGCACTGAGGCGAGATTCATGTGACGTGTAGCTAGGGTCTCCTGCAGGTACGTCCAAGGCCAAGCGTTCCCTCCTAAGTGGACAGCCACTGACCGGGCTCTCCCTTCCACTGCAGTTCAACAGCTATGGTTGCAAACAAGGAGTGCCTAAGATCAAGATGACATCGCTGATTAACCGTTAACGTGGAATCCCACTCTCCTAGCCCATGGACTTCATCGCCAGCCTGCAGACTGCTGTGGATGTCCAGGACTTTGGCCAACAGATGGACTACAGATGTCTCTGACCTGACATACCGGGTGGGGCAAAAGTATGTAAACACAGTTTATTCTCATATTATTGTTTATTAATTATTGTATGATTTTCCGCATGAACAACTGTGACCTACTTTTGCCCTGGCCCCCCTCTAATCTCCTCCTTTCACAGTTTTCATCATTCTCTATCCATCCTTTCACACTCCACCTTTATACTTCTAATTTTCCAGCTGAGCACTGACGCTTTGAACTTGCCAGTCCTGTATTTCCAAGCAATATTTCCTTCCTGTGGAACGAGTCTCCCTTCTCTGTGCTGTGACTTGCCTCGCTTCCGATTTTGTGTCTCTGCTATTTCCTCTGTTACCTATTCTGTGCCAGGTAACTGCTGTCTGTCCTTCAAATGTTAGCTTAGCCTCCGCTTTGTCTTGGAAGCGCTCTGTGCCTCTCCTGCATGACTTAGACCGCCCATCCATGTGCTGTCACAGAACCTTTTCCCACTCATCAGAGTGCCTGTCACACTCCACTGTGACTCTGTTTACTTCTTTCTTTCTAGGCCATAGAACAAGCCTCAACAAATGTGAAAGGATTAAAGTCATCCCAATTTAATTATATTACTGTGATGAGATCGAGCAGGAAACAAAGGCTCAAATGGTTATGATTAGAAATGAGACAGGGTCACAACTTTAAATAGTATAGAAATTTAAAGTATAAGAAAATAACATTATAAAAAAAACTTTCTGCCAGTAAGTTTGGAAACTTAAATGAAGGTATCCCTACAAAAATGTAACTTAGAAGTAAACAAAAATAATAAAAAAATCTGCATTCTCTTATTTGTATTTAAGTAATGAATCTGTATGCAATTTTATACCTTACCACAATAAAATCTATATGCCTACCTAATTTTGCAAGTAAGTTCTGCCAAATACTCAAGGCACGAATGCATTTCATTGTACACAACTTTACAGAATTATAAAGAATTATTATTCCCCAACCCATTTTCTGAGACAGCAAAACCCAACAGGAGAATAAGAAAAACACAGTAAGGCCAAAAACCCGCTAATATGCAATGCTGATTAAGAAAGGTGCTGGGAGCACCTAAATTGTAAGGAATGAAATGCAGGATGTAATTAGAAGATATAATGAACAGCTTTGTACCAATAAATTTAACAGTTTGGTTGAAACGAACAAATTCCTTTAAAAATTAATGCAATTTACCAGGGCTGGAAAGAAGAAAAAGAAATGGATGGTTTCAACTACGGAGTTCTCCCAGATATTCCAGCCTCACACAGTGTCCTGAGAGCAGAGAGTGAGCAGGTCCTGGTAGAAACTTTGGCTGGAAAGCGGACAAGCACATAACAGGTATGGACAATTGGAGACCAAGCTTTCTCATATGCATAGATAGACAAAGGCCTTAAAAAGTTAGCAAATTAAATCTAATGATACACAAACAATGATGATACAGTTCAACAAACTGAGACTTATTTCAGGAACGCAAAATGACTACTTAATGAAGACCTGCATAAGTGGAAGTATATATTATGTTCATCAATCAGAAGACTCAATAGAGGAAAAATGTCAATTTTTCACAAATTAGGTTCAATGCCATCCCAACGGAAATCCAAGCAGGTGTATGTGTATGTGTGTGCAAATCGACAAGCTGACATAAAAAAATAATGAAAATGCAAATGGCCAAGAAAGGAAAAAATAAAGCTGGGAGAAATACTGTAAGATGTTAGTGCTTCTTATGAAACTATCATAACTAAGATGAAACAGAATGGAAACATAGAAGTAGACGCACACATAACTAGCATCTGATGTGTCACAAATATGACACCGCAGTGGGGAAGGGATAGTGATTTTCCTATGAATGCTGATGGGTTGATTGGACAGCTTAATAAACCAATCTGTATATATTGATCTCCCCTGTCATATACAAATATCAATCCAGATAGGTAGCAGATCTAAATATGAGGCACACTAATAAAATTTTAGAAGCAAACACAGAAGAACATTATACCATTAAAGAGGTCCCCAAAATGCTAACCATAAATGAAAATAAACTGATACATTTCCCTGAATTCATTCAAGTTCTGTTTATCAAAAACCACCATCAGATAGAAATGTCAGAGCACAGAGCACAATAGTATATGTCTATTAAGTAAATGACTAATATTGAAAATGTATAAAGACTTGCAAATCAGTGAGAAAAACAGATTTGCATAGGCATTTATTGAGAATATTTAAATGTCCAATAAATATATTAAAAGGTACTCAACTTAGTCACAAGGAAGATGAAGATTAAAACCATGATAGGATTTCATTTTGCTAAGTGAAAGGAACCACTCACAGAAAGACAAACACCACATGATCTCACTCCTATGTGGAATTTAATGAACAAACTGAACTGACAAGCAAAACAGAGACAGACTCGTAGATGGAGAGCAGATGACAGCTAGTGAGTGGGGGGAGTTGAGGGGGTGGAGGGACTGGGCAAAAAGGAAAAAGGACTCATGGACACAGATAGCAGTGGGGTGGTGATTGCCGGGGGGAAGAGGGTGTAAGGGGACTAAATGGTAATGGAAAAAGTACAATAAAGATTAAATTAAAAAAACACATTGAAATTTCACTACACACCTGCCTGAAAAGCTAAAATAGAAAAAGATTGAATGTAACAAGTGTTGACAAGAACAAAGAACTACTGAAACCTATAGTCATGGCCGGTGGAATGTAAACTGCTAGAAACAATTACATTTGGAAGTCTGTCTGACAGTATTTCCTTAGGCTAAACATTAGCGCCCCAGAAATTTTACTCCATTGTATATGCCCAACAAAAATTTACATGGCTGTTACAAAAAATATGTACTAGGATGTTCTTAGCAATGCCGTTTGTAGTGGTTTCAAACAGGAAACCACACTTGCTCGTTGACAGTAGAATTTAGAAATGAATTGTGGCACTTCCATGAACTAGGATAAGTAAAATAATGAGCATCAATGGTCAAATAAGCACAGCTATATACATGAGTATTACAAAGACAATGTTGAATATCACAAAGAAGTCCTACACAAAAGAATATACATTACACAATATCATATATTAATATACGGTTCAAAACATGCAGAACTTCTTTATACTGTTACAACACAGGATCCTGATCATCCTTTTCTGAGAGACAAGGTGACAAGGGCAGAGGCTTCAGGGACACTTTTCTTCATGCTCTGTTTCTTTTTATCCTCACCTGAGGACATTTTTTCCATTGCTTTGGCTGTGTGTGTGTGTGTGTGAGAGAGAGAGAGAGACATCAATCCAAGAGAGAAGCATTGATTGGCTGCCTCCCATTTGTACCCAGACCAGGGATCGGTGCCATGACTGGGTAGGGATCTTATCAGTCTGGACCCAGGGCACTGCATGCGCCCGTGCCTTAAATGGGAAATTCCACAATCCAGCTATGTGTTCAGACTGGAATCAAACCTGTAACAGAAAGGTCAGCACTCCAACTGAGTCCCACCAACCAGGGCATGCTCTGTTTCTTGATATGAATACCATTATGTGTGCATCCATTTGCTAAGTATAAAATGTATTCAGTTGTAAACGTTATACAACTCAATGTGGGTTTTATAATAAAATGTTTTAAAATGAAAAAAAAAAACACCCAGTTGAAGCTGTGATACAAGTTTCAGAATGTCACCACCTCCAAAATGCCTTTCAATACCTATGAAGTTAGTAACTGCAATGCTATTGCCAGAAAAATGAAAATGAAAACAATACCTTCACAATATTGCTTCCTGCCAGTCACATCAGAAACAGCAGCAAGCTGCGGCCGTCTTCCTGCCACTTTCCACACATTGCACGATTTCTTCCAATCAGTGGGAGATGATTTACACCCTGGAAAACACGGCACATGGGGCCAGCCTCTGACGTACTGAAGAGCATACAAGAGGAGGGTTGGAATGGATGTGGGTTCATCCAACCCTTCACATCCATCACCAGGAGCGAGTTGCTCCTGCCACAATGCATGGACGTGTTTCTGAGGACGTTACAAATACTAGTCTTGAGCTCGGCATAGAGGTGACATCTGGAGCTATACCCATGGGGCCATCCACACTTGGTTCTCCCCACAAAGAAAAGTAGGAGGTGGGGGGAGGGAGGTCCAGAATGAGATCTTGGGCAATGCCAGCATTTCAAAGGAGCTGAAGAAAATGAGCCAGCAAAGGAGACTGGAGGAGGGCATTCAGAGAAAAAAGGAAAAAATAAATGAAAAACAGGAAAGAACAAGCTGAAGAATTCAAAAAAGCAGGGGAACATTCTAAGAAATTCCGATATGGAAGAAGAGCCCCTGAAATTTGTCAAATACGATGTTGTGTTTGGAAGACACCTTCTACATAATTATTCTCTTTACCATAGACATGAGTTCTTGTGTGAGCAAGCGTGACAGGGTGCACGGGTCTGTGGGATCTTGAAATCTATTGACCAGGCGAGTGAAGTGGGACAAAGGATTTCACCTCTCTGAGTGTCTGTTTATTCAACTATTAAAAAATAGCTGTTGGGCAGAAGGATTAAATAAGAGTGTTTTATCATGCCCTGAGCCCAGAGCTGCCCCATTACACCCTTACAGGTTTGGCTTCTGATTCCTTCTTTAGAAATTCTTTGAGGGGAGGGACCACATCTCCTTTATTCCGTTGTTAGCACATCCCCAGCATGTTAGCACGCTAACTAACACCTATAGGTACTCAAACACTGTTCGACGAATGAATGAAAGGAAATTGTGATAGTGTAGCTGATTAGCCAGAGTTGCAACCCATGTCTCTCATTTCAGCTACTTTCCTCAGGCAACGTTTATTACCAGAGAACATAAGAACAGGGCAGTGCCTCCTTCACCGAACTGAAGTGGTTGTGGCGAGGTGGAACTCTATCGGGGTCTCATGTCCTAAGACCACATGCATGGCCCCATAAAAGTGCAGTTTCGTGTATTAGCTGCCCCGTGTTCAGATCGCACTGTGACCATTCCTGCATCTGTTTGCAATCATTCATGCCACTGTTCCTCGCGAGCAAGCAGAGGCTACGGCACAGAAGGTTGCAGGGTGGTATGCGGTGTGAATTCCTCAACTCCTCGTGCTCTTCACTCACCTAAGCACAACTCAGCCCTGAAAACAGTGCAGTTTTCCCATCACAACCTGCAGAGGCTGTTTTGACGCCCTCTTCATTGCTGCTCCATTCTTGAAAACAAAACAAGTGTTCCAATTGCAGATGGCTTGTGTGTTCGGAGTTTCATTTGTTTTCGTTCCTCTTTTCCTGATTGTACGGGGACAGTTATGCATGGAAGTTATCCACTGGACAAATCGACCCTCAGGTCTCTTCCTCACTGGCCATCAGGAAGGCCCCTCTCAGCACGAAGGAGAAGTGGAAAGAGCGAACAGGATAAATTCTGTCTCTGCGAGCTAGACTGTCAGCGTTAGAAGGGGCATAAATGATTACGCCCCTTTCCCTGTAGAGCACACACTGGAAATGAGCAAAGTGAACAATTTGTTCGTGGTCTTTTGAGGCTGCACAAAATTTAGCATCTCTTTGATCTAATGCTTCTTCCTTTCATTTAAAATGGTGTGGATTTTAAGATAAATATAATCCACATGATTCTGAGTAAGTTACTTTCACTGCATCGCAAGATCATTCTGTTCGAGCCTGTCAGTGTTCAAGCCGCTCTCTGAGCCTCTCCGCAGGCATGTAAGAGTTCTGGAAATGTGAAGTGGTATTTTTGTCAAGGCAAAGTAAAATCTCTTTGAACTAGGGCTTTTGTGCAGGGGGAGAGAGAAAGGAGGGAGGGGGATGGGCGACAGAGAGAGAGTGCGTGAGCACGCATTAGCTAAGGAAAAAAGAGCAGAAGGGAGAAGATAATTGACACCTAAATCTTACCTTCTTATAAGCTGGAGCTATGTTTTCTCACTCCCGTTGCGCCCCAAGAGGGTCCGGGGATGTCCAACCCGCAGCCTTCGGGCCGCATGCAGCTCAAGATGCCTAGGGATGTGGCCCAACGCAAATCGTAAATGTACCTAAAACATTAGGAGACTTGTTTTGTGATTACGGGTCACAATGTAGTTAACCTGTGGCCCAAAACAACTCTTCTTCTTCCAGTGTGGCCCAGAGATGCCCAAAGGCTGGACACCCTTGGTGGAGACACTGTGCCTTCCAGGTCAGTGTGACGAAAGGAGATCCCTAAGAACTGGAACCCCTGTCCTCGGCCCCCTCAGATCAGGTGGAGATCATTGCCCACGTGATCCCTGGACTCTGTCCATGTTGCCACACTACCTGTGGAGTCCCCACCCTTAGGACGTGGGCTCACACCATCACTTCTTCCCTCCGAGTTCACTTCTTACTCAACGAACCCTGAGTGGGATCTGGGGACAAGCAGTTTCTCTGTCGTTCTGGAGCTTAGCAACAATCCATCCAGCTGATCCGTATTTGCTGTTAGAAAGAGAAATGGTGGACAGCCCCTGACGAGCCTGCGAGAGTCTGAAGCAGAGACGGACCATGAACTGCATTAGCTACAGTGAAAGCGTTTTGGAGGTGCTGATCACCACGAAAGCAGAGGCTTATGAAGCAATGTGTGTCAGGAGATAAAGTGAACCAGACACCACGGGGCATTGGGGTGACACCACCACCACACTAGCCCTGTCCTTCCCACTCACTGCTGAATGGCCTGATGTTACCTGGAGTGAAGATGCGCTCACACTCACCAAGCCCTCTAGCCTTGCCTGGGACTCAGAGAGCCATTTGCTGAGTACTGCGCCACCTTCAGGCGAAGAGAGTCCATTTCTTCCTTCCTGTCCACACGCTCCATGGAGACTACCACTTTGGGGCATCTTGGCCTTTCTATAGGCCTCTGGACTTCGCCTGGACACACATTTCAGTGTGGGGCGGGAATAAGCAGGTGGTGTGAGGGGTGCCCAGAACCGTGCCAGGCAGATGCTTCT
This sequence comes from Glossophaga mutica, assembly GCA_039655065.1. Classification (NCBI taxonomy): domain Eukaryota; kingdom Metazoa; phylum Chordata; class Mammalia; order Chiroptera; family Phyllostomidae; genus Glossophaga; species Glossophaga mutica. The sequence continues at coordinate 24,715,776 of CM077310.1, forward strand.
TGGCCTTGGTTCTGGTCAGGAGAGAACCGTGGTTCTCAGGGGCGGACAGAAGAATGCAGACTGTAGCCCAGCAAGAGAGCCAGATGGTGGTGAGTGGCGTCGCTACTGCACTATTTCTTTCCAAGGCAGGAAACCTTCACCGGGGAGGTCACTTCTAACGTGCCTCCAGCCCCCCACTTCAGCTGAGGGCGCAGGACACGCTCGGTATGCAGGGAAGAGGGCTCCCCAGGGGCAGGCGGTTCTCTCAGCCTGAGCCCTGCGAGGCTGTGGTGCACCATGCTGTGCATTGTAGGATGTTTGGCCCGTCCTGGCTTCTGCTCCATAAATGTCAGTAGTAAACCCCCTCAACGCTATGGCAACCAGAAACATCCCAGATAGTGCCAACTGCCCTCTGGGAGTGGATTTGCCCAGGGGACACCCAGTGTCCTCCGAGAATTCAAATGCATCTCCTGGAGCCCACAGAGGACCTGCAGCCTGGACAGAAAGCTTCAGGGAGCAGCTTGGGCTGAAACCAGTCGGCCCCTTCCCATTGCTCCTGCTGGAAGGTGGCCCCAGAGCCCGGGCACATTCCTGCCAGGGCACCCCCTCCCTCTCCCCTTCCTTCCCCTTGTCCACACCACAAGGCTCTCCTCTGCCTGACCTTGGAATCCTCAGCCTAGTTTGAGAAGATTCCAGAAGGAAACAAACAAACAGAGAGGGGGAGAAATGAAACAGAGAGAAATCAAAGTATTTAAAGTAAGCAGAGTCTGGGGGTGGAGCTTTCTTTTTCTTTTTCTTTTTCCTTTTTTTTTTTTTTTTTTAAAATAAAGCTCCTGGGCTTTCTCAAGTCAGGCTCCATCTGAATCTGGTTTTCATTTGCACGCCCCTCAGCTGTGAGCCTGGCTTCTTCTCGTAGATAATTTGACTTGATTACTTTCTGAAAGGGCAGACAGAGCTGGAGTAGCCCTGCACTCATTTACTTGTCACTCCCAGCATGGCCTTAATTTGGGCTGCCCTGCACCTCCCCCTCCCAGGAAGGACTGGGAGATTGGGATCAAACTCTCCAGGGAAGGGCCGCCAGGGGAAGGGCAGCCCTTTCTGACCAGCGAGGCGAGCAGGGCCTTGCATGTGGAAGGGCTGACATTGTTTGACAGAAAAGGAACTAGTTTAATACCAGGCTGAAGCAGCAAATTCCCCACCAGGGCTGGTTTGGACTTTCCCCCTTAATATCCACACCAGCTAGGGGACACCATAAAACTCAGGGAAAGTTAGACGTCAGATTGTCGATGTTGTGAGGGTGAGCGCTTGGTGCTGTACTTTCTCCATCTCTTAAACCTCTGCTTAGCACTGAACGCGTAGAAGCGTTTGGTGAATATTTGTTAATTCATTGTTCTGTCGGGTAGAATCTATTTTGAGACCAAGGTGTGAGTGAGCAGTGTTACATTTTCCCAAAATACTAGTCTACAAATTCTTGCTGCACGGTAGTAAAATATCATAGGACCAGAAACGTTGAACTGGAACTTTGTTGACTTCAATTCTACTTTTCCTCAAAGGTTAACCTCAGATTCTATATTTCTGTGCACTCTCGGAAAACTCCAGTCCTCAGTTAATTCTCCCTAATCCAATTACTGGTAAATCCGATTTCTAAAACAGTGGTTGAAAACGGGCAGCATGTATTTTGGGGGGCCAGCACATGGGTTTGTGTTTATTTTATGCCCATGCCTTTTGCCAAGGCCCATCCTCACCAGATCCTCACATGTCTGGTACCCCCCTGCCTCCTGTCTAATGCTTTGTGTGCTCACACTTCCTGCCTTGCTCTTGTTTGAAGATACCCTGGCTTGTCCCAAACATAAAGCACTTTGGAAATGTAAATCCATATTAAATTGCCATTTCTGTTGTGAAAAATGTTCAACAATCAGCAATTTCATATTGTTCAATATACTGCGCATCCCTGCTTCGAGATCAGGAATGGATTCCACCCACTCCCTGCTTCACCCCTAAGGAAGGGGCTCAATTCAAGATTCATAATAAGTGCCTGATAGTTAGTATTGACTAAGGCTTCAAAGAGTTTTGACTTGAAAAAATATTTTAATCGTCTCAGTTTTTAAATGTGGGCCTACGCATGGAAGGGAATGGAGGACAGTGGCCAAAAGCTTGAGATTTGGGATCAGAACTACGCTGATTTGAGAACCAGTTCAAGCCCTGTGTGTTATTGGGCGAGTGACTAGGGGTCTCTATGCTCTGCCTCCCTCATCTATAAAATCCAAACAACAATAGCAATGAAAATGATCTCATGGAGTTGCTGGGAGGGGTGTTGTTAGCAAAGAGCTTTACTCAAAGCTCTACACGTAGTAAATTCTTGCTAGATGCGGCGACTATTACAGTCGTCATAAATATGACTGCTAGTGGCTAAATATGAAATAAGAAGACAAACACAAACACATAATGGAAACGAAAACCTGCCTCCTAAAATACTCCGAAGAGACTGAACAAGTAACAGAGGTAAAGATTCTCGAACACCTGTTGCTGCAAGGAAGTGTCTATGTGATGTGTGAGTGTGTGTTTGTGTTTCTGTGCATTTAACTACAAGAGTGTGCATGAGTTTTGTGTCGAGGGCATGCAGGTAAGAGTGGTTCCTTGCATTCAAATTTCAGTTTTACATGTTACCTCAATTCAACAGCTGAAAAGAACCAGTGACGTTCAGTGTGATAGGGAGTCGAAACTCACAGTTGAGCAATAACCAGCCTTTGTCCCATGCTTTTGGATCGAGGTTGTGAAAATTAAATATAAAAACATTGCTTTCTTGTTTCTTCTGGCAAACAGAAAGGCCAAAGCTCAGAACTGTTGGAGGTGACAACCCAATTAATGAGGTTCTGTGCTTCAAATTAAGTGTTGAGCCTGCCCACGATTATGAAATGTTTAAATGACCCCTTTGTCCTTGGCAGTGCCAAAGTGGAATTCTTGTGGGATCACTTGCTTCTTGGCACCTGGTGTCTGACCAGCAAGAATGTGGGATGAAAAGTTCTTTCAAAAAAGGGGCCAAGCTGTGCCTTTGTTTCCTCTGAGAGAAAACGTAAAAGATGTAATTTTACGGAAACACAGCAGGCTTATCAAACTATACTATATACCTCTGGCAGGTATTTCTGTCCAAACAACTGAATCCACGTAGGCTTAGGAATGTTGGCTCCATCCTTTACAGTGGCAGCAGAAAAGGGAAGTTGTCAAGACTCAGACTCAGAAGGGAGAGTGGTGAGAAATCTTAGAATCCTAGTCAAAACGCCTTCCCATCCTCTTCCCCAATTTTTTGTCAGATAATAACATGGAGAAGAAAGAGGTAAAATTACACGTCTGAGATAACACAGGCAGGTACAGATGAAATGGAAACCAGCATCTCTTAGCTCCCAGCTCAAGGGGTCTGGGTCTCACTGGAGCCTCCGGCCTCAGGGACCTGTGAATCCTCCTTCCGCATTCGCTCTTTTCATCAACATAGACATCCATCCTGCCTCAGAAGTTCACAGGGTGCTGCCAGCGCTGTATCTCAATTACTCCCGCCTGTGCTGCTGTGAAATGGATTGGACGTGCGTAACTGGCACAGTACGCACGAGGACAGCGAAGCTCGGAAGTGCTGAAGCACTCGATCTAAAGCCCCAAGGAGCTAAGCCTCCCTGCCAGGGCCCCTAATTCCAACTTTACTTCGTACTAGGTTGGGATGGAATTATTTCCAAAGACACACGATAGAGACAGAGATGTTCAATCATTTATTTAAGATTATAGAGCCATCTCATATTAAATAACTTTTCCTTGGAATGTCAGTGAAGAATAATCAAGGCTCTTTATCACATTTAAAGAAAATGTCAGCGTTGATAACCTGTCACCTGACCACCGATGAAGGCCAAATAAATACACCTGGCCTACCCACAACTTTTTCAGTGAATGCTTTTTTTGTCTTTATTGTGTACTTGAGAACCTTGCTATACACTGCATGTATATTTAAAACTTAACTCATTTGAACTATATGAGTTAAACATCATTGATCCCGTGTTTCAGATGAGAAACTCAAGCTTCGAGAGAACAATGAACTGCCCACATCCTATTGCTCTGAGTCAAGGGAAAGCATGATGCACGTGGTTGGGACCTCGTAGCCATCTGTGGCTTGACGCAGCTCCTGCTTGGGTGCCAAGAGAGAACCAACGGAAAGCCCAACCTGTCCTACAGCCCATATGCCTTCTTCTAGTGCCCAGTGCCTCCTCCGGTAAAGACGATCCCTGAGCTGAAGTTTTTTCCTCTCCGAATGGGAATAATAGCGCCCATTTTCCATCCCTTTGATGATCTCTACAGATAATACGTATTCATTGCATAGGTTACAACTCCCTTGAAAACACATTGTTTTATTCCTGCTACAATCTTGACTTCATCCATTTAACCTCCCTATAAACTCTGGATAATTTGCCTTATTTCCCACATGAGTGTTACAGTGTTAGAGTAAGTAGAAGCTAAAAGCAACACAATCCTCTGTAGTATAGTGAATTGGATAGTTACAGCCCAATTTACAAAGTAATTTTCCTAAGACATGTTTTCTTTAAAACCAAGGAAGGAGCCTCCATGGTGAATGCTTTCTGCTACAAAAAAAGAGCAGCTTGGAATCCCAATGAGATGACCTAGGAGCAATTAGCTTCCCATAGACTGAGAGTATCCGGTTTCCCTTCCGCACGCCCTGCAACACACACAAGCGGAGCTGGCCTGGGTCAGCGCCTGCTTCGCCTACGTTCTCTGGTTCTCTTCGACTCAGGCCTGCTTCACCACCTTCTTCCTCTCTCTGCAGGGCGGTAGCCCACGGTTTGCTCTCCCACGCAGCTGATTCTCTTCACGAGATCTGAGAGTCTGATGGGGAGCCCCAGTGGGTGCCCTGCTCCGTGCCTGACAACGGCCTCTGGGCAGCTCCACCACAGCTGCCTCGTGACCATGACTTAGCTTTGCAGGTTGTTTGAATGCTCCACCCTACATCTCTGGAGACGTGAGCAAAGCAGCATTCCATATGAATGCAGGGGAGATTTTCCCGAAGTGTGTACTTTGGAATACTTGCTCCTTCTGTGGTTGCCTCCTTGGTCAGTATTTGAGAAACACTGCATTCTCTGCTTCCTGTCTCAGAGATTAGTAAGGCGTCTGAGCACTTGAGACAGTATGAGAACTTCTGCAGCAGAGAAGTTTGGCTTTATTCAACCCAGCCAATACTTAACTTCATTGCATGGAACTGCGTTTTCTAGTGAACACTGATTAACATCTTCTAGCACTGGTTTTTCATGGGACACACTTCCCAAAAATGCAAGGTGAGGGAATTCTTTGTTTTACCAAAGAACCCTTTCTGTTTCCAAATTTCAAGTTCACTGGCTAAACTGAAGATGAAATCAGAGGTAAACAGGTCCCAGATCCTCCCTTCACTCTGAACCCTCAACCAAAGGTCCCACATCCTCTTTGCTGGTGCGGTCTCCAAGGCTGTTATTAGAATGCCATGCAGGTCGTGGTTCCAATGTTTCAATCCACAGAGAGATCTTGTTGGATAGCGCTGGCTTAAGTCCCATTGTTATAGATAAAGTTGCTGGGAGAATATAGTAATATACATTGAAATGGATTTTAGGAATAAGTGGTATTTATATTGTCATCTTTGTTCTTTCCTGTGTACTCAAAATTTTCTATAATTAGTTTTAAAATAGAAAAAAAAATTTTATTTTTTAATATATTTTATTGATTATGCTATTATAGTTGTCCCATTTCTCCTCCATCAAATATTCTTGAATAAAAAAGAAAAGGACATTTCGGAACACACTTTCAGATTTCTTTGAAGTACACCGCAGTCATTTTTAACTTCCCCATTTTCTCTGCATATCTTGCTTGTTCTCTTTCAAAGCCAATCCATAAAGTTTATGAGTTTCTTTCTTTTTCATTCTATTTGCTTTTTCATTCCCTATAGAAAAATCTGCAGCTGTTTTAACTTTACACACTCATGCCATCTGGTGTTCTAAAGCTTCACCCAAACGGTGTCGTCTCCCAACTATGGGATTACCGTCCTATGATTAAACCAGAATTGTTCTCAACATAAGCCTTGCCCCAACTAAAGGCAAGGTCTGGTTTCTGCCTAGGTCTCATTTGTTGTAATATATGCCTGATCCTCATGTGTTAAAAGTATAGCTCCGCAATTGGACTGCAGGTAAACTTTACAATTTGATTTATTTCAACCTATTTACTCAAGTGGATTATCCTTCTACCAGGTTCTGGATAAAAATAGAGTGGTTCAGATCATTCACTGAGCAATCAAGCACGCACATGACCCTGATAGTTCAAAAGCCCAGTATATCTACATATAAGACCCCCTAATCCTACCCCGATTATGTGTTCAGCGTTTCTATAATGCTTACGGAAATCTAAAGGTGGGAAAGTCAATCAAATTCCATTCTCTCTGAATGACCGTTTGGCAGCAGTGGAATTCTGACTGCTGAGCAGAAAGCTGGCTCGGTGACATCGACGACGTCTGTACCCTACACAAGACACGTGCTTCCTTATGCCACTATGGCAGTACTGAGACTCCAGGGTGAGATGTGCTCTCCCGACTTAAGGCAGGTGCTTTAGCTGAATGGTTGGTTAGTCCCTGCACCAGTCACTCCCCGTTTCCATGCCTTCAGTAGAAAGAACTCTCAGAAGCAACCAGGACCCTTCTGGATGAGCTCTGGGCAAACACACTGCCCCCCAAATTATAGAGACAAGCACATACAGACGCTGACAGCCCACCTGGGCAGCTGCCCAGGAACAGGTACCTGAGCCAGTACCATGGCAGGGGAGCTTAAATTGCAACTGATGGACACCTGGAGGCCTGATGTGGACAAACTTGAGCATTGTAACCACCTTAGGTTTCACGAGAGCCCAACCAAGCTAAGGTGAGGGAGGCACCTTACCCCAGCCTTGTGTAGCTTTACATCAGGGAGTGGAAACACCCCACTCAATTCTTCTCTATCTTTCCTGTGTCACTTGCTGAAAGGGAAGAGAGACTGAGAAGCACCGTGAAGGTCACAATAGGGTCACAGGCTCAGCACAAGACTGTGACCTAATCACAGGACCATAGAAAACTTGCCCTCCCCACACCTGCTACCATCAACAGGATTCCTGTACAGCAACAGGTGTTACAACTGAAAGAAGTACAAGTGTCAGCATACATTTAAGAAAAGTTTCTAGGCAAATGCGAAGAGAACGGGCAAGACAAAAACAATGACACCACAGGAAATTTAGGCTCTGACACCTACAGTTAGAGCACTCGGTAAACACTGCCTAATTTCTAGCCACGGAAACATAAAAGCTCACAATACAGGTGTTTGTCCCAGTTCCTTTTACCGAATACTTCATGTTCCACTTTCGACAAAATATTATAAGGCACCCTAAGAACACACACACACACACAAACAAAACCAAAAAACAAACAACAACAACAAAAAGCCAACAACACTTAATTTGAAGAGATAGAGCATATATCAGAATCAGACTCAGACATGGCACATATTTTAAAATTATCAGATAGAGAATTAAAATAACTATGATTAACATGACAAGGACTCTAAAGGAAATAAATGAGCAGCATGCAACAGATGAGTAATGAGATAATGATGAGATGAGTAAGGTGTAATGAGAAGACAGATGGACATCCTACGACAGCATAATAAGAAAATTCTAGAAATCAAATACACTGTAACAAAAATGAGCACTGCCTTCGATAAGCTCAGAAGTCACCTAGGTATGGCTTAGGGAAGAATCAGTGATCTTGCAAACACGTCGCTAGAAACTTCCTAAAGTGAAAAAATGAAGAAAACCCAAGAAAAGAATATCCAAGAACTAGGCAATAATTTAAAAAGATGCAACATATATATAATGAAAATAACAGAATGAGGAAAAAAGCAGGATCAATGGGAATAAATGTTTGATGTTATAATAAAGGGGAAGTTTCCAAATTAATGGCAGAAACCAAACCACAGGAAGCCCAGAGAAAACAAAGGTGGCTAAACAATAAAAAATATACACCTAAGCATATTCAATGGCAGGAACTAAAAACGAAGAGCGGTCTTCAAAGACCAGAGATAGTGTGGGAATAGTTCACCTACGGAGGAAGGATAAACACTGTACTGGACTTCTTGTCAAAAACCATGCTAGCCAGAAGAATGTGGACTGGAATATGTAAAGAAGTTTTAAGAGGCAATACCGTGCTATGATTTTGTATGGAGTAAAACCTTCCTTCAGAAGTGAATGAGGAATAAAAATTCTGAGGAAAACAAAAGCTGAGAGAATGTGTTGCCTGTACACCTGCCTTGTAGGAATGATTCAAAAAAGTTTTTCAGAAGGAAGGAAAATGGCAGATAGGTCAGAAACTTGGATCTACATAAAGAAAGAATGATATAAAAATAAAGTTGAAAACAAGCCCTGGCTGGCGTAGCTCCGTGGATTGAGCGCGGGCTGCGAACCAAAGGGTCGCAGGTTCGATTCCCAGTCAGGGCACATGCCTGGGTTGCAGGCCCAGCCCCTAGTGGGGGCCACGTGAGAGGCAACCACACATTGATGTTTCTCTCCCTCTCTTTCTCCCTCCCTTCCCCTCTCTAAAAATAAATAAATAAAATCTTAAAAAAAGTAAAGTTGAAAATAAATTTTTCTACTTATTCATTTAATAAATGTTCATTCAAATTAATAATAGCAACAATATGTGTGAGGTGATTGTAGGATGGGAGTGAGTTGAATGAATGACAGCAATTGCACTGGGGACGAGAAGAGAGAGTAGGAACACTCAGCACAAGGTGACTAATTGCACGACAAGTGACGTGGAGCAGTGCTGGTAGTAAATGGGTTTAGATTAGTTGTAAATGTATGTGGAAAACTCTAAGGCAGTTACATTTAACTTTTTAAATGTACATGTAATTGATATCCTAAGAGAAGGGATAAAAGGAAATAATAATAAATGCTCAAATAAAGCCAGAAAAGTCAGAAGAAGAGAAAAAGTTAAAAAATAAAGAACAAGTATAGCAGGAAATAGTAAGACAGATGGGTTATTAATCCAATCATCTCCATAATAGCATTGTACATGAATAGTTCAAATGTACCAGGAAAAAGACACAAAGTAGATACAAAAATCGAGAACAAACTGTATACTGTTTATACAAAACCCACTTTAATTAGAAAGACACAAACAGGCTAAAAGTAAGTGAATGGAGAATGATGTACCATGTAACACTAATCAAAAGAAACCTGCAGTAACTACACTAGTTTCAGACAAAGAAGACTTAAAAGAAGGAAAATTATGAAGAATAAAGAGAGGTATTACATAATGATTAACAGATCAATTCTCGAAGAAGACATAATAATCCATAGCTTGTTTTAACTTAACAGCATAGCATCAAGCACTAGGAGGCAGAAGCAATAAAACTAGTGAGAATGACAAATCTGTTAGAGATGAAGATTTCAGCACCTCTCTACAGAACCTGATGTATCTACTAGCAAAAAATTAATAGGTATATAGATTAACTGGAAAATAGCATCAATCAATGGTACCTAATTGATATTTATAGAATATTCCACCCAACAGCAGCAAAATATACCTTCTTCTTGAGGTCATATGTACCCTTCTGCAAGACAGACCACATTCTGGGCCATAAAACATGCTTTAATAAACTTAAAACTAAAAAATCATACCAAGTATACTCTCAGACCACAATAAAATTAAACTAGAAATCAATAATCAAAAGGTAGCAAATTTCTAAAGAGCATATGGGTCAATGAAAGATCTCAAGAGAATTTTTTCAATATTTTCACTAAATGAAAATTAAAATGCAAGTGAATATCTGTGGGATGAAACAAAGGCAGTGCTTAGAGGAAATTTATAGCATTGACTGCATGTATTGAAAATAAATTAAAAATCAATAATCTAATTTCCACCTTAAGAAATTAGAAAAAAGAAGAGAAAATTAAACTTAAAGGAAATAGCATTACCTTGATACCAAAGCCAGAGAAAAACATCAAAAAGAAAGAAAAGCACAAAATACTATCTTTCATGAATATAGACATAATAACTTCTTCAAAATACTAGCAAATCAACTCCAGTAATGTAGAAAATGAATTATACAACATGATGCCAGAATGTAAATTTGAAATACCTTAAAAATTTGGTTAATAGAGTGTGCCAATATAATAACAGGTAAAAACACATTATTTTTAAATGTAGTTTATTGATTGTGCTATTACAGTTGTCATGTTCCCCCCTCTTTATTCCCCTCCACCCTGCAACCCCCTCCCACCCGCATTCCCCCCTTTAGTTAATGTCCACGGGCTGAACGTATAAGTTCTTTGGCTTCTCCATTTCCTATACTATTCTTGACCTCCCTCTGTCTATTTTGTACCTACCATTTATGCTACTTATTCCCGGTACCTTTTCCTCCATTTCCCCCTCTCCCTCCCTGTTGTTAACCCTCCATATGATCTCCATTCCTGTGGTTCTGTTCCTGTTCTAGTTCTTTGCTTAGTTTGTTTTTGTTTTTAGGTTTAGTTGTTGATAGTTGTCAGTTTGTTGCCATTTAACTGTTCATATTTTTTATCTTCATCTTTTCCTTAGATGAGTCCCTTTAACATTTCATATAATAAGGGCTTGGTGGTGATGAACTCCTTTAACTTGGCTTTATCTGGGAAGTGCTTTATCTGCCCTTCCATTCTAAATGAAAGCTTCGCTGGATAGAGCAATCTTGGATGTAGGTCCTTGACTTTCATGACTTGGAATACTTCTTTCCAGCCCCTTCTTGCCTGTGAGGTCTCTTTTGAGAAATCAGCTGAGTCTTATGGGAACTCCTTTGTAGGAACTCTCTCCTTTTCTCTTTCTGCTTTTAAGATTCTCTCCTTATCTTTAATCTTGGCTAATGTAATTATGATGTGGCTTGGTGTGTGCCTCCTTAGGTCCAAATTCTTTGGGACAATCTGAGCTTCCTGGTCTTCCTGGAAGTCTATTTCCTTTGACAGATTGGGGAAGTTCTCCTTCATTATTTTTCAAATAAGTTTTCAATTTCTTGCTCTTCCTTTCCCCATTCTGTTATAACTGTAATTCATATGTTGGAATGTTTAAAGATGTCCTGGAGGTTCCTAAACCTCTCCTCAGTTTTTTGAAGTCTTGTTTCTTCATTTTGTTCTGGTTGAATATTTCTTTCTTCCTACTGCTCCAAACTGTTGATTTGAGTCCTGGTTTCCTTCCCTTCACTGTTGGTTCCCCGTACATTTCTTTATTTCACTTTGTGTAGCCTCTATTTAACTTCTTCCTCTATTTTGTGACCATACCCAACCATGTCTGTGAGCATCCTATTACCAGTGTTTTGAACCCTGCATCTGATAGGTTTGCTATCTCTTCATTGCTTACTTGTATTTTTTCTGGAGCTTTGATCTGTTGTTTCATTTGGGCCATATTTTTTGTCTTGGTACACCTGTTTCGGTAGTAAGGGGTGGAGTCTTAGGAATTCACCAGGGTGGGGCAACCCACATTACTGTGGTTCTGGTGCTATATGTGGGGGAGGGGTCCAAGAGGGAACAGTGTTGCTTGCTCTGCTCTCAGACAGCTTTCAGTCACTTCCCCTACTACCCACAAGCAAATTGGACCCTTCTGGTGCTGATTTCTGGGTGAGTAGGTTTGTGTATGTTCTAGGACCCTGTGGATCTCTCCAATTAACTGTCTTGTGAGGCTGGGAATTTATCCTGCTGCCTCAATCCCCACAGGTTTTTTCACTCAGGGGCATTGAGGTTTTATTTCTCTGTGCTGGAACCCTGGGTTGCGTGGGCTATCTCACTCCCCAGTTGTTACTCCTAGTTTATTCGCACACAAGTGTGCGACCAACTGGTCCACCAGCTGCCACTGCCTCACCTGGTCCTCCAGCTGCCAACTTGCCACAAGTCCTCTCCGACCTGGCTGCCTGTCCCTCCTACAGGTCTGGATGAAAGTTTCTTCTTTAACTCCTTGTTTGTCAGACTTCCATACAGTTCAATTTTCTGGAAATTCTGGTTGTTTTTTTGTTTGTCTGTTTGTTTTCAAATGTCATGATAGGAGGCACGGCGTACCTACCTACATTTCTATCTTGGCTGGTAGTCCTAAAAACATTATTATGATGATATATGCCAGAAAGCTTTTGAGAAAAGTCTAACATGCATTTATGAGAAAAAGTCTTTCCTAAAACTAGGAAAAGAAGGGAAGTTTCTCAATCTGTAGCTATAATCATAGTTAACGGTAGAAGATAGAATGCTCCCCCTTTATGTCAGAATATCCACTCTACTCTCACCACTTAAATTCAACATCACACTCCAGGTGCTAGTAGAATCAGGTAAGGAAGAAAAGGCATCCATATTAGAAAGAAGTAAACCTGTCTGTATTTTCAGCGATCTTATGTGTGGAAAATCTTTTCTTTTGAAGTTGATCTTTTATTTATTGATGCACTAAAAATAATTTTAAACGTAGTTACTTTGTTTCTTTCTTTCTCTTCTTTATCATGTCCGTAGTCTAATAGCGCAGCAGAGCAGTCATGATCCTGGAGAATGTGGGGACTGGCGGGCCACGGGGTGAATTTTCCTGTTAAGATTGTTAATAATCTGAAATTCTCCAATTTCGAATCCGCACTGTTCTTATTCAGCACCTTCTGTAAGTGGAAATGTTGAATTTAAGAAAACCGCCTCATGAGATGAATATGAATCAGGCTCAAAGGGACCATCATTGTCTTATTTGTTGTTGTTCTTGTTCTTGTTGTTATTTTAATTTCATGGCGAATTACACTATTACACCTAAAGCAGCAATACTTAGTATGGTCTTTCAGATTTTTGGTAGAAAAAGAAAGCAAAACCTCTTGAAGAACACACACACTCACAACTAGAACTTATAAGAGAACAAAACTATGAAGAAAAGTACAAAACTTTTATAAGAAGACAAAGGGAAAAATACTGTGTGACCTTCCATTAGGCAAATCACTAAAAGCAAGATCCATAAAAGTAAAACAAAAAGGATAATCAAAATTAATTATAGTCTAGTCATAAGGAAGGCTGAAGGAGAATGGAGGGTGAATTCCTTGTCTTGAAGGTTACATTTCTACTACAAATCCATTGGTAGGCCTTAAAAAGCATGGCCACACCTTGCTGCAAGTGTTACTGGGAAATGTAGTTTTTGGCAGCACAGCCTTGTGCCCAGCTAAAACTCAGGGCTGTATTAACTGCAGATGGAATGGGAGGACAGATCTTAGTTGTCATCTATTGCATTTATTTGTTTGAAATACTCAACTTCTCTCTTTCTACTGGACTCACCCCTATGGACATATTGCGTGTACCACTTACAGCCTACAATAACTCTAGGTAGTTTTGCCATAAACATCTGTGCCTTAGAGATCTTTGCCAAAAGCATTTTTGCCACAAACATTGTCACCACATACCTAACTGGCCATAAGAAAATTTGGCCATAAAAAATAAATACCTGTTGACTTTTTCATTTGTTTGTTTGCTTTCAACAGTTTGTTTTCTTTCATTGCTCTATTAGCATAGTTCTGCCATTTTTATATTATATTTGACAAGAGAAAAATTCTGAGAAGTCCTAAATTAAATTACACTAGACCAGAGAGTAATTAACCAGTTACTGCTGTGAGTGAACTAACAAAAGACTGCTCATGGTCCTAAATGGATGCTGGAGCTGCGAATCAATGTCAGGTGTCCATCTAAGAAGACAGAGCTGACCGCTAGATGCCACCACATCCTGCACACACGCGAACTTTCGGGACTGTTAGCTATAACCCCCAAAGGGGCAAATGCTCCTTCCTTACAGACTGGGCACCCATCCTAGAGCTGTCCCACTTTGCCTTTCTCACCTGCCTTGTCAGCAGCCAATGTGAATTGTTTCAAAACTTATTACATCTTTAAATAGCCCTGTCAGGATGGCAGGTGTTCAGTCTTCCCCATCTTGCCCACTGTGAGTGGTCCAGCCCGCATGCCCAAGGACCTGGTGTCTTTTCTGGCCACCATGTGGCTCCATAAACCCTTTCTGTCAGAAAAACTTCCAGCTGTGGAAGTCTGTGTTAAACATACCCACACTGGCCCTCACAGCGGTCTGTGCAGTGACCGGTAGATGGTCTTAAGATAGTGAATAGTAACAGCTATGATAGAAATTATGGTGCTAAAACTTATAGAAGTATGAAATAAAAGAGTGTAAAGCCAGGTTGTATACTATGCTAGAAAATAATATATCCGTTTGCAAACCCTTAGATGACTACAGTTAACAAGCCTGGAAAATATGAAAGAGACAGCTAGTGATTCACAACAGTCTTCAAGAGCGTTAATTTTTGATTCTTTAGTTAATTTAGATACAACAGCTTGTTCCTAAAGCCACCTTTACCGCATTCATCATGCAGTATTAGAAGAAGCAACACAAGAATCCAGCTCCTCCAATCCCCCCAACACAAAATGGTTACGTATTTTCTGATGAATATATGCTTTATTATTTTTACAACAAAATTGCCCTATAGTCAATTAGTTAAGCAGCAAAAATATTGGCAGCAAAATTGCTCGTGACAATATTGTCCATAGAAAAGATGTTTATGGCGAAAGTGGCAGACACGTGTTTTGTTTGAGCAGATGCTGTAAGACACTTAAACAGACACAGCGAGACGTCTTCCCAACCTGGGAGGTCTCTGGTCTCCGCGGTCAGGTCCTTCAGCATGGGCCCAAAACGAAGGCATGCTACAAAGTCAGTGCACACCACAGCTGGGCTGTATGTGACTCAGGAATTCATCATTTCTATTATAAGCCACAGAAGTTCGGAGGTCATTGTTTTTCTGCAGCAAACTTAGAGTAGCTACATTATACTTAGATTGTTATACAACTGGCAAGCTCTGCCATACTTTCCAAAAGAAAAAAAGAAAAACCTTTATTCTTTTTTCCTTAGCAAACATTTATCAAGCATAAGCTATGTGACTAGAATTTGGGGGTCACAGAAAACTATATGCATAATAGGAGTGTAGTTAATATATAATAACCATAAGAAGTGATTACAAATGAGTGAAAAATGTTAACACTTTACTAGGAAAATGGATAATGTACATGGAAAGACAATTAAACAAATAACTGAATAAAGAAGTGAATTTAAAAAGACAATAGTCTCTAAGCTTATGATGCTTGTTTAACCATAAAAACATGCAAATCATCTCAACAACATAAGCGTTTTTCAACCGAATTATGCACTTTGCAGAGCCATACATTAGATAGAAATGTTTGTAATTCTTTAACTCTAGTTCGCTTAGCTGAACCCCTCTGGGCCCAGCAAAATAAACTGCCGAGACTGTGGAATTGTGTCCCCAGCTGCAGGCCTCACAGCTCCCAAATGCCATTTTCTTACAGTTGATTTCTCAACTTTTGCACCAGTTTTTTGAGTCAATAGCTTCCAAAAGAAATGCTTAGGTAGTTTTCATTAAAATGTTTTGTGTTCTCACATTCTCTCTGGTCAGGCACACCATAAATCCCTCTGCCAGTCTGTCGGGAGGGGGTGCAGAGCTGGTACTGTGGACCTGGGCCTCAAGTCCAAATGTGGGAAAGGATTTGATCAACAGTCTGGTTCTAGCAGCTTGATGACAAGGGAAGTGAGGCCGTTCCCAGCCATGTGCCTTCGGCTTCTACGAGAACACGGGAATGTCCCCATGTCCCCAGGGCGGAAGGTGGAAGGAACCAGAATGCCCAACGTGGTTGGGAGCTGGAGAAACGTGAGAGGCAAACTCCACAAATATCTGAGATCTTGAGGGATTGTGGAGCAAGATCTACTGCTGAGATTATTTAGTAATATTATACTTCAAATGAAATATCTGT
Source organism: Glossophaga mutica (assembly GCA_039655065.1). NCBI lineage: Eukaryota > Metazoa > Chordata > Mammalia > Chiroptera > Phyllostomidae > Glossophaga > Glossophaga mutica. The sequence goes on from CM077310.1 coordinate 24,731,637, forward strand.
CAACTCCATGGAAACATCACCTCCCCCCGCCCCTGCTGGCTTATCCTTCACAAGCTGAATAGTTATCAAACAGATATTGGAATATCAAGCCATAAACAAAAGGAAAAAGACCCACAGACTAGACCCCTAACTTGTGAGGTAAACACGTCAACCTCTAGGTTGTCTTTCAGCTACTTATAGTTTTATGACTCTTGTACGAGGTGCCGAAGAATGACGTGAGGAATCTGGAGAAATCAGGAGAAAAGGGAATTACAGAATTATATGGAGTTTAGAATAGTCGAGCTCAAGATTACTCTCCATCCTCGCAAACCCCATGTTTGCCGTCTGGTGAGATCTGTACTGCAAACAGTCAGTGTTGCTCTGAGGAACTGACCCACAGCCGTGGGAAGGTGCTTCCAAGCTTCCCAACCAGGAGTGACAACCGCCACAGTGAACCGACCGATTTGACTGTGGTTTGGGAATGATAAGTTCAGCCCTGTGTTTTTCTATCAGGCATTCTCCCTGGATGCCCCATTTCCAGGGTTCTTTGCCTTCAGCTTTGTTCTTGTTCATCCATCCACTCACCCACCTATCCACCGCCCATTCATTTTACCTAGCACTCAGCAGCAAATAGAAAGCATAATGGATAAGATCTTAGATTCTGGCCCCAGACTTCTTGGGTTCAAATTTTGGCTCCAGTATTTTTAAGCTCTGTGACCTTGTACTAATTATTTAATCTCTCTGTGCCTCAGTTTACCCATTTGAAAAATGTTGATAATATTCCTTTCCTCTGAATCATTATAAATATTAAGTTTATTAATAATGTAAAACATTTAGGATGGAACCTGGCATATATGAATTACTGTAGAAGAATTAATATCTTCGTGAGCACCTACTCTGGGCAATGCCCTGTTGAAGGAGGAGTGGAAGACACATGGACAAGTAACTCACTGATCATGTTTTTGGGGAGCAGTATCAGAGGGAGGACAGGAATACAAATACATGTAACATTAGGTAGAATGTACACATCACGAGAGAGAGATCAATACAGTGATATGTAGTTAAAGAAGGATGGGGTTCATTTCAGCTAGGGAACCGGAGACGGCATCACCATCGGATGGGTAACTCACATGGGAAAGAACAGTGTGGCCCCCACAGTTCGACAGCCCAGTTGTACACGCGGCCTCGACGGCTCATTATCCAGCATGCTGTGCAGTGAGCAGTTGGCTGCCTTTCGTGTGGACAGCAGGCGAGAGCGAGACGCTCTGCCTTGGGCATTCGGAGCACCAGCACACTGCGCATGCACTAGAACAGCTGACCGAGGGGCTGTGCTGAGCAGAGCCCTCGGGAATTCCGGCATGGGTTCCTCGTGGGGGTCCTGGAGGAGAGGAGCAATCTTTCGGCACATCGGTCATGCTGAGCCCCCTTCTTAAATGAGATTCTCAAACTAGCCTTGCTTTTTCTCCTCTCGAAGCATTCACACAGGCATCAAATCTTCCCTCCTTTTCTCTTCTCCAGGCCAACTCTAATTCACTACTGCCTCCCAGAATCCATCTCTTCCCTGAGCCTGTACTTTCTTCCTGCTGAAGAATAATACCCTAGAGCACCGTGGACTCTCCCCTCCAGGGTGCTTACCTCGCTCACCTTGTGAGGAATTATTTAACGCCGCTCTTCCCCTTTCGAACGTTCACTCCATAACCATGTCTATTGCTCATTCCCTTCAGTGCTCCGCAAATGAAAAATAAATACTAAATAAGTAAGTGCAAGACAAAAAAAAATAGAGTAATACTCAATTGTTTAACCTTTTATCCCAGCTGTCTTGAGACTGTCGAAGGGAAATAAGGCAACAAAATCGGTCTTTCTGGCTGCAGTGGTGGTGGAGGTGGAGGTGGGGGTGGGGGTGGGACCCAGACTGCGGTAATTATCATAGCCCACATTTCTGTCTCTATCAGAATTTGTCCTGGTAGTTTTCTAAAACAAACTTCTTCAGGAAACCTCTTTTTTCCCCCCACTGGATTGTGGAGGTTTAAGACGATAATCCCAGAGCTGAATAAAGAGAGGGAATAAATTCATCACGTAGGAAGAAGGGGCAAAACAAGAGGCAGAGGTGGAACGCCGGGGAACAAAGGGCCGTCCAGGTCCCAGTGCCTGAGATCCGTGGAAGCCGTTTGGGTTTTTTCAGTTCCTCCCTAGCATCCTTTCTCCTCAGGCGAGTTGGTGTGAAGTTTTTGCAAAATGTTTCTGAAAGAGCCATAACTATAACTACATCCAGGACACATTTCTGCTGGGTAAAGATAAACAAATGTCAACCACTTGTTTGGCTACAGGGTCAAATCCATGGCTGTGGGTGGGGGGAGGTGAGAGAGCTGAAGCTTTACAAACAAATAAAATTTAGTCTGGCCGAATACATTTTTTGAACTTGTTTGTTTACCTAGGTGTATTGTTTTTGTTGTTTTTTTTTTAACTGCACCTACTGTTTCCAATGAGAATTTCACTACCAAATACTGGCCCGTGTTAGATGCCAGCCTGCGCCGCAGTGGCCTGAGACATGTGGATGATTCTGAGTTCCCTCGCTGGGCAAAGACGACAGACCAGACCAGTGATGCAGAGACCATAACAAACTCCACTACATTTCTTTAGAGCTCTCTTAAACAAGATATTTTCATCTTTATCAAAATGCCATAAGCTAGAATTCTCACACTTCCTCAAGCAGCGCTGCCGGCGTGGCTTCCAACCAGGTGCACTAAGAAACGCAAAGCAATGTGAGACCCCTGCCCCACAGAGGTCCCCACAGTTTGGTTGGGGGGGCGATAAGTCATAAAATAAAATTACCATACCATACTAATACTATAAAATGAAAAGGCAAGTTCAATAAAGGGGGAGGGCAGTGCGTATTGCAGCCAAGAGACGAGGGCTGGTAGCATTCGAGGAATTCAAGACAAGGCAAAGTCACTTCCAGTTAAACTGGTCAAGATGAGAGGCAGAACCTAAAGTCACAGGGAGGTGGCATGAGGGGCCCTGGGCCAGACTGAGTGTCCAGGATGCGCGGTTGTGGAGACTGGTGGTTCCTAGGAGGAAGGAGAAATGATCCTAGTAACGACAATCTAGGTCTACCATCTCTAGCATCAGATGGAGTGGGAAACTTGGGGCTTGACGTGCTGCGCCTTCGCCTCCTCACTGTACAAGTGGGCACGTTCCGGCCTGCCTCCCGTGGGTGCTTGTGGAAGCGCTTGACTCACAATAGGTACAGGAAACATGTAAGGTTCCTTCTTTGCCTTTGCCTAGTGCCAATTAGCCTGTTGGTCCTCTTTTAGCCAAGTGGATGGTATTTTTAGCTGCAGCCTCTGACCCGGAGGCCAGCCCGCACTGTCTCTCAGTGCCCCTCCAGCATGCAGGGGGGCAGGCATTGCATGGTGTTCTGGGTGGGGAGCAGGCAAACCTCACACACCTAATTTCTGGGCTGGCTTGCCTTGCCCAGGGGATCCTTCCAGTGGCATATGTTGTGAATGCTCACAACCTCTTTCCTCTCCCTCATTCCCATCAACATGCCAACACACACTTTAAAATGCCCTCAGATCCTACTTCCACCAGACAGCATAACAGTCAAGCTAATTAATGGTCTGCCAGCCCCTTCACAGTCTGCATGTCCACTCCCAGTGGTTTAAAGGAATGGGGGAGAGGGAGCAGGGGGGCACTTAGGGCTTCTGGGACTTGACCCCGAAGCTGTCTGAAGTCAGGAGCCAAAGAAAATCCAGGGGAAAATGGCAGGTTCTATTCTAAGTTCAGCCCCCAATCAATATGGCACAATTTCATAGTTCATTATTCCTGTGTGTACCAAAGCACAATTGGGGAGGGGGTGGGGACAATGATGGTGGCTGGGAGGAGGGGCAAGGGCAAAGTCATATGGAAGCAATTAGTGGAGCCTTCATTCAAAAAAGCATTAAGGTGCTTGTAGCACTGAAGCTCAAGTGACCCCTAGGCTGGGACCATAATTCACCAACACTTAATACCATTTACCCTGCAGATGTGCATTTTATACAGAAATATCAGCTTACCACTTTGAAAAATTAACCTATTGAAGGCTGTCAAATTCTGACGCCCTCGTGGGGGTATTATATGTTGTCTGCACAACTCTCAGTTTCGCCTTTTTTTTTTGCATCCCCCTGAATCGAGGATGCCTAGGTTAATTGGGAAATGACGTGGCTAACGAGGGGGTGGAGAAAAGTAGAAAGATTAAGACACACATAGAAATGCTGGTTTTCCCAAGGAGAAATATTATTTTCTTTAGTTCCAAAACACAAAGGTTTTGGGGGGAAATAACCCCCCTACACACACAGATACACACTCTCTGTAGCTAGGAGTTCTAAGTAGGAAAGTCCAGAGTAATAAAGGAGAAGGTGGGATAGGAGTATAAGAAGAAAGTGTATTAGTATGTCTAAATTATGACTTAAGTGAAGATTTCTCATGACAATAGTGTTGATAAACTTATGCCTAGTATAGTAATTCTATTTGATAAAGTAAATGTATTTTTTCAACTTTCTAGGAGACTTTAATGCCAATAAAAAATAGTCAATGAGCACCAATTTTTACCTCTTCGATGTGTATTTAAATATGTTAATATCCACTGTTTTTGAGGTTCACAGAATTGGGCGCCCTCTGACAAAGGAGATGGAAAACCGGGTCAGCAAAATCAAAAACTTTCTGTAGAGTGACTTAGTAATAGGTATCAGAGACCTTAAAAATATGTATATGTGAGACCCATGAGATCAACTTAGAGAAATTTTATATTAAAAATAAAAATGTGAGATTTGATACAGTCTTCATAACTTGGTTTTGTACAGAGGACAATTGGATAAAAGCTAAAGTCATACAATAGGGAATTGATTAAAAATGTCACATGCATATAGACTTACAAAATACACTCATTAAAAATCACATTTTAGAAAAATATTTATCAATATAAACCTAATATTTAGGTCTGATTATTAATAGATAAAACATGGGCTGCAAATCACTTTGCAGCAACGTCTCCAGATTTTGCAGTTCCATTGTATATGAGTATGTGTAAATTACATCATGTTAACAATAACTTCAGCTGATGAAAACTGTATTGTCAAGCTTTCGTTGTTAGATTTGTTTTTTCATGGGCCAAGTACTATCTTGGCCAGGAAGGAGGCCTTAAGACAAATTGTGAGGTTGGTTTCACTGTCTTCTGAATGGTCCCCTTCCTCTTCATGTCGTCCTCACTCCCCTCAGGCCTTGTTGGCGGTTTCTCTGGTTCCAGCCCCTGCACACAGCGCGCCCCAGCTCCCGGCTGCTGCCCAGGCTCCTCTCCTGTTTCTAGAGCCTCGGGGTGTCCCAGGTCAGACTGAAGTAGGGATCCAGCTTTTGACCTTCAGCAAACTATGTTATCTTGCTGAACCTCAGTGCCTTCCCCCCATAATAAAACAGAAAGCCAGTGCCTGTCTCGTCAGGCTGCTGTGATGAAATTAAATAATAAAAAGTATGCAATGTCCTTGGTAATATAATCTATATTAATTATTAGTTGTTCTCAATTCATGACTCAAGATCAATTAATGCCTATGGATTCACTGGAGTGGGTCTCATTACCCTGGCCCCCTACAATGTGAAGCAATTTCCAGCTGGCCATGTCTTCAGACTACAGGGAAGCGGCTGGGGTCGGGGACCTGTGGCCAGTCTCTCACGTCACCCCTGCCAGCATCATCGGGACATTCAGGCTGGCCTTCCCAACGTCTTCAAGGTACAGGGAGTGGGCATCAGGTCTCTAGGTAAGGAAAGGGGAAGGGACACAAGGAACATAAGAAAGAATATAAGGCACAGTGACTTCCGAGTGTCCTTCCAGTTACATTGCACATCGCATAGAAGATGACGCCCAGCCACCTTACTAATCAGAAGGACGCACTCTCTTAGGAAGGTTCAGGACGCGTCCTCTTGAGAAGACTAGAGATGTGAACGGGCCACCGTACCTGCTTGTTCCGGCATCTGCCTTGACTCTTCTCATCATCAGGTGTTCCCAAATTTGACTGCACACCGGAACAAGCTATGGCGTTTTAAAAAGCACTCATGTCTGGATCCCGTCCCCCGAAATCTGGATATAATTGCTCTTAAAGAAATGTTCTACAAATGAGAGCCCTGGACCAGCAACAGAGCCTCATCCAGGAATGTGCTGGAATTGGAAATACTCAGACCCCACCCCAGAGCAGTGGAATCAGAGACTCCCCGCAGCCTCTTGCCAAGCCCTGCAAGCGTTTCTGATGAATGCTGACGCTGGCGAGCCGCCAGTCGGGGCTGCGCTGCCACTCTCAGGCACCCGGAAAGTTCCACAAGCCCCAGATGATTCTGATTTTGCATCCAGGTTTGAGAACCACTGCTCTAGACCCTTTTGTTATTTCTGGGGATTTCTGGATCTTTTGAGTCTCACTTTTAGAGGAATCCAATGACGTTTCCCTTTGTTCTTGTGGCTCCTGTGGAAACGGTTTTCTATTATTTCCAGGTGGGGTGGCAAGGTCTGCCATTGCAGGAAGGGATGTCAAGTTCTCTGAACCGTTGATTAATGGACCAAAGCCAACTGCCCTCCAGCCGCAACTGGTGGTGAGCTGGCAAGCCAAGATGCTCTGTCCGGGCCGAGGGAAAGAGAAAAGAGCAGAGCCAACAGAAACAGGATGACAGATCAGAAGACAGTCAGCCCAGCAGATCAGCAACAGCCTTGAAAGACCAGGGCTATACATTGAAACCTAAGCCCTTTGCATTTATGCTAGGGAGCCCCCTTCTGGGTTTAATTTCAACATGGCTTTAAAGGGCAATCACCATAATCACATTCCTGGTGGGAGAAATGGCATGTTTGACTGGACAGAACCTGGGCCAGGTATCTCAAGCCTGGACTGAATTCTAGTCTTGGGTTTGCTGTTACAAGATGCACTGACTTGAATAATGATCCTATCCTTTCTGGGTCTTGATTTCACCATCTGTGAAACGATTACAAAGGACCATTTTCCATTTGGCAGCACTTGAAAAGACTTCTACAGCCTATTTAAACAAAGGTTGAATGCTGAGGCCTGCCTGGAAGCTAGATGTGAGGATGAAGATGATGCCCGAACTTTCTACAAATGCTCTATGGGGCCAGTTTCCCAGAATTGATGCATCTTACCTTGAGTCACCATTTGCATGTTCAGGTGATCAAACCACCTTGTTTCCTACTTATCTCCAGCATGGAAGGAAGGCGTGGCTGACCAAGTCTTTCAGTAACCTCACAAGAACCCTGAGGCAGATCAACGGCCCCGTTTCACGAACGAGGATGCTGAAGGAGGTATGAACAGACTTGCCCACCAACCATGCGTTACGACGAAGCTCAGAGGCCAAGTTAACACTGGAACTCACTTCTTGTGGTTCTCTTTCCTTTGCTGCTGAACTATTCACTCCAGCTTGTAAAATGCAATTCCATCGCCTGTAGCCAAAACAAAACTACATTTGGAAACCAGAATCTGAAGTTTGCTGATAGTCTGTCACATGTTCCATAAGTGATTAAAGGGGAGTTGGAGCTGGCTGATCTCCTGGGCCCTCCCCCTGCTCTCTCAGATCCCCTAACACTTAGTATAAATTATCTGGCATTAGGATAGAGATCTGTTCATTAGTGTGTCTTTGAAAAACATCAATGTACTGGAAAGAACAATTCCTCTTCAGAGGGACAACCATAACCTTATCAGAAACGAGCAGGACAATAACAGGAAGAGGGAGGGGACGGTGGAATGTGGGGGAGGGTGGGGCGGTGGGGGAGGAGGCAGGCTGCAGGGGAGACCTTTAATCAGAGGCTGGCAGCCATGATAGTATTGTGAGCTGGAAACATGGGCAGGGAGCCACGGCTCCCTGAGCGGAGGCCAGGCCCAGCACACATCCCCAAACCTTGGCCTTGGCGTTGCTCTTCACTGGGTCCTAGGATGAAACATGGACAAAGACATACCTATGCAGATTTGCTTTCCCTCACGAAGGACCTCCAGGGGAAGCTCTAGGGTAGTGAAGGCAGAACCCGAGGCCTGAAGCAAGAGAGAAACAAACTTCAAAGACATGGAGTCCACCTCCTATCCTGTGCTTGAATTCCCTACGGCATCTCTCCCTTTCCATTGAAGACCCAGACACGGCCCCTCCCACCACTGACTGACTCAGATGGAAGAAGCCCCACCCTGTGTCTCTCTAGTCCTAACTGCCACACACGGGGGTGGGGGTGGGGGGTCCTGGACAAGCTGCACTTCACCCTTCCCACGCCATAGCAAACAGGAGTTCCCACTTTCTTTGACTCTCAGATCGCAGACCAGCCGTGGCCCCAAACTGCTGTCTCAGGTCTCACCTAGCCTCTTCATGCAGTTTAAGCTTATTTACTTTATTTCGTCTTCGGTGGAGATAGGGAACAGCTGCCCAACCTCCTGCACATAATAACACGTTAGACACTTGACAGAAACAATGTAGCCCACAGAAAAGACCACCCAGACATACGGCTCTGTCTCACGAGAAAAGCTGAGGGCAGAGCAAATTGTGCAGGACTGGGCAGTGTTCTGCCCCTGTAATTATGCCCTATACAAAACTGTAAAACCCTCAGTGCAGGACTTCGATTTTGTTCTTGAATGTCCTATTTAGCATGGTATACTTGTCCTCACACATCACCACACACACACATCTGCTCCTAGAATTCTTGTGGAATTACTTGCTCTCCCCACCACTTTGCTTCGTCTTTAACTGTCGTCATGAATACAGCCTTCCCTACACCTTCCCATAATGCCCTTCTCCGCTTATAAAAGCCTTTCATCTTATTTTCCCCTGAGACTTTCTGAAGTTAAATGATAAAGTGGATTGGGATGTCAGTCCAAACGTCCAGTGCTCTGACAGTCTCAGACACTCTGCCTAGGAGATGGGTCTTTGGGGGCAATTAAAAGATAATGTCAATAGGGCCGGACTGTGACAAGCTAATGGTCTCCTGCTGCCAAAGAAGAGGCCTCGGAGAGACCGAGATGTTGTTTTCAAAGCCGGAGACCATTATCCTGTCACAGCACCACCCTTCGATGCCTTCGCCGCTATTATGCCCAGCGATTAGAACAATGAATAGGCGAGAGGCAGCGAGGAGGAAGTGCGCACTGCCGCAGCTCACCCACCAGCCACCAGCCTGGCTCCGTCCGAGAGTGAGGTCTCGCAGGTCTGCTCAGCTGTAGGCACGTGCGTCTGAGCCACCGGACCCAGTCAGGTTGTCCTTTGTTCCCATCCGTGGCTTTCCTGCAACCAAGCTTTCAGGTTCTCCATCAGCTGTCACAGTGGCACTTACCTCTGCCATCCAATTTCTACCCACCCTTCAACGTCCAATTCCTTCGAAAAGTCTTCTCTAGCTATTTGGCCCATGGGTAACCTCCTATATTTTCTAACTGTTATGCTCCTTTGTGGTCATCACCTGCTTTAGGGTGTCTCTTGTGTGGCAGCCTCCTTCATTCTGCTGCTTAAATTCTTAGGAACTGCTGTTTCTCCCAACTGGATTGTAAACTCTTGGTCAGCAGAGATTATATCTCATACATATTTATACACCTTAAAATCCCAATATATGCTGTCAGTAAATATCTATTAAGTAGTTGAGCTTCTGTGCACCTTTCTCTTTGGATTAGCCGTGGCTGGGAAGGTAGAGTGTCTGTTAGGACATGATGTATACCTCATCCAGCAGGTGAAGAGATGGAAACGATGTTGTCCAGCATGTGGTCACTAGAAGGTGAGGCTGGGATAGACTAAAACAGTCTGTTTCTGATCCACTGGCTCAGCCCCATCCTCGGTATCACTTATCAAACATCATATTCCTTTCTGAAGTGGTATGACCCTGTAAGAGGTCCAGGGTCTGGTGTCCAGGTTGTTCTCTGGTGGTCCAATGGGTTTCTGAGCTATTACTTCAACTTTGTGTGCTGGTGTGAGCCAAAGAAAAAAAGGAGGCATTGCCTAATATTGCCTCTCAATAGAATTCTCTGTGCAAATAATTTGCATTTGACCTTTTGGGGCATCTCCCCTTTATTTATATGCTCAGTTTTTCAGCTAGTTAGCTAAATATATTTTTGTCACATTACACAAATATAAGCATATATAGAAAGTTGGATGGAATTTGCTATTATATGATCATTACTATCTAGAAACTTTAAGCCAATTCCAATTTTATTCTAATGTTATGAATTCAGAAGTGTTGAGTTCTTTATTGTCGAGGAAGCCTCTAACACATGACAAATTTTTCTCCTAAGGTCAGTAAAGTAGGAATCAAAATACTTGAGGTATATTTCTTCTGACCACAGGTTCACCAAATCACCTGATTTTAGAATGCTTTTCTCATGATGCCACTCTAAATGATCTAAAAAAATGCACCATCTCTATTGTGTGGTGTTCTCTGAGCCCTTGACAAACAAGGCATTTTTGTGTGTGTGCAAATGATCCATCAGCTTACAATTACACTCTCTTAACAATAGGTGCCCCAAGGCAGAAAAATGACACAGCAGCCCAAAGTTACCTGGAAGTAGTGACAAAACCCAGCTCTGAGCTCTCACCTTGTACAGCCCAGTGTCTGGCCTACAAATGGTCACTATCACAGTTTACAAGGTTCCATGTAGGCCATGGAGTTAGAGTTGGCCAGCGGCTCTTAATTCAATATTACTTACCTATGTTTCTCTACCAACATCCTCAAACATTTTGAGAAAATGTTTTATAGCTTAAGATGTATGACACAAAGGCTAATAAAGAATTATTTTCATGTTAGTTTCATCTCGTCCTCAAATGCCAACAGCAAGAACACCTTTGGGAGCAACTGGCCCTAGAACTCAGATGGGCCACCAAAGAGCTGCAGTGACCCATGCCGCAGCTGGGATCCCTGGTCCAAGGAAAGATACAGAAACCTAGGTCGGGTAGGGTGAAACTTCATAGATGTCTCCCGACCCTGAAATGGGTTGCAGGTGTTTGTCTCTGAGATGAAAACAGATAATGAATAAAACATGCCTGGTGTTTTGTGTCCAGAGAATGTGACAAGCTTGAATCTGATGACTTCAAAAATGAGATGAAAAATGAGTTTGAGCTCATCTGCAAAGCTCTTAACGAATCCAAGATGCTGGGTAGCTGATGTGGCTGCTCACAGTTTGCCCAGGTTTCTGGGAAGACCGGGAAACAGTGGGGGTGGAGGGACCCGGAAGAGAAAAAAAGGGGGAGGAAAGACAAAAGAAGGACAATCCAAGCTCTGCCTGGGGTAGCCTGTGGAGCTTTAGAAGGAGCACTGTCCTGGCAATTGCATTGAGCACTAACTTTGACCTTTATCTTTAAGCCAGAGGGAGGGATACAAGGTACTCTGCAGACCAATGCATTTTATAGACATGCTCAGATTTATAGACGCAGATGTGATGGCATTTCTGTATCATCACTGATTCCGCTTTTGCTTTGGGAAGTAAAACAGAAACACTCCTTGCTGTTTTTTAGTCTAAAATTAAACATTCAATGTCAAGTCATCTCTTTACTACATGAAAAGCTAGACTGACACATATGGGAAGTGAGATAACCTTTTGTGACTATTTTCTTCCATAGGATGTTGTCTTACTTCCCACACGTGTAAGTGCAGGTCTTTTAAAGAGAAAGATGGATTGGCATTAAATTTTTAATTTTATTATACTGTCCCTCTCAGTCTAGCTCTACTAAAATTCCAACTGCGGTTTAGGAAATGTCCAGTAGGTGTAGCTGTAACCCTGCTCCACAGCTGCACAGCTCTCTCACTGGCGGGTGGTCTGGAGGCGGTGTGGACTCCACACTGCTTTGGGAACTCTGCCCACTGCGTTCTCAGTGATGGACTCGGTCTCGCTCTGCTCTATTGCTATTGTCAAAGAAAAGCTAGTAAGTTGGGACCCTGGCTTACTTCTCCATAGTTTGGGACTTCCAGGGAAATATGTAATCAAGTTCCTAGTTAGCACACCCACAAAAAAGAACAAGTTGGTAACGGCCCCCTAGTGGTCTAAACTGGTACATGCAGCTCCGTGAAATGCCAACCCACCCACTTGCGAAGACTCATTTCTTCAGCACTGACAAGGGTGCTGAGGATGCAAAGATGTATTCATATCACTGGCTCTGTCATTGTTACTCATCACTTGCAGATGCTATGAAGTATAAATCTTGAAGAAATCTAAGAGGTTACTTAATACCCAGTACAAATTTGTTACAGTAGTGGGTAACTATCAATTTTATAATCTTAGGAAATAAGCTTTGCTTCCCTGAGCCTTGGTTTTTTTAATCCTCCCAATGTAAAATGACGATTACACCTGCCTCAGAGGATTGTAGTGAGGGCAAACAGTGTGATTTACCTAAAAGCATTTGTTGCTGTGCTACACCAACCTTATCTTTTCTATTAGTGATATTGATCTGATCATGGTGAATCATGGCCTCACCTAGAGCTTCCGCCTAGAGCTCACCTCAGCAGATTGAACTGTAAGCGAGGGGCCTGCTCTCTGCACTCTGCTTGTAGACTTTTCAGTCTGTATGTTAATACCTGATTTTTCTCATCGGTCTTCCCTGTAAGCTTCCGTGGTCAGGGCCTCTGAGATATTCATCTCCTTTACCAAAGCATCTTGCATAACATGTGGGAAACTGTAGTCACTCTACAAATGTTTGTGAAATGAATCTTGCTAAGTAAAGCACAAAATCAAAATTTTCAAGAGTAGTTCCCTTCTATTTGTTCATCTGCCCCTATGAGTCATTAAGCCAGATAACAAGGTAATATTCAGGAATTTGAAATTACCATAATTCTTAGATAGTTTTCTAATTTAGAGCAAACCAATCAACACATCTAATGAGAACAACATATGATTAAGGTCTTATATTATAAGATACAGGATAGAAACACTTTGTGTCACCATCAAGAATATAAGAAATATTGCAGAGGGTGGGAAAGAGTTAAGAAATGCGTGTAAAAGATAGCTAACCATCAACCAAAATTCAAGCTCCCACCTCTAGAACTTAAGAGAGTTGTGTTCAGATGGGGTTATTGAGTCAGGAACTACATATTTCATCATACTTTCAAGTGAGGCCACAAGACTAGCTTTCCCCACCAATGGAATGGAAGAAAGCAAGTTCTCCCCTTCTCGGCTGAGATGGCATGGCGTCTCTGCGCTGCTGGAGGTTACAGACAGTCTGAGGCCGGGGAGCATGTTGTAGGAGGGCCTGATGGAAGAAACTGGGCTCCTGAATCACCATTTGGAGGAAAAATATAAATGACTGGAAACCCCCACTGTGATATGAATAAGAAATAAGCTTCTATTGGGTCAAACCACTGAAATTTTGAAATTTATCTGCTGAGTAGCTAGCATTATCCTAACACCATTACGAGATTTTTCTGAGTAAATACTTTGAAATCAGAGGAGGGAACAATCACCACAGGAGGTCAAGAGAGGAAGTTGGAACCGAGACTTGCTGATCAGGGAGCTAAAAGCATTTGATGTTGTGCTACACCAATCTTATCTTTTCTATTAGTGATACCCCTGTGGGAGGATCTACACAAGACTTCGAACACATACAGGAAAGACAGGCAGCAGCTGAGTTGTACCAGAATAGCAAGATGGTTCTTAACCCAACGACTGGCACTAAGCTTTTGATCACCCCTCCAGGTGGTTGGTTTGGCCATTGTCCTTAAATTACAATGAGTCCAAAGCAGGTCTCTTGTTACAACAGACATTTTATTCTCCCAGCTGAGCCAGCTTTGGCTCTGACAGTGTTCACTCTCACCAGGTGCACAGGCATGTAGAGCACTCATTGATATTTTGTTTCTGATTTGCAATTTCTAATATTACTGAAGACACAACTAACCCTGAGTACGAGAACTCAGAATGCCCGTACTGACGAACGCCAGAGAGAGCAGGCACTTCCTGTTCTGGCTTCTCTTAGGGCAGGTTTCAGGAGCCGATGAAAAGTGCCTGCGCGTGGCTCTCTCTCCACTCTTCCCTGAGAACAGAGGTGGTGTGCAGTGCTCTCTTTGTGCCCCCTCTAAACACAACCAAAACTTTGACCTTAATCGAAACAGAATTGCAGATAGAAAGTTAGAACGGAATGGGATGACAGAACTCAAATCATTCAGCGTACTGATTTTGCATAGCATCCTTCTTTTCCTTACAGAGAAGCAAAGATTTAGAACTGATAATCTGCATAAAGATAGGGCAAATCGGAGACCAAACCCCTATACAATATTAAGTTTATTACCTCTCCTTTTGTTGTAAGTGACAGACTACTGTAAGCAGGATAAAAAAGAATCATAAGGATACTAAAACTTCTCTTAAAATCCGGAGAGATGGATAGACCTAGCTTTCAAGAACAAGAAATCATCTGAGTTTTATTTTCTTTGCCTCTTTATCTCCTTTTTTCTTCTGGGGTTTGTTTTTTTTTTTTTCTCCAGAATTGTTTACTCAATTTCCTTGTGTATAGGGTAGTAAATGGCTGCTGCCCAGAGATAGCCAATGCACGTCTCAGTTCAAGACAATGGACAGATTATTCTCGGGTCTTATCTCTTCGTCTCTATTCCAAGCACAAGGAAACAGATCTGATTGGAGCAATATATTTTGGCCAAGGTGGGAGAAGGCATGATCATTGTTTGGAGTGGAGCTGGGGAAATTCATGAGTGAGAGGGAGAGATAATTTCCGGAAGTGGTGAGGCTTATTAGATAGACAAACCAATGCCAAGTGACTTATGCAAGGAAACGCACACAGCTTAGTTAATGCAGAAAAGAGAACGGAATACCAAAAGGTCAAGTAGACTACCCCAGGAAATAGAATAAACAAATGAAAGGGAAAGGATTAGAGCCAGCTTCTTAATCCAGTGCTGGTAGCTATTTAATAAATGCTTCTCTCTCATCATTTCAGTCATCAAGAGAGGGTCCTAGTGCCTGAGATCATTCTTGAAAGAAATCGGGCTCAAACGGTCAACCCTTGGCGTATATTCTCCCCTGAGATTCTAAATACCAACCGCCAGGTCACTGCGGAGAGTAGTTTGTTCCGGCACACTGTTCTCTCCCTTTCCTTCTATTTTATGTAGACTCTGTGTGTTTTGTTTAACACAGATGGACTCCTGTCAGAATGATTGTTTGCTAGCGTTGCCCAGACAGATGCCAAAATGTACAATTTGGTACAGATGATGCTCTGGAAGGAAAAGCCACATTCACCAATAGGTTGCATTCACACTGCGTGAGTCTGCCAAAAGCCAAAGAGTGAATTCCAAGTACTGGTCACAATTTACCACCTTCTGGAGCTCAGATTTGCCAGGTCACTTGAAAAGCAGATGAAGCAGCAACACCTTAATTAACAAAGCCCACATGTCAGCTTCAGTCACGATGAGTGACACCTTAAAAGGTCTGAATCCAAAACCTTAGTGTTTCCTTAAACTTTAAAATATCTTCTCAAGAGGATTGATTGGTTGAACATAATCTGCTGAATTCCATATAACTGATGTATGCTGATGGGTGAACTGACCCCTGTAGAACTGCAGGCCAAGGCTGTCCGAGGTGTTACTGGAGACGGTTTGGACCAGGGGGTTGTGAGCTCTTGGGGGCCTCTCTTCTACAGGCCCCAAGAGGGACTCAGTATGAACTAGTAGCAAATATCATGATCGCACGTCCAAATGCCAGGTGCTTCGCACAATTGGCATTTGAATTGCTGCTGCAAGCTTGACATTGATCCTAAAATAACGTGCCTCCTGACCAAATTGCTTGGTGAGTATTTGTTATTACTCAATAATAATAAATGAAGTGAATCAAAAGGAAATGCATATTTAATTGAGAAGCTAATGTTGAACACTCTACTAGTCAGCTTCTCTCTGGGAAGAATGTTTTTGTTCACATTCTTTTTCCATTATAATTTCTAGTCTCCATGTTAAAAATGAAAACAAGCCTTTTTGTATCTATAACAAGACGAATCAGCTAGGTATAAGAACACTGACATAGATTGAAGGCTAATGTTATCAATAATTTGAGGTTTAAAGATTTATAATTCCCTTTCAAATGGACATTTCTAATGAAAAAAGAATCTTTTATGGTTATGAAACATGTTATTTTAGTAAACCCAGAAGGTAAAGGAAAGTAAAAGGAGGCAATGTAGAGCCCCCCAGCCTGCCTAGACCCCAGACTCACCCCTCATGGTACTTTAAGTACCAGCCCATCACCCCTACGTGTGCATGGGGGCGTGGTCTAGAATGTTTCTGGCTCCTCCTCTCCCTTCGCCTTGCCCCTCAGACGCAGGTGAGGAGGGGGTTTGAGTAGGACAGCCAATGGTGGTCAATGTCAGCAGAAAAAGAAGTGCATGTTTGCTTTGTGGAAAATTTATTCTAAGAAAACAAAAGTGCATAACTCAGCAGCGATGCAGTGCAACCCCTACAAAATGGTCCAGGGATACCCAGAAAAATCAAGAACCACGTGCTGTTCCTCTAAGGTGGAGCAAGACTTCTGCGGGCGGGGGCGGGGTGGGGGGGGAGGGGGTGGGTGGAAAAACAGATTAAAAGACAAATGGTTTCTGGGATGTGAAGGAAATACTAGATGCACTTCAAAATAGACTCAGCGTAATTTAAAAGGTGAAGTTCATTGGAAAGAAAAGCAACGGCTTGTGTCGTCTTCTGTGCCCCGTGTCCTTGGGTAAATGTCAATGTGTTTTCTGGTCATGGACTAGACCAGCAGTTGTGTTTCCAGCTGCTATTAGCACAACCAAGATATTTGTCATATATTTTTAATTAGAATTATATTCAAAATAACTTGACATCTAGTTTTCTAAAACTTAAGATTATATGGTGAGCATTGTGACATCACTAAATACTCTTTGAAATAGGAATCTTTTAGTGACTGTATAATATCCCACTTAGTGATGCACCATTGCTTATGTAACCGATTCTTTTATGTCGATTGTTTCAATTTTGACATTTGTCCTTCAATTATAAATATACTTACCGACTATACCACTCTCAGGTTATATTCATAAGTGTCATTTTTACTTCCTGTAAGACAGATTTTTTGACCCAAAATTAAGGGCATTTTTTCAAATCTTGAAAAAGATTACTAAATTCAAATCCGGAAAAGTATAGAAGTTCCCATTTGACTCTCCTGTATTTGTTAGTCTGAAAGATGATTCGGATTAGATTGTTAAAAAGGTATCGGCATGCCCACTGAATTGGATTTTTAAAATAAAAACATGTCATACTAGCAATGAACCTTACCTCTAATAATTTTAAAAGGGCAGGAGCCTCTTGAAAATTCATATTATTATCCAAAGGAAAAGAACGCAGAAGCAAAGCTGATGGTACACACTGGACCAGCGATTCTGACCTCTAACTGTAGTTAGTGATTCGGTAGCTGTGAATACAAGTACTCAAACATGGGGTGCACATGGAGGCTGCTATCTAGGGTGCCACCTTTGGGGCCAACCCAGGGGTCTTCCCACTGGGGACCCAAGCACTGCCTACGCAAGGCTCCTGCGTGTGAAGCCTGACCATGAACGTGCTCTGTGTTTTCACTGCGTTTCCACGGATCAAGCTGATTACCATTTGCTTTACTTCATTACCATCAAAACCCCTTTGCTGACACTGAATTTGAGAACAGTCTGACAGTGTCCAGAGTGGGAGGGGAGGGAATTTCAGGGGAAAAGGGGAACGGTTTAGAGCAACAAGTATAAAGGACTCATGGACAAAAACTATGGGGGGTGGAAATGGGAGGAAGGTGGGGAGGGCTGGGGTGGTGGGCTGGGGCGGGGTAAAAGACAGAAAACTGTACAATATCAACAATTAAAAAATACTGAAAAAAAAATAAAATAAAGTGAACATCCTTTTATATATATATATATATATATAAAAAAAACCCTTTGCTTTACTTCAGGAAACACATTAGAAGTGAAAAAAGCTCTGGTTGTTCATTTATTGTTATCACCCCTCACCAGATAGATAAAATAATATTTCAGAGAGTTCTGAAAGTATAAATGGGGATAGGCCCATAACACTGGGGGAAAACATTAGCCCTGAATGTCAGAAAAGACTCCCTTCTGTGCAGAAAGAGTTATTGAGGAAAATGGCTCCCCACACAGAGCCAAGCAAATCTTACTGCTCAGGACAATCAAAACTAGATTGGAAGAAAAATGTCATACTGGTGGGGGCTGAGGCTGAGATAGTGGTTACTGTATTTCTCTCTCTCTTTCTCTCTCTCACTACACACACACACACACACACACACACACACACACAGCTCCTGAAAACAAACTAGCCTAAAAAATGTGCTTCTCATTTCACTCTAAGGAGCATTGAGTCTGCTGCTGTAAGATTCTACCTGCACACACACACGCCCTGCACAGCACAAACTCTCATCAGTCACAGTCGGGCAGGTGTGATTAACACACCCCTATGCCAGTGGATTCAATGACTCCCGTTAGTTCCTTAAAACAATCCTGTGGTCCAGGAGCAGCGATGTGTGCACGCAGGTGTGTGTGCTGAGTGTGCACATACAGTGTTCTCAGCAGCAGCAGTGATACAGTGGGCAGAAAGGTACAGGATTTGAAGAAGGAAATAAAGCAAAGGAAGATGCCCTTTCTTCCATCCTGATTTACCGTGGCCTGGCTTCCAGTTTCCCGGCTGCCTTTGTATTTATTTATTTATTTTCCTTAAAATGGCATTATTTGAAGTTTCAGATTCCTAAGTCAATCATTTCGTAATTTGGGACTGGGAACTGGAGACTTTTTTATCATACATGTTAATAATTCAAGCGTTCAGTATATTTTTGAATACTGTTTTTTTCTTTCCTTTAATGATACATTTGTCAAAATAAAATTGGTTTCCCTTTCAAAGACCCCCCCCCCCCCTACACACACACATACCTTACAATTTCCACTACCGAAAAGGGTTGGCCACCGGCTCCTTCACATCTGGACGAAGTAAAACCAGTGACCCTCCGCCTTCTGAGTAGGCTGGTGCCCTGTGAAGTTTCCGTTTTCTTTACTCCGTCGCCTTTTCCTTGTTCCCTGTGTTCAGATGTTATCTTACCCATTGTGCGATTGTGTGTTTGTGTGTGTATGAAGCGGGGTGGGGGGGGAGGGTCAGCATGAAGCATCTTCTTTCTCTCCTATGCAGAAGACTTTTGGCAGAAAGCTCTTAGAAGGCCATAAACCCCTGCTTTAGGACTTGACTGTGGCTCTGTCCCACCCACCTAGCCTTTGGACTTTTTGATGAAACCGTATTTTCTCGTTCATTTGAATTTACCTACATGCTGGGCTCCCTCCGTTCTCCTCCTCAGAGTCACCCCCGCACACTGCGTCCTTCTCCAAGCCAGCAGCAAGGCTGACCCAGGTGCGAGGCACGAGGGGCTTCCCGGTGGGGCCCTGCCCTTGGGAAGACAGCGGGCAGGAGGGTGCAGTGGGACGGTTCTCTCTCTAATTCCATTTCTAGCAGGGCGCAAAGGGCTGGCTCCAACCTTGTAGCAAAGGCCGCAGCTGCTGCCGGGAGTCTTTCTCTGCACCTCTGCCTCTAGGCTCAGGTAATTGATTCTCCGCACTTCCAAAATGGGTAGCAATAGCCCCCTGTCCTGGGGCCCCTCCTTGCTTTTTCTAAACCCTGTTCCCAACCTTGGAAATTATCTCTTTATTAAACTTTCCTCAAATAACTAAATTTTCATGTGCTACTTCCTTTTGGGACCCTAACTGATAATCCTGAATAATTATTAGGTTCTGGTTATTAAATGTAAATGTATATGATGTCCTCATTCTGACAAATATCTCTATAAACCCTTGCCAAAATGAAAAAGGAGACAGTATTTTAAAAGGCTTATATTTATATCATCATTACAAGTTTTCTTTATAAATCAAAGGGTTGTTTTATATTGTTTGCGGGACAACTGCACCCTCATTAATCAGCTATGTTTTCTGTTTATCAAGCGCTCATATGTGGGAGTGGGGGGCAGGAGTGGGCGGGGCGGGGGGAGCAATGAGGGGAAAGGTGGGACGGCTGTAATTGAACAACAATAAAAAAGTAAAAAGAAAAAACAAAAAACGTTCATACATAATCATAGTAAACTGTGGTTGGTCAGTCAACTAACAAATGTGTCCCGAGGCTCCACAAGTGCTACCTACACTCTGGGTGTGGAACACAACACTTAATAAGACGGGCAGGACTTCCACCTGCAAGGAGATTGCAGTTCAGTGCAGACAATCAGAGAAGATTTAAGTAAATAAGGCCCTGGGCAGGATAATGGAAGTGCTGGTGCATGCTGTGAAGAAGGTGGAGCAGGGTGATTTTGACAGAGAATGGCAGTCATTCTGCGTAGGGCCATCAGACAAGTTCTCTCGGAGGATGACTCATGGATTCAGACTGAAATCATGAGAACAGGCCAGCCAACTGGGAAGATTACTCGATTTAGAAGGAACCGTCAGTACAAATGCCATGATATGAGAATATTTTGTGGGATGTTTAAGACTCCATAAAAGGCCACTGATGAGGCAAAATAAACCAGAGGAATGAGAAAAGAAGTTAGGTTGTGAATATGGCACAGCCAGATAATGCTGGGCTGGGTAGCCCATGGAAAGAAGTTTGAATTTTGTTCCAAGTGGCCCTGGCCAGTGTGGTTCAGTTGGTTGGGCATAGTCCTGTAAAATGAAAGGTTGCTGGTTCAATTCCTGGTCAGGGCACCTGCCTAAGTTGTGGGTACAGTCCCCATTTGGGGCATGTGTGAGCAGCAACCGATCAATGTTTCTCTCACATCAGTTTCTCTTCCTCTTTCTCTCTCTCCCTTCTTCTCTCTAAAATAAATAAAATATTTGTTCAAAGTGTGTACCTTCAGTACAACCTAAGCTACCAAATATGGAAGAGTTTGTTTACTAATCAATTGAAATTTATTGAATTTGGAAGTTCCCAGAGAGCCTGCCTTGATGAACTTGACTCAGGAGCCAACGCTTGGCAGGCCCTGTGTCAGAAGGGACCTGTGTCAGAAGGGACCTGTGTCATCGCCTAATCTGAGGCACGCTTATTCACGCTCATGACCTGAGAGCAGTGAGAGTGAATTGTCTGAGATTACAGCAGAAAGCCACCACTGAGTCCAGAACCTGGGTCCCCGCCTCTAATTCAGTGTCATTATCATTACCCTCGGGGACTTTTGATTTATTCACTGTCACACATTTATGGAGACTCACTAGGTATTGCACACTGGAATAGCTGCTTGAAGATCTAAATAAGTCCTTGTGGTCCTTATCTTCAGGTCACTTAAGTCCAGTACGTGACTTAATGTAAGTAGGAAAGTTTTGATAAAAGATATGGTAGGTGTTATAATAAAATAATGAACAAAAGTATGTGAAAAACTCAGAGGAAGTTTAGACTTGTTGTGCCATGGAGCTTTGGAAAATCCTAAACCAAGGTTGAAAGCTTTTATGTTGAGTCTTAAATAATGAAGAAAAGTTGCCCAGACAGAAAAGCGAGGGCTGAATTCTGGGTACTCACAGAGACATTTGTAGCGTATTGAGCTTTGCACGTGCCTTGGGGAAGTGTTCTCACGCTTCTGCCATGTGTATCTTCACAATTTCATCACAATCTCTTATGAGCACTGGTAAGCAGAGCACTAGTGTCGGGAAGACACGGTCTAGGATTTCTCGGCAGTTTCCATCTTTAGTACGCAGCGTACTGTTGTAAAGCAAAAGGCCTAAAGAGATTCAGAGTAAAGAAAGACCACTATGGGACAACTTAGAATGGCTTTTGGAATAAATAAAATTTGAGCTGTAAGGTAATGGATGAGTAGGACTTCCGCACGTGGAGGAGTTGACCATTCTGACCGGAATGTCTTCCCTATCTTGTCTACTGCAACGCAAACTCAAAGCAAAGACCAGCGCTTCTCGTTCTAACGTCTCTTCATCATTTCCTCCTGGGAACTCAGAATAAACCAAGTGCTCTACAATGTTGCCAATCTAGGCTAAATCTCTATAGACCAAAATTTCTGGATGAGAACTAAAAGAAAAAAATGCAACTATTTCTGTTCAGTACATAATAGCAAACGACAGGAGGCCGGTTTGCAAGGTTGACTAACTACCGGGGCAGTGGAGAAACTCAGTCAGTATGGTTTACTTGAAATTCTAAGGCCTCGGCATGCAATAAACCTCACTGTAGAGAACTCCGCCAGTTTTCCCCTCAAGGTTTCCAACTAGAAGCCACAAGCATAAAACACAATCTCATTGTCTCTGGCTGTTTTAAAGCTTCCTCCAAAGGTTGGCCCAGATAGATTTATTTTATTATATTTTTAACTCAAATCTAATTTCAGTGAATGCTGGAAATACAATCCAAATCCTAAATAACAAACGCACACATAAATAAAGAAAGCAATAAATATCACATTAAATAAATAAAACAAAGTCTGCCCCATCTATACATAATTCAGTGTAGTCCACTCCATACTGACAGTAAATATTCCAGCAACACAACTTTGAAAAAAAAAAAAGAGTTTTCAAGGGCTTGCTCTCGCCCTCTTGGTTTTATTTCTCTGAAAAGATATTGTTGTCACTTATTATTTATGGCCAGAAGCAAGCTCCCAACAACATAACTGGAAGTTCGAAGAAAGGAATCAACTGAGGCTTCCTGCAAAAGTAAGGAAGGTGGTGACAGATAACAGCCAAGCCAGCCAGCTAGGAGGGGACTAGGACAAGAGGGCCGTCTCTTTTAGTTATAAATGCATCTGGCCTGTGTCCGTGGCTAGATCATATATCTGACAATATCCTCCCTTTTAATGCTTTGCAGATCCAAGGTATATTATCGTACCCTAAGCCTGAACTCTCCAGGGAAATTATGTCAAGCCAGAACCAAGGAACCTGGATTGTAAAAATCACCCCAGGGAGCAGGTTGTCTGGAATTCACCGTGAGGTAGTGAGAGAGACCAGGTACCAAAAGGTGGCACTGTGAGACTGCAGAATAATGGCTGATTGCTCCACTTCGGTCTCAAGTCTCTGGAAGAATTATGCTCCACGTTTACCCCTGGGGGTGGAGGAAAGAAGGGTGGAAGTCAGATTTATTTTTAGAACTTATCTCTGAGCACTCAGGGTGGACCTAGAATTCTCATAAACTAATCTTCCCGGTTTATTGCGCACACACAACACATCCTGATGTGAGCAGGAAACAAACTAATTTTTATAAAGCCCTTGTGTCAAATGTATTTATTAGGTAAATCTGCTGACCTGTGAGATAGTGCTATTTTAGAAGAATGGATCAAATCAAGATGACATCCTTTAAAAAAAACTGAGATTTCTGCAAATTACTCAGAAACAGCTTAGCAGGCAGTTAGAAATATTAGTCTGGGCTAACATGGACATAAAACTGAAATAGTCACACAACTTCCACCTCGAATGTTTGAGACTGCCTGTTGCAGAGTGTGAGATCCCACCACTAAGCGTTGCTTAAAAGGCACGTAGACATTCTTTGTCCACAGCTAAGTTCACAGGCACTTTTTTAGAAGGTCTGCAGAGAAATTAAAGAGCAGAAAAGCCTCATTGTGTCCTTGTGACTGAATTTCTTTCTTGTTTCTTTTTGGCCAGGGGTTTCATGGAATAAACATCAAAGTCCCTACTCTCATTTATGGCAAAGAAGAACACATTCTCCAAGAAACATGATTTCCTGAGCACCAAAAATGTACTTAATGTTGTGCCAGGTGCCAGAGAGGGAGACCAGAAAAGCAGAACCTAAATTCATTCTCCCCGAGCCAACTCCCAAACATACACAGATGAAGAGGCACCGTAATACCGTTTTGATCATTGCCGTGATAGGGTCTCATGCTGTTGGACAAAGCTGTCCTCTTCTACAAACCCAAATCCTGGGTCTGTTTAAGTCCTGATCATTGGCTTTTCTGGATAATGTTCATGGAAATATATAATCTCAGAACTTGAAGGGACTTGGATAATAGCTAACATTTATTTCACTATGATTTGTTGTGTCTACATGCATGATATTTTTAATCTTATAACAACTCATTAAGTTTGTCGCCATTTTACAAATTAAAAAAATGGAGGCCTAGAAAAATTCAGTAATTTACCCAAAGTTAATCATCAAAGTCATGAATTTGAAAGTAAGGCTATGTGATTTTAGAGCTTACGGCACACTACACTAAAGATGTCATTAACTCCAAACACTCAATAAATGCGTTTACCTAAAAATGCGTCACTTCCATAACATGCTCACCAAATGCTCACCCAGTCTCCCAAACGCCAGGGACTCACCCCCTCCTGAAGCAGCTTCCCCACCCTTAAACAAATCCCCCTATTATAAAACTTAGTCACAGTTTCAAAGAGAGGCAAAATCTTGACATAGAACTAAAAGAAGTCCAGAAACATCAGGAGTTGCAGCTTACAAAGTCTTCCACCCAGGTTAATTTGAATCTGGTAGCTTCTGTAGATGGTCCGTGAATCTGCTGATGTGGCAACAGATGGCACCAGGGAGGACAGTCATTTCTGAACAGTCTGCCCCCTCTGCCCGAAACCCTGTGTGGGCCCAGGCAGAGCGGCGACTCTTGGCATGTGGCCTGAGTTTGAAGAGCGGGACACAGCAGACTGCGTGCAGAGCAGGTGTCCCTCAGTGTTTTGCAAATGCCTGCTTTTTCGCAGGTGGTGACTGGCTCACAAAACCCAGAATGGCTCAAGACTGTGGTAGTAATAGAATTCTACTCATCTCTCAGGCCCACGTAAAATCTTTCCGTTCCCAGACAATGCAGTACATTATACACTTACAAAATTCTCTTCTTTCCCCACTCTTCTCTTTCATCTTCACGTGACCTTAAAAATTAGGAATACCATTTTGTATTCCATGTAGGGTTGTCATATAAACCACAGGACATATATCTATATACAGATCACTGATGGGTAACAAATGCTATCTCATTTTTATACTGAAAAATTATTTCTCCACCAACAATTCGAATTTAACTGGGCATTCTGTATTTTTTTTTTTCTAAATCTAGTGTCCCTAATCCATACATGGAGCACAGAGCAAACCCATATTTGATTAGCTTATAAATGAGCACAATGCTATACATGTCAGTTGAAAATAAAAAACTGTGCTGAACTATTTTTGGATCAAGGGAGCCAAACTATGCTCAAGGCATCTTTTAAAAGCTGTTCATGAAGCAAAGGATACGTGAGAATTTAACTAAACTAAATTACCCCTGGATTTGCATTTAATCCGGTTTCCACCCCTCAGATCTGTTCAAGTGGAGCCCTCCAGGATTTCGTTTGTTGGTGACCATCGTGACCTGCCCTGGGGAGGGCCTGGACTTCAGTCTCTAGCATTCGTTTCCCAGGGAAGGCCTCATCACCACGTGAGTGGGTAGAGTTCAGCCCCCACCAGCGGTCTCTCTGTACTAGCTTGCCCTGTTCTGTGTGGGCCAAGGAGCCTCCACAGATCCTAAAACTGTACTTTGGACAGAGCGTAGTGGCTGGTGCAGTGGCCCGATGGTGTCTAAATGAAGAAGCCCTCTGGCCCCAATTCAGAAGTTTCCAAAAGGAAAATTGATTTTCCTTCCTTCAGAATTTCCAGCTTCATCCTAGGGATGAAGTTGCTAGATTTAGTAAATAAAAATACAGGGTCCCCAGAAAATTTGAATTTCAGATAAACAACAAATGCTGTTTTAGTATAAATATATCTCATGTGTTGCATGGGGTACATTTATCCTTAAACATTATTTATTTTTCACTGAAAATTTATTTAATGGGCACTCTGTTTTATGTGGCAACTCTACCTGGGGACACTGGGAGATGCTTGCTCTCTTCAACAGGAAACTGTAAAAATTAAACTGACTGAAAACAAAACAAAACAAACAGAAATGAGCAGAAGCAATAGCAACAAAGGAACAACCCCATCAAAACAGTACCAGTCCCGGTCAGGTGGATATTTGAAATATCAGAGGAAACACAGTTGAAACTAACATAAAATAACATAAAATAATATGTCAACTGTAGTTGAAAAATAAAATTTTTTAAAAATTTTATTAAATTTTTAATAAATTGCTGGATGATCAACTTAGTTGGTTAGAGTGTCTTCCCAATATGCCAAAATTGCAGGTTTGATCCCTGCTCAGGGCGCATACAAGAATAAAGCAATGAATGAATAAATAAGTGGACAAGAAATCCATCTCCCTCTCTTTCTCTCTCTCTCTCTGTCTGTCTCTCTGTCTCTCTGTCTCTCTGTCTCTCTGTCTCTCTCTCTCTCTCTCTCTCTGTATCTCAATTCCAGAGTCCAGTGTTCTTCCCTTTCATTCTTCTGTCTCCAGCTTCAAGCCGTTCTCCTTGGTCCTCATTTGGAGGAGAGGTTTACAAAGCCCAGTCTGTGGGTTCCCAGAGCACCATGGAGGGGATGTCTGAACCTGGATAGGTTTCCTTTGACATCAGAATTAGTTTCCACGTTCTCCTTCCACGTTGGCCTTGCTTCACGTCGGCTCCCATGTGAGACGATGAATCTACCTGGAATGCTTCCCCTCCTTCCGAGAAGTCATGCAGCCTTGCCTAACCTCACCTGTGACTTATTCTTTCCTGAAACTCAGGGGCAGATATCTTTTTTTGGGTGGGTTTTGAAGCATATACAGTTTGGAGAACATGCTCTTTATGAAAAAAAATTACAATAAAAATAAAAATACAACATAAAATTGGTTGTAAAGTAACTAATCGTTAGAATAAAAATTATACATTGAGAAAATGTTAAAAATTGACCAACACCTCAAGCATAGGTATCACTCTGGTGTTGAGTTTGGAACTTCAAAAATACTCCAGGTCTCCACCAAGACGTATTTACAGGTGTGACTTCCATGCTCCTCAACCAAATACACATTTTCCAATTCTCATGGTACCTAATGATACAAGTGCATCCAGAAAAGCTAAATAATTAGCCCCTCATCGATGTTTTTCTTCTTAAGCTGCTGGAATTCCACACTCTCCCGGCTTATGTTTTGTCTCTCTAGATACATTTTTCCTTATGCACCAGGTTCTTTCCAAGACCTTCCAGGCAAGAAGGGGCTGGAAAGAAATATTTGAAATCTTGAAAAGCAGGGACCTACATCCAAAATTGCTCTATCCAGCAAAGTTGTCATTTAGAATGGAAGGACAGATAAAGCGCTTCTCAGATAAGGTCAAGTTCAAGGAGTTCATCGTCACCAAGCCCTTATTATATGAAATGTTAAAGGGACTTATCTAAGAAAAAGAAGATCAAAAATAGGACAGTGAAAAGACAGCAAACTCACAGCTGTTAACAACCACACCTAAAACAAAAGCAAACTAAGCAAACAGCTAGAACAGGAACAGAACCACAGAAATGGAGATCACATGGAGGGTTAGTAACAGGGGTGTGGGAGGAGGAAAGAGGGGGAAAAGGTACAGAGAATAAGTAGCATAGATGGTTGGTAGAAAATAGACAGGGGGAGGGCAAGAATAGTGTGGGAAATGTAAAAGCTAAAGAATTTATGACACATGGACATGAACTAAAGGGGGGGAATGTGGGTGGGAAAGGGTGTGCAGGGTGGAGGGGAATGATGGGGGAGAAATGGGACAACTATAATAGCATAATCAATAAAATATATTTAAAAAATAAAAAATACTAAAATTAAAAAATAAAATAAATAAAATCTAAAAAAATAAAAATTAAAAATAAAGTGGAAATTGTTCAAGCCTCAGTCTTTAACCCTCTTCTCCTCTTAGTCTATATGTTCCTCAGAATGATTTACTCTGCCCTTTGGTTTTACGCTCTGTCTCTATGACAAAGATTCGGAGTTACCATCTCTCACTCTGCCTCTGCCCAGCTCAGTAAATGTGATCGACACACACGTTGCTTGAGCGAGAAAAACCAGACCTTCTTCTCACCACTCTTCTCCAACTCTCCTCCCACTCTCCTCTTTCCGTCTGCCACCGTGTCCCACACACCCGCCTCCTAGACCTCTCTCTCGACCAGCTATTTCTCTCTGTTTCTACCACGTTCACCCAGACCCAAGCCACGGGCACCAGCCACCTGGGCTCCGACCCTCTCTTCTTCTTCTCCTCATTAAACTTCCAAGCTGGTCTTCATTCTCCACAAAGCAGATAAAAGAGATGTTTCAAGTTTTAAATCACATTATCTCCTCTACTTAAAAGGCTTCATTTCATGGGCTTTTGACATTTAAAAAATATAAAATTCTTTTTTCAGCTTTATTGCAGTACAATTGACAAAATTATAATCATGATGATTTAATGTATACACACATGATAAAAAGATTCCTTCTATTTAATTAATTAACACCTCACTATATATATACATGTACCTAGAAACATATATATAAATAATATACAGGTTCTGGCACAAATAATGCCCCTTTTTATTACAAAATCATAGGCATGTAATTCTGTAACATAACAGTATCACACTCAAGCACACCGTATGAAATTTTAGGTGAAATGTTCAAATTAAAACTATAAATTATTACACCCATATTATCACCCTGCCAACCGCACACAAGTAGGTATTACTTCTGCCAGACCCTGTATATTATATGCATAATATCTGTAGTATATATATTATGTATAATGTATAAGCATTTAATTTCTACTCTCTTAGCAAATTTTAATTATACAATGTCATTGATTACAGGCAGCATGTTATACATTAGATCCTCAGACCTTACTCATCTTAGAGCTGGAAGTTTGTTGCCTTTTACCAACCTCTCCCTCCTTCCCCCAACTCCCTTTCCACTCTGTTTCTGAGATTTGTTTTTGAAGATGCCATATATAAAATTCCTAATGGAAACCTCAAAGCCCTCGTTTACCTAGCTTCTGTGTGACACACTTCCACACTTACCTACGCCCGCTCCCACCTCTCCCTGTGCTGTAGCCACATCGGCCTTCCCACGATTCTTGAAATCCACCACGATTCTTCTCTGATCTGCTGTTCCCGCTGCCTGGAGTGCCTCCTTCCTCTCTGAAGTTAGCGTCTACTCCCTCTTCAGCCTCAGATTCAACACGTCTTCAGAGACGCCTCCCCTGGTTCCGCTATACACTATAGTGGAATACACTATATTGCCCTCATAACACGTATCGCTTCCACATTTACATTGTCATTTGTGCTATCATTTATTTAACACGTGCCTCCTCCACTTGGCTGTGGGCTCCGTACAAGCATGGAGCGGATCTGTTTGCGTGCCAGTGTATAATCAAAGAAAACTGGCACGTAGTAGGTGTTCAATGCATATCTGTCATATGAATGCTCTACATGTGAGTTGCATGGGGACAAAGGGAGAAAAGAGTCATTTCCCGTGTTTGACTCTCTCAAGGTGTTGGATACTTGGCTTACATTTGAGACTGCTGAGTTCTCTTTTCTTCGGGGTAGTTCTCCCAGGTCCAATCACACCTGAGCTCGCCCAGCATTTTCGTGAGCCTGGCCCATTCCCTGGGTTTCTCTGAATGTGAATCGTGCCATCTGGAAAATAGGGCATGAAATTGTACATCCCTGACTAGCAGCAGATGCAGCGAGCGAGCAGAGCTGTGATTCCTTCTCAGCAACTAATTGCGCACATGGCACAATATGGAGAGAAACATTATAAATCAATTAGGCTGTTACAGCAGCCCTCTGCTGCGCACACAGAGACCTAGGCCTCATGCCGCCAAGGGGGAGACAGGAACATCCAATTCTCCTTGCAGTGCCCTTGGGTGATTACCCACACCTTCCCATTTCATTGGTCTCACCCCCTTCCAGGTTTCCAGGAGATTAGTTTACTGATACTTATTAAGGTGGTTGGTTTCCGGGATGGAAGGTGGGACATTACTGGGGATCATGCTGGTTGCAAAGTCTTATAGACATAAAACCCTCATGGACGTGTTCGATGTCCCTGCTCTCATCAATATCCAGGGCAGAGCTGGTTGGGGCTTTGGGCCCGGGTGACAGGAACAAGGGCTGTCTGTGATGAGGTAGTTGAGATGCTGACAGTGTCCCCAGGTACCCAAAGGTTGGGAGACATTGACGTGAGCGTAATAGGGATCAGGTGAGTCTGGGTTTGGGCAGCAAGAGGAACAGAGAAGTGGGGGAGGTTGTAAAAGGCACTTAATATTTTCTGTTTCTCTGTCCTGCTCTCTTGTTTTGGTTTTCATGAGAACTTCAGTGACAAAACCTGTGTGTGCTTCTGGAGATTAAAAGCCTCAAATGTTTTTTAACCAACAGAGCAGGGGTTGAGCAAGAGAAAGCGGCCAGGCCTTTTGCTGGCAGAAGTGAAATTTTTAAAAAGTTGGTGCATACGAATCCTAGAAGGAACATCCCAATACAATTGCTGAATATTCAGTGCATTTCCAGGAAATTTGCTCAGCTCATCTGGATAATTTAGATGGGAATATTGCCATTCGGCCTAACGTTGTTTGAAAGTTGCTTCAGACACTTGGTCATAAACTCTCTCTGTTGGCCTCTGTTAATGTTGTTTTGTCAAACGGTTGTCCTCAATTCTGTTTGTGCCTTAGAATGACACGGGAGGCTTTAAAACTTAGCCATGTCCTCAGGACCTATTGAGGCAGGGGCTAGCTGTGGGTACTTCTTAATGTTCCCTAGGTAATTTTTTTAGGCAGCAGAGTTAAGAGAACTATAATGAAGCTCCAAAAGACAGGAACTGTGTCATACTTAATAAATATGTACGTAAATTATACTATGGAACCCCTAGATGTTCACAGAAATATATATCAGTGTCTCCTGCACAGGGGTGAACAAGTTGTCGAGGTTTACTCGGAGTGTGAGAAGTGGAACTGGAAGGGGATCGAGTTCATTCTGTCCTGAAGGCTTATGTGCTAAATGTCTCCCCTTGTCTGCTCAGCCCCTAGCCCAGGGCTCAGCATAGAGAAGGCTCTGGTACTTTCCACATTGCTGACTAAATAGTCAATGAAATGACCCACAATTTGCTCATTTCCATGCTCAGGTTCTACAGGGAATCTTATCTCACTCACATCGCTTAGGTAAACATAACCCCCAACAGAAATGAAACCCCAGAAACCTTAGTCACTATCCACAGTCACAACTAGCACCTTGCTTCCTTCGAGTCTGTTGTCCTTTATTCCGTGTTTATCTGGGGTGTCAGGACCACAGCTGCCGTCTCCTTGTAGACCCGGGGCTGGGTCATAGGGCGGGGAGGAAACAATGACTGTTTTGCTTGCCTGGTGATAGATATCCTGTGCCCCTTTGTGCCGCTTGTTGCAAATTCTGTCCCATATCCTGTGAACTGTCCCTCTGGGCTTGAATCCCCAGCACCTCACAGGGGCTTCAGGGACGTCTGCAAAACAATCTGTGTTCTGACCTTGGCGTCACAGGGCCCATAAATCACAAAAGGCAGCTCACACTTCAGGCGGTGGCCTAAAGACTTGGTGGGATCAGGGAGCAAAGAATAGAACCGGGTGGGGGTGCGGGCCAGAGCCAGGGCGAGGAAGGCCATGCGAGAAACAATGACACACAGAAGGCACTTCTTATTCTCTAAAGAAATGTGCTGTTTCCTGGACGTCACAGTCCTATCAGGAGGTGGAGATTGCTGGAGGCCAGTCGGGGGTTTGTGTGGGGGTTTAAGTCAATATTTCATCATGAGCGATTGCCTCAGCGGCATCAATCCTCGTAAACGAATTCTGAGTAGGGGGGTCCCCTCCAAAGAGTAACCAGCTAACAATTAAAGAATGGAAAAGCTTAAGTAACAACTTCTTATATTTTAATGATTCTTGCCAAAGCACCATGAGACACTCATTCATTCATTCATGCATTCATCCGGTCAACAGATGTTTGTCAGGCGCTGGACTCATTGTCGGAGAAGGACGGCCTACAGGGCCAGCGCTATCCCTGGCTCCCTGAGTTTACAGTCTAGTGAGGAACTAAGACATCAGACCAAAAGTACAGTGTGGAAGGAAAAGAAGAGAAACTGTATTACGTCCATTACTTTCAAACACATCTTTCTATTATTAAGGCTCATCATAAACTTCATTATTAACTCCACTTCATATGCAGTTCAGAGGGGTTAGATGTTCATCCAAGCGTTAGTGTTGCAGCCAGGACTGCAACCTGCATCTTCGAGAGTTTCCGTGCCCTTTGCGCTCGGTAATCTACCTCGAAATACCAGCAGCTCAGCTGCTTTCTGAGCGTCTCTCCCGGGGCCCAAGTCCACTTCCGTCACGCTGAGCACTGTTCTGTGGCACCTCTGCCTTCTCGTCTGGAACACTCAATAGCCTCTGAAACAAAGTGACCCCTGGCTTCTCAGTGCAACACCTGAAGTAACCCAGGCCCAATCAACAACGACACTCTGCACACTGAAAACAGCTACCCGCAGAGAAAATCAGAACCATGAAAGTGGGTCGGGTCCAAGCCATCTCTGCACCATGCGGTTCGCTGAACCCCCCACACTGCCTGCTCACTGACATCTAACTTCCTCCTGGACACACATTCTCTTTTTTTTCCCCTGTGGTAAAATACACATGACATGAAATTTATTCTCTTAACAACTCGTAAGTGTCTACTACAGTAAGTAGTGGTAACTATATTTACATTGTTGGGCAAGAGATCTCTAGCACTTCTCGTCTTGTAAAGCTGAAACTCTGTACCCATTGGAAAACAAGTCCCGCGTCCTGCTCCCTGGCCCTTGGAAACCACCATTCTACTTTCTGTTGCTGTGAGTCTATTTCAGATACCTCATGTAAGTGAAATCATGCAATATTTGTCTTTTTGTGACTGGCTTATTTCATTGAGCACCATGTCCCCAGGATCATTCATGTTTCCCCATGTGACAGATTTCCTTCTTTTTTAAGGCTGAACAGTATTCTATTTTGTGTACATACTACATTTTCTTTCCCATTTATCCATTGATGGACATCTAGGTTGCTTCCACATCTTCGTTCTTATAAATAATGTAGCAATAAGCATGGGTGTGAAATATGTCTTTGAGATCACACTTCTAATTATTTTGGATGTAGACCCAGAAGTGAGAGGGATGGATCAATTGATAATCCTATATGTATTTTTGAGGCACCACCATACTGTTATCCATAGTGGCTGAACTATTTTACATTCCCTCCAGCAGTGTAGAATCACTCCAATTTCTCCATATCTTTGCAAACACACGTCATTCATTTTCTGTTTTTTTAAATATATTTTATTGATTATGCTATTACAGTTGTCCCATTTCCCCCTTTCACTCCACTCCACCCTGTATACCCCCTTCCACCCACATTCCCCCCTTTTAGTTCATGTCCATGTGTCATACATGTACATTCTTTGGCTTCTACATTTCCTATACTATTGTTACCCTCTCCCTGTCTATTTTCTACCCACCATCTATGCTACTTATTCTCTGCACCTTTTCCCCCTCTCTCTCCATCTTGTGCCCCTGTTCATAACCCTTCATATGATCTCCATTTCTGTGGTTCTGTTCCTGTTCTAGTTCTTTGCTTAATTTGTTTTTTTTTTGTTTTAGGTGTGGTTGTTAATAACTGAGTTTGCTGTCATTTTACTGTACATATTTTTATCTTCTTTTTCTTAGATAAATTCTTTTAACATTTCATATAATAAGGGCTTGGTGATGATGAACCCTTTAACTTGACCTTATCTGAGAAGCACTTTATCTGCCCTTCCATTCTAAATGATAGCTTTGCTGTATAGAGCAATCTTGGATGTAGGTCCTTGCCTTTCATGACTTGGAATACTTCTTTCCAGCCCCTTCTTGACTGGAAGGTCTCTTTTCAGAAATCACCTGACAGACTTATGGGAACTCCTTTGCAGGTAACTGCCTCCTTTTCTCTCACTGATTCTAGGATTCTCTCCTCATTTTTAATCTTGGGTAATGTAATTATGATGTGCCTTGGTGTGTTCCTCTTTGGGTCCAACTTCTTTGGGACTCTGAGCTTCCTGAACTTCCTGGAAGTCTATTTTCTTTCCCAGATTGGGGAAGTTCTCCTTTATTATTTATTCAATAACTTTTCCACTTGTTGCTCTTCCTCTTCTCCTTTGGTGTCCCCTAATTCTGATATTGGAACATTTAAAGATGTGCTGGAGGTTCCTAAGTCTCTCCTCATTTTTTTGAATTCTTATTTCTTCATTCTTTTCTGATTGGATGTTTCTTTCTTCCTTCTGGTCCACACCATTGATTTGAGTCCCAGTTTCCTTCCCATCACTATTGGTTCCCTGTACATTTTCCTTTAATTCACTTAGCCTAACCTTCATTTTTTCATCTAATTTGTGACCAAATTCAACTATTTCTTTGAACATCCTGATTACCAGTGTTTTGAACTGTGCATCTGATAAGTTGGCTACCTCTTTGTCGCTTAGTTGTATTTTTTCTGGCACTTTGATCTGTTCTTTCATCTGGGTGATTTTTCTTGTCTTGACATGCATGTTAAGTAGTGAGGGGTGGAGCCTTAGGTGTTAACCAGGGCGGGGCAACCCACATCGCTGTGTTGTGATGCTGTGTGGGGGGGAGGGGTCTGAGAGGGAACAATGGTGCTTACTCTGCTCTCTGCCAGATTTTAGTCACTTCCCCCACAAGCTAATTTGGCCCTTCTGGTGCTGATACCTGAATGGGTGGGTTTGTACACATTCTAGGACCCTGGGGGTCTCTCCAATGAACTCTCCTGTGAGGCTGGGCGTCTTTCCCAGTACCTCACCCCTCAACAGGTGTTTTCAATCAGTGTTTTGAGGCTTTATTTCCCTGAGCTGGGGCCCTGGGTTGTGGAGTCTGTCCCACTCCCCAGTTTTGCCTGGTTTATGTGGGACCGCCTGCTCAACAATCCACCACCTCACTGGGTCCACCAGCCGCCACCTTGTTGCGAATCCTCTCTGCCCAGCTGCCCAACTCCGCCCCTCCTACCAGTCTGGATAAGTGTGTTTTCTTTAACTCCTTGGTTGTTGGACTTGTATGCAGTTCGATTGTTCTGTAAGTCCTGGTTGTTTTTCGTTTTTAAATTGTTGTCCTTCTTTTGTTTGTGCGAGGAGGCAAAATGTGTCTACCTATGCTTCCATCTTGGCCAGAAGTCCATTTTCGGGTTTTTTGTAGTTGCTATTCTAATGAATGATATCCCATTGTGGTTTTGATTTATATTTCCTGATGATTACTGATATTGAGCATATTTTCAATATGTTTCTTGGCCATTCACATACCTTCTTTGAAGAAATGCCTTGTACCTTGCAAGGGTATTCAAGTACCTTGCTGAAATTTTAATTAGATTATTTGGGTTCTTTGTTTATCTGCCTGTCTGTTCGTTGAGAAGTATGTGTTCTTCATATGTGCTGGATATAAATCCCTTTTCAGATGCATGGTTTGGGAACATTTTCCCCCATCTTGTACATTGTCTTTATACTCTGTTTCCTTTGTAGTGCTCAAGTTTTTAAGCTCAGTGTAGTCCCATTTATCTATTTTTGTTTTCGTTGCCTCTGCTTTTGGTGTCGTGTCCAAGAAATCATTGCCAAATACAATGTCATGAAGCTTTTCCTCCATGTTAACACACGTCTTTAAACAGGAAAGTATTTACTCTTGGCAAGTTTGAAGCCAGACTCATAACTTTGCACACTGACTTGACAAAGGGAACTGATGTTTTTTAAAAGTTAATATTTGGTAATTGTCATATAAAGATTATCTACTCCCTTTCCTCACCACTTTAATTACATATTAGTCAGTATGCCTGTTTCAAGTGGGTTTTTTTTTATGTACACACTTAAGCCTATACAGCATCTTTCCTATTTACACTTCATGCTAAAAAGAACTAAGCTTCCTTTTCTTTTTTCCTTACAAAAGTTATGATGTATATCTTCTCAAAGTCCTAGACTCAAATGTATTAAACAAGCATTCTTAGACAAAAATTATCTAGCATAAGCTTGTGATTATGGCTTTCAAACTTCTTAGAGCAATGCGATATGTTTCCCAAAATAAATCTGTTTACATGTTTATATGGTTTTATTATTTTTCTTAACTTTTTATTTTTTAATTAAATTTATTGGAGTGATATTG
Source organism: Glossophaga mutica (assembly GCA_039655065.1). Classification (NCBI taxonomy): domain Eukaryota; kingdom Metazoa; phylum Chordata; class Mammalia; order Chiroptera; family Phyllostomidae; genus Glossophaga; species Glossophaga mutica. The sequence goes on from CM077310.1 coordinate 24,767,600, forward strand.
GTTAATAAGATCATATTGGTTTCAAGTGTTTATTTTTATGATACATGGTCTCTATATTGCATCGTGTGCCTACCACCCAAGGTCAAATCATCTTCTGTCACCATATATTTGATTCCCTTTACTCCTTAGAACCCCCACCCCTCATTCCTCTGGTACCCACCATACTATTGTCTGTGTCTATGAGTTTCAGTTTTGTATCTCACATATGAGTAAAATCATATATGGTTCTTAGCTTCTTTTGACTGATCTATTCCACTTAACATAATATTCCCAAGGTCCGTCCATGTTATCACAAATAGCAGTATTTCATCTTCCCTTATGGCTGAGTAGTTTTTCATTGTGTATGTGTACCATATCTACCGTATCCAATCATCTACCAAAGGACACTTTGGTTGTTTCCATGTCTTGGCCGCTGTGAATAATGCTGCAATGAACATAGGGGTGCACATATCTTTGAAAATACCATAAATGTTTTCAAATTTTTCAGGGAGATACCCAAAAAATGGATTGCTGAGTTGTATGGTAACTATTCTTTCTTTCTTTTTTGGGGGGTAGGGGAAACTTCCATACTGTTTTCCACAGTGGCTGCACCAGTTTACATTCCCAACAGCTGTGAATGAAGGTTCCTTTTTTTCCACAACCTCTTCAACACTTGTTATTATTTGTCTTGTTGATAACAGCCATCCTAACAGGTGTGAGGTGGTATCTTACTGTGGTGTCAATTTGCATTTCCCTAACAGCTAGTGAAGTTAAACATCTTTTCATATATCTGTTGCCCATTTGTATATCTTCTTCAGAGAAGAGTCTGTTCAGGCCCTCTGTCCATTGTTTAAAAAGTTGGATTGTTTGTTTGTTTGTTTGTTGTTGAATTGTATGAGTTCTTCTATAAAAAATATGTTTATTTATTTTAGAGAGAGAGGAAAAAAGAGAGAGAGACAAAACATCAATTGGTTGCCTTTCATACACACCCCAACTGGGAATAGAAACTGTAACCTAGGCATTTGCCCTGGTTGGGAATCAAACCACATAGGCCTGGGCAGATATGAGTTCTGTATATATTTGGGATACTGATCCGTTGTCAGAGCTTTTGTTTGCAAATATCTTCTCCCATTCAGTTGGTTGACTTTTTGGTTTGTTTGCAGTTTCTTCTGTTGTACAGAAACTTTTTAGTTTGATATAGTGCCATTCATTTGTTTTCACCTTTACTTCCTTTGCCTGTGGGGTGAAAGACCAAGATCCATCAGTTCAGTACCTATGCCTTTCTTCCATGTAGTTTATTGTTTCAGATCTTATATTTAGGATGTTTTAATATACAGGGAAGTTTCAACATACAAAAATTCATCATTGTAATATACCACATTAACAAAACAAAGGAAAAAAATCATATGACCTTATCAATAGATGTATAAAAAGCATTTTATAAGATATAATATCAATTTATTCTTAACACACTTAACAATATGGGTATAGAAGGAAAGTATCTCTTTCCTTCTATAAAAGCCATAACAAAAGCCATATATAACTAACCTCAGCTAGTGTTATCTCAATGGTAATAAACTGAAAGCTTGTCCTCTAACATTAGGAATAAGACAAGGATGTCCATTCTCAGCACTCTTACTCAACATAGTACTAGAAGTCCAACCCAGAGCAATCAGGAAAGTGAAGGAAGGAAAAGGCATCCAAATTGGGAATGAAAAAATAAAGCTGTCACTTTTTGCAGATGACATGATTCTTTATATAGAAAACCCTAAATACTTCAGAAAAAAACTGTTAGAAACAATGAATAAATACAGTAAAGTTGCAGATACAAAATCAATGTACAAAAATTCACTGCATTCCTACATACTAGGAATGAAATTTCAGAAAAAGAAATAGAAAAAAAAATTCCTTTTTCGAGTGCAACAAAAAGAACAAAATAGCTAGGAATAAACTTAACAAAGGATGCGAAGGACCTATACACTGAACACTACTAAGTTATTAAAAGAGATTGAAAAGCATGATAAAATGAAAAGATATTCTGTGTTCATGAATTAGAAGAACCAATACAGTTACAATGTCCATCTTACCCAAAGCAATATACAGATTTAAAACAATCCCCATCAGGATCTCAATGGACATTTTTTAAAGAAATAGAACAAAAATTCATCATATTTTTATAGAATCCCAAAAAACCACAAATAACCAAAGCAATCCTGAGAAAAAAGAATGAAGCTGAAAGTATCATACTACCTGACCTCAGATTATACTACAGAGCAATGATAATCAAAACAGCATGGCAGGAAAACAAACATACAGACTGATGAAACAGAATTGAGAGCCCCAAAATAAAACCACATGTATATGGGTAGATAATTTTTGACAAAGGAGCTGCAACAAACAATGGAGAAAAGAAAGCCTCTTCAATAAATGGTGCAGGGAAAGTTGAAAAGCCATATGCAAAAGAATGCAACTAAACTACAGTTTGTCCTCATATACAAAAATTTACTCAAAATGGGTCAAAGACAAGAAGAAATCTTATACAGAAATCCCAATACACTGGATAAAGCATATCTAAGTAGAAGATCTCTGGTTAAGATGGAAGTAAAGTTGCCTATAGATTCAATTCTGACATCACCTCCATGGAACTCTGGGAACCCACAGACTGTGCTTTGGAAACCACTACTCCAAATGAGGACCAAGGAGCACAGCTTGAAAGTCAAGGCAAAAGAGTGGAAGGGAAGAACACTGGACTCTAGAATTAGAGATATCTGTGTTTTAGTCCCAGATCTAATAGCCATATGGTCTTAGATAAGTGCTTTAAATGAGCTGAATTTTAATTTCCTCATCTGTATCTTTGTCATGATTGTTATAAAATTAAATTATATAACATGTGTTGAACACTCATATATTAAGTGCTTATTGCACAGTATATATTAGATTCATGCTAGTTTTCTTCTCATCTCTAGACCTACCCTAATCTGCCAACCCACACTGAGTAATTTAGTGTGCATATTTGGAGGAATTTGTGTGCACATTTACAGGTGGAATCCTAGTCTTCTACTGAAAATTATCTCTTCAGATATGCCTCACTTTCATTTTATTTGTTCTTCCATTAGAAATGATGATAAGATTTCAACTTTAAGAATTTCTATATCTGTTTGATCAAGTATCTAAACAGTTCTGGAAGAATCTTTTTATAATTTGATAATTCAAATTTTACCAAATCAGAACACAACTTTTGTTGTTTTCTTTCAAGATAGCAAACAGTATGCACTTGAAGAATACACATTTTATTTCAGCAGACAAAAGAGTGTGCACTGTAGACACACCCACCAAGTATAGATATGATGCTCATCCAGTCACCTGCCTATCACATGGGAATGCCCAGAGACATTAGGATGGAGGTGAAAATGAAAGAAGAATTTAATTACTCAAACCTTTAATTACACATCAACAGAAATACATTCAAATTAAACCCAAAGATGAGGTAGAAAAGGGTGTCCCACAAAATCCAGAGGAAGTGTAGCAACTATTGGCTAAAATGGTGTCAGAGTCTTCTCTCTTTTCCTTCCTCCCCCCTCCTTCATTCTTCCCTTTTCTGTCTCCCTCTCCTTTTCCCTCTTCCTCTCCACCTCCAACTCCATCTCTCTCTCTATCTCCATCTGTATGTGAATCTCTCTCCCCCCCCCTTCCCAACCCCCCACCCCTCTGTTGGTTTCCTCTTGAATATTAATTTGACTCTTCAACATTAAGTGTTAAAAACATGAGCACTCCCAAATTTACATTTTGTAGAGCCACACTTCTGGGACAACAACTGGCAGCAGTAATGGCAACAAAACAGAATTTCTCCAGTTCTTTATTTAAATTGTCAAGGAAAAAGATAACACTTGGCTCGGCTTGACCACGTGCCACCTCCTGGACAAGATAACAGTGTCCAGAGGAGCATAGTTACGCATGGCTTCCAGGAGCCTAGGACTGAGACTAGGACTGTATCAAATGTGGATGGGACATGGGAATGGGCTGGAATGTTTCCCAGTGTGACAGGAAAAAATTAACATATTAATAGATAAGTATCTCCATTGTCCCCATTACTCCCTCTTTCTGAATTATTCATTCTGCTCTTGGGTCTCTGGGTGTGCTGCCCAGTGTAATAGGTACATGTTCAGAATTGTGAGGAAAGGGGTATGAGTTTATATTCTGGAGGCAGAAAATAGCACTTCAGAAATGGAACCATGTCTAAGGAAATACCTGATGACTGTGTGGAGAATCTATTGTAAGAATGACCAGTGGTTTGGATGAGCACTAACCAGGGTCCGTCCATCAGAGCAGCAGTGGGTGACCAGAAAGAAAAAACTGAGAAAGTTCAATGTATGAGGTCAAAGACATAGAAAACAACAAAAAATATGTTTTGGTGTTCTGATCATGACTGAAGACAGTTACTGTTACGGTATTTTTTCTTATTACATAACTTTTGCTCTCTGCTGTATTGAAATATGATTCTTCTCCTTGCCCTAAATTTGCATTATGCTTTTCTGACTCTACACCTTAGCTAAATTAATTTCTTCCTTCTTGATGACCCTCACTACTGAATTAAATCAATGTTCAAAGATGGATTATGGCCTTATCTCTTGTCCTGTTTTTGAATCCCCAAGCCCACCAAACATACTCCTACCTCGGGTACCAGTGGAACTCTTACCCTTTCTTTCTTGGGATTCTCTCATTAGAGATTCTTTCTCTGACCAGCCTAGCTTATCACACCCCACAACTCTTTATCCCCTTATCTGACTTCACTTATTTTTCATTGCCTGATATTTTATTACCGGGGAATAAATATAATCAATAATGTAAGTATAAATAAAGAAAGTTACTTTTGCTCATCTGTTGACTGACTCAGCACAGTAGAATGAAAGCTCCATGAGGGCAGGAATATTTCTTATTCACTGGAGTACTCTGACCTCTTAGAAAACAGCTAGGTTCACAGCATGTATGCAATAAATATTTGTAGAACAAAAGTTGGAAACACCCATTGGCTAGAATCAGTAATGTCCATCTTAGCTCAGAATAGAACTTCAGTTAGGAATAAACCAGGAAAGGGAAATTTAGCTTCTCCCACTTTTGTGTCGCTTTGATTTGGCTTTGCCGTTTTTGTGAATGGGCACACTTGTATGCAGAACACCTTCCCCTCTCAAGCTCGTCTAGAGCACGGACTCATGGGAAAGACCAGAATCAAGCAAACCTGGTTTCCAATCAGTATAATATTATACAATTTATCTTCTCTGTGCCTCGGTTTCCTTTTAACCTTAAAATGACCTTAAATCATTGAACATATGTTATGGATAGAATTGTGTCCCTCAAAATGATGTTGAAATCCTACCCTCAGCATCTGTGAATGTGACTTTAGTTGAAAACTGTCTTTGCAGATGATCAAGTTGAAATGAGGTCATTATGACAAGCCTGAATCCGTTATGACTGTGTGCTTATTAAAAAAGGAAAGTCAGACCCAGAGACAAACACATACAGAGGGGAACTAATGTAAAGGCAGGAAGAAGACAGCCATCCAGAAGCTAAAACGTGCATGAAGCTACCAGAAGCTGGGAGAGAAGCGTGGGACAGATTCTCCCTCACAGCCCACAGAGGGAACCAATCCTACCGAAACCTTGATCTTAGACCTCGAGCCTCTAGAAGTGTGAGACAATAAACTTCTGTTGGTTAAGCCCCTTGGTTTGTGGTGCTTTGTTACAGCAGCCCTAGTACAGTGTAAAATACATACACACACACACAGCGATTTTGTGTCCAACCCACAGAGTGTTATCGGCGATGTCCATTTGTCCATCTTTTCTCCCTTCTCTTTTCTTCCAGATGCCACAATGAGAAGGATATGGTTCTGTTTAAGAGATGCAGAATTAGAATTATTGAGAATATCACTTCCATTCTCTCAAGGCCAATAAGACAGTAACAAGGAACACATTTTTGTGAATGAGGGGAAGCTGGCCACCGCGCCTTTACAACATCTGCTGGCGTCTCCCACTTGCGCAGGGCCAGATGCTAATGGCGTGTGTGTTTGCACATGGAGGGAAGTTTCCCTGACACTAATGAGCCATTCATTGTCCTGCATTCCAGGGCTCCTCCCACACAGGCCTGTTTTCAGATGTTCTACATTAAGTGAAATGCAGCACCCTGTTTCCATAGGAACTGGAGGCAATGACTCTCAGGGGGCCTCATACTTTAACGTAGAGAGCTCTGGAAGACCTGCTGGCCATTGATTTGTCTGATAGCAAACAAGCACTATGGAGGGCCTACTATTGCCAGGTACTTTGTTAGGTATTAAAAACAAACCGCAAATATACCCACAGAGCAAAACAGTTCAGAGGTTGGAGCAGACAAGCAAAAAATACACAGTGTGGAAGATGCTGTTATACAGTAAATAAGCAGTGCTGTCTGAGCCATAGGAGGGGCATCTAACTCAGCTTTGGGGGCCATGAAAAAAAACTCTTTCTTATGTAGGTGACCTTCGAGGCAAGAATAGGAGGCAAGCCAGGCAGAACGGCGAGTAGAGGGCCGGAGGATGGCCATTCCGGACGGAGAGAGAGTGTGCCCAGCCTCTGGGACTGTGGATGGAGTCTGTCTGACTCAGAATTTCTGGCTTCAAGACTCTGCTGCACAGTTGCCTGTGTTCTGTGATTGGAATCTTTCATAAATCCCAGAACTCAACCGGCCAGAACATCCCAACACGTTGGGAAACTTCACCCGACCCTCAGAAGAGCTATGGCTGTGGGCTAGACTTTCCGCCCTGGAGAACGCAAGCGCTTATTGTGTAACGCGAGCCCTGTCTTTCAGCAGCCACATCTGTCACTGTCAAGCCCTACATGTCCTGTCACACATTCCTGACTCCTGGCACTGTCCTCAAAAAATGTGCACTATCAAGGATTGATGTTCCCTATCTTTGAACTCAGCCTCGTCTTCTGTATATATTACCAGGGGCAGGCGTGAAGCCCGGGGCCTGCTGGGAAAGCCATTCCAGTTGTCGGCCTGGCCCACTTTCCCAGCAGGGTTGCTCTGGTGTATGTAGAAAACAAGGGGCTGGGAACGGACTTGCAAATAACCATTGAGAATGTATTTGGCTGGTACATTTCACTTGACTTCCACAATTTTCATTGTCCTTGCCTGTGTTTCTAAATGACAAACCTATCTCAAAGGATACCCTGCAGAATACTTGGTATGTAATAGGTACTATCTATCTATCTATAATACTTGGTATATATAAAATATATGGTGTATATATTATAATTCTGTATACATAGAACTAAATGTACATACATATATTTCGGTATATATATATACCTTCTTCAAACTTTACTGTACTTAGCAAAATGCCTTTACACCATAAGTAGAATCTGCATAAACATTTCTTGGATGACTAGTTATCTGACTGGTAGGCTAAAGGAAGAAACACATTTTTCTATCATAAGATCAAAAGTATGTTAAAAATATTGAAGCAAATTCACCCAAACTTCCCTTCTAAACAAACAGACAAACAAAAATCTGGAACATAAAATTAAGATGAAAGAATGAGTACAGTAATATCTTGTATGCTCTAAATCATTTTTCTTTTTCGATTCCTTTTTTCCTCGTTTCCTAGTTTTTTCCTTGTTATTTCTTTGGTTCCAAGCCCGTAGATCAGAACTTGTTTATATGTGTAACTGGGAATAATAAAAAATATATAGAATAACATATTGGAAAGGTGTACCTAAAAAACTAGTATTTGGATAATGAACCCTGGATGGTGTGCTCAATGGATTGAATACCAGCCTGGGAATCAAAGGGTCACCAGTTCAATTCCCAGTCAGGGAACATGCCTGGGTTGCCAGCTAGGTGAGGTCCCCAGTAGGGGGGCATGTGAGAGGCAACCACACACTGATGTTTCTCTGCTTCTCTTTCTCCCTCCCTTCCCCTCTGTCTAAAATAAATAAACAAATAAATAAAAAATTTTTTAAAAAATAGTGAGCATTAAATTAAAAACAACTATAGTATTTGATCTCTGGCTTCTCTGACATAATGGGTGTTAACCAGAGTTCCTAATTCAAACTTGAAAAGTGGGCTATGAGAAGTGAGTCAAAGGGAGTCCCAGATTCAGGACTATAGGGTTTCAGTGCTACGTTCGGGTAACTAGAGCAGAACCTCATAACCCATACTCAGATGTATACCAGATGTCTCCCAGGAAATGTTTTTCTTTTAAAGTTAGCTTCCTACAATTCTCTTGCACAGACACGTGCATACACATGCACACACACACGACTGTTACACAGTTAGTTATGGGACATGTTCAGGAAATCACACGCTATGAAAAATTTTCCCATCTGGCAATAAAAAGAGATCATGCCCATATGAAATTGCATTATAATGAGGTCTGTCCACAGAAGCTTCTGAGAAAAGGCAAGCTGTGGTTTTCTCACTAGCACAGAGCAGGTGAGAACACAGGCTTAGAACCACACTCCTTCCCCCCACCCACCACCATCAGAGGGCCAGGACAGTGCTGGCCGGTCCCTCCTGAGAGGGCTCCAGGCACGCCAGAGAACCTGAGTCTGGACTGCAGAGTGACAGGGAGAGTCTAGGCCGTCTACTCAGCTTGAAGCTTTGCTTGCCGCCACCTACTTCAACCCTGCACCTGGACAACCATGTCCATATCCTATTTCAGGGCCTTTTCAGACTGTCACCAATCTTGTCCCCCAAACAGTGTCAACGGAAAGAACCCCAAGCCTGTGTTCACCACTCGGTCGTGAGTCAGCCTCGTGGGTGCCATTAGCTCTTCATCCACAGGCGGTTCCCTGGTCCTGGCGTCCACATGGCTCCACCCCAGGGAGCTGATGCGCATTCTGCCAGTTGTCACCATCTTACCTCTCTGGGAGTCAGTGGTTCCCACCCGACTTTGTGTAGAGTGAATTTCTTTCTTTATTTTTTACTTTTTGCAGAGTGTAAAAAGATTGTGCAGCCTAGTTTTTAGTTTGAATGCGATGATTGATTAAATTATGTTCAAATGAAAGTTATCAGTGATCGCCTGGGTATAATCAGTATATTTCGGTTTGAAATTTTAGAAAATAGTTCTTAAATAGCTTTTCTAAAAGATTAAACCTGTATTCACACATCCCTGCGCTTCTGTAGCAGGTAATTCTACTCATTTTCCTCCCTGTGCTCTTAGGTGGGAGCCACATGACTGAGTTCCGGCCACGGGAGTGAAGGCAAAATCCACATGTTCCAAGTCTGTGGCCTGACCTCTAAAATCTGTCACATGGTTCTATACAATCTCTCTTCACTCCTCAGTCAGGAAGTTGGAATGGATCTGCTAGAGAATTCCGACACCCTGGGGTCTGAAGAGCTTCCAGCCGTGGGATCTGGGCCCCCAAATGATGAAAGCTGGGGCAGGGACAGAGCAGCCCTTCCAAACCATGCACCCACACTGTACGGCGATATGAGCCGGAAGTGGGCCTGCGCCCCTTTAGGCTCCTGCAATGTTGGCATCGCATGTTAACCACCGTTGGTCTCTGTTGAGTAATCCCTCCCGTTTGTAGACTATTTCCTCCCTGATCCTCGCCCCCTGGACAGACCTCACCACTTCTCCTGTCCCTAAGACTACTTCTGGCTTCATGATCCTGACCCTCCCCAGCCTCTCAGCTACTGCTTGAGCCCAGTTTTGAGCCCAGTTTTTGAAAGACACTGAATGCAGTGTCTTTCCAGAGGACCTGGATGAGAGGGAGGGCTGAGGGGAAACAGGACATCCTCTTCCCGGGACGGTCTCATCCTTGCTGTCATGCCCCTTGTTTAAAACACCTTCATTTCCTAAGTCTGAAGGCTCTCTATCTCTCCCTACAGAAACCTGATCACTCGATTAATTATTTTCCAATATTCCTTTTCTTTCGTAATATTTAAGTAGGTTCATGTAGTCAGCTCCCTGTTCATTACAGGTTATTGGCTAATTATTCAGGTGCTTTGTTGCTAATTTACTTTTCAAAAACTATACCTTTAATGACAGTGGACAGACTGTCAAAAAAGAAATTTTTTGAAGAAGGCAAGAAAATCTGGGCACAAGAAGCCAGGAGAATGTCTGTGCACAAACTATATACTCGTACAAATGACCTGAAGAGCACGTGAGAGGTAGACAAAAAATTTGACTATGATATACTGATTTCTTAAAAATAATGTGATACAAAAACAGATCACTTCTGGATATTTTCGATTGTATGTCCTTGCAGCAGCACCCCCTTAAATGTTTCTCCATCCCGAATAGACATTGAAAACTTTTTATACAGGTCCTGTCTTCCCAGAAGCAAATATCCTTTGCTTCGCATTCATACCTAATTCATGTCATCACTATTTTGCAGCACCTACTTTTTTGAGCACCCATTTTCAAGACAAAAACACATTAGGAGTAAAATTAGAACCAAAATATCTGATGAGCACCTTGAGAACTCCCTGGGAATTGCAACTACGTCTATCAAACCAGATATTGATGTACTAGTTTCTCAAGTACAATGTCAAACATCCCACTGGTTTTATGTTGCCCCCTTTTATTTTTATAACAAAAAATATTTTTTAAAAGTTTTTTTAAAGCACAGGCACTTGGGCCCCAATCAAATACTTAAACTGGTGTCTCTGAAGACAAACAGTATAGTATAAAAGCCCTTGTTCATTTTATGTGTATCTATGTTTGAGAATCACTGTTTCCTAAGCATCTTCAATTACTATATCGATTGCTATCAATTGGTCCAGGTCATATTTAGAAAAGGTTCCTTCTTACCCTGAGAGTCTATGGCCCTTTTATTCATTCTCCAGGGTTTTCATCAATCGGAACTCTCATAGGCATCTCAGTTGACTGAATGGATGAAGCATTTGAAACTAAAGAAGAAAATCTAAATATTAAAGATAAATTTCCTTTTACTATACCCCTGTTTCCCAAGACTTTAGAATTATTGATTTATGAATAGGGCTTAAAACCTTCAGTGATGCACAACTTAACTCGTTTATGTTCTCTTGGCCACAGGACATATAAAAAGGGTTAAATGACGACCATCTTCTACTACTTGAAGGCTATAAAATCTAAGGTATAAAAATGAGGAATGGTGAAATAATATAAATAATGGAATGACATTTAGGAAAAAGAGAACTTGGGGAGTAATAACTGGAAAGCTTCCTTATGTCTAAGGTCGGCTGGATGATAAATTAGTCTCTGAGGGAAATGGTGGGGGTCTTCAAGCTGCGACTATTTTGAAATCTGACTGACTGAGCAGCACAGGGCAATAATATAGGATGAATTTTTTAATGAGAAGGCAACATGACTTAATAGGTCTTTTCTACCCTAGCACCAATTCACTGAATCAGAACTTGAGCCCATGTCTCTTACTCAAGTAACAGGCATTTTGGAACCAAATAACAATAGTCCCAGGGTGGTTCAGGCAGCCACAGATGGTTGCTATTTCTGGAAGCTTTCTCCATTTGTAGTCAACACCTGATGATACCAACACTTTTTTCTTCCATCTTTTCTTTCATCCATCCTTCCTTTCCCTTGTCCCCTTCCTTCCTGTATTTTTCCTTCTTTCTTCATTCCTTCTTCCATTCTCTATTTGTCTTTCTTTCTCTCTGTTCCTCCCATTTCTCTTCATATTTTTTTTTCTGGAGAGGGGAAGTACATGGCATCTTGAACAAATATCTTTCCCCCTTTCATCGTCAATTCAATGGGAATAAAATCAGAATATCTATTATGTAAACAAATAATCATCTTTAGTCCAGAATTACCCAAAATATCTCTCAGCATATTTCAAATTTATTTGTAATTTCTTAACTCTCCACTTGGTTTTGCTGTACCTCAATTCACAAAGCCATGCCTTCCTGCCTCTGTTATACTACAGTAGTTTGCCCTGAAATGCATTTGGGGACAGCCGAACCGCAACGGTTCCTCCAACAAAGCAGTAAGCAAGGCAAGTGTGATCTTATGTAACAGTTATACCGGAAGCAGCTGGGGGAAATGAGAGGTTGGTATAGCCAAGACCAGCCACAGGAAAGATATACCCAGCCATCAGTCATCATGTTCAGCAAATGACAGTATTTGACTCTGCCTGACAGAGAGTGTGGGGGGAGGGGAGCGGAGAGGAGGGGAGGAGAAGGAAGGGGAGGGAAGATGGGCAAGTGCCTGCCCATGCTGTTAGAAAAACATATACGCTGGACTTATTTTCAATTTAGATGGACGATCCCTGACTCTTCAGCAGGAATGTTGTTCTGGGAAGTTTGCATTTTTGTTTACATGCCTGCCTTGGCTCTCACGGTGCAGAAGCAGGCAAATGCTCAGTGGCTGATTTAAAGTTTATATTGAAAAGGGCTTCATCAACAAAGTGTATAAATTCAGCCACCCAAAAATGCAACTCTCATATGTTTCCATGAACTTTCCACTTGTGGTACCCTTTAGACAAATACACATACATGCATACATATATATATATATATACACACACACACACACACACACACACACACACACACAGATATAGATATAGGTATATAGATATACATATATATGATATCATTCACATTGCATTGCATATGACCCTGCAACAAACTGACACAGAAAAATTGTCTTTACATGAAATTATAGGGGGGGAATAGGTAGAAAGCTTTTCATAAAAGACAGGTAATTTGATTACCAATGACAGATTAAGATATTTGTTTCCTATAAATTTGATTGGAAGTATAGTAGCTCAATTGGAAGAACAAAATATTCACAATATATACAAGGGGGTGAAAGTAGGTTTACAGTTGTTTGTATGGAAAATAATATAATAATTAATAAATAGTAATACAAGAATAAGCTATTATACATACTCAGAACTGTAAACCTATTTTCATCTCATTCTGTACTTGAAAAATAATTAGATCAGATTTTTTTTGTTCATCTATTTATTTATCCATTTATTGTCTTTATTTTTATTACTTTTGAGGAGAAAAAGAAATCTCTCTTCTGGTTTGCAATCCAAGCTGGATTCTCTCAGGTGATTATAAAGAACTCCAATTATGAAATCCATTCTCTAAAATCTGCAAGATTTGTCTTTCGCTGGAAAAAAGAGTGCTTGTAACAGCTGAGCGATAGGGGAGTCAGAGATCCTTCAGCATTCTGCACATTTTGTTAATGACCTAGTCATAAATAGTGTTCCTCTGGCCTCTATTTATAGTAGAATTGGAAGCATTGCACGACGCTAACTGCACATCTGGTCACACTGCAAAGCTCACGTGCAGCCCCCTCCCCTTTTGAACTTCTAATGTAAAATAGACTCCAGAAAGATTCTGAAGTTAATGAAAATGAAAGGCAGTGAAATTTTGACAAAGGGTGTTTCCACAGATTTCCAAAGCCAGCATCAGTTTACGGAAAGTTGGTGTATACAGGAAACCTTAAATCGGGCAACACAGTAAGCAACTTCAGTGGTGATACAATTTTAAGGAAGAGGGTGGTGGGGTCTTTGGAATCTCGGTGACTAGGGCCAATTAGGTGGTGCTGGCCGTGGTTTCTAATTTGTTGCACAATCACATGTTTACATACATGTGCACGTAAACTCCTGAGTTCCTGCATGTGGGCTCACACTTTGTAGAAGACTGCTTTTCATTAGTCTGGGAAGGAATGTGTTCCACATTTTTTTTAGAATTTGAATTCTAAGAAGAGTGAAAGAAAAAAGAGTCTATCTAAATATTGGACTCAAGTTACATGAGAACTAAATATAGAAAGCTTGCAGTTCAGAGAAGTAACTACTCACACACTACATTGCCCAGGAATTTTTAAAAAATGAAATAAAATGGAACGATGCCCAGGACGTGAGTTTCCTGAACCGCACTAAGAAGTAGTACCAGTCTTGCCTTTCTAACAGATGTTTGCGTTGCTGTTGGGAATCTCACAGTGTTTGTATTTTCTAGCCACTGCTCATTGTTTCCAGGAAGCCTTTCTCAGGGTTTAATTTGAGAAAACCTGTGGCTTAGCAAACTTTGTATCCCCACATTCTCTCTGGTCCCCTGACTCCCTAACATTCCAGGTCAAGTATCTCCAACATTAATGGGACAACAAAGAGTCACCCAAGTGCCTTGTTAAATACACAGACCCAAGCCACGCCCAAAGATTAAGTCTAGATCTCAGATAGGGCTCTGGGTTCTGCATTTTTAACAAATACCCTACTGGTAATTCAGATGCAGATAACTGTGAAGCTCACTTTTACAAACACTAATGTAGAAATATCTCTCTATTCTTTTTTCTCAACTCACAAACATGTTTGGTGGGAGGGACTTCATGAAGTATGCTTGTTCTTGATTACCGAGCAGTCATTGCTATGCTACTGTTGATGGCACCTTCATGTTTAGGGGCCTTAAAGGATGAGTGATCCTCCCATGACCTCAGCCTATACCTAACCAATTATATTATTCCAAAGAGAACTTGAATAATTAGCATTCATTTTGTTCTAATATGTAAATCAGATGGAAAAAGACAGTCATCAGTGAAATAGATATCTTATGACCACAAAGATCAATATTGAAATAAATACAATAATAGATTGATATTGCTATATGACTATAGTTATGTTATATAATATTAATAGATCAATTAATGCTATATTCTTAGAATAATATGATATTTCTGCATGGCTGCATCTGTTAACTATCAGTAAAAATTTTTAGTTTTGTATCCTCAATCAATAATGAACAATTTCACCATCAATTCTTGGTAGAATGGAGGGATTTTTATCAGAAGCTATAGCAAAAACATTGGGCAATGTTTACATGTTCAAAGCTGATTTGATTTCTTAATGCCATTTTACCTCTCATTACCTGAAAATTTTAAGGAAATTTGGATTTCATTCTAACTCAATTACCACCATATCCACAGTGTTTTGCTCTTCATGTTATTATTTGACTCTGTCTGTAGCATGAGTGTCTCTCTCCCAAGCCCACTTTTCTTCAATGAGTGCAATCACCACAGAAGAGGGAAAATTTTAACAAGAATAAAGCAGATACAAGAAGCGACTCCAGGGTCCTGCAGATGTTCCCAGCTGAGACACCAGCTGGCATTGTGGTTGTTTGTGTGGAGTGGAATCCCACGAGCCAATGAAAGGGTACAATCAGTTTTAGCTGACTCAATTGTTCAATTTCCATTTCTTCAACACAGATGAAACTGATGCAAATTGTTTGAAAATACGAGCCTTGCGGCTAAGTGCATTGCCAAACTCTACTGCAGAAAGGGAAATTTTTTGATGACATGATAAATGTCTGAAAACACTGCTTTAAAAGGTTGTTAAAATCCTTGGTGGAACCCCTGTTAGTTATTTTGATTGTTGATGTCACAAATAATTTGAACATCTCAGCTTTCTAATGCACCCTCTCCAAAGAGTTCAAAGGTCTTGACAAAGAGAAGAGAAATTAGAGAAGGCTGTGCCACATCTTTCGTTTTGATCAGCAATGGTTGCCAGGGATAGTCGGTAAAACAACACAGTAGTCCTCCATGACACCAATCTCAACATGACAGAGATACGGTGTCCTCCTTGATGAGCAACATATTGATAGTAACGAATAACTTATATTTACTCAGTATTCATTATATATCAGGCACTTTCTATAAATTATCTGATTCTCACAAAACTATGATTTTTGTAATATTATTAAACTAACTTTACAGATAAGGCAACTGGGGATCTAGAAATTACAAAAAAAAAAAAGCCTAAGTTCGCATACTCGATGCTGTACCTGGGATTAGCACCAAGATCTGATTCTAGAAACTCTGTTCTTAATCACTTTGAAATAGTCAGTCATTTGGACCTTAACTTTTGTTGGGATGTATTTAAGAAGTGTCGGAAATAACATTTAAGTTGGAAGAGCAGAATGATGGGTCCTTCAACTGGCAAGTGTAACATCAACATTTGATAGGCCAGCAAACATTGTTAAGCATTTTCTAAGTGTTGATCATTCTTTTAGCAGCTGAGGATACTGCTGTAAGTGAGCTGCTCATAAAAAATGGGTGAGAGATGAATCTGTAAACAAACAATGCAACTCCTAGAGTAAACGTAGACAGGCAAGTGGCTAAGGAAGCTGTACTGAGTGGTGCTGATTCTGAGAGGCACACAGAGGTCAGGAACTGGTCTATATGTGAACTAAGCCGATCCATGCAGGGGGCTCATCTCTATCACTGGTCTCGAAGGACACTCCTGAAGAAAGTCTCATGATGAACAATTGGGAAATTTGTTAGAGAGGGCTTCTAAATTCTCTGCCTCTTAAAGGTGAGTGGATGAGAATGGGAATGGAGGCATTTGCAGGTTGCCTTTTCTGCCCTCTTGCTTTATCACTATCCATCCCTACATCACTCCCCTTTAAATTAAGCAGCTACAATCCAGGCCACTGTGCTGCATCTTTAAATGCATACAGCGTGCTGAGATGTCACTGAAATGGAATCCAAGATAGCAGTAGTCTTTCACTAGGATTAGGAGGGAGTGGGGAGGTGTTCAAGGTACTTGAGAAAATCCAGGAGCCCTACCTGAACTATTCTGGCTCCTGCAACACCTGCCTAGTTAGTCAGTCACTGGGTGGACTGAGCTCACCTGACTTTTAAACATGCCCTTTAGCTTCCAGGCAATGCTATGAGGCCCGTCTTGAAAAGCAGCCAGAGATTTCTCTGCCAACAGCCGATGAGGGGCTCTGTCTTCCTCACAGACACTGTGCACTGATTGCACATGATTAATGACAATATCTGTGGGCAGGGTGGGGCTTTTTCAAACATCTCCTATTGGCCAGCGCTACTCCTGAAACCCAGCACGTGAAGAGCTGGGACTAATCTCTCCACATGGTCTACTCATGAAATTATTAATGATGACCTTTTATGGTTGGTGTCTGGCAGGGGGATAGCGTTTCACATGTGGCCAGCATGTATTTGGACAGAAGATCCAGAGTTCACTCAGCAGACAGATGAGTGATCTCCCAGTATTCATTGGGGGTGAGTAAAACACATCTCAGAGCCTCCATCCCAGCCCAAGATTGCTTGATCCATTGACAAAAAGTTTTCTTAAAGAAAAGTAAAAATAGATATCGAGTCAAGGCAAGGTTCCAAACTAAGTCATAAATGGCAGAGCCTTCTGTGGCAGTACAGCTCTGCCAAGTGCAAGGTAATTTAAACAGTTTGCGTGAAGGTCATGTTGGCCCTGGAAGGTATGTGGACTGAATGTTCAGCCTTCACTGTGCCATTTGGTATCTGAGCTTCACTCCACATTTCTCTCCCAGTGTTTTGTTAAACTCACCATTCGGGATTCATCTTAAATACCCAATGAAGAAACACAAACCAAAAGCATTGATATTTCTTCCAAATATGCTAAACACCACAGAGCACAGTATGCACAGGACAGGATTTGTTTTCTGCTCTTCCCAAATAAATCCACACTCTGCTCATTCTACTTTGCCTCCTAACAGCACTATGACATCACCACCCATTTCTGGCTACGTTTTCTCTTGCAAGATCAATCAAGTTAAACATCTCAGGAACCAATCACCACAATTAGGAGGTTTTCAAATATAACACATTGTAGAGATGATGGCATTTACCTAATATTCATAATAAATAAATTGAGAGGGATGGTCACCAGTTAAAAAAAAATAGCTTACTGCTATTGAAAAGAGCCAGCAATAAGTTCTTCACCACACCACACAGCCATCCCCAAGTCTGTGTGTGTGTGTAAACTTAAATTACTTGGAGATATAGATAGATAGATATAGATATCTCCAAGCAATTTGATAATGTAATGTTTAAGAGAAGTCCTTAGAATGTAATCCCTTTCTTCCTTAGTTCAAGTAGCTGATCACCATTCTTTTTACAATGTAGCTAGGAACATCTGGACTAAAGCATGAGCGTCCCACTGAGTTACGCAAATGTAAGGCAAACTATTTCTCACTGTCCTAGAAGAAGAGTGTGAAAAGGCTTTTTATTTAGTTAGTTCATACATCTTTTGGAGTGAAGTCAGAAGGCAGAAATCACACAGTAATTTAAATAGCAAAGGTTTAATATAAAAATTGTAATATAGAGGAGTGAAGGAGAATTTTAAGAAATACTCTAAGGTTGAGGTAGAGTAAATGCCCAAGAAAAGGGACAAACTAAGAAAAATATCTCAGAGAAAAATATCTCCTTCTTTGTCTCCACTCTCAGATAATATGTTCACATTAACAGTCGATAACCCCAAATACTAATGGAAGGCCAAGGGAGATGCTGACATGAATTATGAAAAGTAAATTATGTTAGAGGTTAATTTACAACCAACTATTGTTCATGATAATGTAAGTTTGTGTCAGATAAATGTGACTATCCAGAACTATTTTGTTTCTGGATGATACTAATTTATGCCTTTGCCTATATTATCCTTAACCACTGAAAGTCTTAATCACTGTCTTCTATTATCACCAACTCTACCACCCTTAATCACTCTACTTTCAGGACTTACTAATGAAAGGAAAGGAGCTTTTAAAACAGTGATGATTCTTTATGTGCCAAATATGTAATATATATATAAAGTATATACGTATTTAAAATTGAGCTTTCTTGAGAGAGTGTTAGCACTTGAAGTAGTGATCTTTGCCCATGAAGAAATACTAAATATATGAGATAGGTTTTCTTTTGGGGAGAGGGTTGTGGAGGAAGGCAGGAGGTGCCGTAAAAGTAGTTCCCACAAAACAAGGGAGAGACATGCAAGCAAAATAAATCTTGAAACTTGGAACCATCTTATATTTTCATTTCTCACCTACACAACTGTCAGCTACCTGACGCCAAGTTTGAAAAGCAAGAAAACTCTGTGTAATTTGTAACATTTGCATAAGGCTCTCAGAAAATGGGGCGCGGTGCCTTGAGGCATGCCCTCTTGGGTATAATTATCCTGACACTATCTCATTCATGCGATCAAACTCAAAGGAAGGGATGTGCAAATCCAAAGGTGTAGGTTGAAGGAAAACCTGTGTCATGATGGAAGAATTCTGTACTTTGATTGTGGTACTGATTACATGAATCTGCGCACAGGATAAGATGACACAGAACTACACACACACAGTACACTGAAAAATAATTAAAAAGCAAATAAGCCCTGTGGTCTAGCCAACAGCAATGTACCAAGGCAATCTCCTCATTTGGAGACTGAAGGCTCCTCAGTGGGAATGCCAAGGGGTTGTTTGGGGGTGTCCTAGTACCCCTGCCCATAATCTCCATGGACCTCCAAGGCCACACCAATGAAATATTCCAGCTAGGTAAAATCAAGGATGTTTTTCAAGACCTTTTTCTAGCCACTATCCCACATTAATTCCATTGCTACACTAAATACTTTCTGAGCCACCATTGGTTCTGACGTCATTACATTTTTTTTAAGAATGACAAATCTGATCACATTACTAACCTGCTTTTATTTACTTAACAAATTCTTATTCACTAACTTCCCCAGGTCACGCAGGCCTGAAACTTGATATACAAATGATTCCTGGTTACCTGATGCCTAGAGGATAAATTCCAAATCATTCAGCTTTTCGCATGAGCTCTTTAACAACCATTGCTAACTCGCCTTTCCAGACCCATTTCCATCACTCTCTTCACTTCCTTCCCCTCTGGCCACCCCCTACCTGCCCCCCTCCCATGGATGTGATGCATTCTGTGTTCTTCCTTCCTTAGTGCAGTTTCAAAGATATTGCACCATCCTGTGTTCCTGTTAATCTGTGTTTGGAATGCTCCTTCTGCCTGTCCTGAAATACCTTCTGCTCCAACACACACACACTTCTGCATAGAAAATTCATGTAAATCTTTTTAAGATCCAACTCAACAGAACTTCCTTTGACATGTTCTTTAATGCCTTGGTACTTTTAAATAGCTAAAACTTCTGTTCATCATGCAGTGGGAAACATTTCCCACATTCTTAATTCTGGAATAGCCCAGTTCTTTGCATTCTCCAACAGAGTGAATTAGATGTGACATCCTATGGCTGCCGAGTCTTAGCCCCAAGGTCTTGCAGGTTTTGGTCTCACCCGCTTTGACAGTTGCAGCAACCATATTAGACCCCTGGGAGGGGAACTGAGATGCCCAGCTGGGAAACCCACTGAAGGTCAGGTATGTAGATCAATTTTCATTTGACTGTCTAACTCTAGCTGAGTAATTCCAGGAGACACCAGCAGAAGAACTGGGTTCCAGAGCCAAGCTTCCAGAGAACAATTATGTGCAAATAAGTACCAATTGTTTTAAGCCACTTAGTCCTGGAATAGCATAGTTTGTAGGAGTAAGGAATTAGCTAGATGTAGCCTCAGAGAGGCCCACCCCAACTCTAGCCTCAGAGATCTAGGCATTTCAAATTCTGAAACATCCTAGCATTCTGCTACACCTCACATGTCACCATGATCATCTGTTTATGCAGTTCCTCTGCTAGACTATTAGACTCTGAGTTCCCCACAAGCAGAAATATCCTCAGGACCTCACAACAAGCCTGAGCATATAATAGGCACTACAGAAATCACTGGTAACTCAACAAAAAGCCAAAGTACCAGGTTTCCTCAAGACGGGCTTTCCCCTTGATCCTGTATGAGTGCATGCGTTAGTCAAGACATTGGGCAGATGAAGCTTCACTTTCTGTACTGGCCAGGAATGGTGAAGCTCATGTCCCAGTGGCGTGGCTCACAGGAGGCTAAATTTAGCAGCAGTGATAGACTGGACCTCTGCAGAGTGCTAAGATTAAATGGCCTCATATGAGCAGTGTATTACTAGCTCTGCCAGTCTAAAATCCAAGGGAGCTCTTTGCTTGCAAATAAGGAAACATAATTCCAAGCAAAATCCTGTAAGTCTTGGCTTTGGGTCAAAATGCATTGTAAACATAAAAACATTTGCTTTATCTAATTCCTCTCAAGAGTTTTATTCAACATTATCCAGAGCAAGACAAATTATTCACTATAGTACATTACTGGTAACATGACTGAAAAAAGACAAGATAGTTAATAATCTGATGATAATTCCTCCACTTGGATTCTTAGTTTTGCATAATTTCAGCTGGATGAATCTCATCGTTGAATCATTAAATAACCCATTTTTAAGCGTGGATGTAGAGTTATTTTTTCTATGTTACTAAGGCTGCATTAACAACATTTAATATTTTTTTCTTCATGTGTATCATCATGAATATCACGTGTCATCATTGAAACCGTCATTATTGTGAAGATGAAGGCAAAAACAGTTGATTAAGAGACTCAGAAGAAGAGATTTCAATCCTTGCTTTGTTTTCTCAATGTCCTGTTCTTCATCTCTTTACATCATAAATGTTTGCCCCTAGCTGTTTTATTGGCAATTCTGTTAACTTAGAAAAAACTTTTTAAAAGATTAATCAATCATATTAATTATGGTAGAGGGCATTCATAGGGTTTCTGTGCCCTCAAATAATGTTTCAACTGCGATGCTTATGCTGACAAAATAAGAAAAATCTTAATGACATTATTAGGTTTTTCTGTTTGTTATTATACAAAAATTTTTCATTAAAAATAAAACATGATAAATATCATGTCCTTTGTTTTACTATTTTCCCAATATGCTTAAGATATAATTAACATAGAGAACTGTGTCAGTTTAAGGTATGTAGTATAATGATGCCATATTTACATATATTGTAAAATAATTACCACTATAAGTTTAACAAAATCATATATATTCATATATGTACACACGTTGTCCCCCTTGTGATGTAGACTCTTAGGATTTACGTTCTTAACAACTTTCGAACACATCATGCAGCAGCATCAACTGCATTTGTCATGTCGCACAGGGCATCGCTAGTACATAAGTTATTTTATAACAAGAACTTCGTACCTTCAGACCACCTTCATCTATTCATCCTACCCCAGCCCCCTGCCTCTAGTAACCATGAATCTGTTCTCTTTCTGTGATTTTTGTTTGTGTGTGTGTGTATATATATATATTTATTTATTTCACATATAAGTGAGTTCATACAGTATTTTTATTCCTCTCTCTGACTTATTTCACTTAGCATAATGCCCTCAGAGTCTATCCATATTGTCACAAATGACAAGATTTAATTTTTATATAAATTTTTTATATATATATATATATATCTCCACAACTTTATGCATTCATCCTTCAAAAGACATTTGGGTTGTTTCCATGTCTTGACTGCTATGAACAAAGCTGCTAAGAGCATGGGCAGCTTTGGTACAGTGTTTCTAGTTCTTTTGGTTACATTTTCCGAAGTGGGATTGCTGGATCATAAGGTAGTCCTAGTTTTGCGCCTCAATACTCCGCACCGGAGTGGCCGCGCCAGCGTAGAATCCCGCCAACAGTGGTACATGGGGGTTCCCTCTCTCCACACCCTTGCCAGGGATTCTCATCTCCTGTCCTCTGAACAGCCCTTCTAACAGGCATGAAGGGATACTGTGCTGTGGTTTTGATTTGCTTTTCCCTAATGATTAGTGATGCTGAGCACCTTTTCATGTGTCCACTGGCAGAAATTTTATTAACCAAATATTATTCGTTGATATTTTTTAAAACTATAGTATATGCTAATTTTTAAAACTATAACTAAAATTAATAACTGGTCAGATTTTTTAAAATGACTTTAGAACACCTTATCAAGATGTACTGGAAAACTTTTTTATGAACTTTTTTACTTTCTACTGTGGGACAGAGAATCCCCCTGGTCCAAGAAAGACTGTACGTTTATACCAAGTTGCTAGAGCTTTGGCAAATGCAAATTCAACTCCTCACTATGAGCCCTATTTATTTGCAAAAGAAAATTTAATCCATATGATTTTGATTCATTGACACAGGAATTCAAGCAAATAGTGTTTCATAAGTTCTACTTGATTTCTGAGAAGCCTGTGAGACACCTTTTGCTGTGATATTATTTTTAGGAAAAAGGAATGTTTTTACAGGTTGGAAAAAATCAGGGGCCTATACCTGAACAAAATGATGGATCCCCATCATGGTAGGGAATGTGAACTAAACTTCCTTGGAAACCATCACAGCACAGGGGCTGAGGGGTGTCCTGGACAGGCAGACTGAATTTGACTCCAGCCAACATAAGACAGCAGTGATGAGCAAACCACTTGCCTCCCCAAGATTATCCTGCAGAAACCCCAGGTAGATGACCAATGACTACAGTAGAACTATGACTCAAGCTGTTGTAAATCGAATGCTTACTGATTTTGTAACATTCATGTGAGTGGGTGAGCTAGGGAATGAATCAGTTTTGAGTGTTCTGTTGACCCCAGGTGCCAAACAGACTCCACCAAAACTGGCTGGTCCTCAAGCTTCATACCAGAGCAATGAGTCAGCCTCCAGGCTAACTGAGGGAGCTCTGGGCTCCGAAGCCCACTCACCCTGGGAACTCCCCGACTGAGAGGCGGGCCCGGGGGACTCGGAGCTACTGGCTTGGAGATTTGAGACCTGGGTAAGTGCCCACAAACTCCCGTAAATCATGGAAACATTTGAATTTCATAGTCCTTATTTATTCCACAGATCTAAAAAGGAAGATTATTAGAATTCTGTATACTAAAGTTAGACCTAGAGAGTAAAAATTTAATTGAGCTGATCTTTCCTTGAATCATCAATTAAAAAGGGAGTGATACAATTGTCTAGCCTAATGTATTATTTTAATAGTTGTGTGGCCAAAGGTCTGGAGTGCAAAGACATGAAATTTTCACTCACATAACCTAGATTAAGACTCACATCTGACGGTTACTGGCCATCTGATATTGGGAAATCGCAACACCCTCTGCGGTCTCAGTTTTCCCAGTTGCTGCATGACAGATGCCATAGTTACAGCGATCCGCTGAGGTGCTGTGTCTGGAATCGTTTAGAGCCATAAAACACTCTAGCCATTTATTCTTAAAAATGCATGCGTAAAATTTGTAGTAAAGGCCTAGGTACAAAATTTAGTGTGATTAAAACTTAGGAATGTCCAAATATTTTTTATCTCTGCAGGAAAATTTTGCAAATCTGTGGTACCTAGTTTTAATGTTCCTGGGCATCAAGAACAACTATGTATTCACTTCATAACCCAAATGCATTCCTTTCAACACAAAACACCCCCAACACCAGTGTATCCAGTGGTAGCTAGAGGAATACAGCTACATCCAATTCAGCATTAAATTTGAGAAACTATGTTTCACTTCTCCATATAAAACCTTATAATCTGACCATTAACTTGTGCAGGCTTGATTTTGACAATAAAACTACACTTAGAGGGGAGACAAATTCCACCCGTTGTTGTTGAAAGCAAAGTCTTTCAGTACCTTGAGTGTGCTGGGCTGATTTTTTTTACACAGAGACAGTTGCACATTTGAGCCACATGTGAGTTCAACTGGAACGTGATATTTTTGACTGTGCCAGAGTTCCTCAAGAGCTCCTCAAATCAGAGGCTGTGGCTGGCCACCACAGCTTTGGGACACCTACGTGACTTTGCTCGTGGTAGGTAGGGTTCCAGAGCAAGACGTAGAGATTTCTTTTCCCCATGGATTCTTCCTCCCATCACAAATCCTCGGTCCTCATCCCAGGAGCTAGTTTGGCTCACTCTGTGGCAAGGGAACCAGACAGTTTCGAAGGGCTGGTGCAGGGGAGGGGACTGTCGGCCTGCAGGAGGGGATGGCAGAGTGAGCGCTCTCCGTGTGCTTCAGAAAACACGGCTGCTGCCCCCGGTTCTCACGTGGGCTCCCACGGCCGTCCTTGTCTAGTAAGTTGGAATCTGGACTAGATATTCTCTGAGATTTTTTTCTATGTCTTGAATTCATTGACATTATTAAATTCTTTTTAAAATTACTTTAATTTTTATAATTAATTTTTCAATTGCAGTTAATATACAATATTATATTAGTTTCGGATGTACAACATAGTTATTAATATTATATGCCTTCTGAAATGATCATCTTGGTATGTCCAAGGGCCACTTGACAAAATACATAATTATTATAATATTACTGACTGTATGCCCTATGCTGCACTTTATATCACCGTGACTATTTTTATAAATGGGAATGTGTACTTGTTAATCCATTTCCCCTTTTTCACCCCTCCCCCAACCTCCCTCTTACATGGTGATCATCTATTTGTCCTCTGTATCTATGAGTTTGTTTGTTTTGCTTGTTTATTTATTTTGATTTTTAGATTACACATATATGTCAAAGCATATGGTATTTGTCTTTCTCTGTCTGACTTACTTCACTTCACTATGTCCTCTAGGTCCACCCATATTGTTACAAATGGCAATATTTCATTCTTCCTTTATGGCTGAGTAGTATTTCATTGTATATATGTATCAATTCTTTGATAGTGTTTTGGATTTTTTTTTTCTGAAAAATACCCAAAACTGGAATAGCTGGAGCATATGGAAGTTCCGCAAGGTCTGTCCAGAAAGTATCCAGCCATGTGCTATGGAAAATAGAGACATTCATTGAAGAAGATACAATATATATAAGAAATGTTGTACATAAGACAATGATGCCTTCAAAGGCATCTTCAAAGTAGAAATTTCCTCCAAAGGAGGCACCTTGGGACCTCACACAGTTCTCCCAATCACCATCAGCTGCCCCATCATATCTTCCTGAATCTCATTGATGATCTGAAATCTCTTCCCTTTCAAAGGTGATTTTAGTTTTGGAAAAAGCCAGAAGTCACAGGGCACCAAATCTGGGCTGTATGGGGGCTGAGTCACCTGGGTGATTTGCTGTTTCACCAAAAACCTCTGCAGAAGATGTGATGCATGAGCCAATACGTTGTTGTGATGAAGCTGCCAATCACCAGATGCCCATAGCTGTGGCCTTCTGAAACGCAGGCATAATTTCCACAGAGGAATGTTCAAGCTTAACACAAAATTTGATGCAGATTTGTTGCTCTACTCACTCATTTTGAATGAGACAACCACACAGAACACATGCTCACTAAACGGCATCTACCACCCCCAGTGACTAGTACAGTGAAATCATCATTGTTTACGCATGTGCATTCTAGTCCAACTCTCCTTGGCTGCCAGGATACATTGATGTCCCTCAAACCATTCTCATTGTATTAACAAAGGCTGGACATTTTCCAGACAGACCTCGTTGTTTGTTTGTTTGTTTGTTTGTTTCAGGAACCTCCGTACCGTTTTCCATAGTGGCTGCATCAATTTAGATCCCCATTAACCCTGCACAAGGGTTCCCTTTTCTCCAAATCCTGACACTTGTTGTTTGTTTATAGACATTCTTACAGGTGTGAGCATCTAGCTCACTGTGGTTTCGTTTGCTGTTGACAGTGCTGTTGAGCATCATTTCATGTACCTGCTGGCCCTGCGTATGTCTTCTTTGGAGAAATGCTTATTCATGTCCTCTGCCCATTTCTTAATCGGGGTTTTTTTTTTTTTATGTTGAGTTCTAAGAGTTCTTAGTATTTTGAATATTAATCCCTTTTTGGATATACATTTGCAAATATCTTCTCTCATTCAGTGTGACTTTTTGTAATTAGTGGTTTCCTTGAATTAGGCCATGATGAGTAACTGTAATCACTTGGCCCATAGTAAGACAAATAAATATAAAATACTTACATACTTGAGAAAAAGTCATTTTACCAAACACCCATAAAAGAATGTACTATCCAAAAAAAAAAAATACTTACATACTTGAAAGTTTGGCACAAAAGAAATATAAACACAAGAAGTAAGAGCTCTATCATCTTAAAGCAGTAGTGAACTTGACCTAAGCTCAGGTCTGGAATCTGACCAAATTAGCAACATCTTCAGTATTAGCAAGTATTTCAGTAGTAGATATAAGAAAACTAGTGTTCCAGGGTTCTCCAGAGAAATGTAGCGCCCCCTCCCCTCCCCCCCCCGCGCGCACACACGTACTCAGCATTTATTTATTTAAATGTTTTTGTTCATTTAAAGGAATTGGCTTACCACATGACCATGAGGATTGGCGAGTCTAAAATCCATAAGCCAGGCAGTCAGGCTGCAAAAGCAGGTGGGATATGATGCTATGGTCTTGAGGCAGAATTCCTTTGTCTCTTGAAAGCTCAGTTTTTCTACTTGAGGCTTTTAATTAATTGGATGAAGTCCACTCATGTTATCGAGGGTAACGTTACTTAATGTCAACTGATTGCAGATGTTAACCACATGTACCAAGTTTCTACACAGCAACACCTAGATCATGTTTGATTAAATAACTGAGTAGAATAGTCTAGCCAATGTAACACATAAGACTAACCACAACTAGTATAAGGAAATGGGTATTGAGTTAAACTCTATTCCCTTTTACATAAAATTACATTGGAGACTCAGCAAAATAGAGCTAACTCTCTAAAGTTCAGCAGAGTTAAAAACCAATTTTACACTGTCAGTGTAGATTTTTTCCTTGGATTCCATTCATTGTCACTTCACTTAGTGAGGGAGGCCAAAGAGCTTGCAGACTGAATGGATGGCTTTTTTTTCCATAGGAAAAATTTAAAGGTACACAAGTCTATATTTATACATATTTTAATGTAAAAATTCATTGAACTAAGATTTTTTCCCAATTATAAGGGCATAAATACATACTCTTAGAATTACACAGGATTGTTAAACATACTCCTGTTTAACCTTCTGCCAAATGCCATAATGTCTCCTACCTTAATCTTGAAAATTTTAGCAAAATATTTCTAGTAATAGGTAGAGTACTTCTTCAAAAATCAGCTCATTCTAAGTTTCGAAGAGCTCATCACTAAAAAGGTTTTTCACAAAATTGCCTATATCTGTTGGCCTATTAGTTCCATCCACTGACCCCTCTGCTGTATAAAGAAACACACAATAACATATCAATTCCCATCGTGTATTCAGGACCAAGGAAAAACCCAGGGATTTATTCAGGGATTATTTATTGAGTAGGATCTGTGTGGCAGATACTAGATAAAGTTTTGGCATGGTGCCACTCATTTAAAAAGCTCAGGCAAATGTTATTTGATTGCTCTAATAGCCCAGTGATGAGTTTAAGGGCAGGATATAACCAAATATGCCCTTATAATAATTAACTTTTCATCACTCTTTCACAACAAAAAGGGTCAAAGTTTTGTTAGCAAAGGGAGAATGGATTTGTCCTGCAAGCTAGATACTCAGAAGGAAACAACAGTAGTGATGACAAGCTTTGTGTGTCTGTGGATTTTGGGAAAACCAGGCACTGCGTGGAAGCCGTCACTTTCTCCCCTCTTCTCCATCAGTCCCACTCGGAACCACAGTTCATCCTTCCTTTCCTTAGCCAGAATGTGAAAGGCACAAAGAGGGAGCCGAAAACCGAAACCCCAGTGTTCTGTGGGAAAAACAAACAAACAAACAAGCACTGCAGAGCACAAAGAAGGCTCAGTGGGAGTGCCTCCTTGGGGACATCTGCATGGGAAGGCTTTCAGACAAGGACGAGGAAGAGGTAAAAAGAGGAAAGAGGAGGGGATCATCTTCTGGAACGCCTCCTCCTCGTAGTTTTGAAGTGTTACTGAAAGTATTTTCACAAATGGAAACATTCCCTTAACACAAGTTGGTTCCACCTAACTCGGTATGAAGATACAAAACCTGCACGTGACTGTTGAGGGCATCTTTATTCACAATGTCTCAACACTGGAGCGACCCAGAGGTCCTCAGAGGATGGGAGGTTAAACGAAGTGTCGCAGTGGTTCATGGGAAACCCCTCAGCCACGAAAAAGGACTATTGATAATTCAGCAACTGGGAACCACGGGATTACACTAAGTAAAAAAAAAGCCATTTCCAAAGGGCCACTGACGGTGATTCTATTTACATAACATTCTTTAGTCCTTCCTATAACATTCCTTAGACCCGGACCAATATAGGATCCTTGCAGGAACAGAACTCTTCTGAGTATGATGTTAAACCACAGTTTTGCAAGATGTTACCATGGAGGGAAACCATGTAAAGAGTACATGGGACCTCCCTGTATTATTTCTTACAGCTGCATGGGATCTGGATTGGTCTCAAAATTTTTTAAAAAGCTTCATTAAAAAAATGAGTTGGGCACATCTGTGAGAATGTACCTCTAGGTCATCTGTTCTGCTCTGTCCGATGCACTGTGTCTACCCTCTACCAATCCCGCTCACTCTTGACCCTTACAGCTGTAACAGTAAGCCTTCGTGCCAGATGGAGTGACTTCTCTCACTTTAGTTTCTTATTTCCAAGATTTAACTATTTAACCTTTCCAGACACATTTTCAAATAAGCTTGTATGTGCCCACCAACATCTTGCTGGCATTTGGACAGGAATTACATGAAACCAATAAATCAGTTGGGAAGGATTGACATCTTTATTATTTTCAGTCTGCTAATCCTCAAATGTGCTATTTTCTCCATTTATTTAGTTATTTCCTTCATCAGCATTTTATAATTTTTAGCATAAGAGACCTGAGCATATTTTAAGTTTTTACCTAAGTATTTAATTTTCTTCAGATGGAGTATAAAAGTTTGTATTTTTAATCATGTTTTACATTTTGGTTTCCAGGTACCTGTTGTCAGTATATAGAAAAGTAATAGTTTTTTTTTTTTCCCATGGTAATCTTACATTCTGAGAACTTGTTAAACTCATTAGTTCTAGGAGAATGTTGTTTGTAGATTCTCTGGAATTTTCTGTGTAAATAATCATGTTATCTGAAATAGAGACAGTTTCTTCCTTTCCAAACTGCCAATTTTTTTTTGCTTTTTTTCCCCATATTATAATAGCTACAACTTCCAGTACCACACAGATTAAGACCAATTACAGCAGATGTACTTGTCTTGTCCCTAATCGTAGAGTAAAATGGTACTGGGAAAGTTATTACCAATTTAGTATGATGTCAGCTGGAAGCTGTTCTTTCTTTCTTTCTTTCTTTCTTTCTTTCTTTCTTTCTTTCTTTCTTTCTTAAGTTCTTTAGCAAATTACTTTTCGGGGTGATTTTTATGAATGAAATTTGACTTTTGTCAAACTTATTTTCTACCTTTATTAATATGATCATTTGTTTTTTCTTCTTTAATCTGTTAATATGATGGGTTACACATATTGATTTTGAGTGTTGACTCAGAATTGGAATAAAGCACACTTAGTCATGGTGTATGATTATTTTTATACATTTGATTTGCTGATCAAGTTAATACATCCAAGTTAACGAGGGATATTGATCTGTAGTTTAGATTTTTTTTTTTTTGTATTCTCTTTTCTGGTTTTGGTATCAGGGTGATTCTAGTCTCATAGAGATTATGCAAAATTGCTGTTAATCCTTCTTTAAATGTTTGGTAGTCTTCACCAGTAAAATCATATGGCCCTGAATATTTCTTTTTCAGGAAACTTTAATTATAAATTCAATGATTTAATGGTTATGGAACTATGAAGGCTGATTATTTAATCCTGCTTGAGTTTTGATCATTTTTGGCTTGCAAGGAACGGACCCATTTCTTCTACATTTTTGAGTTTTTGAGCATTCAAGGAGTTCAGACATATGAATAGTCAGCTGCGGTAGGCAGCCTCCAAGATGAACCTCAATAAGTCCTGACTCCTGGTATTCATGCCATTGTGTGGTGACTTTGCACATTGTACCAGAGTTGGTCTGGGTGACAGATGGAATGTGCCAGAAATGCTATTATGGCTCTTTCCACATTAAATTTCAAAACACGTCACAGCTTCTACCTTGGCCTCCCTCTCTGTACCTACTTCTCTCTCTGTCTCTTTCTCCTTCTCTCTGATTATGGCTTTGAGGCTATCATCCTGTGAGCAGCTCGATGGAGAGGCTCACACGGTGAAGCTAGGAAGAGACCCTTGCCAACAACACACACGTGGGTGTGCCATCTTGGACAGAGAGCCGGCAGCCCAATCACGCTTTCAGATGCCTGCAGCCCTGGCCAACGTCTTCACTGTAACCTTATGGGAGACCCTGAGCCAGAGCCACCCCGCTGATCCGCTGCTGGATTCCCCACTGTCAGAACCTGTGTGAGATGATCCAGGCTGTTTGGGTGTTAAGTTTTGGAGTAAACTGTTCTGCAACAATAGATAACTACCTAATGGAATTGCCATTAATGTATTATGATATTCACACCACTGTACTAAAATAGCTTCTTTTCCTCCACGTTTATTCATTTACTTATTCATTATTCCTTCATTCACTCATTCATTCATTCTGCCATTTAAAAAACTTCTAATATACACCATGGATACGTTATGTTGGGTCTGGGGATATAAACAATGTTAACAGAATATCAGTATGATGTTAATGGGATTTTTCTCCTCTCAGCCTCAAATTTAGGGACGACTGGTGAGATTGCACACACTATAGATAATTGCTGAACGTTACAATTGCTCCTTTCCAGGGCTGACTAAAGGGAGTACAACCAGTCCTCAAGCCAGTTAGCTTCTAGGGAAGTATTTGTTTTACAACTTTTATAAAACAAATGCAGATAGCAAAGAAGAATTCATGCATTAGAAAGAGTTGTTAGACTAGAAAGAGCGTGGGGGAAATCTTCTGGCTTTGTCCCTCTCCTCCCCATGGAAGGGGTTTATTCCTCCACCTTGGCCCTATTAGAGAAAGCGTCCAAAGAGATGGAGTTGAAGTTCCCCAAGAAGACTGGCAACCTACCCAGCCACTTGATGAAGCTGACTGAGCTATAGAATTTCGTTTGCTTAAGTCAGAGCGGCTGCTGAGCCATGAATGGTCATCCAGGTGTGACGTACATGCATTCAGGCTCTGGGGTACACGCTGGCATGGAAACCAACATCTGCTTCTTTGGGGGATTGTTCCCAAGGCAGCAAACTGGCCAGAATGGGCTGCCACTGCAGAGAGAAAGAGAGCAGGTGCAGCGGTGGCTGGATGGCCTTAGTTCCTGTCCATGAGCTTTTGCCCCTTTTACTTAAATTTTCCTTTCTCTCCCCAAGAAGCTAGAAGAAGCAGACAGGGGAGTAAAAAAAATGGATAATTAAATACCTGCCCCTGGACACACACACACACACACACACACACACACACACACACACACACGTTCTCTCAACTATAAGAAAAGCCTGAATTTGGTCAGAGGGACAAAGTAAAATGGAAAGTTTTAAATGGAGTTTGAAATGCCTGAAAGTGACCACGAGTCCATGAAATATGCTTGAGCTATTTGACTCACCTAAGAAAAGTTGTTAGAAAAATATTTTTTCTATCCAAACTCAGTTCTTCAATAAGCAAGTTAATCAAAGATGAATCAAAAGTAGAGATGCTTTCCTTCTGAATGTCTGAACTCTTTTTATGTTGGTCTTGCACTTCCTTGAATCCATGACAAGGGGAAAAGGACTTACGCAATTCTTTCCTGGCTGTGGACTTGATCCAGAGATAGAGCAGGGTACAGAGAGGGCAGATTATCAGAAGAGGTGCGGGGAAATTGTTAAGGGAAAGAAAAGCCAAGAAGAAAATAGCATTGAGAAATGGGGAGCCAGAAAACCAGCCCCCCCGAGTGCTGTGGGAAACCACCTCCCAGGAGCTGAGGAGTCCTGTCTCTATCCTCTGGTTCTCAGCTGCCAAGTGACAGAATCCTCTCCCTGCCTCAGCGTCAAGGTGCCTCCCTGTCACCCAGGCACTGGGACATTGGGTTTACATCCGTATATCCCTAATGGCTGGCATAGGGTAGGGGAGGAAGAGGGAGAGTAGAGGAAATTATTGTTTCTTACATCTTACAACCAAGAACCTGGGGAGAAGCAATTTAGAGCAATTTTAAGCGATCTTCTTAATACTCCAGAAAGAACTCAGGGTCTGAATCTCTCTAGATCAAAAGCCTTGTTCACTAACAGCATCCCAGGGGTCCTTTGCATCTTACATAAGGCCAGAAAAGAGGTTCATATTGCACAGAACCTCATAAGAGGATCAGCTGCCAAGTTACTATGATGATGAGACACCCCACTTACAAGAAAAGACGTGACCCAGGTCCTGAGAACACAGGGCGGCACACTGATTGTTCACTCAATCCCACTGGCCTGGAGGAAACGAACTGCTTGTGTAACCCCCTCACTGACTAGAAGGGAGTGAAGTCGGCACTAAGTGAGTTTGGCTACGTTTTCACTAGGCTTCAAATAATGTCTCTGAGTCATAAGACCCTGAAATGTGCAGGATTGTTTATGACATGGTACCCAGAATGTCAACAGATTTCTTCCATTTTTTTAAAAGGCTCCTCAGAGGTGTCATATATAATCCTGACCGCTCACTTCTGCCTCTATAATTCAAGAAGAGAGCCATTCTATTATTTTTTTTAAGTTTAGATTTTACAGAGTATTTTAGAGTAAGTCCGACTGGGGGCATTTTGGAACAGCATGGATTTCTTATGCACAAGGTACACAGAGAGTGAAGAAGATGGGTCTCAGTAGGGACTTACCCTTTGACGTCATGTGTGACTTGTAACAAGCCACCGAACCCCTGTGGCCCTCCCTGTGTTCATCTGTGAAACCAGTCAGTAGCGTGTCCCTCTTCATTATAAAGGACTGTTATGAAGGTTCATCAGTTAATAAACGTACAAAACTTATTGTGTCTTGCTGTATGGCTCTGGTGTCCTATTTTTGGTTTCCTGCCCACTTCCCCAGATTAATCATAAACTCTACTCTCATTATATAATCAAAGAAGAGTCACTCTGGGCAGGGAAGGAGATGACATCTGGTCCTCAGAGTGTGGTCAGTTGAGAGCAGAATCCAGTTCCCTGCCACTTAGACTGCTCATCACAGAGGAGAAAGTGTCGACCCTGCACCCAGCGCTCTCTGCAGCAGCCTCCACCTGCCTTTTCCACCCGAATTCTCATCACCCAGCTCCCCCCAACCGAGTGCCGTGGACTACAGTTGGACACTCCGGATCTGTGTCCCCATCCTTCCTGTATGTCCCCGTGGTAAAGAAAGTGCCCATGTTCTCTATACCCTTGCGCGTCTGCCGTGAGAAGTCATGCAGCAACGCCTGTGCCAGTGACTTGGGCTGTGTCATCACTTATCTTATCTTCCCCTTTCTTACACTGTCTCCTTGACGAAAGAGACCATGTATTACAGTTGGATGCTTTTTGTTTGATTGCTGTATTTTTCACAACATAGGGGAAAAAAAAAACAGCGTCGTGTCTATGCTACATGCTTGATAAGTGGTTTTTAAACAAGTGAATGAATGAATGATGATGTGTTCGTTTCCTCCACAAATTCGTATAAATGCAGGGTCTGCTATCTGGCCTTCATCTTTCAGGAGGGAAGGTATGCAGAGAAGTCCTCTCTCCTTTTCTACTCCAAAAGCTTATTGAGAAAGCATGTGGCCCAGAACCAACAGGGCTGAGAGGTTCTGGGAAGAGCAAACTTTATCCCAAATGAAGAATTCAGAGGCTTATCCCTCAGCCCTTAGTAATAAACCCTTCAAACCCTGCATTCCTTTTTTTATTATAAACAAGAAGTTATTCTCTTAGTATTTCAAAATTCTTCAGCTAGCAGGAGGTCATGAGAAGCCGTGCGCAAGTTGTTCGGTGCACAACTCTGCCTCTGCGTGTCTCGCTCAGAAACCAATCTCCTGAGCTCAGGGAGATGCCCATCTCTGACTTCTTTCAAATAACCACAGTGTAACCCTAGGTCGCGAGATGTAACCTCTCTTGTGCTCAAGTAAGCCCTTTGCTGCTAGTGGAATTCAGAGTATTTCTACTTCAGAACGCAACACATATCTGAGAGGAAACTGGGTTGACTTGGCCTAGAAGAAAAGGCCAACAAGGGGATCTGAATGGAGGAGGGGATTTCGACCTTTTCCAACACGCTACGTTAACAAAGAAAACAGCAACAAGTAGTAACAAGTTATGCGGTTCCCTTCTTCCCTGGCAGTTGTCAAAGGTACCGCAGTTCTCTTGGTAGTGCAAGTCTGAGGACTTGGAATCTTGTTTTTAACACTCATCTTTACCTGGCTATTAGTCTGTCAAGTTATAATGGCTTTGCCTTCAAAGTTGTCTATTGAATTCCCCTTCCTCACCCCCCCATCCCTATGGCTGCCTCGCTACACAGAAGCTGGGCACAGACCATTGCAGTTCACGACTGGCAGGCTTTTCCCCTCAGAACGCTGCCCTTCTAATCCATGCTGCGGAGAATATTCGTGCTGATATTTGTGAAACATCTCTTTCGTCGTATTTCTTCATATTTAAAATCTTTCAGTCTCATTGACCTTATTAGGTATTCTTACACACTTTCTGCCAAGTGTTTCAAATTGCCAGTACAGTAAACCCTTAGCCCTAGTTCCATCCAACACGTCTCTGAACTCTCTCTTCTTTTAACTTTAAAATTTAAATCTAAATTTTAATGCATGCTACCTCAGCCTTGGACACGATCATATACCCGTGTGTGTTTTACTGTACAAATAATGTCTCAGATTACTTACCGGTTAAAGTAGTTACCTCTCCTCTGAAAAAAAGGAAAATAAATTGAGAGAAACTGATGCCAAAAGGGATGAGCCACGTTTATTTTACAGCTTTATTTTCGCCACTTCCACTGTCTTCCTCCTTCTCATGCACTCACGGGGCGCAGGAAGAGCCAACTCTGCAGCCAGAGTCGGGGTCCCCCAGCTCAGAGCCAAGCAGCCCGGCTCCCATCCTCTACCTGCTCTGGCTGTGCTCCCCACCCCAGCCAAATTCACCCTCTCCCCTTCCCTTAAGGGGGGCCTCAAAATAAGATTGCACTTGGTCCTTTCACCCCATTTAATGACGACCTCTGTGCCCTACCGACCTAGCACCCCATGGGGAGTGTTTCCTCAGCTCCATCTAAGCTCCTCGGCAGAGCATTCCTCCGTGTGCTGACCCCCAGGGGGCCGCATTCCACTCACTGACACGCTGCTGCTCTGGTCGCTGTGGCTGCGGCCTACAGCCCCATCCTCCGTCCTCGTGATGCCTGCGGACGCCTCCACTGCGGGTCAGAGACGAGTGCTGGTGTCTGTCTGCCTAGGTGCTCCCTCTGACTTCTCAGCACAACAGAGAACTGGCTGTGACCATTACCAAGATTTGACTACAAACCGAGAGATCACTGATGGCCTCTTAGAGGGTATCCCAGCGGCTCCTAGAAATGCCTCTGTTCTTAGAGACAGTCCTCAGTTCAGATTTCTTATCATTCCTGCCTGCTTCCAATCTGGAGTCCAGATGTCAGGAATTACTTAACCATAGAACATGGATTTCCAAAGAAAAAATAATTTTCAGACATAGGGCCACTTTAAGGTAGATTTAGAAAAGCAAAAGTCAAACTTAATCACCAGAGCATTTTGATTCTGCTGTTATCAAAAAAAAAAAAGTCACAAGTCATAGTTGGCTATAAGAGTAAATTCTCTCACAATTGACATAGTAAAAAGAAAATCAAACACAGGAGAAGTAATCAACCCAAAATGAACAACGGGAAAACACACAGTGAGACTCATTGTGGGTCAAAGCCTGCTAAAAGCATTACCTTAAACTTTTTACTAGAAAGGAAGTAAAATTAAACTTTGCAGAAATAATTGTATACAAACAAAAATAAGTAAAATTTCACGTAGTGTTAAAAAATTAAAATATCTTCGCAAAACAGATTGGGATTTTTTAAATGGGAAATTTATACTTTGTAGAAATTAAGGCCACAAAAGATAGAACACAATTGCATATGATTAAACTTGATTTAAACAAAAATGAGATCTTCTTTGTAAAATTTACACTAAAAAGAATTTATGCAGATAAAAACAGTTGCAGTAGAGCAAGATAATTTTTTTTTAATTTGAAGTGATTTAACTCTAAACAGCAAGTTGACGAAGGGATTAAATTCCTTTAATGCAATTTACTGTGGAATACTTGTCCAGTAAAAAGAAAAAAATGACCAGTGTTAACACATGTAAGTCGAGTGAGAAAATATACTCAGGCTGGAAGCAGGCCTGCCCATTGGAGTGAGCACAGGGCTAACTACAGGTTGCCACCTCAGCAGCTGCTGGGGTCGTCCTGCCATCAGGGGCCCCACCCCCGGAGGACATCCTCAGATGCCAAGCTTGCATACTAGTAGACTTGTTTTCAGTTATAACATGAGCACACTCACACGTAAGCACACACAAATCCAGTGCGCTGTGTTGGTGAAGGCAGCTCAACAGCAGAGTCTGCTGAGAGGCGGTGAAGATCCCTTCTTCCTGCCAGTGGAATCTCACTTGCAGGGTCTCCCAGCTCAGCAACCGCGGGTGGCTCCCGTACACCGTGCAGCGAGACAGCTCTTCGCCAACTCGCTGTACGCAAGAGAAGAGATGGAGACGGGGAAAGACCAAGTGGTGCGAAGCCTGGCTTGACAACTGGAGGAGTGAGGTAGAAACATTGGTTCCTCTGCTAGAGCTTTTGTGGAAAAAACAAAGGTTGTCATAGTGATTCACGCTTAGCAAGCTTTAAAGACTAGAGATATTTTTCTGCTGCCTTTCTGTCCACGTGTCAGGCTCTCAATCACTTCTGCGTCTAAGTGACGAGGGTCTCACACCGCCCACAGCCCTCACCCTGGCGTCCTCTACAGGCCTTCCTTTTCAGCGACGCTCCCGCTGCTGGGTGACGCTCACGACTCTCCCGTTTCTCGGGACTATTTCTCACGCAGCTCTCGCAGGGCTGCTTTAGATGCACGAGTCACCGCTGGAGTTCAGATGTCTTCCACAAGCCAGTGCATTACCTCTCCAGATGGATTTACGTTATAGTAGGGGACTTTGGGGAATATATGTCGTACTGATTTAATTTTATATGAATTTAACTGCATAACTGTTTTTGGAATTAACATCAATGGCATGCTGATCAAATCTGTAGGAGAGATGAGGCATGCAGTAATTGCTACATTTAGATGCTAGACTATATAACAAAAACGATTCTGGCAAATATATGTGTATACACGTATGTATATACTGTACGTACTGTACGTACACCATGGCTTCTGACTCTCTCGCCCGGAGCACGCACATTCTTTTCGTTTTGTGGCTGCCAGATCTTGCTGAGCATAGGAATTATCTTTGGAAAGTTTAGAAAAAGAATTGAGAAGCTGCAGGTCATTCTGATGCAACGCTTTGGGGTAGAAGGTAGAATTAGTAAACTAAAAGTATGGGTTATTTAATAAATGGTGCTCCAGGAGCTGGTACACCATATGAGTAACACACATTCTATTCAATATATAAATCATTGGTTGTAAGATACAGATTTTTACTCATAAATAAAATAATTAAAACTTAAATGTTAAAAAACTGAAATCTATTAGGAGAAAACATAGGTTATATATTGTTAAGATTTTAGAGTAAAAGATAAATGAAACCAAATATATGAAGTCCAAATGATAAAGAAGGCCAAGAAACCTGTCCACTTTACATTGAAAACTTCTGCACAAAGAAAGCAAAAAGACTTGAAAAGTCACTGAAATGAAATGTGTTCAGCACATATAATTCTATCTTAAAAATATAAAGAGAACTATAAATCAGTATAGAAAAGAAACAAAGAACTTAATAGAAAAATGAGCAAAGTATTTTCATGTACCATTCACAGAAAACGAAAGCTGGGTGTGCAAAATGCATATGAAAACACGCTGGACTCCGCAAATAATTGGGGAAATTCAAAATATGAGATGCTCCTTGAAACCTACCAACCAGCAAAAATACCAATGTTCAGCCAAGAATGTGGGAAGGTAGGGATTCTTTCATCATGATAATTTAAGTTAGCAGAGTCGTCATGAAGAGCAATGACAATATTCAAAACTTACATACCTGTGACCTAGTCATCCAAGATGAGAGAGTGTGTGTATGTATTTGCCCTAGAAACTGAGCACACTTACCTGCAGAGAGCAATGTAAAATTATATGTGAGCATGTCTAGTATTACATTATTGTAGCAAAAATATGGAAGAAATCCAAATGTTCGGCAGTGGCAACGATGATGATGATAAATAAATGGATAGATATTAACCAATGGTGATGAACAGACTGATAGTGCTGCTTTCATACAATAAATACACTGCAGTTATGCGGGGGCCCCTGTCCTGGGCGCCAGATGTGGGGGGGGGGGCTCCGCCCGCAGAGCCCCATCCCTCCATCACGGATGAAAATAAAAACTACCAAGACATGATCTGCTTGGGGAGGAAAGGGGTCAAACTCTCAGAGGATAGTGATCCAGAGCCCCTTCCTCACTAGGCTTTTATTAGGTTCCAATACACAGGGATACAGGTTTAATATGTCAAAGAAATCTGAGGGCTTAATCTGAGTCAGTGTCTGTCTGGAAAGGGGGTTGCCAAACTTTGGGAGACATACTCATTTCCTCCTCGGACCCTTATCATTTAAATGAGAGCACTCTTAGCAAAGCAGGTTTCACAGGACTTTAGGAATTCTTTCTTATGCCCGATCACCCAGGGAGCCGTCCTGGCCGGCGCAGGGCTGCACCACTCGCCCCCATAGTTTCAGGCTTTAAGACGATTAGGAAACAGGAGACATCTCCCAGACGGAAATGAGGACTCGGGCTATGTCAGAATAGCCAGGGGGCGAGGGTCCATCACATCCTCTTTGCTGCAGCCCCCCGGGGTCCTTCCATGAGGCCTCCCAAGTGGTTGCGTCTGGCTTAGGTTGCCCCTCCCATGAGGAGTCTTACCCGTCATTGACTGCCAACCAAGCATTGGGGCCAGAGATGGATGAGGCAGAAGCAGTACTCCTGCCAGGGAGATAAGCTTTGTCTCCTTAGTAGGTCACGTCCTTGTGACGGAACAGACCCAGATGAAGTGGGTCCCTTGGCTCTTACACAGCCTACCATGGGGTGAGGGTTACAACTCCTGAAACCAGGCTGAATGGTCCACAACACAGTTAGAAAGTAATAAACTAAGTACCGTATTTTTTGGACTATGAGATGCGCACCCCCCCCCCAATTTGGGAGGATTAATGGTTGTTAATGCTGCTGTTGAGTTCTGTTTACATTTACATTGGTGAAATATTATGTTATATATGTTATTAAATATTTTACCACATTTTTTGCTTCAAAATTTTTTTTTCCTATTTTCCTCC
Organism: Glossophaga mutica; assembly: GCA_039655065.1. Classification (NCBI taxonomy): domain Eukaryota; kingdom Metazoa; phylum Chordata; class Mammalia; order Chiroptera; family Phyllostomidae; genus Glossophaga; species Glossophaga mutica. Next base: position 24,807,590 of record CM077310.1, read on the forward strand.
TCTAAAACCTAGGTATGTCTTATGGTCTAAAAAATATGGCACATATTATCATGAATGCATAAATATAATATTGAATAAAAAGCATGTTAGAAAACTTTATACATACTATATATCATTTAAATAATGCCACAAAGGAATTACATAGCTTTGCTAATATATGTAAACTATACTTACATACATACATATGTATACACATATGAGTGTATAACATTATATTTAAAAAGTAAGTATATGAAATTGGAGATACAATTCTTAATGGTTAGCTCTGAAAGGGAGGAAAATACAATCAGGGAGGAAATAATAGAGACCTCAGCTTTACCTGTATGGTTCTTTTACCTTTAGTCAAGTCTCAAGAAAATATTAAAGGAAATGAACAGTTAGTACAATTTGGTGATGGATAACGGGGTACTTATTAATGAACCTTTATTTTCTTTTTAAAAGTCTACTGCAGTAACACTGGTTAATAACTCTGTGAATTCCAGGTGTACAGCTGTCTAACACATCCGTATACTCCACTGTGGGCTCACCACCCAAAGTCTAGTCTCCCATCACCGTACATTTTGTCCCCATTCTTAGTGAGTGCCGCAGGGTTTTCCAAACTAGAAAATGTAAGGGGGACTTTCAGAGCCAGCGTGCACACGGGCAGAACAGCCAGCATGGTGAGGGCGCCCCAGGAGCAGCGCACTTTGAACGAAGGAGGGGAGTCGACCCTGGAAGAGCTGTCACAGGCTCGTCTTTTTTTTTTGCTTCAGGGGTTCTAACTGGAATCTACATACAGAAATTAAAGGGAGGCAGCTTAGGCTCAAACGAAGAAATGAATTTCTAGCAATTACAACTTTTGAAAATGTACGTGGCACTCTCAGGGGGCAGAAGGTCCTACCGTTGGAGTCGGACAAGTCCAGTGTTGGTAAAAGTTGTTATGAACATGGCTTTGAGACACACTAATACAATACCTACCTTGGGCTGAGGATAAGGTGTATAAGGTTGTGTGAGGTGAGGGTGACGAGAGTGGTGAGACTGGTGACTTTAACAACAAGGCAGTGTGCGAAGCCCGTGTCTCTAAACGAGACACTACCTCGTTTAGTGCTTAAAGTAACCCTAGAGGTTGGTACTGCTTTATTGTCTCCATCTTACAAATGAAGGTAAACATCACCTCTGAGGATTTGAATCCAGACTATTTTATCTCTAAGGTCTGAACACTTCATTACATTTCCTGACTCTCATTATAACGTCATGGTTTCTGAAATCAAAGAAATGGCTTTGAATTGTGAGATTTAAGGCATCCCTGGGAGAGACGTTCAGAAGATGCTTGGGCCTATGCAGGGTCCCTGAAGGCAAATGTCCTACGAGTGTCTTTCAAATAGTCACACTTGGTCTCCCAAAATTTAGTTTTAATGCTATCAGTGCAACTAATTCTACAATATAATATGAATTTGTGAGAAAAACTGATAAAATGATGGAGGGGTATGTGCAAGAGAAATAATACTAAAAATAAATAGATAAAAGAAAAAAATAGAGTCTAGCCCTGTCCACTTCCAGCAGCATGTGTGTGCGAGTGTGTCTTTCTCTGTGTGTGCGCCTGCCTGTGCTCCACCAATCGCTGACCCGATGACCATCGCAGACCAAATTTTCAGTGTCCCCATTCCGGTCTTGTCAGATGCTCATTCTTTATCACTTGCAGCATCTGTTAAATATTCTTCTAGCCTCAACAAAGCCCTTCCCACGCAGCTAACTGCCAGGCATTCATTTTATCTACATCTGAAGAAGAAAGAAGTAGATGACTCAAATATGCCAGTATTTTAATGTGTGGTGTGAAAGAAGTGTGGGTGTCTGCAAAGCTGAGTTTTGCTCCCTCCCCCAGGCTGGGGAACCTTTGGGGGATGACATACAATTTGTCCACTAAGCCTCAGTGTCTACCCTGGTTTAAAAAGCCACTTCCCCGAAGGCCCTGTGTCAAAGCCGAGGAGATGGATTGCGAGGGAATTAAGCCCAGACGAGAAAGTATCTATCATTGGGCCGACGTGGCTGCATCCACTCCTCACAGAGAACACGGAGGATTAAATGGTTTCTGGCTCAGAGTTCAGGGTGAGGGGTCATGCCCACAACTAAATCTGAAGTGTGTTGTGGAGTAAGAGATAAAATGGTGGGAAGCGAGGAATGACAGGACGCTGATGCGGTGGCTGTCCTGCCTTGACCGCATCCGGGCCGGGGGAGGAGCCAGCACTAGTTTTCCAGCAGAGCCTGAAGGAGGACATGATGAGGAGCAAGAACGACGGTCTGAAGCTCCCTGACGGGCCTGGCCTTCCTCCAGACAGGATGCCCCACCTAGCACCGTTTCTTGCCTTCTCTCCTCCTTACCTCTCTCACATCCATCAGGACCGAGATGCGGAGACTTTCACATGACTTTTCTAATAAAGCCATAACCAGAAAATATCTATATATTTTGTCAGTGCTAAGTAGGAATACATAGGTGCATGGAAACATGATCAGGATAGGCACTGGATCTCAATGTTGCTCTCAAAGAAGAACATCTCCAGACACCCACCCAAAGAGGCCTCCTGACTGGAGCCAGGGGAGGTAACCATGAGGAAGGTTCAGGAGAATTTGCATGTTTGTGCTGTTTGGGCCCTGGATCAAGCTTTACCGCTTTAATGTTTGAAACGGCCAGTCAGCAGGGGTTTCTACTGAACAGAGAGAGTAATCAGGGCTGAAGGGACTGAGGAGGCTTTATGTATCTGAGCAGGAGAAACTAAGAGAGAAAAGAATTCTTGAAGCATAAATTCCTGAGCCTACGCAAAGGATCTCCTCAAATGTATGAAAACTTTAGAATTGTGAGTAACAAGTTCTATTTAGTCTCTGTTCCCAGATCTTTATTACAACTCATCTCTGAACTTAGTGCCCCAGTAAATTCCATTTGAAACCAGCAACAGAGCATTTGCATACAGAGTTCGTTGCCAGGCTGGGTACAAACTTGCAGCTACCTGGGAAAAGATTTCAGCTACAACAGTTTAAAGCTCCGTCAACTATCTCCTACATAGCACGCATCACGTGCACAGGGTGTGAACTCAAAGTGTGGAGGAAGGAGAATACTGAAGCTAGGAGAAGCGTTGGAAGACACCAGCACTCATGAGCATCTTGGAGCAACAACGCTCTGAGCCTTCGTGTTCTCATTTGCAAAACTGGGATAGTAGTACCTATGCAATCATCTCGGTAAGGAGACTAATCGATGGAGTCAAATAAGGTCTCAGTGTTAGTCTGCTGAGACTGCTATAACAAAATACCATAGACTGAGTGGCTTAAACAATAGACACTTATTTCTCATAGTTTTGGGGCCTGGGAAGTCCAAGATCAAGGTGCCTTGTAAGAGCTCTCTTCCTGGTTTGCAGATAGCTGTCATCTTGCAGTGTTATTGCATGGGGAAAAGGGCAGGAGAGGAGTGAGAGAGAGTGCTGGTGTGTTCTTTTGCTTATAAGGGCACTAATCCCACCAAGGAGGCTCCACCCTCATGACCTCATCTAACCCTGATTACAACCCAAGGACCTCCGCCTTGAATATCATCACATCAGAGACTGAGGTTTCAACATATGAATTGGGGGGAGCACAAATACTCAGTTTATGGCAGTAATGAAAGGCAAGTTTTGTATATTACATAAAACTGTAAGTTCATTATGGTATTATTATCATCACTACTAATATGAGCTTCACGTAACATCATAGAGCCTGCCACTTTTTCCCTAAAGGTCATGGAGTCAAAAAGAAACTTATAAATATGGCCTGCAACCCCTGCCCTCATCCCTGCTTTACATATGGGGAAAGTGAGCTCATGTCATTTCCAAGGTTATGCAGCAATTGTTAAGGCAGGCTAGTTCAGAGGATAAGAGCTTTGGAAGCAGATAAACCTGGCAATAAATTCTATGTTCACTATTTTAATAAGTAGTACCCTTGGACAAGTTATTTAATCTCTTTAAGGCTCAATTTCCTCATTTCTAAAAGAGGAATGATAACAACACCTATTTCTTCAGAGTTGTGGTGAAGTTCGAGTCAGAGGATGTATGTTACATGCACACATTACTCCTTGTTAATGCAGTATAAGAGCTTGACAAATATTGTTAGTGTTAAATGCTACTGAATGTTAAATACTTCTGTTGTGTTTTGTTATTTTTAGTCTTGTTCTTAATCACAAAGCTGGAATAGCACCCAAGTCTCCTGACATGTGGTGTTCTTCACAGAGAGAAAATGTTCAAATCTAGCAAACTGGTTAGGGGCAAGAACAATTTTTATTCTTCATGATAAATCTTGTTAGATTTTTTCAGCTGTTCATTGCATCGAAAGAGTGAAGTTGAGTGTGAGGGAAAACCAGTTCCTGGAAATAGTCATCAGAAGGCCAATAAGTAGAATAGGACCCAGGTTATCAAGCTCAGTGGGTTTTAGCTAAACTTTGTTGCTAGGAAACCTGCTTTTCCTGAAAACCAAGGGCAATATATAGTCTGGTTTGAAGCCACGGGTAAAAGGTCTCTGTGCAAATGCACCACTGGATTTGCTTTTCTGCAGACAGCTTGGCTGTGAGGGGAAACTTCTCACACAGCATGTGCTTTCTTTCTGGACTAAATCTATTTTTTTTTAATCCTCACCCAAGGATATGTTTATTGATGAGAGATAGGGGGAGAGATAGGGGGGAAGAGAAAGAGAGAGAGAGAGAGAGAGAACAATGTGAGAGAGAAACACCAGTTGGTTACCTCCTAGAAGCATCCTGACTGGGGATCAAACACTCAACGTAGGTATGTGCCCTGACCGAAGTCAAACCCACAACTCCTTGGTACACAAGACAATACTCCAACCAACTGAGCCGCCAGGCCAGAGCCTAAATCTATTTCTTAATGTTTGAAATTACTACTTCACTTTCCTAAATCACTAACAAAAATTAAAAACAACAACAACACAAGTGATCAGTCAGAACTGGTAGGGTTTGTCCATGTTCAAGAACCAAGTTCTCTGCCAGAGGGAGGCTGGATGTTTGCCTCATGTCCAAGCTCTCAACTTAAGTAGAAAAAAGTTAATGGATTAGCCCTGGCAGATGACTGATGCTCTCAGCAAGCAAGGGCCCCCGAGCCAGAAATCAACCCTCTGTACAGACAGCAGCCATGTCTGGGGGAGAAGGACGGGGCTGATAACAGGCCCGGAAACCCATCAGAGACACCCACCCCCTTACCTCTGGGCCTCATCAAAATTACCTGCCAAAGAGACACTGCGCCAGACCAGCACCTTGTCAGCCTACTCCGTAATAGAAAACAGCTGCTCCTGTTGGGAAGGCAGGGTGGGAGGATTGGAAAGAATGGGAAAAAGAACCATTCATAACTTTTCTCCTTGTGCCGAACTGCAAGTTGCAACCACAAGGCAAGTCAGAACGGGAAATTCTAGGGACCCTGTGGGAATGCTATTATCCTCCTCCAAAGGGACTGATAGGAAATCAAAGCTACTGAATTTAAATCACAGATGACTGTTAATGCACAGCCATGAGTTTAGAACGGGGGTCTGGATGCTGCTTAGCAGCATCCCCCGGAGCGCAGAGGCATGTGGTACAGAGCTGGATCAGGCCACTTGGTGGGGGGGGAGGGGAGCGTCCCCCTTGTTGTCTGCTCCCGTTCATTACTGCACTCTTGTGCCTAGCACAGTGCCCGTTGCGTGACGTGTGCTCAGCAGACACTTGGCGAATCCATGGCTAACGGAGTTCACACGGGCATTTTCCAGGGCTGCATGGAGTACATTTTTAAGTTGAGTAGATCAGAGTTTGGCTCAGTGTTCACTCATCAGCTGTGCCGCCCGAAGAACGTTTCTTAATACACCCAAACCTTAGAGGCTTTATCTATAAAATGGGGCTCAAACTGCTACAGTACATGATTTTAGGGAACAGTAAATTAAATATGATTGTGTTCTTAAGTTTCTGGCAAGAAATAGAAGCTCAGAAAGTGATAGAAATCATCAGGGACCCTGTGGTCATTAGACCTCACATTAACTATTAATCTGTCTGCAGAACCCGCCCCCCCCGCCCCGCCGCCGCACTTAGCAGGGAGGATAGCAATAATATCCTAATAACGAGAAGTGTCCATGGCGAACGGGCTGTTCTCTTGCTAACAGTAGCCAGTGGGGAGGGTCCTGGTATTTCAGTGCTAGCCCCGTCATCCACACACCGTGCCCATTACACAGAGGAGCTCACTACAGAACGGTGGGCTCAAGAGGCCTTGTGGAGCTGCTGAAACCAGAGAGCAAGGTCACGGAGAAAGCAGACACCCTGGGGAAGACAGGAACAGCATAGCTGCCACCACCATCACTGTCCATGCATTCAGGTAGAGGCAACATAGTCCTCAAATTAGATCCAGTCTTCTTTCCTCAAGTAAGGAAATCACCTCTCTGTCCAAACATATCGTCACACGGCCACATGCCGCTACACATATACACACAGAGGAGAAAAAAAGGGTTAATCAAGAATTTAATGTTATTCAAATCATTGTCCTCAAAATTCCAGTGGAGATATCGCACTTATTAACAGGAATGGGGAATTGTGCATAAGGAACAACCAGAAAACTAGTAAGGCCTTGGGAACTCAAACACAATTGCCGTACACATATAATCTCTCTCTACCCCCCCCCACTCTAACATACACACACGTAGGCACATGCGTGTATGCACACGCAGGTACGCATGCACATATCAACTACAACCTGCAAATGTTCAGCATTTTTATGGAAGACGTCCAATTCCGGATGATGTGTGGCTGTCACATTAGGCCTCCAGCCCCTCCGCACTCTCCCATGTTGTCCGCCACCTCTCTTGGCATCGTTCCCCGTATACCTGCGGTTCCGTGCAGCTTCCGCGGTGGGAATGCGCCTCCAACTTTTCTGAGGGAGTCTCAAGCGTGATAGGAAAGGTCTTCTGGTGGCCTCGAGGGATGAAATTCTAAGGAGATGTTTCAGTGTTGAGCGACTCCCCCCAGACCCAGGGAGCACCACCTTCTGTGGGAGAGGAGACACTTAGAAGTGTATGGGAACTTCTCCTATGACGCCTTGCGTTTGGGAAGGACAGAGGTGAGTGGGACTGTTCTCACTGCGGGGTCTGAAGTTCGTCTGAAGCCCCTTTGAAGTACTAGCACGCTCACTTCCGTTTGCCTCTCGGAGCCCTGGAATCTGTGTTATCAGCTGGAGGGCTGAACAGTCTGCAAAGCGCCTCCAGTGCTTCTGAGTCATGCACCCCACCCCGCAGCTCTTGGTGGAGAACCGTGGGTCAAAGGGCACAGCCCCACCTCACTGCACAGACCATACGGAGAGCAGCCCAGGTTGAGAGTGTAAGTCTCCGCGAAATCTTTTTCACCTGCAATGAAACAGCTTTTTGCCAATGTTATTTAAGATCCGTAGGTCTTCATTACAATCACTTGGGCAGAACCCCCTCCCTAGTATTTCAATGTATTGTGGTTTTACCAAACACGGAGCAACATACAGATTTCTGTATTTATTTCTTTTTTAAATTTTTATTGTTATTCTATTACACTCGTCCCCATTTTTCCCCTTGCCCTCCTCCACCCAGCCCATGCCCCGCTCCCACAGGCAATCCCCACCCTGTTGTCCGTGTCCAAGGGTCATTCATACATGTTCTCTGACTAGTCCCTTCCCCTTCTTTCACCATTACCACCATCTCCCCTCCCGTCCGGTCACTGCCAGTCTGTTCCACATTTCCATGCCTCTGGTTCCATTTTGTTCTTTAGTTTGTTTTGTTCATTAGATTCCCCTTATAAGTGAGATCATATGGTATTTGTCTTTCACCAACAGGCTTATTTCACTTAGCATAATATTCTCTAGTTCCATCCATGCTGTTGCAAAGGGTAGGAGTTCCTTCTCTCTTTCTGCCATGTAGTATTTCATTGTGTTCTTACTAACTCTGAGTCTCCTACTCTATGATTGCAAAGGGCATAATGCTGTTAACACTCAATTCCAGCATGAGGGTTAATTTGTTTATATTACATGTGTCGAAAACAATAGGAAGTACTTACTATATGATAGCTATTATTAGCTTCTCCTTAAATATAAGTCTTATGACTACCTCGTATGGTCAGAAGTGTATCATCTATATTGCATCATCAAAGGAAATCTCACATTTACAGTACATTTCTAATAGTCTGGAAGCACTTTGTAATTTTATTAATATTGGCATGATTCTTGGGTCTGCTTAAAAAGGGTTTAGATCATATTCACGCTATATTCAGTCTCTGCATTTTTTCTCCTGTTCAAACCTATCCATTGTCTTCTCCTTAAAGTGAATCTGGTTGCCAAGAACAGTTGGTTGTGAAATGTGCCTCAATATTACATTTACTTGAAGGGCATTCAGCTTTACCCCATGACCTGGCATTGCTGTCTAAGGTCTGTGTAATGCTGAACCCAGTCACTGGCTTCCTCCTACGTCCAAAGAAAATAGACACGCCATTCCAAGGAAGCTTTTTTTGTTGTTAGCTTCTCAGTCTCCAGTTTCCTTTCTATCATAAATAGCATCAATTATCTGATGTGTAACTGACAGGGCAGTTAGTTTGCCTCCAACGCATCATCTAGTTCAGCTGATTCAGCAAAACACTTGAGTGGGAATTTGCCTCTGTGTGTGCAGACTTCAGTGTCTGATTTTTCACATTAGCAGAAAAAGGCCATCTATCTCTAGATTAATGATAAGTGAAGTTCAGAACCGTATCTAAATTGCATTTCACTTGGAGCTTCTCAAGCTATATTTAGCAGATACTAAGTTATGGTGACTTTTGGAAAATTCACACATTTTCTAGGGGTCCAAGCTAGTAGTTAGTTCTTATTTGTAAAAATAAGGTGCTAAAGAACATGGGATCATAGACAATCAAGAATCAGGACTTTGCATGGCAAGGGACATATGGTAAATAAGTAAATAAAAGAGTAAATGAGCCCTGGCTGGATAGCTCAGTTGCTTAGAGCATCATCCTGATACGCCAAGGTTGTGGGTTTGATCCCCAGTCAGGGAATGTAAGAATACAAGGATCAACCAATGAATGCATAAATAAGTGGAAAAACAAACTGATCTCTCTCTTTCTATCTCTCTCTCTGTCTAAATCAATTTTTTTAAAAAAATAAATAATGATTAATATTAGGGTTTTTTTGTTTATGATGTTATAAAGGAAACCAAATGTGTTGTGTTTAAATTTCCACTATGTTTGCATTTCAGCATTATCAAGAGATACTACCCATCATCTTTCATTGCAGAGTTCTTGGAAATGCCAAAGCTTAGAGTCTCTCCTGTCAATCATTCAAGTCATGCAAAACTTTTTCAAGAAAATGAATGGAAGGTGGCATATGTTTAATTATAACTTTAAAATGTAGCTGGTTAATGAAGTTGTAATACTTTTTTCTGATGTAAACGTTAACAGGGAAAAGAACTAATTATAATTTTGCCACACTTTGTATAGTTTTCTAACAAAATCTATAATTGATGAAACAACAACAAAAAATTAAACCCAAAGAGCTAATTTATGATATTCTTAGATATTATACTATAACACAAACATATCCTCTTCTAATTCAGTAATATCCAATCAAGGGAGAAGGAGATAGTAACATCATGTATAAAACTCCTCTCAGTTTGAATGTCAGTGTTTAAGTTCTCATGCCAATTACAAGGGTCCCTAAGAGGATATTTGAAATGTTTTATATCCATGAATTGAGAAATTACAGAGCTACAGTTGCCACAATGTGTTTATGTAAATTTTACCTCTAAAATGCCAATTTTTGGTTTTCCAATGAAATGGAATGCTACACTAAATAAATAAATCCAGTAACTCACAAAAAAGAATTGTACTACTTGGCCACTGTGTTTTGATCATTATTGTATGTTGTTATCAACAGAGATGGGACAGATTTTAGCACAGCTCTCCCTAATATTTAATATTTACAAAGTAAGTGACTATATAATATGTCTTGTATCAGTATTGAAAGGCCACAGTGTAATGAATATCATGAACTGATTTATTGAACATTTACCATGTGCCAGTCAACTTTTGTTTCTGTCATGTAATCTTTTAACATCCCTATAGAGTAGGTAGATTACTTTTTATTTTCATTGATAGATGAAGAAAGTGAGGTTTGAGGAGGTTAAATAAATAAACAAATGAATCCAAGTTAAAAGATAAAAAGAAGGAGGTGCTTACAATTAAGCCAGGTTATATAGGATTCTTTAGGCTATGAGCTATAACCTTTTCAGTATCTTGACTTACACAAGTTTGCAAAAAGGAAAAGAAAAAAAAAGAAAAAGGAGCAAAACTAAGACAAGTAAAAGAGCTAATATGAAAATAAGACCTGCACATAAACCCTACATTTAAGGAAATCATGTTCTAAAGGGCTGTATATTTCTTTTCACTTCTGAAAAAGTTGAAGGAAAAATATTCTTGGAAGAGAATAAGGTGTTGCAGCCACCCCCTGCCCCCCATAGCTTGCGCTTGAGGAGTGTGTACTGAACCACAGCTGGGTCTGCAAGGTAGATACATACTACGTCATGGATTCTAAGGATTCCGCGTGCCAATTTAGTCATCATTCTATGAGCTGTATCAAAGACTATAGATGTAATTCCTGAAGATGAATGTGATTTTTTTTAGCAATCTTGAAGTGCATAAATGTAGATTATTAGATCAAATTTTCTTAGAATTAACTTTCTTTGGTAATTTCCCTTGGAGTTTTAAAACACTTTAAAGCAAATCCTAAACAATTTCACTGAAGTCTGCATACAGGATAAAACCAGTGGCATCACCAACCCATAAAAATGCCGGGACATGTGTAACATTCAACAGTTCTTTCACTTCAAGCTTTCTACCCTCATGGATTCCAGAAGAAAGCATTTCTGGGTCACTGATACTTGTTGCAACAGTGTGCTACTGAGCATTTCTCTTGGGCTCTATAAGTTACTTCAATGACTGACTTTAAGCCAAGATGCTACAAATTAACAAGTGTTATAAAAATGCAGCTTTCCAAAGATGTCAGCTTTGCTGGATATGCTAAAAGTCACAGGAAGTGCCCTGAATCATATTTCACTTTGCAAAGGATATTCGACTAAAAACCTAATAGAAAATGGCTAAGCACCTTTAAAGCAGAGAAGCCAAGGAAATCGTTCAGACTTGGGTTCCAATAAGGACTCACAGCTTCCAAAGATACGGGGAAGATCAATTTGAGATAATAGATGTAAAATGAGATAATACATGTGAAACCACAGGGATCAATAAGCAAAATCCACCATTATTATCAACTAGAGTCACAGATCATTGGGAAGTGTGATACCGAAACACACAAATGGGATGTGGCACACAGGAGCCGAGCGGCTCTATTAGGCAGCTCTGAGCATGCTTCGCAGGAAGCGGCCCTTTGGGTAAGACTCACCACCCACCGAAACCAGCAACTGCTGCTTAGAGGAAGTGGACCCCACCCTCACCACCCCAACAGACTGGTAGCGTTTGTGCTCTGGGAGGTATCTAGGCACAGACGAGATGTTCATCTTAAAGTCTAGCTCATTTGTGTCACATTGAATCCTGCAATGGAGATGGATGTTCTAGTAGATAAGAGCACATATTTTAGGTCCACACAGCCAGGATCCCAATTGTGACTCTGTCATTCTGTCACATGATTTGCAGAGCCCAGCTCAAAGTGAAAATGCAGGGTCCCTTGTTCAAAAATCAGGGCAAACGTGTCATTAAAGATGCTAAAATGTCAACTTTTTTCTTTCTTCTACTGTCTCTCTCTCACACACACATCATGCTGTTTTATTTGCTATATAATGTCAATATCAATAAAGAAAATTAACATCTTAAATTATTAGCACAATTTTTACTATTCACCTTTCTATTTTGCAATACCAATTTAAATGTGAATATAAGAATATTTTTAAATTGTATGTGGAATTATTGAAATTACCCAATTCATATTCATAGTTCATACATGCATACTATTTTGTCCTTACCAAAACAGTAGAAACTCAGCACAAAATGAACACAAGTGTTTTTATTTCACTTGTCGATGTGTGAACATTCTGCCAACGCTCTCTACCTTTGACTTATGAGTGAGGAAAAATTGAAAGAAAGAGGAATTATGGGTGATCCTACCTTTCGTTTTTGCTCTATGTCATCACTTTGAGCATAAGCGGTTGGCTAATACAGGGAAGTATCCTGAGGAAGAAGGGATGGCGGGGGGTGGGGCTGGTGCCTGGACATTCCTGGTCTTAGAATGCCATTGCCTTCTTGCTGTGTTCAATTCTGGTTTGAATAGAAAAGGTGGCCTCCAGGGGATGGAAGTGCCCTGTTCTCTCGGTCACCAAGGTACCATGCTTCCTTTGAACTGGCTTGGAGTCTTTTGAACGTCCATCCGCTGGAATCCTGAGCTCATGGGACGTGATGAGCGCTGTGCACTGCATGCGAATTGGGCGGCAAGGAACAGAAGATTCCTGTGTTACACAGACCTCTGCTCGCACCTACACTCTGTTATCCCGCTGAGTTTCAATTATAAAACACAGGTTTACAGATAAGACAATGAAGAAATTTAAGACAAGTATGACACAGCATCAAACCAAGAACTGAGCATGAGGCCCTGTGTAATTGTACAAGCTAAATACTCATGCAACCAACCTTGTACTTACTAGCTGTGTAACCTCAGGGATATTACCAAACCTCTCTGAGCATCAGTTTCTTCCTCCATAAGCTGGGAAAAAAATGTACCTATCTCAAAAAATTATTGTAGAAAACAAATCTATTAGTATGTAAATTGCTTGAAATAATACCTGGCATATAATATAATATAATTAATATCTATTATTGCTATTTTATCATCATCAATTTGCTTGGGGAGTGAGGGGACTAGGATTTTAAAGATAATGGTCCTAAAATAAGATTAAAGGATGATCCTCAAATTTATATATCCATGCCATCCTTCCCCTCAAATTGTCCAAGGATCACACAAGCCTTAATTGTATTTTGTCCACATTGGTGTGATTGACATTTCAGGCCAGACATCCATCATTGAGGGGTGCTATCCTACAGAGTACAGGATATTTAGCCTCGTCCTTGGCCTCTGCCCATGGAAAGATAGTAACCCCTCCCCGTTTATGATAATCAAAAATTACTTTGGACATTGCCAAAGTCTCTAAGGGGGCAAAATCGCCTCCCCCCACCCTCCCATAGAGAACCACTGCCTCATGATTACATGCTATGCATAAGACCATTTAAAGCTATCTTGCCAAACAAGGACCAAGGGCCAAATAACCCTCCCCAGGGATGTAGTGCTGGCTCAGCACTCCTAAAGCCCAACACAGCAAACTCCCAAAACGGCATCCTGCTTAGATTCACCACAGTCCTATAGCTATTTATTTCTTCCTCTCAGTTCTGAGGAGGGAGGATCAAGCTGTTCAAAAAAAAAAAAAGTGGAAACAAGGTTCATTCAAATCTGGGAACTGTCAAATCTCTGATAAGCTGGTCTGAGAGAACAGAAGTGAATTAACTCTGGTTCCCAGGATGGAAAGGCCCAGGAGGTAGGATTTCCAGACTCCGCACCAGGCCTGCGCCCTCCGCCCCCACTGCAGACGCTCCCTGCTCCTTGGCAGGCTTCTGCTCAGACAAAGCCCTTATGGAAAGTAACACGAGGACTGTGCTGACTCCAGTGAGTTTGATTTATCAGGACTACTGGCATTTGCAAAAGCAAGTGGTCTGTTTGGATGAGATGTTTCCCAGGCAGAAAGAAAAAAAAAATCTGGCTTTCTTCTCCCTGGTCTTGGAACTTCTTATGGTCATTGTTTCTTCTCAGCAGGGCAAAAACAATGGGAATTCCGTCTGCAGGAGGCTCTAGGGGTTCTAGGCATGTCTCACCCCCAGCTCCAACCACCTCCTCAAGCACTTTTATTTCCTTATACAAGGAATGCTAATAAACCGCCACTCTCCACTTTTCTAACGCGGCTCACTCTCTAACCTTCCTCACCACACTTTCCCCATCGGGCCTCCTTGCACTTCTCCTCCCCCACGCTGAGGTCCACTCCCATCTGTTTTCTGTTAGGAGTTCATTTTCAGAGTGCAGGCTGGTGGAATTCGGAGTTCAGACCCCCTCGAGTGATGAGAGTCCTGGGGCTGCTGAAGGTCCCTTCATGCGGGCCCTGCCACCTCCCCCTCCTCTCCCTCCCTATGCCCCATTCGCCCTTGTGCAATAACATGCTGGAGCCCACATCTGTTTTCAATTCCACGTTCATTTGAACCGCTCTGGGAAAATGGAAGCTCTCACTAAAGGCTAGGGTCTTAAAGCAACAGTATGAATATAAACAACTTTATTTGGCCAACAAAGAAACATAGAAGAGAAAGCCCTTCCTTACCCAAGCTGCAGCTGTCTACTATGGTTCCGGGATGAGGCAATATATGACCGCGATTCTCAGTTCTTTCATTCTGGGTTCTAATGGTCATCTCTTACCCAATTTCCAACCTGGGAATGTTGCCTGAGTTCCATAATCTGAGTCAACAGGGTGGATGTTCCCAGGCTCCGACCTTAGTCTTCAGTTTATTGTCCGATCAAAACCATAGATTTTCTTCTTATTAGAAACAAATAATGTAGGGGATTTTGTTGTCATTTCTTTATCTCTCATTTTATTGTCAAAATACAAGGTGAGTCATACATGTGTCTCTCAGCAGGGAAGGCTAGTAAAATATTCCTTTGCAGGCAAAGCTAACTAGTGGATTTTAGGAGGCGATGCTATGTCCTTGGCCAAAATTCTGCTGCTTTTTGAGAAAAGTGAATTTGGTCATAATTATGAGGTCATTACCTATAGTTTACAAGTCACCAGTTTCACTTGTCATCATAAACACCCCCCCCCCCTCAAAAACTAGTAATGGGAAGTTACCAGAGTGAAGAACATTTGTCCTTGTGCTTGAGAGGGCAGACACTTCTGCCTCATCGCCTCTCTATAAACATCCTGAATGCCCATGTCTGAACCATTTGAAAGACACCAGAGCAACAGGTTCAAGGGGAAGGCGAGAAGAGTACAAGGCGGCACCAGGCTAAACTCACTACAGGGATTATGGGTTCGCTCATTCACTCAACGTTACCATTATTTAATAACGAGACAGTAATATCGATTTCTTATATACATCCACATTCCATATATCACAACATATACTATGTTACCTTGATAAATATTTGTGGAATTATTCTATAATCAGGTACCATATATATTTTTAATAAATATTGAGTGCATATGTTAGCAACCTTAAGATAAAGTAAACTATATATACTATATAGATATTACATGCATAATATAAATACATACAAGTATGCTGAATTATTACATGTAGAATATGCCCATATATAGTATATTACTGTAGTCCAGTGATTTTTCCACTGTTTTCATCTCATGGCACACACAAACTAATTACTAAAATTCTGCAGCACACCCAAAAATATATTTTTTGATCTGACAAAAAAAAAATAGGTATAATTTAGAGTGCTACATAGCTATTGTTGTGTCGGCTATTGTCATTTTTTTATTTGACAATCTAAGGAAAGAGAGGTCAGTGCCCCTGAGTACCCAGTCAATAGTGCATGTTTCAAAAATTCTTCTGAGGGGGTGGGTGGGGTGGGGGTATGGTAGGGGAAAATGGAGACAACTGTATTTGAACAACAATTAAAAAACTATAAAAAATAAAATTCTTGTGGCACGCCAATTGAAAATCACTAATGTAGACTATAGACATTTATTCAACAACTACTTATTGAGGCAGAGTAATTGGGTCGTGTAGAGTTTGGACTCTGGCATCTGAGTTTCTGATTCAAATCTTGTTCAAATCCACTTGGAAGTTGTATGACCTTTCAGGTTACTTAACCTCTCCAGGTCTTGATTTCTCATGTGTAAAATAGCTATGATGATATTACCTTCCTGATAGGGGTCTTAAGAGATTTTAATAAAACAGTCTTTGAGAAAAATGCTTAGAAGAGCACTGGTGTGTGGTTGGAGTTAACACATCTTAGCTATTACGCAGCACACCACCTGGTCAGGGTGGGAATCCTGGGCTGGTGAGGAGGACGAGCCATAAAGCCAGGGGCAAGGGGACGTAAGGGAAAGGACCCGGGAGGAGGGCCCACCTGTGGGAGAAGAGACGAGACGCCTTCGCTCTAGCCCTAGACTCTTGCACAGAAAGGTTTAGGGAAGGGCCCGTGTTCAGTGCGCTATAGTCCCATTTGGTTATTTTTTTCGTTTCCCTTGCCTGAGGAGTCATATCTGAAAAATTGCTAAGAGCAATGTCTCAGAGTTAACGGCTTATGTTCCTTTAGGAGTTTTATGGTTTCAGGTCTTACATTTAATTCTTTCATTCATTTTGAGTTTATTTTTTATATATGGTGTAAAAACGTGGTCTAGCGGTCCAGTTTCATTTTGTTCCATGTATCTATCCAGTTTTTCCCCAACACTGTTTATTGAAGAGACTGTCTCTACAACATTGTACATTCAGTTTTTACACGGTGAAGGAAACCATCGCAAAACAGAAAGGCAACCTACCAAATGGGAGATAATATTTGCCAATGATTCATCTGCTAGGGGGTTGATATCTAAAATGTATGAAGAACTCATACGACTCAACAGCAAAAAAAAATATCCAGTTGAAAAATAGGTGGAAGACACGAATATACATTCATCCAAAGAGGACACACAGATGGCCGACAGACTCATGAAAAGATGCTCAGCATCACTCATCATCAGGGACTTTCAAACTGGAACCACAATGAGGTATTACTTCACGCCTTTTCAGAATGACTATTGTAATAAATCAGCAGGCAAGTGTTCATGAAAATGTGAAGAAAAGGGAAACTTAACGTACTGATGGTGGGGGTGCGCATGGGTGCAGCCACTGTGGAGAACAGCATGGAGGGGGATCTGCAAAAGTTACAAAAAATCAAACTGTTCTATGACTCAGCAATTCTACTTCAGGGGCTTATACAAAAAAATCTAAAACACTAATTCAAAAAGATATACGTACCCCTATGTTCACTGCAGCATTATTTACAATAGGCAAGATACGGAAGCAACCTGAGTGTCCAATGCTATATGACCAGATAAAGAAGAAGTGGTATGCACATACAAAAGAATATGACTTGGCCATAAAAAAAATAAATCTTGCCACTTGCAACAACATGAATGGACCTAGAGGGTATTACGTTAAGTGAACTAAGTCAGACAGAGAAATATAAGTACTATATGCTTTCACTTGTGTGTGAAACCCCCAAAAAAACAAAATAAAACAGAAATAGACTCATAGAACAAATCAGTGGTCATAGAATGGGAGGAGGATTGGGGGTAGGTAAAAAAGGTAAAAGGAGTTGAAAAGTACAAATTTACAGTTATAAAAATAGCTATGGGTATGTAAAGTACAGCATAGGGAATATAGTCAGTAATATTATAATAATTATGTGTGGTGTCAGGTGTATACTAGACTTACTGGGGCGATCACTTTGTAAGGTATATAACTATATAATCACTATGGTGTACACCTGAAACTAATATTGTATATCAACTGTAATTGAAAAATAAATTTAAAAAGGGTACCTATTAACTAAGAAGTAGTGTTATTACTGATTTGACAACCATAACCAGTGCTATGATCAATTTCCTCTATTTTTCATTTTGTATGACATCAATTTTAGAATATGACTAGTTAACATCTTACCCAAAGTTAGTAGGATTTGAGAGAAGGTGGATTGGGGCATCTAAAAATATTACCCCATAGATTCACTACTGCAACGAACCCCATATGCTACAAACATACAGCATTAACTCTGGAGCCATCAACTTAATGTTAGGGTTGATACCAAATTTGAGTCCTAAATATGGTTGAGAGCCTCTACAACCATCGTCTGGCCTTTGGATTGAACTTAGGTTACAGTAAGAGAATTCTCTTTCTGTCTAGTAAGAAACCTGTTGGGGTGGGCTCATCTAAACAATGGTACTTCATCTCCACGCGCTCACTTTCTCATCTAACTCCGATATGAGATGTGTTAATCCTCTCAATCCTCCCCCACATCAAGCTCCCTTTAACCTACAAGTGAGCAGAAGTGTAAAGAGCACCATGGGTGTCAGATGCAAACCCAAAATGCATATTTTTATAGCCCATTAGAGCCTTCAAGTGTCTTATCCCAGAACTCATACCTAGACTTAAGAAAAATCCAGTCAGCTTTGAAATTTCAAAGGACTTTGGAAGAGTCTTAACTAAGGACAAAATAACCTTAAAGGAATAGTAGCTTTTAAGGAGCTCTTCTAAAGAAAAATCCTCCACATAACAATCTTTTCTTTAAAAAGAGGAAGGAAGATTTTAAAAAAGACAATTCCCATATTAGTGGGAGAGAAAAATATTGGGAAAAAAACTACACTACATCTGCCCAATAAGTTAAGAAAATTAGTTTTTTAGGGAAAAAAATGTCATGGGTTCAGATGCTGGCTACAGATGGTGGGAAGACTGGAGAAGACGGAATCTGATGGGATGAAAAGATTGCAACTTGGGTAACAAGCAGCAATGTAAACTGGAAAGAATGTGCTTTGGAAATGAGACCTGAGTTCAAATATCAGGTCTAACACTTTCCAGTTCTGTAACCAAGAGTCATCTGCGAATAGCTTTCCTGCGCAATCCGTGCCTGCTTGCGTAATTCCTTAGGATGGCTGGCAATCGTGCTCAGGACTGCCTTTGTGCCACACCCAGCACTCAGGTTGTGAAATGCATGCTTCCTGTCCTTGCGGAAACATGTCATAGTAGAAAGAGGGCGGCTTTGGGGTGAGGTGAGTGGCGTTGCAGAGACATTTTATGCGCTGACTTGCTTGTGTAATCATGGACCCAGCTGCCTCTTTTTAAAGAACAATTACTAATACCCACCATGCTTTCATTAATATAAATTAAAAATACAGACACAGTCTCTAGCCTGTAGTATGTGCTCAGTAAAGCTGGATATTTTTAATTCTGGGGATCCGACCAGAGGAGACATGCCAGTGTTTCTAAAGCCCATCTGCATCTGCTTCCCCAGACAACCGCCCACGTAAGAGTACACCAGGAATAGCAAACCGCCATCAGGTGGACAGGTAGGAGGCCTTTACAGGGAGGGGAGCTCAAGGACAGAAAACTGCACCAGTGACAGGTACCTATACCCTACTCCTTAAAGCAGTCCCGGGCCAACGCGGACTACTCCCCCACTCCAGCCGCTCACGGCAGACGCTGCTGTGGAGGTGGACAGAGGAGCAGGGAAATGTGTTTGTCTCCAGGCAATACTTATAAGATAATTGGTGAGGGTAGTCTACGGTTACTTTGAATATGTAAACTGTTTACTTTTGCAGTACTGATTGGAAAGGCAAGGAGAAGGGCTAATGCGCTTGGGTTCAGTGTTCATTCCTTCTAAGAAGCCGAGCCCAGGGCGCTTGACTCTGCAGCCGTCCCCATTCTGGAGCGGATGTTATTCCCCAGGACAGCTCTGATGGCACAAGGCCATGCCATCTCACCCCACTTCCTCCCTTTCATAACCAGTGGGTACAAGTGGTAACCCTCATTCCTGAAGCCCGTGCCTGGGAGGAAGGTAGGGAGGACTCGCTTCCCGGGAGGGACCGACTCTTTTCAATCAGCTTCGCAATTAAATTGAGCTGACCCTTGCATTTAGGGTTAATGGCGGAGATTTTTTTTTCCTGAACAAATTCATCATAACTAATTAAAAATTGTGACCATGAACATCTGTTCATTTTTGTGAAGCATAAAAATAACATGAAATCTGTCAAATAATGATCATAACAATAGTTAATACTTAATAAATGCTCATTAGGTACCAGGCATTGTTTCGAGAGCTATACAGGGATTAGTTTATTAATTCTCCCAATGGTTGCCACATGTGATCAAGGATTACTATTCCTTTACAGACAAGGTAACAGAAGCACAGAGGGGTTAGGTATTTAGGACAAGGTACTTGAGCGGTGAGATTAACATACAGTTGAAACTGCAATTTAGAATGCAGGCCAGCCTGCCTTGTAGACTCCGCTGTGGGAGGCCCCCTTCCTGCTCTGACTACCGAAATCTGTCAGATGGCAGAGCATTCCGGACACACTGGGAGCACTGCACGCCAACGAGGTCCAGACCTCGGCCCGGGGGGGCTGGCGCCCTCCAGGTTTGCTCCTTCCTGGGGTGCTGGCTTCAGCACCGGTGGCAAACCCTGCTCCCGGGGTCCTGCTTCTGCGCTCCTTAGCATTTTCTACCTAGTGAGTCTCTCCCTGCTCTTCCTCTAACCTCCCGCCATAATTAGCCCTTCTTTACCTTAAACCTTCCCTGTTCACATCCCCGGTGTTTCCCGTGTGGCGGTGAGGCTGGGACCAGCCGGCGCACCCCGGCCCCACTGATGGCCTGCAGCTTTGCTGGTGTCCTTCAGCCGCTGTCGACGACTCCTTGCTGCTGCTCAGACGTTACACCTACATCCCACCAGGACTTTTGTTCTCACTCTTCCCTCACCCGGGAAAGTTCTTCCCAAAGATAGGCCTGTGGCTTTCTCCCTTATGTTCTGAGTCACAGAAAACATGCTACTTGCTCCTAAGTGCTTGCTTAAATGCCCTTCTCTCCGGGATGACTCCGTGGGTCCCCTAAATCCACAATCCCTTCCCTTTCTTCTTTCATCTTCTTGTATTTTTTTTCTCCATGACACTCTTCATCATCCGGAACTCTGTATGTGTTACTCATTTTTGTTGTTTATTGTCTACTTACTTCCCCCACTAGAACATAAGCTTCCTGAGGGATTTTGATGGTTTTGCTCATTGCTCTCTCCTCAGAGCCTAGCAGAGCAGCTGACACATAGTAAAACGGTAAGTAGTTTTTTTGATGAATGAGTGTCTGTAAGGTGAAGATAAATCAGTTGAACAGACAAAGCAGAGCTATTTTTGAAACTGCTAATAGAGAAAAATTTCCCTGAACCTATAGTTTCTATGAAAGAATAAGTTTTATTACCTATTTTAAGATATCTTTAACAACATTTCAGCAAGCACAGCAAGGGATTTCATGCTGTACTTCAATAACATTTCAAAATAAATTATTGATATCACACAAGTATTAGCCAGCAAACACCATTGACAACTCCAAGCTAAATTTTAAAATATAATGGCATTTAAAAAAAAATAAAACACAAGTAAAAAAACAAAAAATGCTGAAAATAAGCAATTTAACATTTTTAAATAAATAAAATAAAGGAGAAAATAAAAATATAAAAAATAAAATATAATATAATGGCATTTTATAATATATCAGTTATTAATAATCTCCTCTGAAACCTTTGAAGCCTCTTTCCATGAAAACTCAGCAGGACATTGATCAATTTATTTCACATTGTTTCAGAAACACGCACAATGAAACAGTACACTCGCTGTCTCTTCCTTCAGCAAAATGCATCATGGTTTTCTCATCTGATTACCTACAGTGTTCCCTCTTGCATCTTTGAGTTTTTCCATAGTCCTAGACCACATAGTCACAGCATTCAGAAGTGTTTCTCATATTCCTCCTCCAGGGCATGAAGTTCGAGCCTTAACTCCACCCCTTAATAACCTCAGAGTGTAGCATCATGGACACAAAGGAGCTTTCTCCTTCACCTACCTCAGCGCCCCTCCATCGACAAATTAAAATCATACTGAAATGGACTTCTCGTGCCCAGTTTTATTTCCTATAGCATCTCTTAGCTATTCCAAGCATACATTTTAAAGTGCACCTTCTTCTCTCAAATACACATTTAAAGTGCACCTTCTTCTCTCAAATAATTGCCAGCAAAAATGATTCAGACTAATATATACATAGACTAAAATATTTCACAGAAAAATATAGAACAGTACATTTCAATATCCTGAGACACAGTGTAAAGGTAATTTGCACTGTAGTAAAAATCATTATGTTTACTATAGCTACAAAGTATTTTAGGTTGTGGAGAAATGCTCATGACCTAGAAATATGAGAAAGCTTATAGAACAGGAGATTATAGAACACTCAGCATTTTTTACCACTAAAGCATCCCAGCTTCTACACATCATCATTTTTCTGACCCCCGAGATAAGAATGTCTCCAAGAAGCCCAGAGAGAGATTGCTTTTGGTTCATACAGATTCTAATATGAAAGACCAGACAATTTGCTCAATTGGAAAATAGATGGGAAATTTAAAAATGGAGCAAGACAAAATAGCATTATCTTTTGATTAAAGCAGACACTAGTTGTTATGGGATTTGTAGAAATTCAAGCAGTGACTGATGCATTCTCCACAGAGATTTCTCACCGCCATTACTTGCTTTCTCCATCCAGCGACACTGCCCGGACCCAACAGAAGCATCAGCTCACTTGACCCTTTCCTTCTCAGTACATCCTTGCCCTGGGAGCTCAATGTCCCCTTCGATGAATTTCATTCATCACATCGGGTCTAGCAACTATGGCATTTTCCCAAGCACACATGCTTTCCATAGCAAACTTCACTGGAAGCATGCGTCACTTCTACTGGCTCGTCCCTGAAAAGTTAGGGGAAGGTGGCACTGGCAGAAAGGTCTGAAGCCCGGAGTGAAGACCAGTCATTCTGAGGGAACACATCTCCATGACATTCCTGAACCGTATGGGCACCGGGTTAGGTCACCACACAGGCACTGCATCATTAATCTTTTCAGTACTTCCCATCCGGCCAGGCAGTTCCTAGGAGTGTTGATTTTACACAGTGAACGTTTTTTTAACCACATCTGTTTAGGACGATTTATGTAAGGGAGTGTCCAGTAAGCTCAGCAAGTGATAGTGTAGCTGCTGGCAACTGGTTTGTACTGTGTCGTGGCTATTTCTAATTCTCAGTAGCAGGGATTGGAGGGATTCTATATGTTTAGCCATGAGAGGACAAAGGACTTAATTATAAAATAAAATTGAGATCTCCTAAATCTTTAGGGCGGAGAGCCACTCCAGGGGATTCCCCTGAGCTGTCCTTTATTCCTGTTTCCTCCAGCAGGCGGCCCCCAAACAGATGGTACCCCGTCACATGTCCGTGCTCGCGGTCGCCCACCACCAGGAGCAAACGTGAAAGTAGCCGCAAAGCTCAGGCCGCAAGGGATCGTTGTTTTTTTAAAAGCAAGACAAGTCTTATTTAATATGAAATAAAAAATGTATTTAATAAAACATTTATTTATTTTTTATTTAATAAGTTTTACTTAATAACTTATTTAAGAAAAATGCATTAATGTAGTTAGAAGAATGAGCATTAAAGAAATAAAATGTACAAGAAAATACTAAGAAACAATTCTCTAAAACCTAACAAGCTTGACAAAGAGCCAAGTAGAAATTCTAGAAATTAAAAATTGTCATAAAAATGTCAATAAGTGGCTGAAAAAGCAGATTAGACTAAAAGAAATATAGAACTAATAAATTATATGATAAATAGCATGGAGATTCAAAGAGAAAAAATCCTGGGAGAAGTTAAGATAGAGCATAAGAAACAGAAAAGCTGAGATGAGAAGTCCTAATATAGAGAAAAATATAAAAAGCTGAGATGAGAAGTCCTAATATATTATAGAAATATAATAAGAAAATTAAGAGAAAGGGAAGGAGAAAGTATTCATAGAGATAAGGGCAGTGAAATGTTTACAAATAAAGAAATATCTAAAAGTGATTCAAGCAGTATAATAAACATGAATCCTGAGCACAAAGGTAAATATACATAAAGTATGTCAAGGTGAACTCTAATCACCCAAGAAAAATAAAAGTTATAAAAGTAGCCTAAGTGAAAAGACAATTGACTTAAAAATAAATAAATGGATAGAAGACTTCTTCACAATGAAAATATAATGCAATAGCCAACGTATAATTCTATATCTGGTTATACTATCATTCAAGAGGAGGAATAAAAGGAAGTAAATATTAAAAAGAAATGACCTCACTGAGAGTGTGTTTGTGTGTCAGTGTCTCTGTGTATAAATTTCAAGAAGAAAATTGAACAAGGAAAAAATAGAGTGAAGAAAATAAGCAATATTATGAGGTAAAAAGGTAAAATGTAAATGTGCATAAAGAAAAGATGGACTAAAATTCAATAATTGATAAAGAAATAATACCAATTACCAATTTGGATTATGTAAAGCGCTGTGAGAAAAGGAATGGAGCTGGATCAGAGTAAAAGTGTGCTAAAATCTTACATTTGGGAGAAAAGTATAGATAATAACTTTAGATTTTTTAATGTACTATGCATAATAAAAATCGAAATACAATGGTTAAACAAATAGCAATGGAGTGTGTTCCTTCAAAAGTCATAGAAGGAATTAGGAAACAAATAGAATAAAAGATAGATGAAAGTATAAAAAGATTGCTAAATAATATGATAATAAATCCAAATATATCATTTTTAAGATAAATTGATTACACTTTCTTGTTTAAAAGCAAAGATACTCAGATAAGCTTTTAAATAATCAAGTTAAAACTTCAGTTTCTGTTGTATCAAACAGAAGTACCAGGTACTGTCTAGCTCACAGGTGGCACACATAAGGCCTGCGGGCCGAATCCAGCCCTCCACCTTGTTTTATCCGGCCCGGCACCTTGTTTCTACCCGGCGGCAGCGCCGAGCTCCTTGCCCCTAGTTAAGGAGTGGTTACATTCATACAGTCCTAAAATTACATTCGGCCCTTTGAAAGCAACCACGAGGCTGATGTGGCCTCTAGTGAAAATGAGTTTGACACCCCTGATCTAGCTTATAACAGTTTAAACCTGGAAAAAAGCACAGAAAACAACTATCTGAAGGCAAAATTTGAAAAGGGGCCAAAATTTGAAGGAACAGACCAACCTGAGGTAGATTTACTATTTGTATTTATGTGTGGGGGTGGCTAAAACTTAGACATCTACAGAAAAAGATTACTGTGTTTCTGTCCTGAAGAACAAAAAGACAGTTATGAGCAACTAGTGCCACTGTGAAATGGGAGATTTATAGAAAAGAGCCAGATAGAAAAAAACAAATTCTATATATTAATTTTGCCAAGAATCTGGCTTACCTTTTAAGGATGCATTATGCATGGCAGAAAGCAAGAAATTCAGCTTATGATAAAATAAACTGCTATTTGAGCAAAATATCCAAACACAAATTTTTTAATTTAGGTCCACCAAGTAAACTGCTTGGTAAATAAAAATAGTAAAAAGTTTCAAGGTATATATCATAATCCAGAAGCCCCACAGTGCAACATTCACAATATTCAGGATACAATACAAATTTCTCAACATATAAAGATTAGGTACAAGCAAGGATGTTCTTTCTCATGACTCCTTTGCAATGTTTCAATGGAAGTCCTAGCTAATGTAGTAAGACAAAAAATGAAAAGAAAAGATATACAGCTTCGGAAGAAATAAATAACTGTTTTTGTTCACAGATGACATAATCATCTATGAAGAAAATCCAAGAGAATTGACATGAAAATTCCTGGAACTAATAAGCAATTATAGCAAGGTTGCAGGATGCAAGATTAATATACAAAAGTTACTTTTCTACATAATAGCGATGAACAAGTGAAATTTTAGAAACAAAATACCATTATATTAACATCCCCTAAAATAAAATACTTGGGTATAAATCTAATAAAATAGGGACAAAGGTCTATTTGAGAAAAACTACAGATTCTGATGAAAGAAATCAAAAAAGAACTAGATATTCCGTCTTCATAAATAGGAAGATGCAATATTGTCAAGATGACAGTTCTTCTGACTTCATCTACAGATTCAATGCAATCTAAAACAAAACACCAGTGAGTTATTTGGCCAATATCAAAAACTGACTGTAAAGTGTATATGGGGACATAAAATAACCAAAATATTCAACACATTATTAAAGAACAGAGTTGAAGGACTGAACCTACCCAACTTTAATACTTACTAGAAATCTACCTTAATCAAGATAGACTTCTATTGGCAAAATAATAGGTAAATGGATCAATGGACTAGAATAGAGAACCCCGAAATAGACCAGCATAAATAGGATCAACTGATATTTGACAAAGGAACAATGGCAATACAATGGAAAAAAGATGATCTTTCAGCAAATGTTGCTGAACAACTAGACCAACATGTACATACAAAAAAGGATCTAGAACAGCTCTTACACCTTTAGAAAAATTAACCCAAAATGGGATCATAAACCTAAATGTAAAATAAACAACTATAAACTCTCAGAGCTAATATAGGAGCCAACCTACATGACATTGGGTAAGGCAATGACTTTTAAATTCCACACCACAGCATGATCCATGCAAGAAATAATGATAAACTGAATTTCACTAAACCTAAAAATGTCTGCTCCAAAAAAGACAATGTTGAGAGAGTAAGAAGACAAGTCAAAAAATGAAAAAAAAATTTGCAAAACACACATGTGATAAAGGTTTATTATCCAAAATAGACAAAGGAATCTTTAAACTCAATACTAAGAAAACATACTAACCAATTAAAAAATGAACTAAAGACCTTAACAGACACCTCACCAAAGAAAATATGCACATGGCAAATAAGCATATGAAAATATACCCTATGTCATATATCATCAGGGAAATGCAAATTAAAACAATCAGATACTATTATCCAGGGCCCAAATCCAGAACAATGACAATGCCAAGTGCTCATGAAAATGTAGAGCAGCAGAAACTTTCATTCATTGCTGGTGAGAAAGCAAAATGATACAACCACTCTGGGAGGCAGTTTGGCAGTTTCTCATAAAACTAAACATATGACCCAGCAATCGCACTGTTTCATGTTGACCCAAAGGTGTTGAAAACCTATGTCCATAAAATAACTTGCACCTGGATGTTCATACCAGCTTTATTCATAATTATCAAAACCTGGAAGGAGCCAAGATGCCCTTCAGTAGGTGAACGGACAAACTGTGGTATTGGGTTGGCCAAAATGTTCGTTTGTTTTTTCCTTAAGATGGTCCTGGTAGTGCATTGTTGTCTTTAACTTCATTTGAAAGAGTTTTGTTAGGTTGTATTGTCATATTGGTGTGTATTTTTTGAAAATCATATCAAAATTGGTGAATTTTTGTGTAGCCATTTTAATATTGAAAATGGAAGAAAACACACATTTTCAGCATACTATGCTTTATTATTTCAAGAAAGGTAAAAATGCAACTGAAATTTATTTGTGCATTTGATTTGTGCAGTGTATGGAGAAGGTGCTGTGACTGATCAAACATTTCAAAAGTAGTTTGTGAAGTTTCATGCTGGAGATTTCTCACTGGATTGACTTGACTCCACAGTCAGGTAAATCAGTTAAAGTTGGTAGTGATCAGCCCTGGCTGGTGTGGCTCTGTGGATTGAGTGCTGGCCTGCAAACCAAAATGTTGCTAGTTCGATTCCCAGTCAGGGCACATGCCTGGGTTGCAAGCCAGGTCCCTAGTAGGGGGCGCATGAGAAGCAACCACACATTGATGTTTCTTTCCCCCTCTCCCTCCCTTCCCCTCCCTCTAAAAATAAATGAATAAAATCTTTAAAAAAAAAAAATTTGGTAGTGATCAAGTCAAGACATTAATTGAGAATAGTCAACGTTCTACCATGCTGGAGATAGAAAACATACTCAAAATATCCAAATCAATAAAGTTATTGGTGAAAATGAAAAACGTGTCTTTTACCTTACCAAAAAAAAAACAAAAAACACTAAACAGACTTTTTGGCCAGTCCAATGTATCCAGACAATAGAATATTATTCAGTACTAAAGTAAATGAGCTATCAAGCCATGAAAAGGCATGAAGGAACATTAATTGCATATCACCAAGTAAAATAAGTCAATTGAAAAGTCTAATTCAGTGTCATTGTTTATATTATGCTTGTTTGTTTGTTTTGTTGATTAGGTTCCTGTTAAAGGTGAGATCATATGGTATTTGTCTTTCACTGCCTGGCTTATTTCGCTTAGCATGATGCTCTCCAATTCCATCCATGCTGTCACAAAGGGTGAATTTGAGAACAGTGTGACAGTGACCAGAGGGGGAGGGGAGGGAATTTTAGAGGAAAAGGGGAACAGTTTAGAGCAACAAGTATAAAGGACACACGGACAAAAACTATGGGGGGTGGAAATGGGAGGAAGGTGGGGAGGGCTGGGGTGGTGGGCTGGGGGCGGGGTAAAAGGCAGAAAACTGTACAATATCAACAATTAAAAAATACTGATTAAAAAATAAAATAAAATGAAGAAAAAAGAAAAGTCTACGCACACTGTATGATTACAACTCTATGATACTCTAGAAAAGGCAAAACTACGAAGAATGTAAAAAGATTAGTGGATGCCAGGGGTTAGGGGGTGAGGAAGTGAGGAATGAATAAGTGGAACACAGGGAATTTTTAGGACGGTGAAAATATTCTATCACACTCTGTACTGTACCATTAGGTGGCACATTTACCCAAACCCCATGGAAGGCACACCACCAAGTGTAAACTGTAATGTAAAATAACGATTTTAAGTGACTGTGATGTGTCATTGTGGGTTCATCGATTGTAGCAAATCTATCACTCTGGTGGGGGATGTGGATAATGGGGGTGACTGTGTTTATGTGGGTGCAGGTAGTACATAGTACCTTCTACTCAATTTTACTATAAATTTAAAACTGCTGTAAAAAATATAAGATCTTAAGAAGAAAAGCAAAAGAATAAATACAAATAATTTCAAAATGAGCAACTTTACTCAGTGGTCTTAACCAAATAGTGAAGATAACAGAAAATCATTAGGCTAATTCAATAGCAATTATTTCATCTGAAGAACAGAGAGAAAACTGATGGGCGAGAAGACTCAGAGATTTGTGGGACAGTGTTAAAAGTTCTCATATTGGCACAGTCATTACGAAACACAGCGTGGAGTTTCCTTAAAAAATTAAAACTGTAACTACCATATGATCCAGCATTTCTACTACTGAATATATATATATATATATATATATATATATTCATATATACCTATTTATATGAATATATATTTATATATGAATTGTAGATTCATGTATATGAGAAATAAAATCGTCATCTCAGAACAACATCTGCACTCCCGTGTTCACTGAAGCCCTATTTACAGCAGCCAAGACCTGTAAACAACCTAAGTGCTTGTGGGCAAATGAATACATTTAAAAAGTGAACATAGATTCACATAATGGAATATTTTTCAGCTTTAAAAAGAGGAACTTCTGTAGTTATGAAGACACAGACAAACTTTGGAGGCATTATGTTAAGTGAAATAAGACAAGCACAGAAAGAGAAATAATTTATGATGTCACTTGCATGGGGAATCTAAAAAAAAGTCAAACTCGGCCCTGGCCATTGTGGCTCAGTTGGTTGGAGCGTTGTTCCATTGAACCGAAAGGTCACGGGTTCAGAAGGCTGCAGTTTCAGTTCCTGGTCAGGGCACGTGTTCAGGTTGCAGGCGTGATCCCTAGTTGGGGCGTGTGCCAGAATCCGCCAATCAGTGTGATCACACTGACGTTTCTCTCTCTGTCTCTCCGTCTCTGTCTCCTCCTTCCCCTCATTCTCATGGAGAATAAAATCAACCTTAAAAGAAATGTCAAACTCATAATGACAGAGGGGAATGGTGGGGGGAAACAAAGGATAATGTCTCAGAGGGATGTAGGAAAGAAATGGGGTGAGGCCTGTGATTAGCCCACCTGCCTTTTTTGAGAGTGCTGTGACCTAGGGGAACCCTGGCAATCTCCCTGAATTGGAGAGACAGAATTGAAAGTCCAGGGTGGCCAAGAGGGCCGAGTTTCCAGCCTAGAGTGTCGGGAGCAAGCCACACAGAGAGAAAACTCCAGAGACAACCAGAGAATTCTCTTTGCACATTCAGCAGAGCACTTATCCGTATGTATGTGAGACAAATATTTGATGCGGGGGAAAGAAAAACCCCAAGTAATTAGAGGGAATAGTAGCAGACACATACATAGTGCAGGGATATCACCTGTTATAAAAACAGATGGAAAACTCTCATTATTTGTGAGTCATTGGGTAGAAGACTCAGAATATGTCTTGCCTCAGTAGTGGGAAATAATTAGCCAGAGATTAAATTCTTCTCTGATCCCCCTAACAAATTTTTAAAGCATGGAAGAAAATGATCAAACCGTTCGCAAGTTTCTTAAACTGTCTCAGGACAGAAACTTGGAGAGATAAAAACCAAAGTGTTGCAGATTAAAAATAGACTGAATGAGAATACAGTGATTAAACATTAATCTCAAAGGCATAGTAACTAGTCAAATGATTCACAGAAAAAAATAATGGAAATTTTAAAATTTAAAAGCATCAGCGAGCTCTAGAACAACTTCAAGTGACTTAATACATGCATTTGAATCCCTAAAAAAGAGGAAAGGACCCCTGGGTGTCTCCCAGTGCCCCGTGACAGGCAAAGCAAACTGTGGCCTTGAACCATGGCCTGGCCTCAGCCCGTAGGCTGCAGGCACTGAGGCAGGTTACCCAGTGGAAAAACAGAAAAGAAGAAAAGAGGAGAAGGGGACAGAAAAAAAATTTAAAAAATAATTGACAAAACTTTTCCAATTTTAGTGAAAAGCGTAAACCCACAAGTCTAAGAAGCATTAAGCACAAGAAACATGTAGAATATTCTAGTAAGACTAAATAATTAAATTGATTAAAATTGGTGATGTTAAAAAGAAAATCTTGGAAGTACCTTGAAGAAAAAAACTATTTCAAAAATGAATAAGGATGTTGGCAGATTTGTTGTCTGAAACAATTAAAGGAAGAAGGCAGTGTAACAACATCTTTTATGTACTGAAAGAAAAAATTCTAACCATAGAATACTATACACAGTGAAAATATTTTTTAAACGGTATACTGGAGACCAAACAACAAGAAATGTTATAGGAAGTCCTTAAGGCA
Source organism: Glossophaga mutica (assembly GCA_039655065.1). Taxonomy (NCBI): domain Eukaryota; kingdom Metazoa; phylum Chordata; class Mammalia; order Chiroptera; family Phyllostomidae; genus Glossophaga; species Glossophaga mutica. Next base: position 24,838,488 of record CM077310.1, read on the forward strand.
GGTGAAAGTAATACTGTGTGGATATATAAACATACCCAAAGGAATGAATACTACTCATCTTAGTTACTTATAAATACATGAGTTTTTTTATTATTTAATTATCTTCAACAGGTAATTGGCTGTTAAAAAAGAAAAAGAAAAATGTAACAAAGTTAAAATATATGAATATGTGAAATGTATAATAGCATAAAAGAGAGGAAGGGAGAAGTGTAAGTGAACTATCATGGTGAGGCTCTTACATTACACAGGAAGTGAATGATGTCACTTGAAGGTAGACTGTGATAAAATAAAGATGTATATGCACCAGAATCTGGCAAATACGGTTACTAACCCAAAAAAGAGCTAAAATGAAATAGCAACAAACCCTCAACCTGAATTGAGGTGGGAAAAACAAGAGAACAAAAACCAGACAGAACGAATGGAAAGCAAGCAGTAAGATGGCAGGGGAAAGACAACCTTATCAGGTATCACATTAAGTGAAAATGGTCTAATCATCCTTATTTAAAAACTAGGATTGTCAGATTGGATAAAAATCACAGCTCAACTTGATGCTGGCCACGGGAAACATATTTTATGCATAATTTAATAGGGAAGTTAAAAGAAAAAAATGATGTGATATTGTGTACCATGCTAACCTTAATCAAAAGAAAGCTGGAATAGCTGTATTAATAACAGAAATATATATTGAAGATGAAATTATATTACTAGGAGTAAAAACATTATTTTATAATAAAAAATTTCATTTCATCAAGAGCACATAACAATCTGAAACGTTTATGCATTAAAAACAGAACTTAAAATATATAGTGCAAAACTGGTAGAACTGAAAAAGAAAAACCAACAAATCCGCAATTATAGTAGATTTCAACAGTCTCTTTCAGCAATTAACAGAATAGACTGAAAGTCAATAAAAATACAGAAAACTTGAACAATGCTATCATCCAACTTCATGCAATTGACAATTATAGAGCACTCCACACAACAGCAGTAAAATAAACATTTTTAAATGTATATGGAACATTTACCAAGACAGTCCAAATTTAAGGCCCAAAAAACAAGTCTCAATAAATTTAAAAAGAATCAGGTCACAGGAATTCTGTGCTCTAATGACACTGGAATTAAAGGTAAAAATCAATAACAGAAAGATCTCTAGAAAATCCTCAAATACTTGGAAACTAAATAACACACTTCTAATTGACACATGGGACCAAAAAAAGTGCAAAGATGAATTAGAAAATATTTTTTAATTAATTTATTTTTTAGAGAGGGGAAGGGAGGGAGAAAGAGAGAGCGAGAGAGAGAGAGAGAAACATCAATATGTGGTTGCCTCTCACGTGGCTCCCCGGGGGGACCCGGCCTGCAACCCAGGCATGTGGCCCCACTGGGAATTGAACCTGCCACCCTTTGGTTCGCAGCCTGTGCTCAATCCACTGACCTATTTTTAACTGAGTGAAAATTAAAACATCATTTTAAAATTTATGGAATGCGCTGAAGCAGTACATAGGAGGAAATTTCTAACACTACCTTTGTTAAAAAAGGGTCTCAAATCAGTTACCTCACCTTCTACCTTAAGAAACTACAGAAAATGAGATTATGTATAGCGTAAGTAGAAGAACAAAAATAATAAAGATTGGAACAGAAATTAATAAAAGAAAATACAGAAAAACAATAAGGAAAATTAATAAAACCTACATCTGCTGCTTTAAGAAAATCCGTAAGATTGATATATCTCTAGCCAATTGTATTAATCATGCCTTTTTATTTTCTGTATTTTCATGTTTTGACACATAAGGCATTGCTGATTCTGGAAAGACTGCCCTCCCAGGTCTATCCAGCACCCAGAGACAGTAAACAACTGCACATTAGAGCACCTTTCATATGCTAACCAACCGACCCAGGCCCCAGACCCCAGGGGCCTTTGCCTGGGGCTCTGGAGGGACTCGCATTCTGCCCGTTATTTCTCAGTGCTGGTCAACCCAGGCCCCTGTTCCCCAGAGCGAGCAGAAATTATTGAAACTGTCTGATCCTAAACCTGCTTACACTGCCAGGGAAGGAAGGGAGGGAAGGAAGAAGGGAAGACAGGAAAAAAGGAAGGAAGGGAGGGAGGAAGGAAGGAAGGAAGGGAGGGAGGGAAAGAGAGAGGGAGGGGAAGTGAAAGGAAGGAAGGAAAGGAAGGAGACTTCAATTTATATCTCATACCAGATACAAAAATCAACGGAAATAAATGATATACTAAATGTAAAACCTAAAACTACACAACTTCTACAAGAAAATATTGGAGAAAAAAAATTTGACCATGGGTTAGACATAGATTTCTTACAACACCAAAGTGTGATTCACAAACAGACAAATTAATAAAGTGAACTTTGTTAAAATTAAAAAAAATTAGAAACTACTACCTTTTGAAAGTCACTGTAAAAAGAATTAAAAGCAAGCCCCAGATGGGTAGAAATATTTGTGAATCATATATCTGATAAAGTACTTACATTCAGAATATATAAAGAGCTTCTAAATTTAGTATTAAGGGAAAAAATCCAGTAAAAAAAAAAATGGAAGAATTGAACAGGCACTTCACTAAAAAAGATAATATGAATGGAAATAAGCACATGGAAAGACATTCAACACCACGAGGCACTAGAGAATTGCAAATTAAAACCATATGAGCTATTACCACATGTCTGTTAGAATGGCTAAAATTAAAATCTTTACCATACTAAGCGTTGGCAAGATGTGGAGAAATCAAAATTCATACACACTGTTGGTGAGAAGGTGAAATGGTACAAATGCTTTGGAAAGCAGTTTGGCGATTTCTTAAAAATTAAACATATATTAAACATTCCACTCCAAGGTATTTACTCAAAAGAACTGAATGTATACATTCATACAAAGATTTGTCCAAGAATATTTAGAGCAGCTTAATTTTTAATAGTCAAATACTGGAGTCAACCCCAATCTTGATTGGATAACAGATAAATGGGTGAATAAACTGTGGGTCAAACAACAGGATACTACTGCTCAGCAATTTAAAAAAAAGACATTGACTATTGGTGCACTTAACATCATGGATGAATCTTAAATAACTAAGCTTATTTAAGAACTCAGACAGTAAAGAGCAAATGCTGTATTTTTTCCACTGATACAAAATTCTAGGAAATGCAAACTATGGTGACAGAAAATAAATCGATGGCTGTCTGGGGCCCAGGGTGGGAGAGAGGGCATGCATAGGAAGCAGCAAATTTTTGGAGATTATGGATACTTTTACGATCTTGACCATGGACGTACACGTGACAACACTTACCAAATTATACATTTAAAAATGAAAATGTACAAACAAAGCCACTACTCTCAGGCTCGTAGAAAGTTAAATTAAGCAATCAAATGATATATAGTTTCTATTCTATAAATTGTTTCAGAAAATAGAAATAGAAGGAACAATCCTCAAATCATTAAACAAAGCTACCACAATACCTTGAAACGATCCTAGAACAAGATAGCATGAGAAAGGGAAAACATAGGTGACACTGAGCTTTGGGGCAAATCAATTCTACCTTGGCTGTGGGTCCTCAGTTGAGTAAAAGTTCTGGAAGGACGTGGAGCAGCACCTCCCCTGCGGTGAGATTTACAAGGGTCACAGAAACGCACTCTGGCCCCGGGGGCGGGGCCGCGCGGCTCCCCCAGCTACATGTGCTCCGGCTGTTCTCCTGATGCTTACCGAGCAACCAACTGTTTAGAGACAATTTAATTGTAACGAGCCCTCATGGCTAAGTGGTCTTTTATTAGCCCAAATGGAGTCCCATGCATCAGGAGGGGCCACCTTCCCCCAAGTCCCCTCCAGTCCTTCCCTATTAAAGTGAAATATGGCTTTAATATAGTCACACCTGGGGGAAGTACTCTCTTATTCAGCAGCATGGGGTGTCCACCCTCCCCCACGAAGGGTGGCCTCTTGTTTCCTTTTTCCTTGGGGCTGGGTTTTGCAACTTTTTAAATGATCCGATTAGTTTGTTTTTTTTTTAAGGTTTTATTTATTTATTTTTATTTTTAATTTTTAAAAAATTTTAAATATATTTTATTGATTATGCTATTACAGTTGTCCCGTTTCTCCCCCATCATTCCCCCCACCCTGCACACCCTCTCCCACCCACATTCCCCCCTTTAGTTCATGTCCTTGTGTCATAAGTTCTTTAGCTTCTACATTTCCCATACTATTCGTACCCTGCCCCTGTCTATTTTCTACCCGCTATCTATGCTACTCATTCTCTGTACCTTCCCCCCCCTCTTCCCACGCCCCTGTTGCTAACCCTCCATATGATCTCCATTTCTGTGGTTCTGTTCCTGTTCTAGCTGATCCAATTAGTTTTAAAGTCAGTAGAAACATAGCGTATGGAAAATAAAATGATTAGCACTTACGTGCTTTGAAGCTGACTTTAGTCGTAATTTAAATTTAAAAAAATGGGTGGGGTGAGGTGGGAACAGAAGAAACAACAAGTAGCCCATAAAAACAAGTTTTTGAATTTCTTTATTCAGTGTCTTTGGGGAAATTGCAGAGGAAACGACTTCATCCAGTTCACGCCTCAGTGTCCCCTGGCAGAGGGGGTCTACACTGGGCCAGAGCGTGTTGGTCTCAGCCTGTGGGACCTGCCTGCGCAGGACAAGGGTGCAGAGGACTGTTAATAAGTTAAAAAGGCCCAAGCCTCAGCTTTCGTTCCTGAGGTGAAGTAAACTGCTAGAAGTAGAAAAACAACTCGTTCACCACACCTGTCTCCGATAAAATGTTTCGTCAGCTCTCTAAATGACTGCCCAGCACTAGCACACTCGGACACATCTGGCTAACACACAGAGCTCCGCTGTGCCGGAGAACTACACGATACATTCAAATTCAATATATTACTTTGTCTATGCTCAGTCATGTTAGCAGAGGCTCAGAGCAGTTAATAACCTTGGGAAGGTCACACAGCATTCCTATCGTTGGCTCCAATGTCTATTCTCTTCATGGGTATGCTACAGAATATGGTCTTCTTTTTTATATGTAATTTCTGGACAAGTTCTTAATCTAGAGCCATCTTTGATATTTCCAGCCTCTTCCTGTTTTTGAAAGAAAGTCAAAAGTATGGCAACTCGATACTTAATAGCAAACACCACCACAGTCAGTTCTGAAGGCTTCATTACCTCAAGAAAACTACTCTGTAGCCTTGAAATATTACTCCGTTATCTGCCCCTCCCCACGCCAGTCTCTAAAGACTTTTCTGTTCTGGATTTTCAAAAGAATGAGATCATATTGCATGTGGTCATTTGTGACTGGCTTGTTTTTACTTAGCATAAGGCATTCAAGTTTCATTTGCATACTAGTCATCCTAGTGGATGTCAAGTGGTAACTCATTGTGGAGTTGATTTGCATTTTCCTGATGTTGACCTTCATGCATGTGTTTATTGCATGTACGCATTGGCCATTTATATATCTTCCTATAGGATGTCTATTCAGATCTTTTATCCATTTTTAATTGGGTTAATTGTCTTTTTATTGCTGAATTACAAAAAATTTGTATGTATTCTAGATACAAGTCCCTAGTCAAATATCTGTGAATATTTTCTTCTTCTATTCTGTGGGGTTTTTAGTTTGTTTTGTGGTATCCTTTGAAGCCCAAATGTTGTTTTGATGAAGTTTAATTTATATATTATTTTCTTTTGTGGCCAATGCTTTGGTGTCATACTTAGGAATTCTTTGAAAATCCAGTATAACAAAGATTTATTCCTGGGTTTTCTTCTAAGAGTTTTATAGTATTTGCTCTTACATTTAGGTCTTTGATCCATTTTGAGTTATGTTTTGCACATGGTGTGAATGAAAGTCCAACTTTATTCTTGCGTATGTGGCTATCTGGCTGTCCCAGCACCATTCGTTAAAAAGACTGCTCATTCCTTACTGAACAGTCTTGGCGTCTTTGTCGGGAGTCAGTTGACCATCGATTTACAGTCTCCTTTCTGGACTTTCACTTTCACTCTGCTGAGATATGTCTCGGTGCCACCACCATCCCGCCTTGGTTGCTGTTGCTCTGTATGAAGTTTGACATCAGCAAGTGTAAATTCTCTTGCTTTATTCTTTTTTTAAAAATTGTTTTAGCTTTCATGTATCCTTTGCAATTCCATATGGATTTTAGGACCACTTGGTCCATTTCTACAAAGAAGTCACCTGGGATCACGGTGGCAGTCGGGCAGGTCACACCCGCAGATCAGTCTGAGGTGTGTCACCACGAGAGCAACACTGTCCTCCGCCCACGAATGCATCTGCGTCCCATTTATTCAGATTGCCTTTCACTTTGTAAACAATGCATTATAGTTTTAGAATATCAAACTTGCACTAATTTGTTACATTGATTCTTATTTTATTTTTATACTATTGTTAATGGAATTGATTATTTTATTTTATTGATTTTTCAAAGCAAGTCTATAGAAATGTAATTTTGTGTGAGTTTTGGCCTTGTAGCCTGCGACTTTGCTGAACTTACTTATTCATTTTAATAGCTCTTAGTGTATTTCTTATAATTTTCTTTATATAATATCAGGCCACCTGTGAGAAGAGGTAGTTTACCTCTTCTTTCATATTTAAATACCTTTATTTATTTTTCTTGCCTATTTTCTCTGGCTACAAGTTCCCGCATAACGTTAAACAGAAATGTTGGAGCAGACACCCTTGCCTTGTTCTTGTTCTTAAGAATAAATCATGCAGTTTTCACCCCCAAGTACTATTTTAGCTGTGAGTTCTTCAGAGATGTTCTTTATCAGGTTGAGGAAATTGACTTAAATTCTTAGGTTATTGTTCTAATCCTGAAAGAGTTCTGGATTTTGTCATTTTGCCCCTGTACCTATTGAAATGATCGTGTGAATTCTGATTTTTGAGAAGACGTATTGGTCAGACGTATAAAATAAATAGATTTTCCTGACGGTAAACCAGCCTTGCTTGCGTCACCGGGATAAATCCCATTGATCGTGAGGGCTGCCGCTGAACCAATGATGTAACCTCTATTTCCATCAGGTTCTGCTTCCTTTATTTTGACGCTCTGTCATTAGGTGCACACAGTTTTCATTGTTGTGTCTTGCCAATGAATTGACACTTTTCGTGACAAAATATCCCCCCTCATCTCTAGCAACAGTTTTCATTTTAAAGTCTATTATCTGATATTAATGTGGCCTCTGCAGCTTTCCCGCGATCACTGTTTGCATGACATACGTTTTTTACACCTTTTAACATTAAATCTATGTGTCTTTGCATCTAAAAGGGGTCTCCTGGAGACAACATATAATTGAACTTTGTTTTGTGATTCAGTCTAACAATCTCTGCATTATGAATGGATTCTTTATTTACATTTGTATCATTATTTGCATAGCTGGATTTCTGTCTGCCATTTACTGTTTTCTGTATGTTGCATGCCTTTTTGTTTCTCTAATTCCATTGCTTTATTTTTCACTTAATGAATATTCTCTAATGTAAATTGTGATTCCATTAATGATTTTTTATATATATTTTGGGGTTTTTCATTGGTTGCTCTGGAGTTTAGAGGTTACCATATACATTTTAAATCATGAAAATAATTTTTAAATTTATACTATCTTAAATCCAATAATATGTTGTTGGTACATTACTTTTATATATCAGTTTCCTTTTTGGCCATTTTGTTACGTAATTGTTTTATGTAGTTATATATCATATATTACATCTATTACAAACCCAACCATATATTGCTGTAATTATTACTTTAACTCTGTCATCATTATCTTAGTCCATTATCACTTTACTTCTACCTACTTCCTTTATGTTAGTATTCGCAAATACATTACATTTCTATATGTTGTAGGACTAAGAATACATTATAAACATATTATTTATACAATTGCTTTTCTGATCAGTTAGGATAATAAAAGATAAATATATGCACGCCAGCATCTTCTATAATTACATAATTACTTTTATCTCTTTGTTTACTTAATTCTTTGTTTACTCCTGTTGTTTAAATTACCATTGGGAGTCACTTGCTTTCAGCCTGAAGATCTTAATCTTTAGTATTTCCTGTAAGGTGCATCCGTTAGCAAAAACTTCTGTCAGTTTTTACCTGGAAATGTTAATTCATCCTCTATTTTTAAAAGTAGCCTTGCTACATAAAAGATTCTTGGTTGACAGATTCTTCTTTGAATGCTTTGTATATTTTATTCCACTGCTTTTGTTGAGAAAGTTAAAGTTGAGCAATTATTTGTTAATCTTGTATCATTGCTAACTTAACATGAGGACAGAAATGCAATATTTTCATCTATTTAAAAAAATCTTTAAAAAATTTAAAGACATAAGCCTAACTCCTAATTTTACTTTTCTAGAAAAGTTGCTGAAAATATGATCCATCAAAACAAATGACTATGTCAAGAAAGTGAATGAACATGTTCATTCAACATAGATGAGCAGTCAGGCAGAGTCTAAAGATGATTTTAAAGACCATCTAAGAGAACTGCTGGGTGGCAGCTGGGCGAGGGTACTGACAAGAGCCCATCCGAATGTGGAGAGAATGACGGGGAACTTCGTGACGGGGACTTCCAGGAGGCTGACTGGAGCTGCAACACTTCACGGTCATGTGGAGTATTTTATAAAGTTACAGTATTTTAAAACACTAGGTATACACATCTGATAAAGAGCTCTTATCTAAAATCACGACGAGGTATTAAAAGTTAATAATAAGGAGAAACCCCAATTTAAAAAAATGAACCAAAGACCTTGAGACACTTTACCAAAGAATATATGAATGTGGCAACTATGTCATTACAGACATAAAACACCGATGAAATACCACCTCACACCGGGAACGGCCAAACTCTGGAACACTGACAAAGTCCAATGCTGTCAAGGATGTGGAGCCACAGAAACTCGGTCGTTGCTGCTGGAAATGCAAACGATGTGACCATTCTGAAGGGCGGTTTGGAGGGTTCTTACTGAATTAAACATAAGTTTTACTATACAGTCTAGCAGTCGTACTCCTAGATATTTACCCAAAGTTACTGAAAACATACAACTACAAAAAACCTATACATGAACGTTTTATAGCAGCTTTATTCATCATTGTCCAACTTAGGAAGCAGCCAAGATGCTTTGCAGTGGGTAAAGGATGAACTGTGGTACATCCAGGCAATAGAAGATTATATTCAGAGCTAGAAAGAAATGAGCTGGGAAGACATGAAGGAATCTTAAATGCACATTGCTAAGTGAAAGAAACCAGTCTGAACCGTGTACATACTGTGTGATTTCAACTACACGACGTGCTGGAAAACACAGAACTCTGGAGACAGAGAAAAGGCTGGCAGTCGTCAGGGGTTAGGGTGGGGAGTGGATGAATAAGCAGGGCACCGGGGATTCCAAGGGCAGTGAAAATGCTCCGTATGGTACTGTAAAAAGGACACGTAATTATACATTTATTCAAACCCACAGAACGTATAGCATCAGGAGTGAACTGAAATGGGAAGTATGGACTGTGGGTGACTATGGTGTGTCAGTGTAGGGTTATCCACTGTGACAAATGTCCCACTCTGGTGTGAAATAGTGATAATGGAGGGGTTAGACATGAGTGGCATCAGGGGTACATGGGAAACATCCGTACCTTCTTCTCAATGTTTTTAGGAACCTAAACATGCTCTTAAATAACAAAGTCATATATATACACATATATGTGTATGTATATGTATATGTATATACTTAAATGCTATAACTTTGCTCTCTAGATTTATGAATCAATAAATGCATTTTATCTCATTTTTAAAAGTAAGTATAATTGAAACTTAGAGCTTATGTATCGTTACTTTTGAAAGAAAGGTTACTTACAAATCATCAGTAACCTCGCCCCACCCCTTTCTCCAAGTTTAGCCACATTTAGCTTCTCTCTGTCTCTCAAATGTGTCATGCTCTTTCATTCTTTGGTCTCTGCACACAACATTTAAATTTGTCTGCAATATTCTCACCCCTTCTGTTCCATATAACCCCATCCTTTTTGCTTGCAGAATTCTTACGTACCCTTGAGATCTTGGCCTAGACAGTCCTTTGTCCCCGAGATTTCTGTTACATGCTCTCACAGCATGCCTTGTCTTTAACCCCCATGCGCGTATTGTTATTATTTGGTTACCTGTCCTCTTCAATGAAATCTTAGGTTCATGAGTGAGCAACATTGTCTGGCACATCCAATGTGGACGATATCTAGCTACTGAGTATATTAACAAATCTTTGAATGACACAGAGCATAGTTAGTGCAGTAAAAAGTTAGTTAATAAATGGGGTGTTTATTCAGTAAACATTTATTATATACCAGCAAGTTGCAAAGCATGGTAATATAATGAATAAAAAATCATTTTAAAAGTTGTTCTTCTTTTCCTTCAAGAGGTTTTCATTATGGTGGGGGAGAGGGGTTGGAGAACAAAAATACTCTTAAAGATATAAAAATTCCGGTGTGAATTGAGTCAGGACCAGATAACCCACAAGGTTCTGTATGGGCACGTGAATGTTATGATTTATAAACATTCCTTTAATGCTCTTCATGACTAGCAGCATCAGCATCCTAAACAGTGGAGTCGGAGGTAGGTGTCCTATATCAGGAGAGGATGTGTGCTCTAGAATCGATAGGTAAATGTATTTAGCCTCTGTGCACATCACTGGAAGTTAAAGCCTACCCTCATAAAAAAATAAAGCAATATAGTTTAAAGGGCCAATATTTTAGTAGAAATAGTCCTTAGATATTGAGATAGGTCTAAAAGCAGCACAAAGCTGGTCTTCTTATTAAGGTCCTTTAAAAAGAAAGCTGACATGCAAACACCTTCTCGGTCTTTGTCTTTGTTAGAATAAAATGCCTTGCTAGTCACATGACAAATTGTTAAATGGCAGGTTAGATTTGGGGCGGAGTAATTCAGATGGTGTCAACATAAATAGCTGTTGACTTGTGGAAACCCCAATCACTCCAGAACAAAACCCAAATATTTCATTATAGGCAATGTTACTTTCAGATCATGTTTCCTGTGTTATTCTTGCAGTCTCATTTTTGTTATTACTACCAATATTTGCATGTAAACAGGATCTCTGTTGCTTAGCAATTCGTTATTTCTGTTGCTTTTCTTTGCTGAAGTTGGGTTCGTTTTCTACTAGGGAAGAGAGTTGTCTCCATTCTCTCCCATCTACAAGATGTACCCCATTTCAAATCCGAATACAAGTTTGTTTTTCAAACAGCTCACTCAAATGTTCTTCAAATTTATGTTTGTATTCTAAATCTCACCGCAGAGGAGTTGAGATCACCGCATTTAGTCATGGCTGCTTTCTGTTCACTTTATTTGTGATCACTCTGCTCAGCCCGCAGCCCTCGGGCCACATGCAGCCCAGGATGGCTATGAATGCGGCCAACCCCGAAATTGGAAACTTACTTAAAATCTTTTTTTTTTTTGCTCATCAGTTTTCATTATTGTTTGCGTATTTAATCTGTGGCCCAAGATAACTCTTCTTTTTCCAGTGTGGCCCAGAGATGCCAAAAGTTTGAACACCCTACACCTACTTTAGTCAGTGGAGGTGTCTGAAAGGACATTCACTGAACTATTTTTTGTAATTGAGAGAAATTGGAAGAACATAGATTTCATCCATACGGGACTTGCTAAGTAGATTGTTGAATTTATGATACACATGTACAGTGAAACTGCTGTAGAGCTGTTGACATTGGCATAGACCTACATGGATAAAAAATGTCTGGAATATGTATAAAAGTGTGTATTGAGGTCGGGGAGCAAGTGGAAATACAACACGCACAGTGTGACCTCATTTGTAAGTAAAGATTGTGTTGTGGGAGAATCCACATAGACCTGCTATCTTTCATTTTAAAGCCTCTGTCTTGTTTAGTTTTTTTATACTATGCTAAATTACTTCCTATACTACTTTTACTTTTATAGTTAAAACCAAAAATATTTCACACACAGACAGGTTCTTCATTACTAATTTTGCAAATGTTTTATAGTTGTCATGGTAACAGTGGCAATATCCAACTATAAAGTTTTGGGAAGGTATTCTTAGCGTCCTACAAAGTGACAGACCTGCAGAGGATTCCATTTATCTCAACAACTGTCACAGACACACCTACCTGTACCTAATCTGTAAGACCCCCTATGATATGAGAACCCAGGGTTAGGTGATAACTTCTTACATTACGAATATGCTTCCAAAGCATACTGAACACTGGCTTTGGGGCCTGCACGGGAAATGCAAAAACAGGATATCTGCATTTTTTTTTCTTTTTTTAATTTTTTTTATTTTTTTAAAATGTATTTTATTGATTATGCTATGACAGTTGTCCCATTTCTCCCCCATCATTCCCCTCCACCCTACACACCCTCTCCCACCCACATTCCCCCCTTTAGTTCATGTCCATGTGTCATAAGTTCTTTAGCTTCTACATTTCCCATACTATTCTTGCCCTCCCCCTGTCTATTTTCTACCCACCATCTATGCTACTTGTTCTCTGTACCTTTTCCCCCTCTCTCCTCCTCCCATGACCCTGTTGCTAACCCTCCATATGATCTCCATTTCTGTGGTTCTGTTCCTGTTCTAGCTGTTTGCTTATTTTGCTTTTGTTTTAGGTATGGTTCTTAATAGCTGTGAGTTTGCTGTCTTTTCACTGTCATATTTTTATCTTCTTTTTCTTAGATAAGTCCCTTTAACATTTTATATAATAAGGGCTTGGTGATGATGAACTCCTTGAATTTGACCTTATCTGAGAAGCGCTTTATCTGTCCGTCCATTCTAAATGACAGCTATGATATCTGCATTTTAATGGCCATTTTTCCCTTCCTTGTTCCAATAAAATAACAGCTGTAGGCATTTTAGATGACATGTACAAATCAACTTCTCAACCACTCCCCAAAATGCCCCTCCAAAAATCCAAACATCATATCCAAGTAGGAAATTTTCCAATCTATGAAAATAAACTCAGCTCAAATCAATCCTAAATCTTTATTTACCATAACAATCCTAAGATTGACTTTTCACTGCTGTCTTCCCCTAAGAGGGCCACTTCCGGCTTCTAGGCCGACTTAAGTCCATTAGGGGCTTGAAGAACACCGTGCCTATTATACCACTCTCTGCTGGTCTTTGAATTTTGACAAAAGAGGGAAATGAAAAGTGTGCTTATTGTTCACAATTAACCATTGTTTTAAGATCTGCAGAATGAGATTCATGTCTTGGGGCATCCACTGGAGAGAAGGAGGCACTGTGGCATTGCACAGAGAAATCTGGACTGAAAATTAGGAGAAGAGTTCTAGTCCTGGCCTTTACCAATGCAGGGGACCATGGGATAGACACTATTTTTCTGGGCCTTAATTATTTTTCATTTAGAATACGTGAAGCTATAGCAGATGGGGTTTTACACACCTTCCAACTCTGTGAAAACTTGGCTCATAATGATTTCACATGCTTTTCGTTGGCTGCCTCAAATCCTACATAGGTAGTATCATAACTCTAGTCTCCCTGGGCAGGGTATCAAGTTCTGAAGTTACCACTCACCCTGTTGCTTTCTACCCTTCTATCCATGGACCTCTCATCCTCAGTTATGTTCAGTCAATCTTCTTGCAGGTTACATCTAGACCAGGCGACAAAAAAGTTGTTTGCCAGATTGTCACAGGGTTCCCTCTTCTCTAAAAATATTGAGTTGAAGTGGATCAGTTCTTGAAGGCTCATTTTCCAAAAGATAGTATGAATCTACTTATGAACTCTATATGTCTGAAACCAAAAAAAACAAACAAAATGAATACAAATTAATAGTGGACTTTTGATGAAGCAGTAAAAAATTGAGGCCATCACCAAGTCTGCATCATATAACATTAACCCAACTTTGGAGACTAGCATAATTTTAAAGAATTTAAAAATGTTATAGGAAAATTAATCACATAGAAGCAACACTTGCCAAACATTGGGGACCACCCTCTTTAGTCAGCCCGATGATTAATTCTGGGTCCAGCTTGTTGTCACTGAGGCCACAACTAGACAATTCACCACTGCAACAGAAAAGTCCTTTGTGTGTTCAGAACTGGATGAGTGGAGGGGTTCAGTCTTGTTCATGGATTTTGCCTTTTTTCTCTTTTTACTTCAGCAGACTTCATAAACCTTTCTTCTAGTGAAAAACTCAGGGAGTTCCTGAAAAGAGGTGAGTTCAGTTTTCTCCTCCTTCCTTCTTTGCTTTCTTAAAGGACAAGCATGTGGCTCCCCACATAGTTCTCCTCCCACCCTTAGGGTAATGGGGGAAAGAAGGTGGTTATTGAATGTTTTGAAGTGGCACCTAAAACCGGGGGAACAATTTGATAAAGAGCAAACCACCTTTACTCTGCTTTCATCCTTGGCTCACCATAAAAAGTAGTGCTTTTTCTCGGGCAGCTTACACAATTTCAAGTAGAGATGATTTCCCCTCAGTTGCTTTGGGAAGGATGAGAGGAATCATCTAAGCGCTAGGATATTACTGTAGTTACAGCTATATAACTACTTATAGAAATATAGAGAGTTAAATATCTTCATTCAAGTGTCTGTCTGCGTGCATGTCTCTTTGTGTGTGTATTTAACCCCTAGAATTCCATTTCATCATTGATCATCTATTTGGCTATGGGATGTCATTGACTTTTAATTTACATAACACCTCTTAATGTTCTCTTATATTTAACAGTGTAATCCAGATACTCACCTCCTTGTCCACAAGCTTAAAACTGGGGAAAATAATTCCTCTGACCATCAAAAAAAGATGTGGTAAACGAAGAATGGTTAAAGAAGAGGGGGGACCCAGAAAAACCCAGAATTTCTCTATGAAAAATTGTGTAGTTATGCTTGCATGTTTAAATTCCGGTCACCTTCAAAGTGTTAAGTAAACAAAGAGATAAAAGAGTGGTTGCTGATACCTGAGTGGGGGTTCACATCCAAAGGCTCTTTGCAGAATTAGCAATGCTAGGTCACACAGATGGACATGTTCAGTGGTTTCTCATCACCTGTCCATAATCTGGTCCTCTTCAACAATTTCTCCAGTCACTCAGAAAGCATAAAGATCTCTCCAGAAAAGCGCACATCGCACAGAGTTCTAAAGAATAGCTATTATACCAAACAAGACACACTTAGATTTAGAAAGACTGTTGGAACCTGGGCAATATAAACTTAGAAAAGAAAAGTAAATCATCTATTTTAATAAATAAATAAATTTCAAAGAACACAATCCTAAAAGTCTTGTTCTTCAGACGAAATCTGGGGTATGGAAGTTCTTTTCACAGCCAGCAGAGATTTTTTGATGAAAAACAATTGCAAACTTTTTAAAAATCAAATATTAATCAAAGAGAAAATAAACTAATTAGCCTATTCGTAGGTCCAATATGACAAAAACTTTTGAAACTGTTTAGAGGATAAAAAGAATATTACATAAACAACACGACTTTCTAAGTTCCGTCTTGCTTGGAGGTGAAAAATTACTCTCAGTGATTCTGTGAGGGCCCTCCCACTCCTGGGGTATGCTGCGGCGTTGGGTCTGGCTACTGTAAAGACCTCCTTACTTACTTATCTATAAACTTATTTCTAAGATCCAATTGTTCCTCTCCGAATATTGTTTTCAGATTTGTGTGTTGTAACTTCTGTGCCAAGTTGGGGCATTTGAATGTTTACTTGAAAAGAAGCTTATATTTATTTTATGTGTATGTCCAAAAAGGGTTTTGTTCTCCTTCCTTTTTAAAGTATATTTTTACTAATTAGAGAATTCTAGCATAGACATTTTTTTCTTCACTTTGATCAATTTAAAGAAATAATTTTATTCTCTTCCAGGTTTTATTTTTTTCTCTGACATGTTAGCCATGATTATTATTGCTCTTTTGAAGGTAATATATATATTTGTAATCCCTCCTGCTAAAAATTTTTCTTGATCTTTGGTTGACAGAAGTTTTAATACCATGTGATTAAACTGTTGTGAGTAGTATTTGTGCAAGTTTTTGAATCGGTGGTTTGATGGCCAGTCAGCTTTTGAAGATCTTGTCTGCCAATATTCCCTTAAACGTTGCTCCGTCTTATACTTGCCCTCCTGTCTTTCTGGGATCCGTGGTGCCCATCTGCCCGTCTTTGAGGCCACGCCCCACATTCCCCCTGAGCTCTTGTCTTTGTTCCCCGTCCCATCTTCCTGATGGTGTTCAAAGTGCATACTTCCCACTATCCTGTCTTCCGGTCCCAGAACTATCTCTTTTACTAGGTCTAATCTTTTTTTTTTTTTTTTTTTTTTTTTTTATCAAACCCACTTATTGGAGTAGTAATTGTAGTTGTTATATATTTAAGTTTTAGAATTTCCATCTGATTCTTACTCATAGATTCAAGTAAATTCTTTGCTCAAATTCTCCATTATCCTTCATTTCCTTAACATATGAATCATAGTTATTTTAGAACTCTGGCCTGATAATTCCAATACCTGAATCACTTTGATTCTGTTCCTGTTACTCTGGATAGGACTAGTATCATCTTCCAAGAGGTTTTCGTTGCTGTTGCTGTTCTTGTTTCTGACAGGCAAACAGATGCATTCAGATCTTTTTGTCAGCGCCTGCCAAACAAAGTGTGTTGTGGGCAGCGCAGCTCAGTTGGAGATTGAGCTACTGGAAGATTGAGCTGCTGGAGATTGAGCTGCTTGTTCAATTCAATGAAGCTCGTGCACCACCTTCCTCTTATCGGGTCACCCTCCAAGGCTTCTAGCTGGGATCTAGTGTTTTCCCCAGGTCCCTTCTTTTGTTCTTTGTCTCATCAAAGTAGGAAAGGTGGAAAATTCTCTTCTTTTAGGGATTGCTGGCTTAGCTCTTTAGCCTCCCAACCCACACAGCTTAGCAAACACACAGAGGAGTGGACTATAAGTGTGTTTTATTCTCCCCAGCGTGTTCCATATGGTTACTGTAGCCCAGCCTCTGGTGATCCCTCTGTCCCCAGCAAGACATGTCTTCCCGGAGTCAAGCTTAAGGTTGTCAGATAAAATACAGGAAACCCAGTTAAATTTGAATTTCAGATAAACAATGATTTTATCTGTGTCAGAAACAGAAACTATCTTCCAGAGCAAATTAGCTACCTCCATCAGTTCCCTCCTCTCTACAAATATTTGTTTCCTCTCAGCTTTGCTAAATCCACAGCTCTCTGATATCTTTAGGCAATTTTTTAATCAGGCTTTTCTAGTTATACTTTGTTAGAAATATTGCTTTGCCATAACTTACCCCATATTACTTGGAAGTGAAATTTTACCCTTCAAGTTTTAACTTACATGTTCAGCTACACTTTTTTTCTTAGCAAGCTGTTATGGTTGATATGTCTATTGTACAACAAAAGAAAGTAACAGGCTTCGTATTTTCCCTCATCCATCACATTCTTGCTGTCTAGCTATTTGGCTTTAAGTTTAGGCAGCTCCTTGGAATCCCTCTTAAGAGCTAGCTTTCGTATGATCTGTTCATACCCTCTGTTCCAACATGATATGGATAAAATTTCCAACCCAGTTGGTGAGTTTAGTGAGCACCTTGACTCTGCTCTTAATTTGAAGAGAGTGAGCTGCATTGGGCCCAAGAATCTCAAGTCAAATTATAAGCAAAGCTTGGGCACCCACAATGTATGAAACAGTTATAATGCTCAATATGCCAAATAAGCTTTAAAAATGATGAAAAAAATGTTTCCTATTCTACCTCATGTTATCACATCCAGCGAGTCGAAGATTTCGGCCCTACTCCGTGCTCATTGGTCCCTGTTTTTATTAATGTCTAGGCCCTATTTAAAGATCTTTATTCTGCTTTCTTTCTTTCTTGCTACTTTAATTTTACCAATCATCGTTAAGTGTTAGTAACACAGGAGTCTCCTCAGATTGTAACATTATACTACATCCTCCCTAGAAGTCCAATAGAGTTTTCTTGATTTCTTTATTTTTCCCTATACTTATTGGATGATATACACTCCATTTCTATTCTGCCGGAGTTTACATTTAAATATTTAACAATCAGATTTGATAATTTTTCTAACAAATATAAATTATTTTTTACCTTTCCCATGATGAAGAAAATGACCTTAGAGTGCATTAACTTTCTTACTAAACCCTCACTGAATTTTGTAAGTTATATCTGTATAATATTTTAATCTTATCCTGATTTTAAACACAAACCATTATTTTTAGAGTCCACATGACTTTAGATTCATTTATGTGACTTACCAGTGCTTTTGTTTACTATTGTTCAATGCAATCTATTTTTTTCTTCTTGACTTATTTCCTTCTTGCTTAACTATGACTTTTATTAGCTGTTTCATTGAAGCATTAAGATTCTTTAGATGTCTAAAAATGTCTTATTTTTCTCATTCTTGAAATGTAGACTAGCTAGTTACTAGATTTTAGTTTTATAGCTATTTATATCTTAAATATACTATTTGATTTTCTTTTATTACCCAGAATTTTTATAAGAAGTTTTATGTTTTTTACAGGTAACATTTATATTTCTTCATGGTAACTTTTCATACTTTTTTATATTTAATATTCTTTCATTTAATTACAATGTGCATGATGTGATTTTTTAAATTTGCCTCCATAGTTTGTGCCCTTTTTAATTTTGAGTATGTGTGACTTTTTCAATTCCAGGAAATCTCATTAATTTTCTTTTCAAATATTGCCTTTTCCGCAGTCTGTGTACTCTCACTTTCTAGAACTTCTGTGAAATATTGCTGCATCTTCTATACTCCATATTTCTTCTCTTGCATTTAAGTTTTTACATGTAGTTTTGATGACTTACTGAAGTCTCTGTATTTAACTCTCTTTTTACTATTTATATTGTTTCCCATTTTCTAATCCATCTATTAATCTTATTTTCAATGATAACATTTTTCAATTTTAATATCTTTTTTTGGCTCTTTAAAGTTATTTTCTTTTTTTATAATTGTTTACTTGTCCCATGAGTTCTATTCTTCCTGTATTGTTAAACATGTCACAAAATCTTATATTTCTGGGTCTTTGAATATAAATTATTACATTTATTGGATCAGTGGGCTGCATTTTTAAGTACATCCAGTCCTCGTTATGGGAAGATGCTTTGTTTGCAACCTCACCTACTTGCTAAAATTCATTTGCAGCACCAAGTCAATACTGAGGCCGTGTTGCAGTCCTTTGCCGCGCAAGGGCAGAAAACATTTGAGCCTCGGGACGCGCACCTTCCTGGAGGAGGTGGGGCAAGGCGGCACTCTGCCTTCTCGTTTAGGCTTTCACACCACAAACGAATGTCTTTTTGTGGCATATTTAGTCCCATTTTTTCAGAGACTTCTCTGTTTAAAATAGTCCCTAGTGTGTACTGAAATGCTGTCTAGTGCTCACAAGTACAAGAAGGCTGCGATGTACCTTTAGGAGAAATACATGTGTGAAGTAAGTTCGTCAGTCAAGAGTTATACGAGCTGTTGGCTATGAGCTCAATGTTAAAGAATTAACAATAAACGAGCATACCTCGTTTTACTGCCTTTGCTTGCTGTGCTTTGCAGATACTGTGCGTTTTTATAAACTGAAGGCGGTGGCAACTCTGCCTCCAGCAAGTCAGTTGACACCATTTTTTCCAATAGCCTTTGCTCACTTCTTGTCTCTGTATCATATTTTGGTAATTCTCATGATATTTCAAATTTTTCATTATAATTGTATTTGTTAGGGTGACCTGTGGTCAGTGGTCCCTGATGCTGCCATCGTAGTTGTGTTGGGGCACCCCAAACCACACCCAAACAAGACAACACACTTAGTTCATAAATGTTCTGTGTGTTCTGACTCCTCCACCAACCAGTTGTTCCCCTGGCTTCCTCTCCTCAGGCCTCCCTATTTCAGGAAACACACCAATATTGCAATTAGGCCAATTAGTAATAGTACCATGGAGTTGTTAGTTTAAATGAAGCTTGAAATGATTAAGCTTCATGGGGAAGGCCTGTCAAAAACCAAGAGAGTCCAGAAGCTCAGCCTCCAGCACCAGACAGTTAGCTAAGGTGCGAGTGCAAAGGAGAAGTTCTTACAAGGAAATTAAAAGTGCTAGTAAACATGTGAATGAGAAAGCGAAACAGCCTTATTTCTGATATGGAGAAAGTTTTAGTGGTTGGGATGGAAGATCAAACCAGCCACAAACATTCTTTTAAGTCAAAGTCTAATCCAGAGGAAGGCCCTCAAATTCTTCAATTCTACAAAGGCTGAGAGAGGTGTAGAAGCTACGGAAGAGTCTGAAGCCAGCAGACATGCTGATGTAGCAAGTTATCTAGGAAGTCAAGCTAAAATGATTAATAAAAGTGGCTACATTGAATGGCTTATTTCCAGTATAAACTAAACAGCTTTATATTGGAAGAAGTTGCCATCTTGGACTTTCATAGGCAGAGAGGAGAAGTCAGTATCTGGCTGCAAAGCTTCAAAGGACAGGCTGACTCTCTCATTAGGGGCTAATGCAGCTGGTGATGTTAAGTCAAAGCCAATGCTTATTTATCATTCTGAAAATACTAGGACCCATAGAATGATGCTTTCTATTTTGCCTGTACTGTATAAATAGAACAACAAAGACTAGATGACATTTACCACCTGGTTTACTGACTATTTTAAGCCAACTGTTGAGACTTACAGCTCAGAAAAAGAATTATTTTTCTTTCAAAGTCTCACTATTCTTGACAATGCACCTGGTCACCCAAGTGCTCTGATGAAGATGTACAAGGAGATTAATGTGTTTTCATGCCCACTAATGCCACATCTGTCCTACAGCCCATGGATCAAGGAGTAATTTTGACTTTCAAGTCTTATTATTTAAGAAATATACTTGTAAGGCTAGTTGCCATAGTGATTCTTCTGATGGACCCAGACAAAATAAATTTAAAATCTTCTGGAAGGATGTGCCTTACGGAGTAGATTACATTAAAAACATTCTGCCCTTGCAACAGCATGGATGGAACTGGAGAGCATTGTACTGGGTGAAGTGGGCCGGGAGATGAAGGGCAAATACCATAATGCCTCACCTGTAAGTGGAACCTAATGAACAAAATGAGCAGGTGAGCAGAATGGAACCAGAGACTTGGAACTAAAGAATGGGGTGATAGCAACCAGAGGGGAAGTGGAAAGAGGGGGAGGGAGCAAGCAAAGGAACATGAAGAAAGGACTCATAGGTATGGACAATGGGGGGGATTGACTGTGGGAGTGGGGGGATAGGGTAAGAGTGAGCAAAAAAAGGCAGGACAACTGTAACTGAACAACAATACATTTTTTAAATGTGTTTCATGAGATCAAAATACCAACATTAACAAGTTCAGAAGAAGTTGACTCCAACCCTCCTGGATGACTTAGAGGTGTTCAAGGCTTCAGCAGAGGAAGTAACTGCAGATGTGGTGGCCATAGCAAAAGAACTAGAATTAGAAGTGAATCCTGAAGATGTGACTGAAGCACTTCATTCTCACAATAAAATTTTAATGAATGAGGAGGTGCTTCTTATGAATGAACAAAGAAAATGGGCTTATAAGATGGAATCTACTCCTGGTGAGGATACTATGAAAAACGTTGGAATAACAACAAAAAATTTAGGATAGTACATAAACATAGTTAATGAAGCAGTCACGGCATTCGAGAAGATTAACTTCAATTGTGATAGTTCTTCTCTGGGTGATTAACTTCAATTGTGATAGTTCTTCTCTGGGTAAAATGTTATGAAACGGTAATGCCGGCTACAGAGAATTGTTCATGAAAGGAAGAGTCCATCTGTGTGGCAAACTTCACTTCTGTCTTATTTTAACAAGTTGCCACAACCACCCCATCCTTCATCAACCGCCACTGTGATCCGTCGGCAGCCACCAGCACTGAGGCAGGGCCCTCCTCCAGCAAAAATATTAGGACTCTCTGAAGGCTCAGATGATGGTTAGCAACTTATACCAATCAAGTATTTTTTAAATTAAGGTGTATACATTGTTTTCTTAAACATAATGCTATGGTATACTTAATAGATTACTGTACAGTGTAAACATAACTTTCACGTGCACTAGAAAACAAAAACAATTATGTTACTCACTTTATGCAATACTCACTCATTGCAATGGTCTGGAACCGAACCTACAATATTTCTGAGAGATTTCTGTATGTTAAATAAATTGCCTTTAAACAGAAATATACATAAAATAAGTTTATTAACTGATCAATTGGCATAATGCTGTTACCAGAGGCTTACAGGAGCCCCCAAAGTTCCCCTAGGAGCAAAAATTCAGCATTCACTATTTTAGTGTCTGTAGCAGCTTTCTAAAACATAACTGTGGTGAATAATAAGAATCAACTATGTTAGATTCCTCTATGTGTTTATGATTTTCACATAAGTATTGATCTTCTCTTAATACCATCTTCCATAAGAGTCAACCCGTGAGAAAATCCCAGTTTTATTGGGATAGAATTGACACATGGCAATTACATTTCATTGCATAAATTTAAGGTGTATTGTGTGATAATTTGATATATGTATTATCGTGAAATAATTTCCACAGGAAGGTTGGTTAACACACACATCACCAGGCCTAATTACAGTTTTGTGTGTGAGAGAGAATATCAAAGGTCTACGCTCCGAACAGCTCTCAAGCACGAAACACAGGATTATTAACAGTAGTCTCTGTGTTGGGCATTAGATGTCCAGAATTTATTCATCTAGTCAGAAGTTTGCGCACGTTGACTGGTACCTCCCTACTTTTCAACACCGCAGTTCCTGGAAGCCACCATTCTAGTCTCTGTTTCTAGGAGTTTGGCTTTTTTTTAAGGCTCCACAAATAAATGAAATTATACAATATCCGTCTTTCTCTGCCTGACCTATTTCACTCAGCATAATACCAACTCCATTCGTGTTGTCGCAAATGGCAGAATTTCCCTTTTTATGGTTGAATAACATACTACTATTCTTTTGCTATTGAGTTATATGATATTTTTGTTATTCAACATACATTTTACACATTTTAGATGTTAACACTTTATCCAACATACAGTTGGCACATATTTTCCCTATTCTGTAAGCTGTTTCAACATTCTTTTAATTGCTTGTTTTGCTGCACAGAAACCTTTTAGTTTGGTGTACTCCTACTTTTTTATGTTTCCATTCATTTTTGCTACATTAATAGACGCATGAATTTGGACAAATTAAAGTCCTCACAGATTATTAGCTTCCTCATCTGCAAAATGAGACTACTATGATTCATTGCGTGTGATTGTAAGTCTGTAAAATAGTCACCAGTGGCCCCTGCTTGATATTCATACCCTTGTGCTCCCTCCTTCCCTTCGGTGTTGGGTGGAGTTATTGGCTTGTTTCTAAAGAATAGAATACTGTAGCGATGGCGGAATGTCACTTCCAAGATTAGGTGACAAGTAGACCGTGGCAGCTTTGTGACAAACCTTGTGTTGTAACCATGAAGCTAAGTCACTTCCACAGGCCTGACACGCAGAAGCTCACAGAAAACACTTTTTGTTGTTTTCAGTAGCTGGGTTTTGGAGTGATTTGTCATAGAACAAACAATAACTAATATACTTTGCCAGTGGTATTATTATTTAAAACCTACATGTTAAGCTTTTGAGAGAGATTAAAAAGAGGAAGGTCTTAAGAAACAATATTAGGAAAGGATACAAATGCAGACATGTAAATTGTGAAGAGTATTTATTATGATTTGCTTATAGTTCACCAGTTAGTGAGGTGCCACTCCACCCTATGTGTGGGTTTTTTTAATTCCAAAACATGTAAAGAACTCATACAACTCAACACCAGGAAGACAAACAATCCAATTAAAAACTGGGCAGAGGAGACCTACATAGATATTTCCCCAAAGAGGACACACAGGTGGACAATAGACATATAAAAAAAGGTCTCGGTGTTACTAATGATGCAAATTAACACCACAATGAGATATTAACACCTCACACCTGTCAGGATGGCCGCCATCAGGAAATCAACAAACAACAAGTACTGGAGAGGATGAGGAGAAAAGGGAACCCTAGTGCACTGTTGGTTGGAATGCAGCCTGGTGCAGCCTTTGTGGAAAGCAGTATGGAGTTTCCTCAGAAGAGTTAAAAATGGAGCTGTCTTTTGAATCATTGATTCAACTTCTGGGGATATAACCTAAGAATCCTGAAACACCAGTTTGAAAGAATGTATGCATCCCTAATATCACAGCAACATTACTTATAATAGCCAAAATCTGGAAACAGCCCAGGTGTTCATCAGTGGACGAATGGATAAAAAAGCTGGGGTACATTTACACAATGGAATACTACACAATACAAAAAAGAAAGAAAGAACTCTTACCTTTTGTGGCAGAATGGATGGATCTGGAGACTATTATGCTAAGTGAAATGAGCCAATCAGTGAAAGATAACTACCAGCTGATCCCACTTATATGTGGAATCTAACGAACAAAATAGAGACAGAGGCACAGATACATGGAAGAGACTGACAACTGTCAGAGGGTGAAGGGATTAGCCACAGAACATAGATGCATAAGCCATAGACACGGACAACAGTGTGGTGATGGCCTGAGGGAAGGGAGAGTGAGGGCTGGGTGGAGGTGGGCAAAGAGGGGAAGATGGGGACATCTGTAATAGTGTAAACCATCAGAATAAAGTTAAAAAAAGAAGAAATGATAGACGTCTCTGTTAGAAAGCTTTCCAGGAGAAACTAAGCTAGGAAAAGTGAATCGTCCCATTCACGGAAAGAACTGATTGCCCCTGAGGGCTACCCAGTAGGTTATCTGAGGTCCCTATTGAATCTCTCTTAATTTTATTTCCACTTTTAAACTTGCATGAATAGTTCTGATGATAATTACCAAATGTTGATATGCATGGAAAATCAGCACTCTACAAATATCCAACTTGGCCAGATTTTATACACGTGTGGCAGCTTGAAAATTCAGCAAATTTCATTAGAATCACATGTTTGCTTAGAAAAATAATAGTCAAAAACTGTGCCGAGAACACACACAAACACACACACACAAGCATTCCGTGCATGCCAGTAGACAAAGAGAAGATCTGAGGCTGAACTTGTAAGAATTTTAAGCTCAAAGTTGGATCTTCTGAGATTCCTTCCTGCTACTACTACGATACCCTGAATATATCTCTTCACAGTTACTCGGCCTCAGTAGATTGCTATGTTTAATGAGACGATAATAATGTCGTACATCGCAGAAGTGTTCACTGCCTACATTTTAATTATTCTTTTATGTGTTCCGTGCTAACCAGCTTCTTTGCTAAAATATTATTGTAACTATTATCAAGTAAATATACAAGGTGGGGCAAAAGTAGTTTTACAGTTGTTCATATGGAAAATAATGCAATAATTGATAAATAATAATACATGAATAAACTCTGTTTCACACACTTGCAACTGTAGACCTCCTTCTGCCCCACCCTGCAGTCAGTCTCCATCAGCTACCACTTTCAACTGCTTTATAGTATGTGTGTGCACCCACCCCCCAGTCCCCAGCCTGTAGAATGTCATCAAGAAAACCCGCTCTCGTTGCTTACAATTTCAGTTCCTTCTACAAGTATTTTCTCCTCAGCCTATCCTGCTTTTATCTGTAATAATCTCAAGGATATTTAACAAGGATTATATTTATGACCCATATTGCAGCCTAAGGTTCTTCACTCTTAATACTTTCACCTTCCAAACATCTCTTGACCTTAACTCACACTCTTTTCACGCTTAGAGCTTCTCCACTTTCAGGACCACCATTTTTGCCTTCTTAAACTTATGGTGGCGAAGGAGAATTGGTTTTCCACCAACCCTAATCCCCTTCAAAACCTACTCCTAGTCTTCCCAACTCAGTAAAAAGAGTTACTTCTTGCTTGATCCAAACATTAGGAGTTAGCCTTGATGCATCTCTTTCTTTTTATTTTATTTTATTTTATTTAACATTTTTTATTGTTGTTCAAGTACAGTTTTCTGCCTGGAGAGGAGAGGGGGCTATAGGGGAAAAGGGTGAAGGGTTTGCATCTCTTTCTTTCATTTCCTACTTCATGAACATAAGCATGCCTTGTCAACTCTTAGCACATGGCTGCCTCTATCTAATTATTCAGAGCTTGGCTTAAATGGTTTTTCCTCAGAATCCTTCCTTCCCCACTCAGTGAGCAGTAACCACAGCCACTTGCAATTGTATCACTCTGTTTGAATCATGATCACCCCCTAACATTTCCCCCACGTTTCTGTTCTTCCATTATCTATGGCTTTCTGCCTTCTGCCCTCACTGCTACAATATAACTACAGTATAACTCCACGACAGCAAGGACCTTCTGTGTCTTATTGACCATAGAGGTCAGGCGCGTAGTTGATGAGCAAAGCATTTTTGCGGAATGACCATCGATGTTGGAACTCCCCCTTTCTGACTACAGTAGAGCTACAACAAGGGTCCTTGCCAAAATCCCTTGCACATGCGCTTCCCTGCATTGTCATCTGCTGTCCTTCACCACGACCCTGATTCCCCAGTTGTCCCAGTTGTCCTGGGTCTGATACGGCCCTGTCAATGCTTCTCCATCTAAGACTCTGGACACCTCAAATCTTTGCCCTTTCTACTTAATTCTAATGCTAATTTCTGACTCCATTTTTTCCCTATGCCCCAACAGCCAAGAATAGACCAAGAAATTCATAACATGGTGCGGATTTAATCCACTACCAATGAAGCTATCTAAAGCCAATTGACCCCCTCATTCCTTCTTAGTTATGTTTTTTTTCAGCTTGTCATTTAGCTACTTACCAAATTTTCACAAAGCTGTAACACAATGTTTTCACTCTTTACTTCCTAGTTCCTCTTATTTCTTACAGCAGATGGTTGGAGTCATTTAGGAGGGCCTCTTCCCCATCTTTTCTCTTCACTTGGAACCATTCATTTCTTGTGGCTTTGCAATCTCATCATCTTGACACATGAAACCCTCCTTCCTTCTCTAAGGACTAGAGCATCCCCTTAGCCTTCAGAATGTATCCCATTACATCCCACCAAGGTCACTTTGGCATTATATTGTATCGATGACTTTTTCCTCAGGTAGCATCAATTTTCTCCTCCCTACAAACATGCCTAGATCTTTATCATTCTAAACCAAGTATCTTCCCTTTGTCTTACTAACATATGAAATATCCTCAGTCCTTCCTTTCACATTTAAGAAGATGATATCTGTAGTTTTGACCTCAATTTTCTAAGAACCAATTTACTCTTAAGTACCTGGTTCTTCTGCTTTGTTCATCTTCTCGACTACTTGGGGTTCCTCGATCTTTTGAGTTCTGGCTAATTTCTGCCTGATCATCTTCTCCAATGCTCTGGCTGTATTCCACTCTCCTTCCTCCTTTCTCCCTTGGGGATTGGGCCCACCCCAAAAGCTTCAGTTATTTTCATCTGAACAATAACAAAATCTATACTTGTGGTCCTGACTTATAACCTTAACCTCAATAACTCAACTGTTCGCCATTTTACCAGGGAAGCACCTTAAACATCTTCAATTTACCAGGTTTCAATCCAGACTTGCTGTCAAACTCACTTGCCATTCTTCCTAATTTTTGTCAGTTATTTCCTCAAATACATGTGCACCCAAGGACAAAATTTCTGAGTGACCTTTTACACCCTTCTTTTTTCCTT